>CM077116.1:478948294-480302937 GCA_039619475.1 Icerya purchasi | reverse complement strand
TGTTCTACTTAATATGTATATATAGCAGATAGATAGATTACATATTAAAAAATAATACTCGTAATTACACGGGCGACACGGTAGATAATTTCTAGTATATGTATATGATCGGTTCTCAGTCAGCATGTACAAATTTAGCACTACGTAAAGTATTAACGATTTATGCTATCTACCAACCACTGTTTAATTTTTAATTTGCACTGTTTTAAGTAAACCTTCTGGAATTCGTTTCAGCAATTTCATTAAGACCGTGTTTTATTAGCGTTATCTATCTTACTGGTTTTTCTCCACTTTCGGTCGAATGTATTACAATTCCCTATGATTCCTAGTTACCCTACCATTGCCCGTCGACGGAATTAGTGCGTTTTTAGTGTCTTATATTCAAGAAGCCGGTGGTAATTCGTAATAGAACGTTTTCGTAGACATTTTTTTTTACCGTCACCAGCTGATTTACTAGACTGGAATTTTTCGGAAATTATAATCTTTAAACATCTCTTTTGCTGATTACACACTTATCTCTTTGATTACTACCGCACTTTTTGCTTCTTCTGCCTATACCGATAGACGGTGTATAATTCTAGAAATAGCATCATAGTAGACCGCTATGTGGTATTGATTGAGAGCTAATCTGTATAATATACTGGTAACGTCTGTCTAATTCCGTTTGATAACCTTTAAATATACTTATTATCGTAGTTAATGATTTATCAAAATGATTAAGTTCGGATATTTCAATTACTGAGTACATCCACAAGTCGTGGTTGGAGGTAAGCAGTTATGTAAGCAGTTGCTTTCATGCGTTATAATAGTTGGTTTTTGTATGTTCTATATCCTACACTCTCTAATGAACGCTCCTTTCTTTACGCCCAACTCCTAGTTTTGGGTCTTCCTACTCCCTTTAACGCTACCTATATTCTTTCCTTCCCATTGCCTTCAGTTATTCCATTGCTTCTGTCCTTTGTCTTTTCCATTTCTGACCGCTTGGCTATTTAGTTATAACTCTTAATTTTTCATGTTGTTGGGTCAAGGCCGTTGACGCGCCCAGGATCGGAGAAAAAAAAAAAAATGTTCTATATCTGCTGTACATTCTGATAAGCAAAATCTTTGATTTATTTTTCTATTAATCGGTAATTGTTTGCACCCATCTACACTTAATATCAATATATCCTCTTGCCAAAGTTACTCGGCTGCATGAATAATGAAAACCCTACAAATTTAATGATACTCTCCAAATAAACCGCCTCATACGATGAAAGGGGTGGAGATAGAAAATCTCCAAAAAAACCTTTACTCGGCGCTAACTCTTTCCAAGTTAGACTACGGCTCCGTGCTTTACAGTGGTGCCCCAAAGAAAATACCCTGCAAAAACTGGACATCGTTCGAAATTCAGCTCTAAGACTCATTACAGGAGCATTTTACACCAGCCACGTAGAATCAAACATCTTTCCGTTGCAACATAGAAGAATCTTCTCATCCCTGAAATACTATACAAAAATGACCTCAAATACAGCCAATCCTACTTTAAAAAAAAACTATTTCGCCAAACTTTATTCAACTATATGAGAAATACCCAAAAACACCGAAGCCATTGGGAATACGATGCCTAAATACAATTAAAAACACCAAATTTGGCACACCAGACATCGTAAAGGACATAAGAAAACTACCCCACCATGGCACACAACCTTTCAAGGAACCATAGCAGACTTAAACCGACGCGAAAAAATGGACTCGTCCTTAACCAGACATATCAGAAAGGTGACTCGCTCAATTTGGCAAAATGAGTGGAATCGAATCTCTGCAATCAAAAACAAACTACGCCGCATCAAAAACGAAATTGCCGACTGGAAAACCAACTCTATTGGCCAAAAAGACAAGACGAAACAGTTATTTTGAGACTTAGAATAGGGCACTGCTCATTTAGCCACAAGTACATCCTCGACAAGGGGCCGGCGCCCATTTGTGAGGTCTGCGCAGAGACTTTCTCGGTAGACCACAAGACACTTGCAAAAAGTGGGAAACACAGCGGGCAGCTTGCGACATGGTAGGAAAACCTATGCTAGCACTTCTTTACAACGACAGACTAAATTGTGAAAATGTATTATAACATACGGCTAAAAAAATGTAAATACGTATAATATTATAAGTTAACTGTTAAGATGTAATATATATTCGTCGCAAATAGCTCCATTGTCGAGCGACAATAAATAAATATATTGAAAAAAAAGAAAAAGCCGCCTCATCTGTTACATTTTGATGCTTCTATAAAATTGTTCACCGTTGCTGCATCCGTAAATTTAGATTCGAAGCCCTAGTCGTTCTATGTAGAAATTTCGAGGTTTGTTAGTCTAGCCACGAGTTGATTCGTTTTTTGTAGTGGATTTGATTTTTTTGTCCGACGATGCAAGATTATATTACCGAAATATATACTCGTCTGGTTAATTTTGGTCTTTGAACACGTGGTTCGTGATCGTTGTGTGGTCCATCGCAAGGGGTGAGGCATCTCGCCAATTTGCCATATCCCGATACGAAAAATTTGCGCAATTTCGAGAAATTATACGCGTTATTTTTTTTTTTAAATCGGTGTTTTGATTGCGGCTCGCGCCAACCGTGAGATCTGCAGTCTGGGGAGGGGTGGTGTTTTCGTGGCGCGGTGTAAAATTTCGAGTAGTTTAATATATGATATACGGCACCCACAGCAACAAACATGTAAATGTTTCCTTTGTTTTTGTTTTTAAGGCAGCGAGCTAAGTGCGACACTAAAGTGGAAGTGTCACTAGTAGTGAATAAATGGCGACTCTGGCCTTTTTGTGACGTCACAACCCCAATTCCTGTCCCGGAGGCGAAAAGTCACCTAAGTATTTTATTCGGGAGGCAAAAATTCACCCAATTTTTTATTCCGACGCTGAAAATTCACCCAAGTTTCCCCCGATTTCCCCCAATTTCCCCCAATTTCCCCCAATTTTCCTCAAATTTTTCCAAATTTTTTGCAAATTTCCTCCAAATTTCACCCTACAGGTCCCGCTCGTTTCCGATAAACCGAACCGATTATAAATTAACCCAAGTATAATGTTTAAAGCCCAAAACTAACCCAAGTCCCCACTCTTCCCTCCCACCCACAACGATACCGCGATTTTTCAAAATTCTACGTGTAAGTATAAAAATTCCGAAATTAACCCAAGTGTAATATTTAAAGCTGAAAACTAACCAAACCCCTGCTCGCCCTCCTGGCATATCTCTAAAGCGCACGCGCCGTTCCCACGCACGCGCCGTTCCTCCGCATTTCCGATAATTCGATACCTTTAAAAATTAACCTCAATATAATATTTAAAGCAGGAAAGTAACCTAAGCCCCGCTCGCCCTCCTAGCATACTTAGAAGGCGCACGCGCCGTTCCCGCGCACTTGTCGATCGTTCGCGATACCGCGATTTTTCAAAATTCTACGTGTAAGTATAAAAATTCCGAAATTAACCCAAGTGTAATATTTAAAGCAGGAAAGTAACCTAAGCCCCGCTCGCCCTCCTGGCATATCTCTAAAGCGCACGCGCCGTTCCCCCGCATTTCCGATAATTCGATGCGTTTAAAAATTAACCTCAATATAATATTTAAAGCATGAAAGTAACCTAAGCCCCGCTCGCCCTCCTAGCATACTTAGAAGGTGCACGCGCCGTTCCCGCGCACTCGTCAATCGTTCGCGATACCGCGATTTTCCAAAATTCTGCACGTAAGTATAAAAATTCCGAATTTAACCAAAGTATAATATTTAAAGCTGGAAACTAACCTAAACCCCCCTTCTTCCTCTTTTTCCATTCGTACGTAATTTTTATTTTTTATTTTTCAGAGCGTAAGTATTATAAAATTACCCTAAGATTTTTTTTGATTTTTTTATTTCAACACACTCGCTTCAACCATCACTATATGTGACGTTGCACGCAAACACTTTCAAAACCGTTGAAACAGGATCTTAATATTCTTATAATTTCTATTCCAATCGATACATTATTACGGAACCACGCCCCACATGTACACACTAACATAAACACACTTATACCCACATCCTTGAATACTTTGTTCGTATACACATATGTAACCGACTTTCTCCGATAGAACGACATTTTTCTGACGCAACATTTCCACTGCCACAACCGATTCAAAGGTAGTAAAAGCGCACGCATCGTTCTCGCACACGTGTCGATCGTTCGCGATATCGTGATTTTTTTAAATTAACCAAAGTATAATATTTAAAGCATGAAACTAACCTGAGCTCCCCGTTCACCCACTTTGTACCATTCAAATGTATTTTTTTATTTTTTTTCACGCCTAAGCATTATACAAATTAGTCTAAGTATATTTCTCATTTTCTACGGTTCCAAAAATTTTTCTTCATTCTCCGATCGTTAGAAAAGCACACTGACAGATCACACACTTATATCTATCATATATTATTTTTTCTCACTTACGATTATTTTTCCATCTGTAAGTATTTATGTATGTTTCCCCCAGTTCTAAAAATAAATCCTTCGATGTCTCGCCCCTCAGCGAATGCACACCGTCCGATCCCGCACACATTCCGCTGTCAATAGTTTCTCTGTCGTTTATAATATTTTTTTTTTTCCGTCCATAAGTATTATAAAATTAGTCAAAATATATTTTTTCAATTTCTACGGTTCCAAAAAATTTTCCTTATTCTCCGATCGTTACAAAAGCGCACTGACTAGTGATGGGCAACTTCGAAATGTTTCATTCGAATTATTCGATTGTTCGATAACTTCAAATGCATTCGATTGTTCCACAGTTGCATTCGAAATGTTATTTCATTCGTATAATTCATTCGTATTCACAACAATCATTCGAAATGTTATTTCATTCGTATAATTCATTCGTATTCACAACAATCATTCGAAATGTTATTTCATTCGTATTCACAATAATCATTCGAAATGTTATTTCATTCGTATAATTCATTCGATTGTTCCACAGTTACATTCGAAATGTTATTTCATTTGAATAATTCATTTGTATTCACAACAATCATTCGAATTAAAATCATTCGAATCAAAATCATTCGAATCAAAATCATTTGAATTAAAATCATTCAAATTAAAATCATTCGAATCAAATCATTCGAATGAAAATCATTTGATTGTTTTTTTTTTTTTGACGATTGTTGATTATTTCGTTTGTAAAAACATTTCGACGCACATCACTAGCACTGGCAGATCACATGCTTATATCCACCATAGCGTTAGCCACTGCGAAAGCGAACCATTCGATCCCGTGCACACTCTACTCTCAATAGTTTCCCTATCGTTCATAATAATTTTTCCAAGCCAAGTATTATAGAATTAGTCTAAGTATATTTATTATTTTTTCTCACTTACGATTACTTTTCCATTCGTAAGTATTTATGTATGTTTTCCCCGGTTCTAAAAAATAAATCTATCGATTTCTCGCCCCTCAATGAATGCCCACGCATCATTCTCGCGCATGTGTCATTCATTAGTGTTACCACTTTTTTTTCAAAATTAGTCCAAGTATATTTTATTATTTTTCTCATTACGATTATTTTCAGTCCGTAAGTATTTCTGTATGTTTTCCGAGGTTTTAAAAATTAATCAGAACAGACATTCAGACTGTTGTGAAAGCATACTATCTATCAACCGCACAGATTCTACATTATACGTTACTCTATTACGAGTTCTTCAAAAAATTGATTCGAATGTGTTTTTCATTTTTTTTTTTTTTCAATCCTAAAAATTCATTCTTTCTACCCCCGCCCCCTCACATCTAAAATTGCTTATCTTTCGTAATCTTTATTTATTTTATCGATTCTAAAAATTAATCAATGGTTCACTCGAAAGCGTACCGCACATTCCCACACACTTATCTTCTATCACGAATTTCCCTATTGATCATGAACATTTTTTCAACGTTAGACACAATAGCATATCACATTGGTCTCGCATACACACCACATGCAGTTCTATATGTCTAATTTTTATTAACGATCTTTATTTTTTTTTGTACTGGTATTACTTTTTCCTACACAGTCATGTCATCATATACACTTAACATTGTCAAAAATAATTTTAACCTTTCGAGAAAGAAAAATCTCCGATCAATAAAAAATATTTATTAACATCACAATTATTTTTAATATTATTCGTTTCGCTATAAACATAATTTTTTTATTTAATAAACTCATCCGCATCATCAATCGTTTCAAGACATTATTGTTTCAAACGTCAATCCCTCTTTTCCAAGAATCGATAAACTCTGCAGGTATACATCTCGTCATCGCAACAACCTTTACCTGCATGACTCGCATACCTTCAAGACCACTTGTACATTGCTCGCACGCTATTTACCATTATTCGGTACAAGAATATTTTTCACACTCCCTCACATACATATGCGCATACGCTCAAAGTCCTCGATTACTTTGTTTGTATACAAATATATTCAGCTTTCTCCGACGGAACAACATTTTTCTGACGTAACATTCCCACTGCCACAACCGATTCAAAGGTAGCTAATGAGATAGACTATCGAACGGAATCATTCAAGCAGTCAGTATTAGTTTTTTCCTACGTTTTTTCTCTTTTTTTCTCTATCGTTTTTTTCTGTCTTTTATCTTTCCTTTTTCTCTTTCTTTTTCTCTGTATTTTTTTTAGTGAAAAGTTTGAAATACATATTATTCAATCATGAACGCTAATATAGTTAACGTAAGCAACAACTCAAAATCAATTAAGCACGCTGAATTTATTCAGAATTTATTTGCAAGTGATAGCGACTCGCATATGTCTTCGTCACTTCAATTACCGCAATCAGATGATGGTTATTCTTCAACAGAATCAACATCTTTTGCACATAAAATCGTTGGTCCAGTATTATTGTCAGATCAGATGGATATAGCGGAATATTTTGTAGATTTCAGCTTCCATAAGGATTCTGATTATGGTTTTCTAGTAACCGAACTAGCGATGATTGAGATGTCTGGCGGGAGGTATTTACATACGCTATACAAGCCAAGCAGAGCATGGTCTGCATCAAAAATGCCTCATTTACAATGCTCTTCCGTGAGTCATTACTTGAAAAACCCCTCATTATTTCCCTGTCGGGAAGAAATATTCATGGCACGCGATATATTCACAATATTGTCCGAAAAACCGAAGGCTCGCGTATATATTTTAACCACTTATGCAAAACTTATATTATGGGAACTTAACGAAAAGTCTGAATTGTTGCGTAACTTGGACTATGAACTCGTTAATATGGAGAAAGTCTTTCGAGTACCTAGTATCGATGATTTATATCAAGAATACTCTGGTATAAGCAATTTGCTAACTTGTAAACACCATTATGAGAATGATATTTTTCATTGTGCGGTGAAAAATGTTATGGTGATGAGGACATGGCACGATCACGTTATCCGTCCGCTGAAGCTTATGAACAATCTCAATATAAATGATTTAAGCCAGTTATTCATTACAGCCACCAAAGAAATGATAATTACATTATTTCCAAGTTGCATCGGGGACATTTATATATTTTTACCGGACAGATTAAAACAGGATGATACGATAAAATCATTTCTACCATGCTACGATCACGAACATGATAAAGAATATTATATCGACGGTGATACATTACGCAGGAGTACTCGAAATTGTGTCAAAGTAAAAGATTGCGACGACTGTCAACATTCAATTCATACGGATTAAAAATTCAATAAAAGGCGCGGAATTTGAAAGATGGAGTTGTCTAGATCCTACGAAAGTTGAATATGAACATAACAATTACCTTTCAATGTACCAAAGTCAGCTTTCGCGCAGTATGTATAATATGTAGAATAAAACCATATTTTTTTCTTTTACTCGCATTTTTATTTTTATCATTTCAAAATCTTTTACATTGTTTCACATAAATTATAATGTATGTATGTATATATGTATGGAATTTTAATATGTAATAATATACATTTCCTACATTTTATTTTATTTCATGGTCATATAATTACTTTAAAATTATTTAGATACACCGCAGACATTATAGTACGGAACACATCATTTATTATTTCATTCTATTTCAATTAATATGTTGTATGGATGAAATCGAATCAATTTATGTAACTGTTTATTTAAATTTAAATAATCTTTTTCTTTTTCTTTTTTTTTTTTATCTCTCAGCATATGCATGCGTGTGCTTACATATACAAGTATGAAAAAAATTATTTTTTTTTATTTTTTCCTCGATATGAATGGTAAATCTACGACTTTATTTGAAAAAACGGTCAAAACCTGATACATAGATTTCAAACTTTGATGGAAATTTTCGTAACATGTTCAGTTTACACTTATTATTTAAAAAAAAAATATTTTTCATTATTATTCGTATCGCTTAAATAGACTGATACAACAGAGAGAGAAAATAAAAAGCTAAATTTTTACATGTGAGGGAGGGAGTTGATGAAAACGTACGAGTCTTATTATTTGGAATACAGATTACAAAGGAAATTTTTATACAATGTTTCGTTCTAAGATTTTTTCATTTTTTACATTTAAAATTTTTCAATACGAAAATATTTTGAAATCAACACGAACGTCTACGAATAGTCTTCATCATTATAGAAGCACCTGCAGATCATGTATCGACACTGCATGCGCGTAAGGGTGAGTAAATATGTGTGAATATGTGTGAACATGTGTGTATGTATGCTTGAAATGTGCGAAATGGCTAATAAGAAACAACCGTTGAATCGCAACGACAGGTAGAGATCCGCTTATAGAATAAGAGAGTGAGAGTGAGATAAATTATGTACCTTTATTATTGCAGAACTGCACTGCAGTGGCAGACATGAAATATCCGTTAGCATCCTTTTCGAGGCAGTTTTATAAAAAAGGCCGAAAATTAGCTTTAAAACTGGATGAATGAGATAGTTGATAATAAACATACCATTAAGAACGGTATACATGTATGTGGGCATGTGTGTGAGCGCACGGTTAAATGAATGACAAAAGATTATTAACTGCATAGGCATTGTTAAATACAACTATACTGATTTATCCGTAAAACTAACAAATTTTACCGTTGTTTTCTTTCCTTTTTTTTTTCTTTCGCGTTTTACAAAAAATTCATGTTAGTTCTAAAAATATTGCTAAATTCAAATTAAATCGATCATGTTATTTTATTTTTTATTTTTGTTTCTTTAAACAATATGTTACAGAAAATAAATCGTATTTATCTTACTCAATCTTTTACCTAATATTCTAACGGTTTTAGACAACAGCAGAAATATGCAAGTTACCTTGGATGTATTATATTTTATTCGTGTATATGTGTATACACGCTTTCTATACAAGCACATGCAAACATCGGATGCTGGAAATGTATGATAATATAATTTTTAAATCAATGATTAACGTATTATTATTATTTTTTTTTCACCCTGTGATATACAAAATAACATCATACTTGCTTTTACAACAATATTTAAATTCTACAAAAATAAATGTCCCCAGGGTGGGGAGTAAAAATATCATGAAGAATCACTGTTTTTTGTTTTTTTTCTTTACTTCACAATCTTCTTTTTCTTTATATTATTTTTTATTTCAGAGATTTTTTAAAATAGTTTTCTTTACACTCCAATATGGAATCTGTTAATTTATTGTACATGTCATATAATATGATAAATGCTAAAATTCGGAAAGTTTTTTTAAAGAAGTAATTGACAGAAGAGTATACTTTTGAAAACAAGAGAGTGAAGAGGCTATACATAAAAAGCAATATGATGCATTAAACATAACGAAAAAAAAAACAAAACAGAAGAAACGTAAACACAAAGACTATTATGTTTTTTTCATTAATCTATTCAATTACAACTTTTTTTTCATTCATCTATATTCTAAGTTCCATCATAAGTTTTAATTTTTTATATGATGCCTACTAATTTCTATGTTTACTTAATTTATTTACTTTTCCACGAATGTTTTTAGAATTAAATTTTGAAAAAATTAAACATATTTTCGCACCTGCGTCAACTATCACATTAAATACATGTAGAAATTTTCATTTCAAACACCGCTGGAAAATAACATGGGTTTTTTTTTTTTTTGATATTTTTTAAAAATTTATTCATACTCTCTCTAATTATAGCTATTTTTACTCATTTTTATATTCTACATACAATGCTTGAGGTATTAGATGATGCAAATTCTAAATACACCATATTGCTATCACTCTGTTTATTATTTTTTTATTTGTTACTCGTTTTTTTATTATTTTCTTATGTATATGTATTAGAATTAGTGATGTGAGATTTCGAAATGTTTTTACAATCGAAACAACTGATAATCGTCAAAAAAAAAAAACAATTGAATGATTTTTGTGAATACGAATGAATTATTCGAATAAAAATCGGAACCATCAGAACACAAACGAATGAAGTATTCGTTAAACATCGCCTAGATTCTTTCGAGAGAAATAACATTTCGAATGATTGTTGCAAATAGGAATGAATTATTCGAATAAAAACCGAAACTATCCGAACACAAACGAATGAAGTATTCGTTAAACATTGACTAGATTCTTCCGAGAGAAATAGCATTTCGAATGATTGTTGTGAATCAGAATGAATTATACGAATGAATTATTCGAATGAAATAACATTTCGAATGCAACCACGGAACAATCGAATGCATTCAAAGTCATCGAACAATCAAATAATTCAAATGAATCATTTCGAAGTTGCCCATCACTAATTAGAACCCATATGATTTTACAATAAAAAAAGTGTTCATACTCATTATTGAAGCTGAATATAGATAATATTTACATTTAAAGGAAAAAGAAAAAGTTATTTTTATTATTCCATTCGCATGCGAAAAAAATTATGAAATGTAAAATATATATATAATTCATGTAATATATTTACAAACGATTAACAAGAATAAAAGAAAATTAATTTAAAAAATAAATAAATATCACAAAAAATTTAAAGATGGAAAAATTACAAGATTATGATTCGTACAATGCTCACAAATTGGCTCCTTTAATCGGGTTATGTTGGAATTCGAACAAACTTGCATGGTTGCATTGCGGACAATCTTTGATTAAGGTGGGATGTACTGCACTCAATGGAAAAGAATCTGGAATATCATAGCTATGATGTTTAAAACACGGTAAGAAGCGTTTGATACGTCGATCATTCTTCAGTGCTACAGGTAATTTATTGTAAAAATCGCAAATTTTTTGAGGGCATACATTAATTAATATCTCTGCAGTAATATTTTGCATCAAGTCGTACATGGAATATTTTACTAATGATAATATAGGTCTAACATTTACATCGTACCATTTCATCATCACATATACATTCTGCAATGAACACCTATGTATGTTTTTATCCGTGTGTGCATCACATTTTACAACTCTTGATATTCCTTTATACATATTATTTAATTTCCTTAAATTGGGTATACCGAATTCTTCTTCTAAATTAATAATCTTGAATCTTGAAAGTGATGTTTCAAATAGTTTTATCCATATAGTGGTAATTTTTTCATTTCCTTTAACGTAAATATTCAATGGTTCCAAATCATCCAACACATTTTCTATATCACCGGCAATAGATTCGTAATTGTAATCTCCTGCATTCCATGGAATGGAATGACAGTTTTGAATTATCCTCATGTTTTCTTGTTTTTTTATTATTGGATAATACATCCCATTCGAATGGAGGCTTGTAAGTTCTATGAAATTGAATTTCACCATCTATACTTATTATTGAAAGTTCCTTAATGATGTACGTATCATTATCATATTTAAAACATTGAATATCGATAATTACCTCACGTGCTACTATCATTGTTACAGTTGTTATTAAAGAGAAAAGAAAAAAAACTAAAACTTTTAATAGTAACTAAAATTTAAACGTGTGAAGAACACTAATTCGTGAAACTAATAACAAGCGAGCGAATACAGTTATTCAGAGAGTTGACATAATATCTACCTTTGAATTAGATGCATTCGATGAAATGTTGCATCAGAAAAATACCCTTCAAACGGAGAAAGTTGATTGCATACATTGATGAATGAAGTTGTTAAGAACTTATACATACATATACATTTTGTTTGTGGTAGTGTATGCATGTACACATGAGATTTTACATATAAGGAAGGGTCAAGATCCGGTTTTAACAGCTGTATCAAACGATCTTAACGTGCAGCTATGTACATGCAGGGATAGACTTTAATATAATCATTATCGATGGTAAACGAGAACATTAATTCATTTTTAAATTTTAATATATCGTCTTCCATCACTAATAAGATAACATAAAAAACTACTAACTTAACTGAATATATCCTTCTTCAACCAACTTTTCCTCAATCATTCGAATTTCATCATCTACACCAGCATTTCACACTTTTTTAGATGTATGCGATAACAATAATCACTCAACCAATTCATTAGGATCGTCTGAATAATCGATCGATGTATCTTCATGACATACTCCGCCATCAGCACAATGCTTAGTCTTTGCTCCATCATAGTAAATTTTTACACTTGAACCATTAGACTGAAACATCGGACGTATTATTTTTCTGTATTTAGGAAGTGTAGTACCCTTTAATACACCAGTAGCACGTAAATGAGCTCTAGTACACTCAAGTATTTATTTATATAGATCTAAATCATTATTTTGTATATTTATTCTCATCTATATGCGATACCATTAGTAAATGAATGAGTCTGGGTGTGTAAGGAAATTTTATTTGCTTACTTCCTTTTCCTAAATAAATTTCACCATATTTGCAGTCCCAAGAAATCAATGTCGATCCTATCAGATACTCATCAATGTTTGTATCATAGCGTATTCCATATACTTGATCATTCGGAAGAAGTTCATCAAAATCTGTATTAAATGAATCTACTTCACTTATGTTAAACGACTTAGCTTTGAGTTTGTTTTTTAATATTTTCATCTTTAATTTCAGACTCAGCGTCACTTCTCTGTTTACTATTAGACAGTTTTTGACGTTTTTACCATTGATGTATCATGTATTCCATAAGAATACATTTTAATCTTTCAGATTTTTGTAATGCTTCATGAATTTCCAATAATGGTTTCATAATAGGTTCCAGCATGGTGGCTGAAGTACTTGTAATTGGTTTCCACTCGGACTTCAATAGGTTATATTTTTACATTATATCGCTACATATCCTGTCTAGTTCATTTTTTTAGTCTTGCTTCCTTATTCATTCCATTATTGTTGTTATCAGTATTAACCAATGATTTACTCTTTGATAACAACATTTTAAATAACTAGAATTTCATCAAAACTTGTGAGTAAATCTTCCTTTATACATACATTTCACCATATATATCAGTCACTGTGAATTTCATATTACTTTAAATACTTAAAATATACTTCATGTTATATATAAGTCATTAAAATTCAATATAAGTAGATAGAGCAGATTTTCTCTAAACATAACATTGGCCTGACAAATTTCTGGACTGAAAGTAAATCTAACCCAATACTCCTGCTACAGTTATTATGCCAACAAAGGAGAATAAAATATTGAGATTTCAACAACATAAACAGCAAGAATTTGTATCATTTGTTATATTTGATGATTTCGAGTGTATCCTACAGTCTCTAAACAATGAATCACTAGTGCACGCTATGATACAAACATTGATGAGTATCTGATAGGATCGACATTGATTTCTTGGGACTGCAAATATGGTGAAATTTATTTAGGAAAAGGAAGTAAGCAAATAAAATTTCCTTACACACCCAGACTCATTCATTTACTAATGGTATCGCATATAGATGAGAATAAATATACAAAATAATGATTTAGATCTATATAAATAAATACTTGAGTGTACTAGAGCTCATTTACGTGCTACTGGTGTATTAAAGGGTACTACACTTCCTAAATACAGAAAAATAATACGTCCGATGTTTCAGTCTAATGGTTCAAGTGTAAAAATTTACTATGATGGAGCAAAGACTAAGCATTGTGCTGATGGCGGAGTATGTCATGAAGATACATCGATCGATTATTCAGACGATCCTAATGAATTGGTTGAGTGATTATTGTTATCGCATACATCTAAAAAAGTGTGAAATGCTGGTGTAGATGATGAAATTCGAATGATTGAGGAAAAGTTGGTTGAAGAAGGATATATTCAGTTAAGTTAGTAGTTTTTTATGTTATCTTATTAGTGATGGAAGACGATATATTAAAATTTAAAAATGAATTAATGTTCTCGTTTACCATCGATAATGATTATATTAAAGTCTATCCCTGCATGTACATAGCTGCACGTTAAGATCGTTTGATACAGCTGTTAAAACCGGATCTTGACCCTTCCTTATATGTAAAATCTCATGTGTACATGCATACACTACCACAAACAAAATGTATATGTATGTATAAGTTCTTAACAACTTCATTCATCAATGTATGCAATCAACTTTCTCCGTTTGAAGGGTATTTTTCTGATGCAACATTTCATCGAATGCATCTAATTCAAAGGTAGATATTATGTCAACTCTCTGAATAACTGTATTCGCTCGCTTGTTATTAGTTTCACGAATTAGTGTTCTTCACACGTTTAAATTTTAGTTACTATTAAAAGTTTTAGTTTTTTTTCTTTTCTCTTTAATAACAACTGTAACAATGATAGTAGCACGTGAGGTAATTATCGATATTCAATGTTTTAAATATGATAATGATACGTACATCATTAAGGAACTTTCAATAATAAGTATAGATGGTGAAATTCAATTTCATAGAACTTACAAGCCTCCATTCGAATGGGATGTATTATCCAATAATAAAAAAACAAGAAAACATGAGGATAATTCAAAACTGTCATTCCATTCCATGGAATGCAGGAGATTACAATTACGAATCTATTGCCGGTGATATAGAAAATGTGTTGGATGATTTGGAACCATTGAATATTTACGTTAAAGGAAATGAAAAAATTACCACTATATGGATAAAACTATTTGAAACATCACTTTCAAGATTCAAGATTATTAATTTAGAAGAAGAATTCGGTATACCCAATTTAAGGAAATTAAATAATATGTATAAAGGAATATCAAGAGTTGTAAAATGTGATGCACACACGGATAAAAACATACATAGGTGTTCATTGCAGAATGTATATGTGATGATGAAATGGTACGATGTAAATGTTAGACCTATATTATCATTAGTAAAATATTCCATGTACGACTTGATGCAAAATATTACTGCAGAGATATTAATTAATGTATGCCCTCAAAAAATTTGCGATTTTTACAATAAATTACCTGTAGCACTGAAGAATGATCGACGTATCAAACGCTTCTTACCGTGTTTTAAACATCATAGCTATGATATTCCAGATTCTTTTCCATTGAGTGCAGTACATCCCACCTTAATCAAAGATTGTCCGCAATGCAACCATGCAAGTTTGTTCGAATTCCAACATAACCCGATTAAAGGAGCCAATTTGTGAGCATTGTACGAATCATAATCTTGTAATTTTTCCATCTTTAAATTTTTTGTGATATTTATTTATTTTTTAAATTAATTTTCTTTTATTCTTGTTAATCGTTTGTAAATATATTACATGAATTATATATATATTTTACATTTCATAATTTTTTTCGCATGCGAATGGAATAATAAAAATAACTTTTTCTTTTTCCTTTAAATGTAAATATTATCTATATTCAGCTTCAATAATGAGTATGAACACTTTTTTTATTGTAAAATCATATGGGTTCTAATTAGTGATGGGCAACTTCGAAATGATTCATTTGAATTATTTGATTGTTCGATGACTTTGAATGCATTCGATTGTTCCGTGGTTGCATTCGAAATGTTATTTCATTCGAATAATTCATTCGTATAATTCATTCTGATTCACAACAATCATTCGAAATGCTATTTCTCTCGGAAGAATCTAGTCAATGTTTAACGAATACTTCATTCGTTTGTGTTCGGATAGTTTCGGTTTTTATTCGAATAATTCATTCCTATTTGCAACAATCATTCGAAATGTTATTTCTCTCGAAAGAATCTAGGCGATGTTTAACGAATACTTCATTCGTTTGTGTTCTGATGGTTCCGATTTTTATTCGAATAATTCATTCGTATTCACAAAAATCATTCAATTGTTTTTTTTTTTTGACGATTATCAGTTGTTTCGATTGTAAAAACATTTCGAAATCTCACATCACTAATTCTAATACATATACATAAGAAAATAATAAAAAAACGAGTAACAAATAAAAAAATAATAAACAGAGTGATAGCAATATGGTGTATTTAGAATTTGCATCATCTAATACCTCAAGCATTGTATGTAGAATATAAAAATGAGTAAAAATAGCTATAATTAGAGAGAGTATGAATAAATTTTTAAAAAATATCAAAAAAAAAAAAAACCCATGTTATTTTCCAGCGGTGTTTGAAATGAAAATTTCTACATGTATTTAATGTGATAGTTGACGCAGGTGCGAAAATATGTTTAATTTTTTCAAAATTTAATTCTAAAAACATTCGTGGAAAAGTAAATAAATTAAGTAAACATAGAAATTAGTAGGCATCATATAAAAAATTAAAACTTATGATGGAACTTAGAATATAGATGAATGAAAAAAAAGTTGTAATTGAATAGATTAATGAAAAAAACATAATAGTCTTTGTGTTTACGTTTCTTCTGTTTTGTTTTTTTTTTTCGTTATGTTTAATGCATCATATTGCTTTTTATGTATAGCCTCTTCACTCTCTTGTTTTCAAAAGTATACTCTTCTGTCAATTACTTCTTTAAAAAAACTTTCCGAATTTTAGCATTTATCATATTATATGACATGTACAATAAATTAACAGATTCCATATTGGAGTGTAAAGAAAACTATTTTAAAAAATCTCTGAAATAAAAAATAATATAAAGAAAAAGAAGATTGTGAAGTAAAGAAAAAAAACAAAAAACAGTGATTCTTCATGATATTTTTACTCCCCACCCTGGGGACATTTATTTTTGTAGAATTTAAATATTGTTGTAAAAGCAAGTATGATGTTATTTTGTATATCACAGGGTGAAAAAAAAATAATAATAATACGTTAATCATTGATTTAAAAATTATATTATCATACATTTCCAGCATCCGATGTTTGCATGTGCTTGTATAGAAAGCGTGTATACACATATACACGAATAAAATATAATACATCCAAGGTAACTTGCATATTTCTGCTGTTGTCTAAAACCGTTAGAATATTAGGTAAAAGATTGAGTAAGATAAATACGATTTATTTTCTGTAACATATTGTTTAAAGAAACAAAAATAAAAAATAAAATAACATGATCGATTTAATTTGAATTTAGCAATATTTTTAGAACTAACATGAATTTTTTGTAAAACGCGAAAGAAAAAAAAAAGGAAAGAAAACAACGGTAAAATTTGTTAGTTTTACGGATAAATCAGTATAGTTGTATTTAACAATGCCTATGCAGTTAATAATCTTTTGTCATTCATTTAACCGTGCGCTCACACACATGCCCACATACATGTATACCGTTCTTAATGGTATGTTTATTATCAACTATCTCATTCATCCAGTTTTAAAGCTAATTTTCGGCCTTTTTTATAAAACTGCCTCGAAAAGGATGCTAACGGATATTTCATGTCTGCCACTGCAGTGCAGTTCTGCAATAATAAAGGTACATAATTTATCTCACTCTCACTCTCTTATTCTATAAGCGGATCTCTACCTGTCGTTGCGATTCAACGGTTGTTTCTTATTAGCCATTTCGCACATTTCAAGCATACATACACACATGTTCACACATATTCACACATATTTACTCACCCTTACGCGCATGCAGTGTCGATACATGATCTGCAGGTGCTTCTATAATGATGAAGACTATTCGTAGACGTTCGTGTTGATTTCAAAATATTTTCGTATTGAAAAATTTTAAATGTAAAAAATGAAAAAATCTTAGAACGAAACATTGTATAAAAATTTCCTTTGTAATCTGTATTCCAAATAATAAGACTCGTACGTTTTCATCAACTCCCTCCCTCACATGTAAAAATTTAGCTTTTTATTTTCTCTCTCTGTTGTATCAGTCTATTTAAGCGATACGAATAATAATGAAAAATATTTTTTTTTTAAATAATAAGTGTAAACTGAACATGTTACGAAAATTTCCATCAAAGTTTGAAATCTATGTATCAGGTTTTGACCGTTTTTTCAAATAAAGTCGTAGATTTACCATTCATATCGAGGAAAAAATAAAAAAAAATAATTTTTTTCATACTTGTATATGTAAGCACACGCATGCATATGCTGAGAGATAAAAAAAAAAAAGAAAAAGAAAAAGATTATTTAAATTTAAATAAACAGTTACATAAATTGATTCGATTTCATCCATACAACATATTAATTGAAATAGAATGAAATAATAAATGATGTGTTCCGTACTATAATGTCTGCGGTGTATCTAAATAATTTTAAAGTAATTATATGACCATGAAATAAAATAAAATGTAGGAAATGTATATTATTACATATTAAAATTCCATACATATATACATACATACATTATAATTTATGTGAAACAATGTAAAAGATTTTGAAATGATAAAAATAAAAATGCGAGTAAAAGAAAAAAATATGGTTTTATTCTACATATTATACATACTGCGCGAAAGCTGACTTTGGTACATTGAAAGGTAATTGTTATGTTCATATTCAACTTTCGTAGGATCTAGACAACTCCATCTTTCAAATTCCGCGCCTTTTATTGAATTTTTAATCCGTATGAATTGAATGTTGACAGTCGTCGCAATCTTTTACTTTGACACAATTTCGAGTACTCCTGCGTAATGTATCACCGTCGATATAATATTCTTTATCATGTTCGTGATCGTAGCATGGTAGAAATGATTTTATCGTATCATCCTGTTTTAATCTGTCCGGTAAAAATATATAAATGTCCCCGATGCAACTTGGAAATAATGTAATTATCATTTCTTTGGTGGCTGTAATGAATAACTGGCTTAAATCATTTATATTGAGATTGTTCATAAGCTTCAGCGGACGGATAACGTGATCGTGCCATGTCCTCATCACCATAACATTTTTCACCGCACAATGAAAAATATCATTCTCATAATGGTGTTTACAAGTTAGCAAATTGCTTATACCAGAGTATTCTTGATATAAATCATCGATACTAGGTACTCGAAAGACTTTCTCCATATTAACGAGTTCATAGTCCAAGTTACGCAACAATTCAGACTTTTCGTTAAGTTCCCATAATATAAGTTTTGCATAAGTGGTTAAAATATATACGCGAGCCTTCGGTTTTTCGGACAATATTGTGAATATATAGCGTGCCATGAATATTTCTTCCCGACAGGGAAATAATGAGGGGTTTTTCAAGTAATGACTCACGGAAGAGCATTGTAAATGAGGCATTTTTGATGCAGACCATGCTCTGCTTGGCTTGTATAGCGTATGTAAATACCTCCCGCCAGACATCTCAATCATCGCTAGTTCGGTTACTAGAAAACCATAATCAGAATCCTTATGGAAGCTGAAATCTACAAAATATTCCGCTATATCCATCTGATCTGACAATAATACTGGACCAACGATTTTATGTGCAAAAGATGTTGATTCTGTTGAAGAATAACCATCATCTGATTGCGGTAATTGAAGTGACGAAGACATATGCGAGTCGCTATCACTTGCAAATAAATTCTGAATAAATTCAGCGTGCTTAATTGATTTTGAGTTGCTGCTTATGTTAACTATATTAGCGTTCATGATTGAATAATATGTATTTCAAACTTTTCACTAAAAAAAATACAGAGAAAAAGAAAGAGAAAAAGGAAAGATAAAAGACAAAAATAAATGATAGAGAAAAAAAGAGAAAAAACATAGGAAATTATTTTCTTTAACGTTGACGTAAATTTTTTAATAATGCGTGAACACAGATTCGACAAAATATACATGTTTATCATAAAACTAATACTGACCGCTTGAATGATTCCGTTCGATAGTCTATCTCATTAGCTACCTTTGAATCGGTTGTGGCAGTGGGAATGTTACGTCAGAAAAATGTTGTTCCGTCGGAGAAAGCTGAATATATTTGTATACAAACAAAGTAATCGAGGACTTTGAGTGTATACGCATATGTGAGGGAGTGTGAAAAATATTCTTGTACCGAATAATGGTAAATAGCGTGCGAGCAATGTACAAGTGGTCTTGAAGGTATGCGAGTCATGCAGGTAAAGGTTGTTGCGATGACGAGATGTATACCTGCAGAGTTTATCGATTCTTGGAAAAGAGGGATTGACGTTTGAAACAATAATGTCTTGAAACGATTGATGATGCGGATGAGTTTATTAAATAAAAAAATTATGTTTATAGCGAAACGAATAATATTAAAAATAATTGTGATGTTAATAAATATTTTTTATTGATCGGAGATTTTTCTTTCTCGAAAGGTTAAAATTATTTTTGACAATGTTAAGTGTATATGATGACATGACTGTGTAGGAAAAAGTAATACCAGTACAAAAAAAAATAAAGATCGTTAATAAAAATTAGACATATAGAACTGCATGTGGTGTGTATGCGAGACCAATGTGATATGCTATTGTGTCTAACGTTGAAAAAATGTTCATGATCAATAGGGAAATTCGTGATAGAAGATAAGTGTGTGGGAATGTGCGGTACGCTTTCGAGTGAACCATTGATTAATTTTTAGAATCGATAAAATAAATAAAGATTACGAAAGATAAGCAATTTTAGATGTGAGGGGGCGGGGGTAGAAAGAATGAATTTTTAGGATTGAAAAAAAAAAAAAATGAAAAACACATTCGAATCAATTTTTTGAAGAACTCGTAATAGAGTAACGTATAATGTAGAATCTGTGCGGTTGATAGATAGTATGCTTTCACAACAGTCTGAATGTCTGTTCTGATTAATTTTTAAAACCTCGGAAAACATACAGAAATACTTACGGACTGAAAATAATCGTAATGAGAAAAATAATAAAATATACTTGGACTAATTTTGAAAAAAAAGTGGTAACACTAATGAATGACACATGCGCGAGAATGATGCGTGGGCATTCATTGAGGGGCGAGAAATCGATAGATTTATTTTTTAGAACCGGGGAAAACATACATAAATACTTACGAATGGAAAAGTAATCGTAAGTGAGAAAAAATAATAAATATACTTAGACTAATTCTATAATACTTGGCTTGGAAAAATTATTATGAACGATAGGGAAACTATTGAGAGTAGAGTGTGCACGGGATCGAATGGTTCGCTTTCGCAGTGGCTAACGCTATGGTGGATATAAGCATGTGATCTGCCAGTGCTAGTGATGTGCGTCGAAATGTTTTTACAAACGAAATAATCAACAATCGTCAAAAAAAAAAAAACAATCAAATGATTTTCATTCGAATGATTTGATTCGAATGATTTTAATTTGAATGATTTTAATTCAAATGATTTTGATTCGAATGATTTTGATTCGAATGATTTTAATTCGAATGATTGTTGTGAATACAAATGAATTATTCAAATGAAATAACATTTCGAATGTAACTGTGGAACAATCGAATGAATTATACGAATGAAATAACATTTCGAATGATTATTGTGAATACGAATGAAATAACATTTCGAATGATTGTTGTGAATACGAATGAATTATACGAATGAAATAACATTTCGAATGATTGTTGTGAATACGAATGAATTATACGAATGAAATAACATTTCGAATGCAACTGTGGAACAATCGAATGCATTTGAAGTTATCGAACAATCGAATAATTCGAATGAAACATTTCGAAGTTGCCCATCACTAGTCAGTGCGCTTTTGTAACGATCGGAGAATAAGGAAAATTTTTTGGAACCGTAGAAATTGAAAAAATATATTTTGACTAATTTTATAATACTTATGGACGGAAAAAAAAAAATATTATAAACGACAGAGAAACTATTGACAGCGGAATGTGTGCGGGATCGGACGGTGTGCATTCGCTGAGGGGCGAGACATCGAAGGATTTATTTTTAGAACTGGGGGAAACATACATAAATACTTACAGATGGAAAAATAATCGTAAGTGAGAAAAAATAATATATGATAGATATAAGTGTGTGATCTGTCAGTGTGCTTTTCTAACGATCGGAGAATGAAGAAAAATTTTTGGAACCGTAGAAAATGAGAAATATACTTAGACTAATTTGTATAATGCTTAGGCGTGAAAAAAAATAAAAAAATACATTTGAATGGTACAAAGTGGGTGAACGGGGAGCTCAGGTTAGTTTCATGCTTTAAATATTATACTTTGGTTAATTTAAAAAAATCACGATATCGCGAACGATCGACACGTGTGCGAGAACGATGCGTGCGCTTTTACTACCTTTGAATCGGTTGTGGCAGTGGAAATGTTGCGTCAGAAAAATGTCGTTCTATCGGAGAAAGTCGGTTACATATGTGTATACGAACAAAGTATTCAAGGATGTGGGTATAAGTGTGTTTATGTTAGTGTGTACATGTGGGGCGTGGTTCCGTAATAATGTATCGATTGGAATAGAAATTATAAGAATATTAAGATCCTGTTTCAACGGTTTTGAAAGTGTTTGCGTGCAACGTCACATATAGTGATGGTTGAAGCGAGTGTGTTGAAATAAAAAAATCAAAAAAAATCTTAGGGTAATTTTATAATACTTACGCTCTGAAAAATAAAAAATAAAAATTACGTACGAATGGAAAAAGAGGAAGAAGGGGGGTTTAGGTTAGTTTCCAGCTTTAAATATTATACTTTGGTTAAATTCGGAATTTTTATACTTACGTGCAGAATTTTGGAAAATCGCGGTATCGCGAACGATTGACGAGTGCGCGGGAACGGCGCGTGCACCTTCTAAGTATGCTAGGAGGGCGAGCGGGGCTTAGGTTACTTTCATGCTTTAAATATTATATTGAGGTTAATTTTTAAACGCATCGAATTATCGGAAATGCGGGGGAACGGCGCGTGCGCTTTAGAGATATGCCAGGAGGGCGAGCGGGGCTTAGGTTACTTTCCTGCTTTAAATATTACACTTGGGTTAATTTCGGAATTTTTATACTTACACGTAGAATTTTGAAAAATCGTGGTATCGCTGTGGGCGGGAGGGAAGAGTGGGGACTTGGGTTAGTTTCGGGCTTTAAACATTATACTTGGGTTAATTTATAATCGGTTCGGTTTATCGGAAACGAGCGGGACCTGTAGGGTGAAATTTGGAGGAAATTTGCAAAAAATGTGGAAAAATTTGAGGAAAATTGGGGGAAATTGGGGGAAACTTGGGGGAAACTTGGGGGAATTTTCGGCGTCGGAATAAAAAATTGGGTGAATTTTTGCCTCCCGAATAAAATACTTAGGTGACTTTTCGCCTCCGGGACAGGAATTGGGGTTGTGACGTCAGACCCGCCAGAGTCGCTATTTATTCACTACTGTCACTGGTGCTGGAGCCTTTTTTTTTTTTTTTTTAAAGTACATTAGAATTTATCAGGAGATTCGAATGTATATCAGTATTAAGCGGACTACAGTAAGATAAAACTTTCACGATGTATGTACGGCTATTTTAAAGTATATGCATTCAGAAAGTGACAATGTTTGTTTTCAGACGAATTAGAGATGATTTTTTAGAAAGATCGTTTTTTTCCAATCGGTTCCGGGACGATCTCCGAAATTCAGTTTATATACTTTTCAAAGACGGAACGGCAAGATCAAGAATCTGTATAGACTTCCTGTTTTAGTATTCGCTCTTGCACGTAGACAAGCGTTTACGTTGTTATCGTTTTAATTTCTAATTGCTTTTCTCCGATTGGGGCGTAATTTTTTCTTCCTTCCGAAGGTACACTGTCGACCACGTCAGTTTCAGAAGTAAAATCCGATAAGAATCGCTTAAATTTTTCCGAACAGATTGATTATTACACCAGGCAGAGGAGAAGCAGTTTACAATTGCCATGGAAACACTAATGCAAATAAAACACAAATCGTATTAATATCGAAGGAAAGAAATAAACGGACATTTTAAATAAATAAAAAAAAAAAAAAAAATAATAATAATAATGGAAACGCTATAAAACTAGGAAAAAAAAAATCGTTGAAAGGGAAAATTAAATATTTAAGCGTGATAATGAACGGTTATTTAAAATTTAATAAACGCGTTAATCGAACGGTATGTGTACCATCATTATCGAATTTAATCGCTCTGTAAACATTTCCTCGGCTATTAACGGTAAAAAAAAAAGTACCATATCGTGGTATTTTATTTAGACAAACACTACCGAATACGTTTATTTAGTATACTTCAAAAAAAAAAAAAAAAAAAAAAATCACTCAAATTAGACGTTAAAAAATTAATTTTATTAATAATGAAAAATTTCTGCCAGCATTATTATTTCGGGATTTCACTCGCTGTCACGTCACACTTAAAACTGACTGATAATTAAAAAATATATATATATATATATTGCGCTAAAGAAGCCAAATAGGAAAAAAAATTAGAACTGAATGACAAAAAATAATAGGGATAGGCGATGAGCGAAAAAATGAAAAACTAAAGACACAGCCATGGTGGAGCCGGGAAGTTAGTTGCTGAAACGTAGATGTATTCCAAAACAGCTGTTGAAGAGAAGCTGCTTTGTTTTGTACGTTTATCGAAACTAAATGAAAAGCTTCGAAACCGTTCGTGTTCTTTATAACTTTTTTTTCTTTTCTTTCTCGATAGATGTTTAACGCCGGCTGTTTATTTAAATAATTGATTTTTTTCAAACAACTTCTTACGCATTTCAAAAAATACAAAGTAAACCGGTTGCGCAGTTTGTCGGCAACATTGGTGATACATTTGGAATATTTATTATATACATGGGAGGCGTTCTCTGACTGTTTGTATGGCACGTTTCAAAATGAATTGCTGGTCAGGAGCAAATTATCCTTCAGTAACCTGCCCTTTTTCGTTCCTCTATATAGAAGTATATACGCGATCCGTGTCTGATTTTCTTGAACTTTTATATTTCAAGGCTCGCCTGAATACATTCTTTCATTCCTCCTTAAACATTTTTATTCTAAAGGGATTTCAAAACCCTCTCTATTCTTAAAGCCGACACTTCGACACAGTTGAACACTTTTCTCTAATTTTCTCCGCATCCACCAACAAGTGCACATTGCGCACATTCGAACAGAGTTATTCACCCGGAAATGTTGCAAACCTGACACGGTACGGACTTCAGGGAATATGCTTCAACAACTGACTCGGTTGTGTCTATCTTAGCATGTTTGGCTGTGACCGCCATTTTATGCGATATCGATGTAACAATGAAAATAAAAATTACGATTAAAAATGATTAAGGGACTTGGTGTGAATCCTTGATGAAAATGCTTAAAAGGCTCGCAGCGGGTGATTATTTCCAAAAGACTACATTTTCAAAAACGTGATGATGCACTTTTCGTTCTAAACGCTCGCTATAGGATCGCCAAAATAAAAAACAAGCCCTTTTTACTGCTCTTTTTTTTTTTTTTTTTTTTTGTAATTTATCGAACGCTTACAACAGCCGAAAACACCCAACCCCCGCATGTATTCCGGTTGTCTTTAAATATTATTAGGAATCCGGAGTAACATAAACAGCAGTATTTAACACAATCGTACATTAAAGAATAAATATTAAAAATATTATAACATATTAAATCTGTTGTTTTTAGTTATATACTGACGCAAAGGGGTTATATAATTTCAATTCTTAATTATTAGGAATGTTTAGTTTTGTAGGAAAATCATTCCCGTTTTAATCGCGAAGCACGCGATCACGATAAAATTTTATGTAATGGTTTTTTTTTGCTCGAGATTGCTTGGACGCAATTTTTTGCACCAAAAATACACATAATAGTACAGCAACCCACGCTGCTAAATGGGGATTTACTCGAGCGTCGTGGATACCTAGTGGATTATAAAGATTAGATGGTAGAAAAAAGAAAAACAAGGTTATATGATGTATGTCCTTTCACAGATGGGGGGAGCGTTTACAGGTTTTTTGAAAAATGTAAAGAAAAACAGTCACATGGAAATACTCGAGCGCGTCAGATATTACTAGTGTATGTGCTCGACGTGTCTCTGATAACGAAGGTATGTTGTTAATCTGACGGTTTGCATGATGGGAGTAGCCGTACGGAAGGGTAGAAAATGGGGAAAAAAGTTTTATTCGAGCACGTCAGGTATTCAGAGGGGATATTAAGTGAACCCGAAAGTAGCTCTCATTAAAAATACCGACGATTCGGACGTGACGCAAGCTCTTGGCGCCTTTTTGAAAATGCAAAAAAAATCGCCATTTTGAAATACTCGAGCGCGTCAGATTATTATACAGACGGTGGTTCAGCTTGATGTCGTGATCGTGCTGATTCACAATCCGACGATTATTTAGAGGGATTTTCTTTATCTGGCGGTTTGAAAAAAGTTATTTTTTCAAGATTTTTTTTTTTTTATGAATCAATGAATATATCAAATAAAATGCAAGGAAAATTTTAATTTCAATATATATATTCTGAATAGATAGCAAAATAAAATAATAATATACCAAATAATTTATTTTTAATCTTCATCAACATCCGTGCGTTTATCGTCCTCCTGCAAGTCTGGTTCGATTATCAGTTTCATCTTCAGTTTGCAAGCAGAGTGATACGTAACATTTATATTATTTCTAATTAATCTTTTTCGCGTATTATCGTTTATATATTTATTAAGTTAACGGTCGGCCATTCAAGAAAGATAGGTGTAGGGATTAATAAAATTATACATTTTAAAAAATCATAAAAAACCTTAATATTAGTATTATTAAATCAAAACCGATAATTTAAAAAAAAAACAAATAAAAATTAAATAAATTTAAAACTAGGATTTAATTGATTTTTCTTCATAAACATTACAATGCACTTCATACTAGTCTAAGCCTTCGATTCAAAATTAGTATTTTGCTTTACTGTTTTAAATTATTATTAGAAAAGATCTCTGAAATTTATTAAGATATTAAATTAAAGTAATAAAATAAAAATGAAAGTTTATTCAAACAAATTTTCTTACATACTAAATAATTATAGTCATCATTAACTTACATACGGAATCCTGAGCGCATGAAACTTCATGCTTGACCGAACTTGTTGTTGTTTCGGCTTATGGAAATCGTCAGATTATATTTTGTCCGTTATCCTTGAATTATTTCCTTCAAAATAAAAATAAAAAAATCAACCGCGCTCGAGGATGTCAAGGTGACGTTTTTTTCCCGCAAGTTTACGACCCTCCCACTCCCTCTTACGTCACGCTCAAATCGTCAGATTATTGAAATGCACACTTTTCAGGATGTAATTAACCCGCCTTACCTTAATCTGACGCGCTCGAGTATTTCTAACGATCGATTTTTTTTTTTTGCTATTCTGATCGGTTATCCTAGACGCACGTTTCTATATATATATATATATATATATATATATATATATATATTAATTACAACGTAATTCTTAGGCTAAACCCCCATTCGAAAAAATGTCCCAATTTTATGTAACGCTAAATGTTCTAAAAAAATGTCCCAAAAAATGTCCCAGAAAAATGTAACAATTTTATGTAACGTTTGTTATATTTTGTAGGATTTTTGTTATTGTTATTTAAAAAATGTCACAATTTTATGTAACGAAATATGTAACGAAAAATGTAACGAAAAAATGTCTTAATTTTATATAACGGAAGTTAAATGTTAGGATAGGATTTTTGTGGTTATGTTATTTTTTGTGTGTGTTAATGCCAGTAAGAATTACGTTGTAAATTTTGATCATTTTATGCAAAGTATAGAAGAGAAAGAGACAGAAATAAAAGCAAGAGGGGTCAAGGGGCACAGCCCCTTGCGAGACCAAAATGGCCCAGTTTATATATAGGTATATATATATGTGGTGAAGGTACTCAACAGGGTGCAAGGTATGCTCCCTTATGTTAATCTGACGCGATCGAATAAATCCCAAAATCCCCTATTGGGCTCCCCTCCTATAACGTGAACGATGCTGCGGCGAAGACGAAAAATTTAATTTTTGCAGTATGTGTCAAGCAGGAGGTATGCGTAACAAGAAGTCGGCTCATCGCGCAACCGCTTCTCTTTTCTAGGGAGCGCGCGTGATATAAGCTAAGCCGGATTGTACGAAGGTGAGATTAGTTTCGAGCAATTATCGAAATTTAGCCTTAACCACGTCTGATATTGGAACTGGAACGTTTGACACGAGCGGTTGTATAGCTGCGACCTCTTTCGCTACATCATCCGCGGATTCGTTTAAAGAAAATCCTCTAGGTGCCAGTATTACGCCGTGATTTGTAGCGAACGATTCTGAGACGAAAGGTTTAAGATGTGAACGGCGGTAGAATGTAGGACTATTACGAAAGGATTACTCTGAGCGGCGGGGGGCGGGGGGGCGAGCGTATTAGAAAACTATTGACGTCACCGTTCGCAGAGTTTCCAGATTTTCACGTTATCCTGGCGATAATTATAATCTGGTCGGCGTCGAGCGAGGAGAAAAAATGATTTTATTCGGCGTGCACACCGTACGCGAAACCACACACCGTCGTCTTCGATGACGATTAAGCGTGGAAAAATATAAATCTGCCAAAATTTGGCCGCTGGTGCGATTGCATGAAATATTACACACATCGGACATTACGTTCGGTGAAAATAAATAACCGTATGTGTGAAACTGGCATTGCGAACGGACTTGGTCTCTCGCTACAATGCTGCAGCTGCTGCCTAAGAAAACATTGAAAAACCCGATCTCATCAATCTTTGCCAAGATACCGTGCAAAAATCCGTTCAATAATCCCTTTTATTTCCTCCTTATTTCTCTATTTTCTCGCATTTCACTCTCGCTCTATGCTTTTGTTTCTTTTTCCATTTTCTTTTCTCTTCGTTCTTCTACTTGTTTTTTATCCCATCATCACAGCTGCTGGCTGCTCACTTTTCTTTTTTTCTCTATTCGGTACGCCAAAATCGGATTTTATCTTATTTAGTGGAGCATTCTACGATATGTTTACAACCGTTAAAATATACATCTATACAACTTCTTCTCTGGGATGACAATGGTAAAAAGGCAACTCTGCCAAAGTCGGTTAACCAAATAGCGTCACGCTATCAGAACTTAGTCGACTGCTGTAATTTCCGCAATGAGTGCCCCCCCCTTCTAGTTAAGCACGGCGAGCACACAGAAAGGTCTAAACTATAAAAAAATAAATTTATTATTCCAATTAATGAAAAAAAAATTAAATCGAATATTTTCTCACTATGGAAAAATTTTTGGATCTAGACTTACAATCTGTCGGACTGCAGAAGTGAATGAGGGTATAATCTCTTAAATTTATACATTGAATAAAGTGTTGTTTTCGCGTCTGCCTGTTTATATGTTTGCCGGGAACAAATGGCCTGGAATTTGTGTCCCCGTTTTATTCCTGAGGAAGGTTTTAGTGACAAAACTATTAGCTGTCGACGATTTTTCCATACATACGCAGATACATATATATATATATATATATATATGACATTACGATCATAGCACATAGACCAAGGATGATTTAGAATGTATGATAAAGAAACTAGAGATAAACAAGGGGATCCGAATAAAACAAAGTACATGAAATACATATTCAAAATCAGAACAACGATCACACGCATAACGAAATACAAATACAAGCAGGAAACATAAAAGAAACAGACCAGTTCACATATATTCGGGTAAAGTTTTCACCAGCGAAAAACAAGGGATGAAATTAGACCTGGAAAAGAAAATATCAAACGGTTGAATCGCATACCATAAAATATAAAACACATACTCAATACCAAAATCAGTTCAGAAAATAAAGCGAAAATATTTAACCAATGCGTGTGATATTCCAGTACTAACGTATGCTGCGGAAATCTGGCTCATTAAAGAAAGGAAGTTATAGAAAAATTAAGAAAAACTGAAAGACAGATGGAACACGAGCTTTACTTCGCATAAAGCTATAAGATTAAATCAGAATATATCCGAAATAAGACAACATTTGAAGACGTCGGGACAAGGGTAGTAGCCCTGAACAAATGGGCCTGGGCTGGTCAATGGGAGGTGGACAAAGGAACTGATCCAATGGAGACCGTATACGGGAAAACGCGCACAAGGAAGACCACTCACAATCAGAAGGTGGACGGATGATATTGTGGCAACAGCAGGGAAACAATGGCTTCGTGAAGTACAAGTATCGACGGAGTAAATTAAGGGAGGCCTACATCGAATCAATGATGTAACGCAGGCAAAAGAAGAAGAGAAGAAGAAGAAGATCTATATTTATGTATACATACAAAAGTATATCTTCTATTCTCACTGGATCACGAGTATGAGGTTGTTTTATAAATTCGTAGCAGAATTTTAGAGATAACGGAGAAATTCAGGACTAGATTTCACGCTTTGTCGATCAACGCAAAAAAAAAAGGTATCAGTGGCGAGGCGAGCCAAGACGAGACTTGCCTACTCGCGTTCAAATGTGAAATTGATGCGGTGCGTCTGAAATTTATTTAAAATAACCGTATTACTAATTATCTCTAAAACGGAGCCGATGTAATGAGAGCGCTAAACAATCATAAACTATGTTGGAAGTAGAAGGTTCGGTAAAAGGATGAGCAATTTATAGGAGAAGCTCTTCAATTATGCGACAAGGCTGCGGGTGACTAAGAGCGCAGAAATCTCTGTGAGAAATAACTGTTTCTGGACACAGTGGCTCGATTGAGGGTTAATTAGAAGGCGCTGCAAGTGAAATTACCGGCGACAGCGCTTTCCAGAAAAAAAAAGTTCTAGGGGAACGTGCGATATTGTCAAAACAATTATTGTCGGTATTTCATTTGCTCGATTCTATTTCCGTCAAAGACAAAAAATAACTTACAATTTCCGATATAAACGTTGATTTTTTACCGAAACGGATTCTTGCAACAAAATTCTTATCGGAAATATGCGAATAAATAATTGCGACTATATAAAATTAAAAATCGTTCAAAAACTTCTAATTCTTCTCGTGAATTTTTATTTCAATAATACCTCTACGCATATTCCGTTACCGTCTGATTTTAGGCGTAGCGTATTTCTTCACTGACTGCAAGCAACCAAATCAAAATGTTTGTTTGTGGGAACACCACTTTATACGCGTGTCCTTTTGTGTATAGAGAAATAAGAAAAAGTCGGTAATAGTCGTTTGCGTTTATCTATTTTTCCGAAAAACAACGGTACTGAACAATATTCACTTATCATAGCGATCAATGTGGTATACATCTTATCGATGACCTAAAAGATTCATTGTCAAAATCACAAAATTTATATAATATTCTAAAACTAGACACATTCAAATTGTCGGGAAAAAATACAAAAATTTTCTTTGCACGATATTCGAGAGAGAAAATTTTAAAAACAATACAGTCTTCAGCAATGAACTTGATATACGCTTACAATTTTTACCACGTTACATGCTTAAGAGTAACAGGAAAAAGAAAATAACAGTTTTTAAGAAAATATTTATTAATTGATTTATTTATTTTATATATTTTTTGCCAGTATACACAACGATTTATATACAAAATAAGAGTAAGTTCAGATAAAACGTTTTCGACGATCTAATATAACTTGAACTATTCCTTTCAAACTCTCAGACGGCGAGTTCGATTAATTACATACACACACGTGTGCTATTTCAAAATCGTGAGCAAAATGGTTTTCGACTCTTTTAAATCGATGCCGAATTTCTGTTAAAAATCACTAGCAAGCAAAAAACATTAAAATTAAATACCAGCAACAATTTCTCAATCAATAATAAGAGTCACTGTACGCTTCTATCCTTTCCATGAAATCAACCGGCTAGAAGAGAAGACTATCGTTTTTTTTATCACACTGAAAGAAAACAAGAGTCTTAAATACTATTTTTATGTACACGTTAAAACTTAATACACTCTTTGAGCATCGTGCATAGCCTATTTATATAAAAAATCATAGAATATTAACTGCGATGTATTGCGTTCATTCGATTACGCTTTTATCCAATTAGGATTGCAATGGAGAATAAGTCTGAGCTAATTAATTTTGTCGCATTTTGTTAACCGCGCTCTTATTTGCGATATTTAATTTAATACGCAGGTATATTGATGTTCTCGTTTCAATTGTTGCAGTAACAATTTCCGCTTTATTTGAATAAATTTATTTTTTTTTTTTTAATACTACAAACGCCTAACGACACAATCTGTTTCTGTCGCATTTTGTTCCTATAACTTTTAAGGCCTCCTTTTGTTTTCGAAATTATAAAGAGTTCGTCATAACTTGATTTACAGAAATCTTTTCGTAGCCCCCATTCCTCAATTCGTGGCCTAGTTAAGTTATGCAAAGTGATGTTCATTGTGCCGAAAAAGTTACTAAACCGGAGTAAAGTCGATGCCACAGAAAGCTTTGTTCAAAAAGATGTCTAGCACTAATCTATTGTCCTTAAGTAAGAAATTTCACTGTAAATTTTGGTCGGATATGTGTACCCTTCTTCTATTTCCAATGAAAGTTCCTTCTACTTCTCAATTCAACCTAACCTTCCAACTAATTCTTGCTTCTCAGAATTCCGTTCTTTTCCACGTTCTGTTCTTGTCCCTATTATTCGCCTACTCTTCATTCACACTCTATTGCCTGCTTCCGGTTATCGTCTCTCTTTGGTTTCCTCTCCCCTTATTGTCACCTATATCCTAATGAAGCAGTGGTTTGTTATGCTAATCGCATTTTCTTTGAGTGTTCTGCTCTTTCTGCGGAACGCTCTTCCCTTTATTTACTCCATTTGAAGTCAAGGCTTCCTTCTCCCTACTGTGCTTCCTATATCGTGCCCTTTCCGTCTCAGTCTGTTGTTCTTGCCATTGGCTTATTTATTTCTGCCATTTCCGATCGAATCAAGTTTTAATTAGTTAACTCTAAGTCCTATTGTTTCTGGGTGAGATGCCTGGTAGGCAAGCCCCGAAATAGAAAAAAAAAACAAACCTTGTTTATCATTTTACTAGATTATAAGTTCGAATTCAAAGTGATAATTAATAGACATTCTTTATCTTGTATATTAATTAAAAAAGGTTAATGGTAAACAACCGTGCAAGCAAAATATATAGTGATAATTTAAAAAATCTACTAAAATCACCGGAATTAATCCGAAAGAGGAAATTTCAAAGACACAAGGTGATTTGTAGCCACTGCTGTATTTGGAATTTCACATCATTAGTAAATCCCAATGGTAAACAGAAACGTCACAATATCGTATATCGATTTAATGGTTGTGATGAAAAACTCATACGACAGCACAAAGTCCGTTGTGTACGATATGCCAAATCTGAAACCAGCAGCAGACAGAATTGTGAGAAGGGTTTTTTGCGTTCTTAACGACTTGTCGTGCCAGACTGTTTGATACAGAGCATCTTTGAATCGATCATTCAAGTTTAGTAACCGTTCGCCAGACCGACAAAAATAAAACATTTCGCAAACTTTCAAAACCGAGTCGATTATATAACCTAATGGCAAATAATTTCTCTTAATTATGTATTATTTCTTCCTGTAAACGTTTGTTTCAATGATATTATAAGTTATGTATTTTTAAACCTTAACTTACGTTACAAAGTTATAGTTTTAAATGTTACACGGACACAAAGTACCTTTTAATTCGTTAAAACATACAACATTTATTTATATTAAATTATTACTTAAAATATAAGTTACAGACATTATTATTCACAAAAAAAAAAAATCTATATAAAAATCCGTCACAATATAGATTTTTTTTGTGAATAATAATGTCTGTAACTTTTATTTTAAGTAATCATTTAATATAAATAAATGTTGTATGTTCTAACGAATTAAAAGGTACTTTGTGTCCGTGTAACATTTAAAACTAACCCTTTGTAACGTAATTTAAGGTTTAAAAATACATAACTTATAATTTCTCTTAATACTAGCTACGATGCTACCGTCATTGTCAACACAACTTAAATATAGCATCGCGTACGAAACCTGAGAAATTAATTTGAAAGATGACAAAAAATCATCGGTATATCGAACCAAAGCTCGGTGATGCCGGGCGCACTGAATAATCAGATCGTAATAAACGGTATCGCGTGCTTGCCACCATTTGTCGTATTCCGAGTAATATCGTTCGATATCGTCACAGATTAAGGTCGGATCCGGTTCGAGGTGTTTCGTTCTGGTTGCAACTATCGAATCTATATTACCGACTACGTCTATTAGGTCGTCCGATTCCGAGTGAATGACATCGCTGAAGTAGAAAAAAAGACATTCGGTATATATATAACTGAAAAATTGAGGAACCGTAATGACGACTAGAATAATGTAAGTAGCGTAGTAGCGAATCAATGTATTAACATTAAACGGAGTCCACCATGCATATGGCAAATATGTTTCGTACGTTTCCAACCGACCGTAAACGTAATAAAACATCACTTGTTGTATTAAAATTGAGATTAATGTGAAGGCGGCTATCGTTAATACCAAGCCAGAGAACATCCGTTGAATTTGGCTGTGCTGGACGCGATTACGGGATTTACGAATTTCTTCTAGTTCACGATTCGGATAGAAATAAATTTTATCGGACTTCTCGACCAAGTTAATTATCGCTTCTTTCTTCATCCGTACCCAGACAAAATAAAAATCGCAAAACACGACCAACAGGTTCATTTGACGATATATTAAATTGGAAAACGAAGTCCAGCGTTTTACATTCGTGATGGCCACAATGATAAAGTGAAAGCTAGATGCAATCAGAAAGAACAGAAATTGTTTCTTTCGCGACTCCGGTGTAATCATACATAAGCGTAATACAAAATCCCGAGTAAATTTAAATACATTTTCCGCATTTAGCCGCATCCGAAGATTGTGAACCGAATTTGAGACGAACCGAAAACACTTTGATAACGCGCTCATTTTTAAGATGACACACTTACCGAGACGCAGAAATGTCGAAGAACGTCTTCACTTCAAAATACTATAACCCTTTTCGATGGTTTTCGTTTGTTGTTTACGTCCAGAGTGCGACTAATGAGTTGTTATTGTTTATTCTTTCTAACGAGTACGCTCGTTACCGGTGACTTTTTTAATCATTTTTTCATCGAATTCACGGTAATCTAGGACGCTAGAAGTAATTATCTAACGAAACTGCACTTTCTTCCGGTGACACGCCTGAGAGGGAGTAATTGCCGCTTCAAAATTTCCTGCGCTCATTTTCAGTTCAATGTAAATTTTTTTGTAGCATTACGGAATTCTAATGAAATGGGTTGGAAACGACAAAACTATTAAATAAAATTCAGTAATTCGGGGACGGTTTGACTTTACATTTGGTTTAAGACAATCTCTAATTTTAAGATAACAGACTACTTTTTGTGGCAAAGAACGCAAAAATCATCAAACACATATAATGTAGAATTCCAAATGACCTCCAATATTACTAAAAGGTCCATTATTTAACGAATCAGGTTCGCATTTGAACTTTTCTGTCATTTCTTCCCAACCGAATCGAATAACTGTAGACCTTTTTACGAAAGCGGAGGTTCATGGGGCGTTGAGGTAACTAATACCTACACGTACTATAGGTCCAGACAATATACCCCCATATATAATTAGAGCTTGTTGGCATCTATTCGTTAAACGTCTTACATACACCTCTTCGATTGTGTGATAGGTATCGGAACTTTTCCCCAGATTTGGTAGGTGTCCCCAGAATAACACCCATTCCTAAGGATCATCATGCTTACAATATTACTGATTACATACCAAAATCTGTTGCCCTCCAAGTCGCTAAAATTTTTGAATTACTTCTCTATAAAAAAAATCCATGAACCACTAATGAATTGATCAACATGGCTTTGTCGAAGGTAGATCAGTAACGACTAACCTAATGGCGTTTGCTGAGGATGTTTCTGCTGCGCTTGACAAGTCCTCCCAGGTGGGTGTTATATGCACAGACTTCCAAAAAGCCTTCGATAAAATTGATCACTCAATTCTGTTCCGAAAATTGAATAATTTTGGTTTCTCTGAGAGATTATTAACACTATTTTAGAGCTACCTGCAAGATCGGAGGCAATATGTTCAAATTTATAACTGCAAATCCCGTTCGTTTCCTTGCCCCACAAGTATGCTTCAGGATTCCGTTTTAGGGGCTTTTCTTTTTTTACAAACTATAAATGACCTACCGAATTCAATAAAGTATTCTAAGATGTTATTATACGCCGATGATGCGAAATTATTCAAATAAATAAAAAGTATTGAGGATGCTCTTCTACTACAGCGATATGTAGATTATTTTACAGCTTGGAGTGTGACTAATAATTTACCCGTGAATATATCTAAATGTAGACTTATTTCATTTAGACGGAAACGTTTCTCTATTAGAGCGTTGTACCACATAGAAGGTGTTCCCTTCATAAGGGAGATTTGTGTGAGGGATCTTGCTGTTTTACCAGATGCAAAATTTCCATTTAAGACTTATGTAGCACATAGAATTCGTAAAGCGAACAAAATGTTAAGTTTAGTTTTGCGAAGCACTACAAACTTCAGACAACTTAAGAAACATTTCATTTTGTTCAAGTCCGCTCACAGTTAGATAATTTGGTGCGCTAATTTGGAATATCTAGTGACTTGGTAAATAGGGTTGAACACGTGCAGAAAAAGAGTTTCTAAAGTACTCGCATTATAAATTCATCGGGTCCGGTGATGTATGTTTCAAATACGAAGAAATACTCTGACAGTTAAATATGCACAGCTTGGATGAGCAAAGAAAGCAATTGGCACTTGGTTTTCCGCACGATTTAATGCACAGGGTAAGAGTAACTGTCCTACTCTTTTAGAGAAAATGTTTTATTTGAGTTCTGATTTTGCCGTTCAACAATCACGGTGGTGAGTTCATAAAAGCTGTTCGGAATTTAATGATGTGAGCCGGTGTTGTACTGATTTCCCTTAGTGTTTCTCTGAGTGAGCATGGTATGTATGTGTGATAGTGTTGCATGTTACAGGTGTGAGCTGCGTTGGCGTGGGTATGTGAATAGAATAGAAGTAAGGTAAGTAGCGTTAGATAAAATCGTTGTGTACGTACCGGTATAAGTTATACATTGCGTAACTTAATAATTCTTCTTTCCTATTGTTTGATTGTACCTGTACTTGTATATTTTTACTGAATTGATTTATTATATTGCGCTGTGCAGTAATTGGTGTAAGCTGTTGCATTAGCGGATTGTACAAATATATACCTCTTTAAAATTAAAGTTTGAAATTAAAATCAAAAGCAGAATCATTATAGAAGCGCGGGACATTTTCTTTCTTGGAATAAATTGACGTGCTTTGATTAATTACCTTTTCGTGTGTCTCCGCAAGATTCTTTTTATTTACGTATGATTTAATTTATGTTACTCTTGATTACATTAAAAACACAAGTATAGGGAATTATCGTCGAAACTTTCCTCTCGCACTTCCCATCCGCCAATGGTGTGGATACCGCGAAATAGATCAACGTGTTCCACCCCTTGGCGCCTCTCTGAGTTGTTCCAGACACAACCAACATGGAAATGAAGCTATTCTTGAAGACATGATCGTACTGAACAAATTCATTCCAATTAACGACGGTTAAACAACATATTTTAAAAGTTCATTAATATTCAATTCTCTTGACCTCTCTATTGTATCTGCTATTAATAATGTTCGCTAATACCTCTGTGCATGTTCCGTTACCGTCTGATTTTAGGCGTAGCATATTTCTTCACTGACTGCAAGCAACCAAATCGAAATGTTTGTAGGAACACCATTTTATACGCGTGTCCTTTTGTGTATAGAGAAATAAGAAAAAGTCGGTAATAGTCGTTTGTGTTTATCTATTTTTCCGAAACAACGGTACTGAACAATATTCACTTATCATAGCGTTAATAAACCTCATTAATGTGGTATACATCTTATCGATGACCTAAAGGATTCATTGTCAAAATCACAAAATTTATATAATATTCTAAAACTAGACACATTCAAATTGTCGGGAAAAAATACAAAAATTTTCTTTGCACGATATTCGAGAGAGAAAATTTTAAAAACAATACAGTCTTCAACAATGAACTTGATATACGCTTACAATTTTTACCATATTACATGCTTAAGAGTAACAGGAAAAAGAAAATAACAGTTTTTAAGAAAATTTTTATTAATTGATTTATTTATTTTATATATTTTTTTTCGCCAGTATACACAACAATTTATATACAAAATAAGAGTAAGTTCAGATAAAACGTTTTCGACGATCTAATATAACTTGAACTATTCCTTTCAAACTCTCGGACTCCGAGTTCGATTAATTACATACACACCCGTGTGCTATTTCAAAATCGTGAGCAAAATGGTTTTCGACTCTTTTAAATCGATGCCGAATTTCTGTTAAAAATCACTAGCAAGCAAAAAACATTAAAATTAAATACCAGCAACAATTTCTCAATCAATAATAAGAGTCACTGTACGCTTCTATCCTTTCCATGAAATCAACCGGCTAGAAGAGAAGACTATCGTTTTTTTTATCACACTGAAAGAAAACAAGAGTCTTAAATACTATTTTTATGTACACGTTAAAACCTAATACACTCTTTGAGCATCGTGCATAGCCTATTTATATAAAAAATCATAGAATATTAACTGCGATGTATTGCGTTCATTCGATTACGCTTTTATCCAATTAGGATTGCAATGGAGAATAAGTCTGAGCTAATTAATTTTGTCGCATTTTGTTAACCGCGCTCTTATTTGCGATATTTAATTTAATACGCAGGTATATTGATGTTCTCGTTTCAATTGTTGCAGTAACAATTTCCGCTTTATTTGAATAAATTTATTTTTTTTTTTTTAATACTACAAACGCCTAACGACACAATCTGTTTCTGTCGCATTTTGTTCCTATAACTATTAAGGCTTCCTTTTGTTTTCGAAATTATAAAGAGTTCGTCATAACTTGATTTACAGAAATCTTTTCGTAGCCCCCATTCCTCAATTCGTGGCCTAGTTAAGTTATGCAAAGTGATGTTCATTGTGCCGAAAAAGTTACTAAACCGGAGTAAAGTCGATGCCACAGAAAGCTTTGTTCAAAAAGATGTCTAGCACTAATCTATTGTCCTTAAGTAAGAAATTTCACTGTAAATTTTGGTCGGATATGTGTACCCTTCTTCTATTTCCAATGAAAGTTCCTTCTACTTCTCAATTCAACCTAACCTTCCAACTAATTCTTGCTTCTCAGAATTCCGTTCTTTTCCACGTTCTGTTCTTGTCCCTATTATTCGCCTACTCTTCATTCACACTCTATTGCCTGCTTCCGGTTATCGTCTCTCTTTGGTTTCCTCTCCCCTTATTGTCACCTATATCCTAATGAAGCAGTGGTTTGTTATGCTAATCGCATTTTCTTTGAGTGTTCTGCTCTTTCTGCGGAACGCTCTTCCCTTTATTTACTCCATTTGAAGTCAAGGCTTCCTTCTCCCTACTGTGCTTCCTATATCGTGCCCTTTCCGTCTCAGTCTGTTGTTCTTGCCATTGGCTTATTTATTTCTGCCATTTCCGATCGAATCAAGTTTTAATTAGTTAACTCTAAGTCCTATTGTTTCTGGGTGAGATGCCTGGTAGGCAAGCCCAGAAATAAAAAAAAAAAACAAACCTTGTTTATCATTTTACTAGATTATAAGTTCGAATTCAAAGTGATAATTAATAGACATTCTTTATCTTGTATATTAATTAAAAAAGGTTAATGGTAAACAACCGTGCAAGCAAAATATATAGTGATAATTTAAAAAATCTACTAAAATCACCGGAATTAATCCGAAAGAGGAAATTTCAAAGACACAAGGTGATTTGTAGCCACTGCTGTATTTGGAATTTCACATCATTAGTAAATCCCAATGGTAAACAGAAACGTCACCATATCGTATATCGATTTAATGGTTGTGATGAAAAACTCGTACGACAGTACCCAATCCATTGCGTACGATATTCCAAATCTGAAACTGGCAACCGACAGAATTGTGAGAAGGGTTTTTTGCGTTCTTAACGACTTGTCGTGCCAGACTGTTTGATACAGAGCATCTTTGAATCGATCATTCAAGTTTAGTAACCGTTCGCCAGACCGACAAAAATAAAACATTTCACAAACTTTAAAAACTGAGTACATTATGTAACCTAATGGCAAATAATTTCTCTTAATACTAGCTACGATGCTACCGTCATTGTCAACACAACTTAAATATAGCATCGCGTACGAAACCTGAGAAATTAATTTGAAAGATGACAAAAAATCATCGGTATATCGAACCAAAGCTCGGTGATGCCGGGCGCACTGAATAATCAGATCGTAATAAACGGTATCGCGTGCTTGCCACCATTTGTCGTATTCCGAGTAATATCGTTCGATATCGTCACAGATTAAGGTCGGATCCGGTTCGAGGTGTTTCGTTCTGGTTGCAACTATCGAATCTATATTACCGACTACGTCTATTAGGTCGTCCGATTCCGAGTGAATGACATCGCTGAAGTAGAAAAAAAGACATTCGGTATATATATAACTGAAAAATTGAGGAACCGTAATGACGACTAGAATAATGTAAGTAGCGTAGTAGCGAATCAATGTATTAACATTAAACGGAGTCCACCATGCATATGGCAAATATGTTTCGTACGTTTCCAACCGACTGTAAACGTAATAAAACATCACTTGTTGTATTAAAATTGAGATTAATGTGAAGGCGGCTATCGTTAATACCAAGCCAGAGAACATCCGTTGAATTTGGCTGTGCTGGACGCGATTACGGGATTTACGAATTTCTTCTAGTTCACGATTCGGATAGAAATAAATTTTATCGGACTTCTCGACCAAGTTAATTATCGCTTCTTTCTTCATCCGTACCCAGACAAAATAAAAATCGCAAAACACGACCAACAGGCTCATTTGACGATATATTAAATTGGAAAACGAAGTCGAGCGTTTTACATTCGTGATGGCCACAATGATAAAGTGAAAGCTAGATGCAATCAGAAAGAACAGAAATTGTTTCTTTCGCGACTCCGGTGTAATCATACATAAGCGTAATACAAAATCCCGAGTAAATTTAAATACATTTTCCGCATTTAGCCGCATCCGAAGATTGTGAACCGAATTTGAGACGAACCGAAAACACTTTGATAACGCGCTCATTTTTAAGATGACACACTTACCGAGACGCAGAAATGTCGAAGAACGTCTTCACTTCAAAATACTATAACCCTTTTCGATGGTTTTCGTTTGTTGTTTACGTCCAGAGTGCGACTAATGAGTTGTTATTGTTTATTCTTTCTAACGAGTACGCTCGTTACCGGTGGATTTTTTAATCATTTTTTCATCGAATTCACGGTGATCTAGGACGCTAGAAGTAATTATCTAACGAAACTGCACTTTCTTCCGGTGACACGCCTGAGAGGGAGTAATTGCCGCTTCAAAATTTCCTTCGCTCATTTTCAGTACAATGTAAATTTTTTTGTAGCATTACGGAATTCTAATGAAATGGGTTGGAAACGACAAAACTATTAAATAAAATTCAGTAATTCGGGGACGGTTTGACTTTACATTTGGTTTAAGACAATCTCTAATTTTAAGATAACAGACTACTTTTTGTGGCAAAGAACGCAAAAATCATCAAACACATATAATGTAGAATTCCAAATGACCTCCAATATTACTAAAAGGTCCATTATTTAACGAATCAGGTTCGCATTTGAACTTTTCTGTCATTTCTTCCCAACCGAATCGAATAACTGTAGACCTTTTTACGAAAGCGGAGGTTCATGGGGCGTTGAGGTAACTAATACCTACACGTACTATAGGTCCAGACAATATACCCCCATATATAATTAGAGCTTGTTGGCATCTATTCGTTAAACGTCTTACATACACCTCTTCGATTGTGTGATAGGTATCGGAACTTTTCCCCAGATTTGGTAGGTGTCCCCAGAATAACACCCATTCCTAAGGATCATCATGCTTACAATATTACTGATTACATACCAAAATCTGTTGCCCTCCAAGTCGCTAAAATTTTTGAATTACTTCTCTATAAAAAAAATCCATGAACCACTAATGAATTGATCAACATGGCTTTGTCGAAGGTAGATCAGTAACGACTAACCTAATGGCGTTTGCTGAGGATGTTTCTGCTGCGCTTGACAAGTCCTCCCAGGTGGGTGTTATATGCACAGACTTCCAAAAAGCCTTCGATAAAATTGATCACTCAATTCTGTTCCGAAAATTGAATAATTTTGGTTTCTCTGAGAGATTATTAACACTATTTTAGAGCTACCTGCAAGATCGGAGGCAATATGTTCAAATTTATAACTGCAAATCCCGTTCGTTTCCTTGCCCCACAAGTATGCTTCAGGATTCCGTTTTAGGGGCTTTTCTTTTTTTACAAACTATAAATGACCTACCGAATTCAATAAAGTATTCTAAGATGTTATTATACGCCGATGATGCGAAATTATTCAAATAAATAAAAAGTATTGAGGATGCTCTTCTACTACAGCGATATGTAGATTATTTTACAGCTTGGAGTGTGACTAATAATTTACCCGTGAATATATCTAAATGTAGACTTATTTCATTTAGACGGAAACGTTTCTCTATTAGAGCGTTGTACCACATAGAAGGTGTTCCCTTCATAAGGGAGATTTGTGTGAGGGATCTTGCTGTTTTACCAGATGCAAAATTTCCATTTAAGACTTATGTAGCACATAGAATTCGTAAAGCGAACAAAATGTTAAGTTTAGTTTTGCGAAGCACTACAAACTTCAGACAACTTAAGAAACATTTCATTTTGTTCAAGTCCGCTCACAGTTAGATAATTTGGTGCGCTAATTTGGAATATCTAGTGACTTGGTAAATAGGGTTGAACACGTGCAGAAAAAGAGTTTCTAAAGTACTCGCATTATAAATTCATCGGGTCCGGTGATGTATGTTTCAAATACGAAGAAATACTCTGACAGTTAAATATGCACAGCTTGGATGAGCAAAGAAAGCAATTGGCACTTGGTTTTCCGCACGATTTAATGCACAGGGTAAGAGTAACTGTCCTACTCTTTTAGAGAAAATGTTTTATTTGAGTTCTGATTTTGCCGTTCAACAATCACGGTGGTGAGTTCATAAAAGCTGTTCGGAATTTAATGATGTGAGCCGGTGTTGTACTGATTTCCCTTAGTGTTTCTCTGAGTGAGCATGGTATGTATGTGTGATAGTGTTGCATGTTACAGGTGTGAGCTGCGTTGGCGTGGGTATGTGAATAGAATAGAAGTAAGGTAAGTAGCGTTAGATAAAATCGTTGTGTACGTACCGGTATAAGTTATACATTGCGTAACTTAATAATTCTTCTTTCCTATTGTTTGATTGTACCTGTACTTGTATATTTTTACTGAATTGATTTATTATATTGCGCTGTGCAGTAATTGGTGTAAGCTGTTGCATTAGCGGATTGTACAAATATATACCTCTTTAAAATTAAAGTTTGAAATTAAAATCAAAAGCAGAATCATTATAGAAGCGCGGGACATTTTCTTTCTTGGAATAAATTGACGTGCTTTGATTAATTACCTTTTCGTGTGTCTCCGCAAGATTCTTTTTATTTACGTATGATTTAATTTATGTTACTCTTGATTACATTAAAAACACAAGTATAGGGAATTATCGTCGAAACTTTCCTCTCGCACTTCCCATCCGCCAATGGTGTGGATACCGCGAAATAGATCAACGTGTTCCACCCCTTGGCGCCTCTCTGAGTTGTTCCAGACACAACCAACATGGAAATGAAGCTATTCTTGAAGACATGATCGTACTGAACAAATTCATTCCAATTAACGACGGTTAAACAACATATTTTAAAAGTTCATTAATATTCAATTCTCTTGACCTCTCTATTGTATCTGCTATTAATAATGTTCGCTAATACCTCTGTGCATGTTCCGTTACCGTCTGATTTTAGGCGTAGCATATTTCTTCACTGACTGCAAGCAACCAAATCGAAATGTTTGTAGGAACACCATTTTATACGCGTGTCCTTTTGTGTATAGAGAAATAAGAAAAAGTCGGTAATAGTCGTTTGTGTTTATCTATTTTTCCGAAACAACGGTACTGAACAATATTCACTTATCATAGCGTTAATAAACCTCATTAATGTGGTATACATCTTATCGATGACCTAAAGGATTCATTGTCAAAATCACAAAATTTATATAATATTCTAAAACTAGACACATTCAAATTGTCGGGAAAAAATACAAAAATTTTCTTTGCACGATATTCGAGAGAGAAAATTTTAAAAACAATACAGTCTTCAACAATGAACTTGATATACGCTTACAATTTTTACCATATTACATGCTTAAGAGTAACAGGAAAAAGAAAATAACAGTTTTTAAGAAAATTTTTATTAATTGATTTATTTATTTTATATATTTTTTTTCGCCAGTATACACAACAATTTATATACAAAATAAGAGTAAGTTCAGATAAAACGTTTTCGACGATCTAATATAACTTGAACTATTCCTTTCAAACTCTCGGACTCCGAGTTCGATTAATTACATACACACCCGTGTGCTATTTCAAAATCGTGAGCAAAATGGTTTTCGACTCTTTTAAATCGATGCCGAATTTCTGTTAAAAATCACTAGCAAGCAAAAAACATTAAAATTAAATACCAGCAACAATTTCTCAATCAATAATAAGAGTCACTGTACGCTTCTATCCTTTCCATGAAATCAACCGGCTAGAAGAGAAGACTATCGTTTTTTTTATCACACTGAAAGAAAACAAGAGTCTTAAATACTATTTTTATGTACACGTTAAAACCTAATACACTCTTTGAGCATCGTGCATAGCCTATTTATATAAAAAATCATAGAATATTAACTGCGATGTATTGCGTTCATTCGATTACGCTTTTATCCAATTAGGATTGCAATGGAGAATAAGTCTGAGCTAATTAATTTTGTCGCATTTTGTTAACCGCGCTCTTATTTGCGATATTTAATTTAATACGCAGGTATATTGATGTTCTCGTTTCAATTGTTGCAGTAACAATTTCCGCTTTATTTGAATAAATTTATTTTTTTTTTTTTAATACTACAAACGCCTAACGACACAATCTGTTTCTGTCGCATTTTGTTCCTATAACTTTTAAGGCCTCCTTTTGTTTTCGAAATTATAAAGAGTTCGTCATAACTTGATTTACAGAAATCTTTTCGTAGCCCCCATTCCTCAATTCGTGGCCTAGTTAAGTTATGCAAAGTGATGTTCATTGTGCCGAAAAAGTTACTAAACCGGAGTAAAGTCGATGCCACAGAAAGCTTTGTTCAAAAAGATGTCTAGCACTAATCTATTGTCCTTAAGTAAGAAATTTCACTGTAAATTTTGGTCGGATATGTGTACCCTTCTTCTATTTCCAATGAAAGTTCCTTCTACTTCTCAATTCAACCTAACCTTCCAACTAATTCTTGCTTCTCAGAATTCCGTTCTTTTCCACGTTCTTTTCTTGTCCCTATTATTCGCCTACTCTTCATTCACACTCTATTGCCTGCTTCCGGTTATCGTCTCTCTTTGGTTTCCTCTCCCCTTATTGTCACCTATATCCTAATGAAGCAGTGGTTTGTTATGCTAATCGCATTTTCTTTGAGTGTTCTGCTCTTTCTGCGGAACGCTCTTCCCTTTATTTACTCCATTTGAAGTCAAGGCTTCCTTCTCCCTACTGTGCTTCCTATATCGTGCCCTTTCCGTCTCAGTCTGTTGTTCTTGCCATTGGCTTATTTATTTCTGCCATTTCCGATCGAATCAAGTTTTAATTAGTTAACTCTAAGTCCTATTGTTTCTGGGTGAGATGCCTGGTAGGCAAGCCCAGAAATAGAAAAAAAAAACAAACCTTGTTTATCATTTTACTAGATTATAAGTTCGAATTCAAAGTGATAATTAATAGACATTCTTTATCTTGTATATTAATTAAAAAAGGTTAATGGTAAACAACCGTGCAAGCAAAATATATAGTGATAATTTAAAAAATCTACTAAAATCACCGGAATTAATCCGAAAGAGGAAATTTCAAAGACACAAGGTGATTTGTAGCCACTGCTGTATTTGGAATTTCACATCATTAGTAAATCCCAATGGTAAACAGAAACGTCACCATATCGTATATCGATTTAATGGTTGTGATGAAAAACTCGTACGACAGTACCCAATCCATTGCGTACGATATTCCAAATCTGAAACTGGCAACCGACAGAATTGTGAGAAGGGTTTTTTGCGTTCTTAACGACTTGTCGTGCCAGACTGTTTGATACAGAGCATCTTTGAATCGATCATTCAAGTTTAGTAACCGTTCGCCAGACCGACAAAAATAAAACATTTCACAAACTTTAAAAACTGAGTACATTATGTAACCTAATGGCAAATAATTTCTCTTAATACTAGCTACGATGCTACCGTCATTGTCAACACAACTTAAATATAGCATCGCGTACGAAACCTGAGAAATTAATTTGAAAGATGACAAAAAATCATCGGTATATCGAACCAAAGCTCGGTGATGCCGGGCGCACTGAATAATCAGATCGTAATAAACGGTATCGCGTGCTTGCCACCATTTGTCGTATTCCGAGTAATATCGTTCGATATCGTCACAGATTAAGGTCGGATCCGGTTCGAGGTGTTTCGTTCTGGTTGCAACTATCGAATCTATATTACCGACTACGTCTATTAGGTCGTCCGATTCCGAGTGAATGACATCGCTGAAGTAGAAAAAAAGACATTCGGTATATATATAACTGAAAAATTGAGGAACCGTAATGACGACTAGAATAATGTAAGTAGCGTAGTAGCGAATCAATGTATTAACATTAAACGGAGTCCACCATGCATATGGCAAATATGTTTCGTACGTTTCCAACCGACTGCAAACGTAATAAAACATCACTTGTTGTATTAAAATTGAGATTAATGTGAAGGCGGCTATCGTTAATACCAAGCCAGAGAACATCCGTTGAATTTGGCTGTGCTGGACGCGATTACGGGATTTACGAATTTCTTCTAGTTCACGATTCGGATAGAAATAAATTTTATCGGACTTCTCGACCAAGTTAATTATCGCTTCTTTCTTCATCCGTACCCAGACAAAATAAAAATCGCAAAACACGACCAACAGGCTCATTTGACGATATATTAAATTGGAAAACGAAGTCGAGCGTTTTACATTCGTGATGGCCACAATGATAAAGTGAAAGCTAGATGCAATCAGAAAGAACAGAAATTGTTTCTTTCGCGACTCCGGTGTAATCATACATAAGCGTAATACAAAATCCCGAGTAAATTTAAATACATTTTCCGCATTTAGCCGCATCCGAAGATTGTGAACCGAATTTGAGACGAACCGAAAACACTTTGATAACGCGCTCATTTTTAAGATGACACACTTACCGAGACGCAGAAATGTCGAAGAACGTCTTCACTTCAAAATACTATAACCCTTTTCGATGGTTTTCGTTTGTTGTTTACGTCCAGAGTGCGACTAATGAGTTGTTATTGTTTATTCTTTCTAACGAGTACGCTCGTTACCGGTGACTTTTTTATTCATTTTTTCATCGAATTCACGGTGATCTAGGACGCTAGAAGTAATTATCTAACGAAACTGCACTTTCTTCCGGTGACACGCCTGAGAGGGAGTAATTGCCGCTTCAAAATTTCCTTCGCTCATTTTCAGTACAATGTAAATTTTTTTGTAGCATTACGGAATTCTAATGAAATGGGTTGGAAACGACAAAACTATTAAATAAAATTCAGTAATTCGGGGACGGTTTGACTTTACATTTGGTTTAAGACAATCTCTAATTTTAAGATAACAGACTACTTTTTGTGGCAAAGAACGCAAAAATCATCAAACACATATAATGTAGAATTCCAAATGACCTCCAATATTACTAAAAGGTCCATTATTTAACGAATCAGGTTCGCATTTGAACTTTTCTGTCATTTCTTCCCAACCGAATCGAATAACTGTAGACCTTTTTACGAAAGCGGAGGTTCATGGGGCGTTGAGGTAACTAATACCTACACGTACTATAGGTCCAGACAATATACCCCCATATATAATTAGAGCTTGTTGGCATCTATTCGTTAAACGTCTTACATACACCTCTTCGATTGTGTGATAGGTATCGGAACTTTTCCCCAGATTTGGTAGGTGTCCCCAGAATAACACCCATTCCTAAGGATCATCATGCTTACAATATTACTGATTACATACCAAAATCTGTTGCCCTCCAAGTCGCTAAAATTTTTGAATTACTTCTCTATAAAAAAAATCCATGAACCACTAATGAATTGATCAACATGGCTTTGTCGAAGGTAGATCAGTAACGACTAACCTAATGGCGTTTGCTGAGGATGTTTCTGCTGCGCTTGACAAGTCCTCCCAGGTGGGTGTTATATGCACAGACTTCCAAAAAGCCTTCGATAAAATTGATCACTCAATTCTGTTCCGAAAATTGAATAATTTTGGTTTCTCTGAGAGATTATTAACACTATTTTAGAGCTACCTGCAAGATCGGAGGCAATATGTTCAAATTTATAACTGCAAATCCCGTTCGTTTCCTTGCCCCACAAGTATGCTTCAGGATTCCGTTTTAGGGGCTTTTCTTTTTTTACAAACTATAAATGACCTACCGAATTCAATAAAGTATTCTAAGATGTTATTATACGCCGATGATGCGAAATTATTCAAATAAATAAAAAGTATTGAGGATGCTCTTCTACTACAGCGATATGTAGATTATTTTACAGCTTGGAGTGTGACTAATAATTTACCCGTGAATATATCTAAATGTAGACTTATTTCATTTAGACGGAAACGTTTCTCTATTAGAGCGTTGTACCACATAGAAGGTGTTCCCTTCATAAGGGTGATTTGTGTGAGGGATCTTGCTGTTTTACCAGATGCAAAATTTCCATTTAAGACTTATGTAGCACATAGAATTCGTAAAGCGAACAAAATGTTAAGTTTAGTTTTGCGAAGCACTACAAACTTCAGACAACTTAAGAAACATTTCATTTTGTTCAAGTCCGCTCACAGTTAGATAATTTGGTGCGCTAATTTGGAATATCTAGTGACTTGGTAAATAGGGTTGAACACGTGCAGAAAAAGAGTTTCTAAAGTACTCGCATTATAAATTCATCGGGTCCGGTGATGTATGTTTCAAATACGAAGAAATACTCTGACAGTTAAATATGCACAGCTTGGATGAGCAAAGAAAGCAATTGGCACTTGGTTTTCCGCACGATTTAATGCACAGGGTAAGAGTAACTGTCCTACTCTTTTAGAGAAAATGTTTTATTTGAGTTCTGATTTTGCCATTCAACAATCACGGTGGTGAGTTCATAAAAGCTGTTCGGAATTTAATGATGTGAGCCGGTGTTGTACTGATTTCCCTTAGTGTTTCTCTGAGTGAGCATGGTATGTATGTGTGATAGTGTTGCATGTTACAGGTGTGAGCTGCGTTGGCGTGGGTATGTGAATAGAATAGAAGTAAGGTAAGTAGCGTTAGATAAAATCGTTGTGTACGTACCGGTATAAGTTATACATTGCGTAACTTAATAATTCTTCTTTCCTATTGTTTGATTGTACCTGTACTTGTATATTTTTACTGAATTGATTTATTATATTGCGCTGTGCAGTAATTGGTGTAAGCTGTTGCATTAGCGGATTGTACAAATATATACCTCTTTAAAATTAAAGTTTGAAATTAAAATCAAAAGCAGAATCATTATAGAAGCGCGGGACATTTTCTTTCTTGGAATAAATTGACGTGCTTTGATTAATTACCTTTTCGTGTGTCTCCGCAAGATTCTTTTTATTTACGTATGATTTAATTTATGTTACTCTTGATTACATTAAAAACACAAGTATAGGGAATTATCGTCGAAACTTTCCTCTCGCACTTCCCATCCGCCAATGGTGTGGATACCGCGAAATAGATCAACGTGTTCCACCCCTTGGCGCCTCTCTGAGTTGTTCCAGACACAACCAACATGGAAATGAAGCTATTCTTGAAGACATGATCGTACTGAACAAATTCATTCCAATTAACGACGGTTAAACAACATATTTTAAAAGTTCATTAATATTCAATTCTCTTGACCTCTCTATTGTATCTGCTATTAATAATGTTCGCTAATACCTCTGTGCATGTTCCGTTACCGTCTGATTTTAGGCGTAGCATATTTCTTCACTGACTGCAAGCAACCAAATCGAAATGTTTGTAGGAACACCATTTTATACGCGTGTCCTTTTGTGTATAGAGAAATAAGAAAAAGTCGGTAATAGTCGTTTGTGTTTATCTATTTTTCCGAAACAACGGTACTGAACAATATTCACTTATCATAGCGTTAATGAACCTCATTAATGTGGTATACATCTTATCGATGACCTAAAGGATTCATTGTCAAAATCACAAAATTTATATAATATTCTAAAACTAGACACATTCAAATTGTCGGGAAAAAATACAAAAATTTTCTTTGCACGATATTCGAGAGAGAAAATTTTAAAAACAATACAGTCTTCAACAATGAACTTGATATACGCTTACAATTTTTACCATATTACATGCTTAAGAGTAACAGGAAAAAGAAAATAACAGTTTTTAAGAAAATTTTTATTAATTGATTTATTTATTTTATATATTTTTTTTCGCCAGTATACACAACAATTTATATACAAAATAAGAGTAAGTTCAGATAAAACGTTTTCGACGATCTAATATAACTTGAACTATTCCTTTCAAACTCTCGGACTCCGAGTTCGATTAATTACATACACACCCGTGTGCTATTTCAAAATCGTGAGCAAAATGGTTTTCGACTCTTTTAAATCGATGCCGAATTTCTGTTAAAAATCACTAGCAAGCAAAAAACATTAAAATTAAATACCAGCAACAATTTCTCAATCAATAATAAGAGTCACTGTACGCTTCTATCCTTTCCATGAAATCAACCGGCTAGAAGAGAAGACTATCGTTTTTTTTATCACACTGAAAGAAAACAAGAGTCTTAAATACTATTTTTATGTACACGTTAAAACTTAATACACTCTTTGAGCATCGTGCATAGCCTATTTATATAAAAAATCATAGAATATTAACTGCGATGTATTGCGTTCATTCGATTACGCTTTTATCCAATTAGGATTGCAATGGAGAATAAGTCTGAGCTAATTAATTTTGTCGCATTTTGTTAACCGCGCTCTTATTTGCGATATTTAATTTAATACGCAGGTATATTGATGTTCTCGTTTCAATTGTTGCAGTAACAATTTCCGCTTTATTTGAATAAATTTATTTTTTTTTTTTTAATACTACAAACGCCTAACGACACAATCTGTTTCTGTCGCATTTTGTTCCTATAACTTTTAAGGCCTCCTTTTGTTTTCGAAATTATAAAGAGTTCGTCATAACTTGATTTACAGAAATCTTTTCGTAGCCCCCATTCCTCAATTCGTGGCCTAGTTAAGTTATGCAAAGTGATGTTCATTGTGCCGAAAAAGTTACTAAACCGGAGTAAAGTCGATGCCACAGAAAGCTTTGTTCAAAAAGATGTCTAGCACTAATCTATTGTCCTTAAGTAAGAAATTTCACTGTAAATTTTGGTCGGATATGTGTACCCTTCTTCTATTTCCAATGAAAGTTCCTTCTACTTCTCAATTCAACCTAACCTTCCAACTAATTCTTGCTTCTCAGAATTCCGTTCTTTTCCACGTTCTGTTCTTGTCCCTATTATTCGCCTACTCTTCATTCACACTCTATTGCCTGCTTCCGGTTATCGTCTCTCTTTGGTTTCCTCTCCCCTTATTGTCACCTATATCCTAATGAAGCAGTGGTTTGTTATGCTAATCGCATTTTCTTTGAGTGTTCTGCTCTTTCTGCGGAACGCTCTTCCCTTTATTTACTCCATTTGAAGTCAAGGCTTCCTTCTCCCTACTGTGCTTCCTATATCGTGCCCTTTCCGTCTCAGTCTGTTGTTCTTGCCATTGGCTTATTTATTTCTGCCATTTCCGATCGAATCAAGTTTTAATTAGTTAACTCTAAGTCCTATTGTTTCTGGGTGAGGTGCCTGGTAGGCAAGCCCAGAAATAGAAAAAAAAAACAAACCTTGTTTATCATTTTACTAGATTATAAGTTCGAATTCAAAGTGATAATTAATAGACATTCTTTATCTTGTATATTAATTAAAAAAGGTTAATGGTAAACAACCGTGCAAGCAAAATATATAGTGATAATTTAAAAAATCTACTAAAATCACCGGAATTAATCCGAAAGAGGAAATTTCAAAGACACAAGGTGATTTGTAGCCACTGCTGTATTTGGAATTTCACATCATTAGTAAATCCCAATGGTAAACAGAAACGTCACCATATCGTATATCGATTTAATGGTTGTGATGAAAAACTCGTACGACAGTACCCAATCCATTGCGTACGATATTCCAAATCTGAAACTGGCAACCGACAGAATTGTGAGAAGGGTTTTTTGCGTTCTTAACGACTTGTCGTGCCAGACTGTTTGATACAGAGCATCTTTGAATCGATCATTCAAGTTTAGTAACCGTTCGCCAGACCGACAAAAATAAAACATTTCACAAACTTTAAAAACTGAGTACATTATGTAACCTAATGGCAAATAATTTCTCTTAATACTAGCTACGATGCTACCGTCATTGTCAACACAACTTAAATATAGCATCGCGTACGAAACCTGAGAAATTAATTTGAAAGATGACAAAAAATCATCGGTATATCGAACCAAAGCTCGGTGATGCCGGGCGCACTGAATAATCAGATCGTAATAAACGGTATCGCGTGCTTGCCACCATTTGTCGTATTCCGAGTAATATCGTTCGATATCGTCACAGATTAAGGTCGGATCCGGTTCGAGGTGTTTCGTTCTGGTTGCAACTATCGAATCTATATTACCGACTACGTCTATTAGGTCGTCCGATTCCGAGTGAATGACATCGCTGAAGTAGAAAAAAAGACATTCGGTATATATATAACTGAAAAATTGAGGAACCGTAATGACGACTAGAATAATGTAAGTAGCGTAGTAGCGAATCAATGTATTAACATTAAACGGAGTCCACCATGCATATGGCAAATATGTTTCGTACGTTTCCAACCGACTGCAAACGTAATAAAACATCACTTGTTGTATTAAAATTGAGATTAATGTGAAGGCGGCTATCGTTAATACCAAGCCAGAGAACATCCGTTGAATTTGGCTGTGCTGGACGCGATTACGGGATTTACGAATTTCTTCTAGTTCACGATTCGGATAGAAATAAATTTTATCGGACTTCTCGACCAAGTTAATTATCGCTTCTTTCTTCATCCGTACCCAGACAAAATAAAAATCGCAAAACACGACCAACAGGCTCATTTGACGATATATTAAATTGGAAAACGAAGTCGAGCGTTTTACATTCGTGATGGCCACAATGATAAAGTGAAAGCTAGATGCAATCAGAAAGAACAGAAATTGTTTCTTTCGCGACTCCGGTGTAATCATACATAAGCGTAATACAAAATCCCGAGTAAATTTAAATACATTTTCCGCATTTAGCCGCATCCGAAGATTGTGAACCGAATTTGAGACGAACCGAAAACACTTTGATAACGCGCTCATTTTTAAGATGACACACTTACCGAGACGCAGAAATGTCGAAGAACGTCTTCACTTCAAAATACTATAACCCTTTTCGATGGTTTTCGTTTGTTGTTTACGTCCAGAGTGCGACTAATGAGTTGTTATTGTTTATTCTTTCTAACGAGTACGCTCGTTACCGGTGACTTTTTTATTCATTTTTTCATCGAATTCACGGTGATCTAGGACGCTAGAAGTAATTATCTAACGAAACTGCACTTTCTTCCGGTGACACGCCTGAGAGGGAGTAATTGCCGCTTCAAAATTTCCTTCGCTCATTTTCAGTACAATGTAAATTTTTTTGTAGCATTACGGAATTCTAATGAAATGGGTTGGAAACGACAAAACTATTAAATAAAATTCAGTAATTCGGGGACGGTTTGACTTTACATTTGGTTTAAGACAATCTCTAATTTTAAGATAACAGACTACTTTTTGTGGCAAAGAACGCAAAAATCATCAAACACATATAATGTAGAATTCCAAATGACCTCCAATATTACTAAAAGGTCCATTATTTAACGAATCAGGTTCGCATTTGAACTTTTCCGTCATTTCTTCCCAACCGAATCGAATAACTGTAGACCTTTTTACGAAAGCGGAGGTTCATGGGGCGTTGAGGTAACTAATACCTACACGTACTATAGGTCCAGACAATATACCCCCATATATAATTAGAGCTTGTTGGCATCTATTCGTTAAACGTCTTACATACACCTCTTCGATTGTGTGATAGGTATCGGAACTTTTCCCCAGATTTGGTAGGTGTCCCCAGAATAACACCCATTCCTAAGGATCATCATGCTTACAATATTACTGATTACATACCAAAATCTGTTGCCCTCCAAGTCGCTAAAATTTTTGAATTACTTCTCTATAAAAAAAATCCATGAACCACTAATGAATTGATCAACATGGCTTTGTCGAAGGTAGATCAGTAACGACTAACCTAATGGCGTTTGCTGAGGATGTTTCTGCTGCGCTTGACAAGTCCTCCCAGGTGGGTGTTATATGCACAGACTTCCAAAAAGCCTTCGATAAAATTGATCACTCAATTCTGTTCCGAAAATTGAATAATTTTGGTTTCTCTGAGAGATTATTAACACTATTTTAGAGCTACCTGCAAGATCGGAGGCAATATGTTCAAATTTATAACTGCAAATCCCGTTCGTTTCCTTGCCCCTCAAGTATGCTTCAGGATTCCGTTTTAGGGGCTTTTCTTTTTTTACAAACTATAAATGACCTACCGAATTCAATAAAGTATTCTAAGATGTTATTATACGCCGATGATGCGAAATTATTCAAATAAATAAAAAGTATTGAGGATGCTCTTCTACTACAGCGATATGTAGATTATTTTACAGCTTGGAGTGTGACTAATAATTTACCCGTGAATATATCTAAATGTAGACTTATTTCATTTAGACGGAAACGTTTCTCTATTAGAGCGTTGTACCACATAGAAGGTGTTCCCTTCATAAGGGAGATTTGTGTGAGGGATCTTGCTGTTTTACCAGATGCAAAATTTCCATTTAAGACTTATGTAGCACATAGAATTCGTAAAGCGAACGAAATGTTAAGTTTAGTTTTGCGAAGCACTACAAACTTCAGACAACTTAAGAAACATTTCATTTTGTTCAAGTCCGCTCACAGTTAGATAATTTGGTGCGCTAATTTGGAATATCTAGTGACTTGGTAAATAGGGTTGAACACGTGCAGAAAAAGAGTTTCTAAAGTACTCGCATTATAAATTCATCGGGTCCGGTGATGTGTGTTTCAAATACGAAGAAATACTCTGACAGTTAAATATGCACAGCTTGGATGAGCAAAGAAAGCAATTGGCACTTGGTTTTCCGCACGATTTAATGCACAGGGTAAGAGTAACTGTCCTACTCTTTTAGAGAAAATGTTTTATTTGAGTTCTGATTTTGCCGTTCAACAATCACGGTGGTGAGTTCATAAAAGCTGTTCGGAATTTAATGATGTGAGCCGGTGTTGTACTGATTTCCCTTAGTGTTTCTCTGAGTGAGCATGGTATGTATGTGTGATAGTGTTGCATGTTACAGGTGTGAGCTGCGTTGGCGTGGGTATGTGAATAGAATAGAAGTAAGGTAAGTAGCGTTAGATAAAATCGTTGTGTACGTACCGGTATAAGTTATACATTGCGTAACTTAATAATTCTTCTTTCCTATTGTTTGATTGTACCTGTACTTGTATATTTTTACTGAATTGATTTATTATATTGCGCTGTGCAGTAATTGGTGTAAGCTGTTGCATTAGCGGATTGTACAAATATATACCTCTTTAAAATTAAAGTTTGAAATTAAAATCAAAAGCAGAATCATTATAGAAGCGCGGGACATTTTCTTTCTTGGAATAAATTGACGTGCTTTGATTAATTACCTTTTCGTGTGTCTCCGCAAGATTCTTTTTATTTACGTATGATTTAATTTATGTTACTCTTGATTACATTAAAAACACAAGTATAGGGAATTATCGTCGAAACTTTCCTCTCGCACTTCCCATCCGCCAATGGTGTGGATACCGCGAAATAGATCAACGTGTTCCACCCCTTGGCGCCTCTCTGAGTTGTTCCAGACACAACCAACATGGAAATGAAGCTATTCTTGAAGACATGATCGTACTGAACAAATTCATTCCAATTAACGACGGTTAAACAACATATTTTAAAAGTTCATTAATATTCAATTCTCTTGACCTCTCTATTGTATCTGCTATTAATAATGTTCGCTAATACCTCTGTGCAGGTTCCGTTACCGTCTGATTTTAGGCGTAGCATATTTCTTCACTGACTGCAAGCAACCAAATCGAAATGTTTGTAGGAACACCATTTTATACGCGTGTCCTTTTGTGTATAGAGAAATAAGAAAAAGTCGGTAATAGTCGTTTGTGTTTATCTATTTTTCCGAAACAACGGTACTGAACAATATTCACTTATCATAGCGTTAATGAACCTCATTAATGTGGTATACATCTTATCGATGACCTAAAGGATTCATTGTCAAAATCACAAAATTTATATAATATTCTAAAACTAGACACATTCAAATTGTCGGGAAAAAATACAAAAATTTTCTTTGCACGATATTCGAGAGAGAAAATTTTAAAAACAATACAGTCTTCAACAATGAACTTGATATACGCTTACAATTTTTACCATATTACATGCTTAAGAGTAACAGGAAAAAGAAAATAACAGTTTTTAAGAAAATTTTTATTAATTGATTTATTTATTTTATATATTTTTTTTCGCCAGTATACACAACAATTTATATACAAAATAAGAGTAAGTTCAGATAAAACGTTTTCGACGATCTAATATAACTTGAACTATTCCTTTCAAACTCTCGGACTCCGAGTTCGATTAATTACATACACACCCGTGTGCTATTTCAAAATCGTGAGCAAAATGGTTTTCGACTCTTTTAAATCGATGCCGAATTTCTGTTAAAAATCACTAGCAAGCAAAAAACATTAAAATTAAATACCAGCAACAATTTCTCAATCAATAATAAGAGTCACTGTACGCTTCTATCCTTTCCATGAAATCAACCGGCTAGAAGAGAAGACTATCGTTTTTTTTATCACACTGAAAGAAAACAAGAGTCTTAAATACTATTTTTATGTACACGTTAAAACCTAATACACTCTTTGAGCATCGTGCATAGCCTATTTATATAAAAAATCATAGAATATTAACTGCGATGTATTGCGTTCATTCGATTACGCTTTTATCCAATTAGGATTGCAATGGAGAATAAGTCTGAGCTAATTAATTTTGTCGCATTTTGTTAACCGCGCTCTTATTTGCGATATTTAATTTAATACGCAGGTATATTGATGTTCTCGTTTCAATTGTTGCAGTAACAATTTCCGCTTTATTTGAATAAATTTATTTTTTTTTTTTTAATACTACAAACGCCTAACGACACAATCTGTTTCTGTCGCATTTTGTTCCTATAACTTTTAACGGCTCCTTTTGTTTTCATAATTATAAAGAGTTCGTCATAACTTGATTTACAGAAATCTTTTCGTAGCCCCCATTCCTCAATTCGTGGCCTAGTTGAGTTATGCAAAGTGATGTTCATTGTGCCGAAAAAGTTACAAAACGGGAGTAAAGTCGATGCCACAGAAAGCTTTGTTCAAAAAGATGTCTAGCACTAATCTATTGTCCTTAAGTAAGAAATTTCACTGTAAATTTTGGTCGGATATGTGTACCCTTCTTCTATTTCCAATGAAAGTTCCTTCTACTTCTCAATTCAACCTAACCTTCCAACTAATTCTTGCTTCTCAGAATTCCGTTCTTTTCCACGTTCTGTTCTTGTCCCTATTATTCGCCTACTCTTCATTCACACTCTATTGCCTGCTTCCGGTTATCGTCTCTCTTTGGTTTCCTCTCCCCTTATTGTCACCTATATCCTAATGAAGCAGTGGTTTGTTATGCTAATCGCATTTTCTTTGAGTGTTCTGCTCTTTCTGCGGAACGCTCTTCCCTTTATTTACTCCATTTGAAGTCAAGGCTTCCTTCTCCCTACTGTGCTTCCTATATCGTGCCCTTTCCGTCTCAGTCTGTTGTTCTTGCCATTGGCTTATTTATTTCTGCCATTTCCGATCGAATCAAGTTTTAATTAGTTAACTCTAAGTCCTATTGTTTCTGGGTGAGGTGCCTGGTAGGCAAGCCCAGAAATAGAAAAAAAAAACAAACCTTGTTTATCATTTTACTAGATTATAAGTTCGAATTCAAAGTGATAATTAATAGACATTCTTTATCTTGTATATTAATTAAAAAAGGTTAATGGTAAACAACCGTGCAAGCAAAATATATAGTGATAATTTAAAAAATCTACTAAAATCACCGGAATTAATCCGAAAGAGGAAATTTCAAAGACACAAGGTGATTTGTAGCCACTGCTGTATTTGGAATTTCACATCATTAGTAAATCCCAATGGTAAACAGAAACGTCACCATATCGTATATCGATTTAATGGTTGTGATGAAAAACTCGTACGACAGTACCCAATCCATTGCGTACGATATTCCAAATCTGAAACTGGCAACCGACAGAATTGTGAGAAGGGTTTTTTGCGTTCTTAACGACTTGTCGTGCCAGACTGTTTGATACAGAGCATCTTTGAATCGATCATTCAAGTTTAGTAACCGTTCGCCAGACCGACAAAAATAAAACATTTCACAAACTTTAAAAACTGAGTACATTATGTAACCTAATGGCAAATAATTTCTCTTAATACTAGCTACGATGCTACCGTCATTGTCAACACAACTTAAATATAGCATCGCGTACGAAACCTGAGAAATTAATTTGAAAGATGACAAAAAATCATCGGTATATCGAACCAAAGCTCGGTGATGCCGGGCGCACTGAATAATCAGATCGTAATAAACGGTATCGCGTGCTTGCCACCATTTGTCGTATTCCGAGTAATATCGTTCGATATCGTCACAGATTAAGGTCGGATCCGGTTCGAGGTGTTTCGTTCTGGTTGCAACTATCGAATCTATATTACCGACTACGTCTATTAGGTCGTCCGATTCCGAGTGAATGACATCGCTGAAGTAGAAAAAAAGACATTCGGTATATATATAACTGAAAAATTGAGGAACCGTAATGACGACTAGAATAATGTAAGTAGCGTAGTAGCGAATCAATGTATTAACATTAAACGGAGTCCACCATGCATATGGCAAATATGTTTCGTACGTTTCCAACCGACCGTAAACGTAATAAAACATCACTTGTTGTATTAAAATTGAGATTAATGTGAAGGCGGCTATCGTTAATACCAAGCCAGAGAACATCCGTTGAATTTGGCTGTGCTGGACGCGATTACGGGATTTACGAATTTCTTCTAGTTCACGATTCGGATAGAAATAAATTTTATCGGACTTCTCGACCAAGTTAATTATCGCTTCTTTCTTCATCCGTACCCAGACAAAATAAAAATCGCAAAACACGACCAACAGGCTCATTTGACGATATATTAAATTGGAAAACGAAGTCGAGCGTTTTACATTCGTGATGGCCACAATGATAAAGTGAAAGCTAGATGCAATCAGAAAGAACAGAAATTGTTTCTTTCGCGACTCCGGTGTAATCATACATAAGCGTAATACAAAATCCCGAGTAAATTTAAATACATTTTCCGCATTTAGCCGCATCCGAAGATTGTGAACCGAATTTGAGACGAACCGAAAACACTTTGATAACGCGCTAATTTTTAAGATGACACACTTACCGAGACGCAGAAATGTCGAAGAACGTCTTCACTTCAAAATACTATAACCCTTTTCGATGGTTTTCGTTTGTTGTTTACGTCCAGAGTGCGACTAATGAGTTGTTATTGTTTATTCTTTCTAACGAGTACGCTCGTTACCGGTGGATTTTTTAATCATTTTTTCATCGAATTCACGGTGATCTAGGACGCTAGAAGTAATTATCTAACGAAACTGCACTTTCTTCCGGTGACACGCCTGAGAGGGAGTAATTGCCGCTTCAAAATTTCCTGCGCTCATTTTCAGTTCAATGTAAATTTTTTTGTAGCATTACGGAATTCTAATGAAATGGGTTGGAAACGACAAAACTATTAAATAAAATTCAGTAATTCGGGGACGGTTTGACTTTACATTTGGTTTAAGACAATCTCTAATTTTAAGATAACAGACTACTTTTTGTGGCAAAGAACGCAAAAATCATCAAACACATATAATGTAGAATTCCAAATGACCTCCAATATTACTAAAAGGTCCATTATTTAACGAATCAGGTTCGCATTTGAACTTTTCTGTCATTTCTTCCCAACCGAATCGAATAACTGTAGACCTTTTTACGAAAGCGGAGGTTCATGGGGCGTTGAGGTAACTAATACCTACACGTACTATAGGTCCAGACAATATACCCCCATATATAATTAGAGCTTGTTGGCATCTATTCGTTAAACGTCTTACATACACCTCTTCGATTGTGTGATAGGTATCGGAACTTTTCCCCAGATTTGGTAGGTGTCCCCAGAATAACACCCATTCCTAAGGATCATCATGCTTACAATATTACTGATTACATACCAAAATCTGTTGCCCTCCAAGTCGCTAAAATTTTTGAATTACTTCTCTATAAAAAAAATCCATGAACCACTAATGAATTGATCAACATGGCTTTGTCGAAGGTAGATCAGTAACGACTAACCTAATGGCGTTTGCTGAGGATGTTTCTGCTGCGCTTGACAAGTCCTCCCAGGTGGGTGTTATATGCACAGACTTCCAAAAAGCCTTCGATAAAATTGATCACTCAATTCTGTTCCGAAAATTGAATAATTTTGGTTTCTCTGAGAGATTATTAACACTATTTTAGAGCTACCTGCAAGATCGGAGGCAATATGTTCAAATTTATAACTGCAAATCCCGTTCGTTTCCTTGCCCCTCAAGTATGCTTCAGGATTCCGTTTTAGGGGCTTTTCTTTTTTTACAAACTATAAATGACCTACCGAATTCAATAAAGTATTCTAAGATGTTATTATACGCCGATGATGCGAAATTATTCAAATAAATAAAAAGTATTGAGGATGCTCTTCTACTACAGCGATATGTAGATTATTTTACAGCTTGGAGTGTGACTAATAATTTACCCGTGAATATATCTAAATGTAGACTTATTTCATTTAGACGGAAACGTTTCTCTATTAGAGCGTTGTACCACATAGAAGGTGTTCCCTTCATAAGGGAGATTTGTGTGAGGGATCTTGCTGTTTTACCAGATGCAAAATTTCCATTTAAGACTTATGTAGCACATAGAATTCGTAAAGCGAACGAAATGTTAAGTTTAGTTTTGCGAAGCACTACAAACTTCAGACAACTTAAGAAACATTTCATTTTGTTCAAGTCCGCTCGCAGTTAGATAATTTGGTGCGCTAATTTGGAATATCTAGTGACTTGGTAAATAGGGTTGAAAACGTGCAGAAAAAGAGTTTCTAAAGTACTCGCATTATAAATTCATCGGGTCCGGTGATGTATGTTTCAAATACGAAGAAATACTCTGACAGTTAAATATGCACAGCTTGGATGAGCAAAGAAAGCAATTGGCACTTGGTTTTCCGCACGATTTAATGCACAGGGTAAGAGTAACTGTCCTACTCTTTTAGAGAAAATGTTTTATTTGAGTTCTGATTTTGCCGTTCAACAATCACGGTGGTGAGTTCATAAAAGCTGTTCGGAATTTAATGATGTGAGCCGGTGTTGTACTGATTTCCCTTAGTGTTTCTCTGAGTGAGCATGGTATGTATGTGTGATAGTGTTGCATGTTACAGGTGTGAGCTGCGTTGGCGTGGGTATGTGAATAGAATAGAAGTAAGGTAAGTAGCGTTAGATAAAATCGTTGTGGACGTACCGGTATAAGTTATACATTGCGTAACTTAATAATTCTTCTTTCCTATTGTTTGATTGTACCTGTACTTGTATATTTTTACTGAATTGATTTATTATATTGCGCTGTGCAGTAATTGGTGTAAGCTGTTGCATTAGCGGATTGTACAAATATATACCTCTTTAAAATTAAAGTTTGAAATTAAAATCAAAAGCAGAATCATTATAGAAGCGCGGGACATTTTCTTTCTTGGAATAAATTGACGTGCTTTGATTAATTACCTTTTCGTGTGTCTCCGCAAGATTCTTTTTATTTACGTATGATTTAATTTATGTTACTCTTGATTACATTAAAAACACAAGTATAGGGAATTATCGTCGAAACTTTCCTCTCGCACTTCCCATCCGCCAATGGTGTGGATACCGCGAAATAGATCAACGTGTTCCACCCCTTGGCGCCTCTCTGAGTTGTTCCAGACACAACCAACATGGAAATGAAGCTATTCTTGAAGACATGATCGTACTGAACAAATTCATTCCAATTAACGACGGTTAAACAACATATTTTAAAAGTTCATTAATATTCAATTCTCTTGACCTCTCTATTGTATCTGCTATTAATAATGTTCGCTAATACCTCTGTGCAGGTTCCGTTACCGTCTGATTTTAGGCGTAGCATATTTCTTCACTGACTGCAAGCAACCAAATCGAAATGTTTGTAGGAACACCATTTTATACGCGTGTCCTTTTGTGTATAGAGAAATAAGAAAAAGTCGGTAATAGTCGTTTGTGTTTATCTATTTTTCCGAAACAACGGTACTGAACAATATTCACTTATCATAGCGTTAATGAACCTCATTAATGTGGTATACATCTTATCGATGACCTAAAGGATTCATTGTCAAAATCACAAAATTTATATAATATTCTAAAACTAGACACATTCAAATTGTCGGGAAAAAATACAAAAATTTTCTTTGCACGATATTCGAGAGAGAAAATTTTAAAAACAATACAGTCTTCAACAATGAACTTGATATACGCTTACAATTTTTACCATATTACATGCTTAAGAGTAACAGGAAAAAGAAAATAACAGTTTTTAAGAAAATTTTTATTAATTGATTTATTTATTTTATATATTTTTTTTCGCCAGTATACACAACAATTTATATACAAAATAAGAGTAAGTTCAGATAAAACGTTTTCGACGATCTAATATAACTTGAACTATTCCTTTCAAACTCTCGGACTCCGAGTTCGATTAATTACATACACACCCGTGTGCTATTTCAAAATCGTGAGCAAAATGGTTTTCGACTCTTTTAAATCGATGCCGAATTTCTGTTAAAAATCACTAGCAAGCAAAAAACATTAAAATTAAATACCAGCAACAATTTCTCAATCAATAATAAGAGTCACTGTACGCTTCTATCCTTTCCATGAAATCAACCGGCTAGAAGAGAAGACTATCGTTTTTTTTATCACACTGAAAGAAAACAAGAGTCTTAAATACTATTTTTATGTACACGTTAAAACCTAATACACTCTTTGAGCATCGTGCATAGCCTATTTATATAAAAAATCATAGAATATTAACTGCGATGTATTGCGTTCATTCGATTACGCTTTTATCCAATTAGGATTGCAATGGAGAATAAGTCTGAGCTAATTAATTTTGTCGCATTTTGTTAACCGCGCTCTTATTTGCGATATTTAATTTAATACGCAGGTATATTGATGTTCTCGTTTCAATTGTTGCAGTAACAATTTCCGCTTTATTTGAATAAATTTATTTTTTTTTTTTTAATACTACAAACGCCTAACGACACAATCTGTTTCTGTCGCATTTTGTTCCTATAACTTTTAACGGCTCCTTTTGTTTTCATAATTATAAAGAGTTCGTCATAACTTGATTTACAGAAATCTTTTCGTAGCCCCCATTCCTCAATTCGTGGCCTAGTTGAGTTATGCAAAGTGATGTTCATTGTGCCGAAAAAGTTACAAAACGGGAGTAAAGTCGATGCCACAGAAAGCTTTGTTCAAAAAGATGTCTAGCACTAATCTATTGTCCTTAAGTAAGAAATTTCACTGTAAATTTTGGTCGGATATGTGTACCCTTCTTCTATTTCCAATGAAAGTTCCTTCTACTTCTCAATTCAACCTAACCTTCCAACTAATTCTTGCTTCTCAGAATTCCGTTCTTTTCCACGTTCTGTTCTTGTCCCTATTATTCGCCTACTCTTCATTCACACTCTATTGCCTGCTTCCGGTTATCGTCTCTCTTTGGTTTCCTCTCCCCTTATTGTCACCTATATCCTAATGAAGCAGTGGTTTGTTATGCTAATCGCATTTTCTTTGAGTGTTCTGCTCTTTCTGCGGAACGCTCTTCCCTTTATTTACTCCATTTGAAGTCAAGGCTTCCTTCTCCCTACTGTGCTTCCTATATCGTGCCCTTTCCGTCTCAGTCTGTTGTTCTTGCCATTGGCTTATTTATTTCTGCCATTTCCGATCGAATCAAGTTTTAATTAGTTAACTCTAAGTCCTATTGTTTCTGGGTGAGGTGCCTGGTAGGCAAGCCCAGAAATAGAAAAAAAAAACAAACCTTGTTTATCATTTTACTACATTATAAGTTCGAATTCAAAGTGATAATTAATAGACATTCTTTATCTTGTATATTAATTAAAAAAGGTTAATGGTAAACAACCGTGCAAGCAAAATATATAGTGATAATTTAAAAAATCTACTAAAATCACCGGAATTAATCCGAAAGAGGAAATTTCAAAGACACAAGGTGATTTGTAGCCACTGCTGTATTTGGAATTTCACATCATTAGTAAATCCCAATGGTAAACAGAAACGTCACCATATCGTATATCGATTTAATGGTTGTGATGAAAAACTCGTACGACAGTACCCAATCCATTGCGTACGATATTCCAAATCTGAAACTGGCAACCGACAGAATTGTGAGAAGGGTTTTTTGCGTTCTTAACGACTTGTCGTGCCAGACTGTTTGATACAGAGCATCTTTGAATCGATCATTCAAGTTTAGTAACCGTTCGCCAGACCGACAAAAATAAAACATTTCACAAACTTTAAAAACTGAGTACATTATGTAACCTAATGGCAAATAATTTCTCTTAATACTAGCTACGATGCTACCGTCATTGTCAACACAACTTAAATATAGCATCGCGTACGAAACCTGAGAAATTAATTTGAAAGATGACAAAAAATCATCGGTATATCGAACCAAAGCTCGGTGATGCCGGGCGCACTGAATAATCAGATCGTAATAAACGGTATCGCGTGCTTGCCACCATTTGTCGTATTCCGAGTAATATCGTTCGATATCGTCACAGATTAAGGTCGGATCCGGTTCGAGGTGTTTCGTTCTGGTTGCAACTATCGAATCTATATTACCGACTACGTCTATTAGGTCGTCCGATTCCGAGTGAATGACATCGCTGAAGTAGAAAAAAAGACATTCGGTATATATATAACTGAAAAATTGAGGAACCGTAATGACGACTAGAATAATGTAAGTAGCGTAGTAGCGAATCAATGTATTAACATTAAACGGAGTCCACCATGCATATGGCAAATATGTTTCGTACGTTTCCAACCGACCGTAAACGTAATAAAACATCACTTGTTGTATTAAAATTGAGATTAATGTGAAGGCGGCTATCGTTAATACCAAGCCAGAGAACATCCGTTGAATTTGGCTGTGCTGGACGCGATTACGGGATTTACGAATTTCTTCTAGTTCACGATTCGGATAGAAATAAATTTTATCGGACTTCTCGACCAAGTTAATTATCGCTTCTTTCTTCATCCGTACCCAGACAAAATAAAAATCGCAAAACACGACCAACAGGCTCATTTGACGATATATTAAATTGGAAAACGAAGTCGAGCGTTTTACATTCGTGATGGCCACAATGATAAAGTGAAAGCTAGATGCAATCAGAAAGAACAGAAATTGTTTCTTTCGCGACTCCGGTGTAATCATACATAAGCGTAATACAAAATCCCGAGTAAATTTAAATACATTTTCCGCATTTAGCCGCATCCGAAGATTGTGAACCGAATTTGAGACGAACCGAAAACACTTTGATAACGCGCTAATTTTTAAGATGACACACTTACCGAGACGCAGAAATGTCGAAGAACGTCTTCACTTCAAAATACTATAACCCTTTTCGATGGTTTTCGTTTGTTGTTTACGTCCAGAGTGCGACTAATGAGTTGTTATTGTTTATTCTTTCTAACGAGTACGCTCGTTACCGGTGGATTTTTTAATCATTTTTTCATCGAATTCACGGTGATCTAGGACGCTAGAAGTAATTATCTAACGAAACTGCACTTTCTTCCGGTGACACGCCTGAGAGGGAGTAATTGCCGCTTCAAAATTTCCTGCGCTCATTTTCAGTTCAATGTAAATTTTTTTGTAGCATTACGGAATTCTAATGAAATGGGTTGGAAACGACAAAACTATTAAATAAAATTCAGTAATTCGGGGACGGTTTGACTTTACATTTGGTTTAAGACAATCTCTAATTTTAAGATAACAGACTACTTTTTGTGGCAAAGAACGCAAAAATCATCAAACACATATAATGTAGAATTCCAAATGACCTCCAATATTACTAAAAGGTCCATTATTTAACGAATCAGGTTCGCATTTGAACTTTTCTGTCATTTCTTCCCAACCGAATCGAATAACTGTAGACCTTTTTACGAAAGCGGAGGTTCATGGGGCGTTGAGGTAACTAATACCTACACGTACTATAGGTCCAGACAATATACCCCCATATATAATTAGAGCTTGTTGGCATCTATTCGTTAAACGTCTTACATACACCTCTTCGATTGTGTGATAGGTATCGGAACTTTTCCCCAGATTTGGTAGGTGTCCCCAGAATAACACCCATTCCTAAGGATCATCATGCTTACAATATTACTGATTACATACCAAAATCTGTTGCCCTCCAAGTCGCTAAAATTTTTGAATTACTTCTCTATAAAAAAAATCCATGAACCACTAATGAATTGATCAACATGGCTTTGTCGAAGGTAGATCAGTAACGACTAACCTAATGGCGTTTGCTGAGGATGTTTCTGCTGCGCTTGACAAGTCCTCCCAGGTGGGTGTTATATGCACAGACTTCCAAAAAGCCTTCGATAAAATTGATCACTCAATTCTGTTCCGAAAATTGAATAATTTTGGTTTCTCTGAGAGATTATTAACACTATTTTAGAGCTACCTGCAAGATCGGAGGCAATATGTTCAAATTTATAACTGCAAATCCCGTTCGTTTCCTTGCCCCTCAAGTATGCTTCAGGATTCCGTTTTAGGGGCTTTTCTTTTTTTACAAACTATAAATGACCTACCGAATTCAATAAAGTATTCTAAGATGTTATTATACGCCGATGATGCGAAATTATTCAAATAAATAAAAAGTATTGAGGATGCTCTTCTACTACAGCGATATGTAGATTATTTTACAGCTTGGAGTGTGACTAATAATTTACCCGTGAATATATCTAAATGTAGACTTATTTCATTTAGACGGAAACGTTTCTCTATTAGAGCGTTGTACCACATAGAAGGTGTTCCCTTCATAAGGGAGATTTGTGTGAGGGATCTTGCTGTTTTACCAGATGCAAAATTTCCATTTAAGACTTATGTAGCACATAGAATTCGTAAAGCGAACGAAATGTTAAGTTTAGTTTTGCGAAGCACTACAAACTTCAGACAACTTAAGAAACATTTCATTTTGTTCAAGTCCGCTCGCAGTTAGATAATTTGGTGCGCTAATTTGGAATATCTAGTGACTTGGTAAATAGGGTTGAAAACGTGCAGAAAAAGAGTTTCTAAAGTACTCGCATTATAAATTCATCGGGTCCGGTGATGTATGTTTCAAATACGAAGAAATACTCTGACAGTTAAATATGCACAGCTTGGATGAGCAAAGAAAGCAATTGGCACTTGGTTTTCCGCACGATTTAATGCACAGGGTAAGAGTAACTGTCCTACTCTTTTAGAGAAAATGTTTTATTTGAGTTCTGATTTTGCCGTTCAACAATCACGGTGGTGAGTTCATAAAAGCTGTTCGGAATTTAATGATGTGAGCCGGTGTTGTACTGATTTCCCTTAGTGTTTCTCTGAGTGAGCATGGTATGTATGTGTGATAGTGTTGCATGTTACAGGTGTGAGCTGCGTTGGCGTGGGTATGTGAATAGAATAGAAGTAAGGTAAGTAGCGTTAGATAAAATCGTTGTGTACGTACCGGTATAAGTTATACATTGCGTAACTTAATAATTCTTCTTTCCTATTGTTTGATTGTACCTGTACTTGTATATTTTTACTGAATTGATTTATTATATTGCGCTGTGCAGTAATTGGTGTAAGCTGTTGCATTAGCGGATTGTACAAATATATACCTCTTTAAAATTAAAGTTTGAAATTAAAATCAAAAGCAGAATCATTATAGAAGCGCGGGACATTTTCTTTCTTGGAATAAATTGACGTGCTTTGATTAATTACCTTTTCGTGTGTCTCCGCAAGATTCTTTTTATTTACGTATGATTTAATTTATGTTACTCTTGATTACATTAAAAACACAAGTATAGGGAATTATCGTCGAAACTTTCCTCTCGCACTTCCCATCCGCCAATGGTGTGGATACCGCGAAATAGATCAACGTGTTCCACCCCTTGGCGCCTCTCTGAGTTGTTCCAGACACAACCAACATGGAAATGAAGCTATTCTTGAAGACATGATCGTACTGAACAAATTCATTCCAATTAACGACGGTTAAACAACATATTTTAAAAGTTCATTAATATTCAATTCTCTTGACCTCTCTATTGTATCTGCTATTAATAATGTTCGCTAATACCTCTGTGCAGGTTCCGTTACCGTCTGATTTTAGGCGTAGCATATTTCTTCACTGACTGCAAGCAACCAAATCGAAATGTTTGTAGGAACACCATTTTATACGCGTGTCCTTTTGTGTATAGAGAAATAAGAAAAAGTCGGTAATAGTCGTTTGTGTTTATCTATTTTTCCGAAACAACGGTACTGAACAATATTCACTTATCATAGCGTTAATGAACCTCATTAATGTGGTATACATCTTATCGATGACCTAAAGGATTCATTGTCAAAATCACAAAATTTATATAATATTCTAAAACTAGACACATTCAAATTGTCGGGAAAAAATACAAAAATTTTCTTTGCACGATATTCGAGAGAGAAAATTTTAAAAACAATACAGTCTTCAACAATGAACTTGATATACGCTTACAATTTTTACCATATTACATGCTTAAGAGTAACAGGAAAAAGAAAATAACAGTTTTTAAGAAAATTTTTATTAATTGATTTATTTATTTTATATATTTTTTTTCGCCAGTATACACAACAATTTATATACAAAATAAGAGTAAGTTCAGATAAAACGTTTTCGACGATCTAATATAACTTGAACTATTCCTTTCAAACTCTCGGACTCCGAGTTCGATTAATTACATACACACCCGTGTGCTATTTCAAAATCGTGAGCAAAATGGTTTTCGACTCTTTTAAATCGATGCCGAATTTCTGTTAAAAATCACTAGCAAGCAAAAAACATTAAAATTAAATACCAGCAACAATTTCTCAATCAATAATAAGAGTCACTGTACGCTTCTATCCTTTCCATGAAATCAACCGGCTAGAAGAGAAGACTATCGTTTTTTTTATCACACTGAAAGAAAACAAGAGTCTTAAATACTATTTTTATGTACACGTTAAAACCTAATACACTCTTTGAGCATCGTGCATAGCCTATTTATATAAAAAATCATAGAATATTAACTGCGATGTATTGCGTTCATTCGATTACGCTTTTATCCAATTAGGATTGCAATGGAGAATAAGTCTGAGCTAATTAATTTTGTCGCATTTTGTTAACCGCGCTCTTATTTGCGATATTTAATTTAATACGCAGGTATATTGATGTTCTCGTTTCAATTGTTGCAGTAACAATTTCCGCTTTATTTGAATAAATTTATTTTTTTTTTTTTAATACTACAAACGCCTAACGACACAATCTGTTTCTGTCGCATTTTGTTCCTATAACTTTTAACGGCTCCTTTTGTTTTCATAATTATAAAGAGTTCGTCATAACTTGATTTACAGAAATCTTTTCGTAGCCCCCATTCCTCAATTCGTGGCCTAGTTGAGTTATGCAAAGTGATGTTCATTGTGCCGAAAAAGTTACAAAACGGGAGTAAAGTCGATGCCACAGAAAGCTTTGTTCAAAAAGATGTCTAGCACTAATCTATTGTCCTTAAGTAAGAAATTTCACTGTAAATTTTGGTCGGATATGTGTACCCTTCTTCTATTTCCAATGAAAGTTCCTTCTACTTCTCAATTCAACCTAACCTTCCAACTAATTCTTGCTTCTCAGAATTCCGTTCTTTTCCACGTTCTGTTCTTGTCCCTATTATTCGCCTACTCATCATTCACACTCTATTGCCTGCTTCCGGTTATCGTCTCTCTTTGGTTTCCTCTCCCCTTATTGTCACCTATATCCTAATGAAGCAGTGGTTTGTTATGCTAATCGCATTTTCTTTGAGTGTTCTGCTCTTTCTGCGGAACGCTCTTCCCTTTATTTACTCCATTTGAAGTCAAGGCTTCCTTCTCCCTACTGTGCTTCCTATATCGTGCCCTTTCCGTCTCAGTCTGTTGTTCTTGCCATTGGCTTATTTATTTCTGCCATTTCCGATCGAATCAAGTTTTAATTAGTTAACTCTAAGTCCTATTGTTTCTGGGTGAGGTGCCTGGTAGGCAAGCCCAGAAATAGAAAAAAAAAACAAACCTTGTTTATCATTTTACTAGATTATAAGTTCGAATTCAAAGTGATAATTAATAGACATTCTTTATCTTGTATATTAATTAAAAAAGGTTAATGGTAAACAACCGTGCAAGCAAAATATATAGTGATAATTTAAAAAATCTACTAAAATCACCGGAATTAATCCGAAAGAGGAAATTTCAAAGACACAAGGTGATTTGTAGCCACTGCTGTATTTGGAATTTCACATCATTAGTAAATCCCAATGGTAAACAGAAACGTCACCATATCGTATATCGATTTAATGGTTGTGATGAAAAACTCGTACGACAGTACCCAATCCATTGCGTACGATATTCCAAATCTGAAACTGGCAACCGACAGAATTGTGAGAAGGGTTTTTTGCGTTCTTAACGACTTGTCGTGCCAGACTGTTTGATACAGAGCATCTTTGAATCGATCATTCAAGTTTAGTAACCGTTCGATCGTTCAAGTTTAGCAACCGTTCGCCAGACCGACAAAAATAAAACATTTCACAAACTTTAAAAACTGAGTACATTATGTAACCTAATGGCAAATAATTTCTCTTAATACTAGCTACGATGCTACCGTCATTGTCAACACAACTTAAATATAGCATCGCGTACGAAACCTGAGAAATTAATTTGAAAGATGACAAAAAATCATCGGTATATCGAACCAAAGCTCGGTGATGCCGGGCGCACTGAATAATCAGATCGTAATAAACGGTATCGCGTGCTTGCCACCATTTGTCGTATTCCGAGTAATATCGTTCGATATCGTCACAGATTAAGGTCGGATCCGGTTCGAGGTGTTTCGTTCTGGTTGCAACTATCGAATCTATATTACCGACTACGTCTATTAGGTCGTCCGATTCCGAGTGAATGACATCGCTGAAGTAGAAAAAAAGACATTCGGTATATATATAACTGAAAAATTGAGGAACCGTAATGACGACTAGAATAATGTAAGTAGCGTAGTAGCGAATCAATGTATTAACATTAAACGGAGTCCACCATGCATATGGCAAATATGTTTCGTACGTTTCCAACCGACCGTAAACGTAATAAAACATCACTTGTTGTATTAAAATTGAGATTAATGTGAAGGCGGCTATCGTTAATACCAAGCCAGAGAACATCCGTTGAATTTGGCTGTGCTGGACGCGATTACGGGATTTACGAATTTCTTCTAGTTCACGATTCGGATAGAAATAAATTTTATCGGACTTCTCGACCAAGTTAATTATCGCTTCTTTCTTCATCCGTACCCAGACAAAATAAAAATCGCAAAACACGACCAACAGGCTCATTTGACGATATATTAAATTGGAAAACGAAGTCGAGCGTTTTACATTCGTGATGGCCACAATGATAAAGTGAAAGCTAGATGCAATCAGAAAGAACAGAAATTGTTTCTTTCGCGACTCCGGTGTAATCATACATAAGCGTAATACAAAATCCCGAGTAAATTTAAATACATTTTCCGCATTTAGCCGCATCCGAAGATTGTGAACCGAATTTGAGACGAACCGAAAACACTTTGATAACGCGCTCATTTTTAAGATGACACACTTACCGAGACGCAGAAATGTCGAAGAACGTCTTCACTTCAAAATACTATAACCCTTTTCGATGGTTTTCGTTTGTTGTTTACGTCCAGAGTGCGACTAATGAGTTGTTATTGTTTATTCTTTCTAACGAGTACGCTCGTTACCGGTGGATTTTTTAATCATTTTTTCATCGAATTCACGGTGATCTAGGACGCTAGAAGTAATTATCTAACGAAACTGCACTTTCTTCCGGTGACACGCCTGAGAGGGAGTAATTGCCGCTTCAAAATTTCCTGCGCTCATTTTCAGTTCAATGTAAATTTTTTTGTAGCATTACGGAATTCTAATGAAATGGGTTGGAAACGACAAAACTATTAAATAAAATTCAGTAATTCGGGGACGGTTTGACTTTACATTTGGTTTAAGACAATCTCTAATTTTAAGATAACAGACTACTTTTTGTGGCAAAGAACGCAAAAATCATCAAACACATATAATGTAGAATTCCAAATGACCTCCAATATTACTAAAAGGTCCATTATTTAACGAATCAGGTTCGCATTTGAACTTTTCTGTCATTTCTTCCCAACCGAATCGAATAACTGTAGACCTTTTTACGAAAGCGGAGGTTCATGGGGCGTTGAGGTAACTAATACCTACACGTACTATAGGTCCAGACAATATACCCCCATATATAATTAGAGCTTGTTGGCATCTATTCGTTAAACGTCTTACATACACCTCTTCGATTGTGTGATAGGTATCGGAACTTTTCCCCAGATTTGGTAGGTGTCCCCAGAATAACACCCATTCCTAAGGATCATCATGCTTACAATATTACTGATTACATACCAAAATCTGTTGCCCTCCAAGTCGCTAAAATTTTTGAATTACTTCTCTATAAAAAAAATCCATGAACCACTAATGAATTGATCAACATGGCTTTGTCGAAGGTAGATCAGTAACGACTAACCTAATGGCGTTTGCTGAGGATGTTTCTGCTGCGCTTGACAAGTCCTCCCAGGTGGGTGTTATATGCACAGACTTCCAAAAAGCCTTCGATAAAATTGATCACTCAATTCTGTTCCGAAAATTGAATAATTTTGGTTTCTCTGAGAGATTATTAACACTATTTTAGAGCTACCTGCAAGATCGGAGGCAATATGTTCAAATTTATAACTGCAAATCCCGTTCGTTTCCTTGCCCCACAAGTATGCTTCAGGATTCCGTTTTAGGGGCTTTTCTTTTTTTACAAACTATAAATGACCTACCGAATTCAATAAAGTATTCTAAGATGTTATTATACGCCGATGATGCGAAATTATTCAAATAAATAAAAAGTATTGAGGATGCTCTTCTACTACAGCGATATGTAGATTATTTTACAGCTTGGAGTGTGACTAATAATTTACCCGTGAATATATCTAAATGTAGACTTATTTCATTTAGACGGAAACGTTTCTCTATTAGAGCGTTGTACCACATAGAAGGTGTTCCCTTCATAAGGGAGATTTGTGTGAGGGATCTTGCTGTTTTACCAGATGCAAAATTTCCATTTAAGACTTATGTAGCACATAGAATTCGTAAAGCGAACGAAATGTTAAGTTTAGTTTTGCGAAGCACTACAAACTTCAGACAACTTAAGAAACATTTCATTTTGTTCAAGTCCGCTCACAGTTAGATAATTTGGTGCGCTAATTTGGAATATCTAGTGACTTGGTAAATAGGGTTGAAAACGTGCAGAAAAAGAGTTTCTAAAGTACTCGCATTATAAATTCATCGGGTCCGGTGATGTGTGTTTCAAATACGAAGAAATACTCTGACAGTTAAATATGCACAGCTTGGATGAGCAAAGAAAGCAATTGGCACTTGGTTTTCCGCACGATTTAATGCACAGGGTAAGAGTAACTGTCCTACTCTTTTAGAGAAAATGTTTTATTTGAGTTCTGATTTTGCCGTTCAACAATCACGGTGGTGAGTTCATAAAAGCTGTTCGGAATTTAATGATGTGAGCCGGTGTTGTACTGATTTCCCTTAGTGTTTCTCTGAGTGAGCATGGTATGTATGTGTGATAGTGTTGCATGTTACAGGTGTGAGCTGCGTTGGCGTGGGTATGTGAATAGAATAGAAGTAAGGTAAGTAGCGTTAGATAAAATCGTTGTGTACGTACCGGTATAAGTTATACATTGCGTAACTTAATAATTCTTCTTTCCTATTGTTTGATTGTACCTGTACTTGTATATTTTTACTGAATTGATTTATTATATTGCGCTGTGCAGTAATTGGTGTAAGCTGTTGCATTAGCGGATTGTACAAATATATACCTCTTTAAAATTAAAGTTTGAAATTAAAATCAAAAGCAGAATCATTATAGAAGCGCGGGACATTTTCTTTCTTGGAATAAATTGACGTGCTTTGATTAATTACCTTTTCGTGTGTCTCCGCAAGATTCTTTTTATTTACGTATGATTTAATTTATGTTACTCTTGATTACATTAAAAACACAAGTATAGGGAATTATCGTCGAAACTTTCCTCTCGCACTTCCCATCCGCCAATGGTGTGGATACCGCGAAATAGATCAACGTGTTCCACCCCTTGGCGCCTCTCTGAGTTGTTCCAGACACAACCAACATGGAAATGAAGCTATTCTTGAAGACATGATCGTACTGAACAAATTCATTCCAATTAACGACGGTTAAACAACATATTTTAAAAGTTCATTAATATTCAATTCTCTTGACCTCTCTATTGTATCTGCTATTAATAATGTTCGCTAATACCTCTGTGCAGGTTCCGTTACCGTCTGATTTTAGGCGTAGCATATTTCTTCACTGACTGCAAGCAACCAAATCGAAATGTTTGTAGGAACACCATTTTATACGCGTGTCCTTTTGTGTATAGAGAAATAAGAAAAAGTCGGTAATAGTCGTTTGTGTTTATCTATTTTTCCGAAACAACGGTACTGAACAATATTCACTTATCATAGCGTTAATGAACCTCATTAATGTGGTATACATCTTATCGATGACCTAAAGGATTCATTGTCAAAATCACAAAATTTATATAATATTCTAAAACTAGACACATTCAAATTGTCGGGAAAAAATACAAAAATTTTCTTTGCACGATATTCGAGAGAGAAAATTTTAAAAACAATACAGTCTTCAACAATGAACTTGATATACGCTTACAATTTTTACCATATTACATGCTTAAGAGTAACAGGAAAAAGAAAATAACAGTTTTTAAGAAAATTTTTATTAATTGATTTATTTATTTTATATATTTTTTTTCGCCAGTATACACAACAATTTATATACAAAATAAGAGTAAGTTCAGATAAAACGTTTTCGACGATCTAATATAACTTGAACTATTCCTTTCAAACTCTCGGACTCCGAGTTCGATTAATTACATACACACCCGTGTGCTATTTCAAAATCGTGAGCAAAATGGTTTTCGACTCTTTTAAATCGATGCCGAATTTCTGTTAAAAATCACTAGCAAGCAAAAAACATTAAAATTAAATACCAGCAACAATTTCTCAATCAATAATAAGAGTCACTGTACGCTTCTATCCTTTCCATGAAATCAACCGGCTAGAAGAGAAGACTATCGTTTTTTTTATCACACTGAAAGAAAACAAGAGTCTTAAATACTATTTTTATGTACACGTTAAAACCTAATACACTCTTTGAGCATCGTGCATAGCCTATTTATATAAAAAATCATAGAATATTAACTGCGATGTATTGCGTTCATTCGATTACGCTTTTATCCAATTAGGATTGCAATGGAGAATAAGTCTGAGCTAATTAATTTTGTCGCATTTTGTTAACCGCGCTCTTATTTGCGATATTTAATTTAATACGCAGGTATATTGATGTTCTCGTTTCAATTGTTGCAGTAACAATTTCCGCTTTATTTGAATAAATTTATTTTTTTTTTTTTAATACTACAAACGCCTAACGACACAATCTGTTTCTGTCGCATTTTGTTCCTATAACTTTTAACGGCTCCTTTTGTTTTCATAATTATAAAGAGTTCGTCATAACTTGATTTACAGAAATCTTTTCGTAGCCCCCATTCCTCAATTCGTGGCCTAGTTGAGTTATGCAAAGTGATGTTCATTGTGCCGAAAAAGTTACAAAACGGGAGTAAAGTCGATGCCACAGAAAGCTTTGTTCAAAAAGATGTCTAGCACTAATCTATTGTCCTTAAGTAAGAAATTTCACTGTAAATTTTGGTCGGATATGTGTACCCTTCTTCTATTTCCAATGAAAGTTCCTTCTACTTCTCAATTCAACCTAACCTTCCAACTAATTCTTGCTTCTCAGAATTCCGTTCTTTTCCACGTTCTGTTCTTGTCCCTATTATTCGCCTACTCATCATTCACACTCTATTGCCTGCTTCCGGTTATCGTCTCTCTTTGGTTTCCTCTCCCCTTATTGTCACCTATATCCTAATGAAGCAGTGGTTTGTTATGCTAATCGCATTTTCTTTGAGTGTTCTGCTCTTTCTGCGGAACGCTCTTCCCTTTATTTACTCCATTTGAAGTCAAGGCTTCCTTCTCCCTACTGTGCTTCCTATATCGTGCCCTTTCCGTCTCAGTCTGTTGTTCTTGCCATTGGCTTATTTATTTCTGCCATTTCCGATCGAATCAAGTTTTAATTAGTTAACTCTAAGTCCTATTGTTTCTGGGTGAGGTGCCTGGTAGGCAAGCCCAGAAATAGAAAAAAAAAACAAACCTTGTTTATCATTTTACTAGATTATAAGTTCGAATTCAAAGTGATAATTAATAGACATTCTTTATCTTGTATATTAATTAAAAAAGGTTAATGGTAAACAACCGTGCAAGCAAAATATATAGTGATAATTTAAAAAATCTACTAAAATCACCGGAATTAATCCGAAAGAGGAAATTTCAAAGACACAAGGTGATTTGTAGCCACTGCTGTATTTGGAATTTCACATCATTAGTAAATCCCAATGGTAAACAGAAACGTCACCATATCGTATATCGATTTAATGGTTGTGATGAAAAACTCGTACGACAGTACCCAATCCATTGCGTACGATATTCCAAATCTGAAACTGGCAACCGACAGAATTGTGAGAAGGGTTTTTTGCGTTCTTAACGACTTGTCGTGCCAGACTGTTTGATACAGAGCATCTTTGAATCGATCATTCAAGTTTAGTAACCGTTCGCCAGACCGACAAAAATAAAACATTTCACAAACTTTAAAAACTGAGTACATTATGTAACCTAATGGCAAATAATTTCTCTTAATACTAGCTACGATGCTACCGTCATTGTCAACACAACTTAAATATAGCATCGCGTACGAAACCTGAGAAATTAATTTGAAAGATGACAAAAAATCATCGGTATATCGAACCAAAGCTCGGTGATGCCGGGCGCACTGAATAATCAGATCGTAATAAACGGTATCGCGTGCTTGCCACCATTTGTCGTATTCCGAGTAATATCGTTCGATATCGTCACAGATTAAGGTCGGATCCGGTTCGAGGTGTTTCGTTCTGGTTGCAACTATCGAATCTATATTACCGACTACGTCTATTAGGTCGTCCGATTCCGAGTGAATGACATCGCTGAAGTAGAAAAAAAGACATTCGGTATATATATAACTGAAAAATTGAGGAACCGTAATGACGACTAGAATAATGTAAGTAGCGTAGTAGCGAATCAATGTATTAACATTAAACGGAGTCCACCATGCATATGGCAAATATGTTTCGTACGTTTCCAACCGACCGTAAACGTAATAAAACATCACTTGTTGTATTAAAATTGAGATTAATGTGAAGGCGGCTATCGTTAATACCAAGCCAGAGAACATCCGTTGAATTTGGCTGTGCTGGACGCGATTACGGGATTTACGAATTTCTTCTAGTTCACGATTCGGATAGAAATAAATTTTATCGGACTTCTCGACCAAGTTAATTATCGCTTCTTTCTTCATCCGTACCCAGACAAAATAAAAATCGCAAAACACGACCAACAGGCTCATTTGACGATATATTAAATTGGAAAACGAAGTCGAGCGTTTTACATTCGTGATGGCCACAATGATAAAGTGAAAGCTAGATGCAATCAGAAAGAACAGAAATTGTTTCTTTCGCGACTCCGGTGTAATCATACATAAGCGTAATACAAAATCCCGAGTAAATTTAAATACATTTTCCGCATTTAGCCGCATCCGAAGATTGTGAACCGAATTTGAGACGAACCGAAAACACTTTGATAACGCGCTCATTTTTAAGATGACACACTTACCGAGACGCAGAAATGTCGAAGAACGTCTTCACTTCAAAATACTATAACCCTTTTCGATGGTTTTCGTTTGTTGTTTACGTCCAGAGTGCGACTAATGAGTTGTTATTGTTTATTCTTTCTAACGAGTACGCTCGTTACCGGTGGATTTTTTAATCATTTTTTCATCGAATTCACGGTGATCTAGGACGCTAGAAGTAATTATCTAACGAAACTGCACTTTCTTCCGGTGACACGCCTGAGAGGGAGTAATTGCCGCTTCAAAATTTCCTGCGCTCATTTTCAGTTCAATGTAAATTTTTTTGTAGCATTACGGAATTCTAATGAAATGGGTTGGAAACGACAAAACTATTAAATAAAATTCAGTAATTCGGGGACGGTTTGACTTTACATTTGGTTTAAGACAATCTCTAATTTTAAGATAACAGACTACTTTTTGTGGCAAAGAACGCAAAAATCATCAAACACATATAATGTAGAATTCCAAATGACCTCCAATATTACTAAAAGGTCCATTATTTAACGAATCAGGTTCGCATTTGAACTTTTCTGTCATTTCTTCCCAACCGAATCGAATAACTGTAGACCTTTTTACGAAAGCGGAGGTTCATGGGGCGTTGAGGTAACTAATACCTACACGTACTATAGGTCCAGACAATATACCCCCATATATAATTAGAGCTTGTTGGCATCTATTCGTTAAACGTCTTACATACACCTCTTCGATTGTGTGATAGGTATCGGAACTTTTCCCCAGATTTGGTAGGTGTCCCCAGAATAACACCCATTCCTAAGGATCATCATGCTTACAATATTACTGATTACATACCAAAATCTGTTGCCCTCCAAGTCGCTAAAATTTTTGAATTACTTCTCTATAAAAAAAATCCATGAACCACTAATGAATTGATCAACATGGCTTTGTCGAAGGTAGATCAGTAACGACTAACCTAATGGCGTTTGCTGAGGATGTTTCTGCTGCGCTTGACAAGTCCTCCCAGGTGGGTGTTATATGCACAGACTTCCAAAAAGCCTTCGATAAAATTGATCACTCAATTCTGTTCCGAAAATTGAATAATTTTGGTTTCTCTGAGAGATTATTAACACTATTTTAGAGCTACCTGCAAGATCGGAGGCAATATGTTCAAATTTATAACTGCAAATCCCGTTCGTTTCCTTGCCCCTCAAGTATGCTTCAGGATTCCGTTTTAGGGGCTTTTCTTTTTTTACAAACTATAAATGACCTACCGAATTCAATAAAGTATTCTAAGATGTTATTATACGCCGATGATGCGAAATTATTCAAATAAATAAAAAGTATTGAGGATGCTCTTCTACTACAGCGATATGTAGATTATTTTACAGCTTGGAGTGTGACTAATAATTTACCCGTGAATATATCTAAATGTAGACTTATTTCATTTAGACGGAAACGTTTCTCTATTAGAGCGTTGTACCACATAGAAGGTGTTCCCTTCATAAGGGAGATTTGTGTGAGGGATCTTGCTGTTTTACCAGATGCAAAATTTCCATTTAAGACTTATGTAGCACATAGAATTCGTAAAGCGAACGAAATGTTAAGTTTAGTTTTGCGAAGCACTACAAACTTCAGACAACTTAAGAAACATTTCATTTTGTTCAAGTCCGCTCACAGTTAGATAATTTGGTGCGCTAATTTGGAATATCTAGTGACTTGGTAAATAGGGTTGAAAACGTGCAGAAAAAGAGTTTCTAAAGTACTCGCATTATAAATTCATCGGGTCCGGTGATGTGTGTTTCAAATACGAAGAAATACTCTGACAGTTAAATATGCACAGCTTGGATGAGCAAAGAAAGCAATTGGCACTTGGTTTTCCGCACGATTTAATGCACAGGGTAAGAGTAACTGTCCTACTCTTTTAGAGAAAATGTTTTATTTGAGTTCTGATTTTGCCGTTCAACAATCACGGTGGTGAGTTCATAAAAGCTGTTCGGAATTTAATGATGTGAGCCGGTGTTGTACTGATTTCCCTTAGTGTTTCTCTGAGTGAGCATGGTATGTATGTGTGATAGTGTTGCATGTTACAGGTGTGAGCTGCGTTGGCGTGGGTATGTGAATAGAATAGAAGTAAGGTAAGTAGCGTTAGATAAAATCGTTGTGTACGTACCGGTATAAGTTATACATTGCGTAACTTAATAATTCTTCTTTCCTATTGTTTGATTGTACCTGTACTTGTATATTTTTACTGAATTGATTTATTATATTGCGCTGTGCAGTAATTGGTGTAAGCTGTTGCATTAGCGGATTGTACAAATATATACCTCTTTAAAATTAAAGTTTGAAATTAAAATCAAAAGCAGAATCATTATAGAAGCGCGGGACATTTTCTTTCTTGGAATAAATTGACGTGCTTTGATTAATTACCTTTTCGTGTGTCTCCGCAAGATTCTTTTTATTTACGTATGATTTAATTTATGTTACTCTTGATTACATTAAAAACACAAGTATAGGGAATTATCGTCGAAACTTTCCTCTCGCACTTCCCATCCGCCAATGGTGTGGATACCGCGAAATAGATCAACGTGTTCCACCCCTTGGCGCCTCTCTGAGTTGTTCCAGACACAACCAACATGGAAATGAAGCTATTCTTGAAGACATGATCGTACTGAACAAATTCATTCCAATTAACGACGGTTAAACAACATATTTTAAAAGTTCATTAATATTCAATTCTCTTGACCTCTCTATTGTATCTGCTATTAATAATGTTCGCTAATACCTCTGTGCAGGTTCCGTTACCGTCTGATTTTAGGCGTAGCATATTTCTTCACTGACTGCAAGCAACCAAATCGAAATGTTTGTAGGAACACCATTTTATACGCGTGTCCTTTTGTGTATAGAGAAATAAGAAAAAGTCGGTAATAGTCGTTTGTGTTTATCTATTTTTCCGAAACAACGGTACTGAACAATATTCACTTATCATAGCGTTAATGAACCTCATTAATGTGGTATACATCTTATCGATGACCTAAAGGATTCATTGTCAAAATCACAAAATTTATATAATATTCTAAAACTAGACACATTCAAATTGTCGGGAAAAAATACAAAAATTTTCTTTGCACGATATTCGAGAGAGAAAATTTTAAAAACAATACAGTCTTCAACAATGAACTTGATATACGCTTACAATTTTTACCATATTACATGCTTAAGAGTAACAGGAAAAAGAAAATAACAGTTTTTAAGAAAATTTTTATTAATTGATTTATTTATTTTATATATTTTTTTTCGCCAGTATACACAACAATTTATATACAAAATAAGAGTAAGTTCAGATAAAACGTTTTCGACGATCTAATATAACTTGAACTATTCCTTTCAAACTCTCGGACTCCGAGTTCGATTAATTACATACACACCCGTGTGCTATTTCAAAATCGTGAGCAAAATGGTTTTCGACTCTTTTAAATCGATGCCGAATTTCTGTTAAAAATCACTAGCAAGCAAAAAACATTAAAATTAAATACCAGCAACAATTTCTCAATCAATAATAAGAGTCACTGTACGCTTCTATCCTTTCCATGAAATCAACCGGCTAGAAGAGAAGACTATCGTTTTTTTTATCACACTGAAAGAAAACAAGAGTCTTAAATACTATTTTTATGTACACGTTAAAACCTAATACACTCTTTGAGCATCGTGCATAGCCTATTTATATAAAAAATCATAGAATATTAACTGCGATGTATTGCGTTCATTCGATTACGCTTTTATCCAATTAGGATTGCAATGGAGAATAAGTCTGAGCTAATTAATTTTGTCGCATTTTGTTAACCGCGCTCTTATTTGCGATATTTAATTTAATACGCAGGTATATTGATGTTCTCGTTTCAATTGTTGCAGTAACAATTTCCGCTTTATTTGAATAAATTTATTTTTTTTTTTTTAATACTACAAACGCCTAACGACACAATCTGTTTCTGTCGCATTTTGTTCCTATAACTTTTAACGGCTCCTTTTGTTTTCATAATTATAAAGAGTTCGTCATAACTTGATTTACAGAAATCTTTTCGTAGCCCCCATTCCTCAATTCGTGGCCTAGTTGAGTTATGCAAAGTGATGTTCATTGTGCCGAAAAAGTTACAAAACGGGAGTAAAGTCGATGCCACAGAAAGCTTTGTTCAAAAAGATGTCTAGCACTAATCTATTGTCCTTAAGTAAGAAATTTCACTGTAAATTTTGGTCGGATATGTGTACCCTTCTTCTATTTCCAATGAAAGTTCCTTCTACTTCTCAATTCAACCTAACCTTCCAACTAATTCTTGCTTCTCAGAATTCCGTTCTTTTCCACGTTCTGTTCTTGTCCCTATTATTCGCCTACTCTTCATTCACACTCTATTGCCTGCTTCCGGTTATCGTCTCTCTTTGGTTTCCTCTCCCCTTATTGTCACCTATATCCTAATGAAGCAGTGGTTTGTTATGCTAATCGCATTTTCTTTGAGTGTTCTGCTCTTTCTGCGGAACGCTCTTCCCTTTATTTACTCCATTTGAAGTCAAGGCTTCCTTCTCCCTACTGTGCTTCCTATATCGTGCCCTTTCCGTCTCAGTCTGTTGTTCTTGCCATTGGCTTATTTATTTCTGCCATTTCCGATCGAATCAAGTTTTAATTAGTTAACTCTAAGTCCTATTGTTTCTGGGTGAGGTGCCTGGTAGGCAAGCCCAGAAATAGAAAAAAAAAACAAACCTTGTTTATCATTTTACTAGATTATAAGTTCGAATTCAAAGTGATAATTAATAGACATTCTTTATCTTGTATATTAATTAAAAAAGGTTAATGGTAAACAACCGTGCAAGCAAAATATATAGTGATAATTTAAAAAATCTACTAAAATCACCGGAATTAATCCGAAAGAGGAAATTTCAAAGACACAAGGTGATTTGTAGCCACTGCTGTATTTGGAATTTCACATCATTAGTAAATCCCAATGGTAAACAGAAACGTCACCATATCGTATATCGATTTAATGGTTGTGATGAAAAACTCGTACGACAGTACCCAATCCATTGCGTACGATATTCCAAATCTGAAACTGGCAACCGACAGAATTGTGAGAAGGGTTTTTTGCGTTCTTAACGACTTGTCGTGCCAGACTGTTTGATACAGAGCATCTTTGAATCGATCATTCAAGTTTAGTAACCGTTCGCCAGACCGACAAAAATAAAACATTTCACAAACTTTAAAAACTGAGTACATTATGTAACCTAATGGCAAATAATTTCTCTTAATACTAGCTACGATGCTACCGTCATTGTCAACACAACTTAAATATAGCATCGCGTACGAAACCTGAGAAATTAATTTGAAAGATGACAAAAAATCATCGGTATATCGAACCAAAGCTCGGTGATGCCGGGCGCACTGAATAATCAGATCGTAATAAACGGTATCGCGTGCTTGCCACCATTTGTCGTATTCCGAGTAATATCGTTCGATATCGTCACAGATTAAGGTCGGATCCGGTTCGAGGTGTTTCGTTCTGGTTGCAACTATCGAATCTATATTACCGACTACGTCTATTAGGTCGTCCGATTCCGAGTGAATGACATCGCTGAAGTAGAAAAAAAGACATTCGGTATATATATAACTGAAAAATTGAGGAACCGTAATGACGACTAGAATAATGTAAGTAGCGTAGTAGCGAATCAATGTATTAACATTAAACGGAGTCCACCATGCATATGGCAAATATGTTTCGTACGTTTCCAACCGACCGTAAACGTAATAAAACATCACTTGTTGTATTAAAATTGAGATTAATGTGAAGGCGGCTATCGTTAATACCAAGCCAGAGAACATCCGTTGAATTTGGCTGTGCTGGACGCGATTACGGGATTTACGAATTTCTTCTAGTTCACGATTCGGATAGAAATAAATTTTATCGGACTTCTCGACCAAGTTAATTATCGCTTCTTTCTTCATCCGTACCCAGACAAAATAAAAATCGCAAAACACGACCAACAGGCTCATTTGACGATATATTAAATTGGAAAACGAAGTCGAGCGTTTTACATTCGTGATGGCCACAATGATAAAGTGAAAGCTAGATGCAATCAGAAAGAACAGAAATTGTTTCTTTCGCGACTCCGGTGTAATCATACATAAGCGTAATACAAAATCCCGAGTAAATTTAAATACATTTTCCGCATTTAGCCGCATCCGAAGATTGTGAACCGAATTTGAGACGAACCGAAAACACTTTGATAACGCGCTCATTTTTAAGATGACACACTTACCGAGACGCAGAAATGTCGAAGAACGTCTTCACTTCAAAATACTATAACCCTTTTCGATGGTTTTCGTTTGTTGTTTACGTCCAGAGTGCGACTAATGAGTTGTTATTGTTTATTCTTTCTAACGAGTACGCTCGTTACCGGTGGATTTTTTAATCATTTTTTCATCGAATTCACGGTGATCTAGGACGCTAGAAGTAATTATCTAACGAAACTGCACTTTCTTCCGGTGACACGCCTGAGAGGGAGTAATTGCCGCTTCAAAATTTCCTGCGCTCATTTTCAGTTCAATGTAAATTTTTTTGTAGCATTACGGAATTCTAATGAAATGGGTTGGAAACGACAAAACTATTAAATAAAATTCAGTAATTCGGGGACGGTTTGACTTTACATTTGGTTTAAGACAATCTCTAATTTTAAGATAACAGACTACTTTTTGTGGCAAAGAACGCAAAAATCATCAAACACATATAATGTAGAATTCCAAATGACCTCCAATATTACTAAAAGGTCCATTATTTAACGAATCAGGTTCGCATTTGAACTTTTCTGTCATTTCTTCCCAACCGAATCGAATAACTGTAGACCTTTTTACGAAAGCGGAGGTTCATGGGGCGTTGAGGTAACTAATACCTACACGTACTATAGGTCCAGACAATATACCCCCATATATAATTAGAGCTTGTTGGCATCTATTCGTTAAACGTCTTACATACACCTCTTCGATTGTGTGATAGGTATCGGAACTTTTCCCCAGATTTGGTAGGTGTCCCCAGAATAACACCCATTCCTAAGGATCATCATGCTTACAATATTACTGATTACATACCAAAATCTGTTGCCCTCCAAGTCGCTAAAATTTTTGAATTACTTCTCTATAAAAAAAATCCATGAACCACTAATGAATTGATCAACATGGCTTTGTCGAAGGTAGATCAGTAACGACTAACCTAATGGCGTTTGCTGAGGATGTTTCTGCTGCGCTTGACAAGTCCTCCCAGGTGGGTGTTATATGCACAGACTTCCAAAAAGCCTTCGATAAAATTGATCACTCAATTCTGTTCCGAAAATTGAATAATTTTGGTTTCTCTGAGAGATTATTAACACTATTTTAGAGCTACCTGCAAGATCGGAGGCAATATGTTCAAATTTATAACTGCAAATCCCGTTCGTTTCCTTGCCCCACAAGTATGCTTCAGGATTCCGTTTTAGGGGCTTTTCTTTTTTTACAAACTATAAATGACCTACCGAATTCAATAAAGTATTCTAAGATGTTATTATACGCCGATGATGCGAAATTATTCAAATAAATAAAAAGTATTGAGGATGCTCTTCTACTACAGCGATATGTAGATTATTTTACAGCTTGGAGTGTGACTAATAATTTACCCGTGAATATATCTAAATGTAGACTTATTTCATTTAGACGGAAACGTTTCTCTATTAGAGCGTTGTACCACATAGAAGGTGTTCCCTTCATAAGGGAGATTTGTGTGAGGGATCTTGCTGTTTTACCAGATGCAAAATTTCCATTTAAGACTTATGTAGCACATAGAATTCGTAAAGCGAACGAAATGTTAAGTTTAGTTTTGCGAAGCACTACAAACTTCAGACAACTTAAGAAACATTTCATTTTGTTCAAGTCCGCTCACAGTTAGATAATTTGGTGCGCTAATTTGGAATATCTAGTGACTTGGTAAATAGGGTTGAAAACGTGCAGAAAAAGAGTTTCTAAAGTACTCGCATTATAAATTCATCGGGTCCGGTGATGTATGTTTCAAATACGAAGAAATACTCTGACAGTTAAATATGCACAGCTTGGATGAGCAAAGAAAGCAATTGGCACTTGGTTTTCCGCACGATTTAATGCACAGGGTAAGAGTAACTGTCCTACTCTTTTAGAGAAAATGTTTTATTTGAGTTCTGATTTTGCCGTTCAACAATCACGGTGGTGAGTTCATAAAAGCTGTTCGGAATTTAATGATGTGAGCCGGTGTTGTACTGATTTCCCTTAGTGTTTCTCTGAGTGAGCATGGTATGTATGTGTGATAGTGTTGCATGTTACAGGTGTGAGCTGCGTTGGCGTGGGTATGTGAATAGAATAGAAGTAAGGTAAGTAGCGTTAGATAAAATCGTTGTGGACGTACCGGTATAAGTTATACATTGCGTAACTTAATAATTCTTCTTTCCTATTGTTTGATTGTACCTGTACTTGTATATTTTTACTGAATTGATTTATTATATTGCGCTGTGCAGTAATTGGTGTAAGCTGTTGCATTAGCGGATTGTACAAATATATACCTCTTTAAAATTAAAGTTTGAAATTAAAATCAAAAGCAGAATCATTATAGAAGCGCGGGACATTTTCTTTCTTGGAATAAATTGACGTGCTTTGATTAATTACCTTTTCGTGTGTCTCCGCAAGATTCTTTTTATTTACGTATGATTTAATTTATGTTACTCTTGATTACATTAAAAACACAAGTATAGGGAATTATCGTCGAAACTTTCCTCTCGCACTTCCCATCCGCCAATGGTGTGGATACCGCGAAATAGATCAACGTGTTCCACCCCTTGGCGCCTCTCTGAGTTGTTCCAGACACAACCAACATGGAAATGAAGCTATTCTTGAAGACATGATCGTACTGAACAAATTCATTCCAATTAACGACGGTTAAACAACATATTTTAAAAGTTCATTAATATTCAATTCTCTTGACCTCTCTATTGTATCTGCTATTAATAATGTTCGCTAATACCTCTGTGCAGGTTCCGTTACCGTCTGATTTTAGGCGTAGCATATTTCTTCACTGACTGCAAGCAACCAAATCGAAATGTTTGTAGGAACACCATTTTATACGCGTGTCCTTTTGTGTATAGAGAAATAAGAAAAAGTCGGTAATAGTCGTTTGTGTTTATCTATTTTTCCGAAACAACGGTACTGAACAATATTCACTTATCATAGCGTTAATGAACCTCATTAATGTGGTATACATCTTATCGATGACCTAAAGGATTCATTGTCAAAATCACAAAATTTATATAATATTCTAAAACTAGACACATTCAAATTGTCGGGAAAAAATACAAAAATTTTCTTTGCACGATATTCGAGAGAGAAAATTTTAAAAACAATACAGTCTTCAACAATGAACTTGATATACGCTTACAATTTTTACCATATTACATGCTTAAGAGTAACAGGAAAAAGAAAATAACAGTTTTTAAGAAAATTTTTATTAATTGATTTATTTATTTTATATATTTTTTTTCGCCAGTATACACAACAATTTATATACAAAATAAGAGTAAGTTCAGATAAAACGTTTTCGACGATCTAATATAACTTGAACTATTCCTTTCAAACTCTCGGACTCCGAGTTCGATTAATTACATACACACCCGTGTGCTATTTCAAAATCGTGAGCAAAATGGTTTTCGACTCTTTTAAATCGATGCCGAATTTCTGTTAAAAATCACTAGCAAGCAAAAAACATTAAAATTAAATACCAGCAACAATTTCTCAATCAATAATAAGAGTCACTGTACGCTTCTATCCTTTCCATGAAATCAACCGGCTAGAAGAGAAGACTATCGTTTTTTTTATCACACTGAAAGAAAACAAGAGTCTTAAATACTATTTTTATGTACACGTTAAAACCTAATACACTCTTTGAGCATCGTGCATAGCCTATTTATATAAAAAATCATAGAATATTAACTGCGATGTATTGCGTTCATTCGATTACGCTTTTATCCAATTAGGATTGCAATGGAGAATAAGTCTGAGCTAATTAATTTTGTCGCATTTTGTTAACCGCGCTCTTATTTGCGATATTTAATTTAATACGCAGGTATATTGATGTTCTCGTTTCAATTGTTGCAGTAACAATTTCCGCTTTATTTGAATAAATTTATTTTTTTTTTTTTAATACTACAAACGCCTAACGACACAATCTGTTTCTGTCGCATTTTGTTCCTATAACTTTTAACGGCTCCTTTTGTTTTCATAATTATAAAGAGTTCGTCATAACTTGATTTACAGAAATCTTTTCGTAGCCCCCATTCCTCAATTCGTGGCCTAGTTGAGTTATGCAAAGTGATGTTCATTGTGCCGAAAAAGTTACAAAACGGGAGTAAAGTCGATGCCACAGAAAGCTTTGTTCAAAAAGATGTCTAGCACTAATCTATTGTCCTTAAGTAAGAAATTGTCTTCACACTTCGAAATGCTATAACCCTTTTCGATGATGATTCTGTTTTTGATGTATTTTTCGTTTGTTGTTTACGTCCAAAGTGCGACTAATGAGTTGTTATTGTTTATTTTTTCTAACGAGTGCGCTCGTTACCGGTGAATTTTTTAATCGTTTTTTCATCGAATTCACGATGGTCTGGGCCGCTACAAGTAATTACCTAACGAAACTTCACTTTCTTCCTATTGAAAGTAATAGAAATTTTTTGCGCCTGGAAGAGGGAATTGCCACTTCAAAAATTCCTTCGCTCATTTTCAGTTCAGTGAAAATATTTGTAGCATTACAGAATTCTAATGAATTGGTTAGGAAGCGAAAAAACTATTAAATATAATTCAGGGACGGTTTGACTTGTACACTTCAAATGGGAACTTTAATAGCTTTAAAAGTTCGTTTTAAGACAATCTCTTATTTTAAGATAATCAACAACTGAAAACGCAAAAACCATCAAACACGTGTAATATGGAATTTCAAATTACTTCCAAAATGACTGAAAGGTTCGTTACTTAACAATATATTCGCCTTTGAGAGTAGAAATTCGCAGTATAAATCAAGAGCAGAAATTCTTTCGTAAAATTAGAAAATGTCGGTAAAAATATATTTAAATTTACTTTTTGGACAAATAATAACCAAATATCACGTATGTGATAGCTCGAGTAAATAATTTGAGGAAACTGTAATTTATCTCAGGCATGTGCGCGTAAATGAACGTTTTGCAACCGAACTGACACCGATAATGTTTTCAGTTGTGTCGTATGTTACCGCGTTTAATTATTTTAGCAGAGCAGCTGCGGTGAGATTATTCTAATTATTTTCGTGTAAAGTTAGTTTATTTACTTTATAGCATTCGTATTTTGTAAAAATCATTATGATTTTAGCTTTATAGAAGCACTGTACATTTTCTTTTTTCAAATAAATTGACGTCATTTGATTAATTGCCTTCCTTTCGGCCAATTTCTTTAGCATCCTGTATCAGAAAATTATTCGAAGGTATGCTGAATAGACGCCTTATTTGGTGGCTGTGAAGTATATCCACGTTTTACCCGGCAATGTGTTTAGCTTTCGGCCTGGGATTGGCTCTCTTGGTTGTATTAGTCTTTTTGTTTCTAGTATATACAAATTCTTCATTCGAAAATAGTACATCTTAGCTTCCTTCATCGATGTCTCCTGCACTTTCGATAATGTACATCTGCCGACTCTAAGGGAAAAAGTGTCGGCAATTAACGTCCCAGTTAAGTTTTCTTTCCTTATTATTAATCTCATGATGAGTCGATCTATCCATATTTCCTCTACACTTCTCTGCCATGAAAGAATAATTTTCGTGGTCTCCCGCAAGGTTCTTCCCTTAGTCCTACTCTCTTTAACATCTACACTATCCGTGTTGCCTCTCTCCCTGTGAATTCTTCCTCCTTGTTTTTTTCCGATGATGTCTTTCTTTTTTTTCAGCTTCCAATTTTGTAGCCGCTAATGAGGCTATTAATTCGTCTCTTACTGCACTAGATCACTCTCTATCCTCAATTCTCCATTCTATTTCCTCTCCTAAGTCTTCGTTTATCGTCTTTTCACTTCGTCCATATAATCCTGCTTTGTTTAATCTATCTGTAAACAATATGCCTCTTCCTCATGTTAACTGTTTCTGCTATCTTGGAGTTTTTCTCAATAGTCGGCCGGCATTCTCTATATTGATTATCTTTCCTCTTCTGCTATCAAAAGTCTAAACCCGCTGAAAGCTCTGTCCTCAATGAAATAGCATGGTGGTCCTTACATTCTGATCTCTTGTATAAAGCCATTGTCCGTTACAAATTTGATTACTGCTCTTTTATCTATGGTTGTGAGTCTAAATTCCGTCTTTCTGAATTGGACATTATCCAAAATTCGTGTCTTCGACTTTGCCTTGGTGCTCTTAAGTCTACTCCAATTGCAGCAATTCTCGAAGAGTCTAACACACCATTCCTGTCCCTTCGCAGAACTCACTTAGGCTATCGTTTCCTCACCAAACGTCTTCCACTCACGTTCTGAACTCTTATCCATTGCTATCTTTCAATTTATAAGAACTGGCGTTTTACGCCTAGGAAAATCCCTGTTTTAGCTTGCATTTCCCTTCGTCTTAGTTCCTTTTGGCCTTACGCAATCTCAGATAATAATCCCCTGCTTCTTCTTTTAGCTTTGCTGATCTCTGCCATTCTTCCAATGTTTTTTTTTGTACCTTCACTTTCCAAATCCCTTTCTCAAGCAATAATTCAACAGGTATTCAACAGCATTATCAATTCCTAATTTCCATCCGAATGGCTCCGGGGAACCCCACGGTGTTGGAGCTTCTTTTATACTTCCGGATTTCAATTTATCAGAATTATTTCGTCTTCCTTCTTCCTGTTCTACCTTTATAAACGAATTAATGACCATCCTACGCTTCGTTATTTTCATTTCCTCCAGCCGTCGGTTTTCTAATTATTTGGTTATTTATTTCAGACTCCATAAGTGTTCTTCAAGCGATCAACTCTCCTTTTTCTGATCACCCTTCCGATTTCATTATTCTTCACAAACACTGTCTTATCCGTTTTCTTTCTTCTCGCTACTCCATCTCTGATATATGCATTAAAGGTAATGAGACAACGGATTCCTTAGCTCGTGTTGCTGCTTCTTCTCGTTCCTTTTCTTAAGAAAAATTCCATCCTCTAACTCGAATTCCCTATGTACTAAGTTTCATATCAAACTTTGGTCAGATATTTATCCCTCCTCCTTTCGTAACGATCGGATTCGTTTTATCTGTTTGTACAACCCAATATCTTCCTTCCGATCTCTGAATCTTCAAATTTCCTTCACTTCCCAATTCTGTTGTCATTTCTAGGATTCGCTTGCGTTTTGGCCATTCTGCTATCTCTTACTCTCGTTTTCGCTATTCCCTTGTCCCATCTCCAAATTGTCTACTTCACCCCATCGAAGCGGTGGTTTGCGACGCCAATCACATTTTTTTTTGAATGTCCATTCCTTTGTGCCGGGCGTTTTATTTTATATTCTTGTTTACTGAAACTCAAGCTCCGTGCTCCTTATTGTGCATCTTATATATCATCCTTGCTCTCGTCTTCCATTATTTCATCTATTAGTTCCTTTAAATTGTCCATATCTGACTTAATCCAAATTTAATTGACGGCTCGTTTCTTTCTTGCTTCTGGTGTAGGTCCTTAGCTGGCGTGTCCGAAGGAGGGGGAGTGGGTAAAAGAAATATAAGATATAAATTTAGCAAAGACAATGACTAAAATATAAATATCGAATTTAAGTTTATTATAAAAGTCGATTGAATAAGTAAAAACACTTTTTTTTTTTTTTTATTATTCAATCCCCCTTTGAGCATGTCAACAAAGGATCTTCGCCCAGAAACGAAACGAGGAAGAAGGATCAGTTAAATGTAGATTCGGTCAGCTATTGATAAGATAAAAGAACTGAGGATAGGGACAACGGAGATCAGCGAAAACGATAAGATATACGAGGTTCAATAAGGAGTAGAGAGTTTGGGCGACAGCAAATTGGAATACAAAGAAGTGCGTTCGTTCACGAGGGATGGACATTCAAAGAGGATATGGTTAGGATCACAGACGGCTTCGTCGTCAGAGTGACGAGGGCAATAAGGGGAAAGAGCGAGATGAAAACGAAAACGTGAGGATAATAGGGACAATAACGGAACGGCGAAGCGAAGGAAAATCGTAAAACCAAGACCGCGTGGGACGATTAAGTTGGATGGAAAAATAGAAGGAAGGTTGATTAGAAAAGGAAGAAACGTAAAAATCTGACCAAAACCTAACATGAAACTTTTTGCACAATGGGAGTAAATTACATACGAGAATTTTAGAGAAAAAAAAAAAAAGCGGGAGGATACAGCAATCTGAACCAAGAAATGTGTCATTTCGTTACCCTCTATCCTCATATGACTGGGGACCCAGAGCATTTCAATTCGGATAGCGTTAAGTGAGAACAGAGTATGAATGAGAGAGCGAATACGGAGGATGAAAAGGTCAGAGGAGTGAGAGGGGAAATTAGCGGAAATAGCTTTAAGAGCACACATGTAGTTGGAGATAATTAAATATTTAGAAAAAGAACGATGTGAGGAAATATGGATTATGGAACGTAAAATGGCCATTAACTCAGCCGTAAAGATAGTACAAAAAAAAGGGAGACAAAGATTCAAAGAAATTAATGCTCGGAATGATAAAAGAAGTTCCAACTCCATTAGGCCCCTTCGAACCATACGTAAAAATAGCCATATGGGAAGGAAAACAGGATTCGATATAACTATGGAATTCCTGTATAACTGCTGGATAGGAAAGGGATTTAAAGGAAAAAGGAAAGTAGAATACATTGGGAGGATTAGAGAACTCTGCAAAATTGAAAGAAAAGTAAAGGAGATTGTTATAAGAAATTGTGCGGGATAAAAAAAAAAAAATAGCCGCAAAGTAATGTAGACTAGAATAGGAATTTTCTTGAGAGTAAAACACCAGTTTTGCAAAATATATATGAAGGAATTAGTCTAGAGAATGAAAACGGTAAGCGCTTACGAAAAAAGTAATATCCTAAATAGGACCTACGGATGAAAAGGGGCGGTTGACTCAATGAGAACTGCTGGTATTCGAGAAGATCTAAGAGCACCAAGGTAAAGACGAATACAAGAATTTTTGGATTATATCCAATTTAGAAAGAAGTCATTTTAATACAGAGCCATAGATAAAGGAACAGTAATCGAATTTGGAACGGGTAATCGACTTGAAATAAGGAGAAAAGGATCGCCTCCCCATTTTGTTGAGGAAAAAACTTTCAGTAGGTTTAGTCTTTTAAGGGCAGAAGAGGAAAGGAAATTAATATGTTCATAAAAGGGCAGACGACTGTTGAGGAATACACCGAGATAGCAGAAGCAATCCCTACGAGGGATAAGTTTGGAGTTTAAGGATACAGAGACTAAAGTGGGATTAAAAGGACGAAGAGGAAAGACAATACAAGAGGATTTTAAAGGAGAAATAGGTTCAAAGAGGGAAGAGATTGTTCCAAAGTAGCTAGAGACGAATTGCCACTTTCGTTAGCATCTACAATATCACGGAATAGGAAAAGAGAAGAATGTCATCGGCAAAAAATAAGGAAGAGGAGTTCATAGAAAGAGAAGCAACAGAAATAGTGTAAACATTAAAAAGAGTAGGACTAAAGCAGGATCCTTGTGGAAGACCACGTGAAACAACTCTTGTAACGTCGAACGAAGAATAAGACAGGAGAATAGTACGATTTAACATCAAGTTAACAATGAGGGAACAGAAATGCGTCGGGATGTTAATTGTTATCATTCTATCTCGAAGAGTAGGGAGATGGACATTATCAAAAGCACTGGAAATATCGATAAAAGTATCTAAAGTGTACTGTTTATCGATGAAAGATTCATAGATATAGGAAACAAAAAGACTGGCGCAGTCAGCAGGACCTAATCCTAAACGGAAACCAAACATATTAGAAGGAAAAACGTTATTGTGTTCGAGCCACCAAACCAGGCGCTTGTTAAGCATGCCCTCAAGCCGTTTTCTGAGACACGATGTTAGGGCGATCGGACGAAGAGAGGAGTTTTTCTTAGAGATAGGAATGATAATAATAGTGTTCCAGGCAGGAGGTGTGACTCCTCTGGACAGAAAGGAGTTGAATATACAAAGAGAAGTGTTCGGAGAGCATGATCGGATAACTTCATTTTTCGATTTTTAATACCTTCGAATAGTTTTCGTTGTTCCCATATTCTCGCTATCACTGGAGCATTTATTACATGTTCGGTCTATGATGTTTAGAGTAGTCTCCGGGAACACCAGAGCTACTCTTCTTTCGTAATCTGCACTCATGGTCCACACTTATTTTTTTCGCCGCCCATCTGATACTTGCATATTATCCGTTCGTATTTGTGGTTTAATGTGTGTTCCGTATTTTCGCATATTCAAAAGAGGAAAAAAAAGGCGAATCGCATAATTTAATTTCTGTGAGCGGCATGATTTGATGAGACAAGCAACTGCTCGGTGTGCCGGGTATTTACAATTAAATAACACAATGCGCGATTCGATTAGGCAACGATGTTTCGTTCGATGGTCTGAATGCTGCTGCAGTTAACGGAAAAGTGTGAACAAAAACGGTAATGCGCGCTAGATTAATGTCCCGATGGCTGACGAGCCAAAAAATAAATAAATAAATAAATAAATAAATAAAAACAAAGGGTTACAGATAAAATCCTTTTTGTTGTCATAATTATTATTTTCCAAGGGGGAATTATCTCAACTAACAATGATCAGTTTATCATATTTAATTTTTTTTTTTTTTTTTTTTTAAATGGGCACGCCAGCATAGGACATTTACCCAACACAAAAGATTAAAAGAATAGAAGGACGTATGGAGCGACAAGTTATATCAAGAAACGATTAGAGACAGAGGAAATGAAGGCGGCTAACAAGGGAACAACAGAAGGAGATGGAAAAGTGAGAATATAGAGGGCACTGTAAGGAGTAGGGAGGCCAAGGCTAAGCAAATTGGAATAAAGGATCGCGCGTTCTGTAGAAATAAAGGAACATTCAAAAAGTACGTGGTTTGCGTCACACGTGCCATTTAAAGTAGAAGGATGAAAGGGACACAAAGGAGATTGCACCAGAGCAAAGCGGAAACGAGAAGCCGGAAGCAGACTGTGATTAAAACGAAGGCGAACTATGGAAGAAATAACAGAACGGCTGATACTGGGAAAATTATTAAACCAGGGAGAAACGGATGGAGAAGGCTGTAAAGCAAGGTAAAAGGAGTCAGGGTTGGAGAAACAGGACGGATAGAGATCAGTCCAAAAGTCACGGTGAGAACGATTTAATTTAGGGTTGTAGCGTACCAGACTTAGCAAAAAAAAAAAAAAAAAAAACAGAAAGAAAACCTCCACTATTCACCGAAAAAGAAAACAGATATCGCGGTATGAGTAAAAGGCCGTTCTAACATTTGTGAATTGTAGCGGACCACATTTACCGTCGTTAAATGGTCGCAACGTTAAACTAAATCTACAATGAAAAGATGTAGGAGAACAATGTAGGCGAATGATTGTTTAGTGAGTACAGTACAAACCGGTCTGCATTTCTCTTAAGCACGGTACACCCTAAATCGGAAAAAAGAAAAGAAAATTTTTCATTCAAGCCATAAAAAAAAAAAAAAAATAGACGACACGACTTCAAAAATACCATGAGAACTATCACGAAAAATGAAACATTCACATGTCTCGACAATCAGGCCAGGAAAAAAATTTAAGGAACACAAAAAGATTGTCCCAACAATGAGACATTTATAACAACTGAATAGTCCTTGATCCGAAAAGTTAGTGAGCGGCAGGAAATCGAAAGATCGACTGCGAACATTACAATAGTGCATTAACCATTTTTTGTATGTTTTTCGTGTTCCCAGTTATTCAGACCTCTTCCCATTTTCATTTCAATAAATGTTCTTCATCCGTCTGTATATTCACATTCGTGCGATGAGTGACAATTTTATATTTCAGTCGTAATTGCAATTTATTATTTATCTTAGCAAGAAAAAAAAATTAAAAATTTTGTAAAAAGACGCCTATTACATCGACTGCTAAATAATGCCCGTTGCGTTTCCGACCTAAATTAATAGTGGAGCGTATAAGCGAATATAGAAAACAACAAAGTATTGTTTTAGGTTTATCCGTAGAAACTCAAAAAACTACCTTATAAAGCTTCAAGAAAAAAAATCATACAGCCCGTTCCATAGTAGCTAGAGAGTTAATTTTTTTTTTCAATTGGACGTATTTTTTTCGTGAGATCATAAGGAAATTATAAAACCCTCAAAATTTTAAAACTAAATAGTCCAAATTAAAAAAAATGTAAAAACTGAATTAAAAAAAAAAAATGTTAAAAAAATTCCACAGCCAGTTCTGTATGAATTATGGTATTGATTTAATTTTTAACCGGCGCACTAAGGCCTCTAGAATACGGGGAAAATATAAAATTCGAAAAATTTTGATATTTAGGGACCGAAATTTTAAAAAATACACCTTTAAAGCGAAAAGACTGGAAACTAAAAAATAGTCCACAGCTCTTTCCATGGTGGCTGGGAGGTCATTTTTTTTTTTAATTGGTGTATTTTAATCGCTAGAATAGTAAAAATACGAAGCCTCAAAAATTTTATAATTAAAGGGCCCAAATTTTGAAAAATAATTTAAGCATACAAATTCTGAAATGATTAAAGTGATGGTCAACAGTGATTTAATATATTACTGCTTAGATTTTAATTAAAAAACGAATTTCCTTCATTGCATTTAAAAAAGCAAATATTGCTAATATCTTACTTTAAAAAAAATTAAATTTAACATATTCCTATCACGTATATTGCTCTTGCAGCGGTTTCAGGTTTTCAGATATTTTAATCTAAATTTTGCTTTTTTGATTAATGTGTTCGTGTACCTTTTTTTTTTTTTTTTTTTAAATAAATATATGTGAACGCTGCAATTGCTATGAAAATTTACAAAATGAAATAATTTAAATTTCGAAGGAACGAGCCGAGAAACGCAAGTGGGAATAAAGGAAAACTAAACAATTTTTCTTAGGATAGAATGAAATTAGATTTTGTAACGAAATAATACAAAATTGTATTTGTATTATATCATAACAAATTTCTTTGAATTTCCTTTCTTCTGAGATCGCGGAGTTTTATCAACAATAAACATTTACCGTTAATTAAGCGATATTTCCATTATTTTTATGTTTTCAGATCATCTCTAACTAGCGATGATCCGTTTATCATATTTAATTTAGGGTTGTAGCGTACCACCACAATTAGCAAAAAAAAACCAAAAAAAATACTGGCCGCCATCTGTTACTATCATCTAACTGTTATTATATAGCACTCATTCGAATTCCAGCTGTGTAGGTCCTCATTTTACAATTTCATTAAATTTGTGGAAAAAATTTTAAGTTTTATGAAAATTGAACGGCGCAAGATAACGAGAAATTGCACTTATCTTTTGGATTTTACTTTGGGCCACAGTAGAAAATTGGAATATCGAAAAAACGTTTCCTCAATCCACTAATAGCAGACAAGCAAACGTTCAGGCAGGACAACGTCTGCCGGGTCCGCTAGTAAATTATAAAAATAAAAGACTTGAGTAAGGAAAGGAAAAAGAAATAGAGAAAAAACAAAAAGATAGAGTGGGAAAGAAAGGGAGAGAGACATGGAGAGTGCCAGAAGAAAAACAACGAAGTAGAGTAAAGTAAAAGATAATTACAATGTAAAAAAAAAAAAACAGAAGGAAAGAAATTTTAATGGGCGGAGGAAAATTGGGCCTAGCAAGTTGAGAGGAAAGTTAATAAGAAAAGGGAAAGAATAAATAAAAATAATTAAACAAAAGTAAACTGTTGATGAAAAAAGGACGGTGATGGATGCTGGACTGGAATAAATAGAAGAAAAAATTAAAAGTAAAGAACAGGATCTTAGAGGTAACGGACAAAATGATTCGGAGCCCATTGCAACTAAGTTACATAAAAGAGCGAAATTTGTAGTCGCTATGATTCTCGATAATTGTCTTAACTTTGCGAGAATATAATGTAACTTGCAATAGCGTAAAACAGTGTCAAAGTACTTCAGTCTCAAAAATATTAAGGCAAGAGTACAATGCAAAACGATACAAATATAACCAACATATCTGAGCCCCTAATATAAAACAATTAATTTATATTTATATACTCGTTGCGTTTTGAAGTCGAAGCTTCATAATCACGGGAGTTATTATAAGATATAAATTTAACAAAGACAATGACTGAAATATAAATAACGATTTTAAGTCGATTATTGCACGATTAAAGAAAAGTGATATAAAAAATTATGAAAAATAACTTGTAAAAATTAAAATTTAAAAGTTTAAATAACTTAGCTAATATTTACAAAAATTTGTGAAATAATTAAAAGTAAAAATTAAAATTAAAAACATTAACTTCCAACATTAATACCGACTTACAAATTTTAAAATTCATCAATAATTATATACTATTAAAAATTTTGCTAAAAACTATTATATAAACAAATTTAAAAACGACTGCATTAACCATAATTATCCGAATTCAAATATCTCCTTATTTAATATTTAAATTTTAAATATATAACATTATTTTATTTATTAAATTATTACCTGATTTATTTTTTTACATTCTTGAATTTTAATTTTTAAAAGTCATTTTTCGTACTTTTTTATACCACTTTTATATTTAATCGTGCAATAATCGACTTAAAATCGTTATTTATATTTCAGTCATTGTCTTTGTTAAATTTACATCTTATGATGACTCCTGTGATCATGAAGCTTTGATTTCAAAACGCGTCGAGTAAATATATATAAATTAATTTTATTAATATAATTTTGTTCCATACTTTTGTGGTATGTTATAAATCTTATTGAAAAGTAAATATACACCATGAAGATGGATAATACTATCCGAAACTAGTCGGTGTTTTATTTTTATTTTAAATAATTAAATAACAATTTTGTCGTTTAAAGTGTATCTGTTTACTTTTCAATAAAAAAAATATAAATTAATTGTTTTATATTAGTGTGTTTTTAAAAATAAAAACTATGATTGTTAGAAACCTGTATACCACTATCTAATTACCTCATTATACAACTTTATCTGTCCATTTTTATTGAGAAAACCAAAAAAAAAAAAAAAAAAAAAAAGCAGTCAACCACAATCAAAACAATTGTATTAATATTATAACTATATTTATTTATCACCATGTTTTTTTTTGTTTTTTGTTTTTATAAATGTAAAATAATAATATTATTTTATACATTATGTTTTGGGCGTGCCAGCGGCTTTGACTCGGCAACTACGAGAAATCATGGAAAGCGTTAGATAGAGAAACGATTAGAAATAGTGATTAGGAAAGATCGAAGTACAGGGATTATATCTAGAGATGGAAAGGAAAGGACAAAGGAAGAACTATAAGGAGCAGGAAGACCCAGTGTTAGGATTTTAGAGTACAAAACAGAGCGTTCAGAATCAAGGGCAGGACATTCAAAAAAGATGTGGTTTGAATCACATGTGAGAGATGAGATGGAACTATGAAGAGGACAATCGGGAGAGGAAGACAGGGAAAAAGGAAAACGTGAAGAGGGTAGAAGGGAGTGATTAAAATGCAGTCTGATTAAGGAAACGATCGCGGAACGTTGATAAGAAGAGGAATGAAACCACGGCTGAGAACAGGGAACCGGCTGAATTTAAAGATAATGAGAGGCGGGATTAGAAAATGATGTCCGAGCATAGTCGGGAATGATTAGCTGTGGAAAGGAGGAGAATGTCCGAGGTAGGAAAATTGCAGAGTAATGGTAAACTGGTAGTTCTTCGAAATTTCAAACGTAACATATACGAACTTAATTCGGTTCTCTAAAACGCATTCCTTATTTTATCTTTCTTTTTCATTCGTATTTAGCTGGTTTACTTGCTGATGTGTTTCTTGAAGTTTATCGTATTACGTACGATTCTGATTAGTGATCACATTCTTTTTATTTTCGCGTTAAATGAAGTCCAATTCATCATATCGCAATATCAGGAGGTTGTGACATTTTTAACCAAGTTTCTGCTAGATTTTAACATATTATTTCGGAAAAGACCAGAAAGCCATAAAAATTTCGTAATTTGGTGTTCCATAATGAACTAATATATTTATGCACTTTTATTAAGTAAAAACATATACACTAACGTATAGAATTTTAATTTTAATAAAAATGTTATATGTTTGTGTATATAGGTTTTTAACACATAAAAATACGCATTTACAAGAATGCCGAGTGAAAAGTGTGTGTGTAAGTAATTACAAATTTAAAATTGAATATCTTCGTTTTGAGGTTAGTATTATGTAAAAATATAAATCTTAACATATGGAATCTTCAGCATGAAACACCATCCGTGACTCTCTAACTCCTGTTTTTTTTTTTTTCATACAAACGGTTTATCAAAATGTTTACATGAGCTTTTGAATTGTGGAGAGTATAATATGTATTCGCGATCAATCTCAGAACGTTACCGACATTCGTATTACAATTTCTGTTCACGAGTATTACGAGCTAAATGGTAGAGAGAATTTTACGCTTTTTATTTTTGGAACAATTCAAATTATTTAAATGAAATAAAATATTTTATCATTTATTATTAATTATCAATAATGAAAAGTTCCAAAAATCGTTAAAAATTTCACAAAAACCACATAAAAATTTAACAAGAGATAAAAATATAAAAAATCTATCAGAGTATGTCTGCCCCGGGATAGTGTCGAAGAGATACCGTAATATCGCAGAAAAATGCTACGTTATTTTTTAACATTTAAATTTTCTCTTCGCACTTGTTACAATCATTTCCATACATATTACGTGTAATTCGTGGAGCTACTTTTTGGATTTCCGCCATTCTATCCACAGTTCGATTTACTTCTACTTTTGTTTCGTATAGAGCGTTTCAAGCGATCTGTCAAAAATTGTCTTCGAACTGTGTTGCTGTTGTTCGTTTTTTCCCGGATTTCAATTTAATTTTATTATTTATATCATCAAGGATTTAAAAAAAAAAACAGATATTGAGTTCCTGATCCGTTTTGTTTTTAAAAATTGTTTACCGAGTCCCCGGGGTGGTCTATATATTTCAAGAATGTTTATAAGAGTTTCGTCGAGAATGAAGTTTTTTCGCCGGGATTTAGTTAGAATCTTTTTCCTTACTGAAAACATTGAAATTTATAATCTGATTAGTAGCCCATCGATTGAATAAGCCGGTCGACCATCAAATTTAATTAAACCGTCCGTGGTAAAAAAATTACCATGTTATTCAAAAAACAAAAAAATCCTATACTCCTTAAAAACCAGATGTGACATTTTCACACTGTTTTTCTCGACATCTCGTCCTAACAAATTTTCGATCTACATTCTCTTCATTGTCTATCTATATTCCGTGGCTCCTGAAAATTGGTTTCTTTAAATTATGCGACTTTAACAGTTTTAGAAAAGCTACGATTTAATGGTCGCACATTTTAATGTGAACAGGTGATCACGTATAACAATTGTATTATCACATTTATTAGTCAAGTCCGACCAGTCTAACGATTTGCTGCTACAAAAATGAGGAGTTCCGTTCTCATGGGATTCGCTTTTACATTCCCAGATTTCTCTGATATAACCGATATTCAATTTCAGATTAGGGGTATAAACCTGGGGGAACGATTCGGATCCGGAACGAGACAAGTCTCGATAACCTATGACACCTCTGGTTTAGTAGTCAAACGCCTTAACCATTTACAGACAGATCTTTTTATAATTATGTATGAAAACCGTTAGAAAGGCAGACTAACCGCTCCCTTTCTTTTTGGTTCTGCCGTTCATAATCAATGCGGAAATAGTAAATAACGGGGGACCATCTGCATCACAACAGGCTATCGGAGATGTCGTTTCTCTTTTTCCTCGTCGGAGAGTGGAAATGAAAAATCCGGTCTTTCTTCGCCAGCTAAATACCGTTTTTTTTAAATTTTTCTCAGCTTATCACTCAAATTACCCTTTTACATCATTTAAAACGGATCTATCTCGTTAGCTCGCGCCACCGAAAGACCTTTGTCTTATTTATTTTTATTTTTTTTTATTTTTTTTATTTTTTTTTTTTGTGTGTGTGAAAGCAACATCCTGTACCGTGTTTAACTGCTGTGGCTATTACAGTACGAAGATGCGCAGTTTGTTTTTATAGATATCTGCTTATTCCGCTAGATCTGATAAATTGTGTTACAGATAAAATTGCATCGGGGGAATTCTCAAGAATGTTGGTGACTGTTTTGTTATTAATTGAAGGGGGCCGGTGAGGTGATAATGCTGGACAGTCGCATAGTATGTGAGGAGTTGAGGGGGCGACATCTTGGCCACAGAAAGGACAATTCATAGGAGAGGGGGTTCTTTGCAAAATAAAATTATGCGACATGGCCGTATGGCCTATGCGCAAGCGGCTAAATGCACAGAAATCTCTGCGGGAAATGTTTTTTTCTGGCCACCATGGTTCCGTTGAGGGTTTAATTAACCTCGAGAAAGTCTGACACGAGGACCAACGGGTTTTCCATAAGGACGTGAGATTATTCAAGGTTATGTTCGAGAGATAAGGTGGAGGTGGGCTGTTACTAGGCGAGGGGCAATATATTTCTGCTCGGGCGGATGTATCGACGCGTTCATTTCCAGGAATCCCTGCATGGCTGGGCGCCCACAGAAAGGATACGGAGCACTGTCTTTTAATAAGTTCGTGTAATACCTGCTGGGTTCGAATTGCTACAGGATGTTTGGTGAAGGGATTAGAAATTGTCAATAAGGCCGCGGATGAATCAGATACCGGGAGGGCTTTCTGTGATGTAGGCTCTGTAGAAAGAAAATATTTCAAACAGAAAAATACTGCGTATATTTCAGCATCCAGTATCGAGCAATTGTCATTCAGTCGAATGCTTCGAATCACGTCGCAGACTTCAAAGGAACAGACGGTTGGGGAAGAAGTAGTCTCTGGGGTAGCCTTGGCGGCATCCGTGTAGAAAAAGAGGTGGTCGGGGTATTTTTGCATTGTTGCTGTTGTCAACTGAACGATATTCGGGTGCGGGGGTTTATTATACTTCGTCGGGGAAAAGTTAACATCAATGTTTAAAGGGGCCCACGGCGGAATCGTGATGTTAGGAGCTAGGTTAGGGAAAGGGATTACGCTCACGTTGTGCTACGATAGGAGAGCCAGGATTTCTGGGAGAGGGTCATTAGGGAACTCTGGGGTGTTGGGGAGGTCATTTGTGTCAATAGGACAGGCGCGTTTACTAGAGAAAAGAGCGAGGGTCTCACGGTGGTAATAATAGGTTTGGAAATACTTTAGTGGGGGAGTGCCTAACAAGGCACACAAACTTACAGACGGGGAAGTTCTATGTGCGCCAAGTATCGTGCGGAGCGCCGTGTGGTGTATTGAATCAAGGGATTTAAGTAAAGAGGGACTGGCTGACGCATACGCCTGGGACCCGTAGTTTATTCTGGAAATGACTAAGGATTTGTATATGGAGAGGAGAGTTTTCGGAGGTACATTATACTTTGTGTTTGATACATATTTAAGAATAGATAGGAATTTATGACATTTAACTTTAAGATTGGATATGTGGGATCGCCAAGTTAGCTTTTGATCGAACAGTAGTCCAAGGAAAGTAGCAGTAGGGTGGAAATGAAGTGAGGAATTTTCTAGATTGAGGCGAATGCTGGAAGAGTTTTGACGTCCCCTATAGAAATCAACACAGATAGAGCAGATCCTTGTGGTAAGCCATTCTCAGTTTGAATGGTGCTCGATGTTGACGAACCAATCTTAACATGGAACGTTCTGTTTGTTAAAAAATTATTCAGATACTTGGCCATGTTTCCACTTATACCAGCTGTTGTCAGCTTGGATAAGGGGCCGTATCGCCATACTCTGTCGAATGCCTTTTCTATATCGAAAAAGACGGAGTATACATGTTGGCGTCTGTGAAATGCTGTTAATATTTGCCTTTGTAGGCTCAGCAGATAATTAACTGTAGTACGCTTCTTGCGCCCTCCGGCTTGTGACGAGGATAAGAGATTATTCTGTTCAAGGAAGAAAAGGAGACGCCGATTAACCATTTTTTCCAGCGTTTTTGCGAGGACACTTATGAGGGATATAGGCCTGTAGTTTTGTGGAAAAAGAGAATCTTTAACAACTGCTAATTTCCATGGCTCAGGGATCGACCCGGAGAACCATATTTGATTATAGATATGTAAGAGGAAGTTTTTCGCTGACGGAGGTAAGTGTTTTAACATATAAGGATGGATGGAATCGGGCCCAGGCGCGCTGTTTGCAGTATGGTACTGGAGTTGATAGTCTAGTTCAGAAATGGTGAAATGGCAATTGTAGGAAAGTGAGGAGTCAGAGATGATAGTTATTGGTTGTTGTTCCATGGAATATTTCTTTAAAGAGAAGGCAGACGAATATGACGATGAGGATGACTCCATTGCAAAATGATTCGCAAAAGCATTTGCGACTTTCAATGGGTCAGATAACATGGAACCATTCTGATTTATCGAAAAGGAAGGGGTCGCACGATTAATACCGTTCAGTGCCTTAATTTTGTGCCAAATATTGTGACTAGAAGTATTTATGGAGATTGAATGCATAAATTGCTGCCAAGATTCCTGTTTTTTGCGCCTAATGAGGCTCCTCGCAGCTGCACGTGGTTTTTTAAATTCGATCAAATCAGGATATAAGCCTGTTGATTTAAACTTCCTAAGGGCATGTTTACGTTGGCGTATGGCTGTTCTTATTTCGGGGCACCACCATGGGACCCGTCGGGATCTGTTTGTTGGGACAGACCTAGGAATGGATGCTAGAGCAGCATTGGTAATAGCGTCGATAAAGGAGTTGATGTTCTCTGATAAAGATTCGGATGGCTCGCTGGGAACGTTTACTTTAACTGAAAACATATCCCAATCCGCCTTGTGGAATAGAAATTGAGGCTTAAGTGGGGGGTTTGGGTAGGGAGGGCTTTGGACGGGCATATGAGTATAGGAAAATGGTCGCTAGAGCATAAGTCCTGTAGCACAAAAGTGCTCAGGTGAGGGAAGATGGAAGTGGAAACAAGTTGTAGGTCGATTGTTGAGTAAGTATTATGGGACAGATTGAAATGGGTGTAACCTGGGGAGGGAAGCAGTGTCAGATCATTATCTAGGACCAGTTTATTTATGACAGAGCCATGTCTATTTTCCAGTGTTGCTCCCCACAAAGGTGAGTGGGCATTAAAATCACCGAGTAATATTAGTGGCGGGCTGACCTGTGATAGTACTGACTAAAACATATCTGCAGTGATTATATAATTCGGAGGCACATAGCAGTTACATAGAGTTATCGGGGTGGCAGATAACTGAGGAAGATGGACGACCACTGCAATCATTTGTAAGGGGGTACTAAAATTCAACTGTGTTGCTAGGGACAGAGGAGTGGACCATAATGGTAACCCCTCCGTTTGCTCTAAACCCTTGATCATTGCTGAAAGTGAAAAGGGAGTAGTTTTGTAGGGCTGGGTTATCTATGGGCTTCAAACGAGTTTTCTGTAGACATACCACAGCGGGAGAGTGATTTGATATAAGTAGCTTTAATTCAGCAAGTTGAGGGTAGAATCCTCGACAGTTCCACTGCAGGATAATGTTACGAACCATGACCACTATTAGCTTTCAAATATGTTTAGTCTGCTGTTTGATCTGAATCCGACTGTCTAGCAAGTTTGTTGATTAGCTTAGTGAAACGTGTCTTCATTGATCGGTTTTGAAGTAAGGAGTAATTGTCTGAGAGCATGTGAATAAATCCATCTATGTCTTCAGTGAAGTTGGCTACTATAACTCGCCGGGTCGTGTTATCCTTGAATCGTTTCCATTAAGGCTACGAAGTCATTGAAAGACAATGGATAATCTTTATTGTTGATGTTGCTTTCTGCGGGCTTTAGGAGTTCAACAGTAGGCAATTTTTGTTTTTTCAGTTTTGATGGTGGAGGTTTGAAATCTACGTTTGCTCCATTGTCTCTGGTTTCTGCCGCATTTGGATGCTCTCTGTTTTCTGGTTCGTTTGTCTGCATTTGTAGAGGGAAAAGAATAGCTCTTGTGCTATTTGAAAAGTCGGGCTCCGTAGTCTTCTGAGAAGCATCAGGGGTTTGTGGGTGGGGTCGCTTAGTTGCTGCTGGGGTTTCCTCGGTGCTGACTGTTGTGTTATTTTCAAAGATAGAGGCTTGAGTGTTTTCCTCAGCGATGGCGGTTATGTTTTGCGGGGCTGGAGCTGCTTTAGTGTCTGTATCTTCTACAGATGGGGCAATGGACGGCATGTTCGGCATACCCGTTTGGATAAATATTCGATGTTCACGTTCATTATGAACTTTGTCTTATTGAAATTCCTTTAAAAACAAATCTGCCGATAACCTGTTTCTCCGGAAAATCATTATGAAAATAATGCTTTATTGCAAGTTTCTCTGAAAATTTCCATTAAACAACATTCACTGGTTAACTACAGTCTCGGCGCACCAAATTTGAACACTTAGAAACCATATTAAATCAATACAAAAAAAGGAAATCTAACTGAAAATGATATGTTTGCAAATAGAGCAAACATTTGGATGGCATCGGGAGTAGAAGGTACACACGATTTTTCATTAACTAAAATTGACAATATCTTATAGAAGTTATGCGAGAATATTTAACAGTTTTCTAGAAAATCCGCAGAGAGTATCGTTGAATTTTCTTTAGAAGATACATATTACGTATACATGAAACAAACAGGTAAAGAAACCAGGCGCTCGCTTAAGTATAAGCCTGTTATTATTACAGGTTTATGTGTGTGTGTTATATAAAACTTTTAACCTCGTCTGTAACAAATAAAATACAACGCCGCTATTTCTTGAAAACAACATATTAGCAGAAAAACTAAAAGGACTGCCGGGCCAAAACTTGTGGATGTAAAACCCGTAGTTGAAATAATAATGGCATAAGCCTTGAAGAAAAATGGCAGACCCGCCGCTGATTACTAAAACAGAAGATGCAAAAAAATCAAAATAAAGAGAATTATTTACCGAGGAGACAGTTTGGCTTCGTTACGATTTCATTTAGCTTTAAACCTACCATCAAATATGCTGAATAACATAAGAAATTTGCATATAAACTTTTGGGAACATTAAATTTAATCTAAAACATATCTATTTTATATAGGTGACGTAAAATTATATTGAAATAAACGAAATGCTATTAGCAGCTTACTAAGAATTACGGGAATGTTTGTAAATGATATAAAAAATGAAGTTCGGGATAATTTCAAACCGTGTCTAAGTAAATAAGACGAAACCGGTCGCAGAGAATTTTATATTTTTCTTATTTTTATAATTTTTAGAAAGTTCGATTATGTGAGTTTAGTTAACGTTTAATTTGTTAATATTTTCAAAATGTTATTTTTGTAAATTGTGAATTTGAATTCGTGCAACCCAAAATAACATTTTACACAGCTGCAATCGACGATATACGTTTGGTTTGTTTTGTGTTGGTGTATTGTTTCGTAATTGTTAGAAACTTAATATACTCGTTCGAACGTCCTGCGCAGATCATTTTTCATATACAAACAAAATATTAAGTAGGCAACTTAGTTGATCTGAATTTTTATACTCGCCTATCTAGCAGTACCGCAGCGGATTCGTGAAGACTACCACTTACAGCAAATAATTCTTTCGTATTTTATTAATGTTTATTGCACTCTTAATTATTATTCTATTTAATAATCTGCTGATTTCTTTATTTTCACCTTAATTGCTGAAATTACGATTCCAGCAATTAATCGATTAATTTCTTTGTTTAAGTAATACTAAAATTTACCTGCCATTCTTCTGTATTGCTTTAATTTTATCTTTTGACTTGTTTTTTTTGTTCTTCTCTATTTTAGAATTTCGCGCGCGGATTAAACGGCGAGTAAAAAAGTTTAAAAAATATATTTGTTTACTTTCGTAAGCGTTTACAATCGATATACTCGGCTAACCCTGAAAAGGGCCCTTTCAAATTACTAAGACGAGAACGGGATAAAAATGATCGCGAGGAAAATAGTAACGGTGGATGAGAATGTTACGACTAGAGAACTAGGGAACGGAATAAAAATATTAACTAGGATTTATACGAAACAACGACTTTTACTACTAAAAACACAGAGCAACAACGACTTTCGAACTTCACAACGTAATGAATCGAGTTTATGCATCGAGAAATGAAGAAATTAACGAATTATTCAAAGTTCTCGACTGTTTTCTAACAATAAAAATTAAAAAAATATTTTATAATTAATAATATTTTCTTCGTTAGAATGTGTAACACTTATTACATTAATTATAAACGTTAATTCTATAAACCTTTTTTGGGGGCCAACACAAAAATCACAGTACTTTGCATAATGAAGAATCGATTAAATACAACGTTTGTGCTATACCTTTTTCCGGATAATCAGCCGACGTGAAAGTGATGCAATATTATACGATTTTCCTGACCTGCTGCTAATGACCATTTAATGCTGACGTTTTGTGACGTCAAAATTATAATACATCTTTTTTAGGCCATAATTTTAATGTCATTATTTGAAGAAAATCAATTTTCATTTCAGAAATATTATATGGGTATCATCATTACAAAAGATTAATTTAAATATAATACGGATTAATTAAAAATGTAAAACTACGCAAAAAATAAACTCAACGCCAAATTCGGAACATTTTCCTCGCTTGCATAACTTCTGGAACAGCTTTATTCTTTGAATTGTTTCAGATCTCCGAAAATTTGATTTAAAAAAAAAAGAGGAATAATCACATTCTAGAGTATACGAAATTAAATGAAGCCACAAGTGAAATTGTTGGTTACATGAGGATAAAAACAAAAACACGAGCAACATATATATGTTAAGAGAAAGATATAACAGAATATTTGAATTTTCATAACAAAGTATAAATGTATGCTTATATAACAATAAACATTGTTGGCCAAATGGCTCGATAGTTAACTGAAGCCGAGCCATAAAAAAAAAAAAAAAAAAAAAACAAAAACAAAAAAAGCAAAGTTTTGTTACACCACTTGTTAATACATTCAGGTCGGATAATTAACTTTTACAAAAAAAAAAAAAAAAATCAATAAAAAGTGATCTTTTTCTTGCAATGGTCAGCGAAAAAATTGATTTGATCGAACTCACATAGATAACTATGTTTTTACAGTGTCAATAAATGTCCAAAACACGACTTGAAGGTGACGTTATATTTTGATGTTAAAAACGTCATTATCGTGCGGTAAACTCGTGTTAATAATCGCGTGTCACGTACTTCAGAAATATGATTTAAATTCACTCATTTTAACGTCAGCTGGTTATCCGTATTATATTGTATAATTATATTTCACATATTTTAGAATTATACTTTATTAAAATTTTATTAAAAAATTTGATCAAAACATGTATTACAGAAAAATTATATTCTAAAAGAAATATTAAAATAAAAAGCTGACATGTTTCGGAGTTACGCACTCCATAATCATGGCATTAATAAATGTAATAGTTATTATATTTATTAATGCCATGATTATGGAGTACGTAACTCAGAAACATGTCAGCTTTTTATTTTAATATTTTTTTTAGAATATCATTTTTCTGTAATACATGTTTTGATCAAATTTTTTAATAAAGTGACAATACAGAAAATAGGGATATAAACATTTATAACTAAAATTTAAAATTAGCGCTATTAACAAAATCATTAACACAAAAAAAAAAAAAAAAAACGAACAGCAAATTAGAACAATTGAAATTCATTAATTATCACGCAACTATTAAAAAAAAAAAAACAAAATATAATTACGAATATAGCAAGCAGCTAAACATTTTACATAATAATATTCTTATTTGTAGTAACGTTTTCGAGTCCGGCTTATCATCAACTTTATAAGAGAGAAAACCTACATTGAGCTATTTTTGAAGGAACAAGTTGATTATACATAATAGAAATGGATTCGGAAATGTGAAAATTCCTAACATTGATTAATGAGACGAATTAATTGTTAGGCACAGTCATTTTCAAAGTCTTGCCAGAGCTAAATAGAGTTCCATATTTCCCGGAAATATAAAAATAAAAACAAACAATAAATTTCAGAGAAGACATAGAAATGCAGGAAATACATTTTACTTTTTTATCAATTAACGTACTGTGCATTGCAACATTTGCAACATTTGCAACATTGGCCAACGGGACGGCTGAAAAGAGTTTAGGTACTGTCTAGGATATTTCATAGTCTCGGAAAAAAAGAAGAGCAGCTGAACTTTTAGTTCATTGTCTAGAAAAATTTCAGACCGGAAACTAGACAGTCGTGGATGGGACTGAAATCGGTTTGAGCAGTCTACCAAAATATGGTGAATGGAAAAAAAAACAACAAAATAACTGCCACAAATGGAACGGTCTGCTTTATTTAATATATGAGCGTGAGATATTTTTGTTCGGCTAACGCGCAGGCGACATTATGTCAACTTCTGGATCATAATGAAGTACTCTAAAGTCCGGTATTTGACCGGATCGAATATGATTTATTCAAAGTAAAAATTTCTTGTCAATATGTTTTTGTTTTTTTTGGCAAGTATCTAGTTGTTCTTGAAAAGTCCGATGGGATTACTGGTATGTCCGGGGGGAATCGGGGAACATATGGAGACTTCTTTTGTCGCAAAATCGACCAGTTTATTTCCCATATTGCCCTTACGTCTTGGAATCCATGCAAAAATACGATTAGAGACAGCGGATATAACTGAAATTTTTAACGATAGGATGTTGTGATTTGTCACGGATTTATAAAAAAAAAAAAGAAAATTAACAGAGAGAGCCTGTGCGCATAAAGGAATCTTTGTTGAACTGAACTAATCAAGATCAGCTGGAAATTTAATGAAATATAGTTTTCTGCAGATAGAACTGAATAATTGTTAGGTGATTAATGGTGTACCATATCGGATTCATTTATGAGTACTGCACAGTCGGACGCAACCGATTTGACACCGTCTGTAAATATATTTAAACGGTTGGTAATGGAAACTCCACAGCTCATCAACCCGTTCTTACTTTTTATTACCTTATAGTTTTGTCACTTGAGAAGATTTTTTTATTTTTTAATTCTATCGTGTACTTAGGCGTAACCGTAAGCGTGTTTTATTAGAAAGGATACTATTCGTAGTTTTTTGTTTTTTTTTCCAGTTTAATTAAGAATATAACTTCAAAAGTAAATTCTCATACAGGCATAATTAATTACGGAGAAATTCTTGCTAAAATTATAAACCATTAAAATAAATATAATTACAAACACAGCAAACGACAAGAAATTTCATATAATAATAATAATATACTTGAGGTAAATTATAAAAAAGCTTCATATTTCGACAAAACTTTAATCGATATAATTAAACTAAACTAAGTTCTTTCCTTTTCATGATTGCGCCACAAGTCTTGTTACTCTAAAGGAGATGTAATTCAAAATTCTTGCCTTTAATTATGCCTCGGTACTGTTAGATCCTCTTCAAGCCAGCAGTCTGAATCTAATATGTCACCACAGTCTATTCGTAGATCTCATTTAGGCTATCGTTTTCGTAAAGCCTTCTACTCACATTTTCTATTCTTATCCATTCTTACATTTTCATTTCTAGGACCTGCCATTTTACAAGGACAAAAATCGCTTTCTTATCCTTTCTTGCTCGTTGTCTTCATTCATTTTTTTCTTACACAATCTTCTCTAATAATCTATTTTTTCTTTGGTCGTTGTCTTAAAACGTTTATTCTACCTTCGCTTACAAAAATTCGTTCCGTAAGCTCTAATTAAACCGGAATTCCACAATACTGTCAGTTTTACTTATTTTTTTCCTCATGTAACCGCATCTTTACCGAAGTCGAGGAATTGTCATAAAATGGAACTGATGAAGTGACAGTACTGAACAATCACAAACTATGTTGGAAGTAGCGGAGCAACTCTCTGATAACAGCAAAGGCAATTTGTAGGGGAAAAATCTCTTTGAAAAATAAAATTACGCGACAAGGCTGAGTGTTCTGTGCGCGAGAATTTCTGCGGGAAATATTATTTTCTGGACACTGTGGCTCCATCGAGGGTTTAATTAACATTAAGAAGGTGTGCAAATGAAATTACCGACAATAACGCTGACCAAGAAAATATTTCTGGGGCAGCGAGTGCTATTATCAAAATTTAATGCTGCTTTTTCATCTATTCTAATCCCAAGTTTCCACCGAAAACAAAATAACCCGAGTTATCTGTTGGACGTGTAAATACTAAAGATAATTTTTCATTAAAACAGATTATTGCAATAAATATTCACCGAAAATATGTGAAGTAATAATCGCGACTGTATAAAATTGAAATAGGAAATTTTTATACCGATAACTGATTACCTATATTCCGTCACCCTCCGATTTCAGATGTAGAATATACCTTTTCATTGACTGTAAGCCGCTGACTAAACCGAAATATTTGCGGGAACACCTTTTTGTACACGTTTCCGTTTGCTTACAGATCAATAGAAAAAAGGTGGGTGACAGTTGTTCAATCTTCCCCGGAAATAACCGTACTGAACAATATTAATTTGTCATCACGCTGATAAACGTCATTAATCTGGTATACATCTTACCGATGATCTAAATTATTCATTGTCAAAATCAGAAATTTTACGGAATATTTTGAAACTTGAAAAAAATGTTTTCCTCGCGATATTCAAAAGAGAAAAATTTAAAAAGATTAAAGTTTTCAGCAACTAATCATATACGCCTACAAGTTTCATTACATGCTCACACGTAACAGACAAAAATACATTTTTTTAGAATACTTTTTATTGATGTTTTGGGGTTTGTTTTTTTTTTTTTCTCTGAAACTTTACATAATAATTAATATACAACTAGAATAAGTTTAGATAAAACAATCGCGGCTATCTAACGCAAATTAAACCATTCTAAAATTCTCAGGCACCGATTTAGATCAACGCATATGAACTTATGTAATATTTAAATATCGCAGGTATAACTGGAGGACATTAGAATAGGTTTTGGTCGCTTTCTAATCGGAGCAAAATTAAGCCACTTGAATTGCCCCTATTTCTGAACTTTAAAATTAACTTAGTCCAACGTTTTCGAAGTATTTCAGATAAGATTTGTCCGTGTTAGTAGCTTCCGACGAATTGACCTAACTTCTGTATAACTTGAAAAACATCATTTTTAGAAATTGTTGTTTTTCTCTGGAAATAAAAATTATATCTTTATGGGAAAGGTCGGACTTATATAACTTTCGTTAGGACTTTATTTATTGTCAGCATTATCACAGTTCATAAGAATATAAATCTGAATTCAAAGTGACAATTAATAGACTTTCTTTATCCTGTTTATTACTTAGAAGAGTAATGATCAAAAAACCGTGCAAGTAAAATGTGAAGTGATAATTTCAGAAGAGCAAACAAACCACCGAGGAATTAATTCAAAAGAGAAAATATCAAAAATACTCGGGGTAATTTGTGGCAATTGCTGAATTTGGAATTTAACGTCATTAGTAAATCTTAATGGTAAACAGAAATGTCACCATATCGTATATCGATTTAATTGTTGTGATGAAAAACTCGTACGACAGTACAAAATCCGTCGTGTACGATATGCCGAATCTGAAACTGGCAAACGATAAAATTGTGAGTAGGGTTCTTTGCGTTCTTAACGACTTGTCGTGCCAGACTGTCTGATACAGAGCATCTTTGAATCGATCGTTCAAGTGTAGCAACCGTTCGCCAGACCGACAAAAATAAAACATTTCGCAAACTTTCAAAACTGAGCTCAATACGTAGCCCAATTGCAAGTAATTTCTCTTAATATTAAACACGATGAAATAGTTATGGTCGACGGAACCTAAATATAGCACCGCGTATGAAACCTGTGAAATCAGCTTGAAGGATGACAAAAAATCATCGGTATATCGCGCCAAAGCTCGGTGGTGTCGGGCGCACTGAATCATCAGATCGTAATAAACGGTATCACGTGCTTGCCACCATTTGTCGTATTCCGAATAATATCGTTCGATATCGTCACAGATTAAGGTCGGATCCGGTTCGAGGTGTTTCGTTCTGGTTGCAACTATCGAATCTATACTGCCGACTACATAAATTAAATCGTCCGATTCCGAGTGAATGACATCGCTGAAGTAGAAGAATAGAAATTCGGTATACATATAGTTGAACAATCGAGGAACCGTAATGACGAGTAGAATGATGTAAGTAGCGTAATAGCGAATCAATGTGTCAATACGAAATGGGATCCACACTGCATACGGTAAATATCTTTCGTACGTTTCTTCGCGATCGTAAACGTAATAAAACATCACTTGCTGTATTAGAATTAAGAATAAAGACAACGCAGCTATCGTTAATACCAAGGCACAGAACCTGAACTGAATTTTTTCATGTTGAACGCGATTACGAGACTTACGAATTTCTTCTAGTTCGTCATCCGGATAGCAATAAAGTTTATCGGACTTCTCCACCAAATGAATTATCGTCTCTCTCTTCATCCCGGTAGGGACAAAATGAAGTTCTCGAAAAAAGTATAACTGGTTGAATAGACGATACATCAAGCTAGAAAACGAAGTTGAGCTTTTTACATTTGTGATGTTACGATGGTAAAACGGGAACAATATCCGATCAGATGGAACAGAAATTGATTCTTTCGCAACTCCGGTGTGATCATACATAAGCGTAATACAAAATCCCGGGTAGATTGAAATACGTTTTCCATATTTAGCCGCATCCGAAGATTGTAAACGGAGTTTGAGACGAACCGAAAACACTTTGACAACGCGCTCATTTTTACAATGACACACTTACCGAGACGCAGAAATGTCGAAGAACGTCTTAACTTCAAAATGCTATAATACGTTTCGATGGCGATTCGGTTTTCGATGTATTTTTCGTTTGTTATTTACGTCCAAAGTGCGACTAATGAGTTGTTATTGTTTATTTATTCTAACGAGTACACTCGTTACCGGTGAATTTTTTATTATTATTTTCATCAAATATACGGTGATCTTGACATAGGAACCGCAATATATCTTTACGGACCTTGCAAGCGCTTACTCGGCGAAACTACAATTTCTTCCAATAGCGGCGACAAAAATTACAAATCAATTATGAGCAGGAGGCAGAGTTAGAGCTGGGTCGACTAGTCTGGAATTATTTTATTTTCTGAACTTTTCAACGACATAATAATAACAAACTTTAATAACAAACAATATAATAAGGGGGTAAAAATAATTTATAACGATAAATTAGATAAATAACTTATTTAGGAACGTTTTTGGGTATAACCCATCATCAGTTAAAACTTAATCAAAACTCAAAACACACTGGAAAGAATATAAGGGGAATGCATGTGTATATATAGTAACTGCATAGAAGGAATAAACATAGAAGAATTTCACACTGTTGATTTTTATACCTTCTATGTTTTTTCCTCCTATACAGTTACTATATTATATACACATGCATTCCCCTTATATTCTTTCCAGTGTGTTTTGAGTTTTGATTAAGTTTTAGCTGATGATAGGTTATACCCGAAAACGTTACTAAATAAGGTATTTAATTTATTATTATAAATTATTTTTACCCCCTTATTTTATACTGTTTGTTATTGAAGTTGGTTTTTATTATACAGTTTTAACAATATTTAAGGAATTTATTTTTGCAACGGGACTTATACTGTGGAAACCGATCTGAGGTACGACTATTGCGCGCTGCAGAGGTTGTATTTTATTCCGGACGCGATTCCTTTTTTACGAGTCGTTTGCTAAAAATTAAATCCATCGTTGAGATTGACTAGCTTCACCTTTTGGCCATTTTTTCGCTCGTGTCTCTCCGAGCCGTTCTTCCTCTGTCCTCGCCTCGGCCAATCACCGTTCATTTCCTTTACGGGTGGGTATTTCTTCAGTCACCGCTTGATGTATTCGCCCCCAACCGACAAACAGGATTTCAATCACACGCACATCCTCACTAGTACCACGTTTTCGATAATTATTTAATTCATTATCATTTATTTTTGTATTATTATTTATTTATTCATTTATCTATTTATTTATTTTTTTCTTTTTCTTTTTATTTATTTATTTTTCTCGAACCATGTAATGGTCACATTACAATATGTAGTGTATTAGTAATGATTTTAAAAATATATATATATATACATTATATTAAATTGTTAGAGAAATTAATAAGGCAGCGGGAGTTTTAATATTTACCATACCAGAAATATTATTTACATTCAAATCTTAAACCCTTGCGAACTATCGTCGCGTTTGCTGTTGTGCAATACACTTAAAGTTTGTTTTAATTATTAAATTAGTAACATTATCGAAAGAAAAGAACTCAGAATAGAGAAAATATAGTGTTTTTATTATATGTAAAGAAAGAAAAGATTATTTCAGCGGGTATTAATGCGCGGTTGGATCTGCGGGCATTAGCTAGTGGGTAAGTAAATAAACCGTTTATAGAATAAGTGAATGATATGATGAAAATTACAAATATGGAATAAAAATCGGATGATTATAATGACGAAATCTATGAGGCGCCTCCGAAAATTTCACTTTCAGTTGTCCGTGATGAATACTTTTGAAAAAGATTTGCAAATTTTAACGCGTGTGATTAAATAAAATAAAAATGTAAAAGAGTGCTTACTATAACATATAGATTTTAAATGAAACTAAAAAAATATTATTAATTTTTAGATACAGATTTGAAAGGGGTTTTAAGATACGGGCGAAGATCACTGCTATTTTAATAATAACAATTACTTACAGGGAAAATCGTTATCAGTAGTAAAACCTGTGCTTGGAATTAAATGAAACTGGATGGTAGAGTGAAATGAAAAACTAACGAATATGTTAAAATTCAAAGAAATTCACGATTATAACAAAATACAACAATGAAATATACAGATGTTGAATGATAATATGAGAGACTTGATAAAAAAATCAATCCGAAGGGAAAACAAAAATAACCGAAATTAATGTTAAAAGAAGAAGAAAAAAAAAAATGAGTATTGCGACAGGCAATTACTAACTCGTGTAACAATCAAGCAAACTTAGTCGTATATAGTCTGTCAAGCGAAAGAGAAGTCCATTCGTAAAAGAACCGGAAATCGGGGGACTTCAGATTAACCTTCAGTCCATATCAGATATAATAGTGGTTAATACCATGTAGTCCGTGCCTGGATGTAAAGTAGTTGAAAGAAAAGAACGGATGAACGTGTACAGAGATGAAACAAAAACAAGGTTACTGCTTCCGAGAAGGGATGGAATAACGGGAGAGGGTGGCGGTATGATTTTTTTCGGTAATATTGAAGTACGCTTTAAGTATTAATACGTACCCTATTGCCAAATACGCTCCTTTGAACAGCACTCACCGCAGAAACTCGAACGAACTCCTTTCGCTTGACAGACTATACCTTTTTAAAGCACTCACATAAATAAAATTTGGCTATATTACAAAACTAAGGATTACAGGGCAACGCAGAAAATAAAATATAAATATAATCACTGTGTTATACTTTATTTAATAATGAATGTGGAATAGTGTTTGTTGATTAGGGTGTCGTTGAAAAACATTGCCTATATACATATATATATATATATATATATTAATTACAACGTAATTCTTAGGCTACCCCTCATTCGAAAAAATGTTCCAATTTTATGTAACGTTTGTTATATTTTATAGGATGTTTGTTATTGTTATTTAAAAAATGTCACAATTTTATGTAACGAAAAATGTAATGAAACAATATCTTAATTTTATATAATCAAAGTTAAATGTTAGGATATGATTTTTGTGATTATGTTTTGTTTTTCTTTTTGTGTTGATGCCAGTAAGAATTACGTTGTAAATTTTGATCATTTTATACAAAGTATAGAAGAGAAAGAGACAGAAATAAAAGCAAGAGGGGTCAAGGGGCACAGCCCCTTGCGAGACCAAAATGGCCGAGTTTATATATATATATATTGTAAAACCTATTATTTTATTCGTTTTTATTTTTTTCAAAGGAAAAAAAAAACGAAAAGTTAAATGCGATGCTGTAAAGATTGATTATATTCAGAATTGAAAATAATTATATTATTTCTTTTTTCAGAAATGCTTGACAACTTTAGATCTGACATCTCTGGGAGTCGGATCGTGCGTTGGAACCGGCATGTATCTAGTTTCCGGCATGGTCGCACGCAACTACGCCGGACCGGGTGTCATTTTTTCTTTCCTCATTGCCGCTATTGCTTCCATACTTTCCGGTATCATGTTTTTTATTTTTAATCTTATTTCTCTTGCTCTTTGTAGGTTATTTGGCTTATTTTAAGGCGATATTTTTATTTTGGGGAAATGATGATTTTTAGAAATAGTTTACAGAAGCATTGTCAACAAAAAATTGTGCTCGAAAAAAGTTTTACCAAACAATATTGTCACGAAATTTTCAGTGTTTTCTTTTTAGGTTTATTAATATTATCTGACAACGTTACATTTTTGCCATTTTTGAGTCGCTCTTGTTATTTTTTTCATTCATAAAATGTTTTTTGGATAAATTTAAGATTTATTAATGAAAAAAAAAAGTTCGACTAATTTTACGACATACTGAAAACAAATTTTTAATTCTCTAAAGCTACCGCGCGCGTTAATCAAAAATATAATTTACTTACCGGTGTAGAAAACGAAGTAGTAACATTCAAAAACAATAACTGATTGCGATACTTTTGCGATCTCGGCTTAATACATTCATTTCTGAAGAATGACGTATCAACGTCTCGTTCGATTTTTTTTCAAAACTAAATAAAACAAGAGTTAAATAATCTAAAAGATTTATCGACTACTTACGGAAAAAAAAAAAAAAAAAACTATATCGCATTTACTATTTATGAAGCAGTTACTTATGGAAAATTAAAAAATCAATATTTTAATCTAATAAGTAATAATTAAAATATCGAAACGTTTACAGAGTCGTAATTATCAGCCGAATGACTTTTGAAAAATCTATTTAATACATATTTGACCGTTAGGTAATAATGTTCTTACTTAACTTAGGAATGATTCATCTGTAAAAACCTAGAAACATGTTCATCTCAAAAATATTTCGCATGAATTTTATTCCGATAATAACAGAATTTTCAGTGCTAGAGGATATCGTGGAAAAAGTTTTTACAAACAAAATACTAAAAATGAACGTAATAATGTAAATAGCAAATGGAAATAGCGTGTAATGATATACTTATGCTGACAGGCACGTTTTCGAGCCGAGCCCGTCGTCAGGTAAAGATGAAAATCTACTGAATTATAAACAAGTTGGATTTTAACTTGTTTCTTTCAATACATCTTATAGGTCGGTTTCCACTTTCAGCACTTCTAGCTGACGTCCTAGCCCCGAAAGCGTTTCTACGGATATAGGTTTATTATTTATGCTATCATGTTTACTTTTAATAATTTATTTTTGAACGTTTTTTCACGATATCCTCCACGATTACTTGTATATTGGTTTAAAAATTTATCAGGAACGCCTACATGTCTTCTATTTATTTATACAAATTAGTAATATTCGGAATTAACATGTTTCTCTCCTAGTTACAACCTTTTTTTTGTAATTTTTTTCGGTCAATAGGAACATGTTACGCTGAGTTCGGCGTTCGAGTTCCTCACACAACCGGCTCCGCTTATATGTATAGTTACGTTACCGTTGGAGAATTCATCGCATTTGTTATCGGCTGGAATATGATACTGGAATATTTGATAGGAACTTCGGCCTGCGCGTGTGCTCTAAGCGCTTGTTTCGATAGTTTAACCGAAGGCCATATCAATCAGTCTATTGCCGATACTATTGGAACATTATTCGGTATGTACGTTCCGCACTCTTATTCATAACTATCTTTCAATTTATAAGAACTGTCATTTTAAGGGTCGCGCACACCGGTGTGAAATGAAACTTTTTACACAATGGCCGTGAATTAGAAGCGGGAATTTTAGTGAAAAAAAAAGCGTCAGGATACAGCAATCTGGGCCAAGGAATCTGCCATTTCGTTACCCTCTATCCCCATGTGACTGGGGACCATCCAGAGCATATCGAGAGCGAATACGGAGGATAAAAAGGTCAGAGGAATGAGAAGGGAAATGTGAGGAAATAGCTTTAAGAACACACACGGAATCAGAGATAATTAAATATTTAGAAGAAGAACGATAGGAGGAAATATAAATTATGCAACGTAGAATAGCCATGAGCTCAGCCGTAAAGCTAGTTTAAAAAGAAGGGAGACTAAAGAATTCAGACAAATTAATGCTCGGAAAGATGAAAGAAGCTCCAACTCCATTAGACCCCTTCGAACCATCCGGAACAATAGCTATATGGGAAGGAAAACTAGATTCGATAAAACTATGGAATTCCTGTATAATTGTTCCATAGGAAAGAGATTTGGAGGTAAAAGAAAATTAGAATACATTGGGAGGATTGGAGAGCTCTGCAAAATTGAAAGAAAAGTAAGGGAGATTGTTATAAGAAATTGTGCGGAATAAAAAAGAATTCAGCCGCAAAGTAATAAGGGCTAGGATAGAAATTTTCTTGGGAGTAAAACGCCAGTTTTTCAGAATAGAAAGATATGAAGAGAGAATGATAACGGTAAGCGTTTACACAAGAAACTATGTCCTAAATAGGACCTACGGATGAAAAGGGGATGTTAACTCAATGAGAACTGCTTGTATTCGAGAAGATCTAAGAGAGCACCAAGGTAAAGACGAATACAAGAATTTTGGATTATATCCAATTTAGAAAGAAGTGATTTTAATACAGAGCCATAGATAAAGGAACAGCAATCGAATTTGGAACGGGTAATCGACTTGAAATGAGGAGAAAAGGATCGCCTCTCCATTTTGTTGAGGAAAGAACTTTCAGTAAGTTCAGTCTTTTAAGGGCAGAAGAGGAAAGGAAATTAATATATTCATAAAAGGGCAGACGACTGTTGAGGAATACACCGAGATAGCAAAAGGATAAGTTTTGAGTTTAAGGATACAGAGACTAAAGCGGGATTAAAAGGACGAAGAGAAAAGACAATACAAGAAGATTTTAAAGGGGAAATAGAAAGGTTAAAGAGAAAAGAGATTGTTCCAAAGTAGCTAGAGACGAATTGACTTTTTCGTTACCATCTACAATATCGCGGGATGAGGAAAAGAGAAGAATGTCATCGGCAAAAAGTAAGGAAGAGATGTTCATAGAGTGAGGAGCAACAGAAATAGTATAAATATTAAAAAGAGTAATATAAATGTACTCCTAAGATATGTGTGAACTGAGAAAAAAATAATTGATATACACATTGTTTAATGATGGACGTCTTAAGGTTGCTATGTGAAATTGACGCCGTAATGATAGCCATATCTATATATATATATATATATATATATATATATATTGGTATTGTTAGATTGTTGTTAAAAATCGGACGTGAACCAATAGTCAAAATATAAAAAATAATTTATTGATAAGAATAAAACTAATTGTTGAGCCCTGAAAAAGACTTTTATACACCGAACAATGTAACTTAAATTGGTTGTAAAACACAGTGCAAATCGATGTTAACGAAAACTAAAAATACCGGATGAACAGATTCAGATAGCAATACATTAAAGCGCGATTCTAAAAGAATCGATAGTTAAATTGTAATTTCGCATAAATAAAATCAAAATGATCGGTTTATATTACGATTAAAAACGGATTCTGAACAAACTTAATAACAATCGGAATGAATAGAAGTAAATATAAAAATTCAGCATCACCTCGTATGGTCTGCTTATCGGTGTTTTGATTCGCCATTCCATGTTTTAATCGCATTGCCCTTAATTGTACTTCGTAGTCTAGAACGATATTGCTAAACAATCTGTTATTTTTAATGTTCGTGAATCTCTTTCCGAATATTCTCAGAACAATACTTCAATAAACAATTATAGTTCCCTGCATTTCTTGCCCTGATATACACTGTTGATATCGCTTTTTTTCAATACTGGAAGGCTGATGCGAACATGCTGAACGCGTTTCATCTACCATCTCGTGATCCTCGATGTTCAGAATATGGTTAAATTCATTTTTCGTAGCTCGCTGGTTATGTTTAGATTCTTAGATATTTACAAGTAGTTGAAAGTTCATGAGTCGATTATTCCGTGCTCAGCGAATACTATATTTTCGAAAACATTTAGAAGAAACATTCTAGACTGATCATCGATAAAAGCTACTTCCCTAGAGCCCGAAAATAGGACTTAGTCATACTCAAATCACTCGTATTCCATCTGTAACAACAGTTATGTGTCGTCGTAACTCAAGGAATATGCCCCCAACACCACATTGTTTAAACACAGGCGTCCCTAATGCATTCTAAGAGTTCCTCCTACCATGATTTCTTTATTAAAGCCGAAATTATATAAAGTAGTATATAAGTATGATTTTAGCTTGTAAATTAATGTAAGGTGTTTAAAATAATCAAGTTCCAACGGAATCATCGTGGAAAAAAATGATAAAAGTAAATTTTCAATTAAAATAAAGCGTTTGTTTCTTGCGAATATTCTCTGTAACCGAAAACTAGTTTTGAACCTAGAAAAGATTATAATAGAAAAAATAATAACGGTACTTGGTTTATTTGTTTTTAGGTCATACTCCGGACGTAGTGGCCTTTACGATTACAATAATAATGATGGCTGTGCTAATTATAGGTGTTAAAAAAAGTTTAGTTTTTAATAATGTACTGAACACAATCAACTTCGGTGCACTAGTCTTCATAGTTGCCGCTGGACTGTTTTACGTTGATTTTGATAACTGGAGCAAATACGGCGGATTTCTACCGTACGGAATACGAGGAGTAAGTTATTTTCGGTACATTTTTGCGGTTAATTTATTGATTTTAAATACGCCCAGCAACGTGGTGTTAGCAGGTCTCGAGCTGATCGACCGGCGTCGTATAGTAAAATTAAGCGAAAGCGAAAACTAAAAATCTGAAGAGGGTATATTTTTGCATACAATCGATTAGTGGACGACACCTTACGAGTATACACAAAGGCGTCTATGTTGTTACGAAACTAACCCGTTTTCAGGTATATACCTGAATTTAATATTGATTATAATGCCGAAGAAGTGATTTCGAAAAAATGTCCGAAAAAAAAAAAAAAAAGAATCGTCCCTTTTTTCAAATTAGCGATATCTACCGTGTCAGTAAAGGCGTCCACGACCGACAGGTATAATTATTAATGTCTACTTGTACAACAGGCGGCATTACAGACGGCATCGGGAATTACGAAAAAAGTAACGGTTATCGATAAAAATGCCGCTGAAGAGCTTATTCCTTCGTCAGACTTCTGTTCTAAAGTTGTAGCGTGCGAAGTGGATTAACTTTAAAAATAGTCAGAACTCAGGCACATCTGGTGCAATCGAAGCTGCTACTCCTTCGTTTGAATTCTATATTCCGTTCCCGGCCAACTCGTCCGCAAATATGCGGTTACTATTATTCGCTGGTTGCGTGTAATTCTCGAGTAAGTTGGATTTTTCAAGCCGAACTTACGAAGTGCAAAGCGCGGATCACTGTTGAAGGCATTGATCGTCGTGCTGTTTAACCTCAGTAACTTTGAATACAAAAACAAAGTGCGTTCTTGAACAATTAACGTCTCTTGCGAACTTGCCACCGTACATTAATAGAGCCTTTTGCGTGATAACGGCACCACTGGGTTCTCAATTAAAAATTCATCTTATTACAAAGTCGAATTGTGTATCGATTAAGTTGAATAAACTGGTGTACTCGTAATGGTAGCGATTTACACATTAACTTCTGATCCGTGTTCAAGATTCGAACCGGGACAGTTTTCTCTTTTCTTAGTGATTCTGCACAAACACCATCCTACTCGTGCTTCTTAATGTTAAGATACTTACGGTCGTGTTTGTTTTTGATACATTTACTATACTATAGTATTACATTTCCTGCTTCATCATTCGTAACTTGATGCTGACTATAAATGAATTATCACCGTACCAAAAAAAAAAAAAAAATAATAAAAAGTACAAAAAAATACATGAAAGATTTGAAAAAGTTACGTAACATTAACTGTTCTTTCGACTGACGTTGATGTTTTTTTCAATAGTAGTCCGTGTTATTTAGGCAACCGTAATTGTAAGTTCAGTAGCAATATGAATTGCTGTTATCGTTATCGAGAACTTTATGAATATTATATCAATTAAAAACGTTACATGTAGATCCGCATGTGATCGCATTTTTAAATGACAGTTGCAGTCAATAAAAGACGCATCTGCGAGCTCGTCGTCATAATGGTACCATTTTTTCACACTTTAGGGGCATCGCATCACTACAACTAAACCTTCGGCTATTACAAAATTGATGCGAAGCTGATCGATATTTGTAAGGTTTCCACTCTTGCAGCCAGAGCATATTTTATCGCACGTTTTCATAATTCGTAGTGTTCCGTAGTTTTATTAAATATAATAAAACAAACTTTAATAACAAACAATATAGAACAATAAATTAGATAAATACCTATTTAGAAACGTTTTCGGGCATAACCCATCATCAGCTAAAACTAACTTAAAGGAAACTTAAAACATACTGAAGTGAATATAGGGAATACATGTGTATATATAGTAGATGTAAAGAGGAATAAACATAGCAGGTATAAAAATCAATAGGTTGAAAATGCTAATAATTAATATAAAATATAAAATAAAACAAGAAGATAAAAAGTTAAATTTTTATATTAAACAGTGGATTATTATTATTAGGTGTTTGGTCATTTAAAATATTATTTTTATATTTATTTATATAATAATTTTCTGCAATGTTCATATTATTACCTTTGTGATAAGTGGCCAGGATGGTTACAGTATTTTCTATTGAATTTGGTTTATGTTTATTTTTAATTAAATGTTCTGCATAGGTTGATTTTTCTATTTCATTATTATTAAATGCTTTTATATGTTCTTTATATCTGCAATTAATTTTTCGCCCTGTTTGACCAATGTATGATTTCTCACAATCAGTACAATTTATTTTATATATACCGCTATTTTCGTAAATATTATTATTTTTTAAATTTAAGGTGTTTATTTTATATCTTAAATTATTTTTAGTTTTGAACGCTACATTTAAACCTTGTTTTTTGAATAAATTGGTTAATTTGTATATGTTATTGTTTATAAATGTGAATGTTATCCATCCTTTATTGTTAGTAGCATTATTGACTCTTAATTTTTGTATATATTTTGATTTTGATTTTATTTTGTGAATTAGTTAATCTATTATTAGTTCGTCATAACCATTATTTCTTGCCAAAGTCTTTAATATATTAATTTTTATTTGTTTTTTATTTATATTCATGGGTGTAGTTAATAATCTATTTATTGCAGTCATGAAGTAAGCATATTTATGTTGGTTTGGGTGATTTGATGTTTTATGAATTATATTATCAGTGGTGGTTTGTTTTCTATAAATATTATATGTTAACTTATCCTTTGATTTTATTATTGTTATATCTAAGAAATTTATTTTGTTATTTTCTTCTTTTTCCATAGTATAATGAATATTTTTGTGAATTTTATTTAAATCATTTAGAATGTCATTTTCAGTATTACTACTATTTTCATCAAAAATTAGTAGTGTATCATCTATATATCTAATATAAGATTTAATATTGTATTTCTGTATTATATTTTCCATGTATATTTCTTCTAAATTTTGTAAAAAGATTTCACTTAAAATACCTGACAAAGGTGAGCCCATAGCTAAACCATTATTTTGTATATACATAGAGTTATTAAAATTAAAGTAATTTTGTTCTGTAACAGTTTTGATTATTTAGATTAATTGATTACAAAAAATATTATTCTTTAACTTATTTACAGATTTTTTAATTATATCTATGGTTTCATTTATAGGTATATTTGTATAAAGGTTGGTTATATCATAAGAAATTAGTTTAGTTTTGTTATTAATTTTTATATTTTTTAATTTATCAAAAACATCCAATCTGTTTCTAATAGTATATTTATTATTAATTGATATATTAGTTTTTAATATTTTAGTTATTAATTTTGAGATTTTATAAGAAGGTGCACTAGTATAATTTATTAGTAGTTTTATAGGAGCATTATTTATATGTATTTTGATTAAAGGGTTAGAGTTGGTGCTTTTGGGTTCATATTTATTAAATATTTAGCTTCATTATTATTTATTATTATATCAGATTCTTTTATTATTTTCCTTATTTTTATTTGATATTTATTAGTGGGGTCTGTTTTTATTAATTGTATATTATTTTCTTTTAAAAAATTTTCAGTTTTTTGGATGATTTCATTTTTATTGATGATTACTAAACTGTTTCCCTTATCTGCTTTTACAATGACTGCATTGTTTTGTTTTAATTTGTTATTGATATTTTTAATTGTGTTTTGTATTTTTAAATGTTCTATATTTGTTTCATTTTTCTTTAAGATATTTCTGATGGCATGAGTTGCCTCAGCTCTAATAATTGTTTGATCTTCAATTGGTAATTTTTGGATAGCAGATTCAGTTTCTATAATTAAATTTTCATATTGTTTTTTGTTATATATGTTTAAATTATATTTATAGCCCAAATTTACAGTATTAATTTCATCATTTGTTAATTGTATGTTGGTTATGTTTATAGTTCTGGGATGAAAATTAAATCTGTTATTATCTGCAAGTTTTGGTTTTTGTTGTTTTATTAAGTTATTTAATTTCTTATCTAAAATTTGACATTTTTTATTAATAAATGCTTTAGTTTTTAGATCTATTTCATCTAAATATAATTTTAATATTTCAAATTTTAAGTTATTAGCTATATATATATGTAATTTTAACATTTTAAGGTTAATTTTATTCTTTTTGTTATAAAGGAAGTTAATTTAATTTTTAATCCAAAATTTTTCAGGTTGTGATTTAGTTTTCATTGCTATATCAGATTTATTTTTTATTTTAACTACTGCATATTTAGGGATTATATTATTACTTATACAAACTTTATTAAAATATATGTTATTGATAGTTTTATATAATTTTAACTTTAAATAATAAAACTTTTGAATATATATTGCCATATCGGCATAATTAAATGTAGGTGAATACATCCTGTTTGTTAAAACTGTATATAATAACTAAAATATTAAAAACTAATATATCAATTAATAATAAATATACTATTAGAAACAGATTGGATGTTTTTGATAAATTAAAAAATATAAAAATTAATAACAAAACTAAACTAATTTCTTATGATATAACCAACCTTTATACAAATATACCTATAAATGAAACCATAGATATAATTAAAAAATCTGTAAATAAGTTAAAGAATAATATTTTTTGTAATCAATTAATCTAAATAATCAAAACTGTTACAGAACAAAATTACTTTAATTTTAATAACTCTATGTATATACAAAATAATGGTTTAGCTATGGGCTCACCTTTGTCAGGTATTTTAAGTGAAATCTTTTTACAAAATTTAGAAGAAATATACATGGAAAATATAATACAGAAATACAATATTAAATCTTATATTAGATATATAGATGATACACTACTAATTTTTGATGAAAATAGTAGTAATACTGAAAATGACATTCTAAATGATTTAAATAAAATTCACAAAAATATTCATTATACTATGGAAAAAGAAGAAAATAACAAAATAAATTTCTTAGATATAACAATAATAAAATCAAAGGATAAGTTAACATATAATATTTATAGAAAACAAACCACCACTGATAATATAATTCATAAAACATCAAATCACCCAAACCAACATAAATATGCTTACTTCATGACTGCAATAAATAGATTATTAACTACACCCATGAATATAAATAAAAAACAAATAAAAATTAATATATTAAAGACTTTGGCAAGAAATAATGGTTATGACGAACTAATAATAGATTAACTAATTCACAAAATAAAATCAAAATCAAAATATATACAAAAATTAAGAGTCAATAATGCTACTAACAATAAAGGATGGATAACATTCACATTTATAAACAATAACATATACAAATTAACCAATTTATTCAAAAAACAAGGTTTAAATGTAGCGTTCAAAACTAAAAATAATTTAAGATATAAAATAAACACCTTAAATTTAAAAAATAATAATATTTACGAAAATAGCGGTATATATAAAATAAATTGTACTGATTGTGAGAAATCATACATTGGTCAAACAGGGCGAAAAATTAATTGCAGATATAAAGAACATATAAAAGCATTTAATAATAATGAAATAGAAAAATCAACCTATGCAGAACATTTAATTAAAAATAAACATAAACCAAATTCAATAGAAAATACTGTAACCATCCTGGCCACTTATCACAAAGGTAATAATATGAACATTGCAGAAAATTATTATATAAATAAATATAAAAATAATATTTTAAATGACCAAACACCTAATAATAATAATCCACTGTTTAATATAAAAATTTAACTTTTTATCTTCTTGTTTTATTTTATATTTTATATTAATTATTAGCATTTTCAACCTATTGATTTTTATACCTGCTATGTTTATTCCTCTTTACATCTACTATATATACACATGTATTCCCTATATTCACTTCAGTATGTTTTAAGTTTCCTTTAAGTTAGTTTTAGCTGATGATGGGTTATGCCCGAAAACGTTTCTAAATAGGTATTTATCTAATTTATTGTTCTATATTGTTTGTTATTAAAGTTTGTTTTATTATACAGTTTTAACAAACAGGATGTATTCACCTATATTTAGTTTTATTAAAGTTTAGAATTTTAAACAATTGTAATTGTGTATTTCTAAGATTTGAGTTTTCCAAGTTGCGCAAAGATGGAATTTTCAACAAATTTCTCTTTTCACTGTATTGAAAACGTAGCAATGACCGCACATTTTAAACACTTTTCTTTAATTTACTTTCTTGTCTGTTTGTTTAACTGCCTGGCATAAAAATCTGAAAAACTCTATTTAAGACATTTTCCTTCGTGCATAGACCTTTGTTTTAAGATGACAATACAATAATGGGTTATTTTCGACCTATACGCGTTACAGGTTATGCAACATCTTCTCCGAGGAATCAGGCCAAATATCTTCTTCTATGTACACACACACATATATAATTTTGTATGACACAAAAAAATACAACCAATAATTTATACCATAAATTTGATTAAACTACCGAGACAATTTAACATACTAGAAAAAAGGATATAAATCACATTAACTTAAATCACTTCTAAAAAATTAATGAAATATCTTAGAATATTCTTCTTCTTGTGTCTTACGCGTGACTGCACATAGACGATCCTCAGTATTTCAAATTTTCAAATTTTTCGCCCTTCTACAACCCTCATTAGATCTTCCACTGATTTTATTCCAGTCCACTGATGTATGTTACTTAACTATATACATAACATCTTCCTTCTCCCTGGACCTCTTCGACCTTCACAATTTGTCCTCGTATAATCAGTTTTAATCATTTGTATTTCTTTCCTCATATATAAAGTGCGTGAAGTATTTTATCTTGCGTTTCTGTATTGTTTCGACTACATTTCGTTCAGTCTTGGCTAATTGCAATACTTTTCTGTTGCTTAACTTCCACGTCCATCGGATACGCAACATTCTTCTGTGGAACCACATCTCACAAGCGTTCAAATGATTAATCATTTTAGCCGTGCATGTTATCGTTTCCGCACCATATAACAGAATATACGTAGCATACGAGCATGTTTTATATGGTTTTCAAATTAATCAAACGATTCGTCAATAAATTTCCCAGCTGCTTCAGAATTGTTTTAGCATATCCGATTCTACGTCTGACGTCAACTTCAGGTCCTAAATTCTCCGTTATAAAACATCCGAGATATTTGAATTCTCGTACACGCTCTATTTCCTGACCGTTGATTAAGATTCTTGTATTTGGATATTCTTCCTGGCTTATCACCATAAATTTGGTTTTCTTCACATTTATGTTAATCCCGTATCTTCTTATACCTGCGTCATTCGTATTATTATTTCTTGTAGGTCTTCTATGAAATCAGCAAATAGTACTGTGTCATCCGCATACGTTATATTATTTAACCATTTCCCATTCACTTTAACACCTTTTCGACCTCTTACAAATTTCAGAACATATTCTTGTTACATAAAATTGCGACATTTTGTGTTTTTTTTACAAAATCTAATGAGGGCCGGCCTAAGAATTACGTTGTAATTAATATATATACGATTGTGACGAGGCCTTCGGACACTCGTCACGTTTCGAATCGCGCGCTAAGAAACGAGAAAGAACATGTTTCTAATCCTGCTTGCTTAGAATTATTACGTTTACAATCATGTCAGCTGCAATATGAAAAATTAAATTCACCAATAATAATAGGAGAAACAACGACACTTTCGAGAAGCTCATAAAAAGTACCATGATAGAAGATGGATGGAGAAAATGATAATGCTAAGCGAACAAGATTAGCATAATCAATATAGATCGAAGTGGCACGAAGTGCTGAAAAGATCATCGTGAAATCCGATTAGAACTTGATCGTCAGAAACATTCACTGCTACGTGCAAATGAAAATCACGAAAAGCCGTGAAGCTCGTTTGGAGGCGGTTTGTAAATCTGTCGCACAATATCGTGCAACTTAGAGCCAGGCAGAACGAGATACTCGTTTGGAGCCCGTTCGGAAATCTGTCACACATCATCGTGCAACTGAAAGTCAAGAAGAACGAGATGCTCGAATGCGGATCGATAGACAACACAAATTTATGTGCCGTGCTATGGAAACCGCCGAAAAACTTCAAAATCGTTTGGAACGTGAATGATAGCAGCGGCAACAACGAAATGCCAGTCTGGAAACGTTCGAAAAGGACATTAACACGTTTTGCGAAAACGAGTGCGAAGTTTGTACGAAGCGACGCTATCCGAGCCAATTGGCATGGCTGACGTTTGCTCAAACAAAACGATTTTATTTGCCCGACAAATTGAAGGATAAGAATCAGCTGCTTTTTTGGTCATCGATGCAAAGAAATTTTGTCGAAGTGCAACCCAAAAGCTTCATCGAAAGCTTATTAAGCTCGATCCTAGATCGATTCCGGAAGAGACCAAATTCTTGCAGAAGTGGAGCAGCGGTTACTCCCACGCATCATTCCATTCGTGGAAATCGTCAAATTTGCCAGTAGATTCGGACTGGATGGCTTCAAAGGCCAAGCGGTTCTCTTTTTGTCCAAGTTAGCGAGGAATTTCCGCAAATGTTGCCTGGATCGCCAGAAGATGCGGGATCGGTGGTCGTAACGGAGTATCTCGATAACTTGAACACATTGCTCAACAGTTTTCGATAAATCATAGCAACTTTACGAACAATCCCCTCTGCCGAGATGTGATCATCGACCAAAACGTTGAAGTAGAGCAACAAACGTTGGTACGTATCACGCAACAGCCGACAGATGATCCGAAATTACTATAGGTGGTCAACAACTTTGATCCGCAACCGACGAGAATGTATGTTACTGTCAACCATGAAGCCGGTATTCTAAATACACGATGGAATCAAGCGGTCATTGAAATGTTCACATCCTCAAATGCTGATGTTCGATGTTCTTCTATGGCATTCGCCAACATTGTCGGAGCGTCAATATTACTACTACCGAGTCGATGGAATCATACAACATTAGACAGAAACTTGATTTCTGGCGATTAGGACAAACACTAGAATTACTCACCAGTGGTCAAAAAAATGTTCGTCCTATAGCGGAAAACGGATACTTGATGGTCCGCAACTTCGACGTTATCAAACAAGAGTTCACCAATGTATCGTCAATCTTTTTAAGTCGAGTACGACGATGACCCACATCTTTTTGGAAACTTTAGAGATAATGCAAATGCAGCTGACATTTAAGTCTACGGGAGGATGCTCTGATAAGTCTCTTTCATCATCATGTTGCGGGCATTCTAATATCAGCAGGAAAATCATACGGAGCGATGTGTTACGAAAAGAAATACTATTTCGCAGATTCATATTCGCGCGCAAATATTTTTGAAAATTCATTTACAACTAAAAAGTAGAAAATAAAAAAATTAAAAAATCTTTTAAAAACATATTTTTATAAAAAATGTACTCAAAAAAAAATTCACTAAAAAAAATAAAATAAATTCCTCGGCACATATAACTTGAAACAATTTTCTCAACGAGTACAATAATTGTATGAAAAATTTTCTCATGAAAAATTAATATGAAAAGCGGCTGGCATGTCCTTCTGATTCATCAACCTGCACAGTAATAAGAAGTCTATTCATAATGTCTTTCCAAAAACAAAAAACCGCCATCGAACGCAAACGTGAATTGCGGAAACGAAAATGAGACGACGAACTGTGCAATATTCAGGATGCTTATGTTTGGCATTTTTCGACGTTGATTGCTATTGCTTCTCCATCCTTGGTATAGCGTTCTTTGTCAGATTCCATTCCTTATTACTCCTAATTGCTGCTATCGTGTTGATGGGTAATCGCCTATTATTGGCAAGCCCAAGGAAAACTCCAAACAAGAAAAAAAAAACAAAACTGTGCAATAGCGAACAATTTGCCACATTTATACATGATACAGGCCTTTTGGTTCGAAAGGGACAGATGTAGAAAAGTTTGAAGCGTTTGATAACATTTTGAGTCAATCGCCTCTGTTATAGTAATAAAAAATAAGAAAAAAAAAAAAATTATGCAAAGGAACCACATTTTTTCACGTTTTTTTGACACGAATACTCAACTTATGTTCATCGATTTTCATTATCACTCACATGGTACCTAAGTTGAATTTCTAATGGTACTCTTAATCAGTAAAATCAGTCTACGTAAATATGAGTTATGCGCGAACAAATACATTCGCTGTTACTCTTCTTGGTAAACGCTTACAAAGTGTAGAGTCACATGTTTAGTTGTACACTAATTGTATCACGTGTAGTAGATTGTATCGTGTAGTGCAGTAAATTTAATATTTCCTTTCGATTGATAAATTTTCTCAATTTGTAGTATAATATTCATCAGAGACTTAGCATGTGTACCTTTACCCAGCTTGAAATAATCGGGTACCAGAGAAATCTGGGAATATAAAGGCGGATAATCCAAAAGTAGAAAGGAACTGGCCCCAGTATTCTCCTTAGATCGATTAGGCTTAGTACCATTATGGAAAGCTTAACTTCATAATCCATGATACTCTATCAAGGATAACCATGGGACTTGCTCGTACTTTACCTTAGCATATGTGTACTATGTGATATAAATATCGTGCGATATAGTGTATTTTATACACATGATGAATTTGTTCAATGTGTAGTACTATGTAATATTTGTCCAAAAATTTTATGTCAGAGCCCAAAATTTTCATTTTAATTTTTCATGAAAAAATTTTTTACACAATTATTGTACTCGTTGAGAAAATGTTTTCAAGTTAAATGTGCTAAGGAGTTTATTTTACTTTTTTTAGTGAATTTTTTTAAAGAGTGTGTTTTTAAAAAATTGTTTTAAATTTTTTTTTTAATTTTTCCTTCGAGGTGGCGTTCTTGAAAATACCTCCCTCGCCGATTAGATTAGAACAGCCCCTTACAAATTCTTTAATGATAACAGACCGACACTCGCGTTTTGTGATTTAAAATCGATTTTGCATTACAAATAACATATCCTCTCGCCTAATCTGACCGAACGTGTACGGTTAGATTAAAATTTATAAAAAGCGGTACCCGTTCTTTCTTTATCCAGCGGCGAATAAAATTTTGAAAAAAACTTGACGATCGAAGATGAATATTCCTTAAATTTCGCGTTGTACCGGTGATTACATTAACTTACGATTTTAATATTCCGTTAAAATTCCGTTCTATACTGGTTGTACTTTTGACTATCCGGTCGATCTGTGGTCAAAGTGCGAGGCATAGAGGCAGTCATCGGCTAAAACGCGAGTAAAATTGTAGTCGACTTTCCATTAACAGGCATGGAAAGGATTTCGAATAGTTTTCTCCTTGACTAAAGTCAACGTGCTTAAAATAAGAAATACGATAAACCGATAAGGTGGAAATTCTGTGCGGTGAAAGTTGTTTATTCGCTTGCCTAATAAATTGACTCAGAAAGTTTTCGGCCCAAGTCTATTTCGATGATGGCAGGAGCCAGATAGCGCGCTAATAAATCGCCGTCGGGTTCATTTGCTCGGAAAAAGTTAAAATGGCTGTAGGCCGAATACGCCATTTTCTGTTTAACTTCCATCGCACCGGCTACAATTAATTCCGCGTGTTCCGTTGACCCGATTCGATGTAAAATTGTTCCATGTGAATCGGATAAAAAAATTTTGCGTAACATACATTTTGAACGCCGGTCTTTGAATTTATGTTAATCAAAAGTTAATATCATCCGAATAAATCATCTAAGAAATGATAGAACATTGGCACCTAGAACCAGTAAGTGTGTCTCTTTTGTCGGCCTCAAATCGGATAAAAACTTGGACCTCGCTATTAGACTCCTAGATGGTAGTTACATTTCAATTGTTACCTGATTCTTAAAAAGAAAGAAACGGTAAATCACGGTTTGTATAGAAGTTTATTTCAAAACTTGCAAGGAAACGTTTTTTATAACGGATTTTATATTTTTCTTTTACATATCACCGCTTATATAAATGAAAATCGAAAAATATGTCTGTTTCCTGAAAACCGTGTCTGCTAATCTCACGAATTATCGAACTGATTTCGTTTCAATTTCCACCGATAGATTCTGCGAAAACTTTTAGTATTAGTTCCTGGTGTAATTTAGGCGCCTACGGCGGTTTTCGTAATGAACAGTGGAGAACATAGAAAGGTAAAATACACTCGACAAAATAAGAAAAAAAGTTTAATAAAATGATTACTATCGTTAATATAAATATACGAACGTAAAAATTTAAATAAATTGATTACTACGGTAATTGCAAACATAAATTCTAGATAGCCTTTCTTTTTTTTCTTTTTTTTACTTTAAAATAAGTCATGGGACCCGTAAGGCATACTGCCCGTCTGCGGGTTCCCGACATTCTTACCATCGTTTATTAATTGAAACATGCATGTGGGAAAATGTTCACTAAAGTTTTAAGTTTTCCAGCAGAGGCTCAGAAAAGTGGAAGAGATGGATGGAACAAAATAGAAGCTATATTTTTACTTTATATCGAATATGGAACCAAGGAACTCTTTCAGAACAGGAACAACCAAGAATGTAGAATTCACTGCAAGGAGCAGGAGTTTTACAATTATCACCCTCTCGGGGTAAACAGGAACATCGAAAAGCACGCGATCAAACATGATAGGAATCTTTAGGATGCATTGGGAAAAAAAATGAATAAATAAATACGTAAAACTGATGTGTAATCCAGGGAAAAATTAACAATAGAAACGTAAAACCTTATCAGATAAAATAAGAAATATTTCATAGAATTGACGAACTCTGCAACGGCCACTTTATTCTAATCTTGGTTTTTAAGTTGTAGTTATGGGTGCTTGTTATCAACTCGCGATCGATTTATATCAAAGTATATTATGCAGGTAAGGTATAGTGGCAAAAACTGATGGGGTAGTTGTTTTTTTTTTATTTATTTTTTTTTTTTGTGAAAGCAACATCCTGTACCGTGTTTAACTGCTGTGGCTATTACAGTACGAAGATGCGCAGTTTCTTTTTATAGATATCTGATTATTCCGCTAGTTCTGATAAATTGTGTTATGGATAAAATTGCATCGGGGGAATTCTCAAGAATGTTGGTGACTGTTTTGTTATTAATTGAAAGGGGCCGGTGAGGTGATAATGCTGGACAGTCGCATAGTATATGAGGAGTTGAGGGAGCAACATCTTGGCCACAGAAAGGACAATTCGTAGGAGAGGGGGTTCTTTGCAAAATAAAATTATGCGACATGGCCGTATGGCCTATGCGCAAGCGGCTAAGTGCACAGAAATCTCTGCGGGAGATGCTTTTTTCTGGCCACCATGGTTCCGTTGAGGGTTTAATTAACCTCGAGAAAGTCTGTTAATTTTACGTGTTTTTAAAATGATGGCTACTTATGCACTTTAGTTAAAGCTAAACTTTTTGTTAGATCGCGATAGACAAAGCTAATAGAAAGACCGGGAATCTTTTGCTGAACTTGAGGACCTTTTCTTGTTAGACGGTAATAAACATGTTTCCTAGAGAGAGAGAGAGAGAGAGAGAGAGAGAGAGAGAGAGAGAGAGAGAGAGAGAGAGAGAGAGAGAGAGAGAATCTCTACATAAATATATTAATTGAAAACCAAAGAAAAAATCAAAACTATTCGCATTTAAAGCCCAAAGATGCAAACGGCTAAGTAGATAAACAGTTTATGGAATAAGCGAATGGTATGAAGAAAATACGGAAAAGTAAGACAGAGATAATCGAAGTAATTAAAGGTAATGCGATTTTCAGGAACAGAGCTCAGCTGACTTTAATAAGCACTTCAACAACTATGACGGGATCGCGGGAAGTAGCTTCATATAACCTATACGTACTACCGAATTATTAATGACAAGTATTGATTACGCAAAAAGTTTTATCTATTATTTTCTATCTACATATTTGTACACGCAATCGCAACATTGTCCTATGAGAAAAGATGTTTGCTCGGTTATCTTCCTCTTCCGGTAGCTTTCTTCCTGTTTTTTCTTCTTCCAATATTACCCTTCTGTCTGCAGCTGCTCATTCCAAACTATGGTTTAACTCTTACATCTGCTCTTTCTCCAACCCGGATTCCTTTTTCTGTCTTTCCTCGTTTCCTCTGGTTTCTTGACTTTTCTTCCATGCGTCGCTCCAACATCTCTGCGATAAGCCGCCTACGCTTTTTGAACAGTTTGCTTCCTTCCTCGCTTTTCCGTTACTCTCTTGTGCCGTCTCCTTTTTGTCCATTGCACCCCTCCAGTATCCAATTTGTGTGTGATCTCGATCACATAATGTTTGGGTGTTCATCTCTTGTAACCGATCAAGCTGCTTTCTACTCCTCTCTTTTACAAATTCCCACTCCATACATTACTTCGTTCATTCTCTCTCTCTTCCTTCTCCATTTGTTGTCCAGGCTTTTGATCCTTTTTTGTCGGCTATTTCTGATCATGTAAAGATCTGAGTCTCTTGCGTCCTTTTTCCTTTGTTCTCGGGCCCGATGTCCTTCTAGATGAACCCCACCCGCAGGAAAAAAAAAAAAAAAAAAAAAAAAGATGTTTTTTTATAAGTTTTTTAGAAATTAACATTACAGGGAAAATAATTCAGAATCCTGAAACAAGTTTTAATATTTACTATACCGGAAATATTATTTACATTCAAATCTTATATCCTTCCCAACTATCGCGATTTGTTGTTGAGGAATAATTATTAGATTAGTAACATTTCAAAGAAAAGAAACCCGTATACAGTAAATAAATCATTAGATTTGTAAGAGTCTACCATATAAAAAAGGGGGAAAAAATCAAAGATTTAAAAAGGTAGCAATTTGCGGATAAGTAAATTTATAAATAAGCAAATGATATAAATGGTGAATAAAAAATAAGAAACAAATGATCGCAATGATGAAAACTAACCTCATCTGCTAATTCTAATGAATATTTTGACAAAGAACGTATAAATTTACTGTTGAAACTGCGAGAAACGGTACCCGAATTGATGCATAATCGTAAGAATTAAGTGCGTAACAGTGTTTCATTATAAATAAATCTTTATGATAATATATATTAATTTCTTTAAATAATTCAATAACTACGTAATGTTTCACAAATGAAAACGATCTTATTAAAATTTGTTTAAAAAAACTTGAAACTTTCGTGGCTTTTCTGACTTATATTATTTTCCACAGAAACCACGTCACAATTTTTTCTAAAGTCGGTAAAAATTAAAATACAACAAACATTACATAAAATTGGGACATATTTTTGGGACACTTTTTCTAATGAAGACCGGCCTATATATTAATTACAAAGTAATTCTTAGTCCGGCGCCTTCATTAGAAAAAATGCCTCAATTTTATGTGAAAAGCCAAATTTTTAACATTTGTCTACTTTCTACCCTTATGGTCGTTAACACAAAAGGATATTGATAAGCTTGTGGAGAAGATAAATTAAAAATAAACAATATAAACAACAAAATGAAAAATAAACTAACGTAGTGCATAGTATTAGAAAATATTTTTATAAATTACATATGCATATATATATATATATATATATATATATATATATATATATATGTGTGTGTGTGTGTGTGTGTGTGTGTGTGTGTGTGTGTGTGTGTGTGTGTGTGTGTATTTCGGTGTTATCATGAAATATATTTATTTATAAATGGTACACTAAAGCCTTGTAGTCAATTGTTATATATGCAATATTTGAACACTACAAAAGAAATAAATTTATTCTGAATTTCGGTCCATTTTATTCAAGCAATTATTATTTCGCAAACATTTCGTGTGGGGGGGTGAGCCCGGACCCCCCACCAGATATGGCCCTGCGCGCTAGATCGTTACACAGCAGACAAATACGGCACTGCGCACTTGTAGCGCGATAAATCAAATAATCGCAATACCAGTTGCAAGTGTAGTCTCGCGTGTGTACACCCAAGACTACCTAAAATTTACGAATAGATTGCCCACCAACCGATAAGGTTGATGAGAGAAAGAGGAAGAATGTATGTATGTAAATATTGAAACGGTATTATTTATTTACGCTTTCAGGGATGCCAACACGTCCTGGCTGATACCGTGAACGTAAAATTATATATTAAATTATCATTATCATTATTATTTATAGTAATAGTTATTCTTTAAAATCTATATTATACACTCGCCTCCCACCGATCTTTCTTAACGGATCATCCGCTTAAAATACACAATTAATAAATTAATAAAAAAGGATTATTTAAATATAACACAAAATTGAACGGATCACTGTTGCTGAGTCGAAGTCTTCCAATATTCTTCGGGCGACCGAGACTGCAGTCGATGGCTGGTAGATTTTACTTCTGCTGAAGTCCGCTATGTTTCGTATTCGGGAGTTCACGTTCACGTCAACCGAATTTTCGAACGAATTAATAGATCAATTCACGACCGTAATACGACTGATTGACCTAGTTTTTTCCGCTACTTCCGCCATGAATGGGAGATACCAAAAAACAATTTTTTATTTTTTATTTGTTTATTCCACCTATTTACAATTTGCAGAAGGAATTAGAGAAACTTCGTAATTCAGACCCAGCCAAGAGCAAAGCCCCCTGGACATCCGGATAATAGTTCTTCTAGATAATTCATGGAAATGTTGTTTCAATTGTGACAATGCCATTTTTATGGTAAATGTGAATTTATTCTATAAAAATACAATTTATTTAACCAGCGGGGCAGTATTTAGTCTTCTTAAACTGTAATAAAAAACACGATGTATTTCGTGACGTTTTTGTTTTTTTTCGTGTTGCCCTCAGTGCCAGAATTACATTGACATAAACACAATACACGCCTAGAAAGAACCATTAACGAATTTAGCACGGAAGGATAGAATTACAAGTAATATTGTGCATGAAATAATAGCGTGCGAGTTTATAACTATATAACACTGAAATCGCGGCGAGCTATGAAACCGGACGAGAAAATGAACGCTACTAAGCACACTTTTTCTGAAAAGGACGATTAATCAAGCACTCGCAATGTTAGTTTTGCTATAGAGACTTCTCCGGAGCGAAACTTTTGCAAGAGCAATTTCCAACAGGCATCGGTGAAAGATTAATTAAAATCCACCGCGGCCAGGTACATTTCTGCATAATATATGCCCCCCCCCCCCCTGCTTTTAAAGCAGACAATAATTCTAAAGAAAAATTTTACAAAGACTTCCGATAAGTCTTTAAATATATTTTTGCGGATAGTTAGCCGTGCACACTTGCAATAAATGGTACCGCAATGTGAAAACCACACGCAATAGTGTCTATTACTTCTGAACTTCTATGCGACAAAAATGAATTACCATCACAAATCAAAAATACGGAGTTTTTCGATTTGTATCCAAAAATACATAACCACTTTGCGTGATGGCATCATCTCATTGACTATGTGTTAAGCGCTCAGACTTGCTAGATGATAAGATTACACGAGTCTCATACACGGTGCAGAAGCCGATACAGATTACGAGAAATTATCGCGCTCCCGAATCCGGTTCATACCAACGGAAATAAAGAACCCCCTGCCATTCTGGATAAACGCCGAAACGAACTACATTTGCAACCAAGCTGTAATCTTTACCAGAATATACGTAGAGCACGAATCACAGCCTGCTCCATCTCTCGGTACGCAAAACGCAAGAGTGAAAACCAGATTGGTTCGTTGATTATTTCTCATCGTGTTCCACCTAATTTGTGAGAGAAATGGACACAGTACACACGTAAAATACCTTAATAATGAAACCGAGGAAAAGAAAGAATGGTTGAAAAGGTTAAAAACTCCCTCTATAAAACAACTTGTCGTCTAATGAATGTGTGGTGAATACCTAAAGTAAACTAATTTCTTCGTCAGTTCTCTAATCAATTAAAAGAAACCGGTTCGCTCGGCTGAAAAAAATTTACGCTGCTACGCACCCACACTGAAGATGGCAATAATAGTGATTAAATAGTTAAAACGTGACAAATATGCTATTTCCATATACCGAATCATCAGATAAAATTCCACTCTAAAAACTCAGCCCCTGGTGCCGACGGAATTCATTCATTGATGTTAAAGCACTTATCACCACCTGCCCTTTCATATCTCCTAGCAATCTATAACCAAATCTGGGCTCAAGGCTCCATACCGCTATCCTGGAAAGAAGTTATCATAGTCCCTATCCTTAAACGCGGCAAAGATCCCACCCTCCTCTCAAGCTACAGGCCAATTTCTTTGATTTCAGTACTGGCTAAAACTTTGGAAAAAGTGATCAACAGAAGACTGTCGTGGGTCTTAGAAACCCGTGGACTCCTCTCCTCGTGCCAGTCTGGCGGACGGAAAAAAAGATCGACGCTAGAGCATTTATCCAGTTTGCACAACGAAGTCAGAGCAGCTTTCGCTAACAGAGAGCACACCTACTCAATTTTCTTTGACATAGAGAAGGCGTATGATCGGTCTGGCGTCTGGGATTACTCCAGAAGATTATTAAGAATAATGTAACAGGGAACATGTTTGCGTACTTAAAAGATTTTCTCCATGACAGATTTATCCGGGTAAGAATAATTAATTCCCTTTCATGTCCGCAATTCCCAGAAAACGGACTCCCTCAGGGCTCGGCCCTAAGCGTGACCCTCTTTAACTTATATATCAACGACATCGTGGATCACATCCCCCCTCCGGTAATTGCCCGCCTTTTTGTTGATGACTTGAACATTTCCCTAACAACATCGAATCCTTCCCATGCCCAACACACTTTGCAAAATGTGTTAAAAAACTTAGAAGAATGGTCTAGCCTGAATGGGCTCTCCTTCTCTCCATCTAAAACTAAATGTATTGACTTTAATAGGAAAAATAAAATTACTTCTCCTCCAACTCTTTTTTTAGATAATTCTCTTCTCACATACTCCAGTACAGCAACTTTCCTCGGGATCATTTTCGATAGCAAATTATCCTGGCGGCCTCACCTGCAATCTCTTAAAAAGAAGTGCAGCAAATATATCACTACATTAAAATATCTATCCCACAAAAACCATAACTCTCCCCCCAAGCTTCTGCTAACACTTTTCCAATCCCTTATCCTCAGCCGTCTCTCCTACGGATGCTCATTGTATTCTACCGCCTCCCCATCCCTTCTCAAAATGTTGAACCCACTACAAAATTCTTCTCTTCGATTAATACTAGGTGCGCACCATACGTCCCCCACGCACAGCCTCCAATCCTAATTGGGTTCTCCACCCTTACACTTTCAAAGATCCTTACACTCCTTCCGCGATTCTTTAAGAGTCTTCCTTCTTGGACTTTGTGATCCTTACCCCACACCTCCTAATGGCGCGCTCCCTCGTCTAACAAAAATCCTATTAGACTCCAACATCGACCTCCAACACTTCAAAAACCTCAATACACCACCTCCTCTTCCACCCTGGGCTACCCTACCAGCTGAAATCGATTATTCCCTTGTACATTTCTCCAGGGGAAAAATCTCCTCCTCCCTCCTCTGCACCAGAATCTTCGCAACCCTTAAAAATATTCAAATCACCAAGCCTACTTCACTGACGGCGCGAAATCATGCCCTGTTTCCGAATCGTCTCCTACTGCTTGTTCCTTTCACTCTAACCTAGTTTCGTCGTCCGCCCGCCTCCATGACCACTGTTCCGTTCTCGATGCCGAACTTTATGCCATTTTCCTAGCCCTCGAATCCACAGTTAAATCCCCTCCACCCAACCAGCCGCATTTTGATTGTTTCTGATTCACTAGCAGCTTTGGAGTCCCTTCCCCAACAATCCCCATCGAATTACATAACCAACTCTATACAATCCCTAATTCTAAAATTAAGATCATCCTCCCACCAAATTACTTTCTTATGGGTGCCAAGCCACACCGGACTTAGGGGTAATTACTTAGCTGACATCGCTGCTAAGTGAACACTGTCGTGCCCCATGCCCTGTTCCCCTCCTCTTCCCGCCGACATAGTAAAATCTATAAAAATTCTTGTGCAATCCCAATGGAAGCAAGATTGGCTCACTAGACAATCTTGCTTTCTAAGAGAGATAAAACACGGAATTGACCCTTGGTTCCCTCCTCCTGACCTCCCCAGAACCCACTTTGTGGCTATGGCAAGACTCCGCATTGGTCATATTTCGCTGACCCATGATCATCTCCTACTTAATTGCGAGCCCCCTTTCGAATGCCCCTTTTGCTCCCTTCCCCCCTCTCCTACAGTAAAACACCTGCTCCTGGAGTGCCCATCCTTCGCGCTCCAGCGCGCCAAGCATCGGATGGTGTCTTTGCAGTCGTCTTTGGCCAACTCGCCTTTGAACATTGCAGACACTATTCGGTTTCTTTATACAACTAACCTATTTCGAACCATTTAACTCTCCGATTGCCATAGTGTCGTAATAGCCCCGGCAGCTGTACACGACACTTAAAAAAAAAAAAAAAAAAAAAAACATTTAAGAACGAAAAGACTGAAGTAGTTAATCTTACCATTAATATAACCGCTTTCACAGGACACCCCCTCGTAAACCCAAAGTTTCGTAAAGTTCAGAAAGTGATCAGTGAATTGAAAAACCGGAAAACTATGCAATACCCGATATAATTCGAGTAGGAAATTTTAAAACAAAATAGCACGCAGTCTAAACGTCTGTGCAGTTCCGTTAAGAAAATTGCGATAAAGTGGCCCGAGAATTTTTTCTGCAAAGCGAAAATTTTAAACAGGAAGAAACCTGTTTGAAGTACCGTGTTACTTCCGCGACGTCTGTGACAGATAAACTATCGGCCACGGTTAATACGTGATCGAATTTCTTCCAGATTGTACAAGAATCTGACTGTTGTCAGAATCGCAGTCGTATCCATCGCTAGTTGTCTCCGAAAAAACCCGTACGGACTTACTTATATCTTTTGTATTGACTCGGCTAAAGTCCCCTCCCCTCTAGAGTCAATGAATGGGCTTTGCTCTTTCAAATACAATTTCGAACTAAGTTGCTTAGAAAACGGGTGAACTTTATAATACTTTACCAATGAATGAATGTTCACACAGCTCAACTCCTATGTACTTATTCACAATTTATATTTCATGTCTATATGTTCAAAAAAAAAAAAAAATCAAATGCAATCAGGGGTAAAAATTAAACTTAACGTTATTTCTTATGCGAAATTCACAAAAATATATTTCTTTTTGGTCAAATATCACATTTTAATAGAGTGCATAAACCCACTGATTGATTCAATCATTCTGGTAACAATGGGAACCAATTCGACCGTTTTAAATTGAAGTCTGATTTAACCTAGGAATCAATTTGATCAGCTAATGTAGTAATTCCAGTTTATTACAGGAACCAATTCGACCATATCCCTTCTCTGGATGTGAAGAAAAAGTTACACAAAACCGAAAAAAATAGTTAAAGTCACAAAAAAAATTCTATGATATATATATATATATATATATATATATATATATATATATATATGTATATATACGAGTCCATGTACATTCTTAAAACATTTTTGTATTATAAAGTTGTGTTAATGCTTTAAGAAAACTGTAACTGAAATTTTTGCGTAAATTGCAAATTAACGTTATCGGTTATGAAAATTTGTTCGAGAAAAACAATTACGAAGAATGAGGCAATTGGAACCGAATATTGTTCTATAAGCGCTGTATGACTATCATCTAGAGTTCAGCGGTTGTCCCTACAATGGTGTCCGAAGAATCAAGTTATAATATTATGAATATACAAATATTCGTAATAATCCGCGTTCGGACTAGCGAAATATTTAGGTTTCTTATGCTAACGGATTAAAATGAAACTTTCATCTTTTTAAAGTAAAATAAACTTAATGGACTAAGATAAAATGGTTTTTTACAAAAAATAAATACCAGGTACCCCCAAATGTCTGCCCCTTTTGTAGTCAACCGAGCGCCCCATCCACCTATCACCTACTTCTCGAATGTCTGTCTTTTGCAGTACCACGATCCATTCACTTTACCACTTCCTCTAGTTCTAAGATACTGTCAAATGCTCCGCCCGCGGTCGCAGCTGTATTAGCTTTCATGCGGAGCAGCGATCTGTACTATCGCGTTTAATCCCCTTAAGTAGGCTCCATGTGCTGTAATAGCCACAGTAGTTAAACACGGCACATGGGAAACCTCATATACCCCCCTATAAAAAAAAAAAAAAAAAAAAAAAAAAAAAATACCCATACTTGAAGGTTTATTATAACAATTTAAAAATGCATTAAAAAGTAAAAAATAATTACTCCCGATAAAAAATATATATCAGAGTGATATAACACTTAAGTGATGATATTACGATAATTCTTATACAACATTAAAACCTTAATTAGAGTTGGCATCAAATTCATGTTACAATATCTAGGAACACTTTAATGAACATTTAACGCAGTTTTTAATTATTCTTTTAATACGAATTCGATGACGACTCTAATTAAGGTTTTAATGTTGTATAAGAATTACGGTAATATCATCACTTAAGTGTTACATCACTCTGATATATATTTTCTTATCGGGAGTAATTATTTTTTACTTTTTAGTGCATTTTTAAATTTTTATAATAAACATTTAAGTATCGGTATTTATGTTTTTTAAAAAAGCATTTTATTTCGTTACTTTTTAGTGCATTTTTATTCAATTAAATTAAAACATTTTAATAAGAACAGATATTTCCACGGTGTGAAAACATCAAAAACTACCTTTCCATGGTAATTCGGCAAATTTATAGTATTTTAAGTCAATAAATCTAACCCGACGGCGGTGAAAACAATCATGAATGAAAAGCATCCAAAAAGCTTCAATCTCCCGCATTATTATCAAGGATAACTCAAAAACTACCGGTCAGATCTGGATCAAATTTAAATGGGACCACATGAGAAACACCACCTTTCAAATAAAAGAAGAACCATCGAAATCGGTTCACTTAGACGAAAGTTCTGTGGTAACACACATAAAAAAAAATAATAAAAAAAAAAAAAACAAAATAAAATAAATAAAGAAAAAAAAAATACAGTCGAATTGAATACCTCCTCCTTTTTTGAAGTCGGTTAATAAAAATAAATTAATTCCGAATGATGTATTAATTATTTAATCGAATTAGGCTGAGTAATTAAAGGGATTCCGAATTGTGGAGCAAAAAAAAAAAAAAAAAAAAAAGAGAAAAAGGAAAAAAACCGGTTTTGGAACTCCTGCATTATTTATAATTATTCAATATGTTAAAAATGCGAAATTGTGTGTACGTGTGTATATGGTACTGCAATGGAAATTTGTAATAAAAAAAAATGTCGGAAAAATGTTCGCAGGAAAATTTGAATATTTGTAAATGGCAGGTGATACAATAAGATGATATTGTCCCCATTTAGAAAAGAGCGGGTGTGTTTCCCTTTTTTCGAAATTAGTAGTGTTATATTAAGTTCAAATTACTGGGTTATGTGAGTTGCCCCGTTTTGTATTCCGCGCGGGTATTCTTACAAATTAGATTATTTCATTGCGAAACGAACGATTAAACAAAATACGCAATAAAAATTTCCGAGCCGACAAACTATTATCATTTTGCACGATGGTATTAATTTTCGATGCGGTACTGAAGCCGTGTTTTTCAAATTAGACGTGAAGATTGTTTCGTACCGTTTCGCAAACTGTTTCACATACTGGCTTGAATTCGCCGCTTAAACATTTACGCTTTTTTCCGCTATTCGAATGAAGGCTCGCTGCTCTATTTACTGTCGTAAATAATTGAACAGCCAGGAAAAATCAAACAACCCGAGAGTGTGCTGTGTTAATCATCGTGCGTTCCGAAACATGCCGGCGATAAGCTTACAATTAAGCGAAGGAATGTTTCATGAAACACGATGAGGAACGAACGGTTTATTTATTGCTACAAATTGTGAAACAAAAACGGTTCGCACTCGTTAGTTAAAACACGACGTACGTGTAAAGTTGCCGGCTCCAAATCCGTTGAAATGTTCAATAATTCAGACGAATATTATCAGCGTTACCCGGCTGATACTCGAAATTAGAGGGACAACGGTAGCAATAAAGGAGTAAAAACACGCTCGTGCGATATTCCATTATCACGGAGCGCTCAACTCGTAAGTAACTTTATTCGGCCGTACTTTAATTATGTTCCGAAATGTTTTTAGCCGGACGATTCTGTGTGCTGGGAAGTGGAAATTTGACTAATAACAAAGAATCGTTTGATAAACGGAACTCGGAATAAATTAATTCTTCGATTATCATTCGCATTTTGTGAACATCATAGAGGGGGCTGCTCGTCATTGTAAGACACACAATATCATGAAAAAATTTATACGAAATAAACATAGAAATATGGGCGCGCATAGATCCACCGATAGCGGCAATATCTTTTAAGACATTTTGAAAAACGTCCTGATTAGTTGTAATTCATTATTGAAAACGTCAGTATCAGATTCGGAGATTAACTAATGACTACTGTTAGTAATCACTAATGGAATTCATAGCCTAGATCAATCGAATTTTACTCAACTCACCGAAAGCTGCTAATTGGGGCACTGTTGTTGCAGTCATTCTCGCTCGATGTTAATTGGTTCAAATTTATTTTTCTAAAGCGACTGCGGATAATTTTCCAACTAAATGAGAATTAAAAGTATACTTTTAGGCAGAGCTAATTCAGAATCTTATCTATATAAGTAGAAATTGATATGCAGATCACACCACGGGACAATGGTATTGTGTTCGTGAGTCGTGTGTCTTAGATTGCAATATATTTCACTCCCGATGTACGGTAGCGGATCATATCAATGGGTAAATTGGGGGACGTAAAGCGGTAGTTCTATTAATAGGCGACGCAATGTGCAAAAGCGGTAATTTTCATTTTGAACGACGGACCTCGCATTGAAGGATATAGTGATCTCTGCGTCAGGGCCACAACGTCGTTGTCATTTTCTTGTTGGACCCATCTAGCGGGAGTGACCGGATATATCTTTTTGGAATTTTTCATAGAGTAAATTTTGTTGAACCAGTATAAAAGGGGAAGAATTGAGATCACGGAGCAAGATTAAACACACATGGACATACAGTATAAAAAACCGGTATCATCATCATCAGTGTATCAGCCTGTCGGCTGGTTCGCCGCATGTATCAATTGCTTCCATCCGAGCCTGTCACACAGGCTTTCTTCTTTAATTCCGGATAAGTCGTTATTCCACTTTCTTCTTTTAGCACTGTGTCAATGAGTGCTATTCGTGGTCTTCCGCGTTGCTTTTTTATCTTGCCTTCAATAACATCCTTCAAGATATTTTGGTTCTAACGCAATGCATGACCTAGCCACTCAAGTCGCCTCTTGCGGATTATAGTATACTTCTTTTTTCCTTTAATCTTTCTAGTACTAGTTTGTTATTTATTTTCTCGACCCAATTAATTTTCTGTCGGCGCCGCCAGCACCACATTTCAAATGCTTCTAATTTATCGCGATCTCTCTGCTTCATCATGATTTCGCACCGTATACTGACCATACCAAAGTTTTAACCATGTTTTTGCGTAAGCTGACGGACATTGTTTTCTGCGTCATAAGTGAGCATTTGTCGTTGAAAGCTTTTTTCCCCATTGCTATGCGATCGTTAATCTCCCGCGAAATGTGTTATGCACTGTCCTAAATATCTGAATGATTTTACCTGTTCTATTATGTCGTTTCTCAGTTTTATCATTATTTGCCGGCAGGCCTTGCCAATTGCCATCACACTTTTGTTTCCCTAGTGTTAATCTTACTTTTCCATTACTACATCTAATTTACTAAAATCATTGCTGTAGTAATGGAAACTCGAATTAATTTTATACACAGCCGGTGTTATTACGCATTATAGTGACTATTGAATAAATTAAACACTCTATCGCGATAATCTGGCAGCTGAAAAATGACGTCGCAAAAACGCATCGCAGACGACCGTCGATATAGAAGCGAATAAAGAGAATAACGCATCGGTAAGAGGCGATCCAAGTTAGAGATTTATCAGAAGCGTAGCATCGTTAAATTTTTGATCGACAACGTTTAAATTTAAACGTTTCGTATAGATTGTAAACTCGAAGAATCGTCCTTTACGGTAGTTGAAAATTAATATCGATGTAAGTACCGGCTAAACGACGGATCATCGGCGTCTTCTATCCGTTGTATCATCATAATCCTAAACGATTAATCGGTCACTTAATAGCAATAAAACAGAAGCAAAAAGCATAAGAGACGATATTCTAAACCGAAACACACTTAGCAGTTCTATTAGGGAAAAAAAGCAAAAGAAACCCTCGCAATAATCTATATGAATAGTTTATTTGTACTTATAATGTGGATCTTATTTCGAATTACTTAAGATCTTATTTTGATTTTCGCTTCTACAAAAAGAAAACAAATAATTACTGACAGACTATTTTATTAACCCGTACTTTCTACTTATGTATCACACGATATACATAAGTAGTGGGATCAATAGTTAAGAAAAACTTTTAAAAACGAATAATGAAGTTCAGTTCCTATTCGCTATGTATCAAATACCCCACACACAAAAAGAAAAAAAGGAAAAAATATACGTATTTTTTTATAAAATTTTGAACTTTTCGCGCCCGCGGGCCTAATTTTGTAGCTGGAAATCTGGATGCTGCAAACTATGTGAGGGAATGCGCGTACTTTTAACCTTGATCACAATTTTTAGCTGAAATACTCGTGCCACAACGGGGGGGGGCATTATTTTCCGCGTTTCTTTTTTTTTTTTTTGATCTTTTCACCAATTTTGAAAGTTTCGTTAAGGAAATTAAGCATGGCTTCATTCGCGACAAATAACGATCTCTCCATCTTTATAACATAGGTCTAAAAAAAAAAAAAAAATATGTATATATTTTTTTTCCCGAGCTTTCAACAGCCTGCAGGACTAAATATGAAGTTGTAAGCTCGGCTATATTTTCCTATTTTACGCTCATGTTTGAGATACATTTCGGCTTGCTCCACTTTTCGCTTTTTGCCTAGCGGAGTAGGGGGTAAAATAATTTTTAATCGGTAATTTTTTTATTTCATGAAAGATCTTTTGCATTTTGTTCTACATTTTAAATTACACTTGGTTGATAGTGGTCAAATGGCTTACTGCCGGGAAGATTAAAAAAAAAAAAGAAAAAAGAACACCTTTAGATGGTTATTTTTAAAGGGTTATTTGGCGACAAGCTATGTATTTTTTAAAGGTGTTTCTTGAGGTCTTTTTTTTCTTTTAAATTCCACATTATATATATTCTCGATGTATTTTTTTTTGTTTTTTTGTTTTGTATTTTTTTTTTTTTTTTTTTGCCAATCCAGGATAAATAAATTGCCGAGAAGTTTAATTGTAATTTATGATCCAATTTTAAAGTTCATAAATCAAACCGTTCCTGAGTTTATTCTTGTCGTTTTTGAACTGTCTTATTAGGGATTCTTCGTACGTTACATGTGTACGGAATTCTAAACAAAAGTAATAATACACACAAAAAAATAACGCGTCTCGTTTGCAGAAAATTTAAAAAAAAAAAAGTACATATTTTATTAATTCATAGCGACATGTTCGGAGCTAAAACAATTTCAGTGTTCTAAGGATAAAAAAAATTAGTGTATCATAAACAAATTCGTACATAGACTCTCGGCATTGTCTGCAATTTTGTTTACACTATTTAATTATTTTCAGGCATCGTTCGTACGGGGAGAAACATATCGGTGATAAATTGATTAAATATATATATTTTTTTTTTGTATACGTTATTATTGTATTTAATTTTCAACACTATAAACGACGAATTCGTATAATGAGAAAGTTCAGAGTTTGTTTTATACTTTCAAACGCAATCTTTAAATAAAACGTACCAAATGCATATTTTTTTTATTATTTCATTAATTACTATATAAAGAACCGGGACAAAGAAGTAGAGAATCTTCATTAGCGACAGAAAATCGATCAGAAGGAACCGGAGAAAGGAATATGAAAAAAGGGAATCGGGATTGAGAAGGAAGTAAATTTAGAAATAATCGGATCCAATTATGGAAATACAAGTGTGGTCGATTGTTATTTTTTCATCGCACGGACGTATTTCACTAAACGGCTGCCATTCTTTCGCAAACAAACCTATGCCAGACCATTTTCAACCCGTTCCGCATTTCCCAACCGACCGCAATTTTCTTGCGCAAGTTAAAGGCCTGTGTAAGGTCAATTCCGTGTAATAGCAAAGACAAAAGTAAACAAAACGAAACCGCAATATCCGGTTTTTTTTGAGTTTTTTTTTTTTTTTTGTTTTTTTTTGTTGGGCCAGACGACTTATTCCCCATTTGGCCACTGTTATTATTCGTTTTTAATTAAAGTCTGTTGCTGATGCTTTCGGCGGCTGTAACACAGATTAGGGTAGGTTTCTTGCTTAAATGCGCAGTATTTGCTTGACAGGCGCTGAGTGTAAAACAAAACTACGGAAAAAAAAAAGTAAAGTCAACTAGCAGCGATGTGTAGGTGTGATGTGTATTTAACGAATGAGGTAGCAACAAAGCCATTTTCCCAGAAAAGGAAAAAAAAAAGGCCATTCGAAATGGACGAATTATTTTTTCTTCGCGAATTAAGCTGCACTTGACGTTTTTCGCTTACGAAACGTTAGTAAACCGCGAAAACTACGTAAATGGATCGCGCTTCACACAGAGTTGTTATTGTCAGTAATTTCAGAGCAGGGACTTTTTGGTTTTTTGTTTTTTATTTTTAATTTTTTTTCTTTTAAATTCGCTGATAAAAATAGCATTTCCTGTTCCACGCAGTTTTTTTTTTTTTTTTTAATTTTCACATTAATAAATAATACGTTTAATGTTGAATAATTAAAATACATATTTTGACGTTGCTCGTGATTTTTAAGCGATCGGGTATAACTTTAATTCTATATAAATCCGTAAGTTAATTAAATTTCTGCTGGCTGACAATTCTGAGAAAAGAACAAAATGATGTAGATATATTCTAACGGATACAAAAATAGTATGACAAAAAAATTACAAAACCAACAGCATTATGCACGAACTAATCCCATCGCTGATAGTGTAAAATTATGTTTGATGTAGTACCTCTTCTGCCAGTGAATGGCACATGACTTACGGATAATCGGTGTTTCTTTAAGAATTCGAGGCACAGCAGACCAGTTCAGCTAATTGTTGTTTCGCCCCAAAAAACACCCGCGATCGAGTTTTAGTCGGTACGCGGGGTCGTAAACATTTGTTGCATGCGCATGTAGACTCTGATATTGAAACAAGCGCGATCCAATGATACATATTACATACATATGCGAGTATTCTCCTCTCGTTTTTAGCTAAACATTGTGATAGCTGGTTTTCCTTTCGAATAAAAAAAACTTTTGACATTTCACGTCGTTCCCCTAACAAACTTTCGCCTATATGTAGAGAGTTTCACACTAAATCAGCTACGGTATATATAATTTACGTCTGCCGAAAGATCACACAACATTAGATAACACATATTTTCACGGATGATTCTAGGGGGCCTAATAGCGTTGGTGCTTTTTTTTGTCCTTCCAGATTTTAACCTTTCGGAAAATCATTTCGCCTTCCTTGCTTTTGTTCCATCATTACGGCCCAATTGATGACGGGCCTATGCTCCGCTCCATTATTTTCATCTCGTCTGACCGCTTCTTTTCCAATTATTTAATTATTTCTGACTCTATAAGTGCCCTCCAGGCGATCCCCATTCCGGCTCATTCGTGCGATACTCGATCTTCTCTCTTCGCGTCACTCCATCGGTGTTGATTTATTGTTGGTGCCCAGCCATGTAGGTAATGAGGCGGCGGATTCTCTGGCCCGAGTTTCTGCCTTCTTCTATTCTTTTTTCCACATAATCCCACCCTCTAATCTCCTGTCACTATGCAAAAAATTCCATCTGAGGTTTTAGTCCGATATTTACACTTCTTCTTTCGGTAATCCTTCTGTCTGTCTGCATAACTTATTTTTCCTTCTGTTTTATTGCACTTCGAGTTTTCTTCACTACCCCGTTTTATTGCTGTTTCTGATTTTCGTCTACGTTTTTTATCATTCTCTTCTACCATATTCCCGTTACCGTTTCTCCTTAGTTTCTTCTCCATATTGCCCTCTTCATCCGAACGAATCAGCGGTTTGCAACACTGATCATATTCCCTTTGAACACCTATCCCTTTCTTCTGAACGTTGCGCTCCTATTTTCATCCGGGCTTCGAGCTTCCTACTCATTATTGTGCGTCTTACGTCCCCTGTCCTTTTGTTCTCCTTCTACAATCCAAGTTATTAGTTCCTTTATATTGTCTGTATCTGATCGAATAAAAATTTAATTGACGATTCTTTTCCTTCTCCTTGTTTCTTGGGTAAAGGTACTTAGTTGACGCGCCCGAAAAGGAAAAAGAAGAAAAAAGAAAAGCCTCCTAATCGTAAGAGCTTTGCAGACATCGCTAACAGGTACAGCCCCGGCGCTTTTTTCGTCGCGAATAAGTTCTATATCTGCGACGTATAATCTGCATAATTTTGTGTTGTAGCAGCATTGACATCAAATGCAGAATGTATTCAGAAAAAGAAAAAAAATAATTAAAATTTTCGGGATTTTAAAAAAAAAAAATAGTTAAGCAACGAACGAAATTAACTGGAACTGATTTGGTAAATTTCAATCATTCATGATTTCTCGTCGGTTTTCTATGCAAAAAAAAAAAAAAAATATATATATATATATATATATGTATATACAAACATAACGGCGACGATTAATGAAAATAGGTAAAATTTGTACGTATCACTCTGCTGCGGTTGCTGGATAGTCGTTGAAACAAGAAAGTTAAGTAAGTTTTAGCAAAAGGCAAACACCAGCGATGCGAGTGAAGTTTTTAACTTTACAATTTCACGCGAATGCCGCGAGTATTTTACGTATTATAAAACAGTTCTTGAAAATTCTGACAGGAGCAAATTCAAAAACATTTCTTAAATCAACCCCGATATTAATATGTTTAACTTAATTATCGGATATACATATAAATATTAGTTGACAATAAGTTAAAATAAATAATCTAAATAGGCTGGCAACACGATGCAACTAGTAAAATTTGAATACTCGAATCGCTGCAGATGTGGTAGGAGTTAAATGAAGAATGTGAATGTAACTAGAATACATATTAGACAGATGCGGTTTTCTCATTGTGTGACGTCACTAATTGAAGTATTACGATTATACCGCGTCGATCACTGTCACATGTAATGTTCACATTACATAGTTAATAAAAAAAAAAAAAAAAGCAAACAAAAAATGTAAAGATTGTAAAATAAATAAAACAAAGAAATAAAAAATCAATTGTAACGTGTTGAGAGAGTGAATGTATGAGTAAATGAGAGCCGGTTGCTGGCTGGATGTTGTCGTTACGAGAGTGATTCGTCTTTTAACGGATGCGCGCAGTTATCGATGAGCAAAGGAACGAATCTTCTTTAGCGATAAAAGAGGATCGTTAAAAGGAAAAACGGAAAAGACAGAAAAATCCGGAAAGAAGGTATGGAGTATTGATGCAGTCTTCGGTCAGCCTAAGTGTTGGTCAAGTTCTCATCCAGTTATTTGTCAATTCGCGAAACAGGCGAACCTTTTTTAGAAAAGAATCAGTCTGTTCGTTAACCGAAACAATTTCTATCGAAAAAGGTCCTAGCAACCCGATCGCTCTGAAATTCGCTTTTTCGCTCTGTAATTAATAGCATTTTAGTCAAGCTTAAGGTATTTCACTGTCGATAATCGCGTCCCCATATATCAAAAAGCCAAGCCGAACCATCAACGTGCGCCCATCTGTCAACAAAGGATCAACCACCATCTAGCAACGGCAGCAGAGTGATACGTAAAAAATGTTATCTATTTTCGTTAATCGTCGTCGCTATTTTCGGATATATATATATATTTATAATTGTGTTTTCAGCGGTCAGACGTTTAAGAAAGATGAGTGTATAGGCATTTAACCAAAATATATTATTTAAAATAAAACATAAAAATTAATTTAATAATAATAAATTAAAATTCAAAATAAATTAAATCCACGCGGGTGCTAAGGGATCTTGTGGTTGGCATCCTTGAGGGCTATTAAAACAAGCACTTCACACATTACTACACAATTATAGCCGTACTCAATATTACTGCATTTCTTTAGTATTAACACATGTCAGATATCATTTTGTGTCCACTGTTCTGAATAACTTCATTTGCGATTATTAAAATTACTTTGACGAAAAAATAACATTATCACTTTTTTTTCTTTCACGCGATAAAAATAATTTCTTTTTTTTTTTTCCTTAACGACTGACCAACTTTAGTGGTTATTTAGTAATTACTTTAATATGATGAAGAATGTTTTGCAAGGGGGTGTTACTCGATAGTACTCCCCCTCAAAATAATGGCTGGACAAGGTCCGAAGGCTTATTTTGCCACAGTTTTTTTGTGTTTCATCGGAATTTTCCAGCAAATTGGTGGCAAGGGAACTCATATAAGCGTAAAATTGGGCGACATATTTATTTGGTTGTTTTTTTTGATTTCATCCTTCACAAACATGACGTTTAAGTCATTATGGAGCCAGGGCACTGTAGTAATGGTTCTCCTCGGTACCCTATTTTGATATCGCTGTATTTTCTCTTGCCGATCTGAGTCACTCTATTTTTATCTGTTGATCTTGTTTGTATTGTTTGTTGTGTTCGGTAAAATGGGCAAATCGTGGTTGTAACAACAGTCCTAACAAGTTTTGTTACATTTGTGCGGAGAATATACGATAAAAAGAAAGCATCAAAGAACATTACAAAATTTGTCATAAAAGTTTACTTTACTTATTTTAAGGCTGGGAGATCAAAACATATCTTGGCCACTACACATAAGGTACATTTTTCTAAACAAAAGATTTGTTACAAAACATTACTAAGCCCCACCTTTTTGTACATCTGGGGGTATATTGTTATAGGAAATTTTTAGCAAATAAATTTATTTTAAATTAGGAATGTCATGTTTGCGTGGAAGAACTGAGAAGGTGATCACGGGGAAAAATAGAGGCATTCTCAGGTATGGAGTTCCTATGGTGTGGAGGAACAGAAATGTTATATCTGCACTATTGGCGTCCGTGGACACAAGTCTAAAAATAAAAAAAAATGATATTGTATCCGAACCTGCAATCAGCATGACGTCCCGTTCCTCACAATGCAGATATCCCAGTTGCCGATCCACCGGAATCATTGGAAGATATTACTTCTCTAAGCACAGTGGTGACGAAAGTAGGGAACTGGACGACGCTGAATCAGAATGTGGGTTTTAAAGCACCACACCGCAGTTGTTCAAGCAACACGAGTTAGACGATCTTGTCAGAAACTTACGTTTATAACAAAAGAGAAAGCAGAACTTCTTGGTTCTAGATTGAAAGGGAAGCACACCCCAGGGATATTGTTCCATTGTTATAGATCCCTTAAATAAAAGTTTGCGCCTTTCTTCGAACAAGAAGGTAGCTTAGTTTTCTGTTCCAGTATTGCAAGATTGGTAGAGCAATTTGGAATTCAATATAGAAAGGATGAGTGGAGATTTATTTAACATAAATAGAAATCGGGGTTTTCTGTACTTAGAAAACAACGTGTAGTTCTCTCCACATATTTGTCTGGTAAAACTCGAGCAGGTGAACAAACATAACGTAATTTCAGTTAAAGTGTATGAGAAGCGTACATTTTGGTAAAGTAAAATTGATTCCAAAGGACTGATTTTGTGCGTGTAATGCCAGTTCGAGGAGAATGTGGCTTCGTTAGTAGTTAACTACTGGAAGGAGATTTTACACACACACTTGGTAAGTTAGATGTAGAATTTTAATTAAGCAACGCTGCTGTAAATTTCCATGCAGTTGCTTTCTCTGGTCTCGGCTCACAGAGAGGATTTATGCCGAAAAGCATCTGCGTGTGAGTATTTTATAGTCGTACATGTCTAGTCGAAATTGTTTTTCACTTTGAATGATAAAGTTCCTTTTCCATAAATACCATTACATATTATCTCTGTATATGACAAATGGTGAAAAGTGTTTTTCTATAATATCATCCTATTCACCGTGTTTATGGTGATATATTTAAAAAAAACATAAAGGATTAATCTGTTTTTATTTGGACCAAAAAGTAGCGATATAAAACGCTTTATTTACACCGTTTAAGGTGTTTATTTATTTTTGAAAAAACTGTAAACATTCCAAAACTATAAAACTAAACTAAGTAAATACCTTTATAGAAATATTTACCCTAAACACGCGATAAAAAGTTTTGAAAAAAAATTAAGAAACCATACAATTCCGAGTGGAAAACCATTTCACACTTTAATATTATAGTTCAGCTACTTTCTTTTTATTATTATTATTATTACTATTTGAGAAAAATTATTTTCGATTTTAATTATTAAAAATTGTGATTTCCGCGAATAAATATGAATAAATGTTAAATAAAACCGCGTACTTCATTTAAAAGAAAAATATACATATCTATTCAATAAAATGACTCGCTTGCTGCTCGGAACAAATTATCCTATTATACTGCATTATAAGTTTAAATATTTCGATCGCTTCATTTAGTGCCATACTATGTTATCATTGAAAAACATTGTAATCCGCACAATACTCTTCTTTGACGCTCGTACTGTATGAAATATTGAGTAAGACAGACAATTTTACTAATTACAAAAACAATTCATCTTCTAGTCGTGATCTTTTTCCCCCAAAAAATAAATGGGGCATCACCCAACTACATCTCATGTACACGTCCCTTAAAAATAACACGTACCATATTCTACGAAGAAACCGAATAATATGTACATAGGTAAAAATGCGATGCGAATACGAGCTTTTAATTTATATTCTCCTCAGTTGCATGTACACGTATATCGTGATGTTTCATTATTGCTTTTTGCCAACTCATCGGGATTTATTTAAATATTATTTTCGTTTAACTTTTTCGATTATAATCCGCTGAAATTTAGTTTTCCACCTGTAAAGAAAAAAACAACAACAACGAAACCGAATCGAGCTCTTAGTTTGATGAACTATAAAAATATGATCATCATCAGTGGGTCGTGAATCTCTCGTGGAGATATCGCGATTGTGATCTGTCCGACTGTTGTATAAGATGTCGCCACTGATCCCCGTTGTGGGTCAGTTGACACATTCTACGAAACGATTTCCTACAGTTGTCCGGATCATGTCTCGACATCTGGTGCTCTTTAGGGGTTTTTCCGGGTTTTCCTATTTCCGTCGTGAAAGCCCCCTCATATCTCGATTTGATGAGATTTAGGGAAGAAGAAATTATACAATTTTATATTCGTCGTCGTGTTTTTCCATATTTCAGGTCAAATTCATTTTTACGAGTTTTTTGTTTGTTTTTTTTTTTAATCATAAATTTATCTACTTTTGCGTTGTTGTTTTTTTTCTTTTTTTCCCAAATCTGAGAATTTGCCGGCAGATATTAAAAATCACCGAAAGAAATTGGAATATCGATGCGGGCAACGGTAGTGTTAGATAAAATTTCCCAAAAATGAGCGATAATTGTGACGTGGCTTCCGCGTTCTAAGATATCTAATACGAGTATGTTTGTTGTTACAGTCCTGTATAATCCTCATACGCATTTCCATTTGAAATTATTGAGTACTGGACCTCCTTCTGCCGTAAAGCTAAGGTGCATTACTTCAATAAAAATCCGACTCCTTTAGGAAGAAGGATCGAACTGTTCAGACCGATGAAGCGAATTCCATCGAAGTGAAGTTTGCATCTGTCTTCTCTTCATGACAGGAGGGTGGCCTGTGGGTTTTTGATTCCTCCGGTAACTTTTATTTATTCCTTATTCTTGGCCGAAGCTCCGAAACCGTACTTGAAATTATCTGTCACATTATCCGTCCCGCTTCTATTATCCAGTCTGTGAATGGAAGGGATATACACCCCTTTCACGTGATTCCAATGAATTTTCCTACACTGCCGTGAGAAATGTATGTGGCTTATTAAGGTATGTCAGTTAAGTCTATTCAATACTCGATGGGGGGTTTTTTTTTTAAATTACTACCCCTCGTGATTATTCTGTATTATTTTAACGTTATTTTTAAAGTATGCTCTTTATGTTACTTCACTTTTTATCGTGCCGTATTCATTTTCAGTCGTCATTTAATTCGCACATTTTATTTATTGACCAAAAATTAACCGAGTAATGGCGTTGATTTTATAAAATTACATGATTAAGAAGGATAAATTAAAACTAAATGTTTCAAAAAAAACAGTAAATAAATATTTTTTTTTATTTCTACCAAGTACAATTTTAGACAAGTGGCTCCAAAATATTAAGCAACGGACTCAAGTTACAAAAGTAGGAGAATTGTTCCAGATTGCAAGAAATCGAGACTCATTTCGTCATATTATGGTTGAATCCATGAAAAGTGGTTAAGCTATACTCGAATCGGGTTACATGAAGAAGAAGAAGAAGAGGAACATCTTAAAAATAATAAAATCATCTAAAATATCTTATAATTTAAAATCATCTATTTATAGTTCAAAACGGTCTGTTTATAATTCAAAATGGTTCACTTGCAGTTCAAATTAACTAAACTGGAATAAACTAAACAAAAATAAATATTAACACCCCTGGAATCAGCGCTATTATTGTTTTTTCCCGACAAATTTAATAATCGATATAATTTTTTTTTTTTTCTAAATAGAAGCGTTTAATTTTACCCAATGCTACGCAGAAATATTACATTGAACTAAATATACTTAAATAATAACTTTGCAGCACTCCCGGTCGCCAGGGGAGAGTTGACACAACATAGCATAGGGATCTGAAAGTTAATTATTGAGTTATACATATTAATTCTTTGCCCCCTGGCATAAATTACATTCGGAGATGAGATGATCAGCGTCCGCCACTTTGTTCGAGTCAAGTGATTATTGGCAATCGAAAGAAGAGATTAAGCCCATGTTCTGGAAAGAAACAGGGAGGCGGTTTACACCCAGCTGGAAGCGACAGAAGGTAACAATGAACAATCTGCTATTCATTGAAACAATCATAATGTATTTAAACCAAGGAACGTTAGTGATATTGCGTTGAACCCTTTCGTACTATTGCGCGCAAAATGGATTTGCCCATGCAGCCTCTTAATATTCTTTATGAGCATATCTAATAAGCTCGAATAGGTCTCTGTTAGGAAAGTATGGAACTAAATAACCGTTCGTCCATGCATCTTTGGCAGCCGTATCTGTCTTTTCGTTCCCATAGATATCCGCATACCCTAGTATCCAAACAAAGTTAACCACTACGCCAGATTCAACAAGGGGCACTAGACTTCTGATTTTATAAAGGTATGCATGGAATTTTGTGTTGGACGATAAGAGTTTATGAACAGCTCATGGAATCGGACATGATAATGATACTTTTAGAGAAATTATGTAAATTTAAAAAGGACAAAGCCTTGAAAATCGCAACGCATTCAGCGCTAAACACGGAGGTAAAACGGGGAAGAGATACCTTTTTCGGTTAGGTTAAAGACACGGTATGAAAAAAGCTGCTCCCGCGGAATTCAAAAATTTAGAACCATCAGTAGAAAAACCGTTTGGAAGTTCATCCAATGGTGTGAACTTATTGCATTGAATACTCTGTTGTTAGCGTCGTGTCTATTAATGAAAAGAATTCAAGTCTACTTGTAACTTAAAGCAGTTATGTGAGTATGGGTATTTGAAGATCAATAAAGGATACGACAGTATGCTAATAGGGGAATATCGCTGAAGCCTAGCAGCACTTAAAGATAACAAAAGCATTTTGGAAGCCTTAAATCTCCAATTGCTTTTAACGTCCGAATAAGATTTAGGTAAATTCATTGAGGAGGACAGCACTTCATAAGAAGCCTGTCTGCTAGGTACGGTGATCTAATAGGGAGAAGAGGAATATTGGTTTCAGCTTCCAAAGCAGCAACAGAGGTAGGTAAGCAAGCATCGATTACTGGATCCTTCGTAATTTGTTACTATTGGTTGTTGAGGAGCTATGAAAGAAATAACAGCCATAGTCTAGAATACTGCGATAGTATGCTTTGTATAACTTACTCATCGTGCAGTGATCGCTACACAAATTAACATTACAGAGCACCTTGAGTAAGGGTAACCGTTTCGGAAGTGTGTTAATTTTTTGTTGGTTTCAGTTAGACTTAGAGTCGGGAATATATGCCGACAAAAGGGGGACAATAGAACCGGCAATTGGGTTAATGGAACGATATGAGAACACTACTGCTGTTGAAGAAGCAACACGGACAAACCAAGATCATTTTTTATTTCTATATAAAAAATACACGATGACTATATATTCGGTCATTTTTTAATTTCTCATTACACTCATCTGTTACAGGTGTTTGAAGGTGCAGCCACGTGTTTCTACGCATTTATCGGTTTTGATATTATTGCAACCACCGGCGAGGAAGCAAATAATCCAAAGAAATCTATACCGCTAGCGATTATCAGTAGTTTAGTGATAGTTTTAATAGCCTACATTACCTCCTCTGTAATGCTTACGCTTATAAGTAAGTTGAACTTTATAGCTTGTACATCATTAATTACATTTAATAATTTGTGTGTAGATTAGAAAACTATTATTAACTTGTGTTTTTGTATAAATATTTTTTGTAACTTCATCGAAGGAAGTGTTCTTCATTTTAAATGATTCGCTTTTAACTAATCCTTTGCACACTGTGCCTGCTGTATTTCATAATTCTTTGGGCGAAGCATACATATATACAGATTGCGCAACGGCGCAAGAATTATATGAGTGATTAAAAAAAAAGAAAAAGAAAGAAAAATTAACTAAATTAATTTTTACATAATCGGAGTTAGTGGGGTTTCTTTTTTATTTCCTATAGAATTATCATTTACCAGTGGCGAATAAACTTTAAAATTCCAGCTGAACTGAATAGAATAATTAACAGTTAAAAATTTTTGTTCCTTTTTTCTAGCTACGACTTCTCTCTGGGTAGGAAATTTTTCGTGAGTGTCCAAGAAAAACAACTTAAGCAAGTGCAATAAATGTTACAGTTGCGGTCCAATTTTTATGAAAAAACATTTATCTTATAAAATAATCAAAAAAAGCTGAACATATTGCTATATATATATACATATATGTGTGGTCATTTTTACAGCGAGTAATTAGAAAAAATATCATCCAAACGAGATTATAAAACAATCTTTATGTGTAGTGAAAAATTAAATAAATTGCACATAAGCATTATGTAGCACATACGTACAAAACGCAATCTTTGTAGCATAAAAATCAAAAAAGGGAGAACAAATCCGCGTACGATGAATGTTATTATAATAACAGTTTTGTCATGCGACAGCGATTATAAATGAAAGCGGAGAGGTCTTAAGTTCACGCGGCGGGTCGTTCGCTATTATAAAGTTCATGCTGTGTAAGTCTAATGATGCTAAAGAGATTATTATTGGACCAATTTCTTCCTCAAGGGGCTCGTCTTTACGCTCTCCCGTATTTCTCTGAAACTAAAAGTTTTTAATATTAAATTCACCGACCGCTTCTAAATGCTACATCTGCAATCACCCCGAACCGTATTAAATAAAACGAAATATTCCGAAAAGTCAATCAAAAAAACTTGCCTTTAAAGCAGTTGTTTTTAAGGATGTTAATTTTTAAACAGTTTCATCTTATCGGGTATTTTTGAATCATCGCATTTACACGCCCGCACAAAAATGTTGAAATATTTCGCTGATTCAAAGGAGTTTCAAAAAATTTTCATTTAGAGAAACAGTACTAAAACAACTCGGTGAGCAGCCTAAACTTCTGTGCGCATTATCATAATTGATACAGGCTTAAAATCAAAAATTAGATGTCTTATAGAAGGTTAAAAAATAGAAAATGAAATGAAATTCGCGCATAATATGAAATATAAAATCAAGCGAATGAGGGAAGACTCGACAAACTGAGAATAGCGTCCTAATAGTATTACGAACTGTGAACTCGTGCAAAACTACACTACCATCTTCCACCGTGTCCGGTACAAATTTTTCCATGATCATCATCATTTATTGAACTTTATGATTCCAGTCCGTCTTATTCAGTGTTGTAGCTTTTAATTGAGCGTACGCATGGGTGCGTTTCATATCGTGAATCAGTTGTTGGATGTAACTGTTTTTTAATCTTCCTTTGTGGTTTTTTTTTTTTTTTTTTTATTGTTTATTTTATTTTCTATAATTTTGATCAAAATTTCATCATTTCCCGCTGTATAACCGATAATTTTCGACCTACGTTTCTTTATGATATTCAGTAAGTCGCGAGCTTCCATCACTCTATTCTTCCGATTGTAAATCAAATCCAGAGTTTCTTCGCAACCTTGTTTCACTTAAAGAAAGCCGAAGATTTCGGAGGCCGTGGTATTATTTTGTGCATTTACAGTCAGATATAAAATGGGAAAAATGCAAGAAAAGTAATGCAGTAGGTTCTACTTATTTTCCACATCGCAAACGCCCAGCCATTTCAGAATATGTTCTCCACGCTTGAGTATTTTCCGTTACAACCATTTCTACGATATGTGCACCATACCTATACCGGATAATGACACCGCGCCGCTGTCGACGGATATTCACTATTTTGGGGCGATACCCTAGCCCTTAGATAAAAATTTTAACCGCAGGTACCAAAAAATAGCGATGTAAGATATTTACCGGGATCTAACACCCGCTGAGGGAGAGACAAGAGTAGAATTTATACAGACAAATTTTGGTAGCCACAGTTTCTCAAGCTAGCCATCTACGTCGTCGTATCTTTTTACCCCGTCACTACTAGAATTACTTGCTTGAGACTTGGTTCCCGGCTGTTTATTGATTATTCGCAGTTAATCTACATATCTATAGAATATGATCCACCACCCGCGATTGCATCTCTTCTCGATTCAAACTCCCGGCCCTAAAGATACGCATATAAGAACACCTACGCCCAGAGAAGGAAATCCTATTCCGACGTATTTAATTTTCCATACAAAACGTCCAAAAGTCTCAAAACACGCATTTTATGACCGTAAAAATGTTCTCGAACAAATGTCAAATCATGGAATTTTTTTATAATATGTTCCGAAAACTCAATTATTTTACAGTTGAAGCTGGTTTATTTTGTACTAACATAAAACATGACAATTTTTTGTTAGCTGGTAACATAACGGTCTTTTGTTTTCGCAACATTTAAACTAAATATTTATTCTACTCTTTTATCGCACTTAATTCCTTTTATTTATATATACATATATATATATATATATATATGTCTATATATATATATATTAAATTTTCATGATAGACAATGATAATCAACTACTTCGCTTTTAAAATAGACTTAGAATTGATCGATTTTCATAGAGCCGAATGTTACATACACAGAACATCGAGAGCAAATATTTTGTTTATTATGTGAACTTGGTTAAAATCCCGGAAATTAATTAACTTAGAGCAGCAACAACATACAGAAAATAGGCTTCAGTGAATAACATTAATCGCCAAAAGTTAGAATGTGTGCATGACATACAGCAACAGAACTAGCGTAACTTGCTCTAGTGCAGTGAAATTTTGTTTTTCTGAAATTTAGTGCATAAGTGTGATCCTCAACGTGACGGGTAGTTTGTAAATTTTGCAGATTTATTTTATTGAAACAAATATAACGTGGAACACTGAAGGTCAGAATCTTTTTAGCAAAATTCGACAAAATGTATGTATGTGTATATGAAGAATTCTATCCTGGTTTACTCGAATTAACTGAAGGCTATTAAATACTTTCTTTTACTCGGTATTATCGGGACTGAGTGCAATCTTATGTTAATGTTATCGAAAATTTGAAAGCGGTTTCTTCAAAGCTACATTTCAATCGACGTAGAAATGAACTCACAATAGGACATGATCCCGCCGCTTTCCTTTTTTTTAAAGTACTATAAACGCGTATAGGGGTCAATTATAGCACAGAAATGTTCAAATCTCGTGGTTAAAAATGGTATATTTTATTATTTCCACCTGATGTGTGAATGTGTCGAATTTCATGATTGAGAGTATTATACATATATATATAATTTGTTTACATATTACAAAGTTGTGAGAAACCTCGTAAATCCTAATTTTATAACAAATTTTATCTATGACGATATGCATCTAAAAAATCCTCTTGATATCAGTTGATCTTTATGACGGTTTTATCATGCCCGATGACATAAACTAATATGTAATAGAAATCAATATTTGTCCACATTTTATTAGCAATATGCGAAATTCGAAAACCTATATGATGCGTAGATGTTTCATGAAAGAAATAAATTCCTATTATCGAATAATTTTGTATGAAAAAGACAGATACATCCCCATAGGAAGGTATTTTATTGGTGCTAGAAACAACCAATACCATTTCGATAGTGTTTAATTTGTTGTTTGATATTTGCAGACACTCTTATTAACCATACTACGCAATAGCTAATTCGACTGCAATAGCTAACAACACGGTGATCAACTATCGCGTAATTCGGTTAGCTATTGCGTGACTGCAGTCAATAAACAGCTTTCTTCAAGGTCGCCGATTTAACCACCTCCTTCAAATGTCATGATCGAATTCTTACGCACCTCCTATTCTTATTCTGGACATTAGTATTTTTCTCACCTTGACGACCGTAGTTCGGCTATTTCTACTATTTCAATCGTTCAGTTATTTCCTTTACATTTTATAACGGTTTCGACTTGATCTTGTAGTCTTCTCGATTCGATGAAACGTTCACTTACAACATGCTGTGAGATCATCTTAAAGTAGTTACTACAATTCCCCCACATCTTAACTTGTTTAATTTTTTATAGTTCCGTTTACATTAGAATTTCGTCTTTTTTTTTTTTTTTTAACTTATTATTTGACTTTTAGTTACACTAGGTTATCGACTTTAGTTGTTATTTTGCGAAGAATAAAGTAAACAATGTATACGACTCAGAATTATCAGTTGGCGACTGTCTTAACATTTGCGACAGTTCCACCGATTTCAGTTGACATAAATTACCTTATTCACGATGGCTTGTCTCCGTGTCCAGTTAATTTATTGTAATTTTAATTATAATAATTTCCGTCTTCTATCGCCCGAAATGGTATAGCCTAGAGATAGAGGAATTTGATGTTTATCGTAGATTTTTTCTGTTACAAATAATTACTTTCCTTACGACACATTCAAAACGATTCAATCTTGTATTTAATATGTATAATTCAACGGCAAGTCTATTACGTCGATAGTTTTTTTATTTTCCCGTTTTCAAATGTATTTTAGAATCTGTCTTCGTGTGAATCGGTTTGTTAAAGATATTCCCGATAGTCTACAAGGTGAAACAATTTCTTCCTTGAATCCATATTTATAAGACCAAAAATTGTGCGTTTTGGGTGACTTTTAACCGAACAATTTATTCTTTTTTGTAGCAGAAACAGTAGGCTTTAGCAGACTAATTTCGGATAATCCTTTTATTATCTTATTCCATATTTCTTAAAAATCGTTGTAAGTGGTGTATTATTAAAGAAACACTGTGTTAAGTTTCCTATTTCGCGTTTCACATCGAACTAATATGTCAGCCCGAGTCTTATTTAATACCTAGTTCGTAACCAATGTCGGAATCGTAAAATTCTTTGTGACAAATTTCGAAACGGACAGAGTATACTTTCCGACAAATTTGAGAAGGAAATGTAAATTTATGATGTTGCATATGGGCCAAAAAGGTGTTTGGTAGCGGAAGAAACATAAAATAGTAAAAAAACAGGCAAGATGCAAGATGAAGTATATTCTCTCCACCTCCTTGCAGGTGTAGTTGTAAACGATCGCGTGCGAGTGCATGCAGTTTAGATAGTCTCGAGTCTACAGCCGTTTAATATAAATAGGTAATACGTTATTCTCGGGAATATTAACGTGATTTGTATTCCACGGTATTACCAGAGTCCCTTGTAGTTGCATAATAAAACGGGATATTGCGTAAGTGCTTGCTGGCACTTTTGCTGCCACCAACAATTCACTGGCAACCAGCAAACATTTTTCAAATTAGCTCAGTACTGAAAATATATTAGTTCAACGCTGACGAGTACCGCGTGTATTATTTTATATCCCTTTTAAGTTTACCTATTTAAAGGTATTTTGAAATAATTCGAATTTATTAACGTTTCCAAAAGTTCATGTTAACAAAGTCGAAAAGTAACGCCAATTATAGGCTCGGAACGGTCTAACCGGCAAGATTATTTCTTTATTTAGTGTAAAGGAGCCCACGCAACAGTTCATATTATACAATACAAAACCGGAACAACTTAATAACGAAGAATAAAAATGTAAAAATATGGAACACACACACACATACATATAATATATATTCATAGGCATACGTAAGAAACAGTGTAGAAATTCATAAACATATATATCCTTGCAGACACATGCTCGAAGTGAAAACAACTATAAGAAATATGATTAATAAAAACAAAAACACCTAGAAAAATTTGAGAAAGTAATGGAAAATCACCAAGGACAATATGAATTCCACGCTATTTAATACGTGTTATGAAATATATAGCTGAGTTATACTGGTTTCATTAGAGACAAACTTGCTACTCGCACATGAAAGTCTACTTCAGCAATCCGTATGCTATTAAAGAGAGAAGTTATATGGTCGAAGTAAATATCAATACTTGGGCTGGACTTTAAAAGTGAATTGAACAATCGAAAAGTTGACAGAAGTGGCGAGCTTAATCCCAAATTTGCACCAGGTCCATAAAGGAAACAATATGATTCGTTCGGCAGTTTTGTCTTGGTACTAAATAAGTGACTGCCGTTACTAAGTATTCATCTCTCAATCTATCATTACATAAATCATGAAGAAATCTTAGTTTCATAATTTTCCTTCTAGAGTACAAAGACTTGGCACACATTAGATCCCGCAAAATATCGTAATTCATATATTTAGGATAAATGCCCGTTACACTGTGATGAAGATACTTAAAAAATTTACACTGAATTCCTTCAATTGCTCCGCTATACTTAATATAATATGGATTCCATACTGCGCAACAGTATTCTAATAGAGGACGAACTAAAGTATTATAAAGGAATAACAGTGTCCAATTAAGAGCGCACGGATTTCTTACATAGCAAATCCTAATATTTTATAAGCTCGATTAATACGAATTGCAAACTTTAAATCCTCGCCAATGTGTTCGCATCAGGTTGATGAACTATTATTCTACCATGCGTGTGGTGTAAGTAAATCAGTATTGATTCTTATTTCTACAAAAACTGAAATTGACACATTTATCACAGTTAAAAGGTAAGCTATTAATTTTGCTGCATGTAACCTGTCCAGATCCGTTTGCGGTAAAACACAGTCTTCTAATGAAGATGTAGGCCTATAGATTTTAAGATCATCTGAAAATAAAAAAAATTTTGACCTTTTACCAGTGTCATCCATGAAGATAATAAAATATGTTACTTTTAATTAAAACATTGGATATTTTTTATGAAGCTTATTTTAACTTGTAATAATTCAACACACACGCACAAACAGTTCCGTACAGCGAAGTGGCAAAAAACTCGGCGTTGGTGGCCATGTTCGGACAAGTGGGAGCTTATAAATGCCAGTTCATTGTAGCAGTTGGAGCACTGGCCGGCCTTACCGTAAGCATGTTTGGTTCCATGTTTCCTATGCCTCGCGTTATATATGCCATGGCGCAAGATGGACTGATATTTAGGTGCGACTTAATTTGATATATTGTAATTTATTTTAATTTGTGTCCTTTTTTTTTTTTTACGTACTCGTTCTTGTTTTCTATTTCTTCTTTAAGGACATGCTTTCGTTGATAAGTCGCATTATCGACAATCGACGTGCAGTTAAAACTTAAGCGAAGGAATTCAGCTCATCGTGGAATTACATCGATAATTTGTGTTAGTGAATATTCGAAGCCTATTTCTATTTAATTAGGAACTGCCTCTGATACCCGTTCGATATGTATTTGACAATTTTCCAATTCATTCGTTCTTGTGAAACTTGTAAATTTATGTCATTTTATTCGACATTTTGGAGAAAAGTACAGTCGGATTAGTAATTTTTCTCGTTCTCTTAGGCATCCGCCAGCGCTAAGCAACCGCGACGAGACCGCAACGATACTGAAAGTGAGCGACCTATCGGTGATTTCACCCGTCTACCCTCCAGCACTACGCGACTGCGACCACTATTCTATAACTTTATCCTTTTCATTTATGAAATATAGAACATGTCGAGTAGTGATGGTGATGAAGCCCATTTTATTTATACGAATCGAAAACAAGTCGCGTCGCGGTCGCCTCTGGACTGACACGATCAATCGTTCATTACGAGTCGCTGCGACGTCGCCTAGTTATACAGTCCTCTATTTAAGAGTAAATGCCGCGGCTTCGTCGGGGTCGCGAAGCGCTGGTAGGTACTTATGTTTTTATTGTAATAATTAACTATTAAGAAGCCGATCAAAATCAGCAGTTTACGCACTGTACGGAAATGATCAGTCACCGCTGACTCGACGATAACATCCGCGATAATTGAGCAATATTAAAAACATAAATAGTCCTAATATCCGCATGAAGAACGTAATGTAGATCCCTCGACCAATAATAGCTGTTTCGCCTCTTTTGATTGCGGCTCAGTGCGCAGTTCGTAGTCCTGGTAATTATGATAGAGTTCAGAAGAAAACGAAAACGTTGAATTTCGTAAATTTCCGGAACAGCTACGATATATTAAAATGAATCGATACTTATGTATGAACGGACCTCTAATCCTTTTTAAAATCGTCTAGCACATTTTGATAAATTTTTCGGCCCCTTTAAAATACCGCGAACCGATGAAAAAACATTTCCGAATTAATGAAAAGTAGTTCGATTAGGCAACGGAATGTTGTGTTAATGGGAAGAAAGTAGGTGTGCAATAATAATAAAAAGGCGAAGAAGCATCCGGAATTTTACGATTTTAAAATGATGACACATTTATGAACATGCGAGCTTTTATTCGAATCAAAGTGATAAATAAATGAACGTATAAGAAAACACGCGAGAAAATGAACGAAGAAGACCATAAAATGGTCATGAAAATCGTTCTACAGGGTAACTTGGAGTCGTAAGGCGTACACGTAAGTAATAAAAATTAATACGGATACCGGGGGAAAAAAAAGTAAAAAACTGGTAATTCTCGGTGTAATAAGATTTTTGTATCTAACAAGGAAAGTGCACGATTTGTCAGACGCCGATTTTGATGAAATTTTAATATGTTGTAGAGTATAAATAAATATTAAATTTATCGGCCCATGTACAGTTTCAAGGGGTGGAAACCACCTCTGAAGTTCACCCGTGAAAATCGTTTTACCCAAATATCTCGTCTTCAACGCTATGCTTTTTTTATGAAACAAAATGGAAATGATTTCTCGTGCAAAGGAGAACCCACAGTGATTTAGAGTTGCATTCCCTATTTTCTATGGGGTGAAAACAACTTTTTTCGGTCGTAATTATGGAATAAAAAATTATAAAATAACATAAAAAAATAAGAAATACATTTTTTAATACATAAAATTAAAAAATAAAGTCGACGTGTTTCGGCATTTTCATGAATTTCACTCTTAAAGGGGGTAAAGCATTCCTTACAAGAAACATCAATAAATGTACGTGTATAAAGTAATTCAGTTTCGTAAAAAATTTCTATGTAGGGTTTTTTTCGCTGATTACGAATTCGTCATCAGATTTTGTTAATTCAAAATGACGGATCCAATATGGCGGACAAAAATGTCAAAAAAGTTTTAACTTTAATGGAAAATTGTATACGAGAGGGTTTTTGAGGTCGCTGATTACGAATCGGTTATAAATTTTTGAAAATTCAAATTATCCTGTTCTTTATAACCATACAGCCCCAAACCCCTAAAACCCAGACAGGCATATAGCCTGTGTTTTTTTTAAACCGATAAACCCCAAACTCCTAAACCTCAGACAGGCCAGAGGCCTGTGCGTTATAACCATACAACTTTAAACCTCTAAACATCAGACAGGCCGATTGCTTATATCTAAAACCGCACAACTCCTGAACTGCAGGCAGACGAAAGGCCTATTCATTGTTGTATACTGGAAAACCGTTCTTATACTTTACTTATTTAAAAATTTTCCATTAAAGTTAAAACTTTTTTGACATTTTTGTCCGCCATATTGGATCCGTCATTTTGAATTAACAAAATCTGATGACGAATTCGTAATCAGCGAAAAACCCCTTACATAGAAATTTTTTACGAAACTGAATTACTTTATACACGTACATTTATTGATGTTTCTTGTAAGGAATGCTTTACCCCCTTTAAGAGTGAAATTCATGAAAATGCCGAAACACGTCAACTTCATTTTTTAATTGTATGTGTTAAAAAATGTTTTTCTTATTTTTTTATGTTATTTTATAATTTTTTATTCCATAATTACGACCGAAAAAAGTTGTTTTCACCCCATAGAAAATAGGGAATGCAACTCTAAATCACTGTGGGTTCTCCTTTGCACGAGAAATCATTTCCATTTTGTTTCATAAAGAAAGCATAGCGTTGAAGACGAGATATTTGGGTAAAACGATTTTCACGGGTGAACTTCAGAGGTGGTTTCCACCCCTTGAAACTGTACATGGGCCGATAAATTTAATATTTATTTATACTCTACAACATATTAAAATTTCATCAAAATCGGCGTCTGACAAATCGTGCACTTTCCTTGTAAGAACTGTATTTTCCTAAAACAAAAAACACTTCAGAAATAGTGGAAGAATTGATCCCCCCCCCAGATGATTTTTACTAACACCCTGGTGGCCACACGCAAGTGATTTACCAATCGTGTTTTTTTATATTTTTCAAAATAAAATGATTTTAAATTTATACTTTATTACATAAAACATTGTGAGCAAAAAGATTTCTTCTAACTGTACTGAACACTGCATGTAAGAAATAACTTCGAATCGAATCAATGAAATTTAAGAGTACTGCAACTATTAATAATCCTCTGGAATAATTATTAAATTACGTTCATTTAGAACACTAGCCACGAAAAACATATATGGCACGTGTTTGCCGCACAAAAAAAAAAAAAAATAGCGCTTAAATGAAAATAACTGCCTATTACTCAATGAAGGAGTAATGCAACAACGGCTAATAGAGTTTCATTTTATAACGTTAAAAAACCCGTGTGCCTGATCTCTACAGTGTATTCTAGTTACTGTGAAAAATATTATTATACGAGACACGATTATACTGTACTTATATCATCAACCAGTGAAGTTACAATCTGACCTTTTGGAACGTTTCCTTCATGCACAGTAGTGTGAATGAAGGTAGCGTCTTGACGCTCGGAATTGAGCAGTACAATTGAGAAAAAAAGGTTAATTTAGGGGGGAAAAAAATAAACGTTCTACTTCAAAGGGGATTAGGAAAAAATAAGTTCGTGTATATAAAGCGTCCCGCTGAATAATAGACTAATAGGCTAGGTAGAACAATTCAAGCTACGGGCCATTTTCGAAATTTTTTTGTAATTTCAGTGAACCGTACTAATGACGAGTTCAAAAAAAGTACTCTCCATTCCCTAAAAAAAAAAAAAATTTAATTAAATACAAAAATTTATGTACTGCCAGCAAAATTTCAAGTGCCGAACCCAGTATTGTTCTGTTTGTAACATTTTCATTTTCTGTCCGCAGCTAATTTTATTTACAATAAAACATTACTTTATGCTGTTCCTTTTTAGGTTTTAAATGTGTATGTACACAGTAGTGCAGAAATGTTTCTGCACCAAGGCGGTTATAAATTATCCATGGAATTACACGATATAGGAGAAGTTGTGAATAGTGTAACCATTAAAACCGTTATAACCATTACACTCTAGTATACTCTGTATCTGTATATTTTAAAATGCAGTTTTTTCGTACGCCATCGAGCTTTAATTTTTTTACACTTAAATATAAACAGTCTCTTCCAAAATTAGTTAAATATATGATGAAAGAATTTTTATTTTTTTCCAAATATATTATTTGAAATGAATAACATTTGTAATAAAATTATCATTCATTTTCAGTATTTTAAGTATATTTTCCATCAGCAAGCATTCGTATCTATTATTTAGTTTTACTTTTATTTTCTCGATACTAAAAATTATTCTCATACCGTCTACAATGTGCAACTCTACACTAAAATAACTTAGAATTGTCGCAATTTTGAAATGTACAGTACCTTTACGATACTTATTAAAGTTAAAAACACTTTGTATACTTCTTTTTAATCTACTTCTGTAATTATAAAACATGCTAACGAAATATTATCAAATAAAGACTAAACACAATCCAGTAAACTACCGATAATATTAGTAAGTAGAATACTGACGAGGAGATTGTGGAAACCATGTACTTGTTTAATTTTCAAAGTCACGTTCAAGCTCGGAAAACTTCGGCATAATTTGTTTTTCCTACATGTATACTACTTTGGATAGATGAAAAAGGCCCATATCTATAGAGCCCTTGCGCTGCATTAATTATCACGTGCGAAAACCAGTAAATTCCGGATGCTATTGCGTTTAAAAACACAATTGTAGCGTAACGATATTAGAGATGTGGGTTTTACGATCACGGTCATATTTACCGTGAACAAGACACTGTTTGAAAAAAAAAAATTATTTCAGAATTTTAAAAAATTTTATCATAAAATAATGCATCTATTTCTATTGTAAGAATACTCTCTCGGAGATGCGCGAGGCCTTGAGTTCCTTTGAAGCGATCGCCCCTGCTTGAAAGAGCTGCCGCGCTGCTTAATTTCCTTAATTTGTCGTTGTATTAAAATTTAATTTTTTAATTACTTCGCCGTTTTCATCACCGTCGTACTGTGAAGTCTTTGTTTAGTAAGTTCGAAAAAAATACCAGATGAATATAACAAATCTCCAAGTATCGGTATTCCTTTTTAAAAAGCTGTTTATTTCGCAATTTTTTCTTGCTAAAAATCAACTTTATTTTAAAAATGACAAACTTTTTAATTTGCGCTATGACGGTTAAAATTCGTTTTCGTTTTTTTTCTTTTTCATTATTCAAAATTTATCCGTGTTAGTTAAAAATTGTTTAATTTGTTCAAATTACGTTTCCACGCTTAATATTGATAATATCTTAAGTGTCAATGGCGTCTGTTGTATTAACAAAAAAAAATTATCTAAATAGACCCCATTTTTTTACATTTCTTTTATGACACTGCTATCCGTGTTTACCGATAATCCTCAACAGTATACTTACATATAGTACCATCGCTGAATGTCACACTTTCCAATGAACAAAGTGTATCATTGAAATTAGTTCGCACGGGTACAAGCGCGAAAACACATGAAAAAAAAAAAAAAAAAAATACGCGACGAACGTAAAAACATTTTCTTTTTGGAAGTTGGTAAAAAGAAAGAAATTCCAGCTTGTATAATGTTCATTTTGGGCATTTTAATTAGGTGTCAGACTTTTCCATCTCAAGTAAAGTCAACGACCGCTCGCCATGATGGCCCCAAATAAATTAGTGTAATCAGCCGACTGCGGACAGGTCATACCGCAATCTCGCACGACCATCTTCTAAATGGGTCATTTTCTCCAACCCAGTGCCCTCTCTGTATGGGAAATTTCATCCCAACCGTCCAGCACATATTAATAGAATGCGCAGTATTCGTTTCAACACGGACGCTCCTATCATATAAAACACTCCCCGATATGCTATCAAACTTCCGAACAGCAACATAATCATTAATTTTCTTAAAATAAACAGACTAGCTAAAGTAATATAGTCTCTAACCCCGCACAGTGTGTCGTGATAGCCGCAGCAGTTAAATACGACAGACTGTTGCTCTTAGGGGATTAAACAAAAAAAAAAAATATTTCGCTAAAATTGGTAATTTTAATCATTTTGATATCTGATTTTAAGAGAATACACTAGGCGGTTTTATTTTTTGATCAAAACTATTTTATCCTCAACCTACTTCGTCAAACATTTATCGAGAGTATCGGACTTAAGTTTATACTGGAATACAAATTAAGCTATAACGATGGTACTCTATATACTGGTTACAGATCTCTCAGCGTTGTACTTCCAGTTACAGGAACTCCGGTACTTGCTACAGTTATATCCGGTATTCTTGCGGCATTCGCAGGGCTCATTTTAAATTTGGAAATTCTCGTAGAAATGATGTCGATCGGTAAGTATACTTTTTTTTCTATTTTTCATCGATTAATTTTCTCGTTTTCTAACGAACGTTTCATTTTTTCGCCTAATATCATCTGGAATGAAAATTTTTGATATATCCGAAATTCATCGTCGGTGGAGCTTCAATTTTAATATTTTATAAAATAGTTAACATGGTATGAACCAAATGTAAAAAATATAGAGTTCAGTGATGGAATTTAAAAAAGAACAAAAAAACACATATTTATACGAGTATATAGAACTGAGTGTGGACGGTAGCTTTTGTAGTGTTTATAGAAGAGTAAATTTTATTATTCTTTAAAAAAGTAATAATAACTTTCTATTACAGCTATATTTACATATTTCATAACGAACTTTCTACATTAGAGTCTCATCGCGTGTAATTAATGTATCGATTCAAGCTTTTGACGGTAGCCCAAGTTCATGCACTCTTCCAGTTTCTGGAGAATTTCGAAACTTTTTCCCGCATCATTCTTGAAAATATGTGCAACACGTTTAAATTCGTTACGACAATTTTTCGTTACGACAATTTTTCGTTACAACTGTTTGATGAGTTCAGGATGCATTCCAATTTTAATGAGAGAGATTTTTCTAATTTAAACTCTAGCAGAGAATAATTTCATCGAAGAAGATTACAATTTTTATTGTCTTGTTTTTTTTTTGTTTTTTTTTTTGAGTTTTCTGCAAGTTTCGAATGGAATGAAAAATGTTTTCGAACGAAAACGAATGATACTTACCTTCCTGGCACATTCAAAGTGGCAATCCATCTTACATCTATATAATTTTCCCGCAATCCTTACTTTTCGTCGAACGCTCAAAATATCAACAGAACTTTTACGCGTGTAATGTTTACCTATTCAAAATCTAATCTAGAATTACCGGAAAAGGTTGCGAAAAATGAGAAGCAAAAAGTTAAATCACAGTCAACTGTGTTATTTTATGTTGCTTCATTTAAAGTGTGCAACATACAATCCGGAAACGTGGATTTTTTTTTTTTGTTTTTTTCGTTTGTGTCTAGTCCTGATCGTTTACATAAAATTTAAAAGTTTGGAAGCCGTTTGTCGAATATAATATTCCCCAGTAAACGATGTGGACATGGTGACGGGTATAAATTGATTTAATAATCGATAGATGTGACCTTGATATCATTCGAGTCATCGAATCCGATGCGACTTTTAAAAAAGTTTCTTCCGCAGTCTGAGAGAATACTGGAATAAGTTCTAAACGGAGAAAGAGTAAATAATAATTTTTTTACACTCGATTTTATGTTAGTCGCGCTGTAGGTAACAACATCGGTATATGCGAAAAGAACATATACTATACGGACGAACAAGCAGGTACAGAAATTTTCCTTAGCGGATGCAATAGAAATGACGTAGGTCACTATTTCGAAATAAATTGAAAATAACCTTTTATGCTTTTTATTAACGTACGGAAATAAAGAGCATGCGTGCCACCTTTTAACGTGGTATTTCGTCCATCATAATACCATGAATAACGGTGTCCATATATTTTTTCTAATCCACCGTTTTTATTTGAATTCTTTTAAACGTCATAAATTCCCGTCCCAACTCTTATGCCGATGAACCGATTTCCTCGTATTTATAGAGCACCTTCTATAATTATACCGTTGAGTTTCTCTTCAAGCTACATACGTTGTGCTCTCCTCCCTCTGACTATTAATCATTCTTCATATATTCTCATTCAAAATCTCTCTTCTCTCCGCATTCGATTCATATTGATTTTATTACTGGTTCGTAGTTATGTACTAATGAAATGGCGGATTCTCTAATTGATGCTTCATCGCGAGCTTCCTTCTTTAGAATTCCAGTACCTTCCTTCTCTTTATGAAAAAAGTCCGCTTTTATAGATTGTCCGGTTCCTTTATCCTTTCAAATAAACCATCTCTTCATCTGTCGTCTAGCCTAATTTTTCTCCTAAACTACCCTTCTACAATTTTCCTTTACTTCTCAGTTGCACTGTCATTTCTATTATTCGTGTTCCGTTATATTCTGCTCATTTTCGCTTTTTTTACTTGATATTTTCGTACTTTTCGTTTTTTTCTTTTAACCGTATCCTCTTTGAATATGTCTTTCTACCTCAGCTGAATATTTTTTTTATTCTTATATGCCAATATTAAGGCTTCCTACACTTTATGTCGTTTCTTTTATCTTGGCGTTTCCTCCTCTGTCCATCACTCCCCTTCTCCTGGTTTCGTCGTTTTATCAATCTCTGATTGAACTACCATTCTCCCCTCTCTGTATTGTTAAAAATTCTCGGTTCATCTAAATGAAAAAACCGAGCGAATCGAAATTTGATTTTTCGATTCCTTAATTGTGATCGTTTTATTTTATTTCTATACAATTCCATACATAAACTGCATCAGTACAAAATCACACGCACACGCACACACACACACACACATACAAACTAACAAATTGTAAAGAAAGTACTGATTTTTTTCTTTAATATTTATATTACACGTGCTCGGTAAAAGACAAAAAATATATAAAAGATGTGTTTCACAATTTATTAGAATTACTCTTTCTCTGCAGACATATATATATATATATGTATGTATGTGTATATATATGTAACGGTATGATAGAAAATAACTATTTTTAGGCACTCTTTTGGCTTACACGCTGGTATCAACGTGCGTTTTAATTTTAAGATACCAACCGCAGGCTACCAATTTGGTTGGATTACTGCCAGAAGTTCTAAGAACACCGATTAAAAGTTCGCCTATAAAGGAAGCTATAGCAAATGGCCAGGTAAAATTATGACTTCTTTTATAAATTGAAAAATCGAAACATCGAAAAATCGAAACGCATTAAATAATCTTTCTACAGGTTACGTGCTTAGAGCGAAAGCATCTTAAAGAAATCAAAAAAACTTCCCGAGAGGATGTGTGTCCATTGATGCTCTGCAATATGCTACCACAAATAACGAAACGGCGCAAAAAAACAAAAAAAAAAAAACATAAAAATTAATTTTATATTTAACTAAATTTTTTTTTTTTTTTAAATGAAAATTAGGCTGTAATTCGATAAGAATTTCAAATCTTTATTTGCAACAACCGGTTATTAAGGGGGGGGGGGGGGGGTATTAAAGTAGATAATTAGAGAAAAATAATGAAATTAATAGCAGGATTTATAAATGCTAATGGGCGGAAAACGAGTTATAAATATCTATATGTATTTAGAAATTTAAATTTTTATTAATCGTCAGCTTGTATTTCTAGCCATATCCGTTAGTATTCATAACTTCGATAAGAGCAAGCACACTGGGGAATGCTATTCTATTGAACATCGCATAAGCATTCGATTGCAATTTAAAATTTTTTTTTTTTTGACTAAATTTTCGAATTATTTAATAAAAATGAAATTAACAATTAGTTCAAAAGCAGAAATTATTCTACAAATTTTCACAGTTCGCAATCCTCAATTAGAACACGTTTGGCAGGGCGTCGATCCGTATTTATATTTTCCTTATTCCGCTATGATTTAGCGGAACTACTAGCGCTGGGCATTGGTACTGTGCCCTTCATACCGATGGTATCTGTATAGCGGTTCACATTATGAAATGTTACGGATCCAGTGATAAATTGCCTACTCAGCTATCGCGCGACATCCCCAATAAATCCAAATAAGTTACAAGCGGTGTTATTTTCTCACGGGCGAAACTCACATATCCCGACAAACTTCGCGTCTTAAGTAACGATGCCGAATGTTTTGATCGGGTCAAACATTTAGCTGTCATTCTCTCTAGGTAAATGATCAAAAATTTCACAAAACACATTAATCGTACCTGAATTGGAGCAAGTTTGTATGATGTATACCTTTCCTTTCGTCATTGGTCAGCGCATAAGTTATCCGATATCTCGTTAAAATTTAACCGTACATACACATCGTGATAGTCAATTTCATATGCAAATAGAGTTAACATTTAACTGTGCCAAATTTCGCTAACGAAACTTCGTTACCTGAACAATTTCACTTTGAACAGTAATTTCCATCGTAGACGTACCAAAGGCGCCCGTAATACGAGTATAATTTTATTATTTGATAATTGTAGCCAGAACACGTGATAAAAGCCACGCGCGGGCCAAAACACTCCAAACAATCGATGAGGAGTAAAATAGTGACACGTAACCTAGCTCTCACCCTTTATATTATAAAAGAATGAGCGATGATATGTCGCTTGTTCAATTTGATTAAAGTTACTTTGCAATTCTCTCTCGTGTTGTTCTGAAACAAAGGTGGCTTTTCACTACAATTTTTGTGAAAAAACTTTTACAAAGTTATTTCACTTCAACGGGTCTCTATTAATTACATTTCTTTAATGTCATTTATGAATGCGATACGTGTAAAAAAAAGAAATATATATATATATATATATATATAAACAAGTATTTAATCTGAAACGACATATTAACAATAACCGTACACACCTGTGCGGTATAAAACAAAATGTGTGAAATGCAATGCGCACTTTCATAAAAAAACTGAAAAATAAAAATGCCCGCACATCGGGATCGTCGCATCTAAACCAGGAACGTCTATGACTTTCGAATACGAAGAACTGAAATCTGTTAATTCGTATTTATTTATGATTTTACATAGTACATTAGACTAGCAGCTTGCGCATCGCATTCAGCTTGCCGAGTGTCATTTTTAGGTTATCACGATTCTCCCCATGAATAATTCTTTTTTTTTTTTCTTTTTGCATTTTAAACTAATGGCACCGCGTTTCAACATAAATCTTTAAAACATCGAGATTAGTTTAACAACCGGAAAAAGAGTTACGAGTGTTTTTAATTTACATGTTTGCGAATTGTCACACGCAACATGCCCATTCTGATCGACCACTGAATGCAGGCGAGATAAGTTGGCCCAATCTCCAGTGCTTGTCAGGCAATTGGGGTAAATCCCCTACACTTCTTTGATATGCGTCAGCAAATATTGAGGTAAATAAAAAAAAAAAAAAGATTTAAATAGAAAGAGAAACGAATATCATTAATTATTTCATATACTAATAATTTTATTATCACAATTTTTAGATGATTGTTATTTTGTTAATTTATACATAATGTAATAATAGCAATAACGAAATAAACACAGATATTTGTAGAAATTCCTTTTTTCTCGCCCTCAAATAAAATATATTCGTGACAATGCGCCCGCGCAAAGTGAAGTGAGTAACTACATATATGTATCTATTGAAAAAAAGGGCCTACGAAATTACTTAAATTGGCCGGGCTTGCGCTAAACAATTTTAATTTACATTGCTCATCTATTTTTAATATCTATTAGTAATCTGAAAATCTCTTAATTGTTGAATTACATAAGCGAAAAAGATGTTTTTATAAAAAGTTTCGTTTGCCCGCCTGTTTTCGAATTGGTTTTAATTTAAAATTCGTTTTAAATTAATAAAAATCAAAATTTCATAACCTAAAGATTATATTACTCGGAGGAATCTCAGGAATCTTAGGAATCTAGATACACTTTAGTTTTTGCTTTAACATTTGCGAACGATAATGAAATTATCACGAAATAAAAATTGTAACGAATTATATGTGAAAAACAAATTGATCTTAAGAACGAATACACGTATAAGTTAGTTGTACAGCATTTATAAAGAGAAGCATTTTCAATTTAAAATACTGTGCAGTCACTAGAGAAACATGAATAAGGAACGTACTACGTTATAATTTAAAATGCCCCCTGATAAGTGGATGTGAATTAAGGCGTATAGTTTTTCCATATTTCAATACTTCTTATTCGTTAATCTGTAATTATATTTTTCATGTGTTTTTTTTTTTTTTTTAACGTGCACTATATTTCAAACCTATTTTTTTATACAGTACAGGTACATATGGTTATTCTTAATATGTCGTTTTAGATTAAACTTTTGTTTATTTCTTTTTACACACACACACATATCACATTCGTAAATGACAATGAAAAAGAAAAACACATGTACAATACAAAGTATTATTCATTACTAATAGGCAGAAGAATCGGGTCATTTAATCGAGAAAATAAAATCCTACATAAAAGATGAGTGTCAACTTACCAGTAGCACAAGGAAGTTCGGTTCTCGGACCAGTATTACTTTTCAGTATGGCGATGAGTGAAATTCATAATTTACATTTCAGTCAACACTGCAATATGCTATGCAGACGATATAATGTTAGTCTCGGGAATAAATAAAAAGAAAGACGTACGTGAAATAACCTAGTTGCTAGTCAGAGGTCTCGGGTTCGATCCTGGGCGACGACAGAGGTTATTACGAGGAATTAAAATGAAATAAACGCTAATAGTCACGTGGTAAGCAGTGGCAGCCATCACGTATACCACAATAGTAGCCAGAAACATGTTGGACTGCATTATAACGCGATGAAAAACAAGCGATTGCGATCAGTTTCGAGTGTAATCTTGAGTCTACAGTAGCGTCTTCATTAGCGTCGCATATTAACTATTACCATGGAAACCTGGTAGCAAGTATAAAATGTATCTCCCAATTGGCCATCACGGGAAATTAGGCCAACTTATTCCGCCAGAAATTACCTACACCCAGAAGTGGGTTGATATGGGCATAAAATAAAAATAGGAAATGAAAATAGTTGGCAATAATTATAGAAAGTAATTTAAATTTTAGTAAACATCTCTAATATACTGCGATAGACACAAGATTAAGAAAATTGATTTAAAATTTTAAATCACTATATATTGAAATACATATGTTCCGTTCCGTACTTTAGAAGGCTATCTATAATACTGCTCTACAGTATATGCTTTCCAGTTTTGCGAGAATGAGACGCTAAAATTACAAAGGAAAATATTAATGGGAACAATTTCGTAGGACTGAAGTTAATACCATAGCAGGAATAAATAGACATAAAAACAACGGTAAAAATATTTAACAAGAAAAAGTGTTATGAAAACAAATTGAAAAAATTAATTCAAATAGTATACAACTCTGGCAACTCAGATGCGATAAATCACAAAATGGCAAAGTAACGCGGGCAATTGTTCCAATCATCGAGGAAAGGCTACACAAATGAAACAATTTTGTACGGATTATAATTTCACCGAATTTTCAACTGGACATGGAATTAATGGAGTCTATTCGAAACGTTTTAAAATTGCCAAGTCGGATCCATCTGTAAAGATTAGGAAAAGAAATTAGATGATTTTTTTCATTCGATTTTCGAATACAAAAAGTTTAAAATCGAATGATAATGAAAAACACAATAATTGCTTAATTTCGTTGACTATGTAATGAATAATAAAACAAAAGATGATAATTAACGATAAATAATAGCAGTAACAATTAGAAATTCTAGCTGAGAAGCCGCAAGATATAGCGGAGTTAAAATGGGGAAAAAAAACGGCATTTTATCTTTACGCTTTAAACGAATATAATTAATGTTTTATTTTTTTTGGAGGGAGCTTTGACCCAATCACTACTAAGAAGTTACATTTTGAGGGGAGATAGAAATAAGTAAGGGAATTATTGATGGAGATCAGAAGGAAAATATAATCTCTTTAAAAGTTGATGACGTCACCAGTTTGCTTCCTCATCAACTATCTGGATTGCTCCGTACAGGTTTTTTCAATCACCAATGAAGCGCCGAGACTTCTTGAAAAATGCAATTATCGTCATTCGAGCCCGTTATTAATTTTTTCTTTCCACCGACGCGTGCCTAGATATTGTTCGAAATAATTTCATTTTATAATTATTTTACGAAAACGTTCCGCCGATTCATACGAAAAGAAATTACCGTTATTTTTCGCGTGGCGAATAGTTACGATACTTTTAAATTTCACTTATTCCGAATGTTATTTTTACACGCAAAATTTAATATAGTCAAAGGTACGCAGTGCACGGCTAAACACGAGAATACTTAACATGTGGATTTTCATTTAGTTTTTCCTACATTTCACAAGTCACGCGCTCATCATTTATCTTTCTTTTCTTTTTTTTTTTTTTTTTTTTTGTAGTAAATGTTTCCTTCAAAAATTCAGTTTGTGTTGACTAAAACGTTATCAACGCGATAAGCGATTTCGATTACTTCATTTTCAAAATGTTGCAATTTTTCAGCTATCAGGGACTGATTTAAAAATTTAGAAATTACTTCGATATTAACTGAAGAGCCGGAAATAATTTAAAGCGTTATTCATGATGGTATTTAAAATAATACCTGCCCACTTTTACGCCTTACCGGCGTTCGATGCGGAACAATTTGTATTATTGATAATAATAAATTCGCCAGAATTAATTAAAAGTTAAAAATTTAGGAACATTGAACTTTCATTTTACAGAGGCTATTATGATTTTTATCGTAAATCAAAATTTACTGAAGTGTTCCTTTATAGCGTACACAGTCTGCATGTGATTCGCATCATAAATCACGATTTACCGGAGTTACCGACATTAGCTTCTAATGTTTTGATATTTTATTTTTATTATTATTATTATTATTATTATTACTTGGCACAAAAACTAAAAAGACTTAATTACATCTTTTACTACCTACGTGACTATTTCACAGCTCAGCATTTACGCAGATTATATTTAGGCCTATATCAGCCGGTACTTGGATATGGAATCATACATTGGGGAGGTGCAGCAGTAACTCATATAAGTCCCGTCGAAATATTACAGAGAGCAGTGAAACGGGCCATTGATCCGTCGCCAAATAATGCTATTTTATCAGTTACAGAGTTATACACTTCACAAATACTAAATTTCGTTTTTAAGTATAAGGATAGATTCAATATTTCAGTTGCCCATGGGAAAACAAGGTCTGCAAATGTAGAAATTGCCCCTGTTCCAGACTTTCGAAAATTTCACACACGTATACAAGCAGTTTATAAAGGGTCTATTATTTTCAACTCTTTACCGTCCAGCTTAAAAGTACACTTATTAAATTATAAAAAGAGACACAAACACCTACTTCAATACATCACGGGTAATGGGACTCAATAAATTTTGTTATCGCAGATATGATAAACCTTTTCTTATACTCCGGCATTAATTACAATCTTCATTTTCATTCTGAGTATTTGTTTATTACTGTTGTTAAGTGTCGTTGTTATTTACTCCCATTGCTGTTACTTATTACTATTACTATTATTATTACTATTACTATTACTATTACTATTATTTAATATAACTATCATAAATATTATAATTGTATATATGGGTCATGTAGTTTCTTCGGCACAATTGAATCGTTATGTTTCTAATCTTTCAAACCTGATTCTGTTGATAATAAATATTTTGATAACCATTATTAGTAAATATGTCTACGCCACCTGCATGATTATTATTGTTACTGGTTTTATCCTCATTTTTATTACTGTATTATTAATATTATTACCATTATTATTTTTAAAGATGTCAAGTGAAATTTTCTTAGTCAAATATATCTGCCGGGATGTTTCGTAAATTGAGACTGCTTCTCCAAAATATGCTGGGGGTTATATGGATGACTGCAGGCTACATTAATACATGTTTTCTCAAATGACATCTCATTTAGGCCCCTTTGTTAAACGAGACTGTATCATTTAATATAAAAACTTATAAATTTAATGTGTTATCATTTAAGTACCAGCTTCTATAAATACTACTCAATAGGTTACATTACTCTTACTATTACGTTATATTTACATATTTTTATATATTTTATATTTAGTTATCTTATTTAGATTTTTATTCTATTTAGTTCATTACTTGATTTTTATATCTTTTATCTATTTACGTATATCTCTACATTTTATTCATTTACCTAGCTTTATATTTATTTTACTTCGGTTATTACATTTGCAGTACATGTCAGAGTTGAAATATTGTGGGAATATGTTGAGCTTGGCTGGTGATAGGTTATATAAATAATTTATATACTTAAATTGTAGATTTAATTTTCAGATAGATTCAATTTTGTTAGTTTTTAAAATAGCATTATTTTTTATTTTTTTATTTTTTTATTTAATCATTTATATACTTTTCTCCTGTTTTCAACATATTTATACAAACAATTTTTATTTTGTTTCAATTCAACTGATTATAATATATTTTTATCATTACTTCATTTAATTTCATGCATTTATCGCTATATTTCGCACTTCATTTGTAATCCGTATATGTTATTTTTAATTTTCGTATTTATTATTATTTCATTTATTTCATGCTTTTATCGCTATATTCACACTTCATTGTAATTCGAAGATATTATGTTTAATTTTACTTTTTGTTTTTCACTATTCGCGCTACTTGGCGCATTTGTGAAATTTTGTAATAATAATAATAATAAATAAATTGAATTGAATTGAATTGAATTGAACTATTATTATTATTATTATTATTGTTATTGTTATTATTATTATTATTATTATTATTATTGTTATTATTATTATTATTATTATTATTTGAATTAAGATGAATAATATACATAGTGATTATATTACACAATTCCGTTGGGTACCACAAGGAAGTATTTTGGGACCCATCCTATTTCTAATATACATAAATGAATTGTGTGATCTCAAAATATCTGGGCAAATATTCAGTTATGCCGATGATACTTTTTTAGTTGTGAGCTCACGCTGTAGTGAGATTCTACAACAGTTAGCACAAAATGGGATTGGTGCAATATTAAATTGGTTTAATAGAAATAAACTAATAGTAAATGTAAAAAAAAAAAAAAAAAATTATAGTTTACAGTAATTTACAGCGAAACAAGTTTAAATGACAAGATAGCTAAAGATAGAGTTTACGATATTAAGTATTTAGGGGTGCATTTGAACTGTCGATTAATGTGGAATAAACATACTAATTACCTACAACAAAAATTAAGAAAATTAAATTATATTTTCTATTATTTAAGTGGGTTTTTTTAGTGGTAATCACTTATACCGGTTATACCAGTCGCTTTATTTACTCGTTTTGACATATGGGTTACTACACTGGAGAAATGTCGCGCAGTACAACTTAAAACAGATAAATTGCTTGCATAATAGGATATTTAAATTAATTAGTAAAAACATTTACCCTGTGATACTGGTTATAATTTTTATTATCATATTAATACACTTTATAAAACTCAGCTATTGCTATATTCTTATTGAAATACAAAAATGAATTCGGTTTCTTTGCCAAGGATGGGATGGGGTGTAACCAGGAGTTCTGGTAAGAAATTAGCACATGTACCCAAATTTAATAAGTACCATTCCAGGACGCAAGCATTATATATATATATATATATATATATATCCCCGTCACTTTACAACTAATTACCAGAATGTTTGTTGCATAATCTTGAAAACTTCAAAAATTACAAAAAAAAAAAGGCGTAAATTTTTATTATACTCGTATTACTTTTAAAGTCACATCTGACCAAATGTATGGCGAATCCATTTTTCTTCCTTCAATTAATTTTAATTTGTCCCTCAAATATTAAAAAGTATACATGCACGTAACCTTATAATAAATAATTATATATTAATTATAGATCATTATAGAGCCGGATTCATCGTCTTTATTACTTTTCTAATCGAACTTAAAAAATGTTTGGATTATACTGTACTTACTTTTTTATTTTTATTTGTTCATTTATTTTTTTAGGGGTTTTCATTGTGAAGAAAAGTTTCATTGTTTTTCTTTTTCTTTTTAAAGACCCATCGCTCGCGCAAATATGCGCATAGATGGTCTATTACAGTAGTAATAATAATAAACGTTATTTGATTTGATTTGATTTGATTTGATTATTATTATTATTTTGGGCGCGTCAACTATGAACATTAACCCAGTGCGAGTAATTGTTTTTTGTTTTGACAATATTGACGCGGGCAGGGATAAAAGTCCCCCCCAGTGTTTATATAAAATTACTCAATGAACTTTCATTACATCCGTTTCCAGCCGCGTTGGTGTTCAGATTATGCCAAAAAGCACAGTTTACTATTGCGCATACTACCGAGTTGTCTGCTAGACAATTATTCCAGGGAGCTTTAATTTACGATAAACCAGATGTCGATTTAATGTAACAGTTTTATTAAAATTATTTTGCATTACGCTTTCCCGACTATTTTTTTTTTTTTATCTAATGTGTACAGAAATGTAACAGCTCTACGATTTTTTCCCTCTTTTTCCCTTGCCAATAATAGACGATTACCCATCAACACGTGCAAATAGTAACAACTAGGGGTTACCAGAAATGGAACGTGACTAAGAACACTATACCGAGAGGATTCGGAAGGACAATGGCAATCAGAGTCGTTGTTAAATGCCAAACATATGCACATACTGAAAAGAGAGAAAGAATGTCCATGACGACGGGAAGACCGGAAGAAGTTTGCTACCCAATGGCCGCCTCTGCGATGCAGTGAAGACGGACAAAGAAAACAAACTACAATCAAGCATAAAGTAACACGTGATGTTTGAAAAGCAATTAGAGTCATCAAAATATAGAACGCAGGATTAGTAATCCGACAAATTAATTAACCGTTCTCTGCTACTATAAAGCGGAGTTCATAATTTTTTAATTACGACGAATAATTATGTGCGAAAGCTGCGCATACTGTCAAATAGAAACGAATAGAATTTGCTCGCAACACTATGGCCACACTGCAACAGCAGCGCCCACGATGCTGGCAAGGAGTTCACTATTTAACATTCCGGCCGCAAATGTGACAATAGGCTCACAATATTAACGGCAAACTGTGCATGTTTGTAACTGTAAAACATCAGTGCGCGGTGCTCTTCGTTTAGAGAGGAGTTTATCATCAGAAGTAACTGAACACGATAGGATGACCGAATAAAAAGAAACTACCGAAGGATTAGAGATCTTAAAAATATGGTAAAGTATAGAGAAGATGGGAATTTTGCTACAATTGGAGTGATCAACGAAGCCTCTACGGTATTAAAGGCGCAATATGTCATGTTTAAAAAAAGGTACTATGTCAGTCTCCATGTCAAAAAAAAGTTAGTAGTTTGTTAATGAATTCTTGTTGTCTTTGCTTCCTTTTCTGAAAAACCAGCCACCGAAGAATTCACGTTACGTATAATAAAAATTACCGAAAAGCTATCCCATATTCACCTGTCGGGTTAGCGGTGTGTAAATTACTAGCGAATTCGGTTTAGGGTAGTTTGACGAATTTAGGTTTTACGTTAACACAGTAGCCTGTTAAAGTGTATTAGTCGTAAAAGTAATATGTACTTAATAGCCTGATGTGTTTTCTTGCTGTTAGATAATGTACGGCGACGAGCTTCATCCGGATGACGTAAGAAAGGCTTTAGGCTTTACACCATCACCGATCACCTCGCCTCAGCCGGAGCATGCGCAACGTACAGCACAAAAGAACAAGAAAGTAATCGTCCGAAAGATTATCAGAAGGTATTTTCGATCGGTTAATTTTACATCGCCGAATGTGTTTAATTACCGACCATTCTGTCTTCAAATGTCTAGGCTACTAGTTTCAAAGAGACTTCGGAGACTTTTACAAAGAACTATGGGTGGCGGGGGGACATTCGTCTGCACTATTGCTAAAAATATTAAACAACGATCTTTTTTCAAACTTCATAATTTTCCTTTTCGTTTCAGAACGGATCTTGATAATTTTCCTTAGGAAAGTTTTTCTACACAAATCCAAAGAAAAAATTGTCGGCCAAAAAAATCGGAAGATAAATAGAATTTTATGATGTTTTTTTTGGTTTTTTTTTTTTGTTTTTTTTTTGCGTAACGCTTTTTGCAAAGTTTTCGAATCCATTTGCAAGTTCTTAGTGAGAATATAGAGGATAATATCTCAACGATAGCTCGCCGAAACTTTACGAACTTTTTTTTTTAAAATACGAAATTAATAATTCATGATACGGTAAGACATTAAACGAACAAATTTCGTGAAAATATCTTTAGTGATAACGACGCGGTTCTGCGTAAAGTGTTAACGAGTTGTTATTTATGTAGGATTCATTTTCGCGATATTACTTTACTACGTCGTCCGTCATCTTCATTTTGATACGAGATAAAAATGGTTTTACTATAATCTCTCTTTTTTTCTCTCTCTCTCTTTCGCGCGCTGAAAGAGAACTTTGTATTTTTCTGTCTGCGGCCAATAATATAACGATTATACTTCAAATAGGCCGCATTATAATAATAATCGTCAAACTATTATTTTCGATACATCAACATGGATATAATTTTTTGCAGCAGCTCACACACACACACACACACACACACACACACACACACACACACACTACTCTTGTATTTGAATTTTATTGTTTACGTAATTTCATAGGGAAAAATCTTAGCCACTAATCGAGGTAAAACATTTACGCGAAAAATCAGTCGTGTCGAATAAATCAATCTTTTCCGCCGGTAAAAGTTATTCCACTGGAGATTCCTTGTCGGTTCTAAAAACTTCCACTTTTTGATTTGATGTGGTTTCTAAAACGCCAATGATCCCCTGATTAAGGTGTTACCCGAAATGTATATATGTTACGTGACTGGACGGAAGGACTGATATATACATGTATTCTACTTGAAAGCGCGTTAACTTTTCACATTTTACAGGATTTGTGCCCGAAACTATCGACCCTGAACTGAAAACGTATATATGTTTACACATAGAATAATTTTGAAAATTTATTGTTTTATATATTTAAATCTATAATTATACACACACACACACACACATACCATATGTACATAAATATGTATATATATATATACAGTTCACCAGATTCCGATGACGCTTATGCCGACGAAGAGTCGGAGAATTATTGCGAACGAGATGATCAATGCTTAGTGACTGATAAAGCTGAAAGTAAATCGTACGGAGCAACAACGAACGAATCAGCTCGCTCAACCAATCTACGGACGCCAGTTAAACAATTTTTTAACAGTATATCAAGAAAACTAAAAGTACGAACTGATTTTTAAAGTATGCTACATTTTATTTCGTACCTATCGTTCGATTACTTTCGGGACACAATGTATTCAGTGCAGTATGATTTTCGTGTGCAAAATAAATAAATTAATGCAATTTTTTTCAGAATACTTACTACATGTTTACCGGGGGAGGGGTGGAATGGGCGTAAAATTATCCAAAATTTATGTAATTTTTTTTTTTGTTTTCGAGGCTACGTTCAAGTATGACGATAATCGGCTGTTTTTTCTCCTCGTCATTAGTTGATTATTGCCACGAATTTCGATTACAGCATTTTTCTTAAATATACCGCACGCGTAAGGTTTAAATTTTTACAATTTCGGTGCATTAAAACATTTTAAACTAATACTTAAAGCATCAGATGATGTTCCCCTCCCGCCTATATAAACAAGTGAACATTAACGTTATTAATTGAATATTAACACTATAAAGATGAAATGAGTGTCGTCATTTGGAAAAGCATCGGGTATTACGGAATTAATTGTAAGTCATAGTGGTGCTATGCCTAACAGATAGCCTCCGGATTTGCCTGACCTTGATTTCACTGCTACCAAATTTTATTCAAATGAAATAAACCTCGAAGCGACTAGTGTAATCGAAATGAAACAAAAAAGGTGGTAATGAATTTTTCGTTATTTTTTATTTATGGTTATATTTTATCAGTTTTACTTTTTTTCCACGCGGATCATTTGAGCTCGAAAGTATCAGCTTAAATTCAGTGTGTCCGCTAATTTTACTATAGTTGCAGTAATTAAAATAAAATACTGCAAACTAACCTAGCACAGTTAATACGATAATTAGACGTCACCAGTTCGAGACTAATCTCGTTCTGGACTCAAGTTTCTCTGCCTATTCTTAGATTGGAACTGAATGCAAGTCGGTTTTTAGAGTTGGAAACCCCGGCGATGTTTCAAACTAGAGAAATATACGGGGCGGGGGGATGCGAATATTTTCAACTTTTGTTGCACTACATAAATCAGTGAGAAAGGTGTTAAAACGTGTACTAGTCAGTTAGGGTTAGTGCTCTTTGTCGCCACCTGATGGCTCTGCAATAGTTCTAAGTCGACTCTAGTCGCCTATGGAATCCTATTATCTCGATAAAAAAAAAAAAATTAATATACAGCGTACAATGCGCTGATTGCTTTGCCAAAGTAAAGAAATACCTGGTTAGTTAAACACATGATCTGATTGGCAGTTTATGCTGTTGTTGTGTGTGCCTTCTCAATACATTCTTAATAACTCCCTAACGTCATAGATGTGCCCACAGCGCCTGCTGAAAAATACATGAAAGATTCATCAAATCAGAATTAAACTATTGCTCGACGCTGATGAAACCGTTTTGCATATTGAGCATTTTTCTTTAACTAGCGACTTTTCAGTTTCTACCGGCAAGCTTTTCTCTAGCCAAGTTAATCTCTACAGCTAGAAAATTATCGGCAAATTTCTCTCTGTTTCAATTCGCTTTTGTACTTCACTGCACGACCAGGCAAAAATACCCGAAGGGATTCACAATAATCTGTGTAATTTCTCATCTTGCATCTTAAACGTGAAATAGTGTCGCATCAAAATTACAACGAACGGTGTGACATTTGTTGCATTTTAACATTTACCGATTTCCTCAAATATGCCGAATAACATTTTTCCGCAAGCAGAAGCCCCATGTTTTTTATTCTTTATAATCGTTTTGAATTTTGAGTTTTGCTTCAAATAGAATACGTTGGTACGAGTTATTCTGCGCTCGCTTTTTTATTCTTTCGTTTCATTTGCCGATGGTCACTTCAAAAGAAAGTAGTTGATTAGATAGTGAACTTACGAATTTCGTCATCGCGTAATGTTTTCAACAGTTGTGCTAATTAAAACCGGCCCAAGGACGGAAAAACACACTTGACTTTAAAACTAAAATATTATTGAAATGGAATTAGCCGTACGCAAAAGAGAAAATTTTACCTGAAGCCGGATAAAGTAAAGCAACACAAAAGTAGTATATTCGGGTTCAATTTGAAAAGAATAGAGAAAGAAGACCGAACATTTCTGAGGACTTTATTAAAGAAACCAGCAACTAAACGAAAATTAAAAATAAAAACAATATAAGTTATCGGAATTTTATGATAACGATTCAAATGTGGAACGACAGATTACACTTGATGCAAAAAAATGCAAACGATCAATAACGATGCACTTACTTCGGATCATTTTCTAACCCACACCTGGAGGGCTGTCTGTAGTAGTGATGATCAGGTCCGAAAAGATACGAGTCCGCAGATCCGTATCTCACAGCAGAGTTAATAATGTAACTCTGACTACAACGTCAACTCCGACAATCAGAAAATACTAAATCGATAAATGTTACATAGATCCAAGTGCATTCTGCTACGGAAACTAAAATATAGACCTTAAACAGAGAAGAATAGACACCGCTTATTCCCTTTTTTCCCTATACGGAATGGATATCTGAGCAGAAATGTGCCAGATCAGCTAGAAAAAGGGAAAATGAGATAACATTAGGATAAGTAGAAAGAAACGCTTTTATTATGATTGACTTTTACACATTAGCTATTTAACGATTTCTTTCTCTCCTTCTAACACACATAATCCAACCTAACACACACACACACACACACACACTGGTATATGATGTGTCAACAACCAGTGCAAACTAGTGCCAGTGTTGAGTGTATACATAAATACCGGATGATCCATATGGATGCGATATGGATAGGTATGCAGTATGTAGTTCTCGAACCTGCGAGTCTATAATCTTTTGTTGATCTTTATTATTCGGCTCTGTCTTGAAAATACAATTGCACATGTGTTGCGCGTACACTTTTAATAATTAGCAAAAACGCGGACACCCGAACAACGTACACTCCGTTACACAAGCAGAACTAGTGAAATAATGGTTTTCAAATTTGTTATAAAACAAATAACATTTTTCCAGGACGATTTAGTGCAATTACAATCAAATACGTAGAGCATTTCAAAAGTATTGAACAGGACGTTCTTACGCAGTCTGTATGCATTTAGGAGGGGGGAAACAGAAGGGATGTATACTATGAAGTTTTGTCAACATGGTAGTGTGCATTGTGATTGGTTTCGAGTGTGTTGTGCGTACGTACAAACATGTTTCCGTAATGATGGAAGACTGCTCGGGTCGCGTTACAAATCTGAAAAAGTGATCGTATATGAAAATCGAAACTTTGCGTGGTCGTACGCCCACAGAAATTCATTCTGCATTTGAAGAAGTGTGTGGCAGTATGGACTGCATCAGTATTTCCCGCTAAGAAAAAAACAATTTAAAGAAGCCTATTTGTCGGTTGAGGATGCGTCTCGTACTGGTCGTCCAAGAACTTCGCGTGACTACACAAACATCGCTATAGTGGCAACACTGATCGATGAAGATCGCCGTATGATGTGCAAAGAGATAGGAGCTGATATCGAAAACCTGTCGGTCGCCAGCACTAAAAATCAGAAAATTGCATTCATCACTATTTGATCGCGGCGTTTTCATCTTGCATGATAATGCACGCCCCCTTATGACAATGATGAAATTCGAGCAATTTTTGCTAGGAATTGTTACCACATCCACCCTATTCGCCGCATAGGACTCCTTGTGATTTCGACCTGTTCTACAAACTCAGGAGCCGATGCGAGGAATCGCGGATTTAGAGGCCTTAAATAGTGTTGCGACCTGACGAATTCGTGAACTAAACTTCAAATGCCTCCTGGACGGTATTCAGAACCTCCACTGACACTGGGAACGTATTATTGGAAAGGAGAGTGATTATATTGAAATATTATAATATTTATAAGAGTTTGTCAAATAAACTTTACTTTTTTTTTTTTTTTTTTTGCATGGACACGTCTGCATTACTTTAAAAACGTCCTACGTATATATAAAGACAAATCGATTTAATAATATTACCTTTCGGATTCGTAACTACATTAATATGTGTATGTATCGAAATTTAAAAAAAATGTTTTTTTTTTCCTATTTCGTTTGTAAAAATTATTCTGAATTATCTCGAACGTATTGAAATTGTTTAGCTTGCTACATATTTATGCCCAGCGTTGTTTCCATGGGTAGACTGCGGACCGGCTACAGAACAATCTGGAAAGACGGTGGTGAAATACATCGCTTATTTATACCTACTAATTATCATCCTGAACGTAATTGTTGTATACACGACGAATCCATTGTCTGGAATTTCGAAATATGTAGTCTACCTTCTACTCATATGCATAATCGTAATTACATCTGCCATATCCAAGAAACCTCAAAATGGGTAAGTCTGGACTACTACATGTAAATTCATTTTACTTTATCGCGTAATTCACTAAAATGACCAAGTAGTAAATTTCGTTTACTTCGTGAAAAGGTTAAAAAAAGGATGAACATATGTATTTAAATAGTTATATGTTTAAAAAAAAAAAAAAAAACATTCTCTATTTATACCAGTTATAATTTTTTTTAAAATAAGTTGTGAGTCTCACCGGGCAATTAATAGTGCACCTACAGATACTGTATTTTCTACTGATTACGAAAACATGATACAAGAAAGTTAATCGAATAATGATAGTGTATCCTTACTAAATTAAATAATCACGATAAAGGAATAAAGTATTTTTTCATCTCATTCTGAACAGTTGGTTTAAATGAATTTTTCAATAGAATCAATTTTTTTATTTTAATTTCATTAGAATATTTTATTAAGCGAAATTTTAACAATTTCATTCAGCGTGTAAACTTTAAAGTTCGGGCAGTCTCGACGGTGCTTGCATTAATTTTAATTTAACCGCCCACTCTCTTATATCATTAATATTACAGGGGAGTCGCTTTATGTGTAAAATTTTAAAAGGGTGTAATTTTAGGAAAACAATTTACGGTAGACACCGTGTTTAAAAAAGTTTAATAAAACTTTAATGTTTCAGAAAGCTTTACCATCATCAGAAACAAATAATATGTTTCTGATGATGGTTTTCCGAAACGTTAAGATTTTAAGATGAATTTTTTTAGACTCGTGCTGTATTAAATTGTTTTTTTTTCTTCTTCCTAATTATATTGCAAGTTTTAAATATGTTTAAGTGTAATTTTAATGGTTTGCGTTGCAGGCAGAAGTTGCTGTTTATGACTCCCGGTGTTCCGTTTGTACCTGTGATAGCTATTTTAATCAATGTATACCTAATTTTAAACCTGTCCGCTCTGACACTTGTCAGGTTTACCGTATGGATGATAATAGGTAATTTTATTTGTTGCAAAGTTTAAATTCACGCCATTGTGTTACGTAGCACAATGTCACATTGTAAAACTAGTCAACAAGCTGTTTCCGCAGTATTTTTTTTTTTTTTTTTTTTTTGGCGTTGTCTTTTTACATAAATTTACATTTTCTAGAAATCACTCTAGCACGCAAGCAGCTGAGAGAAACTTTTAAAAGTTTTATTGTCTTTTTGTAGGATTAACTGTTTATTTCGGCTATGGAATCCGACATAGCAGCTTGGAAGTTCGTAGCGAATGCTGTTCGTAGTCGCGCGCTTACACCTACGCTTTTCGTATTTATTACGCTGTGTGTTGTTGTCTTTCGTTAATAAATTTTAATTTTGATCGTAGTTGTAATTTTTGTTCGTAACTGTTTATCGCGTGCACATTCATTTGTTTTGTTACATAAGTAAGAGATTAATAATTTCGGTTTTTGGACTTTTTAACGCCGATACATTATGTCGTAATTATTCCGAAAAATACGTTACAAAAGTGTTACCGCGCGATGGCGTCATTACCTCGATCGCGTGATCAACACAATTTCAATTCACGCTTTTTACTAAGAAATTTTATTTAGGCTTTTATGTTTGCACATTTACACTATGGTAAATATTTCCCTCTCGCGTTTTCGCTAAAAGAACCTACCATAATAATCGTATGACACTTTAGACGCCAGCCGAAAGGCATATATCCCGGTCAATAATAACTCTGCACATGCGGAAAACTACGGACGAACTCGTTTAAATGTTTTCCCATTCATTCATTCTAGTGCGCTAACATCGAAATGTTCATAATCCGACTTGTGTAAATATCGATGTTTTCCAGAATGCTACCGTAACGCTAAAGCGTGTTTACAGTTTAACGTTGATTGCCTAAACAAATCAATACCGCTGATGGAACCCTAGATGTCTTTTGGTATTCGAGTTATTATCTGCGCTGATGAAAAAATAAAAATCGTCCGAAAACCAATTCGATGTTAAAATGTTTTCAAATGCAGCCGGGAACAGCTGGAAAAATATTAATTAATTACTGTTGTAAATGGAAACTCTTGTTTGTCTAATAACAACGGCACGCATGTAATAAATTACTTTTGCCGTATTTTATAACGTTTCGTCGAAACACGATGTATAATAAAATAAACAACAAAAAATAATTTTGACACGCAGGAAAACTATCATCAGTGCACTGAGAAGAAGCAGTGATTTATAGAGTTACCTACTCACTTCTAAAAAGACACGCGCCTTTTACACGGAATTTGTGTAAGAGCCGCGTCAACATAAAAATGAATATACGTCAAAAGAATAAGAATAACGCTCCATTCATCATTTTTTTTTGTTTCTTCTAAAAATGCAAAAAAAACGTCTTCCACCGTATAAATACTAATAAGAAGTGATAAAGAACAAAAACAAACGCGGCTTCAGTGAAAAAGAAACGCGAAATTTGTAAACATCCTTTAATATTGGAACATGACATAATAAGAGAGAAAAATTTCAGGTCCGATAAATGAAAAGTAAAATAAAACAAGTCCCATAACCTTAGAAAATTGTAAATATGAAATAAATAAATTCCCCCCTTATTAACAAACAAAGTCAAGTGGAAATTAATTTACTTTAACGAAATTAAAGTAGGGTAAATTAATTTATTAATAAGGGGAATTTATTTATTTCATGTTTATAAATTTTAATAAACACGTCATTATCTACTTAAAATTAAAATCAATACTTTGTACGCAAGCCTTTGGCTTTAATGGCACGGAATTTAATCGCCGCGACATTTTTTTTTTTTTTCTTTTTGCTGGCTATCACTAGATTCTGTTGTATATTCTAAACACACTTGAACGATCCCCGCCCACTGACGTAGCACCCAAAAACTTAATTTAAACCCTTAAGGCTAATGGCTTCTTCCTGCGCAGCCGACGATTCAATAACGCTATAGGAAGTTCGTATGAATTTGAAGTCTTCCGATGTATCTTGCGGCTGATTTCGCAATAACTTCCCCCTTATAAATAAGGAGTGTTAAGATTTTGGTGGAGAGTCTTATTTTGCACGTACCACGGAGCATTAATTATTCTCAACGTCTTATTTGCATATCGCTGTATTATATTTATGTTTGAATCTGCGCTGCAGCCCCAGAGTTCGCAACCGTACCTCCATATTGGAGCAAAAATCTGCCTGTAGAGTAATATTATCTACAGAGTAACATCTCCCTTGTTCTAATATTTAATTCGTTTCTTTTTGTCGCGATATGCTTGCGCCGTGTCAGTCTGCAATCAAGGTGCACACCCAGATACTTTACTTCCTGTTTCAACGGTATTGCTTTATTGTTCATTTTAATAGGTTGATGATCTACATGTCTGTTAGTGCTTCGTTGATCTTAATTCTCCATCGCCTATACCACTCGGAGATTTTATCAATTGAATCACCGCGACATTGACAAATTCTCGAGTATAATCAACTGGGATCTCGTTCTATTCTATTTGCAGTCGCTCTTTTAACTGATGTTGATATGCAATTTTAGCAATTGCGAGTACAGTTGATTTATGTCACTCTATATCTAATTTTTTTATTATTAAAAAAGGCAGCTTAAGAGAAATATTATTGATAATTAGTTCGCAGAGTTTCTTTTTAAGAAAACTTTCTTAAAAAACGAAAAAAGTACTACACATTGCATGATTATGTACATTATAGGCCCCACGACTCTGACTCTTTTTTTTTTGTGTGTGTGTTAAGGGTTAAAATCACATTAACGAAAGGTTCTCGTCCAGTAGTTCGTGAATTGTAGCCGGTCTTTTTCGATGAGCTGAAGTCGCAACGGAACTTTTTTCTTCAAATCCTTGCATATAACGTGGAAAGCTAACACTAGCGCACTTACTTTTAAATATTTCCCGTATTTATAGTCTTCCTGTTAATCCGTGGTTCTTTGTATTTCCTTTACTTCGTAGTTCTATCGTTGTCTCCGTTATTCAGCTGCGTTCTTAGGCCATATACTCTATTATTTTCTTTTTCATCTACTCTACTCAAACGAAGCACGTGTTTGCGATGCTGATCAGGTGTTTATTAAGTATTAATTTCCTTCTGTTGAATTTTCTTCTCTGTATTATAATGTGCTACTGAGACTCGATCTTGATACTTTGTACTGCACCTTTTATATACTAGAGATGTGTAGTTCGCGAACGAACTATTAAAATGAACGATTTTTTTGAAGGAACTATAAGAACTCGTTCCCGACAACAGAACTATTCCGGTGGAACTAAACTTATTTAACTTCCACACCGAATTATTTGGTGTAGGAAAGGTTACACGGCATACGCGGTAAAATCAGATATAGCTACGCGCACTTCGTACATACACAACTTATTCATACTGTCTGACCTCAGAGTGACCTCTCACCATTGAAAACAAAACCATATTGTTTTGATTATTGTGTCAGCACGTTCTGCTCTTCCGATACTTTATTACCATTGTTATTTACTCACGCACATCAACTATTCTTCGATTCATATCATATGCTGTTAGTGTTAGAAGATACTAAATAGGTCCGAAGGAACTAAACTGTATTTATCGTTCTCGTTCACTCATTTTATTTGAATTATTTGGTAGGAACGATTCCACAACCTAAGGACTTTCAATCCAAAGCAGCGTGATTATAATGCATTAATGAGTGTAGTCATTGCGTACACTGCGACCATGAAGCAAACGGATCTCTATCCGATTCATTACAATTTACAGAGTTAGTGAAACGTTATACAATTTTAAAACTATATTGTAACTAAAATAATGAAGTTGATTTATAAAAATATATACAAGTACCCATGATAAACAGAAAAAAATAAACTTATAAGGGGGCATAAAAAAAATATTATGTAAAGATATTATGCGTTAAAAGAAAACTACAAATCATGATTTAAGAACAGAATTTCCTCAATTTTCTTCGATTAGTTTTCGCCGTTCGTAGCGCTAATCGTGTCTTCGCAGGCAAACGAATCTCTTTATCTCCATATCTGTTATTACTGCGTAATTCGATCACCACTTTCGTTCGTTTTTTTTTCTTTTTTTTTTTTTTTTTGTAAAATAAATGCGAAATCGAATCTCAGAACGTTTTTAGTTTATTTTTCATCCGAAAAGGGATTGATCGGTTCTCGCGTATTCATCCGGGACCACTACACAACTTTGAAAATAAGTTCCACTTAATAGTTCGTTCACACAGACCACCCACACTGCATTTAATTGTCTAGTTCCAGAATCTAGTAGTTCTTGGTACTAGTTCCCTTCGAAGAACTAGACCGAAAGAACTAGTTACTGAAAACGAACTATATTGCCCATCACTATTATATACTGTATTTTCCTTCTCCACACATTATGTTCCCAATAAACTGATTCCTTCCTACTAACAATATTTGATATCTTATAAAGATATAAGTGATCCCTTTCTTTTCTAATTGTTTCCCGGTAAAGATGTGCTAACAAGCCCTCCCAAAAAAAGAGCTGAAAATTATTCAGGCCTGACCCCTCCTAGGAATAGATTCGAATCTATCCTCTTGTTTATATGGTCAAATAATATACGGTACTTCTTAGTAGTTTCAGCACTGATGAAAAGTTACTGATAAACCGTTAGAATAATTTGAAATTACCAATTGTCTCTATTTCGTGATTTTTGACCACCCATTATTGACATTAATAATGTTTTCCATTTACTTACTCAGCAGATAATTTAAATTTATGCGTGAGAATGGAAGATATTTCTATTACACTGCGCACGATATTTACGTCGAAGAAAATCCGGATAGTATTTTAACATTCGCTATCCGAAAGTTCTTCCAATATTTATAGTAAGCCTTAGATTATTTCGTTCAGGATTTGATTCGAATCCCGATTCCATAAATTAAGAATATAGAAAAATTTCTCTCGCGTTAGATTAATATCTATACTTGACGAGCCCAAAAAATAATAATTAGAAAAAAAAAAAGAAGTTGGAATAATGATGTGATGTATTTATTTTTTTTACTTATTTTCTCGTGATGATCGCTTTTTTTTTTTTTTTGTTATTATTTTCAAAGTACTTTTCTTTCGTTAATGATTTACATGTTCAAAAAAGAATTGACGAAATTTCTTTATCACTTCATAATCTGCACATGGTAAATTTCTGAATTGCACGATTACATTCACAAGTCAGAAAACCAATCTTTTCCATCTCATCCCCCCTCCCCCCGGTTGCTTATGTCGCTAATATATTGGTGTTTTTTTTTATCTGCTATGTCAATTCAGTTCACTGTTGGTTTGGCAAAATGGTTTTTTTTTTTTTTGCTTTTCTCATACTGTTCAACTTTTGCTTTGTTGCATTAGGAGTATGCATGGAAGGTTAGAATTTACTGTAATTTTCATTCTCTTCATTGCGGCGAATTTTCTTCGAGTATGTGTGACCTTATGAGCTCTATTATTAGAAGTCAGTTGTCAGAATCTCAGACTGCTGCCGATAACGTTTTGGTATTATAGCATGCTGAAATTCCTCTTTTTACACTACTTATGTAGTATGTGTAAATAGGTTTTTAGAAGGTGTGAAGCTAGACTGATCATTCCATAGGCACCACATTGTGCAGAATGGACCTTTTTAGGAATTGTGACGAAGGTTGATTGCAGCCAGGTTCACATGATCTCATCTGTCTTATATTTCACATCTTGACTCCGATAGTCAAGACGCCGGTTGTTAGCCGGTTCACAAGGCTTCAATTTTTCTAAGCTAATTGTGTTCCTCATGGTATCATGTAGATATGTGGGAAGATACAACGGTAGTTTTCCCTTGCCTTCCCGGCGGATTCTCTGTTATTCCTTTCAGCATTATATTTCGAGTTTCGATTTAGCTTTTCTAATTAGTGCCAAGCCCGCCAAAATAGAAAATTACCACCCTGCACGACTTGAATGTACAAAACTCACATGGCTGTTGTGTTTCGTTTCTCCGCTAGCGGGGCTAGCACTATATGGCGATCGAGTGACTATTTACTAGACAGATGACTCTAGTTACAACAACTAATGCCCCGCCGGCCTCTAATGCCCATATCTTGTTAAATGTAACTGAAATTTTATGAATTACTTTATTCAGAGCGTGGCATAGACGCCCAATGTGGAAATTATCAGGTTTTATAACTGTTGGTTTTCTGCCACTTTTAATGTGAATGATTTGCTAACAGGCTTGTGCCCAGAATTTTGAAAGGGGGAGTTTTGAAAATTTTTTTACATATTTATTTTATAAATATCTAATACATTTTTCATTAATATTCATACTATTAATAATTTCCATCATTTTGATTTATATATTAATAATTTACATAAATGAATTACCGCATAAACATTAATAAAAATTACGTATGTTATTGATTATACTTATAATAAAAAATTTTGCATAAAAGATTAATAAAGTACTTAAAAATATAAAGCATATTTTTTCTTTTTTCTTTTAAAGTTAAGAACACTCTAAAAAATCATCAATATTTATTTTAAATTTTTGATTTTTTTCAGATTTCGTGTATTTATAATGACTGTTTTAGTTCTCATGGGGGGGGGGGGATTTAACCCCCAAACCTGTGGGCACGGCCTTGTCTGCTAAATGTAAGAAGAAATATTCTATTTCACGATCGACTCTAAGATGATATACTGTCATGGTTAACACGTATAACACTAATTCACTTTTCCTTAAAAATATAATTTAATGTAAATTTTAAAAAATGCAACGATTTCTACGAATTTTATACTGAAACGGTACTATTCAACTAGTCATCGCTTTTAATTTAAATCCAGGGATGCCAACCACGAGGTTTTACGCTCGTGGATTTTATTTATTTAGATTTTATTAAGTTAAGAATAATTTAAGTTTTTTGAAATTTTGAAGCATAAACAATATATTAAAATAAACTGGATCACACCTATCTTTCGTTACCGGTCGACCGCTGAAAAACAATGATTAATTCGGATAATACGGATAAAATTTAATATAAACCGATATATACAAATATAATACAAAATTCTACGTATCACTGTTGTCGGTGGATATCCGGGGTGATCCGTAGGTTGACGATGCGGCGGTCGGTTGTCACGGAACAATTGGATTCGTCGTTGATTCTTTTAACGGACGTTCGATCGTTTCCAACTATTCTTTAATAAGGTCGCGAATTTCGGAGTTTTACTTTTCGAACAAATAACTGTCTTTTTCAACTTGACCGAACGCGAAACTTCTGCCAAAACTAACTACTTCTCTTAGCAGGTCGCACAGGACTCCTCCGCAGATTGCTGGTAAACCCAAAACTAACGAACGTTGGCAAACGACTCGATTCAAAAGTGCGAAAACTAGAGACTAACTTCATCCAGCCAAAAGACCACTCACTTCCGTCCAAAAAATCTTCTTTTTTGTCGTCATTTCTATTCCGACCGCCTTCCGGTCCGTGTTGGCCGAATCAGGTAGATCTTATTGTTTTTTTTCTGAACGGCGATTGGCCACCCCTCACCGACAACAGTTTCATGCGCGCTCACATCCGCACCCGCACCACACATTCCACATTATTTTTATTATTATTTTATTTATTATTATTTTTTAATACCCATGTAATGGACACATTACAGATCCCCGTCCATCGAAAAGAAAAAAAATTTTATTTTATATAAATTTTTTTTTTTTTTTTTTTTTTTTTTTTTTTTTGTAATTAAAATTTATTTACATTTATTTACAGGGTAGGCAGTCGTTTAATATCCATTTTAATCAATTTTATTTATTTCGACTAAATGGTCGCTCCATTCTCTTTTCGTATGTGTTCGACATGCCAACCTATTTTGCTTCGCCGCTCGCTTTACCTGCTCGGGCCTTTGCCCTTAGGACGGCCGTTGTACTTTGTTTACCAAAACACCGCTCACGTTTCTACGGCGCTCGCCTCATTGTTTTCCTGAGAAACTCTGACCATCGATTTTGTTCTTTTGAAAATGTTCCGGGACTATTGGCCAACCTACCTCACTAATGTCTTTCTTCATAACGACCCTTTTTTTTTTTTTTTTTTTTTTTTCCGCACCGATCTTATGAATCGGATATTATTTATAGCTTTTCCTAAAAACTGGTCTTTTACTTATCCGCTCTTTGTTAACTACGGCCAATGTATTTGTAAACACTGGGCGATGTTCCGGCTTTACCTGAACACCATTTTCTCTTGGCACAGATACTCGGAAATGTATCGACGCGTGAGAAACGCTGATCGACCATTTTATTATAAGAACACTAAACCATTGACTGCGGTCATCACCCTTCAAATTTTAATGGTTTTTTATTAGCCTAGCCTTATATTCGGAGAAATCCTAAGAAATTCCCGACAACGAATAATAGTCGTTATAACCATACACGGTCACTCGCACAAAGATAGTTTTTCTTTTTCCGATCCCCTTCTACAGGTGTTCGTTTCAAAATATACAATTACCACGAGATTCGCGTAATTTAAACTAAATATTCACCTACACTTTGGCGATGGTATTCCTCTATTATTTACACATTTCTTTATTCGGATCGGTGCTCAATCCCTTTTTATCCCTGAACTATATACATTTAAATTATATTACAAAGTAAAATACCATATTCCACTATTTACATATTTATATATTTACATTTTACCATCGTATGTGCTAGCAGCTCGCTTATCGACCTGCAGCCAATACTGATTATTAATTTTTATTTTGAAGAACTGAAAGTCTTCTCTTTTATTTAAAGTTCTGTTATCGAACCTTTTTACTTATTCTGCCGCGATTGACATAATCTAACGGCCATTTCCACATTCGGTTACCCTATCCCCGGGTACTGTTTTTTCCGAACCATACTACTACTTATTCTTTCGCTTCCTTTTTATACTCGGTTACCCGATCCCCGGGTACTGCTTTTCCGAACACAATTAATTATTCTTGCGCTTTATTTCTATATTCGGTTACCCTGTTCCCGGGTACTGCTTTTCCGAACACAATTAATTATTCTTCCGTAATTAGACGCAGTCTAACGGTCTCTTACTTTTAATTTCCCCTTCTACAGGTACTATTTTCAAAACATGCAATTATTTACGAAACCTTTTTTTTTTTTTTTTTTTTTTTTATTTACAACCTTATTACCCAAAATGGCTGCGGTCATTATCCGCCGTACAAATTAACTATTTACATTATTTACGCTTAAATTTAAGGCTAACGAATTTGATTATTCTTATTGCGGTACTTCAGGTTATCATTCCATACAGCCAATTGTTACTTGTTTTTTCACCCTTTTCACTTACCAATTCTTTCACGTGCTGCACACAGGTTAACTTTCCCATTTCTATGCCGATTCCTTTGAGGCTAGTGAATAAGTTCTCGTTTTTCCATCTCATTACGCATTTTTTCTTAATGCATTTATCGAACGCCACATTATTAATCTCACCATTCTTGAATATAAATTTTACTTTAATTTCTACTTTTACCGCATTATTCTCCTCACTTCTTTTAAGTGCTCTTAACAGTTTGCTTTCATACTGTTCATCTTCGTTCATTTCCGTTTTGAATGCTCTAATACCTTTATTCATCTCCATAAACTCTTTCTTCCGAGTCGCACTTTCCTTCTTTCCGTCCTTTCGTTCGTTCTCAACTTCCTTTTTCTCTTCTATCTCAACTACTTTCGCTTCAGCCATGTGACAGATCTCCTTCTCAAATTTACCACCTTTTACATTATGGTTATCGTTAATTTCAACGGGTTTATTAACTTCGTTATTAACGTCTTTAGATTTGTTACTAATATTATTATTACTATTTTGCTTTATTTCCTCAGATACATCATTAGAATTCGCATTTTGTTCATTAAACTTGTCGAACATATTGTTTAGTTCGTCGAATCTTTTAAATATTTTTTCGAATTGTTCTGTTAAAAATGCCATCATCTCGGTGGTGTCTATTTTAGTTGCCATGATTATCTTTCTGAAAATAATTTATTTACGTTAATTTAACATTTCAGTGTATATTTATTTGTGGGTTTCGTTCCCAACGGAAGAACAATTTTTCTAAGATTGTTATGCCAAATGAAACGGTACTATTCAACTAGTCACCGCTTTTAATTTAAATCCAGGGATGCCAACCACGAGGTTTTACGCTCGTGGATTTTATTTATTTAGATTTTATTAAGTTAAGAATAATTTAAGTTTTTTGAAATTTTGAAGCATAAACAATATATTAAAATAAACTGGATCACACCTATCTTTCGTTACCGGTCGACCGCTGAAAAACAATGATTAATTCGGATAATACGGATAAAATTTAATATAAACCGATATATACAAATATAATACAAAATTCTACGTATCACTGTTGTCGGTGGATATCCGGGGTGATCCGTAGGTTGACGATGCGGCGGTCGGTTGTCACGGAACAATTGGATTCGTCGTTGATTCTTTTAACGGACGTTCGATCGTTTCCAACTATTCTTTAATAAGGTCGCGAATTTCGGAGTTTTACTTTTCGAACAAATAACTGTCTTTTTCAACTTGACCGAACGCGAAACTTCTGCCAAAACTAACTACTTCTCTTAGCAGGTCGCACAGGACTCCTCCGCAGATTGCTGGTAAACCCAAAACTAACGAACGTTGGCAAACGACTCGATTCAAAAGTGCGAAAACTAGAGACTAACTTCATCCAGCCAAAAGACCACTCACTTCCGTCCAAAAAATCTTCTTTTTTGTCGTCATTTCTATTCCGACCGCCTTCCGGTCCGTGTTGGCCGAATCAGGTAGATCTTATTGTTTTTTTTCTGAACGGCGATTGGCCACCCCTCACCGACAACAGTTTCATGCGCGCTCACATCCGCACCCGCACCACACATTCCACATTATTTTTATTATTATTTTATTTATTATTATTTTTTAATACCCACGTAATGGACACATTACAATACCTAAAATGATCTTACGTGGATGTTTTGATCAATTACACTTCTTCAAATTTAAGATCTTTCTAAAATTAAAAAAAAAACAAAAAAAACTGAAAGATATTACTGATTAACTCTGATTTCTCAGTGTTTTTGTCGCCTAGCGACGCACAAACCAATAAAATTAACTTAAACCGTTGTAATGGCGATTGCATTCTTTTAAAAAAAAAAAAATTCTAATCTGAATCATCTCATTCAATAGAGTAGGTATTTTTCACGTGAAAACATAACTGATTTTTTCAAAATACTGGAAATGGTAATAGGTTTTTCACGTTTTAAAAGAAACGTACTATTTTAAGATACCATCCAGGAATATGGGGCCAACGAACGTTTTATTCGACGGCTTTCAATATAAATCACGGAAAACTATTGTGGGAGTTTCGTGAATCCCAATCGTACCCTGCTTTCAGAACTTTGTTGCATTATCTCGACATAACTATGTTATTGTGCTCTGTATAGTCTATTCTTTTAACCTGATTGCACAATAAATGTTACCTCCCCCTTCAGTCATATTTCGAGCATCGTCCCTTCCTATTGGTACATTCTCCTACAGAATAGGTAACACTCGAGGCAGTTGCTTTATACAACCCGAGTGCATACCTACGCTTACAACTGATATTGCGAATGTTTGATTTATCGTTATACCGATGAAGTCCCGCGTGTGTCCGTTGTATACTAACTAACGCGCATATGATGGTATTACATAAACGATACTAAATCAAAATTAGTCGTCTGTAATTTTTCTGTAACGCACTATTCCTCTTCCGTATATTTAACTTTCAATGAAAGTGTATACAGCTTTTACATGAACTAGAAATGTTCTATTGCTTCTGTATAGCTTTTAATACTGTATGGTTTAATTAAATTTTTTTTAAAAAAAAAAAAAACATTATATAGTATATTTAAGGAACTAATTCAATTTTTTTCTTTGATTTCTGCTTATAATTTTTTGTAAATCGCTTTTATTATCATGTAAGATATAATTTGTGAGTCTAAAATATTAACTTTGCAACCCATAAAGTATTCTAGAAAAAGAAAACGGTTTAAAATAGTCATTAATGGTAAAGATAATTCAATAGATTCGTCAAACAAGTAGCACCCTGAATAGTGCTAATGACGTGACAAACCTGTAGTGTACAATTAAAAACGAATATTGTTTGGCATTCTTTTTATTTTACGCATTATCTAATTTTCAATTTCATCCATGTGCATGTATGGTTATTAGATATTTTCAACATAGTATACGTAGATTAAGAGAGCATCGGAAGCATATGATGGATCTTTTCGAAAAATGCGACGAAAGTTCAACGTTAGCAACACTTTCATTTGAAGTTTAAACTTTGTAAACATTTGTTAAATCTAATAAATTTCTAATATTGTCGCAATTAAATACGTGTTAATATTTGAAAAAGGAGACAACCTGCAATAATAAAAGAGGTCAACTATTAAAAAAAAAAATTGAACGACAACCGAAATAGAAAAACTGCAATTTCATCAGATTATATCGCTTACGTTATTTGTAGGGTTACACTTTCCCACTATTCAATGTTAGTAGTAATGCTCCGATTAAAACATTTCTGATTGGGTAAACGAAAGCGTATAAAAAATACAATCAAATTTAGTCGTTCAAAAATTGGCTGAAACAATGAAACAATCAAATTGATTCGGCCATTGTTTTTTCAAATTTTTTTAATAGACTTGTTTTTCCTATTTCCTTAAATGAATTACACAGTATATTCAGAAGTATCATATGAAAAATAAGTTAATTCATATTTTGTTATTCGGTAATAAATTTGTATTTAATAATAGTAATATTTTTCCTTAATTATATGTAGGGAGTCCAAAAGTTCTTGAATTTTTAGAAAACATTCTAACGGCCTTTAACTGTCATAAAATTTAACGAGCGAAAAGTTTTAGAAATAACAATATTTTATAAGAACAGTAACAATGAACAGAAACAAAAAAGTCATCAGTACATAGGTTTTTTGGAAATTGCTAATAATGATCGCACACTCTTCAACATAACTACGTCCCAAAGCAGTACCATTTTTTGTCTTCTTTTTTTAAAAAAAAAAAAAAGAAAAAAATTTCGCTCATCATCCAAGGAGCTTTACCCAGAAACAATAAGAAACGAAAAAGGAAAGTTATATAAGAAGACGATCAAATATCGTTAATAACAACGGGAGGGATAATAAGTGTAGAAGACAGGATATAACGGGTACAAAAAGAAATAGGAAGCCCTAGCCTAAGCAAACGGAAGTCTTTTTTTTTTTTTTTTTTTTTTTTTTGGGAACGTTAACCAAGAACACTGATCCATCATCCAGGAATTACCCGTAAAAAGATTAGATTTTAATATATAGAGAAATAGAAGAAATAAACTCTGCTAGAGCTCGAACAACATCTAGTGAAAGAGAAGTATGTAGGAAGCACAAAACGGAGTGGACAGTTCAAGATGTAAGAGCTTAGTGTATAGAAGGGAACGCTCTTGCACCAGAAGAGAACATTCAAAAAGAATATGATCCGCATCACAAACGCAGTCCTGATCCAAAGGATAACAAAGTGGAGAAGAAACAATAGGAAAAACGAAAAAGAGTTGGAATAAGACAAGTATGGTTGAAACGAAGACGCGTTATGGAGGAAATGATGAAGCGACTGAGACCAGGAAAATCGGAAAATCAAGGGCGTAATGAAGGAAGAGGCTGTATTAGTTTGTAAAAACGAACGCTCCACGAAAAAGCTGGGCACTCAAAAAACATGTGATCAGCGTCACAAACAACCGCATCATCATCTATTTTTCCTCATCCTTCTTGTGATCTTATCATTCTTCGTATTGGTTCGATTATCCATAACCTTTTCCAAACTTACCACATTCAGATTGAGTTCCTTTGGATTCCAGGCCATGTTGGTATAGAAGGAAATGAAAGTGCTGATCAGTTGTCTCGAAGTGCAGCTATTAATGGACTCCCTCACTGCTAATAATTTACTTGCATTGTCTAAAAAATTCCATTATAGGTTTTGGTCGGACTCACATACCCTTTCTCCTTTTCTAACCAATTTTCCTTTCATCTTTCTATTCAACGTATGCTCCAGTTAATCCCCTTGGTTTCATAAATTTCCGTCTTTGCAGCGCTGTATCGTTTCCTCTTTATGTCGGTTGCGTTTCGATCACTGTTTGCTTCCTTCAGCTCGCTATCGAGTTCCAGACTCTTCTTACTGTCCGCTATATCCTTCAAATGAAATCCACGAATGTAATTCTAACCACATTCTTTTCGAATGTTTCACACTGTCGTCTTAACGTTTACTTCTCTACTCTCAACTTCTGAGACTTAATATTCCTGCTCCCTATAATACTGCACTGTTCTCTCCTTGTCTTCGTTATCTATTGTCACTCCCCGTTGTATTCTTCATGGATGCGATATCTGACCGCATACGAATCTAAATAATTAATTTAGCGATATTTTTCTTTCTTATCGAGCATGAGTCAATGTTTTTTGTCAGCGAGTCCAAAAAAAAAAAAAAAAAACAACTTTGCATACTCGATTGACGATTTTTCAGACGCGCCATTCTTGCTGATCCTGAGGTCTTTTGCTATTTTTTGTATTTGACGCGTTCAGGATTGCGACAAATTCGGCAGCAGACCTTGTTAATATACTCTGGCATGGTATTTCTAAAAAAGGCGATCATTTAAGATTCGACCAGTTTCCTTGAAACGTTTTTAATAGCATTGCAAACTGTTGCTCGCTTAAAATCAGTCACGCGAATAATGTCCACCGTCTTCATTCTTATTTGAGGTGCAATTTGATAATCGTAATACACTCATTTTGACAATTCCATGGCTCATATATTCAAAATAGGCAGGAAATTAAAAAAACAAATTACAGATTAAAATTCTATAAAGCATTCGATATAGTGAATAGTTTTTACAAAAGTTTGTGTAAAAAAAAGGAATTTCTGCCTGTTGTCTAATAATGTCATATAACATCAAAGAACGATCGAGGATATATGAATTTTAAATGAATATTGCAACAAGATCTAAGTGTTAATTTAGTTAAAGTTAATGGCATTTATTTTGGGTACGTAAATATATCGTTTAATTTTGGCTAATTATAAAGGTGAATGAAAGCAGCATGTTTGCAGTTACATCAGATCGGTTTATCAATCGATGTGTTGTTTAAAACAGACCGTCATATGTAGTCATGTATAGAACGGTTAATCTAATGGTCGACTACGTTACGTATGAATTCTGTTTTGCTTCTAACTTCTCTTTTGACCGTATCACTGGTTCTTTTTCAGGTCTACTGGCGCTGGGATAATATTTTATATTATACATATAGCTCTCAATTTTACTGCTATAATATTTATGAACCTGTCTATAATGATGCAGCAGTAGTTTATTTGTTTCTATGGGTTTTAGAAAAAAATTTAAATTATAAAATGAAAATTATTGTGTAAATTTATATATGTGTCTCTGGTCGCATAATAATCTCACTGGAGATTAAATGCATAAATAAATATATACGTATCCACTAGGACTGCGATACTCACTATAGAAAGTAAAATTGCGCAATGTAGTAGACGAAAAATTCATGCTTAGTACCATATTTCGGAATTTTACTCCAGGTTTCACATAATAAACATTCAGTGTCATTGGTATGAACTATAATATATATTTTAGAATGATTTACAATTCGGGGGTGCAATTAGGATCATGCGGAAAAGATGTATTTTCCTTCCATTCATCCGGACTGGATAATACAACCTGAATGGATAACACGGCTGATAATGAGTGGTAGGGTTTTGCAGCTTTGATCAGATACGAGATGACACATCAACAGCATCAAAAAAAAAACACCATAAACCAGCCTGTGGTTGTAAAGAGGAGGCAGATACAAACATCATTTCGATGAATTTTGCTTCATTAACTTGAACAATTTAACCTATACCTCTTAAAGGAGTCAAATTTTTATTGAAATAATGTACCATAATTTCACGACAAAAGTTGGTAATTATTCCATTGGCTAGTTTAAACTCGATGGGTAATTATTTACGAAGATAACGAATATAGAGAACTATAACAAACTTCTACATATTAAATATAGATATGTTGCAGTGAAAAAGCCATATCCCAACTTTGGCTGATTTTTAATAACTGCATTTGACACCATTATTCTGCGCCCAAAATTACAAATTTTGTCATTATTGTTAACAAATTCTGACACACTGAATGAACTCTGAAATGTATAACAAACCGTACTTTGTTTAAAAAAAAACAAAAAAACAATTAAAAATAAATGTAGGAGTATGTTTTAAGTTTCCTTTAAGTTAGTGTTAGCTGATGATGGGTTATGCCCGAAAACGTTTCTAAATAGGTATTTATCTAATTTATTGATCTATATTGTTTGTTATTAAAGTTTATTTTATTATATAATTAAAAATAAATTAATTCATTTAAGAAAAAAGAACATGTATCTGAAAGAAGTCCATAAAAAAGTATTTAACTTCAAAATATAGAAGAACATTATGCGGAATATATAAAACTGAATAATTTGTTCTTCTGTAAATCGAATTAAATAGTGAAATGTAGGGGGTTGTACGGCAGTCGTGCAATTTCATTTTGACGGGCATAGTTTAAAATTTAAAAAAAAAAAACAAAAAAGAGCAAGAAAAGTCCAAAAAACAAGAAAAATCGGGATAAAATGAAACAACAGAGGAGAAGAAAAACTAATACAGTAGTTTATATTCATTGGCGCACTCAAGGGGGGTGCCACGGTGCCATTGCTCCCCCCAAAAAAGCTTCGAAATCTTAATTTAGTTTTGTAATGTTTTGTTTTACTTAATTTTTTTTTTGAAAACATACATATTTACTTTTTACTTATATTACAAGTATAATGTTATATACTTTTAGCTAACTTTTTTAAAATAAAATTTGTATACTTATCTAATTTGTGCTTATTACAAATATAATGTTATCTATTATTATTTTTTTTTTTAAAATAAAAGTCGTCAGTTTTGTAATTTTTTTAAAAATAATATATTGGTTAATTTTGTATTTTTTTTTTTATTTTTTTAATTTCAATTTACAAACCACGGAAATAGATAGGTACCTAGTCTAGGTACCGAGTTACCACCCCCTAACTCATTTTCTAAATTCTAGCCCCGACCAAAAAAAAAATCCCGAGCGCGCCTTTGTTTATATTGGTATTGTAATATAAATAAGCGGATTAACAAGCGGCCAATAAATCATGCCGTATATCGCAGCTGTGAAGTGTAATGAACTTGTGTAACAGACTGAAGCTCATTCTTTTGCAATTTTAATTCTATTAACAATGTTTTATTAGCAAAGAATGGAGTAAATGTCTTAAAAATAGCAACTCAACATTTTTAAATTAAAGCAAATAAATTTATCAGTCAATATAAAATAATTAATCACAAATTTATATTAACCTTTTTAAAACTAACAGTAAATAATTACACTAATTATTCAAAAACTGTACCATAAGTACGCTTAGTTGTTATATTTACCTCGTCTAAATTGAAAGTTGCAAACAAAAATAATCACTATCTTAATATAATGCAGTTAAAAGTAAGCCGAGGTAAGGAATACCATAATGCTGATTTCATCTCATTAGTTGTAAATGTCATATAATAATGAGAATTTAATTGGTTTGTAAGTAGTTTGCTACAAAATTGACTGCTTTTCAAGGTTTCCATATTGAAAACCTCCAACCCTAAATAAAAATTGTAACAAAGAAAATATTTCAAACGAAGCTTTATTTCTTTCAGATGGTGATGTAATAATGAATCTTCAAAAATACGTTAAAAACGAAGAGGTAGTATTGAAAAGACACAATAATAAGTTTTCTAATACTTATAGCAAATTAAAATATGTAAAAGTATAGGTTTAAAAAAATTAAATTAGATTCAACGATCGTACAAAAGTTCCTAAATGTAAAGTAAATATAATCATAAAAAGTATGTACATACCTAATCAATAAAAACTTAATATTTCAACTGATTTTCATGTTTAATGCGGTATCTAAATACATATAGATATTTTCTTACAGCAGATGTGTCGTAATTTAACCACGGTGTTTTTCGAAATTACTGATATTTTTGCACTCCCGTTTTATTTTCAATAATAACGAGGAATCTAGAGCGTATGCAGGTGTTACCATTATGGTTCACTCCTCTGTCCCAGCAACTCAATTAAATCTATCCATATCCTTACAAGTAGTTGCAGCGTTCTGCTCAATATCCCATTTTCTAATAATTCTATGTAACTGTTATGTGCCTCCAGATTATATTATTAGCCTACATATGTTGCAGTCAGCGTTGTCTCCGTTCAGCCCGCTACTAACATTACTCGGTGATTTGAATGCTAATTCGCCACTTTGAGCAGCAAACACACTGGAAAACGGACTTTGTCGTTAGTAAATTTATCTTCTCTAAGTTACAACTGCTTTAATTTATTTCATACCGGGACACATTTTCAGTTAAAATAGTAATTTCCAGTAAACCATCTGAACCTTTATCTGAGAACATCAGCACTTTTATGGATGCAATTATTAATACTGCTATAGAAAAATCTGCCTCATCTTTCAGACCTCAACGAGTCCCATGATAGTATCCCATAACAGAAGCAGCTGTATACCAATATAAACAAGCCCCCAGAAAATTTAAATCAACAGGCTAATATCCCGACTTACTGTGCAGCTGCGAAGGCCCTCATTAGGCGCAACAAATAAGAATACTGGCAGCAATTTATGAATTCAATTTCTACAATTACTATCATGATAATGTTTGATCCAAAATGAAATCACTAAATGGTATTAGTCGTAGCCCCAATTCCACTTCGTTAAATAAAAATGGATTCATAATATCGGAAGAAGTCGCAAATGCTTTTGCAAATCATTTTTCTGTAGAGTCATCCTCCTTATCACATTCTCCTATCTTTCCAAAAAAAAAAAAAAGAAAAGTATTCCATGGAACAACAACCAATAACCTATCATTTCTGACTCCTCACTTTCCTATAATTGTCAGTCGAATTAAATGATCAACTCGAGTATCATACACCAAACAGCGCAACCGGTGCCGACTTTATTCATTCTTTTATGTTAAAATATTTATCAGCCTCAATGAAAATACCCTTTTTAAATATTTACAATCAAGCGGTGTCTCCCAGTTCGATTCCAGAGCCAGCAGGAGTTATTCCTGCCCTGAAATTAAAGACCCTCTTTCCCACAAAATTATGGACCCGAAACTCTTCTAAGGGTCAATGCACCGTCCGGGACTCTTTGACCATTAACGTTGATTTCTCCCCTTAGTGAAATACAATAATTCTATACATTCGAATATTGCCCAGTTAACAAAAGTACTCTGATCATTTCATTTTTACAATTAACTTAATCAGAGTTTTCTATAGTTTCATTTATTAATAGAGCGATTTACCTTTTTTTAGTCGCGCGTATCATCTCGTTCCGGATTCAAATATAAACCTCACCGTATGCGTCTGTCGTTGTTGCAGGTATGATAATGTATTTCTACTACGGCATCAAAAACAGCACTTTGGAGCTGCTGGAAGCTGAAGAAATATCCGAATGCGCTCTAACCACAAATCCGGAAATTTGTATAGCGACCGACGAACGAAATTTCGCGCTAAATGAACAACAGCCATTGGCTGCGAGCGTACCGGTTCCGAAGTCTGTGCTGACCCCGGTAGCGAGACCGACATCTTTGGAAACTCCAAAAGTACCGGCCTCAAACAACCCGGGAAGTCTGTTCGTCTCGCCGTCCGCATTTCCGAAGTGGGACGATTGATGAGCCAGACGGGCGACGTTAATCGTAAAACCGAATCTTCAGCTCGTACATTGCAATGTGGTCACGTCACCGCACGTTCTAGTCAGATTATTAAAAATCATCGGATTAGCGATGCGCGGTGTGCGCGCGATTGAACGATTCTTTTCTTTTCTGCAAGTTTTTACCTCTTTACGTACCGAGGAAATATAAGAACTTCCGCTGCTCCTTTAACGCTGTAAATGCGATAGAAATCAGTTTTGTGATTTTAATAAAAAAAAAACAAAACAAAAGCCGTTTTTGTCTCTGCGCGGCATTTCGAAATTACAAGTGAGAAGACTACGGTAATATTTTAATTAAGAGATTTCGAAAGTTTTTTGGACGAAAAATTGAGATTGTTTCTTCTTATCAGAAGGCTAAATTCGAGTAGTGTTGCTTAAAGCTTTTTTCGGAGCTAGTTCATCATCGGATCGCGTCATCTTCTAATGATGAACCGGCTTCCGGAAGTTTAACACGATGATGGCATCACACGTATTTTAAACTGAATGCGTGTGTGCAGCACAAGCTTGTCGCATATAAAAACTAGCATCGAAATTATTCGCATATACGTACGAATGTTTAAAAAAAAACGGCTATAAAAAAATGACATATTTTTATCGTTAACAAAACGGAGCGAGCGATAATTGAATCTTCATCCGATTATGCGCAATCTGTTCTTGTGGTAATAAGACGACCTGGCTAAAAAATCGAAACAATCTGTCTTGAAATAAAAATCGAAAAGATGAAGTAATGTTACTCATACCAATATCATTCTAAAAAAAAGAACACAAAGAAAGCTGTTTTATTGTTTGCTCATCGAAACAGAAACATCAAAATTTAATTAGTACGCTAGCGCCATCTAAAGGAATAACTATGAAAAGTAACTCGTAGTTCTTTCAAATTTTGCCTAAAGAGGGCGAAGTATTAGTAAGTTCATTTTCGAATTGAACATAAAAATTAATTTATATTAATTCCGACACTATAGAATAGCGAAAAAAAAAAAAAAAGTTGCCTTACCACAAAAAATCTAGAAACGTGACACGCAGTTTCAGGATGTATTGTAGCTTCGCATAAAAGTTGTCTTATATCTCGGGCATAAGAAAAATTAAACATTTACAGCATATTAAAGTTCTGTACGAAAAATCGTATATTCTTTTTTCTGAATAATGCTGAATTTTTTCTTGAAAATTTTCCATCAATGGATGTTTTCTTCATGATCACTTCCGTAAGTTTCTTCAAGTCTTTACCACAGAATTTTCTTCATAGTTGTCTTATAGGCAATTCGTATTTTTCCTATACACTACGTCAGTCTGTTCGCGGAACCTTTTTTTCCCACATAACATTGATTTCGATCTGATTCTTCTGCTACGGAATGTCTCCTCTTCTTTCTACCCTTCTCCATCTGCTGTTAAGAGTTTGTCCTTTCCTAATTTTCTACTATTAGAGCATATTTTTCTGTGACGTTTTCATCGTGTGTAAATTTCAGACATATCCGATTTTATACCACTAGCGAGATTTTGTTATAGATACGTGATTGTTTAATTCATCTTACTACATACTTTACAGCACTACACCGTTTAGTGTGTTCATAAACGACAATTAACGTTTTCATGTGCACCTCTATATAATCTTCCCTCTGAGATTCTAAAAACATTTTATTACTCTGCTTGTTGTTTTTCAGCAGAACAATAACCCCGTTCTAAACCGCTTGATACTGAATTTAGCCGGAAATAGGGGTTTCCAATTACAGCTAAACAACTCTACGTTTAATAATAAGTAAATAAATAAATAAATGAATGTCCAAAAATTGCAGTTACTAACTGTTATAATATGTTATAACCGAATATGTTGTGAATATAGCGAATAAAATTTAGTTTTAACATAATATAACAGTTAGTAACTGCAATTTTTGGACATTCATTTATTTATTTACTTATTATTGGCCGCTTACAAGCAGTTTACGGAAGAAAAATATTTATAATTCTAAGCTTGTTATTTTTTTTTTTTTTGAATAAGTCGAGATTGAGTCATACTAAAGTTGGTGAGTTAAAACAAGTGCGTTCTGTGTAATTTTTTGTTTCTTTTGCTTATTTCTAAATTATGTTTGTCATTTCTTAAGCCGCTTCGATTTAATACGAATGACAGAAGTTTCTCGATTCCTTTTTTTTTTTTATATTGCAACGTTACATTTTCAAGTTGATGATCGTTGCAACATCAAAGATTGTATACAAGTTTCGATTTTGTCCTAGTAATAGTTGACAGTGTATTAGTAATCAAGGAATAACGGTTGCAGCCAAATCGGAGTTGCTAGATATTCGTAATTTGAGCGCAGTGGAGGAATAAGCTGAAAAATCGAGAAAAGATTGAGCTGAATAGTTAAAACGAAAGATCCACGAAGCACGAGTAAATCGAGACTAGAACTTTATGTAATTTTTTCTTCTTCTTCTTCTACATCTTCTTCTTCTACTTGTACTTCTACATCTACTTCTACTTTTACTTCTTCTTCTTCTTCTTCTTGTCAGAAAGGATTATTATATAGCCAGGAATTATTAAACGAAACGTCAATTGAAAATTTTGTTAATTATCCTTTAGCGGAATAATCGAGAAAAAAAAACGATATAAACGACACGAAATAAGCGGATTTTATTTAATTCGGTGATACAATAGATAGTTTTCGCCGCTTGATTTTTCTTTTTTTAAATCTACAACGAGTACAAAAAAATCGATTTTCTAACCAAAAGAAACCCAGTGTCGATTAATTATACCAAAAACCGCAGAAGGACTCAGCATTAATCGTTTAGTCAAAAATATTTCAGGCCGTTTTCTGAGCGCCCAAAAAATTATTAGGCTTTTTACCGTTTCAGGGGGATTTTAATTTTTTTTTTTTTGGCATCGAAAATTCACCCAAACGACGGATTTTCACATTATGAGCAAGAAAAAAAAATATATAAATAAAAAATTCAGCAAGTTTAATCAATCACAGCCATCCGGCAGTAAAAATGTTCATATTTAGCTCTCGGTTAGGCTAAGAATAAATCGAGTGCCTGGCCATTTTCCAAGCGCAAAGACTACATTGCAGAAGGTTAAAAATAAATGCTAATTTAGGTATAATGAAAAATGTTTGTGGTCTTCTGGTGCAAGCTTTCTATTCGAGTAGAGAATTCCTCTGTCGAAACTCATATTAACGAGTGTAGTTTGCGTCGCAAAGCATTCTTTTAAATCTATCAGCGGCGACACGTTTTAATCGACAAGTAAATGAAAATATATCTTTTTTAAAAACTACGAAAAAAAGGTATTTTCAAACAGGAAAAAAAAAAACAAAAAACGACAAAAACAACATCGCATATGAAACATGAATATTAAAATTTTTACGACCATTTTGCATTTTTAGGTACATTGTTCATATTTCCAAGTATATAATCATCGGAATAACATTATTTGTAATAAAAATGTTAAATTTTAGTGTAAATAATAATTGTTAAATTTTTTTTCCCGTAGAAAACGTTGGTGACGTTATTATTGAAAAATAAAATGTAATGTATAAAAAAATTTCTAGACGAATACACCTTATGTATGTGTGTCTTTGCTCAACTTGTCATAATGCGTTTCAAAGTTTTATATATGTATATAATCAATACATTTATCAACAGGGAACCGTTAAATATAATTTCACATTCTAAACTGAATAAACTAAAAATTCGCGCTGGTTAATTATGAAAACTTTTTTTCCCACATCTCTCTTCAAACATATTGTGACGAGTTGAGTTGTAATGTAAAAAAAAGTTTTAGTTTTCATAATTAATTCCGGCAAATTTTTATGAAAATGTGGAACGATGGATGAGACTGATTTTACTCCTACGATATTTCTACAGTAGTACTACAATATCCCTGCATTACTTCTGTAGTATTCTACAGAATTCTTGCAGTATCTGTATCATTTTCACGCAGTCACCAGTTTGCACTTCTTCTTGGGAACTACTGTGGATCTTTAGCAACTTTCGAGGTAGTAACGATATGTGAAGAAGATAGTCTTGAAATGTTACAACGTAGAACAATCTAAGAAAAAAATCGCGTTAGTCGGCACCTACTAAACTAAATACGGTATTGTGTACCTTTTTTTTTTTATATTCTATTTAACACGGTTCGCTGTTAATTAATAAATACACATAAAATTGTGAAACATGTGTATGACTAGTGAGTGAGAAAGACGCACACATACACATATATAGGTATGTATAGGTCTCTACGTCCGGAATTTTTTCGTACGCATTACATTTCTTTCGGTTATTTCAATAATAACATCACTAACCTTTTTCCACTGATGAAAGTAAAATGAAAAACGTTTATCAAATTATTATTTACACTAAAATTTAACATCCTTATTATAAATAATGTTATTTCGATGATAAATAATAGTTAGAAAAAAATTAATATCGCGCGCGAACGTGTAGCAAAATGGTCGAAAAAAAATTTGAATGTACGCACATGTCGGTTGTCTTTTTGACTTTTTCATAAGTAAAGATACCGAAAGTCAGTTTCGCATTTGTATGAACTTTGAATTGGCATGTTGGATCGGTACGAATGATGTAATTAAAAGTAACAAGAACAAAAAAGTATTTTCACGCTTAACAGTGAAAAAAAACTCAGTTAGGCGTATTAAAAGTAACCGAACCTAAACGATATACAGTGAATAGCGGATATCGTGGGAAAAAATTACACTCCACTCTGCCGACATTGCAGCAAACAGCGATTATTTTAATTTTACGTCGTTCCGGGTTTCCTCAGATCGCTCAGACTGATCTATTTTCAGCCGAATGACTAATATGAAAATCTGCTATTTCATAAAAGTGCGAAAAGATAGATAGTTAAGCCCATTTCTGTAAATTTTGAAAGATTTTAAATTTCTTTTTTGACGTTAGTCCAACTTAAATAGTTCCATGCCTTCACAGAGGGAGGCCCGAAAAAATTAGAAGAAATACCGATTAAAAAGCTCAGTTCTATTATTATTAGAAATATTTAATTTACATGAAATTACAGCGATATTATAAAAGCGAATATATTTCCTTATTTTTCCCTACTCTCCGAACTTATGCTTGATTAATGACTTAAAAGATGGTTGACAACGTGTAATTATTATAATAAAAAACTTTTTTTTATTTTTTTTTTGGACTTTTGGACTTGTTAGCTAGTTTGCTCAGAAACAATTATAAAAGGTAGGAATCAATTATATCCTCGTACGATATCAAATGTTGTTAGTAAGAAGGAATCAGTTGGGAATAAAATGTGCAGAGAAGGACAAAACAAGATACAAGAGACGCACTATGGAGTAGGAAAATTCGAGTTCAACTCATTATAATACAAAGTAGAGTTCGGTCAACACAAAAAATTTAATAAGCAGATGATCAGCATCGCAAACACGCTCTTCCTTTTTGGCGGAGAGGATAAAATCGATAAGAAACTAAGGAAAAACGGAAAAAGAAAATAATAGAGTATATGAGTTAAGAAAACGCAGCTGAATAACGGAGACAACAACAGAACTATGAAGTAAAGGAAACAAAAAGAACCACGGATTAACAGGAAGACAGTATTCTTCTTTGTTCTTTCATATGAAACTTAATTTTACATTACCTAATACTTCCCAGGTTGCATGAAAATAATGTATTAAGAAGGGGGGTCCCATCGTAAAAAATGTTGAGACTGGACTTCAGAAATAATTACCACATTAATGCTGAAGTTATAGAATTTCAAGTTTATTTGCAATATTAATAAACGATTAATTAGCCTATTAATATAATTAACATCTTTCGTTCTACATTTAGGTGTATGAGCTTTTTTAATACACCTTAAGTTGAACTTGACCATGTAATAATTTAAATATGCGTTTTGAAAAATACGGTTTTTTTGTTTTGTTTTTTTTTCTTTAATTTTTTGAGCATATCAGCTAAGGACATTACCCAATTCAAAGGTATGAAAGCATTAATGATTATAAAGGAAAAATTTTAAAAAATGGAACATACGAATGAAGCTAACAAAGGAATAACCAAGGGAGGAGGAATAGAAAGGATGCTGTGAGCGCTGTAGGCGTAAGGAGGACAAGACGACGCAAAAGACCGGAAAACAGTATCAGTTATTTTAGCCTGCAATAATGATTCTAAACCCATCTCATTCAAAAAGAAAAAACAAAAAAGTAAAACGTTAAAATCAAAAGATATTTTTGATCGTTCATGGCAGTTTGAAATTTGTAAATAGTTGCAATAAACCGCGCTTCATTTTTGGAACGACTTTACACATATTCATGAAAAAACTGGTAATTTTTTTTTTCCAGGCCCGAGGCAAAACCATTTAGCCAACCAGGGTTATTACCATTGCGTTAATTTTACTTCGACAATATGTAATAATTCTTAAAAAAAAAAAAAAAATCAAAATCGAATTAATACCATACTTAGTTTTCCTATTAACGTTTTTTTTTCATTTTTTTGAAAAGAAAATATTGAATCATTATTATACACGCATCGCTTTAAATCTTTAAATCTGCCCCACTTAATTAAATTGCAATTATTTTTTATTTACTGAAAATCGATTAACAACTCCTCTTCTAAAGCACACACATAACCAATTATCGTCGGCATTTAATAATTATAACGTACTTTTCTTTGTAATTCTTTTTATTCGGATCAATACTCTATTATTTTTTGCTTCGGTTTTAATTTTTTTTCTATATCATATTATATATATATATATATATATATATATACTTGTTTTCTTTTTTTCTTCTTTTTTTTCTTTTTTTTTTAATAATTTTAAAATTGTTACTATTTTTCTTTTTTCATTTTTCTCATTTATTTTTAAACAATTTTTGTCTTCTTTCATTTCCCTAAGTAAACTTATGTGTAACAAGTATGTGTTAGCAGTATTTTAAATAATTAATAAAAATTCTTTGTCTCGTGTTATCGTGTTTGTGCATTTATTTTATTTCGTCTTATTTTTTGTTTATTTTATATATGTATATAAAATACATATTAATACGGAATGTCTGAATTGTAAATTAATTTATATTAGGGTAATTTTTTGATCTCGGATGTCTTCGGTTCATGCATATCGAGGCGCCGGCGATTACAGTATAATGAAATACGATTATCACCAGAACATTCGAGCAAGTGAAGGTATTACTCTAGTGCATTCCGATCTACAAGCAACAAATATAAATCTAAAAACATTGCTCCAAACAGTTGCTGCACTTTCTTTTAAGTATTTCTATTACTGTAACTGTTATATTTCTCTTAACATCCTGGTAAATTCAAATGAACTAGAAAAACTGCTATTTCAGATTACACCCCTCTCAATTATCGTTGTAGATTTCAGTGCCCACTGCTCATTACGGGGATCAATATCGCCTAACAAACATGTAAATAATATTAACAAGCTAGTATTAGAAAATAATTTGTCATGTCCACGCCAAGGTGTATTTCAGCCTAATCCACAATACTCTCTACAGCAGCTCAACTCGGCGTGGATCCAATCAAACTACGATAAATAAATTCCTTAAACCGGACCCTGTCAGCGGTCGCCAATTTATCACGCATCCCGCCAAATATATGCCAAGACACGTTTTTTTTTTTTCCCCATCACAACTGACCAGTTTTAGTGGCCATTTAGCGATTAATTTATTGCGATAAAGAATGTTTTGTGGAGGGGTAGTACTCAGTAGTACTCCCTCTGAACTTTATAATGGCTGGACAAGGTCTAGAGGCTTTTTTTTTTTTTTTCTTGTTTGAGTTTTTCCCTGGGCTTGTCAGCAACGGACGATTACCCATCAACATGTGTACATAGCAGCAATTAGGAGTAACAAGGAATGGAATCTGACAAAGAATGCTATACCAAGGATGAAGAAACAAAACAATCAACGTCGAAAAATGCCAAACGTATGCATCCTGAAAAGAAAAGGAATGACATTGCCGAAGGTAAGAGCAAAAGGAGTTAACTGTCCCATACCATGGCCACATCTGCAATTAAAGAGCCCACAGTACAAACGGACAAAGGAATCTGGCTACAAATAATTAAGGAAAAAGAAACACGGGATGTTTAAAAAGCAGTTATATCCATCAAGCACGAAACCTATATAGAACACAGCGCTTAGCGTCCGTAAACAATTATCCGAAAGTTCAATAACTTTCTCCATCACTATAAAGCAAAGTTTATAGTTGTTAATTATGAAACATTAATCATATTTATGGCGACGACTGCGAAAACAGCGCCTACCAATCTGTTAAAAGGAAATGAGCAGAATTTACACCCAACACTATGGCCCCACTGCAACAGCAGCGCCCGCAGTGCCGGCTGACAAGGAGTTTACCTATCTACCGTTAGGGCCGCAAATGCGACAGCGAGCCCTTAAAATTAACTGCGAGCTGTACCTGTTTGTAACTGTAACTGCATCATCAGTGCGTGCTCTTCGTTTAGAGAGGAGTTCATTAGAAATAACTGGACACGATAAGTTAGGAATGCCAAAGAGAACTACTGAAAGGATTAGATCTTAATATAATGAAGTACAGAGGATAGGAATTTTGCTACAATTGATATGATCAACGTTGACTGTAGTGAGAGAATAAAGGACACACAATATGGAGTTGGAACATCATGTGAGAGAAGCTCCGCGTATAGAGCTGCCCTTTCCGATGATAAAGAGGAGCATTCAAAGAATACATGATCAGAGTCACATATGACTGTGTTATCGATACACAGCGGACAAATAGGAGAGGACACTATGGAGAAACGATAGAATGAAGCAGGAAGTCGACTGTGACCAGATCGAAGCCGACAGATAGCAGACATGATGAATCGGGGAAGGTGCGGAAAATGTAGATACCATGGTTGAGTAGGTGGATTGGTGTGAATGGAAAAATATTGTGAATTAGGACTGGAGAAGGATGATTTATAAAAAGATTTCCAATTGGCCTTTTGGATACTTTTTGCTATATTTAATAATTCATGAGAAGGAATCCGTCCGACTGACCGCCCAGAAGAAATAGCCGAACATCCGCCTTTTCGTTGCCCGCAATTCCGATATTACCAGGGATCCAAAGAAAGTCGATGGTTAATGAGTGCAATCTGCAAAGGCTGAACATCAGTGATCGGATGTGCAGAATAATAGGATCAGAGTAGGAAGGAACATATGGAGAGGATATACACTGAAGGGCGCTTTTGCAATCAGAAATTAGGAGGAACATTTTACATTGAGGAAAAGATAGAATGAGCTCAATGGCACGTAGTAATGTCAATGTCTCCGCATAATAAATTGAACAAAATGAAGGAATTTTGAACAGGCTGGAATGGTTAAGAGCAGGAATGTAGATAGATGCACCCACTCCGTGTGCCATTTTGGACCCATCCGTAAAAATTAGGGTATGGTTAGCAAAAAATGATGAAACTGTCTGGTTAAATTCATAAACTGTTGCATGAGCAGGGAGATATTTTACATAAGAAAGCAAAGAAAAAAGATTAGGAGAAGGAATAACATTTAATATCTCAAACTGGAAAAATGTAAGTTTATCGAAAGTTAGAATGAAGGGCGAAAACTTAATAAGACGCGAGGCAATGTGGCAGAGAATGGGAACCTTATTAGAGGAAAAACGCCAATCTTGCAAGAGAGAAGAATATGCAGGGACAAGATTGTTTGGGTAAATATGCAGACGTTTAATAAGGAACCGATACGCGAGATAGGATCTACGGATAAATAAAGGAGCCACATTAGCCTCTGCTAAAATCGCAGGAATAGGCGTGGATTTTAAGACTCCTAGACATAAGCGCAGGGCTACATTCTGAACTAAATCTAATTTAGCTAGGGGAGAACGAGCAGCAGTACCATACAGAAAACAAGAGAAATCAAGTTTTGATCGAATAATGGATTTGTAGAGCATAAAAAATATCATAGGATCACCGCCCCAATGGGAAGAAGATAAAGACTTTAAGATATTCAAACGTTCTAAAGTAGACGAATGGAGGTAATTAATATGCTCAGTAAAGGATAAACGACTATTCAGAAAGATTCCTAAGTAGCGGAAGGAGGAAACAACAGGTATAGGTGTATTGTCGATATTTATGTTGATTGACTCAGGATTATAGGAACGAAATGTGAAAACAATGCATGAAGATTTTGGAGGAGAGATATATAAATGGATTTGAGAAAGAGAACTCTGCAGAATGTACAAGGATTCTTGTATGTCATCTGCAAAAAATAAGGAAGTAGAAGGTAGATTAAGAAAGGCGACACCAAGAGAATAAATATTGAAGAGCGTAGGACTAAGACAGAAACCTTGCGGGAGGCCTCGAAAAACCTTCCGTGATTCTGAAAAAGAAGGAAATCTTAGAATAACAGTTCTACTTAGGAAAAGAGGCTTATTTCGCCACAGTCTACGTATTTCACCGGAGTTATCCAGCAAATTGTTAGCAAGTGGGTTCATATGAATGCTAAGTCGGGCAACATGTTTATTTGCTTGTTTTTTGATTTCATCCTCCACAGACATGACATTCAAGTCATTATGGAGGGTATAATTTGAGACGTACCAGGGAGCTGCAGTAATGGTTCTCAGTACCCTATTTTGATATCGTTGTATTTTCTCTAAGTTTGATGTTTTTGCGCAGCCCCATAGCTGTATACCATACAGCCAGATCGGTTTTAGAGCTATTTTATATAATAGACTTTTATTATCTAACAATAAGCCCGATCACTTAGCTAACAGCCACGACATGGTTCTAGTTTTAAACCTCAAATGCTCCATTTTTTTTTGAATGTGAGTACCCCAGGTCAGCCTAGCGCCCAAGTGCATGCCTAAATATTTTACGTTATTGGCATGTGGTATTACGACGTTATTTATTTTGATTGGCAGGCGTTTAATTTTTCGATTTGTGAATGAAATATGCGTCGACTTACTTTCATTGACTACTATGCGCCATCGTTTTAGCCAAGTTTCCACATGCCGAAGTGACTCCTGCAGTTTTCCTGTGGCTGATGCCAAGACACGTGATAAATTTTATTTGCTTCTTATTTTGTACTTATCTTTTTTTTTTTTTTTTTTTTTTTAGTTTGATCGAGTCACTAGTTACTTTGACCCATTTATATCCCAAACTATTTATTTTATCCGATATCTAGCACCTTTTCTTTTATTATATTGATACCATTCAGACATGAATTTGAGCGTGAGGTTGCCAAAATCGGCCCAGATTATTCTGCACTTACGTCCACACACACACACACAACAATAACGTTTTGTGACTAGCTTTTATTATTTCTTTTCTAATGCAAAAACGCATCACAAACACCCGGAGAGGAAATGCGGCTGCACAAAACGAATAAGTATAATTAATAAAATTGACCGCTTAACAAGTAAATATAGTGCGTTATCTCTTGTTTGCTCGCGTTCTTGTCCGGCTTATCAGTTCGCATTGTTATCGGCATATCGGTGAGATCGTTTCTTTTGTTTATTTATAATACGCTCAATCTTCTCTATTCATACATAGATTTGCTTTTATTTCGAAGAGTAATACGTGTTATTTCGAACAGTATTTATTTTTATTTATTTATTTTATTCTATGTTATTATTTTTTAATTTGTCTTTCTTTTACTATCATTTATTTATTTATTTTTTTCTCCTCCCACTTTTTTTGGATTAACCGATGAGTACGTCTAGTGGGGGCCGCCCTGCGGCCTCCGCCAAAGATACTAAACCGGCAAAAACGAATTTAACCCTTCAAATGGACATGGACGCTTCAACCAAGCGTAAACCAACCGGTCCCCTTTCACCGGTCGCTTCGATCCCTAGCAAAGATCTACGACTATCAGAATCTGATTTATCAAAACTTTCCGGCAGTAATAATAATAGTAGCAGTAATAATAATAATAATCTTAGTAAAAATAATTCTAATGATAATGCTATCGAAGCTATTAAAAATTTCAATATAAAAACTTCCCACGACATTATCGATAATAGTACAAAAATTAATAATAAAAATGAGGTAATTCTTTTCCCTGTAGAGTATAATGGTTCTATACACATTATACTGCAATCGCTCTCTGAGCTTAATATAGGAAATTTACATCCATTTGCTGCTGCTAAAATTCTCTATAATAGAACTAAATCAATCACAGAAATCCTCCGAGCGGGCAGTAATAGACTTAGACTCTTTTTTAGGGATATTAGCTCAGCGAATAATTTTCTTCTTGATTCTGACTTCCTTAATAAAAATGACTTTAAGGCCTTTATTCCTAATAATCTATTTTTCTCTTTTGGCATTATTCATAATGTACCTGTAGATATTACCGAAGAAGAATTATTGGAAGATATTTCAGCGGAAGTGCCGGTAGCTTTAATTCAATGACTCAAGAAAAGAGATGGCGATAAATTTCGTCCAATTCCCCTAATTGAAATTAAATTCAAATCACCTTTCCTTCCCAGTTATGTTCATTTTTTTCATCTTCGTTGTGCAGTGGAACCCAGCGTAAAACCTCCTATCCAATGCCGAGCTTGTTTTCGTTTTGGCCACACCGACAAGTTTTGTCGCAGTAAACCACGTTGTCCTAAATGTAATGAGTTGCATTCCTTGGATTCTTGTTCAGCTCCGCAGCCGTCTGATTCTAAATGCCTCAACTGCAAGGTTAATCATTTAGCCACCGATAGACAGTGTCCTGTTTTTCAAGACCAGCTTCATCTTCGTAAAATCATGGCTTACGAAAACGTGTCCTATTATGAAGCTAGTATAATTAAAAAATCCAATCTTGCCAACTCAGCTTTTTCTTTTTCCGATATAGCTCAAAAAAACCTGCATTCTTCTCCTTCCAAGTTTTCTCGCCGACCCAATCGGTCACGATCTCCCAAATCTCTTCCCGTTCCTAATCAGCATTTCCCTCCTCTTCCGTCAAACAATCGTAATTATCGTAACGGCCTCTTCTTCCCCGAATCAACGCACAGTGCATCGTCTCATAACGTTCCTTCTTATTCTCTTCCCAACTCACCTAACTCTTGCTTGCAACAACAGGTACCAACTACTCTAATTTTTCCTAATCCCAACTCCTCCGTTCCCATGTCAGCAGAAGAAGCTGTCGATAAGCTAGACTTCAGCTTAAACCTTCAAAATACCCCTCCTAACCTACGTCAAAATCCTGAATTTCGCTTGGCATCGCTCAAGCTTTTCCAACTGTTATTTGCTCACTGTCCTCCGAATTCTACGGCTACGTAACTGGTCAACTTCCTGTATTTCCGTTAATGGTCCTTATGATTGTGAAATTCCATTCTAATTTCTTCTCTTGCATATGTGTAAAATTCGCTATGGTTCTTGTCATTGAATTTTATGTTTTTTCCTAAATTTCTACTCTGTCGTTCTCTTCCCATATTCCTTTATCTAGGCTAACCAGCATTCCGGAGCTCAGGCCGTTAATTCCTATCACATTTCCTTCTGTAATCTTATGTTTCTCCCGGATTGCATTACTGAGAATACAGACATCATACCCCTTATTCCAAAAATATATGTTTCCTATTCCTATTATCACCATTGTCTCGTTTCGCAACTTGAAACCTGCGGGTGATGAGAGCGGTGGAAAATTGTTCATAATTTTTGTTTGGATCAATTTTCTTTTCTCAGCTATACTGTTAAAAGCGAGAAAAGTTAACAGATGTTTCTGTTCTGATCTATATGCTTTGCATTATTTTTATGACCATTGCCTCTTTCTGCGAACTTCGATTGGGTTCGACAGTAGTCGAGGACGGTGTATGGTTGATTGCAATGCACAATTGTATAAAACTTCTTTTTTCTTCGGTTTTAAACCGTGTAAATCAATACTAATTATTAGATGCATTATTCTCATCCTCAAATATCTGACTTTTTCCTTTTTTCATCTTTCCTTCGGTCTTCTTTCAAACACGCTGGGCTACGGTAAAGAAAGACGGTTAGTCTGTTTCAATTTAATCATTTTCAAAGTCCTTTTCGTTCCAGTTATGACCCTTTTTAAAGCGAATTTAATCTCTAATTATTCCTTGCTTAATCTTAATTTCTTCACTTTGACCCGCAGCCCTTTCCTCATCATTCCATACCTAATTAAGTTGGTAAGCAAGCGAGAGAGAAAGTGGTTTTTCCTCAGTGAGCATCGCAATAAGTTTTCATATTCCTCATTCGTAAGTTATCTGGGAAAACAGATCTCTCCATTGTCTTTTTTTGCATCCCTTCTTCTGCCGTAACTTTCCTTGTCTTTATTCAATACTTTCAACTGACTTTGCGTGAACTACCCGAGCCTACACTCATTCCTTCTCCGATTTTCCTCTCTCTTCCAAATCTTCAGGCTGTAAGGTATTATTTCCCTTCCTCTTCTACACTTACATGGTTCCTTCCCCTCCAACTATTTTTCTGTACTTTAAATGATGTCAAACAGGCTAAATATTCTTCAATGGAACTGTAGAAGTCTTAATGTCAATAAATGCTCTCTCGAAGGTTTGTTGGATCAATATAACATTCAGGTTGCTCTCCTGTCAGAAACTTGGCTCAAACAATCTTCCAATATTCGAATTCGAGGATACTCCTTAGTCAGTTCGAATCGGGACGACGGCTATGGCGGAGCTGCTATTTTTATAAGAAAAGATGTACATTTCATTCATCATGATAGTTTTTCCTTCCTTTCTTCCAGTCCTCTTAATCCGAATTTAGTTCACGTCTCAATCCCATTATGTCATGGTAAAAGTTTTAATTTTGTCTCCTCCTACATCCCACCGTCCTATAACTTACGCGATTTCCCATTTGACTTGTTTTTGAATTCTATTCCTCGCCCTTTCATGGTCGGCGGCGACTGGAACTCCCACTCGCCTCTATGGGGTAGTTCCAGTTATAACAGGAATGGCACAATTATAGAGGAAGTAATTTTCAATTATAATTTAGTTCTCCTAAATGATGGTTCTCACACCTTCTTCAAATCACCGTTTACTTCTAGTTCTATCGATCTATCTTTTGTTTCCTCCGACACAGCTCTTAAATCCTCGTGGAAAACTCTAGATGGTACCTTCGGCAGTGCCCACGTTCCGATCCTCATTGTTCTTAATGACTTCCATCTCCCTTCTCTTTCATCTTCATTTACGCCTTTGCATTATGCTGATTGGAACCTGCATAAAACTGATTGGAATAGATTTCGGTTTATTGTGGACTCAGACCTTCCTGCAATACAAGTAGAAAACGATGCTATTTCACAATATTCATCCTTTACTAATTCTATCTCCTCTGCTCTAACACTGTCTTCCCCACTCTATCCCTAAGCCCGAAAAAGTCATTCTTTAAGGGCTTCATCATTGTGGTGGAATGGGGACTGCACAGCTGCTGTCAATCAAAGTTTGTCTAACTTTAAATCATTCCGCTCTCAACCTACTTTTAATAATTTCTTGACTTACAAGAGTTCGAACGCTAGAGCCAGATATATTCTCAAAAACGCCAAGAAAAATGCTTGGAAATCCTTTTGCTCTTCCTTTTCTCGATTGACTCCTATTTCCAAAGTGTGGAAGTTGGCTAAAGCTTTTAGAAATTCTATTTCCGAACGCCCGTCTAGCTCCAGTCTTCCTAAGTATACTCTTTCTTCTTTCTTTGACTCCATAGCTCCTGATTATGTCCCTAACTATGATGAAGTGGATTCTTTAATTCCTCCTTACCAATTATCACCTCATTTCCTTTCCTCTAACTTTTCCCTCTCTGAACTTCTTTCTTCCCTGAAAAACTCCTCCAACTCCTGTCCGAGCCATGATAAAATTTCTTACTCCATCCTCAAAAACCTATCTGTAAAGTCTCTCCAAATTCTTTTAATCATTTTTAATTCCTTCCTGCAATCTGGTTCTATTCCTGATTCATGGAACACCTTCGTTGTTATCCTAATTCCCAAGAATAATTCCTCTGCCTTTTGGCCCATTTCTTTAGCTTCTTGCCTGAGAAAACTCTTTGAGAGCATGCTTAACAAACGGCTGGTCTGGTGGCTGGAACACAATAACTTGCTTCCAGACAACCAGTTTGGTTTGTCGTCCTGGCTTAGGCCCTCCAGATTGTATCAGTCTTTTCCTTGCTGACATTTACACATCATTTATTTCCAAAGAATTCACAATTGCAGCTTTTATTGATTGTAGCCAGTGCATACGAAAGCGTCCATCTTCCCACGCTCAAAAACGTTATGATGTCTTTAAATATCTCTGCATCCATATCCTTCCTAATTATCAATCTTTTTCAAAGTAGAACTCTCCTCCTTTCTGCTCCTTCCTTTTTCGCCTCAAGGAAGGTCTTCCAGGGCCTTCCGCAAGGTTCTTGCCTTAGCCCTACTTTATTTAATTTATATGTTTCCAAAATTGGTTTTCTCTCCTTAAAATCCAAAACTTTATTTTTTGCAGATGATATCCTTGTTTACTCCTCTTCCCGTAATCTTCTAGTTGCCAATGAGGAACTAAACAGCTCCTTAAGTACTCTAGAAGAGGCCCTTTCTAACATTCATCTCTTCATTTTCGCTCCAAAATCAGCAGCTGTAGTCTTCACCCTTCGACCTTACAACCCGGGCTCATTTGAAATAAATCTAAAACATCATTCCATTCCAATAGTCAGTTCTTTTCGTTATCTGGGTATCACTTTATCCCCTTGTCTGTCTTTCCATGATCATATCAGCCATTTATATGCTTCCTCGCTTAAAGTCTTAAACCTTCTTAAAGCTCTCTCACCTACGAGATGGGGAGGCGATCCTTCTGTTTTAATAATGTTGTATAAATCTCTCATACGCTCTAGATTGGATTATTGCAGCTTCTTATATGGCAACGCTTCCAAATCCGTTCTCTACAAATTAGATCGTCTCCAAAACAGTTGCCTTGGGCTTTGTCTCGGAGCTCTGAGGCCATCTTCTATCCTAGCCATTCTATCTGAATCCAATACCTGTCCTCTGTTCATCCGAAGATCTTATTTGGGTTATCGCTTTCTCATTAAACGTTTTTCCACTTCCTCGTCAAATATCAGTACCTCTTATTCTTTTATCCTTCGTCACTGGCGTTTTTCCTCCAATAAAATTCCTATACTATCTCATATATCGTTTCGCCTTTCTAAATTTTCCCCTTTTGTCATTCCTCATCACAAGCTTCCATTTTTTTCTTACGTCTATTCCAAATTGTTAAAGCCACCAAATATCATCTTCATTCCATGCTTCCTTAAATCCTCTCCCTCTCATATCGTCAGTATGGAATTAAATAATACAATAAACTCTCTATTCCGTGATCATTCTTTAATTTTTACTGACGGATCGAAGAGCCTGATCGGAGTTGGGGCGGCATTCTTGTGCCCTCAGTTCTTTCATTCTCGGTCTTTTAGACTTCCGTCCTTTTGTTCTGTCTTTACTGCAGAATCTGCTGCCATTCTACAAGCCATTATTTATATTTCCTCCTCTGCAAGTCCTTCGAAATTCCTTATTGTTTCTGATTCTTTAAGTGTTCTTCTAGCGCTATCTCCACCTTCCCTTTCTCCTTCCACTGATGCTATTATCCTTTCTATTCGTTCTCTTCTTCATGATCTATTCTCATCGACGTGTACCCAGATTGACTTTCTTTGGATTCCAGGACATGCAGGCATTGATGGAAATGTAGCCGTCGACCTCCTTGCTAAAGCTGCTGTTTCCAATGGGAATTTTATTAGTAGGGTTCCAGCACACAATATTCTTCTTCCAACTAAATCCTGCCATCTTAGACTTTGGCATTCTGTTTATATATCTCTTTTCGCTAATCCTAATTCCTTTTATCTCTTGATTAATCCTGTTCCTCCTCCTCGTCCTTGGTTCTATGAGTTTCCCAGTTTACGTCGGTCCATAATTACTAAATTATCTCGCCTCTATTTCTCGCATAGTCTCCTTCCTTCTTCACTAAATCGCTTCTCTTTGGCTGCATCTCCTTTTTGTCCATTGGATCCTGAAGGTTCCCAGTATGTTTATGATGCGAATCACGTGCTCTTCGAGTGCTCCGGTTTATCTCGAGAGCGTGAGTTACTTTATTATCATCTTTTAAAGCTTGGTCTTCCTGCTCCCTTCAACGCCTCTTATGTTCTTTCTCTACCTATTCTCTCTGTTGTTCCTGTCCTAGGGGTGTTCCTTGATTCCATTGTCGACAGAATAAAAATATAATTTTTATTCTATTCCATGTGTCTATTCCTTTTTGCTGGGCTAATGCTCTTTGCTAGCAAACCCAAGGGGTTTAAAAAAAAAAATCAATAAATAAATTATACGTCACACACATAGACTAATTCCACACACACCTGTCCAAAATACAAACATACCAACACATCCATACAAATTATTTCACGACACGAAATTACCCTCTATTGTTATACCGAGACGATGAGATGACGCGTTTCGTATGTACCATCGTTAATTATTAATGAAAGGCTAATAATTGCCCAGCAAGAATTGGCTTCGCTCGGTCTCTTATCATGCCGACCAGCCATTGTCTCATACTTCGAGAATTTCCTTTAACTGCTAATATAGCACCGTTTTGCCTAATAATAATGCACGTTCCGTTTTACACTTGGTTAATTTTAAATTCACTTCTCTAATCCCCTGATAGCATGTTCTTTGTCTATAATCATTTGAAAATTTTACCTAAATCACAATATATTCCCATTTTAACTTTTCCGTAAAAGGATTGATCGTTACGGAAGGACGAAGGGTAAATATCTGTCTATACAACCTAGTCTTCCTTCTAACCCCTGGTGCTTTGAGTTTCCTTCACTTCCTCGTTCCGTTGTCATTTCTATGATTCGCTTGCGTTTTGGCCATTCTGCTCTTCCTTCCTCTCGTTTTCTCCTTTCCCTTGTTTCTTCTCCAAATTGTCCTCTTCATCCTAATGAGGCGGCGAATTGCGCCGCCAATCACATCTTTTTTGAATGTCCATCTCTTTCTGTTGAACGCGGTATCCTATATTCTTGTTTGCTGAAACTCAAGCTCCCCACTCCTTATTGTGCATCTTATATTCTGTCCTTCTCTTCACCATCCATTATCTCATCCGTTGGTTCCTTTATATTGTCCATATCTGACCGAATCAAAATTTAACTGACGGCTCTTTTCTTTTTTGTTGTTTCTGGGTGCAGGTCCTTAGCTGACGTGCCTAAAGGGGGGATCTTAGAAAAAAAAAAAAAAAAAAAACTTTTCCGTACATTAATACAGGTTAAGAAATGATTTTACAAACATTCCTCTCCTACCTTGCTATGGCTGAAACTCCATAACTCTCAACAGTTGCCATAGCGCTAGTCTGATAGTATTCCCAACATATCACAATCAACTGTATTGGAGGATCTATAACGACCACTTTCTCGTATGTCCTACATACAACACTTGAAAAAACCAAGAGACTCTAAGTTACCCACACTTTCAAAAGTTGTAATCCCTAGCCAACCATCTGCGTCCGTAATAAAAAAAACATTAACAGCCTAAATTAGGCTCACTGCCAAAGCATTAATTTCTATGTCATCTGGTTGTCACCGAACCTGCAGAGTATCCCGTGGCGATTCCCTAAAATCGAGATGGTAGTATGTTGTCGGAAGTAGGCGTGAAGAAAGTTCGAATCGTCTGGCTTCCCCTTCGATTTAATCATGTTAAAAAAATACGTCAATGATATCCTCTAAGGAACGAGAATCGTAGCAAACTTTTATTTCACCGATAAAGAATACCTCATTAAATCACTCCTCGCAGAAGAAGATAAAAACAATTAACGGAATCAAGCGTTCCAAGTCCGTTATCAAGTTAAGCAACAACAGTACAACCATTTATGATACTACACAAGTTGCCAATATATATTTGTGCAATGCTTTTCTTCAGTATAATCTTCCAAATTATGCGTGCATGTATTTAGAACTCGAAAAGTCGAAATAGAGTCATCAGAAACATACAACAGATCCGTATAATTCCGATTTTACTGTTTCCGAACTTAATTGTCATCTCAAACATTACATGCATAACAGTGCTCTTGGTCCTGATTACAATTTAAAACATATTTACCTCCTTCCACAAAATCTTACCTATTGCATACATATGTAACGAGATATAGGCGTCAGACTCTATCCCATACCATTGGAAAATAGTTAGAAAATTGTTCCTGTTCTGAAACCAAGCAAAGACGTTCTTTTTCTTCAAAGTTGTAAGTCCATATCTCTCCTAAACGCAATATGCAAAAAAAACAAAAAAACTGGGGTGAACAGATGACTATTAACTTCAGCAAAATAACCTCCTTTCCTCTACACCCAAGCCAAAGGACGTAGCCTACAACGGCAAATTTCAACATCATTTCACCGCCGACAGAGCTTACATACAATAATTGTGAAGCTAAGATTGATACTACTAATTCAATATCTACACCGCTAGAAAATGGTATTTCACAAGGCTCTAAGCGCAACCTTGTTTATAATCATCATAAATGATATAACCAACTGCATCACAGCTCCTGTTCCGGCCCAGTTTTATATTGATCATTCGGATATCTCTTTATCTTTCAGTCTTTCTTGCAATGCTCAAAATATTATTCTCCAAAAAACAATAAATAAATTACAATCCTGGTCAAATAACAATGGTCTTCTAGCTTTTTTTCTGCTTCCGAAACAATATATACCGAATTCTGCAGAAGACGTGCTGTCTCACCTAGTATGTAATAACCCTATACCCTTCCGATCCACTGTTGAATTCATGGGACTATTGTTCGATTGTGGGCTATCCTAGCATCCTCGCATACCGCAAGTTTAAAAGAAAAGCGTCTAAAATCCCTCGCCATCATTAAATATTTATCAAATCCCAAATATATAGTTATCCAGACTCCATCTGTCAGTATATAAATCCATTGTTTTTTATCTAAAATCATATACGGGCGTGTGTCCTGCCTACTCCCAAGCATGCCATTCCTTAATATATTTCTTAGATGCAATCCATAATTCTGTCCTCCGTTCGATCCTGGAAGCTCACCGAACCATCCCAGCCCGCAACATGTGCAATTTGTTGCGGTGCTCGCCGTTCTGTCATACTACAGAAAGTACCATAGACAATGCTATACGCTTCTGCTTTTAATATCCCATTTTACCCGTTGTTAATTCCCCCAGGCGCACTAATTAGTTTCTCAAACGATTCTGTGCCTGAAATATTCAACTTATTAAATTTAAATAACATAAACCCAACAAATTCCATACGCCAAGACTTCACATTAGTGCTACCATGGGGGGCTCACCAATAATAATAATAGCAAACACACCGCTTAAAAACAACTTCAAACAGCTATCACTTGAAGTTATTGGAAATAGCTAGAAACACAATAAATAAATACACCAGCCACATTATAATTTACACAGATGGTGTGCTAGAAATAATCCGACCATAATCATATCATCAACAGCAAGCGCGTTCATCACATAAAGCGTATACTATTTCCGACTCAATGATGGCTACACAATATTGGATGCAGAAATGTGTGCCATACTATACGGGCTACAATATCTTCTTTCCGATCAACCTAACAACATTAATAATTGCAGACTCTCTGACAGTACTAGAAGCTATATCCAGCCTTAAATTTAAAAAAAGTATAATAACTCCGTAAATCCTCCACGGTGTCCCCGGTCATACGGAAGTACCGGGGGGGGGGGGTAAACAGGCGAATATGATAATACAGTCACGTCTACCAGTTCTTGCCGATAGATATTCACCTTCCGCTTCATCTATGGCGCAATTTTTTTTAGCGAAAAGCTAACAAGAACGAGAAAAACAGACTTTTCTGTCTCGAGTAAAGCCCCAACAACCGAGCCATGGTGGCCCTCAGTGAATTATCTCCGCAGAGACTGCAGAGTAATCAGTCGCCTGTGAATAGGTCATACCGCAATCTTTCACGATCATTTTCTAAATAAGTCATACTCTCCAACACAGCACCTTTATGGTCTAAGTCTTTTCACCCCAACCATTCAGCCTACATATTGGTAGAAGAATATGCAGCATTCACATTAGCACATAAAAACGAACGCTCCTGCTAAATAAAACATTTCCCGATATGCTATCAAACACCCAACCAGAAAATAAACTCAATCATCAGTTTTTTTTTTAAATAAACATAACAGACAAAGGAATGTAGCAGCAAACGACAGTATGAGGACCGCAGAAACTTAATAAGCCCGGAGCTGAGAAGATTAAAAGAAAAAGCACGAAAATTATAACAAAAACCAACTTTAATAACAAACAAATATAAGGGTAAAAATAATTTATAACAATAAATTAAATAAATACCCCTTATTTAGTAACGTTTTCGGGTATAACCTCGATCATCAGCTAAAACTAACTTCATCAAAACACAAAACACACTCTTAAATCTTATACTAGATTTGATACATTACTAATATTTGACGAAAATATTATAATAATACTGAAAATGATATTCTGAATGATTTAAATAAAATTCACAAAAATATCCATTATACTGTGGAAAAAGAAGACAATAACAAAATAAATTTTTTAGATATAACCATAGTAAAATCAAACGATAGATTAACATATAATACATATAGAAAACAAACCACCACCAATGGTATTTACAACTAGGCCAGGTTTAAAAAAAAAAAAAAAAAAAAAAAAAAAAAAAAAAAAAAACCACCACCGATAATATAATTCATGAAAACATCAAACCACCCAAACCAACATAAACATGCTTATTTCACGACTGCAATAAATAAAGGATGATTATTTAAGAGTTAAGTTTTTCAGGTTGGCAGCACTAGTTGGTATTGGCGTCCAAACGTCATCTGTCAAAGTGAAAAGTTTTCAGTATACTCTGCCATTTCATCATGGAAAGACTCACAAACGAGCAACGATTGTGATATGGTTGAAATTTATTATCAAAAACCAGTGCTCTGTGAAAAATGTGCATCGTTTGTATCGACCTGGTGAATCAACAATTCGTGCTGTTATCACCAAATTTGGTGCGAAATTTGGTGATAACAGCACGAATTGTTAATTCACCAGGTCGATTATGACGACCATATTATGACGACCATAAACGATGCACATTTTTCACAGAGCACTGGTTTTTGATAATAAATTTCAACCATATCACAATCGTTGCTCGTTTGTAAGTCTTTCCATGATGAAATGGCAGAGTATACTGAAAACTTTTCACTTTGACCGATGACGTTTAAACGCCAATACCAACCAGTGCTGCTAACCTGAAAAACTTAACTCTTAAAAAATCACCATCTACAGATTATTAACTACACCTATGAATATAAATAAAAAACAAATAGAAATTAATACATTAAAGACTTTGGCAAGAAATAATAGTTACGATGAACAAATAAAAGATAAATTAATTCACAAAATAAAATCTAAATCAAAATATATACAAAAATTAAAAATCAATAATGCTACTAACAATAAAGGATGGATAACACTCACATTTATAAACAATAATATATATACATATATATATATATATATATATATATATATATATATAAATTGACCAATTTATTTAAAAAACAAGGTTTAAATATAGCATTCAAAACTAAAAATAATCTAAGAAATAAAATGAACACTTTAAATTTAAAAAATAATAATATTTATGAAAATAGCGGTATATATGGGAAATAAATTGCGCTGATTGTGAAAAATCATACATATCGGTCAAACAGGGCGAAACATTAAATGTAGATATAAAGAACATATAAAAACATTTAATAATAATGAAATAGAAAAATCAACATATGCTGAACATTTGATTAAAAATAAGCATAACCCTTAATTCATTAGAAAATACTGTAACCGTTTTGGCCACTTATGGCAAAGGAAATGTTCTGAATATCGTAGAAAATTATTACATAAATAAATATAAAAATAATATTTTAAACGATCAATTACCTAATAATAATAATAGTAACCTAATTTTTAACATAAAAGTTTAATTTTAGGTTGTTCTATTTTATTTTATATTTTGTAATGAATATAGGTAATTTCACATTATTGATTTTTATACCTTCTATGTTTGTTCCTGCTTTGCATGTGTGTTTTGTGTTTTGATTAAGTTAGTTTTAGTTGATGATGGGGCTTATATCCGAAAACAAATTATTTTTACCCTTATATTTGTTTGTTATTAAAGTTGGTTTTTATTATACAGTTTATAACAAACAGGCATGTATTCACCTACATTTAAATATGCCATTAAATGCAACGATTATTATGTTGAAATATGACCCATTTATTTGGACCGCCCTATACTTAACAGTAAAGCAAAAAATCGAAAAAAAATAAAGGTAACACACTTTTCCCCTTGATAATTGGGCTTTATCTATTTCTCGATGCAAGATATTAGTAGGTTTTCTCTTTTTTTATTTTTCATTTTGTAGATTATTCTCCAGTTCTCTTCAAAGTGAAATCACGTTTAGGAGAGCGACACTGTTCAAGCTATTCTTTCTGAGGATCCGCTGTTTAACCTTAAAGAAATTTTTCATTTTTACCTACAGTCATATCGTCTTTAATACTTTCACTGTCTTTTTTTCCAGTCGAGCTTCAAAAGGCACTTGACATCAGCGAAGATATTCCGAAGCGCAGTAGCGTTCGCAAATGTTAGAGCCGTACAAAAAATTTCATATTTTCCTAATCTAGAGGCTTGTAGGCAGTTTGGAGAGTCTGCGTAGTCGAGTCTGCCAGTCACTAGACCTAATGCCGAACCGAAACTTTAATTTATTATCATACTTTTACATAGTCCGCTAAGAGAGAGCTTTCTCTTTCTGAGAAAGGCGCTTTTGAATGCTCGACAAAACGTCGTTTTAACGCTTTTAAAATGAGCGATTTAGCAACGCAGACGCATCGTTAAAAGCATAGTCGGCAAAAGTCTATAAAAAAGATTAATGTGCAACCGACTTTCCGGAGGCATTATAAAAAGGTTAGTTGATTAATACTCGCGCCTATTTACAACGTGTCCTCTGCTGTAAACCCGCCTATACTGTGCGTACGTCTCTTCGCCAATTTGAATATTTTTCTTATTTTTATACCATTTATATCTTTTATACCTTTTTTCTACTCCGGTAATATTCTACAAAGTGCCGGGGAAAAGGTAATTAAGGGAAACAGAGGTTATGAGAAAATTCCAGACGGCTGTAATGTCTCTTGATATAAAGGCATCGGGGAATACACTCATTGTACCGCGTGTAAAATCATTTGTAATACCTATCTGCGGTGTTGTTTAACGAATTTAATACAGGTCAACAGTAAACGCCCATTCTTTTTCGTAATCTACCTTTAGCTTCCAGCTTTCTACTCCATAAGGGTGCACTATCCACAAAAAAAAAAATCGAATACACCTGGATCGAAATTCAGCACTTTTCAATTGAGCATGTAACTTGAAAGTTGCAAGTTGTCTGCAAATGAAGGTTCGATTACTACGCTTCCTGTTAGTATCGCACAACTGATCTCCGAACCAGAGAATGATGGTGCGGACGCTTCGTATAAATAAACAAGCTGTTGGTGATATATTACATTTTAAAGTTTGCGGTTTTTCTATTTATTTTTTCTAATTACAACTACCTAGCAATTTTGATGTAGGAGTATTAACGTGAAGAGGCTATCTGACAGAAGCCTCAAAAGAATGTTGTATACAATGCTGGTTAAATAATGATACGACTTCGATATTTATCTAGCGCGATGATGCTCAGCTAGAAATTATTCTCCGGGGTAAAATCATTCCATCTCTCGACATCATCTCCTATTGGACGTCGTCCGGGACGCTTATACGGCCGAATATGTAAATTCCGATTTTCTGTCGAAATTTCGGCTCTTGTTTTGTTGAGGTCCGTGTAAGTATCCTGATGTGTGCGTGTATAAGAGGGTAGCGTCTGCCGACAGCGTAAACGGCAGAGTTGTGTAAGAAATAGTATATAAATGTGTGTGCGATAGATAGCCTATTGCACTAATTGATAAGGATTTCGGTAATTTCCGGTTGGTTTTGTTAAGTTTGATAACGAGCCGATCTGGCTAGATAAAGTCGACGTTTAGTTACCGTTTTGATTAGCGATGGAAACGTTACATATGTCACTTTTCACTTCATCTGGTCGCCGTATACATACATACGTACATAGGTGTTTTTGAGCGCTTGCCGTTTTGTTAAAATTTTCCGTACAGTTTTCTTTTCTTTTACCTAGTCCCATGTAAATTGTGTTCGTTTTGTGTGAAAATTGGTTCTAGTCCGGAAAATACACGTGTTAACTGTGATTTTATTTGATGTGTTTTTCGACTGAACATGTGAATCCTCCGTGAGACCTCTTGGAGGGGTGTTCCGACACGAATAGCCGCGATTAAAGCCTGGAGGCACTGTTGAGGCGAGCTATTACTTGCGACACTGTAGGCGTCCTTGGTGCGCCCGTGTGTTCGTTTCTTTTTACGGTCGGAAAATTTTTTCGTTAAATAAAAAAAAAATAAATCTTTCGGAATTATCCATTTCAAATCTGAGAGAAAATCGAAATTCTACCCCATGTGGTTCCGTACTACAGACCGACTTAATACCGTCGGAACTCAGTTTTTGTTTCATCGGCGCACCGAACTGAGAGACCTCAAAAGTTGGAATTCAAAAAACATTACCTCCCTCGCGAACAGGGACAGTCGGAATTCAAAACAATAATATCATAGGGCTTATTCCGCTTAAGCCTTCTTGTCTTGCATGAGTTATCTAAAAAAAAAGTGTAATTGGTTCCATATTTGGATGCTTGTGTAATCTGTCTTCATGACGAAGAGCACTGATTTCTACCAGTAGGAAGTTTGAGAATAACGTGAAAAATATTTAAGCTTAAACACACAGTTTTACATGGTTTTATTCAAGTTGTTTGGGTAGCTGCTCTTATTTAGTGTACACAAACACCGAAAGAAAAATATTTTTAATTTTTTTAAAATATAATTTTTCTGAGAAACGCTTGAGACCTCGACCTAAAAAAAATTAATCCAAAACATCTATCGTTAATAACAGAGTAACAAAGTAAAAATAACAAAAAATTGAAATGAGACAAATTAAATTATGTTTCTTATTGCTTTTTTTTTTTTAAATTCGCAAATATACAACAGTGTAAACGGGTCTCTAAATAAAACTGCATAGTAATTAAATTAGGAGATGCACTCGTTGCTAATCATTTGTGAAAAATTGAAAAACGCCGCGCCACATTATACAGTGGCGGATCCACTGTGGGAGGGCCCGCCCCCCAAAGAACCAAAGCCTTTATGAAAAATAACAGAGAAACTTAATTTATACTATAAACGATTTGTATAAATTTTACCTATGGATTTTAATAATTAATATTTAACACTATTTTCTAGTAAAACTATTAATGTTCCTTTTTTATTCTATTTTAAACACACAACTGTCGTCGATCTTTTGCCATTTTTATTTTTTTTTAATTTTTATTTTGTAATTTTAATTAAAAATAGTTTGATGAGAAATATATGTATATATTTCTTTTTTTACTTGCTCACGAACAAAAAATTCGGATCGGATTACTAACAAAAAAAAAAAAATTATATCTTTCTCACTATTTCTAAACTACCATATTTAAGGTATAATTTTATAATTTCCTTTTATTTTTCACCCCCAAATATAAGACAAAAGTTAAATTAATACGTATTTTTAAAACATTTTTAAATTTCTATAATTTGAGTTTCTTTATGAAACAAGAGGTGTTCCTCAAATCTACTGCCTACCGTAGATGATTTTACGTAATTCTGAAATCCCTCCCAATATCCTTCTGGGATACGCTACTGTTATGTTAATATAAATTGCGGATCGATTTCTATTATCGCGGTATCTTTTATATATTCTTTCTTAGTATAGAAGATGTTTATAAGAGACACATAAAATACATTTCCAACAGGAGACATTTAAACTTAACCAGTAGCTTATTTATTTGCATTCCGGCGCATCGCTTCAATTTCTTTCACCAAAAAGGAGAAAAGTATCGCTAGTGTTGCATCATAATAGGAGATGCATAATAAACTTAACAATAGCTTATTTGTCGCCATTTCGGTATGTGATTACAGTTTCCTTTTATACGTCGCAATATGTCTAATCGAGGACATAAATTTATATAACTATTAACTATAATTATACACGTACTACAGAATTTTTTTTTATTAATATATAATATAATTAGCCGACATGTTTCGGAGTAATTTTATATAAACTGTAATAAATGCATGAAATACGTAAAGTATTCCGACATGCTCAAAAAAAAAAAACTTAAGGTACTCAAGAAAATGCTATTTCAATCGACACAAATCAAGAAGAATTAAATGAAATGATTAGTGAACTGAAAGATAATCAGAAAAAAAGTTGATCTGAAAGATCAAACAGATAAAAGCAGTACGTAATGATGACTAGAACCGAATTAAAAACGGTAACTACTACACAGAGACTAGGGCAAGAAATAAAAAGAAAGCCAACATCATGAAATAGCGAAACGTAGAAATTTAGAAAATGTTTTGAATGAAAAACATAATTAACCGGTTGTTAGACTAAGAACAAGGTTGATGAACTTATATTACCGTCGGCAATGCCATACGGTGCGAAAACCTGGAAATTCACAAAAAGAAATGCTGAAAAATAACCTTAGGCGCCGTATGAAAAAACATGCTCGGGATGTCAATGAAAGCTCGACAGGTCTTGTCATTGGGAACACCCGCAAGAGATGGAGTCATAAATTACTGTAAGGGGTATAAAAAAAAATAAATGAAACTCATCCATGAGATGGATAGTCCATATTATCAGACTTATGGACAAAACCAAGTGGATAAGAGCAGCGACAGTAGCTTGGAGTCAAGGGATAAACATGGAGGAAGCCTACGTTTGGAATCAGACGAAAAAAAAGACTAATGAAGAAAGATGCATTTTACAAGAGGATTAACAAGAAAGAAGTTGTAAAGGGATTTAAAGGCGCTGACAGAGTTACACAAAATGTGAAAATTATTTGGAGAAGGTAATAAGGACAAATATTTGAGACAGGTGAAGAGAATCACTAGTTCAGCTGTAAATGTGGAGTAGCAGTTGTTTAAGCAAAAAATTAAGAATGGTTGATGAGCGGAGAGGACAAACCCGACTAGCTTATTCTATACACACAAGTCTATATATGCACACAGTGAAGACAATAAAATTAATTGTTTGCATGTTCTTATGTTGCCGCATCAGTTCAGCAAAAATTTATGTGATTAATTATCACAGTTCTTCGAATACTCATGCAACAGTAAAGTAATGGTAAGAATTTAAATTATTTCCGGTGGACACCACGTTATCGATATACTTTATTGATGTTTCATATAGTTTACTATAACCATTACCAGAATACTAACGAAACGATAAACATAGTCTTAAATAGTATCGAATAAACAGAATTCAACTGACTCAAAATTACAATCAAAAAACTAAAAAAAAAAAAAAAAAAAAAAATAATGAATAGCCGACAAAATAAACACAAAACCGAAACTACAAGAATAAAATACCGCGTTGTAGCATTAAAAGTCATAATCGCTATGTCGAATTTTCCGTGGTTCAGAATCGTAGTTCTTTCAGGAATTTTCTTTAGTATTTTTACTGTACTTATCAATGTACTTTTTAGCTTGGAATCTGTCACATCCGTCCTTCACCGTAATTCTTTTAAAAACCTTAATTCTGTTCCGCAATTAGCACTAAACTCTCTTAGCTCGAACTGTAAGCGTTTTGAACGCAGCTAACTAATTTGATTAGGGCAATGATGAAAGTCCTTATGAAGGTTAATATTTGTGTAGATATTTTTCGGTGAACAAATGTACTTAATGTATCAACACCATGAATAAGGACATCTAAGAATGTTAACGTAGCGTTACTCTCTTCTTCCATAGTGAACTAGAATTACGTTATTTTGAATGCGAAAAAATCTTTGCACCTCCTTGCTTTTTTCGGAAAAAGGGCTGATCAACATTGCAGCATAGAATTGCATTGCTTTGGTGAATTATTTGAAAGTGATCTTTAAAGCGTTTCAGACACGGTTCTTCGAATGTATATAATAGAATATAGAAAGTATATAAATGCTGAGGAAATGTAGATACTCTTTCGTGGGGTCTTACGATAGTGGTGATTTAGAAAAATTGAAAACAATCGGTAAAAATATGATGAAGACTAAGGACGGGGTCAATTTTTGATACTTGCATAGTGTACTTTAGAGTTAATTTTAAAAATATACCGTAGGGTTAACTCGAAAACGTAAGATGGGAAGAAAAAAGGGAAGGGGATGTATTAATTTTGGTAGCATGACATTATACTTAGACTGAATCATAGTGTTAAAATTTCCGAGATCATAGTACGAGGAGAAAAAAGAGTAGGGCTCGGAGTAAGTAAAAAGTGTCGATTTTTCATAAGTTCTTGCAATAGTGGTGGTATGGGAAAATTATAAACGGTTGGTAAAAATGACGTGATAGATTGGGATTATTTTTTACCGCCAAAATAGTGTACTTTGGATAATTTAAACATGCTCTAGCACTTTTTTCAAAAATGTATGATGGAAGGAAAAAAATGCGCGTTATATAATTTTGATATCGCGAAGGTTTAGACTAACTTTGAGAACTGCTAACTTATTACTGGGCATGTATGACATGAGTAGAAACAGAAACGAAGGTCCTGTGAGAGCGATAGAGTTGTAAAAATTTATGAACAAACAGTAAAGCGGGTGGAGGAAGGAGTTAACTTAATTTTGTACCAGGATAGTGTACTTCGACTAATTTTTTATATCGTGGCATTGAATTTTTGGTGACTTACAACAGAGGGGAAACGGGCGGGGTTTTAATGCGTGTTAAAATGGACGACACGTTTTTATAAGATTTGCAATAGCGATGATGTAGAAAAAACTACGCGTGATTGGTAAAAATTACAGGGAGATTTTCACCAGCGAAACAGTATAATTTAATTTAAAAACATGCTGTAGTATTTTCTCAAAAACATACAGTGCGAAAGGGAAATATATATATATATATATAATTTTTTTCTTTATAGCGCCATACTTAATTCCTGAGCGTCGGCGTCTACCTATTCGTACATCTCAGCCGTACAGACGCAGGCGTAGTGTACTAAGCAATTGTAATATGCAACGCAGGTGTACATACGCAAGACTACATTCGGAACTGATTGTAACCGCTTGTTACGCGCTACAAGTGCAGTCCTGTGTGGGTCTGCTGTGTACTGACCTATTGCGCATATGATGTTGTACGTGGTGGTTCGCCATTGCCTTCCACGTGATTATTAGCGATTATTTATTTTATTTAATTCTTGTAATAAGTTCGTCGTCGCTCGGGATCGAACCTGTGACCTCCATTTCGGAAGTCAAGCGCTCTAGCAACCAGGCTATCGCGACGACTATTATTATTATTTTTCGACTTTGGCCATCTGAGGACCACGGAAATATTACACGAATAACGCCAGCTACATTTCGTTCCTCCCCATTTTCTTTCGTTTGTTTGCCCAATATTCTTTCATTTTTTCCGAGTGCGCTTTCTTCATTTCTTAAAATGAACGCTCAGATGCACCATAGATGGTGGAGGATTTCCTTTGCAGGTTACCTCCTGGGGTAGTTAAATGAAGTGTTTTTTCCATCATGCGTGTAATTTAGAATTAACTTCGGAAGAGATAGTGAAAATGTTCTGCACTATCTCATGATTAAAACTGAGATTGTAAGTCCCAGAGTGATGTTTCAGCCGCTCCTAACATGGAGAACCGACGCTGTCGGGAAGCCGCCTCTAACATGAGGTACCGTCGCGCCCTGTGGGATTCGCTTAGTCTGACCACTCTGCTTGAACCTGTCCGGCTTGGGAGGCCGTTCTGGTAGAATACACTACCGCCGGCATAGCTTCTTGCGTCCTCGTGGTACACAAGCCCCTCCACCTCGTCAAGGTGGAATCCCCCGGAGGACGACTATATATATATATATATAATTATTGATTATTGATGACTTACTACCTGACATGTTTAACTTGTATAGAAACAAAGAGTGCACGTTCGCCTGATCTTGCAGAAAATATGGAGTATGTAGAGTATACGGAGTATATGAAATAAAGGAAAAGAGGAGTGGAATACTAATTTTAATCGTTGTGTATTACATTTAAGGCTCGATTACCTACTAGCTGGCGAATTCACTATTTGATAGTAAATTCGCGCAGTTCAATCATGTTGGCTAGCGAAATAGCAGATTGTAAACAATCCGCGAGGAAAGTTGGAAAATGGGCTACTTTACTCGCTATTCGCTGACGAAACTAGCCGTGTGTCATCATAGTTGCTAGTGAACTAGCTGCGAGTATCTAGAGTTATTTTGTTCAATGTGTCTACAAAATGTCGGTGGAAGTAGTTCGTACTACTTGCTACTTAGTTGGCTTCGAGTGGAATAACGCAAGTGTCATCATCACTATCTCACTAGCGCTGATTCGCCCGTGTGTAAACACTCAGGCTAGTAACTACTAAACTCGCCTAATGTAATCGAGTCTTTACACTAACTTCGGAAGATAGATTACTGGAGAGTACAACATGCACTCGCATAGATGTAGTGGTTATAATGATAGAGTGACATGCAGAGAAAAATAAAAAAAGGTTAAATAAAATAATACGTAATTAAAATAAAAAAAAACAAAAAAAAAAACAATTTAAACCAAAATATATTGCTTGATAATCAATAATAATTAAAAAATTTATTCCATAATGCATTGTCATGCATGGATAGATGAACTACTTGTGCAGGTATATGCATGGTAGCAGGGTGACACATATATGTGCAATGGATGTAGTGCATAAATTAATAAAAGAAGGGTTACAATATTTTAAAAATGGATGCTGGAATGGAACGGTATGGTAAAAGGGGAACGAGTTAACTTTCCAATAGTGGTGATGAAATGTGTTAAAGTTGGCCCGGAGTACAGTATTATGAGAACTTTGGAATTTAATTTTAAATTCTGTGTTACGTACGGCGGGAGGAGAAAATGGAGTTAAGGTTGCTTTTGGATATAGGGTACCTTAATTTTTGAATGTAATTTCAAATTTTCAGGCATATACAGTGGAAGAGGTAGGAAGCTAAGGTTAACTTTGTGGTCTGGGCAAAAAAAAAGTATATAAATAAAGGAAATTAAAACAATCGAGTTAGTTTTAAACTCAGGCCGAAAAACTTTTCATTCATTGTCGCATATATGATAGTTAGTTTCTTTAGACTTGGGCAACGTTGAACACTTTTTTAAATTCTGCTCTTGTTCGTTAAAGTTAATACGAGCTTTCGAATCTGTACTACCTCAAATGGAACACCATACAAGTTGAAGTACTGTTAGCGGTGCTAGATTTTAAAATAAGTGACGAATTTTCAATCGGGAAAAACCCCACTGGATCTTTTATACTATATTTTGAATGGCCAAGTTAAAAAGTTCTAGAAAACAAATGCATAACAAATTGGTTGTATAGATTTAGTATATTTCCTTATTAAGCAGTCTATTTGAAGAATTTCACTGCAAGTACAGTTTTTAACTTGAATGTCATCTGTATTTTACAGATTATAAAGTTGTGAGAAAACATCCTGCACCTGTCAGTGTTATAATATCTGCAGAGAGATTTAGTTTTTCATAAGAAATTACGAAGAGCGCGAAGAAATAATTTTCTACATGCCCGAATAGTATAATAATGCACTTCGATGAAAATTGATTTAGTCAACGAGAGAGGTTGACAGGAATGAAAAAAGAGTGTAACGCCGTAACGACAGGTTGTAGCAGTAATTAGCATGCATACTTTTCTTGCGGTTAGTGTAATTTATCATTTATAAGCCTTGCTAAGCCTAAATTTGACGGCTTGTTTTGCCCTATATTAGTACATCGTTGCCTTATTATTCGTTATTTATAAACGAGAATACCAAGGTGCAGACTATAAATAGAAACTAACGTGAAGAAAAATTGTACCACATATATAATCGGAATTTTTCGATTAAACCCAATCATAATTCATAAACATAACGGAAGCAAATAAAAACAATATATATGAGCAAAAATTATATGTAGTGCTGAGTGTGATACTGATCATAGATTACTCAGATCTTTAATTCGCATTCCTGTTCAACCGGGAAAAAACTGCTTTTCTTCCACCTCAGATTATTTCAGCAAAGTATAATACAAATAAGCTAAAGAATAAAAGTACACAAGATGAAATTGCTCAATATCTAGGCAAGGTAATTAATGAAGACATTCTTCAGAAGGCAGAGACAGAGTTCCCTGAAAATGGCCATGGAAAAATTGATAAACTCTGGGATACGATCAAGAACATGTTGCGCATGACATGCGATAAATTCCTCGGCTTTACAAAATGCAACAGACAAGATTGGTTTACCCACAACAGTACTGCGATAGGCGAGAAAATTCTTTAAAAACGCCAGGCATTCATAGTCTGGCAAAATGATATTTCCAATAAACAAAAAAGAGAAAATTTCTGTAAAATAAAGGCCCTAGTTCCAAAAGAAATGCGCATTTTAAAAAATATTTGGTGGGAAAATAAAGCTGTAGAAATTCAGGATTATGCGGATTCCGGTGATTATAAAAAATTCTTTGACTCAGTCAAATCCGTATTCGGGCCGTATCCCCATTCGAAAACACTGCTTCGAGATAATAGTGGCACCTTAATTACAGATAGTAAGACACAACATTCTTCTTCTAACTAAATCCTGCCATCTTAGACTTTGGCATTCTGTGTATCTCTTTTCACTAATCCTAATTCCTTTTATCTCTTAATTAATCCTGTTCCTCCTCCTCGTCCTTGGTTCTATGAGTTTCCTAGTTTGCGTCGGTCCATAATTACTAAATTATCTCGCCTCCGTTTCTCGCATAGTCTCCTTCCTTCTTCACTAAATCGCTTCTCTTTGGCTGCATCTCCTTTTTGTCCATTGGATCCTGAAGGTTCCCAATATGTTTGCGATACGAATCACGTGCTCTTCGAGTGCTCCGGTTTATCTCGCGAGCGTGAGTTACTTTATTATCATCTTTTAAAGCTTGGTCTTCCTGCTCCTTTCAACGCCTCTTATGTTCTTTCTCTACCTACTAACTCTGTTGTTCCTGTCCTAGGGGTGTTCCTTGATTCCATTGTCGACAGAATAAAAATATAATTTCTATTCTATTCCATGTATCTATTCCTTTTTGCTGGGCTAATGCTCTTTGCTAGCAAACCCAAGGGGTTTAAAAAAAAAAAAAAATATATTACACAGATGGAAACAGTATTTTCAAGAATTATTAAACATTCTCTCAGTAGTTGACCACTCAGTTATTGAATGCATACCAGATGCCCCAAAGTTAGAAGAATTAGATAAAAATATAACCACTAAAGAAATAGAAGCTGCAATGGCTTGTCTCAAAAGTGATTCAGCAGCAGGCCCTGATAATATTCCGCCTGATATATTGAAGCTCAATCAAAAAAATCTAGCCATAATTTTACAACTATTATTTTCTGCCATCTGGAAAAAAGAATACATCCCATTGGATTTTAAAAATTGCCTGCTGTTCCCAATATATAAAGGAAAGGGTGACAAAAACATCTGTAAAAATTACAGAGGAATTTCTCTTCTACCTGCTGTCGGCAAGGCATTAGCAAGAATTCTGCTAAATCGTTTATCGTCGTTCGCTGAAAAGTTACTTCCTGAAACACAATGTGGTTTCCACTCCGATCGAAGTACCATGGACATGGTGTTTTCACTGCGACAACTACAGGAAAAAGCTGCTGAGCAAAGGAAAAATTTATGTATTGCTTTCATAGATGTCAATAAAGCCTTCGACACAGTCAACAGGCAATTTCTAATGACATGTATGCAAAAACTTGGATGTCCAAGAAAATTTCTTCGACTGCTATCTCTTTTACACGAGAATACTTTTGGCCGAATATTGCATGAAGGAAAACTCTCCGAATCGTTTCAAGTGAATTCTGGAGTTAGGCAAGGCTGCGTGCTGGCTCCGTTGCTTTTTTCGACTTATATGGCATACATATTTGTTATACTGATACAGAGACTCGGTTCGGAAGATGGCTCAGTTATAAGTAGATATGATGGTGGTCTCTTCAACTTGCAGAGACTGCGCGCTTCAACAAAGACGCAGTCGACGCCGATTTTCGATCTTCAATACGCGGACGACTATGCAATATTAGCACACAGTCCAGAGAATCTGCAGCAAGCTTTAAACATCCTTGCCGAAGTTTATGAGCTATTCGGTCTTTCAGTAAACGAAAACAAAACCAAAATTGTTATTCAACCAACTGGAGGCAATATCGGTAATAATCTAGCATTCAAAATAAACGGAAAAAGCATTGATGTGGTTCATCAGTTCAGATATCTGTGTTGCATCGCGTGTAATGACTTGCGTTTAGATAATGAAATACAAAGCAGAATTCAAGCAGCTTCGAATGCAATATTCCGACTGAATAAAAAAGTTTTCCGGAACAAACACCTGTTTCTGAAGACTAAACTTATAGTATACAAAGCTATTGTTTTACCCACACTTTTATATGGTTCAGAGACTTGGACTCCTTATAAGAGGCATATCAAATTGCTAGAAAACTTCCTGCAGCGTACACTCAGAAGTTTACTAAGCGTCCGGTGGTTTCATCATATTTCAAATCTTGAAGTATTAAACCGAGCGAACTGCAGTTCAATTCGATTTTTACTTTATCGAAATTGCTTACGATGGACAGTGCACATTTTGAGAATGGAGTGTTTCAGACTCCCAAAAGTTCTTCTTTATGGTCAGTTAGCAAGTGGAACTAGACCTCTTGGTAGGCCAAGATTGCGATTTAGAGATCATCTGCGAAGAATATTAAAAGAATGTAGTTTGGATACTTTAAAATGGGAAGACATAGCGGCAGAAAGAAATAATTGGAAATCTCTCGTAGCAAAAGGCCTTCAAGGCTTAAACGGTAATAATGCTGCAAACGCTGGAAAGAAAAAAACAGCTCAAAATGTTTCTCATTTGAGCACAGCCACCACTTTTATCTGCAACATTTGTGGAAAGGCCTGCGGTGCCAGGATTGGCTTGATAAGCCATCTAAGGACTCATCAATAAAAGACGGGAATCCATACTCAGAATCGAGGGGATATCATCACCATCACTATAAATGTATGTACATGCACATGTGTGTGGACGTATGAGCGTGTGTGCAGTGTAATGGTGTGCATGTGATGTAACAATGATGATGATGATAATGTTGACGTGTTTTCATATGTGACCATGTATGTGCATGCATACACTTTCTAATGTAATGAAACAATATTTAACTCCCAAAAATTACCGATCATAACAGATTTGATGGAACCCTGCTAATATATAACTGTTTAGTATGAATTTAAATTAGAAAAATCAAATTGATTGTAAGCATTCAGACATTGAAGAGTTACTCATGTCTGTTGGTGTAAACGTTTAATGTATAACAACAATAAATAAGAACTGATTTTGACTGATCACATTATAACTACCGATGCAATGAACACAATGATCAATTTAATTACCAAGTAGTATTCATAAGCTTGATGAGACACACCTTCTTCCTCTCACACAAATTCTGTTATTTTGAAAAACAATCACAACTCAGAGATTCTATTAATCACATTTTCTCAACCTAATAGATCCATCGCTTGAATAATCCATCTCCTTTATTGCAATAATACAACTATTAGGATATAAGAACTATACATTTCTACAGCACACCTCTGAACGTTACAAACAGGGATTAAGATAAATGTAGTATCATAGAAAGAAGTGCTCAATTTAAACCAAAATCACTCTTTTCATACAAATTATACCATTTAGGGCTAAAATACTCACATTTTAGTACAAAACTTTGAATTTCAAAGGAAACAATCCATTTTACACAAAACTATCCCTATTTTAGGCGTAAACTATCAATTTATAGTAAAATATCACAATTTGGTACAAATATCATCATTTTAGATAGAAAACATCAAAATTTAATGGAAAATAATCCATCCTAGGGAGAGCACCAAATTTTTACTATATACACACTCTTTAATTAAAAATAATATAATCTCTATACACTATAATTAAGTTTATAGGAACTATTTTAAGCCCACACACATTCTCAAATCTAACAAATTAAAGAAATAAAAACAATTATTAATAGAAAAATTTATTACATAGTAAAATTAAAAATATACAATGTCTAAATTATACTTAATAATAATACACAAGTCCATGTAATCATGCAATATACATATTTTTATTTAATATACATGCTCTTAGTTCAGTTAAAACATCATTAAAATTTTTATGGAATTTATTATACACAGAATTTCCATAAGCTATTGTATCTACATTATTACTACATATTATTCTTTTATCATCATTACCACTTAATACTACTTTATTCTGTTCTAGGGTATACAGTGTATGTTGATGACTTTGAATATTGTAATATGTCTTATAATTATCACATAATTTCCCACATACACCATTCACACAATTAAAATAATCTATGAAATTAAGTTCTTTCTTAATTATAGAAGACTGTACACCTTTACACTTTTTAATTTCTCTACTATCAATAATACTTATAGAATACATTATTGGACGCAATCCAACAAATTCACTAATTGGAGTACCATTTAATTCATCCTTAAATACACCAAGCTTCTTTTTATTTTCTAATGAATAACATGGATGACTTTTTGGATAATCACTTGTATCAAAATACTGAGCATTATCTTTAATATCTTTATAAAAATCAAGCGTTTTAAGTTCATAAATAAGTGAATCAGTATCACAATATAAAAGATTAATATTCTCATACATTTTACTCATTATATTGTAATGAAAATCAAACATTTTTAATTTGCTAATATCTAAAATAGACATACCAATATAAATTGGCTTATTAAATTTAATTGTTGAAGGATTTAAATGTACTGCAGCCAATAATGGTTGCTCACTAAATATTGTTCGATCCTTAAAATTACTTTTTCCAACTAGTTTAGTAAATTTCACTTCATTTATAATAAGCAGAATATTAATTCTATGCCTAACGTTTTCCATCATTTTACCAGAAACACTGTTATTCATAAGCTTCCAATAGTTCTTCTCAAACTCATTGGTAGCCAGTTTCTACTGTAGAGTGTTTAAATCAATGTAAGGTTTCAACCACGCCAACTGATTGAAATGAATGACTCAATGCACACATTGTAGTTTTAGACCTAATTCAATTGCCTGTTTAAGATTTCTATAGTGAATAATATAATTGTACTTATTTTCTAATGTATTAACCAGTTTCACACATTTTCTAATTGATTTAGCCTCAGGGTGTAGAGGTAAATCATTGTGTGCTAAATGTAAATCTGTTGGATACTTCAAATCCACATCAAGCACATAGCCAACAGGTCCATCATCAAGTATAGCCATAATATCTAATTCGAATATTTCTTTCTGGCTAAGTCGAATTGGGGAATATGCGATGGTTTAACGTAATATGTGCAAAGATATTGTGAAGCCTGTAACCTATATATTACAAATAATAATGTACTGTCCTCATTGTCGTCGTCGTCATCTTCTTCATCGGCGTCTGAAGAAAATAATTATATTATATATTTAGACACTAATAATTCGTATGGTTATGCCATGAGTGAACCCCTTCCTATAGGGGGTTTCAAATGGATGACCGAACAGGAAATTATGCAATTTAATTTTAATAATATCGATCTGGACGGTGAGATTGGATTTATATTTGAGGTGGACATTGAGTATCCTTCAACTCTACATGAAATACATAACAATTTACTATTCCTTCCAGAAAGGAAGTCGGTCTCGAAGAAAGGGTCAATAAAGAAGTTGGTTGCGACATTGGAACATAAAAATAATTATATAATACATATTAAATATTTAAAATTAGCATTATCTCACGGCCTTGTACTAAAAAAAATTCATCGCGGCATATCATTTAGCCAATCGCACTGGCTTAAGCAATATATAGATTTAAATACAAGTTTACATCAAAAAGCTGCAAACAAATTTAAGAAGAACCTTTGGAAGCTTTTAAATAACAGTTTATTTGGTAAAAATTTGCAGAACATCCGAAATATGTTAGATATTAAGCTCGTCGCCGATGAAATTAAATTTACAAAACTAGTTACTAACCCTAGATTTAAGGATCGTACGATCATTTCAGAAGAACCGTTTTTGTGTGCTGTCCACTGGAATCAAAAGAAGTTATTGTTTAATAAACTGATATTTGTAGGCATGTCCATATTAGATATAAGTAAACATGTTATGTACAGTTTCCATTATGATGTTATGTTAAAAATGTATAGTAATAATAAGTTAAGTTTGTTATATACCGATACTGATAGTTTAGTTTATAATATAATAACACCCGATGTATATAAAGATATGTATGATAATTTAAATTATTTCGACACCAGTGATTACCCTTGCGATCACATGTGTTATTCGCTAGAAAGTAAAAAAAACTGGGGAAGTTCAAAGACAAACTGAGTTCTATTCCAGTGACTGCGTTTGTAGGGTTAAGGTCAAAAGTATATAGTATTAAGGTAGATAATAAGTCCGTTATAACAAAATGTAAAGGTATTCCTTATAATATAACTAAAAATGAAATTATGTTCGAACAATATAAAGCTTGTATATTTAGTAATAATATTATTTCCACTGAAAATTATTGTACCACTTATTTAATAAGAAGTTCCAGACATGAAATATACACGATTCAATCTACGAAGCTAGCCATCAGTGGCTTAGATGATAAAAGGATCGTGTTAGAAAATAACATTCACACATTGGCTATAGGACATACCACCTTAAACAATGTTATTGATAATAATAATTCGGGGACCAGCAATGGTGATAATACTGTTGATTCGGGCCCGTCCATCAAACATATTTGTTTAGAATAATTTTTGTATATATTTTTGTGTGTATTTGTATATATTTTTTTTTTACTGTCCATCTGTCCGTTCATTTTTTATGATTTTGCTGTCATTTTGAATATTTTTCTATATTCATTTGTATATTGTTTGTTTATTTTGTATATATTTTTTCCCTCGATATCTATTCTTTCCTTTATTGTATATATTTTTCCTACATATTTTTTCGATCCTTTTCGATTTACATTTATTTAATTTATTTCTCTATCTATCTCTCTCTTCCCTTCTTAACTTAAAGTACTGGAAATGATGAACTTTTTCAAAAAATCTAAACCAGTTGTGTGTATAATGTATATATTATTATTTTTTTAGAAAAAAATTGACAGTTTATTTGCTCTTAAAAAAATTTTTTAACATGCAAAGGTAGTTATTTTTAGATCATATTATTCTTTTTTTGTTTTAGGACATTGTTTACAAAAAAACATTTATTTCGTTTTCAATTCAACTGCAAAAGAGTTATTTCAAATCGACTTCAATAAAACTAATTATCTGCAAACATATTTATATTATTATGGAAGAATCTTGAACGTTTTTGAGAAAAAGAAAATAACATATCATGATAAATCCGTTTTTAATGGGGTGAGAGAATGTTTTATTTATAATTTCATGGATTGGTATAACGAAAGGTTAAACACATTAATTTGTTTGGAACAAAAGTTAAGAAAAACAGGTAATATACATGTCGATATATATTTAGAATTGGAGATTATTTATAAAAAATACTTCGCCCCCGAATTATATATTTTTAGAAGTGAGAAAATAAAAAAAAGATGTTTGAAGTTTCAAAAAAAGAAAATAAATAAATTGAATAAATATGAACAAATGCATATAGCATATAAAAATAGTGTATGTAACATTACATTATTTATAATAAATCGAGAGATATATAATGTTCCACCTCAAACAAATCTGTAATCCTTACAGAAATTTTGCATCGAAAATTCATATTATCAGTAATAATAATAATTTACATATTTAGTTTTATTCGTACTATTTATATATATTTTTTATGATTCATTGCATGCACATAGTTTCATATTGTCGCTCGCTTTTTGTATCCTCGTTCATCGCTCATTTCATGTATATATATTTTACGTTTTTATGAGGTATGTAATAAATGTTTTCTCTCATTTCATTATTTATGTGTTCATTATATCTTTTTACCATTATTATTTATGTGCTTGTGTATGTATGTTTTTATCATTAACGTGAAGCTTATGAGGAAGATATGTGAAAAAAAAGTAAAAAACGCTACATATGAAAATAAATCAGGTATATTTCATAATTCTATATATAAATTTACAAAACATCATGTGTTAAAAAAAGAAAATCTTATTAGCTAAAATAATAATGACATTTTTAAAAAGAAAAAAATTTTTAAACGCCTGGAAACAATTTAAAAACAACTTCGCATTTTCCACAATCGCAAACGACGTTTTCATCAAAAAATGTGCTATCTTTAGTTTCAGGAAACATTTCTCATATAAATTCGGTAAACGATGTATAACCGCACAAACTTTTTATAAAAACTGTATTACTTTAAAAAAATACAAATGGAAAAAACTTAACGCGAGCAAAAAACAGTACTTTCACAAACATAAAACAACAAATGATACCATGTAATCGGTTGTGCGTTCTGTGTTCATCGCTCGTTCGCCTAAAAAACAGATGAAATCGTGCTCGTGCTCGTGCTCAAAAGTACCTCGGTGACGTTCGTTATTGTAAACATTTACTCCCTCGGCCTTTATAAACTATAATCACATCGGTTTTGTTCGTTACGACTATTCCAGTAGGTAAGAATATTTTAATTTTTTTTTTTTCTTCTGATATCGTTCGAAAAACAACTGGGCTGCAGCAACATCACCTAGATACAAGGCCTTAGAACAGGCAGTTTAGTGTACCAAGATGGCGTCGTGAGTAGGCCGACTGTATTTCAAATAGACTTTCTCTGTGCCATTTAGTTTGTTGATAGTTTGTGTTGTTGTTGTATGTTTATTGTTTTGTTTTTTTAATTTATTTTTATATATATTTTACTTTGTTCATAATTAATTTTACAATGCCATATAAGTGCTGTGTGCCTGGTTGTAACGGTAATTATAAAAGTAACGATAAGAAAGTGAGTGTTTTTAGTTTTCCAAAAGATGAGTTTTTATCGAAGAAATGATTGAATGCGATTCACCGAGATTACACTGTAACCAAGTATTCTAAGGTAAGTGTTTATTTCTAATATATTATATACATAGAGAAATATTAGTTTAATACAATTTAAGTTAGTCGATTTTTAAATACACATTTTCTTACAAATATTTATTTAAATCACTATTATCAACTTTGAAGTATAGGTTTTAAAAAGCAAACTTAAATATGTTGATATTTCATTAATTTACATATATTTGGCGTATTTGATGATATAAAATATTATTGAACAAAAATTGATCAATTTTATATTTGGTTGAAATTTCTTATTGTTATAGATAAGATTCTGTAAACTAAAATAACTGTAAAGTATTCATCTGATGTGACACCTCTTTTCTTGTTTTGTTACTTTATCAATATTTTTAAAACTTCATAAATATATTTATATGTTTTCCATCAAAGATCTTCAGTCGCAGTAAAAATTACGTTGATAACTTTTTTGTTATAAAATAAACAGTCAAATTCGCCAAATATTAGTAATATTTGTATCTATAATACTTTTTTTAGAACAAGTCTTATTAAAAATGGAATTAAAACTTATTTCAAGAAATATGTAAACCTCATGAAATTGTTAAAAATAATGTTTAATTTTAAAATGGAATTAACAGTATAAATACATGAAATCGCTTTAATATGCTAATATAATAAATTTCCTTCGACAGGTTTGTGAATTACATTTCAGACCAGAAGAAATTGAAAGAAGTACCAGCATATATGATGAGAAAACGAAAGAAATATTATCTACTCCGTTATCGAATCCACGACTTGTTGCTGGTACGTACAGTTAATGTTTTTTTATTTTTTTCTTAATTTGTTGATTCGTTGATAACTCGTCTAAATCTTAAAAGTATTAGTGATAGTTAATCGATTAAATTAATGAATTAGTAAAAATATTTTAAAAAAGGAAACATACTGATTTTAAAGTTTGCATTAAGAAGTGATGAAATATATTTTCAGAGTAATATATTTAACAACATTAAATCGTATTATTATTTTCAATAAAAATTATGCGTTGACGTTTCCAACAAATATGCGCGGTCCATGTGCATATTTGTCTGAAATGTCGGCACATATTTTTCTAATGTGGTTTATCAAAAAGAATAACACAAGTACGTCTATTAATTTTAGATCCAGCATTACATTAAAATTTTGAAGATTGTTTTATTCAATATTCATTATATAACTGACATCTGCTTCTTGCTTATTTAATCGTCTTGAATCAAGGCACATTTCCTGATTGTTGTCTTAAATTCTGTCTTTACTTAATTTCTATTTTTTATGTTTCCTTTTTCCTCTGTTCTATTACTACTGATATTTTTAAAGCCTCTTCCATCTGTTGTTAAAAACCTATTAATGTACTTATCATTTTTATAGTATTCATCCTCTATCTATTTGGCTTATTGTTTATTATTCGTCAACCATTATTGATATAAGTAACTTTCGTCATGTTCTTATTTTAAGCGATTTTCCTTCGATATAATCATTTCTGAACCCAAAGTTAGATGAATTCATAAATATTTCTATGTGTTTCAAATTCTTTTTCTTTTATTTCATCTACATTGCCAACATAACTAAAATTAATATGCAAAGACACTCGCGTTCATTATCTGTTTAATTTCAAAATTTTGTTAGTTTATATTTTTCCTATATTCAAATGAAAGAAATGTGTCAGTTTGACCAGTACGAGGTGGAATAAAAAAAAGGATTGTTTTAATTTGTATTAATGTGGTAGAGAATGAATGCTATTATAATATAATTGTTAAATTATGGATATTTGCAGGTAATTAGAACCAATTTGCACAGTTCAAAGCATTATAAAAGATTCTAATTATAAATAAATGAATAATATAAAATGAATTGGCATAGTTCGGCACAATGAACTGTATTTGATATATTTTAACACAGTTTATATTAATTATTCCAGATGCTGTTCCATCTCAAATGCCTGGTTGTCCGCATTATTTGTCAAAATCATTAGTAGTTTGTGGGGATCCAGATAAACAAAAAGAAACAGCAGAAAATGAAGTATTATGTGAAATATATGAAAATAGCAAAAAAGAGCATGAAATGTATCTCAAAAAATCGTGTGGGTGTATATATATATAATTGTTTATTTACTTATTTATATTTATTTTTGTATCCATTGTAATTCCTTAAAAATAGTCCTTTTCAGGACTTCTGTTCACTACATTTATTTATAATAAATGTTCCTATGTACTGTTTTCTGTTTTTTATGTAGTAATTAAATTGTTAACAATTAAATGTAATATATTTATTATAAATGTACATTTTGTGTATGTTTTTTTTTTTTTTTTGTTAATATTATTGTAATGTGAAATTATAAATAAACTTACTACTTAGTTATGCATTTATTGAATTCAAAATTTTCATTTTAAGATTAATTTTGCTTGTTTATTTATTTATGTGTACTGTGTTTTAAGAAATTTAATAGGTTCACATGAAGTACAAATTGAATCTCTATAATTTTTACATTGATTATGATGAAATATTTGAAATTCTGTAATTTAAAAACAGTCTGTACAATGAACTTTATATTTAGTATACAGAATAAACATAAAACGCGAATTGATAAAATTAATTTTTGAACTGTGAGGATTTTAAACTTCAGTAATAGAAAAGATTACAAAAACGGTTAGTTTTAAGCACGAATTTAATATTTTAAGAGTACAATCTTGGAATTTCTAATCTTAACTGCAAAATTGTGTTCATGCAGATGAAGCCATTTTTGTAACATTTCAAATTGAGAAGCAGAAATTTTGAACACTGTTCGAAGTATTAAAAAAATTAAGTTATTTTATTAATTAATAATTCCTTTCAGTATTTTTTTTTTCTCTTTATTTATAAAAATATGTCAGTTGGCACAATATAAATGTAAGTTCTGAACATACATTTACATAACACTAAATTCAAAACAAAGTTTTCACATCGCCAAGAGAAAGAGATAGGTAGTTTTTTGCGATTTTTTGAAATTGTCAATAATTTCAAAACTTTAGTTAAGAAAATAAAATACGGTTTCATTCGTGACATAAATCGCGATCCTTCCATTAATATATAAGATGCCTGAGAAAAATATATTTTTTTCCACAATTTTAAGCTTCCGGCACTGCAAAGGCCAGAATATAAAGTTGTAAGCTCGGCTATACTTTTACTTTAAAGTGGTCTTTTATGCACTTGTTTGATTACATTTTGGTTTTCTCTACTTTTTTGCTAAAATTATTATTTACATGAACATCATTTTTTGGTTGTTTTTGGGCCCAAAAGGGGGATTTATATAACTTTTTAACCGAGTTTTTTTACTTTCCTGAAAGCGCTTCTGCGTTTTGTTTTATATTTTCAATTTCACTTTTAATGGTTTATCTGGTGATGAGTTATGAACTTTTAAGGTACTTTTGAAGTCGTTTTATATTCTTAATGGTGTAGGGTTTTTACTGTCCAGGGTAATCGGTTAACTTGAAGTTATAGATTGTTTTAAAAAAAAATTTTAATTGTAATTTATGATCCAAATTTAAAGTTTATAAATCAAAACCATTCATGAATTATTGATTGTTATGTGATGTTTTTTTCGTTTTTGAACCATCTTATTAGGATTCCGTACATATGTGTACAGAATCCTAAAAATGATGTTAATACACTTCATAATTTGTGACAACTGCACACTGCATTCAAAACTATGTAAAAACTAAATTCTAAAGAAATTATTAGTTTTCATTCAATGTATTAAAAATAATTAAAAGTGACGAATTATCAAAATTAAGTTCAAACAACTTGTTTATACTTCTTATTTAGACTTATTTTTCTAGTGATAAGGTAAAAACCAAATGTGTTAGATGAAATTTTTATATTAATTTTCGATTTTGTTGTTTATCATTTTTTGATAACAATAAGATAAATCAGTATATAGCATAATTTATATACAAAATAGTTTTTAATAGTGAACTGAATGTGATCAATTCGTAAATTATTTCTCGGCCTACTTCCGCCACCATTTTGAATCCTGCTCTAAGGCCTTGTATCTAGGTGGTATTGGCTGCAGCCCATCAGATTAATGGTGTTACCACATATTCAATAAAAATATATCGTACATCTCATTTCGGTTTTAAATTTAACTAGTTAAAATCAGTAATTGTGTTTGCTTTTCGAGTTTCTTATCTCTGCAACACTAAGTATAGACGCTATCTCTACCGCGGCGGGCATGGCCGACCACACTAAACCATCTACTGCTGCTCCATCTTCGTCATCCTTACCTGTAGAAATTCCATCAAAAGATCATCTAGCAAATAATAATGTTTCAATTAATAATAACGTCACATATGCTTCTATGCTTCAGCAAAAAAAGTTAACACCGGTCCAAAATTTTAATCACCCCACGGAAGAACAAGGCATAGTTTTTAATCACATATTAGAATATAAAATATTAGACTACCTAACAGCTCTGAAAAATTTAGTTCAAGGGGCAAAAAATATAATAGCGGCTTCAGGAGTAAGTGGAAACCGAGTTATTGTATTTCTAAAAAATGCACACTTAGTGCACTCATTTATAACGACATACGGTGACTTCGAAATTAATGGACACTTTATTAAAGCGCGTAAATTAAAATCTCCAACCACCAAAATAACATTATCAAATGCATCTCCAATAATAACCAATGCAGTCTTGGAACATCATCTTGTATCGAACCTAAATATGAAGTTAGCGTCGAATATTTCGATACTTAGAATCAAGCCATTAGACGAGGAGTTTGGTCACATACTCAGTTGGCGTCGACAAGTGTATATTACGAATTACGAGGAATTAAAACTACCAAGTTCCTTCACATTAGACACCAATGACAAAAGTTATTGCATTTTCATATCAGCCGATGATCTTGTCTGCTTTAAGTGCAACTCCTCAGGACATAAAGCAGATAACTGCGGAGCAATTTCAAACCCCGATTATTCGGAGCCTGAAGCCCACTCACACCCCTTAGCCTCTCCAAATTCTACTCCATATCTGGCAAAACTGGTTTCAGACGACTTTCCATCACTTCCAAGCAATACCTTACCCAATGAAATAATTCAAGGGACCGATAGTCCTGTTATAAAATCACTACTTGATAACAGTAAAAGGTCGCTTTCTTCAACGTCCTCTAACCCATCTGCTCACTTTTATGCACCCAAGGCTAACACTAAATCAAAGAAAAGGCTCAAAAAAACCAGCACTGAATCTGTCAATCAAACATTGTCGGATGAAGAATCTGCGTTGGAAGATCCTGGACCTTCATCGATTAAAACAATTCTTCAGCCATTAGAACCATACTTCAAAACGAACCAAAACGCTGTACTTTCTCTATCAAATTTTTCACTCTTCCTTGGCATGTGTCGGAGCCCACGAAGCGACCCAGTAGCCATAGCTAATGAATACACAGTAGATATGACGGGCTTGATTGCACTAATGAAAGAGTGCCACCTACTAATTACAGACAGGCGCACTAAAATTAAATTTACTAAAATTATAAATAGCCTAATAACCCACCTTAATAGTATTCCTAAATAAGCTATGATGATTCAGCAATCCGATATTATTTCTTGGAATTGCAACGGTTACTGCGCACACCACCAAGATCTCCAACTACTACTGCAATCTTACAATCCGTCCATAATATGTCTTCAAGAAGTTCACCTTCAAACCAATCAAAAAGTCTTTCTACCTTCTTATTCCTTATTATATAACGCCCCAATTAATAACAGAGTAGTTCACGGCGGTGTTATCATGGCAATTAAAAACAACACTATCTTTCAACAGCTTCATTTGCAAACTAATTTGCAAATTTTAGTCATCCGTGTTCATCTTAGATATGAAGTTACTATCTGCTGTATATACCTCACTGAAAATATAGATCAGATTGAATTACGTCAACTTATTAAAAAACTACCTACACCTGTACTTCTAGTTGGTGACTTCAATGCCCACAGTCCACTGTGGGGCGGAAGATATGCTAATGCAAGAGGTAAACTACTAGAAGAAATCATTGATGAATTTAATCTTATCCTACTGAATACCGAACCCACACATTATAATTTCAGCTACAAAACATGGTCCACACTGGATCTAGTACTTGTATCACCATCATTAGCTAACTCTACACATGTTTATTACCACACTGATTTAGCTGGAAGTGATCATCTACCAATCATAATAACAGGTTTAATAAAACACCTAAAGACCAATAAACAAAGACAGATTCGACCGAAACTCCCGGAAAACAAATTGGGACAAATATGCACACCTCTGCACTAATGTCGATCCAGCAGAGTATGCATCTAATATACAAACCTTTACCGCCCAGCTGGTTTAACTTGCAAATCAGTGCACTACTCAGAGCTCTCGAAGCCAGTTAGGGCGTAAATGCGTGCCATGGTGGACAGAAAGCTGCTCAACCGCTATCAAGAATAGACGAAAGGCCCTTAAGAAACTAAAAGTACAACCCACTCAGGAAAACCATATCACATACCTTAAACTTCATGCCAAAGCTAGATTTATACTAAAACAAGCAAAAAAAGACTCCTGGCAGAAATTTACATCCAAGATTACATTTAATACACCACCCTCAATCGTATGGAACAAGATCAACTCGATGGAGCAAAACAACACTCACCATTTACCATCCATTATTATCACTAATAACATAAAAATCAGTGAACTGGAAAACATTGCAACAGCTTTCGCTAATCACTTTTCGTTAGCTTCAAATCGTGCTTCCCCTAAATCTCCTTCTTCTTTGGCCGCAACAATAGAGGCCGATTCACTCCCTCTGCAGCGGGATATGATAAGTTTCATGCCAATATGCTCAAATACGCCTCAAAAAGTATTAACTCTCATCTGTTGAATATATTTAATCAGATCTGGATATCCAGATCTTTTCCCACTTCCTGGCGCCTGGCAGAGGTCATACTGATTCTAAAAGAGAACAAAAATCCAATGGAACTAGACAGTTACAGACCCATTGCTCTTACGTCTGTGCTTGGCAAGGTCATGGAAAAAATAGTCAACCGTCGTCTTCAATGGATATTGAATAATAGAAAACTACTATCAAACAAACAGTGTGGATTTCGCTCTCACCGATCTACAATTGATCTTCTTTGTTACCTACAGAGGAACATTTTGGAATCCTTCTCCAGCCATCAACACCTGCTCGCCATCTTCTTCGACTTCACCAAGGCTTTTGACACGGTTTTACATCACAAGATCCTCGAACAGTTACACCAATGGAATATCGATGGTCGATTATTAGCATTCATTAGGGGATTTTTGGATCAACGTCGGTTCCAGGTGACTCTTGGCGATGTCAGCTCAAAATGTCTTGAATTAAAAAATGGTGTACCACAGGGTTCAGTCTTAAGCCCGACGCTCTTCATTATTGCTATAAATTCGATGATGGCGGAGATAAATCCAATGATCCGAAGTGTACTATTTGCAGATGACCTGGTGATTTTCGTCGGTTGTCATGATCATAAACTTAGCGAGACTATGCTCCAGGAAGCTACACAGAAGCTTACTGAATGGTCCACAAACAGTGGTCTTTCCTTCTCACCTACTAAAACTAAAGCGGTGCACTTCTGTAGAATTCATCATTGTCGGCAGCAAATGGCTGTTACTTTAGGTTCAGATGCCATAGAAACTGCTCCTCGGATTACATACCTTGGCCTGATTTTCGACAGAAGGCTGTCATGGATGGATCATATAAATTATCTCAGAGCTTCTTGCACGAAAAGGCTAAATCTGATGAAAAAGTTGTCACATACTACCTATGGTGCGGACAAAATTTCTCTTCTCAGAATATACAGAGTCTTGATAAAATCAAAATGCGACTACGGTTTTCCTGCTTACGCGTCTGCTACACCAACAACTTTGAATCGATTAAACTCAGTCCGCCATACAGCCTTACGCCTTGCACTTGGTGCATTGAGATCAACACCCATAAACCATCTTCTTTACGACTCTGGAGAGCTTCCCGCTGATCTTCACTATTCTTACATCCTTCTTAAATTCCACATTCACTCACTCACAACTCCTGATCTGCCTGACTCTACAATGTTTTATCACAACTACCAATCTATTCCTTATTCAAATTTATTCTTTCACAACAAGATTACAAACATCTTCCAAAACCTTGACATTAACCTGCCTCCTCTCTGCAAAACTAGCCAACTGTCTACTCCCCCTTCGATACCCATTCCCATAATATGCGACACATCTCTCCTAAATCTTCGCTCATCACCACAATTCACTATTCAGAACTCGTTCCAGAATCTTCTGAATATGTATAATGGTTATGAAATACTATACACGGATGGAGCAAAAAAAGGAAATTCCTGTGGTTGTGCCGTCGTTTATAAACATGGGACAATTCGATGTCCACTTCCATCAACGTTTTCCGTGCTGTCGACAGAGCTATATGCAATTTCTTGCGCAATTGATGCTGCAAAATCGGAGTTAAAGCATGATATACTAATTTGCACAGATTCCCTTAGTTCCATCAGATGTATACAGAACAGACACGAACATCAACATCCCTTTGCGAAAACTATATCGGAAAAAGCGCTTACTTATTCGGGCCAAATTGTACTCGCATGGATACCAGGGCACAGCAATCTTGGCGCTAATGACGAGGCTGACACAGCGGCAGCAGAATCATGTAATATAACACCAATTCCACTCATATCAACGCCGAGTAAAGATATCCTGATTCATATTCGGAGTAAGCTAAAGACAAAAGCAACGGAACGATTCGCTATTCTTCCTCACTACGACTCCAGCGTCACAGATCCGGTAATGTCGACGTCCAGGCGGAATGAGGTAGTCCTCTGCCGCGTTCGGTCCGGACATACACGTCTTATGCACCAGTTCCTGTTTGCAAAAGAAGAACGGCCGACCTGTCCTGCATGTAATACTCCCCTTACCATCGCCCACATCCTAACTTCCTGCACAACTTATACTTTCCAACGCCAACTCGCTGACCTTCCTAATAATCTTCCTAACATACTGTGGCGCACCTCCTCCGCCGAAACTAAACTCCTCCTCTTCCTCAATAATACAAACATCCTACCATTATTCTAATATAATACCTTTCCTTCCGTGCCTCTGGCCCAAGTAGCAGGATACGGCACGGTTAAAAATCAAAAAGAAGAAGAAGAAGAAGAAAACAATAAATACTAAATTGTAAAATGAGGTTCTTTTGTATTTATAACTCCAATACATTATAACTGGTTGATTTATCGTGTATAATAAGAGCGTAACATGACGTGTTTGAAGGTACGTTATTAAGCGTCTTAAAATCAAGTCTAATCTGCAGCATACTACCGTCATTTAAGAGCTCATTTTGAAAGTTACACGGTATGATGAAAAGGGGATATTTACTAAGAAAATCTTCTACACTCACAGCAGGGTGCGGCGGTTCTTTTCCATAATACATTGTTTGAAAATTGGCATATAACAAGTATAGGTTTCCAAATCTTTTTCGAGCAAAATCTAAATTCATTACTTCGTAAGGATATCTCGTTGAATTTATGTATGCACAAATTTCAGTTATATTCAAATGATCGAATGTTGAACTATCTTTGGTTAAATTATTTTGTTTATTCGTTTGAAATCCAATAATAATGAAACGAGGACGTTCTACTGTTGATGATGATTTAATTATCCAACTATGTTTGGAAACAGTGGGCAGAGCCGGTTGATGAGAAAGTTTCCATGCTCTAAATTGAATAGGCGCGTGCTTTATCTTCTTTATTCTGTTAAGTAAGGATATTTTCGCTCGATCGCTCAATTTAACAAACGGTAGTTGCCATGCAAATGTTTGAAATGTTACATTAATTGACTTATCGTCTGTTGTGGTAAAGGCATTTTTGTCACTGTTGGCACAGATGAGAACAATTTCTTGACTTGCGTGTACGATAGCACGTCTATAGTGATCTGCAAAACCAAATATGTACCGTAAAGGAATAATAAATTGAAATTCCAACAACAATTTAGCTCCGGTATCTGATGTTGAGGGGGTTGATGGATCGGTAATTTCTCGTGTAAATACTTTTAATTCTTCCGTATTCAGAGCGCATGTACTATAATTGTAATCTGATATGATATCTTCTGAACATAATAATCTACGCATGAGAGTCGTAATTCCAGGGTATCGTACACATTCTATAGTATTTCCATTAATTTCATACCGTAATTCAGAGAAAAAAAATAGTGGACCATTCATTGAAAAATTTACAGATGGGGAAACTGTACCTTGTAGAAGTAAATAACTTTCAGACGGTAAAGTAATAACATCCTTTTGCTGAACAGGTGTTTGTATTTCATCGCTAAATCCAAATTTTGAACTTGCATAAGATTTGTGAATATGTATTTTATAACTAGCAACTGTATCATCCGTAAGGGTATTGGGTAAATCAATTTGTAATATATGTTCCATTATACTGCACTGAATTAATATACGAATTATTTTATTCAACTAACACGCTGTAACCCAACAACTTAAGCACACGAATACTTTTACTAGTCAATGCGTTTCTTCTTTTTCTTTCTCTATTTATATAATTTTCTTCGCTTTGAACAGGTGTTTGAGAGCGCTTATATATACTTTTGTTAGTGTATATGATAGGCATTTTAAACGTTATTAAAAACCGTATTAAGATGATTACGAACTGGTTAGATGCAAATTTATAATCAAATATTCACTAGCAAAATTAACGATATTCCCGTTTTGATCCTTTATACATATACATTTAACTCTGAAATATAATTCGTACTCACGGGTAAATAAATAATCATTTTCAAGGTTTCAGAAATCTTATATCCGGGCGCTATATTTAAAGGAAAACTGTAAATGAGATGAGATGATGTTCCATTCATATATCCTCCTGTTGCTATGTTGCAATACACATTCAATATATTAATCGGTGTAATTTGTACGGTGTTAGGACTCGTATGTTTCATTAGAGGATGTAAAACATCTGAAACGCCATCAAAACCCAATAATGGTCTAATACTCTGCGGACCGCTAAATTGTATGTAATATTTACTTTGTATAACACACTTTAACGTTCTTTCGTCACCTTTTATAATAATACCATCATCTAAACGTTCTCGTAAGTATTCTTCGATATCGCTCACTTCGTAACATCCGCTAGGTAATATAATAAATTTCGGAGGTTCATTCGTTTTTTCCTCATAAGCAGAATCATAGTAATATAACGTATTACATTAAGACGTGATATTATGTATAGAATGATATGTTGTTAACGATACTAATCCAATACTCCACTGAGGATTATTTGCTAATAATGATGGTGGATATATATTACTAATAAAATTACCTTTTTTACCACTTAACTGGAATAAGTACGATATGGTGATATAATAAAAAAATCGCAAACTATATTTTTTTTAAAAACTTGTATTCGTATACAATAATCGAAAAAATTTTATAAATGTACATGCTTATATATTAATTTTAACGTTTTCGAACATCAAATGAGGCGGGTAATGTATTTGTTAGAAATCTTAAACATAGTTCTCCGCAATTAACCGTATTATAACGTTGATATGCACATCTATTGTAGAAAATCTCAATCTTTGGATCGTATTTGCGTAAATATTTAACTATCTCTAGGAGGGTGGTAGATTACCATAACGATCGAAATATTCTGCACGTTTTGCATATTTTCTGAATGCAATCCAGTGAGTTCCAGGACCTTTTTGCGAATCCATATTAACAATAGCGCACTCATTTTTCTTAGGTTTGGTAGGCAGCCCATCTCGATCAAAAACTCCTCTAAAATTCGGAATTTTTAACTTTTTCGCGTAAAATATAATATCTAAATTTGTTAACGCTCTATTGTTAGGTATAGAGTTAACCTCGAATAAACTGATTACGTCTCAGTTCGCCACTATATGGAGCTAAATATAAACCAAGACCACTTCGATATGGTCGTAAATAAAGTCCTTTGCCAATCTTTTTATCAATTTTTAGAACTTTGCCTGATTTAAAACTTTTTCTAACATCATTTACATCATTCACAGCTTTTGCTATTGATGATACTGACGATGAAATTCCACCCAATGTAGCAATACCGGCTAATAAGGGGATAAGGGGGAGAGTTCCTCCAGTTTTGGTAATCGGAATAATTCGAACATTTTCATTATCAGCTACTATAGGATTTAATTTTTTAACGGCTGTAATCGTTTTTTTCATACGTTCTTTAAGAGTTTTTTCTTTCCGAATAGCTTTCCGCGCTACATTTAACACGTCTCTGAAATTTAAGTTTTTTCTTTTCGATGATTTTGATTTGGTTTTCCGTTTCGCAGCTTGTTTTTTACCAGAACAACATCCACCTCCTAATTTACGTTTTACTTTCATAGCGTTCGTAGTTATCCAAGCAGCCGCTTTCTCACCGAAACTACTATCTGATGCTTTAACAGGTTCCCAAGCTTTATTTTCTAATAATCTGTCCGCTTCAGCTCGATTTTTATTATCCGAATACTTACTATATGCTATATCGTGTTCTTTAGCAGCTTCATCCAGTGGGTTTATACCTGTTACATCGCGACTTAGTTGACGATCTAACTTTGTACCGGGTCCCAAATAATTATAACCAGGATAATGTAATTGTACTGGAAGGTTATCTATAACTCTATTCAACACAGTTCCGAGACCGCGACCACGCTTTATATTCTTTTTTAACACGTTAACTTTTCGTTGCTTTCTCGCCATATTCAGAAATATTTTTCTATATATATACTTTTTATCACACGACTCTGCGAGTTTTAACGCTATATATAGGTGTATTTATACTTTTTATCCGGTGTTGATGGTGATTATTAAATCAGTAAAATAAGCTAAAATGAAAATTGAAAAGCCATCAACTATATTACCTATAAGTAATGTGCTAACACTAGTAAAAGGTTATAAACATGGATCGTTGTTTCCGAATAATATAAAAGATGTTTAATTATTGGCCCGAGCGGATGTGGAAAAACAACTTTGTTATTTACGTTATTAACACACTTGAATGGGTTGCGTTACGAAAATGTCTACATATACAGTACTTCTTTATATCAACCGAAATATAAATTGTTAGATACGATATATAAGTCTACACCTGAGATTGGTTATCAAACATTTGACAAGGAGGATGATGTAATAAAGCCAGATGTGATTAATCGGAATTCTATATTTATATTTGACGATGTACCTACAAATACTTCTCATCCTGTTCTACAACAGTATTTTTCGATGGGACGACATAAAAATGTGGATTGTTTTCACTTGTGCCAAACGTATGTAAAGATCCCTAAACATATGATACGTGATAACGATAATTTCATACTTGTCTTTGTGCAAGATGATATAAATATACGTCATATATACGATGAACACGTTAATGGTGCTTATTCGATTAAGACTTTTAAGAAACTTTGTAACATATGCTGGAAGAATAAGCACAGATTTCTAGTGATTGATAAAGAGTGCGAAGTATATAAAGGGTGGTTTCGTCGTGGTTTCGATGAGTTTATAGTGATTGAAGACATAAAAGATAGCCATGAATAGCGTTAAAAGAAATATAGAAGATGAATTATAACTTAAAACTGAATTGGAAAAGATACGTCCTGATATAATGAATAAATATAATGCGTTAAAGTATGCGACTAAATCTATTACAAATACTTCAGCTGCAATGCTTGAACCTATTATGAAACCATTGTCAGAGATTCGAGAAGCAATACAAAAACCAAAAGGAATGAAAAAGTCTGATGTTACAATAATTAATTCTCCAGTTGCAAAATGAAAACTAGTACATGGTACTCCCAGGAAAGATTTCGATGAAGAATTGGAAAAGGACACGTTTAATCTAAGTGAAATAGGACCCTTTCGTATTGATGGAGATGAAGTTGTACCTAGAGATCAAATTTACGGAATAAAGTATAATCCTATTCTCGATGAGTATATGCTGGGTACAACAACAATTTCATGGAATAAAGATCGCGGAGAAGTATATTTAGGAAAAGGAAACAATCGCATGAAATTTCCTTTCACGGAGGGTGTACTGCATTTACTATTGGAGACTAAGGTAGATAAAAACAACTATGATGTCGATGATTTGAAGATATAAAAACAATTAATGCAATTTACTGGAGCTCACTTGCGTGGTAATGGTATGATGAAAGGTCTTGACAATGTGAAATATAAGAATATAATTCGCCCGTTGTTTAGAACTGCTGAGCACAGTGGAAAAGGTTATAACGAAAATTTATCGAGTGCGAAGCAGAAGAAAAAGAAGCAGAATCGTATATATAATGATGTCAGCGCTAGGATAAATCTTAAAAGACCGCGATTCGAGTATTGGAACGATCCTAATGAATTAGTTGAACGATTACAACTGTTACACGCGTCTAAACAAAGTGGTAATACAGGTGTAGATAACGAAATTTTAGCGATCGAGGAAGAGTTGGCTGAAGAAGGTTATATTCAGTTACCTTATTGATTATTAGTATTAGAAAAAAAAATATGCCTACGAAAAAAACATCTACATCAAAATCCTTACAACGCGGTATAGCCGATGAACTTCATAAACCTGCACGAAAACGCTATCCTACGCGATGTGTACAACTTTTAGGCATAAACGATTTATGGCAAGCTGATTTGATTGATATGGCGCAATATGCAAGATTTAATCGAGGACATAAATTTATATTAACAGTAATAAACGCGTTTTCTAAATATGCGTGGATCATTCCTATAAAGAAAAAGGGTGGCTCGATAATTGCTAAAGCGTTAGAAAAAATTTTAGCTGAAAGAGGTGTTGAAGCTCCTAATCATTTGTAAACAGATCAGGGTACGGAATTTTATAATCCACAAGTACGAGCTGTTTTAAATCGTAATAATATTAATTTGTATAGTACCCATTCACCGCTTAAAGCGAGTATTGTAGAACGTTTTAATCGTACAATAAAGAATTGGATATGGAAAGAATTTACTATTAATCGTAATAAACGTTGGTTACAAGTTTTACCTGAACTTACCCGAAAATATAATACGAAAATACACCGCACGATAAAATTTGCCCCTGCTGATGTAAATAAGAACGTTGAAAAACAAGTTGCAGAAAATATTGCAAGAGAATGTAGTAAAGATGTTGATCGATTCTCTCCCCCGAGCAAATCAAAAATTTTTAAAGTTGGTGATGTAGTGCGTATAAGTAAAGTTAAAACGTTATTGGAGAAAGGATATATTCCAAACTGGACTGGTGAATTATTTACTACAAATACTTTCCCTACGATGTATACGTTAAAAGATAGGACTGGTAAACCGTTAGTTGGTACTTTTTATGCTGAAAAATTACAAAAAACATCTTACCCCGACGTATATTTAATTGAACGTGTTATTAGACGACAGGGCAGAAAATCGTTAGTTAAGTGGTTAGGATTCCAGAGTTCAGAAAATTCCTGGATCGATAATAGCGTTTTAGTAAATATTTAGTCATGCCACTTCATAAGAGCGGAAAATATATGCCCGATGGTGCATCTTCAGAAAGTGCAAGTATTGTTTTAGATTCGAACGGAAATTATAATTTTAAAGGAAAACGGTTATTAAACGTTAGTATGTTACAACGAGAACCATCAGAGTCTGAGGTTGTATCTTACAAACAGATGAAAACTCTCACAGCTGCGGAAATACGTGATGTACGTGAAAAAGTAGAGCAGTTGAATTCGCTTGTTATGGAAAAAAATGCTGCATTATACGCTCAAATTATGTTTTTACATAAAGATTTATACAGATATACAGGAATAATAGGTATGAAAACTTCTTTTCTCAATTAAATCCGCAAGATGACTCTATTTGGAAAACAACAAAATCTTTCCTAAAACAACATCCAAAGCAGTACCCAGTCAAAAAAGCAAATGGGGAATGGACCAAAACTGATGCTGATAAAGCTCAAACGTTTGCTGAGCATTTGGTACAAATATTTAAACCACACAATGAAATACAGGATTCCGCACATGATAAACTAATAGAGAGACATATGGAGGCCCCTTTTCAACTCACACTGCCAACAAAGCTTATATTACCTAGAGAAGTACAGGCTAAAATTAAGATGCTGCGAGCCAAAAAGGCTCCAGGTTTCGATAAAATAACAGGTGAAATAATTAAAATGCTCCCATCGAAAACAATCACTTTAATTACTTATATATTTAACACGATTCTAAGAATTAGATATTACCCTGAAACTTGGAAAAGATCAATAATTTTGGTGATCTTAAAACCGGGAAAAAATCCAATATATCCTTCATCGTATAGGCCGATCAGCCTCTTAAGTGTGCTTTCTAAAATATTCGAAATGCTAATATATACGATAGAATACTTTCGATAATAACAGAAAATAGGATTATTCCAAATCATCAGTTCGGTTTCCGCGGAAGACACTCAACTGTTCACCAGGTACATAGGATAACAGACAAAATAGCAGCTACATTAGAAAAAGGAGAATACTGTAACGCCATTTTCCTGGATATTGAACAGGCCTTCGATCGCGTTTGGCATCAAGGATTACTATGTAAACTAAAACTAATTTTACCAAATGACTTATATGCAGTTATGGTATCATATTTGACAAACAGAAGTTTCAATGTCAAGATAAACTCATCATTATCTTTGTCAAATTACATAAAGGCATCAGTGCCTCAAGGTAGTGTACTTGGCCCGCTCCTGTATTCCATCTACACAGCGGATGTGCCAGTACTAAGGACAACAGTAATCGCTATCTTTGCGGATGATATCTGTATTCTTGCTCGGCACAAAAACCCAGTGTACGCATCCTTGTTGACGCAGGAGCATTTAACCGTTATCCAGCAGTGGGCGCTTAAGTGGAAGATTAAACTAAACCACCAAAAAACCAGACAAGTAACTTTCACTCTAAACGTGCAAAACTGTCCCCCTAATAAAATAAATAATCAGCGCATAATTCAAGAAAATCATATTAAATACCTAGGTATGATATTAGATCGAAGACTTACATGGAGAAGCCATATATCGTTCATCCGGCAAAAAATGGCTTCAAGAACTAAAGCTCTCAACAGCATAATAGGTAAAAAGTCACCAGTGAGCTTGAAATGCAAGAGGCTAGTTTATCTTTCAGTCATAGCGCCAGTCTGGAGATACGGATTAGAAGTATATGGAGCCACTGCGAAGAGTAACCTAAATAGGGTTCAACAGTTCCAATTGAAAACGTTGAGGCAATTGGTAGACGCACCGTACTATGTATCGAATCACACTCTACATACAGACTTAGATGTTCCATACGTAAACGATTTATACTTAAAACAATGCAAACACTTTTATGAGGTTCTTCAACTCAATCAAAATCCAGAAGTATCGAACATCAGTCGCTGGGATCAGCCAAGGAGGCTCAAAAGAACATGGGCCGGTGACGCCCTAGGTGTCAGATGCGATAGATAACATCGTCGTTAATACCTCAGCCGTCGAACGAACAAAATCCAGCGCTATAGTAAACAGTATTAGATATCAGAAGCAGAAGATAACTCCGCCACTAACATCTCGGATGTGAAAGGAATGAACTCCAAATTATAGTAATCAGTTTTTCCGATCGACTAATGCTTATGCTGATGCTGGGTAACTGAGCATGAAAAAAAAAAAAATAAATAAATTAAATAAAATAATAGCCTCGTCAATTACGGTCTTAGGACCGGTGTGATGTAAAAAAAAAAAAAAAAAGAATAAAATTAGCGATAATATTATGAAAATCGAGATTCATACGGGTAATATTGATATGTTGAGTGAAGACGCTGGAAAATTTAAAGATGATACGAAATTGAAGTTTTCAATGTACGAAGATCAAATTAAAAAACTAACGGATAAACTAAATACGGTTTCGAAGGATCTTTCAGCATTACCTACACGCGTTTCAAAACATGAAAATGATGTGAAAGCTACAATTGAAATATTCAGAGGCTTAATAAACGAGTTAAGTGCAAAAGTGAGCGTATTGACCGATAAACAGATTACTAAGGAAATAATTGATAAACAAAGTGAAGAAATGGAAAAAAGTCTTAAGGAAATAATACAAAAGCAGCGTGAAGAAATAGAAAAACATTTTAAGGAGGTGATTGCAAAAGTTCGTGGTGAAATTAGAAAAGTAAAAGTACAATGTGGTGTAGATACGGTTCCAGTAACTGCAAAAACTGATAATATGCCTGAACGGTTACACAATATTGATTCGAGTAATCAACAAAATGATCAAGAGGCATCAATACAAGCTTGAGTTGGGAATATATTATCAACGATAGTAAAATTGAGCTTTTTTAAATTGACTTTTTGTTTATGAAATAATAAATGTATATATGTGATATAATTTGTATGAAATAATGTAAATATAAACATGAATAAGAAAAATATGTCTTTATTTATTTATTTACAAAAATACTATAACACGGTGATGTGTGCATGCAAGGATATGATCAGAGCATTTTTCGTCGCGGGTGCGTCTATACTTGTAAAAATACAAAAAGATCTTTAAAAAAAAAAACATGTATCGTATGTATAATAATTTATACTTAGACTTTGAAATATATTAAAATAATAGCGGTATCGGGAACGGAGCGTGTGTGAGGGTAGGATATTGTGGTGGAGATTAGAGTATGCGTGGGATCGGCGTGTGCGCTTTCGCATTTGCCTGTACAATCGGGGAATCGGGAAAATAAAAAAATATACTTAGACTTTGAAATATATTAAAATAATCGCGGTATCGGGAACGGAGCACGTGTGTGCGTGAGATATTGCGGCGGAGATCGAAGTATGCGTGGGATCGGCGTGTGGGCTTTCGCGTGACTAACGTTATGTTGAATATATACGTGTGAGAGGTGTAACGGGGGTGTTGGGTTAAATTTTAGCTTTAAATAATATATTGGGGTTAAATTTTGGAATTTTCTTACTTAGGCTCGGAATTTTGAAAAATCGAGGTAACGCAGTGGGCGGGAGGGAACAAGTGGAGACTTGGGTTACTTTCGAATATTAATTAATATACTTATGTTAATTAATAATCGGTTTGGTTTATCGGAAATGAACCGGACGCGTACAGAGGATTTTTGGAGAAATTTGGGGAACTTGGGGGAATTTTCAGCACCTGGACACTAATTGAGGTTAATTGCGCCCCCGAATAACACTTTGGCTAGTTTATTGACCTCTGGACACTGTTTGCACATTCGGATTAGCGAATATGCATGGGAACCGTGTGGGGGAAACTCGAAGGAATCGGGTGAAACTTGGGTAAATGAATTGGGGTGACTTTCGTGTTCGGATTATCGGTCAAGGGTGACTTTTCGGCTCCGGGACAAGAATTGGCGTTCGGATTAGCGGACCTCCCAGTCCCCGCTTTTTTAGACTACTCACTGCACAAAGCATTACACTAAGCAACATACTCAAATACATCCGTTACTTCCAATATAAAATAAAAATCGAAATTCGAGTCACAAAAAACTGAAACAACAACTAATTAAATAATTAACACATTTTACAGAATCTACAACGAAATAGCAACAAGTTTTCTTTACAATACAGAACGGGGTGTGTCAAAGTATAGGTAAATCTGGAATGTACTTTAAGCATCCGAATTTTATAAACCGGTTCCTGGAAGTGTAGTTTAAGACAGTAAAGGAGAGGAAAATTAAAGGCCAAACGGAAAAATTATGTTACATACGTTAATTTGCATCAAACTGAAAAAGAGTGAAGGAAATTCGCTTGTAACAGCAATCCCTTCTGCCATGCGTAAATAATTTCTATAGCCGCCACTGAAAGAAAGTGAAATTTCGCTAGGCCAAAGACATATTGTGAACTCTGACGTCGTGTCCGATTATCGTGAATTTGATAAAAACAATAATAAAAAATTCACCGCAAACGAGCGTACTCATTAGAATGAATAAACAAAAACAACTCATTAATCGCTCTTTAGACGTAAACAATGAACGAAAAAACCAATCGAAAACAAAGTCACCACTGGAAATGGTAGTAGCATTACGAAGTGAAGTCGTTCTTCGACGTTATCTGTGTTTCCGTGAGTGTCACCATGAAAATGGGCACGTTGTCAAAGTGTTTTCGGTTCGTCTCAAATTCGGTTTACAATCTTCGGATGCGGCTAAATGGGGAAAATGTATTTAAATCTACCCGGGATTATGTGTTACGCTTATGTATAATCACACCGGAGTCGCGAAAGAAACAATTTCTGCTCTATCTGATCGAACTTTGTTTTCGTTCTACCATTGTGACAATCACAAGTGTAAAACTGTCGACTTCGTTTTCTAATTTGATGTATCGTCTATTCAACCTGTTATACTTGTTTCGAGAACTTTATTTTGTCTGGGTCCGGATGAAGAAAGAAACGATAATTCACTTGGCGCAGAAGTCCGGTACAATCTATTTCTATCCGAACGGCGAACTAGAAGAAATTCGTAAGTCCCGTAATCGCGTTCAACATGAAAAAATTCAGTGGAGGTTCTGTGCCTTGGTATTAACGATAGCTGCCTTGAATTTAATCTTAATTTTAATACAGCAAGTGATGTTCTATTACGTTTACGACCGCGAAGAAACGTATGAAAGGTATTTACCTTATCCGATGTGGATTCCGTATAGTGTTAACACGTTGTTTCGTTATTACGTTACTTACTTCATTTTACTCATCATAAACATTCCTCGAGCTTTGTGCTACGTCTATACCGAATATCTTTTCTTCTACTTCAGCGATATTATCAATTCGGAATTGGATGATTTAATTTATATAGTCGGCAGCGTAGATTCGATAGTCGCGACCAGAACGAAACATCTCGAACCGGATCCGACTTTAATCTGTGACGATATCGAACGATATTACTCGGAATACGACAAATGGTGGCAAGCACGAGACGTCGTTTATTACGATTTGATTGTTCAGTGCACCCGACATCACCGAGCTTTGGTTCGTTATACCGATGATTTTTTGTCATCTTTCAAATTAATTTCGCAGATTTCATACGCGATGCTATATATGAGTTCTGTTGACCATGACTGTATTATCGTTACTAATATTGCCAGAAATTATTTGCCGTTGGGTTACATAATGAACTTAGTTTTAAATGTTTGCGAGATGTTTTTTTTTTGTCGGTCTGGCGAACGGTTGCTAAACTTGAATGATCGATTCAAAGATGCGCTGTACCAGACAGTCTGGCACGACAAGTCGTTGAAAACGCAAAAAACTCTACTCACAATTCTGTCGGTTGCCAGTTTTAGATTTGGCATAGCGTACACAACGGATTTTGTACTGTCGTACGTGTTTTTCATCACGACTGTTAAGTCCATGTACGACATGGTGACATTTTTGATTAGCGTTAGTATTTACTAATAGCGTTGAAATTACCAAAAACAGTTGATGCCTCAAATCTTTCTGTTCTTTACGTTTTACCTTTTGAATTTATTCGAGCGATTTTGCTTTTAAAAATGATCTTTTTACATTCGACATCGATGGTTTATTTCTTAAATTATACTCAGTTATAAACGTAAAAAAAAAAGAAAACCACGAGTAGTAGTTGTCTCTTTTAATTCGGATTTATTTTTGTAATGTGATAGGCAGAATTTACGCTTTTACTTTGAATATTGATTACTAACCTCTTTCGGCGCAATTCACTTTCCTTTGCACAATTTAACTAAGACACAAATTAAAGAATTCAGAAGTGCTAGAAATGTTAAGGTCAAACCGCTACTTAGCAATGAATAATTTAACAATAATAATAATAATAAGTCAAATGTAAATGGCAGTATACCGTTGCAACCGAAATCCTCCGCGATGACGTATGGTATTATTCAACGAAAGTCATTAGGGACCAAAGACCGTTACCGCAACAGTTGAAACAAAAATAAAATGCCCGTTAACCCATAAGAGGTCGCGCCATGTTTTATAACGCAAGAGGTCTCGCGGGTCTTTTTGACCGGATTTTATAAAAACGTTTTTAAAAACTACTTTTTTATGTTTTTGAAAGAAATATTTCGCGTTCATTTGTTCTTTTATTCCATTTTTATTCCTTTTTGTGCCGTTTTGTTTTTATTTTATTATTCTATCATGAATAAACAGGATTTTAATTCAAACAAATATATAAGTTTGTAAAATTTTATAAAAAATAGCTTAATTCTCAACATCTACAAAAGAATTTTAGAAAGAAGTATAGATAATAATAAAATACGGTGCGTGTAATCAAATTGTTAACACTCACTACTAGACTTTTCTTTGTTTTCATTTGCGCGTTTACAACATGCTGGAACCTTTTTCTTTTGCGTCCGTTTCGCCAAGGATAACTGTTCGCTCAGGAATCATCAACTCAAAACTTTCCTTAGTTCGAATTTTATTCCATTTTTCCTTCATGCTACATAGCTATATCATTATGGAAGGAAGCCTACAAACTGGTCGTCAACCCAGTTCGTGCAGGTATTTCTCCCGTCTCTGGTTTAACAATATGTCGGAAGGAAGCCTACAAACTGGTCATCAACCCAGTTCGTGCAGGTATTTCTCTCGTCTCTTTTTCAACACTATGTCGGAAGAAAGCCTACAAACTGGGCATCAACCCAGTTCGTGCAGGTATTTCTCCGGTTTATTTTTAATTACTGACGGTACCGCTAATGGTGAGGTATCTTCAATTTTGCCTGTATCCAATTTCGGACACGTCTTCTCTCTTCTACTCTTTTTTCCATTGTCAACTTCTCCTTTAAGTTGGAAGATCGTCTACAAGCAATCTCCTCTCATTTATTATACCCTTCCTACTACCCTTGCCCTCCTTTCTTTTACTTCAATTTCAGCTCTATCTTCTCCCGCTACTTTTTCTCATTCTTTTAATTCCTCTTCTCCTTTTAACTAGAATGTCGCGGTCTTACGCCTTAAACATCCTTCAATGGAATTGCCGCAGCTTACGAGCTAATAAACTAAGTGTAGAATGTCTATTAGACTTCTACAATATCCATGTAGCGCTGTTATCTGAAACTTGGCTTAAATCCTCCTCATCTCTTGATTTCAAAGGTTATTCTCTAGTTCGATCTGACCGTATGGATGGGTATGGTGGCGTTGCGATTTTAATTAGACACGATCTATCCTATCATACCCACAATATCCCATTTCTTCCTCCGCCCCTTCCCAACCACCCTAACATGATCCACATTTCACTTGAAAATCTTCTCCCGAATCCTTTACATATTGCTTGCGTGTACATCCCTCCCAACTCCAGCGTCTCTAGTCTTCCTTTGTCTTCATTCCTTTCATCCCTATCTGATCCATTTATTATTGGTGGAGACTGGAATGCGCACTCTCCTATGTGGGGCTGCACAGGGCGCAATCCTAACGGTGTGACTCTGGAAAATCTCATCCTAAACCATAATCTTTTTCTCCACAACGATCGTTCTCCTACTTTCTTCAAACATCCATCTTCTTCTAGTGCAATCGACCTCTCATTTTCATCTCCGAATCTTGGTCTTGTAAGCTCCTGGAGAACTCTCGACGGCACTTTTGGTAGTGATCATCTCCCCATTCTCCTAGCTCTCAACAACGCTCTTCCTTCTAAACCTTTCAGGCCCTTGCACGCTCCTCACTGGCTTCTCTCCAAAACAGATTGGACTAAATTCCGATCTTTGGTGGATTCCTCACTCCCCCTTATTCTGGATTTTCCCGACCCGTCATCCCAGTACAACTTCTTCATTCAATCTCTATATTCTGCTCTTTCCGCTTCCTCCCCTCCTTCTTCCTTTTCGCGCGGTCGTTCTTCCTCTTGTGCCTCCTCTCTTTGGTGGAATGAAGAGTGTAAAGTTGCCTTCCAAAGAAGCACCGCTACCTTCAAAGCCTTTCGTTCTTGTTCCTCAATATCCAACTTTTTAGCTCACAAAGAAGCCAACGCAAAGGCTCGGTACGTTTCAAAATTTGCCAAGAGGAACTCTTGGAAATCATTTTGTTCATCTTTCTCTAGAGATACGCCTCTCTCTAAGATATGGAAAATGGCAAAAGCGTTCAGATCTCCTCTTTCTGAGCGTCCCCACTTCTCTCATCCTTCTTTGCCTGAACTTCACTCTTTCTTGGACTCTATTGCTCCTCCGTATGTCCCCACTTTCGAGGAATCGATCATTCCTTCGCTCCCAAATTCCTCAGAACCTCATTTCCTATCGTCCCCTTTCCGCTACGAGGAACTCTTGTCCGTTCTTAACAAAACCTCTCCTTCTGCTCCTGGCTTGGACGGTCTTTCTTTCCCTATTCTTAAAAAACTCTCTCCTTCCTCGCTGCTCTCCCTTCTGAATATCTTCAACTCTTTCCTACTCTCTGGATTTACTCCTGAGTCTTGGAATGACTTCATCATCATTCCAATTCCGAAAAAAAATCAGTGTTCCTTCCGTCCTATCTCCCTAGCCTCATGTCTGCGCAAACTCTTTGAAGGTTTAATAAACAATCGTCTTGTTTGGTGGCTTGAGCATAATAATCTAGTTCCTTCTAATATGTTCGGTTTTCGCCCCGGGCTTGGCCCGGTAGATTGCATCAGTACCTTCCTTGCAGATATCTATAAATCATTCCTTTCTAAGAAATTTACTGTCGCTTCTTTTGTCGATGTCTGCTCTGCATTCGACAATGTGCATCTTCCTTCTCTGGGCTCCAAACTTCTCTCTCTTAATCTCCCACCGGTTTTTATCTCTCTTATACTCAACCTCTTTCAACATAGAACTCTTTATCTATCTTCTCCTTCTTTTTCCACCTCTAGATGCGTCTATCGTGGGCTTCCCCAGGGATCCTGCCTTAGCCCCACTCTTTTTAATATTTACTCTTTCGATATTGCTTTGCTTCCTATTCCCTCTTTCTCTCTCCTTTTTGCTGATGACATTTTAGTTTATTCCACCTCAGATGATCTGTCCTCTGCCACCAACGAGTTAAACCATTCATTGTCCCATCTTAGCAATGCTCTATCTACACTCCACCTCTCTCTTTCCCCTTCCAAGTCTTCCTGTATAATTTTTGCTCTCCGCCCCTTTAATCGTGCTTTTATAAACATCAACGTATCTGGTACACCTATTCCCACTGTTAATTCCATATGTTATCTAGGTATTTTCTTAAATAGTCGCCTTACATTTCATGAACATATTAATTATATCTATAATTCCTCGATCAAAAGACTTAATCTCCTCAAATCTTTATCACCGCTCAGATGGGGTGGAGACCCGTGCATTCTATTAATTCTATATAAATCGATTATTCGGTCCAAACTCGACTATTGTTCCTTCATTTATGGCAGTGCCTCCAAGTCTCTCCTTTCGAAACTTGACGCAATTCAGAATTCCTGCCTTCGCCTATGCATTGGTGCTTTAAGATCTTCTCCTATTCCTGCGATTCTATCCGAATCTTCCACTCAACCTCTTTCCATTCGTCGTTCACTCCTCGGTTATCGATTTTTAATAAAACGCCTCCCCATTTTGTCATCCAATATTATCCCTTCCTATCTTTATATCAAAAATCACTGGCGCTTGGCGCCTCATAGAATTCCGATTTTATCGCATATAGCTGCTCGTGTTTCCAATTTTTCTCCCTACGTTTCCTCTTATAACAGTCTTCCTTACTTTTCTTTCGACTTTAATAGCATATGGCACCCCATCAATTTCTCCTCTCTTCCAGTCCGAGCTAATTGTTCCTCTCACAATGTAGTCAACTTCGAATTCTTTCAGCTGCTGAACTCTTCTTTTCCTTCCCATGCCTTAATCTTCTCGGATGGCTCCAAGAGTGATGGGGGCGTGGGTGGTGCGTATACGTCTCCTACGTTCCTACACTCTGAGTCCTTCAGACTTCCTTCCTTCTGCTCTATCTTCTCGGCCGAGTCGATCTCAATTCTTCGTGCAATTCATTTCATATCCTCTACGAGTGGAGTTCACAAATTCCTGATTGTCTCTGATTCCAAAGGCGTTCTTCAAGCCATCTCCTCTCCTCCTTCTTATACTTCTGACGGTATCATCCTCTCTATCCGTTCTCTTGTCTCCTCTTTGTTCTCGTTCCGCTCCATTTCCATAGACTTTCTATGGGTTCCTAGTCATTCCAATATTGAGGGAAATGACTCAGCTGACTCTTTAGCTCGCTCAGCCGCCCGCACTGGTCCTTTCCTCGACTCTTTCCCTTCCTCAGACATTCTTTCTCTATCACGCTCTAATCATTCCAGACTTTTTTTTTTTTTTTTGAAATAACTGTAAAGGGTCCCACGAGGCTAATGCCTATATTGTGGGTGCCCAAACACTTATTATCGTTTATTGTATAAATATAACGTACAATATAATATCAACGTCCGACTATAAACTAAGCAATTACTAATAAAATAAAACAACAATCTTCTTAAATGAAGCAAATATCTTATCCTCTAAACAAAACGTATACACTTCCGATCTGTAAATTTATAACTAATAATATTATTACACAGTATCACCGCAAACATATTCCAACCCATACAAACAACCAGATATACAATCGGCAGAACAAATACAACAAAGATGAAATAATCATAATGTAGCGCTATTAATGTTAAAAACCGAATAATATACGTCCAACGCAACATAGTTAACTACAATAAATACTCTATACAAATATCAAATAGGTAATTATGCTCTATTATGCCACATGCACTCAAGCCCGCATACCCTTTTATATTGTATTTGGGGGGAGACCAAGAAACCTGCAAATTATTACTCCTATCTCTGCAACCAAGCAATTAACCAAATTTTTATTTTTTCCTTCCAAACTGCTAAATGCTGTTCTATCCAGATTTCCTTCGGTACCTTTAATAATAAATTCATCAATACATTTTCTTCGACATTATCTATTTTATGATTTACCCCCCGTCTGAATTGAAAGGAAAATTCTTTAGGTACTCTGGTATTTCGCTTCTTATCTATTAATGGCAGTTGCACGTCTTGCAACTTACTTTTTAGCAGCTTGTGATAACAATACATCGCTTTTGGAGGTAGTTCCTTATTTTCTATCCACCATACAGGTTCAGAAATATTCTTGTTTCCCAGATTTCTAGAGGGAGTTATTAATTTCAGACATCTCCTTATTAAATTGCTGATTTTGCTCATTTCCGATTTTTTTGCCTCACCCCATACTTGAACAGCATAATGTACTCTCGATGCTATTAAAGCCTTATAATACATCCTTACTACATCGTAGGGCATCAGAAATTTTAATCTATATAACGCTGGTATGGATTGCCTTATTTTTAGAGTGAGGTTATTTATGTGCATTTTCCATGTTAATGCGTTGTCAATCACTAACCCCAGATATTTGTAGCTCTTAACAACTTCAAGTAGCACACAATCGGAGCAATTATCGCAATGATTAGCATTCCCGTGTAACCAACCTGGACAGCGTAATATTATTTTCGGTATAATTTTTCTATGACGACTGGGGGTCCTTATGTACATTATTTGTGTTTTTGATTTATTGATAACTATACCTCTATCATGGGCCCACCTGGTTACATTATCCAAATCTTCCTGCAGTAATTTTTTAGCAACATGTATATTTTTGTGCTTTGTCACAATGGCGAAGTCATCTGCATAAGCAAATATAGTAGAATTTTTTACGGCAGCAAAAACCGAGTTCGTGTAGATAAGAAATAGTAATGGCGCTAAGACTGTTCCCTGCCCTAAACCCGTAGTAACGACTGCTTCTGCGCTTTGTATATTTTTGATTTTCACTATAATCTTCCGATTTGTCATGTAATTGTGAAACCATTCTTTTTGTTTACCTAATATCCCTATGTTTCCTAAATCCCGCATAAGTAAGTCATGATTCACCGAATCAAAGGCTTTGTTTAAGTCTAAAAAAGCTACTAGAAATATACTACCTTCAGCCATACCACAGTTAACTTGATTTACAAACGATTGCAGTAACATTGTAGTAGATTTCCCCTGCCGAAAACCAAACTGATTATCCGCAATAAGATAATTTCCTTCGAGAAATTGTCGCAAATGCGACGCAACATACTGTTCCAGAATCTTTGCAAATGCAGAAATTAACGTTATTGGCCTATAGTTTACAGTTTTTGAGCAATCCCCTCGTTTATATATCGGTTTAACGATACCTAGTTTTAAACCTTGTGGTATACAACTATTTTTTATTGTGTAATTAATAATTTTGGCGAGGAGCGGTATAAAAATCTTAGAGTTACTCGTTACGTCTTTAACTCGTATTTTATCCCATCCTGGCGCTTTATTTTTGTTTAATTTCCTCAATATCATTTCTACAGATCCCTCCGTGGCTAGAGGTAAATAAAAGGATGTCAAGTGATTGCTTATTTCCTCCACTGTTGATAACTGCCTATTACAAACCGAAAAACACACATCGAGATCAGCCGTAAAAGTTTCCCGAAATTCCTCAACAGTTTCCGCTGGGTTAGTAAAAGTTTTAACTAACCGCTCGTCATTAGAAGTAGCCTTTGCCCCATGTAAAATATTGTTCACCAGTTTCCATGTACTTTTTATATCATATCCTGTTTCTTTTATTTTAGTGGTGTAAAAGTTGTACTTCGCTATCCTAATTTCCTGTACTATCCAATTTCTATACTTTTTGTAGTTTCTCCTGTAAAAGTGGTTAGTAGGATTGCCTTTGGCTCTCCTGAAATAAAAGTCTCTAATTTTTATTAGGTTCAGTATTTTTAAATTTATCCATTGTTTACTATCTTTCTCTTTTTGGTTTGAGCTTCGGCCAGGGTCGAATAAGCTAGTTCTATACAACTGATCAAAAGTTTTTTGTATGCTATTATATATCTTATCCGCTGACTCATCCTTCAACATTTTATCCCATTGGTAGGTGCGTATTTTACTGTTTAAGAGACTCCCCTGAATTATAAAATCGCGCGATTTTCTTTGACAAAAATAATTTAGTAGAGAAGCATAACATATTATATAATGATCAGCGATTTTCGTTGTAATAACCCCAGAACATATTGTTGTTTCTTTATGTCGTACGAATATGTTATCAATGCACGTCGAGGTTACCCTATCTCGATTAATTTCTTCCCGTGTAGGTAGATTTATTAATCTAACACACCCATAGCCATTAACGATGTTTAGGAACCGATCTCCGTTACTACTTTCTTTGAATAGATCAATATTAAAATCTCCACATACAATAATTTCTTTATTACTTATTTTCCCTAATAAATCGTCAAGTAGCACTAAAAATTCGTTGATTGGTTTATTAGGCGATCTATATATGGCCAGTAACATTATACTAACTTTACTATTTATCGATATTTCAATGTTAATATAATCGCAAGCTCTGTTCCCTGTACTAATTTGGGTACAATTATATTTTTCCGAAACAAAGATCAGTATGCCGCCATTAAACCTTTCTGATTTCTCAACGAAAAATTTACCATATCCCCTCAGATTATAGTATTTTGCTTCTAGTAAGCTTATGTTAATTTCTGTTAGTACCAATATGTCAATTTTTGTGTTGAGAGTAATTGTAACGAATTCATTCCAATATTTTTTTAGACTTCTAATATTAAGGTGGAGTAACTGTAAAGGGGTCGAACTATCATTCCCCAAATGGCTAAAGGTCCTCATCTGCTCCTCCCATTTACCTAAACTTTCAAAATTCTGACAATTTAATATATTGGGTATTTCGCACATACCTACTGAAATTAATACTTTTTTTTTTTTTTTTTTTTGCCAAATTGCTCCTAGCTGATAACAGCTATCTGGCAATTTTAGTATTAGAGCGTAACATTGAGTAGCACTCTATCCAGCGATAGGTGCAGAAGATTACTTTTCCTTTTTGTTAGGCTAAGTCCATCGGCTTGACTCTGTCAAGCCGCCGAACTTCCATCGAATTATCCAACAATACGATCGCTAAGTAATTTGGATGTATCTCCAGTCTGCTAGCATACTTTTTTGCATCATTAGTTATTACTTCTAGCACGGTCTTGATTTTTAGATCTTCATGTAGTGTTAAGTTGGTGATATACCACGGAGCATTGACTATCATTCGAAGGATTTTATTCTGTATCCGTTGGATGATCGCTATATTGCTCTTTTTCGAGCAGCCCCATAAGGGGCAACCGTACCGCCAAATTGGCTTTAGGATTTGAGCGTATATTAATAGTTTATTTTCAGGAGATATTTCTGATTTTCTGTTTAATAGCCAGTACATTTGCTTCAGTTTTGCATTTAGTTCGATCCGTTTTGCTGTTATGTGTTTCTTCCATGTTAATCTTTGGTCGAGATACATACCAAGATATTTTACATCTGTGTGTTGTGGAACTGGAACATCATTCAGGATTATATCTTCCGTTGGCACAATTCTTCTGTTAGTAAAGATTACTCGCCTTGATTTGCTTTCATTAGTTTTAATCTTCCATTGGCTAAACCACGATGAGAGTTCAGTAACAGCTTCTTGAATGGTGTTACGCGCTTTAACCGGGCATACATCCGAGCATAAGATCGCGGTATCATCAGCAAATGTTGCTACCTGCACGTTGGAGGGCGTAGGAATATCTGACGTGTATATGAGATAGAGTAGTGGCCCCAGCACACTTCCCTGCGGAACGCCTGCTTTTATCGGATATATATCTGATGAGTCATCTCCATACTTCACAAAGAAGTATCTTTCGTGTAAGTATGACCAAAGTAATTGATATATTTCATGGGGAAAGTGACGTTTTATTTTGTGTAACAGACCGTCGTGCCAGACTTTGTCAAAAGCCTGGCTTATATCTAAAAACACTGCGTCACAGTACTTTTTCCCTTCGAGGGATGCCTCTATAGTGTTAACTATGCGGTGCACTTGTTCTGTTGTACCGTGCTTAGCTCTGAAACCGAACTGATGTTCCGGTATTAACTCTTTGTCGTTAATAATTGGCATTAACCGCTTCAGCAACAGCTTTTCATAAAGCTTAGAGACTACGGACAGCAAGGAGATGGGCCGATACGAGTCCGGTTCTGTCGGTGGTTTAAGCGGTTTCTTAATGACGATAATTTGTGACAGTTTTAGCTGTATCGGAAAATACCGTAGCCGGAGCATCGCATTGAAGACATATGTCAGAAATATAAAACCTTTTCTGGACAATTCCTTTAAAATCCGTGCCGTAATTAAGTCATAACCCGGAGATTTATGCGGATTTAAAGTTTTTACTAAGTTATTAATTTCCCCCGGAGATGTGAGTTTTATTGGTTTAGAAACATCATAACAGTAAGCATCAGGGGTCAGCGTTGAATTTCCAGGATATGGCTGAAATATGTTTGCGAAATGTTTTGCAAAGACTTCTGCTTTTTCTGAGTCCGTTTTAGCCCAAGTTCGACTTGATTTTCTTAACGGATGCACCGCATGTACAGGTCTTTTAAGATTTTTTGTTATTTTCCACAACGAGTAGTCATGTTGCGGCAGGGGCGATAGATTTGTTAACCTTTGTTTTAAGGATTTGTTTTTTAAATCTTGCAATAATTTCTTTAAAAACTTCGTCTGCTTATTTAATGCTGTTTTATGGGTAGGGTTTCTCGATAATTGCCATTGTTTTCTCAGTTTCCGTTTTAACTGGACCGCTTTTTTAATTTTATCTGGATAATAGATAACAGGCTCATAACCTCTTTCCTTTGGTGTGGATTTCCACGCAGCTCGTTGTATGACTTTAATGAAGTATTCTACCGCTTCATCTATTTGTTTTGCAGTTTTCAGCGGTATTTTAACGTTCATTGTACGTTCAAGCTGCTCTCGAAATGCATCCCAATCTGTGAATTTATTATGGAGTTTTGGTTTCCGCATTTTTCTAACTATATGCTGACTAATTGTTAGTGTAACCGATGAATGATCTGATGACAATATTTCGTCAGTCCTAACATCAATAAATGGGGATGAAATTCCTTTTATTATGAAGAAGTCCAAGAGATCCGGTGTTTTATTAAGGTTGGTTGGCCAATAAGTAGGTGTTCCCGATGAATAGACCATGCTGTATGTTTCGTCCATGGATGATTTTAATTCTTTCCCTCTGGGCACTGTCAGTCTTGACCCAAAGTGAATATTTTTCGCATTGAAATCTCCTCCTACAATGTATCTGTTACCTAAAGTTCTGAAGAAGTCGGTAAAATGTTTTTTTTTTATAATATGCCTCGGAGGGCAGTATACTGCTGAGAGAGTAATATTTTTATTTGGACCTTCAGTGATTACTACACTGGTCGCTTGTAGGTAATTGAATTTATATTTGTTCAGTTCATAGTGTTTTATATTACTTTTTATTATAACACCAGTGCCACCGTGTGCTGTATTATCTGGATGATTTGTATAATATGAATTGTATCCCGGGAATGTAATATGTCTTGTGTTAGTGAGATGTGTTTCAGATATTAGAAGCGCATCAATATTGTTTTGCAAAATGTACATTTGTATTTCATCGATATGATTAAGAACACCGTTAGTGTTCCAGGTAACTATTAATACTTAAATTCTATTATCATAATGTTAACGTACGCAAATAACATAAACTATCTATTATACTACTATAAACTAGATTCTATTATACTATTTTATTGAGATCGTCCGAGGTTTTTATTTGAAAGGAACGCTCTTGCGGGGTTTTACGAACAAAAATTTTACCATTCTTCAGCCAAGTGAACTGGTAGTTTAGCAGCTTGGTTTTCTGCTTGGTTTCCCAAAACAAGGTCCGATAATATCTGGATAGATTTTCATTAACGAAGATTTTGAGCGTGGATGAAGTGTTGCCAGTTATGTCTTTATCCCAGATAACCTGCGCCTTTTTCTTTACCATCAGCTCATCTACGATTTTACGATTTGCTTTAACTATTACTGGGTTTGGGAAGTTTTTATTCCTGGCCGGAAGCCGATGTACGGCCACGATATCCTCCTTTCGTATCTGACAGTTCACTTCCCCGCCAATTTTTATTACTAAATCTTGCAAGTCTTCATTTGGCATCTGCGATACTCCATGTAATTCGAAATTTTCCCGTCTTCCGTACTGCTCTAAGAGGTGAACAGTAGCTGTTAGTTCGATTATTTTTTCGTCCTTCTGTTTCGTTTCTAGCGTCAGTCTTGCAACTTGCTCCCTCAAGAATTTTAACTCTGCCATTATTGACTCATTTATTTTTAGTGTTTCATCATATTTATTAGATAAAAATTCCATCGTGCGCACCATTTCTGCAATGTTACTATCTATTTGCCTTAATCTGTCGGTCACATCTGCTCTTTGATGTTGCTCATCAATTTTACCGCTCTCTGTGGCTTGATTTTTTCGTTTCTTCTCATTCTCGTCAACACTATCGAGGCTTATTTGTCGCTTAGTCCTTCCCTTTGGCATGATTATTAATTTTATGTCTATATTGAAATACGAAAAACGAATAAAATTGGTTTTAACTTACTTCTTATCAGTTTGGTTCTTATCAGTTATTACGCTCGTATTTATACACCGAGACTGAATTAAACGATAACAATATTTCTAACACGTAACATACGTCTATTCAAATTAAACAATTGCTTCCGGTCTGACATGTATCCATCTATATTCTCAAATCGCTTTTCTCAGTACCGTCTTATTCAACCGGTTCCTAGTTTCCTGCCTTGGTTTCAATCTATTCCTATCTGTCGTCGTTCCACTGTTGTTTCCTTAATTAGGCTTAGAATCAATCATTCTCTTCTCCCCTCTTCTCGCTTTCGATTCGCTTTGTCCCCTTCTCCTTTCTGCTCTCTTCACGCTTCTGAGCCTTCTTGTATTTGTGATTCAAATCACATCCTATACGAATGTTCAGCACTCTCTAACGAACGCTCTATTCTTTACACCCAACTTCTAGTTTTGGGTCTTCCTACTCCCTTTAACGCTACCTATATTCTTTCCTTCCCATTGCCTTCAGTTATCCCATTGCTACTGTCCTTTGTCCTCTCCATTTCTGACCGCCTGGTTATTTAGTTATAACTGTTAATTTTTCATGTTGTTGGGTCAAGGCCGCTGGCGCGCCCAGGGTAGGGAAAAAAAAAAAAAAAAAAAAAACATGCTGGAACCGGTGTGCTCTTTGCATACAAACATTTGCAGCTATTACACTGCGTTTTAATTTTTTGTACTTTTGCGCCAGTCACAAAATTGACATCGCCCAGGAATATTTCGTTGATTTTTTGTAAATTCTTTTCTTCAACATTAATATTTAGCTGTTGTTTATTCCGCCTTTCGCATAATCTGAATCCGAACTTTGAGTTCCCTGGATAACTTTTTTTCAGACTAAGTATATATATTTTTCAACTCATCTACAGTATCTAACTTACAAAGTGTTAGCATTTCAGGTTTATTAGCTGCACGTGATCTTCCGAAATTTTCATGGAATAATGATAATAAGAGAACCACTCTATATTTTTTAGGTACATAAGACAAAAGCGAATTAAACTGAAATAAATCAAAACGATATCGGTCACGCCGTCCAAATAGACCGTGTTTGTAAACTGATACTCTATTCTCGTTAAGTACAATGGTTTTTATCCTAGTTAAAACTGATTAGTCCTCATGCTTATCTATTATTCTAGGAATGGCTGAGTTATTTTCGCTATGGTAACAGCACGTTTAAAATAACAAATAAAATTAAAAAAACCCGGTCTTTTAGACCGGGTGCGACCTCTTGCGGGTTAAATAAAGAAAATAAGCCCGCCGTTAAGATTTTTTAAATATGGTAATCGTAGAATACATTTCAATAAATCAGGAAAGCTTTCCGACGCTTAATTTTCACCGCGTTGCTGTTGCACTCGTGATATGGGAAATTAATTAACGGAATACAACGTAGTTATATGCACAATATACTGTGTATCAGTGCATAATTAATGATTTATGCAGGATGCTCGAAAAGTATGATAAGTTATTAATAGTTACGAATATTTTAAAGCACCTATTTCGTTTTGTCGAATTGAAAACGATAATAATTCCTATTTAGCGTTTGATAAACGAATAGTTTAATTTATTATCATTGCACCGTCGAAGATGTATCGTTTTATCTTAACTTATATTAACTGTATATAAATTGTACTGTAAATCATACACAACAACAATAAAAAGTGTACTAAAAACGTGTAGCATTTTCAATTCGTTAGAAGATGGTATATCTTTAAAGGCAGCAAACCGAGCCAAAAAATTAGCCGCCTCATTCCCGAAAATTGCCGGAAAGCCACAGCAGCGCAATGTGAATAGCAGGTTGACAAAAACGAATAATGTGATCAGGAAAAGGCAAATATTTATTTTCAGCATAAACGATTGAGTCAGGATAGATGAACACAGTACTATTACTTAACCATTTAGTGGCATTTTTTCATCGCCTGAATATAAAATTACATTATTTTGTTACAATCTTTTTCAGAAATGTTACATGTAATCCACGATCTACAATTTGAAAGAAAACCAAATAGTTTTAATATCTGATGTAGCAGATACCGGGGAATATCGCTGCTGTCCACAACAGGTAAGGTGCTGGCTAAGGTCATTTACGACCGAATCGCCCCAATTTTCGAAAGAATTATGGCCGAATCGCAAGCAGGTTTCCGCAACAGCCGAAGCTGCATTGACATGATTTTCACAGCAGAACAATTACAGGAAAAGGTTTATGAACAACAGACTGGACTCTTCGTGATATTTATAGACCTGACCGAAGCCATCGACTCTGTCAATCGTAGGACTTTGGATGTAATTAGAAAAATGTTCGTATAATAATCGCCTTATACTCAAACAGTAAAGCAGTAATTATGGCAGGTGGTAAAATCTCTGACCGGTTTGACATCTGTACGGGAGTTAAACAAGGCTGCATTTTGGCACCACTTTTGTTTAACATCTTCATGGTAGCTCTCAAGTCCGCCGTCGATAAACATCTCCATACTAGAGGCGTCGGCCTTAACTATAAGTTGGATGTAGGTTTACTTAATAATCTTGGTAGGTTTAAAGCGAAAACTAGGGTGTCATCAAAGTTCAGAATTATTGAATTGCAATATGCTGATGACTGTCTTATTGTAGCACGTAATAAAGCCGATTTACAAATGATGCTTGAGGTATTAAATGAAACTTACAAAGATTTTGGCCTTGAAATAAACATTGACAAAACCAAATTGCTCAGCAACGAATCCTCGCCTACAAATAACGATTCAGATACGTGGAAAAGCGCTAGAACAGGTAAACACCATTCAGTATTTCGGTTCGTTCCTGAACTATAAGGGAACAATAGATGACGAAATACAAAATACAATTAGGTGCGCTGCTTCAGCCTTCGGCCGGTTCAAGGTTTTCTATAATAAGGATTTGTCGATCGCCACTAAAGCAGCAGTTTATCGTGCTATAATTATCCCGTCCCTGTTATACGGAGCCGAAACATAGACGCTATGGAAGCATCACATTAAAAAATTAGAGCAGTTTCACCAACGGGACCTGCGAGCGTTACTGAAAATCAGACGGGACGACTTTGCCATTGCGTCGGTTTAAATCAGAGCGAATGGAGTCGCTGTTCACACATGCTCAGCTACGGTGGACGGGACGTATAATAAGAATGGAGGATTCCAGGTTACCAAAACAAATGCTGTACGGCGAATTAGAAGGAGTTAGAAGACGCGTTGGTCCTAGGAAGCGTTACAAGGACCATATTGCGGCACTGTTAAAGAAAGCAAATTACTTAAGAAGCTTGGGAAATCGCCGCCTGTGATTGTGTAAAATGGAGAAGAGTAGTTGAAGCTGCCGCTTTAACTACCGGACCACTAAAAAGAAAAAGAAAACAGCTCTAGTCCACCTAACGTTTTCGAATGTCATCATTGTGGTCGCATTTGCTCTTCTAGGATTGGAATTATCAGCCATCTTCGCACCGACCCACAGCAGTAGGTATGAATGTGCAACCAGTTCACTCGGATACCAGTTTCAGAAAGATGAAGGTGGCACAAATACTTAATTTAAGAATAACTTGTTTTTTTGTTATAAACTCTAAAATGTTTCAGGTGCAGGATGTAGATAAAATATCGAAAATCTAGAACGAAATATAATTTCGTTTTAAGACTGTAGGTGTTTAATGAAAAATGCAAAAAAAAAAAAGACAGGATACGCAATACTCTTGAGAAATTTTATACACTTCCACATAGCGTCAGTATATTTTCTCTTCGCTATGTATTGAACTGTTTTCTTTTTTGATAAATACGTAGTTCAAAATTTGTTTTACTGGATAATAATAAAAATTTTTAATATTGCTGAATTACTCATTTTATTATTTCATTTAACCGATTACTATTTTTATATAGTGCTACGTATTGCAATTGCTTTCATTGGTTTTTCTTTTGAAATAAATAAAAACAACAAAGTGATGAAATACCGGATTTTTTTTTTTTTTTTTTATAAATTCATTTGGCCAGCAAGCTAACGTTCAGATCATACTAAATTCACGGAAACAAAACAAAATAAAAAGAAAAAAAAAAGAAAAAGTAAGAAGACATTTTCTTGTTTTTATCTAATTATTTAAACCTTACTTATACTACTGGCTAGTCAGTATAAAGGAAGTAACTTCGTCCTGCAATATGGCCGCAACTGCAGAGCAGTGCCCACAATGCTTAGAGAAAATAAAGAAAACAGAAAGAGAGAAAAAAAAAAAAATTATATATATAAATTAACCTTAACCACATCTTGCAATATGGCCGCCACTGCAGAGCAGAGCCCACAATGCTCAGATGAAATTTAAAGAAACAGAAAGAAAAAGAAAATACAAATTAACAATGATCACATCTCGCAATATGGCCACAACTGCAGAGCAGCGCCCACAATGCTCGATGAAATAAGCTCGATAATCAACAATAATGCCAATATAAATGGAGTAATCACTCCACCCAGAGTAGACAAAATAAAATTAAAAAAAAAAAAAAAAAAAAAAAAGGTTTGGATTTTTAAATTGCAATTTCATTTCTTTTGATAAATGAGAAAAGAATAAACAATGTGTGATCACTACAAACAAGTAATTGAAAAATGCAGAATGGAGGATATAAACCACAGCACATCAGCTGATCAAAAAGGAGAACTCTATCCGTAGATAGGGCCTCACAACTGAATAACAAGTGGTTGATATCCTCGCGATACGCTGTGCTTACATGATCGCTACAATTTGAATGAAAATGGTTACCATTGAAAAAATTAAGCCGCACTCTAGTATGACCTGAACGAAGTCTGCAGATAGTAGTGACAAAACGTCGAATTAAGTTAGGTGGGATAGAAGTAATATTATTATACCAAGGCATACTTGGTAGAGACGATTGTACATTTTCGTATGTCTTGCCTAAACTAGGCGAACTATTAACGAAGTTCTTCCAATCAGTACAGCTGTTCCTTTTAATCATGTCCAAAAGGTCCGTAGATGGTATAAAGGGGTATACTACCCCGTTTAATGCCGCTTCCTTAGCCGCTTGATCAGCTAAATCATTAAGAAAGATTCCGTGATGACCAGGAATCCAACAGAATTTTACGGTACCTCCTTTATTTATAATTTGTGTGTATTTAAACTTAATATCGTAGATCAGTGGGTGACAGTGATAATTAAAACTACTATAACTGAGCGCTAAGAGGCTACTAAGGCTGTCTGAGCATATTAAAGATTTTCTCTCAACATCCAATGACTCCAGTATAAAGTTACAAGCTTTATCAATAGCAAGCAGCTCAGCTGTAAAGATTGACGCCTCAGGAGAGAGTTTAAATTTAAATATTAAGTTATTCTCCACAATGAATGCAGCACCCACTCTATTGTTAGCACCCCGGAACTTAGCTCCGTCTGTGAATATTTTTAAAAAGGAAGGATATTGAGTTTCTGTTGTTTGTAAAAAATAGGAGTTTATTGCTTGGTTTGGAAGAGAATCTCTATTTAAGTTTTTGAAAAGATTTATATTTACATCAATGCTGCATAGATTAATACCATACGGTAGACTAAAATAGCCAGATGGCAGCATGGGAATAAGAGCTTCACAATATTGAATGTAAATATTGGCTCTTTTGACTAAAAGCGGCTTTTTCTGTTGAACAAACCTCCATTCCTTGGATATTTTACTTATCTTATCTAATATTGACGGAAGTTGGTAGTTGCAATATTTATTTAAAAATCTGTCTGCCAAAAGAGATCTTCTTATATGAAGGGGAGGGATCTTAGTCTCCATTTGGAGACTTATAGAAGGAGACGACTTAACATTTCCGGTTATAAGTCTCAGTCCGAGGTTCTGCATAACGTCTACTCTTCTCAAGAGTGATTTTGAGGCCGATCCATAAAAAACTGCACCATAATCAAGTCTGGACCTAATGAATGTTTTATAAGGAAGACTTAAAGTTACTGGATCACCTCCCCAAAAGGTATTGCTAATAGCTTTCAGCGGATTAAATGCCTTAGCTACCAGTTGTATTAATGATTGTAAATGGAACTTCCAAGTTAATCTGGAATCCAAGTATATACCCAAATATTTAACCTGTTTAGAAACTGTAATTTTTTGATTATAAATTTTAATATCAATGCTCTGTTGAGAATACGGTCTCAGAGTGAATAACATTACGCACGATTTAGATTTTAGACAGGTCTAAACCAATTTTTAGAAGAGAGTTTTGAGAAGCGTTAACAGAAAATTGATTATTTTGAATACATGTGGGAAGATTCTTATGTCTGGTATATACAACAAAGTCATCAGCATATGATAAAATATGTGATGCTGTAGAAAGGCGAGTAGAAAAGATTGTTAAGATATAGATATTGAATAACAACGGGCTTAACACCGATCCCTGAGCAAGTCCCTTATACGCTGTCCGAACCTCAGTCTCTTTAGAAATCGGATTTATAAAGTGGAGTGATCTCCTTGTAAATAAACGACATAAAAGACTAGTTAAAGGGTATGGTATTCCAATCCTAATTAATTGCTCAAACAAGATAGGAATAGAAACATTATCAAACGCCCCCTTTATATCTAAAAAGGATGCTAGAAGGAATTCCTTGTCAATAAAAGATTTATAAGTGTCGTTCAAAAATTCAGCTATGCAATCTAAGGTACCTAAACCCGGGCGAAATCCAAAAATATTATGGGGAAGTACTTTATTATTCTCAAGCCACCAAATTAGACGGTTCTTCATGACCAGTTCGAATGCTTTCCTTAGACAGGATGCCAAAGAAATCGGCCTATATGCAGGTGCTAGTGAAGAGGGGCTTCCCGGCTTAGGAATCGGATACACCAGAAATCGTCTCCAATCCTCAGGAACTAAACAATGTTGTAGGAGGCCATTGAAGATGTTTATCAGCATACCCTTAGCATTTTCCGACATGTTTTTAATTATTGAAAATGTTATCCCATCTATGCCCGGAGCTGTATCCTTTTTCCTGCTCAGTGGCATAAAGAGTTCGGAGTAAGAGATTGGTTGTAGTAGAAAATGCATGTCAACCGTGTCTGCTTGTGTGGATTGATTAAATTCGCCTAATTCATCCGCAGCTGGCACATGTAGAGGAGCTGCTGTGCAAACGAAATCACAAAACCAATCATTATTCGTTGCGGTGTGGTTCTGCACATTTCTGTTCTTGAAGCGCTTCGCTAATAACCAAATATCTTTTAATGGCGTGTTCCTATTAAACTTGCCACAGAAATTTTTCCAAGCAGCTCTTTTGCTAGATTTTAGCATTTTACGTGTTTCTGCAGCAATTTTTCTATATTCTATATACGACGACATAGATCCTTCTGCACGAAACTTTCTTAGGGCTTCATTACGTTCTTTAATTTTTAATTCGCATTGGATGTTCCACCATGGCTTAGGTTGTTTTTTCCCTCTATATAAGAATGCTCGAGGAACTGATTCCTGTAAGGCTGAAGAAATAGCACTCTGAAATAGATTATACTTACCTATAGGGTCAGTGATAGAGTAAAAATTATTCAGGCCCAAGTCAAGCGTATCTCGAAATTTGACCCAGTCTGCCTTTGAAAGTTTCCATATCACGGTGGTCTGTTCAAAGCAGCGTGTCTGCGCATCAACACTGTTGGAAGTCTCTATATCGATATCAATAGCGATCGGATAGTGGTCACTACCCATCGAGTGAGGAAGAACTCTCCATGAGCAATCAAGGAATATATCTTGTGAGACAAATGACAAATCCACTGGATTATTAGAGTAATGAGGGTTTCCTATTTTAGTCATAGATCCGTCATTAAGAAGACAGAGATTGGAGTTGGAAATGATATCCATTACTGCCCAACCCTTCCTGTCATTGCAACTACAACCCCAGCATCTATTCAAGGCATTAAAATCCCCGCCTAAAACGATGGGGACATTGTTAATATTTTCCAAAGCTTCAACAAACATTGTAGGGTCAATTGAGTGCTTGGGTGGAGAATAATATGAAATAAATATCCCAGAAAACCTCCTAATATTAACAGAGACCGCAACAGCATTAGATTTTGTATCGTTATTACAGCTTGTAAGATTTAGATTGATTTTACGGTGAGTTAGACAATTCTTAACTAAAATCGTCACACCACCATAACCATCTCCCCTATCTTCACGGTAACAACTGAAATTATTAATATGAAATTTTTTTTTGGCAGTAAGCCACGTTTCGGACCATAAGATAATATCTATATCATGTTGAACTAAAAATATCTCTAAATCGCACTTATTGGCGAGAATACTTCTAGCGTTCCACTGTAACACTCGAACCATGATAAAACGGGAAAAAAAAAAAAAAAACGAGAAAGAAGAAAGAAGGGAAATAAAAGAAAAGAAAAAAAAATGAATTAAACTTGTTTAAACATAAAAAATCCTGCTTTTATTTATACGAGGAAAAATAAGAGAAAAAAATAAAAATAAAAGTATCTATAAAAAAGGTATATATATATATATAATTATATATGTATATATATAAAAATAAATAAATAAAAAACAAAAAAACAAAAAAAAAAAATAGTATTATTGATCATACTTGAGTAGAATTCGAGTAATATTAAAGTTTCGAAAATATATAATATCATAACTGTTAATCAAGGCTTTTTTTTCAGTACTACTTTATTATCCTTAATATTTTTATTTTTTGATGGTAAATCTACTGTCATTTTACTTTTAACAACGGGATGAGGTGACTTGACTATCGTAGCAGCAGGTGCAGAGCTGGAGGCATTTCCCTGCTGCGTATCAATATTTATTTTCTTCGTTGTATGTTTCCTTTCTCTGCTTCTCCTATCTTCATCTGAGGAAAAGAATGAGACTGAGCGTTTTAAAGAAGGATCGCTTTTGGAAAGTAGTTGGTTTTTATCGAAAAAGCCAGTTTTTCGAGAGAAAGGACGTGGTTTGTAAGTAGGAATATTAGGAGTATCTCTGTCAGGTTCGTTTGACGGAAGGGACGGGAAGTTATCATCATTCGATAGTAGTGCAAACCTGTTGTACACTCTGTTTGAATATAAGTCATTTTGATTGTAGGACTTCGGAATTTCAAGTGAAGCTTCTTGAAAACTTAAGTTATAGTCAGCCATCATCTGATTAATGTTGTTTTGTCTTTTTCTCTCGGAGCAAGACGCGTCTGTGGATTTATGATTGTCACCGCAAAAAACACACAAAACCATTTGACTGATGCACTGAGCTTCAATGTGGCCGTTTCCTCCGCATCTGGCACATCTAGGTTTGCCCTTACATTGATTTGCGATATGTCCGTATCTCATACAGTGGAAGCATTGCCTGGTTCTTCGGACATACGGTTCACAGGGGAAACGCACATTCCACATGTATATATAGGAAGGAAGATTTTGTCCTTCGAAGGATACCAGAACTGTAGAGCTTGGAACATATTTAGTCTCGCCGTTTACAGTAACACGCTTATTAAGTCGTTTTACATAATTAATCATATATGGTTCACACAAGATCATTTCTAATAATTGTTGTTCGTTATAATCGATATCGACACCCTTAATGATTCCCATTCTGGAAGTCAGATACGTTGAACCGAGGTGGAAGCCGACAGCAGAAGCAGAGTAACACGAAGCAGCAAATAATAAAATAAAATATGTCAATTCGATTGATGAAGAGACGTTTGTTTTCGAAAACGCGTAAACACACAACCGAACCGAAAAGTTGAAACTTAACAGAACCAAATACCGGATTTAATAGTTTAAATTTAAACATATAACGACTGCCTTAAAAATACCGAGAGTTCGTTTTGATACATCGAATAGAATTATATGCCGGTCTCAAGATGATGTAGTGTTGTAAAACTATTAACCTGCAGAGCTCTCATGATGACCCTCGTTTTTAAATGAATCTGTAACTGTTGAGCGCCGCGAAGACTGTTGTCGTCAGAATTAACTTGATTAAATACACATAAAGACACATACGACAGAAGATTAGTTATTTAAAAAATATAATAAGCTCCGAAATATGGCGGTGTTTATTATGTTTTTTAAATAACTAATTTTCTGTTGTACATGTTTTTAGGTTCGTTTAATAAATGTGAATATAGAAAATGGATATGAGCATTTATAATCGAAGGCGCAGAATAGGCGTAAACCGAATGCGACATCTTAATAAATACCGCAAAACGTAAATCGTCTTTAAACTGTGTTTCATACGTGTAAGTCCTTTGTTCGGTGTTCGAATTTTCAGTTGATTCGCTATTTTCGAATAAACCGGTAAAGGTCGATTCACACACATTCGTGACGTGACAGTGATGTGTCCGTAACGAGATTGTCGCCGGCGGAAAACTACATTTCTCGTTGCAAAGTTAGATAGCGCTATTCACACACGTTCGGTGCGAGACCGGGACGGCGCCGACAAGTACTCTCGTCGTGAAACGTGACGTGATCTCACAGTGATTCGCGACGATATTTTTACGTTTTCACGACGTGATGACGACGACATTTCTTGTGTTTTTGTATTGCGGAACGAGTTGGTTCGTAATGATGAATGACGAAAAATTGATCGTAATTATACTGTGCTTTATGATCAATCTGATGGACGGTATATGGACACAGAGTATAAAAATTTGTTCGGCGTCAAGGAGGCGATCGGGTTCGTAGTGTGTTGAATGATGTATGAAAATATGCCGATTTGGTGTTGTGGCGCGGGTAGTGCAGGCAAGCATGTCGAGGCGTGAGAAATAGTAAAAAAAACGGAAAAATGGTATAACGTTATCAGTTCGTGGAGAGAGAGTCGGTTGTGTTATAAAATAATTTACTTTTTTTTTTTATTTCTATTCTTGTCGAGAATCCCTCGGTCTTCCAGAAATTATTTTTACTCACTCACAAAAAAATATCTATTGAACTAAACTTTCTTATATATCTATATCTCTGTATTATACACGACAACGATTTAAAATGAAGCAGCTGCATAAAAAAACGTACACTGATTAACAAAACATGATTATACATACACATCTAAATTCGGGTTTTTTTGTTGTTTTTTTATTGGCCTGAACAAATACAGTTTATTTGGCCAGTTTCAGTTTTTTCAATCATTTACACTACTATACTCACAAATTATTACAAAAAAACAAATATAAATTTATATATATTTTCAACATAATTCTCTCGCTTGTATTTTAAACTATTTGATCATTTATTATTTACAATAAATTTTATTTTCTTGTCGACCCTATCGTGGCTGGAACGCCATAACGGATAGGGAGGACAAACACCGCCCTAAATAGTTTAGAATTGTGAGAATGTATGAGAAGATTGTTCAAATGATATGTTATGAAATTAATTTTCATATTTTTTTTTTTTGGTTTAAACTCCTTGCGCGAATTTTCTTATATATTTTTTTTTTGTAATTCTAAAAAGCCTAATTGCTCTGCACGGTAGAGTTATTCCAGTCGTGGTATGCCGTGATGTGCCACTGGCGCCCGTTATATTGAATAAAAATTTTCGGTAAATACAATATTCAACGGAAAAGCAGCGGAATAATTGTGTCTCTTACATTATCAGCAGATTTTTTAAAAAAATATAGAATTATAAAATCTAGTAAAAATAGGTTCAAAACTTGAGGGGATCTAATTAACTTATGTTGAGTATCTACATCATAATTATTGAGAACTCTTACCGCAAGTCTTTCTTTAGGAGAGATAGCTCTTCTCCAGTGTGTATCTTCTTTTTTAAAGTAATCTTGCTAATTTACTCAACAATAAATTGAATGAATTTTCCGTCATTCAAAAATATTCGTGAAACTTTGATCCATCTTCTGCCAATTCTTTATACAGAGTTACGAATTCCTCTTCAATCCCCCTCTTTTTCCATGCTTCATGAACCCATTTTCTTCTTTTACGTTTAACTTGCTCTTCTTCTTCATCCAAAATTAAAGCAATCATAATAAGTTCGTCATCTGAAAAATTTGCCATTCTATGTAACACGATCACTGCACGAATAGAACCGTTCCGGTGTGAATTCAAATCACTTGTGGTTCACGCTGGCCGACGTACGTCCCGGTCACGTCCCGTGTACGTTACTGATACGTCACGAATGTGTGTGAATCGACCTTAAGACTATTTAATTATTTCACTGGTAACGTGTTCGTATTAGTATATACTTTCTTTGCTCACTAGCGCTGACAGTAGCAGAACGTAACATTACTATGAAAGGTCGCTGCCATCAGAACGCTGATCTACGTTTCGCTTTAAACACGCGATATCATCAGATAACAAGAACGCTCACAAGAAAGCGGAGTCCGGTCGCTGCACTGGTAACAACGTTGAGCAAATAGCTCATCCCATTTCTACCATATGGCTTCACGTATGTCTGAGAATAATCAATGGCAAGTATATACCAAAAGACCGCGAACACACGGTTCTACCGTGAATTATGATAAAAAATAAATTTCAACACTTATTAACAATTACATATATAATTGTTAATAAGTGTTAAAATTTATTTTTTATCATAATTATATTGTTAACAATGTGTATAAACAACAAATACACTTCCGCGAATTATTCCAGTTCTTCGGTAGATTTGCCTAAACCTAAACGTAACATATTTCAATGCTTATCTACTGACGATGACCAAGAATATATAATTGGAATCCGAATGGAAGCAATAATCCAACAGCAGCCGGAAGAAACCCCATTAATGTAGGAAATAATATAGCCGATTGCGAAATTACCGATTCAAATACATCGGTCGCGACTATCGAAATAAATTAAATAAAAAGTAATATAATCAATAGTATAAATAAAACAAAAACGGTTCCACTGGTATTAATTAAAGACATGACAACGATAAGAAATAATCTGTTATCGGACGCGGATATAAAATTTGCTTTAAAATCAACCAAAACCTGTGTCACCATCACCTTAGAAAATAGTGATAGTTACCGCAAAACAATCAAATTATTAAAATCAAAAAATTACTAACATTTTACATATCAATTATCAGCAGATAAACCTTTTTTCAACTGGGACTTAGAAATTTGCATCCTACCACGGATATGGAAGAAATAAAAACAGAAATCGGGAACAAAGGATTCAAAGTTCAAAATGTCATAAATATTATACACACTGTATTTGTTGTTCTTACTCATTGTTAACATCTTTAATTATGATAAAATTAAACTTTAACACTTTTTGTAACAATTGTATAATTTTTAAAACCCCGACGCGTTTCGAAGCAAACACTTCATGTTCACGGGAGTAATTATAATATAAATAAATAATGAAGATCGATAATTACATTTTAAAAATAACAGAAAAAAGGTCGATTTTAAAGTCGATATTGAATTAGTAATTTAAAAGTGAGAAATGTAAATATATAAAAATAAAAATGACTAAAAATTTTTTGAAAATGGTAACGATATATATATAAAAGATGGAAATTTAAAGATTTTAAAATTTTCAAAAATAAATATTATAAATAAATGACTTGTGTATTTGAAAAATGTTATATATAATGGTCGTTGTATAGTAATAATGTGTACATAAGGAAGTGAACAGTTATAATTTATTTAAAGGTTATATAAAGGGTTATCAGTATTGGGAAAATTGTGATTTATGCAATTATTTTTGAATTTATTAATATAATAATTTTCTGCAAAATTTAGCATATTGTGGTTATTTATGTATTTTAAGATTTCTAAATCTATTTCAACATTTAGAAATCTTAAAATACATAAATAATCACAATATGCTAAATTTTGCAGAAAATTATTATATTAATAAATTCAAAAATAATTGCATAAATCACAATTTTCCCAATACTGATAACCCTTTATATAACCTTTAAATAAATTATAACTGTTCACTTCCTTATGTACACATTATTACTATACAACGACCATTATATATAACATTTTTCAAATACACAAGTCATTTATTTATAATATTTATTTTTGAAAATTTTAAAATCTTTAAATTTCCATCTTTTATATATATATCGTTACCATTTTCAAAAAATTTTTAGTCATTTTTATTTTTATATATTTACATTTCTCACTTTTAAATTACTAATTCAATATCGACTTTAAAATCGACCTTTTTTCTGTTATTTTTAAAATGTAATTATCGATCTTCATTATTTATTTATATTATAATTACTCCCGTGAACATGAAGTGTTTGCTTCGAAACGCGTCGGGGTTTTAAAAATTATACAATTGTTACAAAAAGTGTTAAAGTTTAATTTTATCATTATACACACTAACACAAAAATCGAACTACCTATGCTCCGTATCGATCTCTACCCATTACCCTAAAACGAAAATATATTTTTATTAAGCACACTACTGTATACCATGGTAGAAGTGCAAGAAATAAAATCGAATAAGCGTCGGTGCAAAAGATGTCAGTTATATGTACACGATCATTCATAAAATTATTGTAATTTTTCGTTCAGATGTGTAAGATGTGTGGCAATAAACACGATACCGAAAAATGCAATCAAACTGTGAACGTTAAACTAGTGCGTGTGCACCGTGTCATTAGGATTACCTCGCTAATTATAGAGGGTGTCTAGAGTGCAAACGCCTAATTCAATATAGATCTCAATCCTTAAAAGTGTAAACAGAAATTATGCATATCATTACCAAGATACCCCTTCCCTAAATAATGATTTCAAGGTAACTAATTCGACCTAGGAAAATCGAGTGGACATTTGTGGAAGTATATATATATATATATATATATATATATATATATATATATATATATGAAGCTAAAAATATTGATAAAAATGCAGCCAAAGCTGATAATCATAGTACTCCAAAACAGATGGAACAATTTTCCTTTCAATTAACCGAAACATTAGATAAGATAATTTGGACCATTTCTTAATATGAACTGAATTGATGTCGCACTTATTACTGAGACGTACTTAATTTACACAAATATAGTTTTAATATCAAGGGCTATGATACCTATTGTGTCACCTGATCGAAAAGCTCACGGAGATGTAAAAATCTTAGTTAGATCAAGCCTAACTCATGTTAAAATTTATAATGAAGCTACGTTTGGATACCAAATTATAGCGGTCAATTCAAATATGGTTTATTCTGATTACACCGTTATTGCTATGTATTGCCATTCCAAAATTGTGTTACCCAAAGAAAGACTAAAAGCAATAATCAAAGCATTGGAAAGCAGAGTAATTATGGGTGGAGATTTCAAGGCCAAACGCAATGCATGAAATTGCAGTAAAACTAAATTCCAGTGGAAGAATGATTTTTAACCTAGTTAAATAAAGTGATTTAAATGTGATTTCACCCGATAGCCCAACTTATTGGCCAACACATAGAAATCGCATACCAAATGTTTTAGATTTTTTTACCCCAAAAAATATACAAAAGATCATAACTAGCTACAAAGCAGTACCGGAGCTAAGTTCAGATTTTGGTGTTGCACCTATCTATAGTGATTAAAAACAATCATTAGTCAATAATAGTACAAACTGGTCAAAATGTGCAGATAGCATGAAATTAAGTAAAACATTAAACATACGATTAAAAACGAAAAAATATTTAAATAGTGCTATAAAGGTATTTTTGTTAGTAACGTTCATAATACTTATAAATTGGATAATACATGCTATACATCTAAATTTCAACAGAATCACGCTACTAACATACCTATTGAAATCAGAAAATGAATACAAGTTAAACGAAAAACATAACGTAGGTGGCAGAGTAATAGACATGAATTACCTTCACGGTCTGCTACGGCAGTCTATCATTCTGTATAATAAGACTGAATAGACTAAGTTCTTCTCTTCATTAAACTCTGAAGATTTATCAGTATGGTTGATAACCAAGTAATACCTAAAGTGACATCCAAGGTAACTACCGGTAAGAAAATGCAATGGTGAGTGGGCCAAGGCAGAAAAGAATAGAGCTGCAACTTTTTCCGAATATATGTATAATACCCTTTAACCATATGACGACATAAACGATAGTCACATAGTTCAACAGTTCTTAAAGGCGCCAACACAATCAACAATACTCACAAAACATATAACTCCAAAGAGGGTGTAAAGGAAGATTTCCCAGTTATGGCCAAGAAAAGTTCCTGGCAAGGATGAAATAACAAGTGAAATAGTAAAAAGGTTACCACCTAAAGGTATTCTAATGTTAACCTATATCTATAACTCGATATTACGACTTGTCATGGAAAAAATCTATTATTCCGATGATACCTAAAACTAATAAAGAATTAGCCAAGCTTTCTCTCACAGGCCCATAAGTTTGCTGGGCGTTCTATCTAAAATATTCGAAATGTTGCTACAGACTGAGATCAGTAAAGTAAATCCTATACCCTTAGCAGGACGTTGGGGATTGTGAAATTAAGGTTCACAGTGTACTAAACCTAATGTATCCAAGGAGAATACTGAGGCCAGTTCGTTTCTCTCGACTACCTTTACTTTCCCAGATTTCTTCGGCACCCAATTATTTCAGGCTGGGTAAACCTAGGAGCGATTCGGATCCGGGATGAGACAAGTCTTGAACCCGTGACCAGTGAGTTAGAAATACGCTAATATTCAAGAGCCAAAAATTTCATTACGATTATCGCATCTGCATAGTTTTCTTCAGCTGTGTGTGTGTATGTGTTTTAATCGGTACGATATTTAAAAATGATTTGTGTATTGTAAATAAATACGCTTCAACGTGAAACCGCATATCTAATGATGTAAATATAAACCTTCGTTTGTTTCCAATTTTTACCAAGGCGTGTAAATGTACCAGCGCATTTCTTTTGTTTTTGCGTTTTTACTTTTAGTTCCTTAATTCAGGAAATCTACAGAGAAGATAAGAAGAACATGATGTCGATAAATGCTAAATCATAGCTAACGATGGTGTATGCATTAGAGTTGTTGATTAGTAATAGTATATGCAAGCTCCCCTCGCCTGACCTACATGAATGGTGTAGGATAGGGGTATCGATGATGTTGACATTGCTTCAGCGGTGATAGGTAGTATTAACAATAATCTAAATGATAAATTATTCAAGAATTTGAAACAAAAATAAAAATAAAAATCCCGTTAAATCAATCAATCAATCAATATCCTAATGTTTGTGTTCCGCGAGTCGTTAAACGTTTCTGAACTCACAATTTTGACGCTGGACTCACGAATAAGGTAAACGAATATTTCGGAGAACGGTAAATCGAGACTTTTTTGAAATTTTCACTTTTTTGTTTGACGGTGAAACTACAACTGATCAGCCCTAAAAAATCATTCTCCGACTTTTTTCCATCTTCTTCCGCTTTTCTGCCTGTGATCGCCGGAGCTGACCGAATCAGCTGGACGTTTTTTTCTTCGTGATTGATTAGCTACCTCGACCGACAAAGGATTTGAGACACGCGCACATTCTCAAGCACCACACTTTCCAAATTTCTTGAGTTTGTTCTATTACTTTATTTTATTGTTTTTGAATTTTATTACTTCATAATATCTGAATTTTATCTTTAAATCATGTAATGGACACATTACAATACATTAGCCGTAGCAACTCATCGAATAAAATTGTATACACAATTTCATAGTTCCCTCTCCACATGCTGTTAACGAGCTTGACGGATACTTTATCGATTCAGCATCGATATCTTTCCTTTGCGTATTATAAAAATTTAGCATTACAATTTGATCTTACTAAAAATCGTTTTTTATCGTACTTATCTGAGCAAAAACAGCGTCACAACTGTTCAAGGCAAATACAAATTCTCAACACCGAGGATGCACGGCACCAAGCACTACACTAAGCAACATACTCAGTTACCTTTATTAATTCCCATATATAATCAAAATTCAAGTCATAAAATTGAAACAACAACTAATCAAATAATTCACACATCCCATAGAATTTACAACGACAGACTAACAAATTTTCTTTACAATACTAAGAACAGGGTGTGACGAATTACGGGTAAATCGGGAATATACTTTAAGCATTCAAATTTTATAAACCGGATTCTGGAAGTGTAGTTTAAAATAGTAAGGGAGAGGCAAATTAAAGACCAAACTGAAAAAATTATCTTACGTTCATCTGCATTAAACTGAAAATGAGTGGAGGGATTTTAGAGTGACAATCCGCTTTTTCAATGCGTAACTAATTTCTGTAATCGACACTGAAGAAAGTGCAGTTAAGCTAGGCTAATGCTTGCGGCTTCTTTAAGGACATATTGTGACCTATATCTTCATGTCCCGATTATCGTGAATTTGATAAAAGCAGTAATAAAAAATTCATAGGCAACGAGCGTACTCATTAGAATGAATAATACATCGAATACGAAGTCACCAGATACGGTTAAGCATTTCAAAGTGAAACCGTTTTTCGACATTTTCTGCGTTTCCCTAAGTGTGTCATCGTAAAAATGAGCGCGTTGTCAAAGTGTTCTCGGTTCGTCTCGAATTCCGTTTACAATCTTCGGATGTGGCTAAATATGGAAAATATATTTAAATCTACTCGGGATTTTTTATTCCGCTTATGTATGATCACACCGGAGTCGCGAAAGAAAGAATTTCTGTTCCATCTAATCGCATTTTGTTTTCGTTCTACCATTGTGACAATCACAAGTGTAAAACTGTCGACTTCGTTTTCTAATTTGATGTATCGTCTATTCAACCTGTTATACTTGTTTCGAGAACTTTATTTTGTCTGGGTCCGGATGAAGAAAGAAACGATAATTCACTTGGCGCAGAAGTCCGGTACAATCTATTTCTATCCGAACGGTGAACTAGAAGAAATTCGTAAGTCCCGTAATCGCGTTCAACATGAAAAAATTCAGTGGAGGTTCTGTGCCTTGGTATTAACGATAGCTGCCTTGAATTTAATCTTAATTTTAATACAGCAAGTGATGTTCTATTACGTTTACGACCGCGAAGAAACGTATGAAAGGTATTTACCTTATCCGATGTGGATTCCGTATAGTGTTAACACGTTGTTTCGTTATTACGTTACTTACTTCATTTTACTCATCATAAACATTCCTCGAGCTTTGTGCTACGTCTATACCGAATATCTTTTCTTCTACTTCAGCGATGTTATCAATTCGGAATTGGATGATTTAATTTATATAGTCGGCAGCGTAGATTCGATAGTCGCGACCAGAACGAAACATCTCGAACCGGATCCGACTTTAATCTGTGACGATATCGAACGATATTACTCGGAATACGACAAATGGTGGCAAGCACGAGACGTCGTTTATTACGATTTGATTGTTCAGTGCACCCGACATCACCGAGCTTTGGTTCGTTATACCGATGATTTTTTGTCATCTTTCAAATTAATTTCGCAGATTTCATACGCGATGCTATATATGAGTTCTGTTGACCATGACTGTATTATCGTTACTAATATTGCCAGAAATTATTTGCCGTTGGGTTACATAATGAACTTAGTTTTAAATGTTTGCGAGATGTTTTTTTTTTGTCGGTCTGGCGAACGGTTGCTAAACTTGAATGATCGATTCAAAGATGCGCTGTACCAGACAGTCTGGCACGACAAGTCGTTGAAAACGCAAAAAACTCTACTCACAATTCTGTCGGTTGCCAGTTTTAGATTTGGCATAGCGTACACAACGGATTTTGTACTGTCGTACGTGTTTTTCATCACGACTGTTAAGTCCATGTACGACATGGTGACATTTTTGATTAGCGTTAGTATTTACTAATAGCGTTGAAATTACCAAAAACAGTTGATGCTTCAAATCTTTCTGTTCTTTACGTTTTACCTTTTGAATTTATTCGAGCGATTTTGCTTTTAAAAATGATCTTTTTACATTCGACATCGATGGTTTATTTCTTAAATTATACTCAGTTATAAACGTAAAAAAAAAAGAAAACCACGAGTAGTAGTTGTCTCTTTTAATTCGGATTTATTTTTGTAATGTGATAGGCAGAATTTACGCTTTTACTTTGAATATTGATTACTAACCTCTTTCGGCGCAATTCACTTTCCTTTGCACAATTTAACTAAGACACAAATTAAAGAATTCCCTAAGTACTAGAATTTTTAAAGCTGATTTTGATTTTAAAATATAGAAAATTTTATTTTCTACAAATTATAAACGATAACCTTCCACATAATCGCCATTTAATTCAATACAACGCTGCCACCGTGAAATAAGTTTTCTAAGCCCGTTCTCGTAGAATTCTTGTGGTTGTTCGCGCAGCCAAGCGGACGTAGCAGTCTGTAATTCATCATCTGATGTAAAGTGAATACCCTTTAGATGTCTCTTCATGTGTTTAAAGAGATAATAGTCGCTATTGAACGAATTGTTTTATCGATTTTTCTACGCAATTCACCTGTGTTTGGCAGTTCCGGACGACCCGGACGATCCCTGTCGAATAATGGTATCCAATCTTTTTTCGCTTCACGAGCCCAATTGCGCACAGCACTAATGTCCATCACGAATTCACCATAAATAACCTTTAAACGGTCGTGAATGGCCTTTGGTTGAAGTCCTTCACGGGTTAAAAACTCGATGACTTCCTTCTGCTTGTACCGATGCTCACTACTTCGTTTTACATTTTCTACCATATTTAACGCGAGAACACACGTAAGCTTTCGAAAACACATCGCTAGAAACTAGATTCCTCCCTTTTTTGAGTGAACACATGCGCGACACTGTATCTGTTTTCAGTGCTGAGATCTAGCAGTAGAGGAATTACTTATTGAACAACTTATGTATATATATACGTTGGCTGTGAATACTTTTAAATCCATGTGAACTTAATATATTTGAATAGTTTAAACTTTTAACATTATCCATTAGATTTATGTTTACATCTTCTGTAATTAACGCAATTCGATCTAGGTTAGTTATAACATCAGATAAATTGGATAAAAATTCAGAATAGTGCGACGTTTTATCTTAGCTTATATTAACTGTATATAGAATGTACCGCAAATCCTACAAAACAACAATAAAAAGTGTCCTAAAAACGTGCAGCATTTTTAATTTTTTCTGCGCCAAAAATGACTCATGTGAGCATGTGAAGTTTGTTGCCGGAAAACTCGAAAGTAGTGATTATACCATTGAATTATCCTGAAAAGTGAATGCTGCCGTTTTATTCTGCTAAGGTCTGAGTGCTACCGGTATGAAATAATGTGTAATAATTTTGATCAGGTGACTTACAACTGTTACAGTATTAATACGGTTGTTTTGATGTTGTGGTCAACAGTCTTTTTCTTTTAATTTATTTTCAATAAAAAATGGTGGGATAAAGTTATTGAATCAGTTAACTAGATATTGTTAATTAAGAGGAACAAGTAGTAGGAATAATATGTTGGTAGAGAAGGAATGTGGTGTAGCGAACATAATGAGGGGAAGAAAGCCCAAGTTTAATCAAATGAGAATACAGAGCCGAACGCTCTATCAGAAGAGAAGAACGCTTAATAAAAACGAGACAGCATTTATCAAACAGCTGTATTATTTAAATGGTGATAACAATGTGAGGAAAAAGCTAATAAAAATCAAAAATGGGAGGAATGTAGTAAATGGTACGTATTCATCTGACCAATGTCTGAACTGGAGATTTTTGCATGGTGTTAGGAAGTTGAGAGATGGGATATCTTTAAAGGCAGAAACTCGAGCCAGAAAATCAGTTGCCTCATTACCGAAGATTTCCGGAAAGCCACATTAGCGCAATGTGAATAGCAAGTGCATGATTATGTGGAACTATGTACTACTATTTAAGGACATTATGTATTTTTAAGTATGTAATAAAATATTATATTATCAATTGTATTTATTTCTTTAATTTAGTATATTTGAGAATGTGTAGACTTAAGAAAGTTTACATAAACTTAGATACGGTGTATTGAAATTAAAATGTTGTGTTTTTGTAGTATAATTTGGGGGACCAATTTTCATTAAATTTTGATGTTTTCTGCCTAAGATGGTGGTGGTTATTATAAAATTAAGGCGATTTTTGCCGAAAATGGAATATTTTACAGTAAAACTGCTGTTTTGCGCCTAAAATGCTGATATTATGGTGTAAAATGATCTATTTCCTCTAAAATTTTATGTTTTTTCTAAACGTGGGTATTTTAGCTCTAAATGGAATAATTTGCGCGTAAAGAAGACTGTGTAGCCTGAGCTGTATACTTCTTGATGTGTCATTCCATTGGACAGAATAGGCACGGCAAAGCGGGGTTTTTTAACATCTGAATAACGTACCGTGTAAAAAAAAAATCTGTATAAGACTAAGGAATGCTACGTTGTTACACGTATAGCCAATAGCACGCCAGTGAGATAATTAGCGTAGACAACGAGAGGAAGTTACAAGCTTCCGAAATGCGGTGTTAACATCTCAAAATCCTGAAATTCGTCCGGTTTTCTATCAAGTGCTACAGTTTTAGACAGCACAGAGCAAAGGAATAAAATGTCGATCGCAGAAATGAAAAGAAGGATAGCACAGTACGTGGCGCGTATGATTCCAAATACAATGGAATATTTAAGAGGGAAGTGATTAATAGTACAGACGCCTTTTTTGCCGGAGGCGGAACAATCAAACTAGGAGAGCGAACAATTCAGGCTGCGCGAATTAGACAACCAGCTAATAAAGTTGTTTTGTCAAACGTATCGGCCACTATAACAAATGAAACACTTTTATCATACCTCACTTCAGCATTATCCCTTAAGCCACTGTCACCAATATCAATATTACGAGTCAATCCCTCAGACGAAGAGTTTGCGCATGTGATTAGTTGACGAAGGCAGGTATATGTCGAGCATGTGAACTGTGCAAACATTCCCAGATCTTTTCTCCTGCGTAATAATGACCATGACCATAGAATTTTTATCCAAATAGAAGACCACATTTGCCCAAACTGCAGAAAAGAGAATCAGCCGGTTAACAGACAACAAGAGAGTCAGTCCAGCCACACAGACGCCACTTGCCGACCTCAACAACCGACTACGGACCAAAATAGCGATCTGCCCGAGCCAGAACAAAAAGAACCTCATTCTTCGCCCTTAACGTCGGAAATCACACATCCAGATAACATAAATACCAACACCACAGTTGAGCAGTCGGAAACAGAAATGGATACAGATGTTAGTTCCCTGAAACGGTCCCATCCCAAGACCCCAGAAGCACTTGCTGATCCGAAACCAGCGGCTTTCCCATCGCGGCCGCTACCCAAACGGCCAACCTTTCGCATTAATCAGCCAGACAAGAAAGAAGAGCTGGTAGCAACTGAGGGTCATGACGATCAGCCAATACGAGAACCAGGAGATGTAACTGAAAAAGCCAAACATCTTTTCAACACCGAACAACCAACTTTTATGATGGGATTTGATGAATTCAGAACATTTATCCAAACAATAGCAACAAACCCAAAGTACATCACCTATGCAGCTAGTTATACAAGGAGATACGACGAGCTAATATATATGCTAGCAGCAGTTAAACCGTATCTCACCGGCAGGGGCATAAAAAGTCGCTGCTCCCGAATCATAAGAAAACTATCGGAACAGACTATCACGACGTCTGAAGACGAGCGAACTCTTAGTGACGGCAATGTGTCCAACACAAACTAATAAATCTCCCTAGTCCATGTAATCCTACATAGTCTGTAAAGTAACTCGAAATTAATTAAAATCAAGATGGCTGGAAAATCCTGTTTAATGCAGTGGAACTGTCGTGGCTTTAATAACAACCGCGCTGAACTACTTCAACTAATTGCGCCTTATTCCCGAACCCACACACACTCATTTTAACCTCTCATACCATGTGTTCTCTACTATCGATTTAGCGCTCTCTTCCCCCATCCTATATCTTAAACTAGAATCAATAGAACTACCTGACTTGTGCTTCAGCGACCACTTCCCTATCATAATACATACAACAAATACTATATCAAACGTCTCCACATCAACATTCCCTCGTTTCTTATTCCATAAAGCAAACTGGGAAACATTCCGTGATAATATCTCTTTCCCACACCAAAACAAGGCCTCTGTAGTATAAAACATCGAGATTCTTCTTGAGGCTATGTTTAATGCAGCGGAAGCGGCGATCCCCAAATCTACCCCCTTGCCCTGCCCTCGCCGAGTACCCTGGTGGCACAGTGAAATCGCCGAAGCGATACGAAACCGTAAACGAGCCCTCAGAAAATACAAATCTACAAAACTGCTTACCGACCTCATAGAATTCAAAAAGCTACGCGCCAAAGCGCGGTACATAGTCAAGAAGAAGAAACAGGAAGCCTGGATATCCTTTATCGAATCTATAGCCCAGTCTACATCTAACAAAATGACGTGGGCAAAAATTAAAGCAATGAATGAACCAATCCAACCCCCCTACCTCCTTAATCCATAACGACTCAGTCGTATCAGACCCAAGCAATGTTGCGGGTATCTTCGCTCAGTATTACCAGAATGAGTTCTCCTCCCAAGTCTATCCCACCGAGTTTTCATCTAAAAAAGCTTCCTACTAACAACATGAATTATCCTTTTCCCAACAGCCCACGGACGGTTATAACAGAAAATTTTCAATGGCTGAGCTAAAATTCCAACTCAAATTTCATACTCGCAGCAGTTCACCTGGCCCCGACTCTGTTCATCTGTACACGGTCAAATATCTACCAGCACACGCTAAAGAGTTTCTTCTTAACATCTATAACCAAATATGGCTATCCGGTAATATTCTCAAATCTGGAAAATGGCATACATCGTCCCTATCCTAAAACCAAATAAAGATCCATTCCGTCTTGAAAGCTACCGTCCAATTTCCCTCTTGAATGTCCTATCCAAAGTAATGGAGAAAATAGTAAATAGGCGCCTCCTCTATATCCTTGAACAAAACAATATCTTCTCTACTATCCAAGCCGGAGGGCGTAAAGCGAGATCGACAAACGACCACCTAATAACGCTGCAACGGCAAATATTAACGGGCTTCCATCGCCAGCAACATACATACGCTATCTTTTTCGATCTTGAAAAAGCATTCGATCGCATATGGAGGCATGGACTATTACTAAAGCTCAAAGCCGCCGGAATAAATGACCATATGGGCAATTATATCCCTAGCTTTCTTAGCAACCGAACGATCCGGGTTAAGATCGGTACAACATTATCAGCACCAATTCCAACTGAGAATGGTGTGCCACAAGGCTCTGCCCTAAGTGGTGCAACCTTATTCATAATATATATCAATGATGTAGTCGATTGCATCTCGCCGCCCATAACCGCCCGGCTGTTCATCGATGATTTTAACATCTCAATATCATCAAATTTTCCTCTGATTGCTCAAAAAATCCTCCAAAAAACCATCGATAAAATACAGAGCTGGTTGTGGAAAAATGGCCTAGCCATCTCAGCGAGCAAATCTGTCTATGTTGATTTTTGCAGGGGGCGCCGCACCTCTCCCAGTATATTCTCAAACCTAAATAACCTCCCTCTTCCCCAAAAAACTACTGTCAAATTCCTTTGACTAACCTTTGATTTTAGCCTTACCTGGAAGCCTCACATCGCCAACTTAAAACATAACTGCACCAACAACACACGAAACCTTCCCCTAAAGTTGGAGCATTACCACCTGGAACCAAACTTTCCCGACGACTCATTACCAGAATTACTGATAGAACTGCGAAGATGTGGTATTATGTCCGTACAGTCGTCAACAGCCAGTCCCAAAATCCACATTCCTTCTTGGATCACGGTCCAAATAAATATCGATCTATCGCCGACACAAAATCCAAATACAACAAGCCCCCTATATCCAGTGGAAGTGGCAGTTAGGGCAATTAACAAGTACCACGATCATCTAATTTACTACACAGATGGAGCCAAGGCAGTCGGTGAAGAAGGTTCACTGCCAGCAGCCTGTGCATTCGAGGGTGATGACATCTTATACGAAACCAGGCTCAACGATGACTGTTCAGCATTGGACGCAGAGCTGTACGCAATCGCACACTGCTTCCACCACATCACCACATCTCACACCAGAACCAGTAAAACTACCTCCTGGTTACTGACTCTTTACGATCCTTAAACATGATTAAGGGCCCAAAATACAACAACCATTTGGTACAAGAGATATGGCACAACTTATACCAATTACACTTAAAGGGCAGTCATGTGTCGCTGATATGGGTTCCCGGACACACTGGAGTGCCTGGCAACGAGAGGGTTGACATAGCAGCACGGTCTGCCTTGCTCTCGCCAATGCCAGAAGACGCGGAACTACCGACATCAATGGAATACACATTATTAAGAGCGTGCGAAAAACAGCGGAGAACTTAATGGGCAGCTGCTACAACATTCTTAAGAAGCATAAAGCCCACAGTTGAACCATGGTGGCCACCAAAAGGAACATCCAGAAACGACTTTAAGATCCTCAGCCGACTGCGAATCGGGCATATCGCTATCTCCCACAAACACATAATCGATAAAACCCCGCCTCCGGCTATGTGTCCCCTGTGCGGCCAGATAACCATACCAGCAGTCTCTCATATACTGCTCACCTGCCAAAAGATGAAGGTATTACGAAAACAACTGGACTTGCTGGGAAACATAGAGTGCATACTCTCTAATGAATCAATAAACATCACTCGAGCCTTTGTTAGAATGAGTGGCCTAACACAACAAATCTAAATAACCCCCCCTTGTGTGTGCTGTAATGACCACAGTAGTTACAAACAGCACACACAATTTAAAAAAAGGAAAGGAAAAAAAAAATAGTTTTAAAAATTAAGAAAACGCCTGAACCGGTCGGTATTGCGAATGAACATATTAAATTTGCCGGTAAAAGAATGGTAGGACTACTAAATATTGTAATGTGTCCATTTTATATAATATATTGTTCATTTTAAAAAGTTCCGAAAGTAATCTGTTCAAACCCTCTTATTTTTAAAAATTTGATAAAACTAAAAAATAAAGAAAATCCACGAGGATAAAACCTCGTGGTTGGCATCCCTGAGGACCAAGCTAACGTTTAGAACCGTTACATTTGGCATCCCTGGTGGGGAACAATTTTGTAAATTGTTCTTTCCTGGGACGAACTCAAATAACAAAATAATAAATTAGTTAAAGTTCATAATAATAAATTTAAATAAATAAAGATGGAACCTAATATGATGGAATTTTTGAAATTACAATTCGAAAATATTAATAATCAATTTAAGGACATAAGATCAGAATTTAATTAAAAGTTCTACGAACAGAGGTCAGATTTTAATAACAAATTCAATGAAATTAATAATAAATTCCTAGAGCAAAATAATAATTTTAATAATAAGGTGGATCAGATAAATAATACAATCAATTCAAAGTTCGATAATTTTAAAAATGAAATTGAACAAATGGTCGACGAAAGGGTCACTGGTTTGGAAGAAATTATCGATGAGGATAGGAGAGGTAATGAGAAAGAGCGGAAGACTGACCGAGCCGAAGTGAAGAAGCTCATGAAGGAAATTGAGAAAGAACGAGAGGAACGAAAAAAGGAAAATAGTTCACGAAAGAAAGAGAAGACTGAAGAAAGTAAACGGTTTAAAGAAATTGAAAACGGAATAACTAAAACTGAGGAGACTCTGCAGTAGGAAATGCAAGAGAGACTAGGAGCGGTGGAGTCAAAATTGGAAGAAAGGCTCGACTGCCTTGAAAATAAATTGACTAATGAGGATGAGACTAAACGAAAATTGGCGGCTCTAGAACTAATACAAGAGAGTCTACGGAATGAGGTCGCGGGTTTGGCTAAAGTCAATGTAAGTCATCCAAAGGAGAGTAATGCCGAAATGGATCGAATAAAATTGTTAGAGCATTTCGGTATTCACGCGTGTAAACAGATAAAAAAATTTAATGGGAATAATCAAGAGATACACATCATTGAGTTTATTCGAAAATTAGAATCGAAATTTGGCGAATACCAGATGAGCGAGGATATTAAGGTAGAGGTTGCTTTGGGGCACTTGGAAGGAAAACAAATGACATGGATAAAAAATTCACTATCCGATTGCAAGAGTTGGAATGACTTAAAACAGCATTTGAAAAGTCGGTTCTGGAGTGCAGATGAACAAGAATGTTTGAGGAGTAGATTCTTTTCGATATCAGAGGTCACGGATCGGAATAATTGCGAAGAATTCATTGAACGGTGGTTAAGCCAACTAGAATACCTGGATAGTAAGGTAGGAGAGGAACAATTAATTTCAAACCTTATTAAGAAGATGCCGCTCGATATGAGTAGGATTCTGGCCTGCCTTAATGTTAAGAGCAAGGAAAAATTACTAGAAAAGGTCCGAATTTTGTCTTCGAGTGAGCGGGTTCGAAAAGATCGTGAAAAGGGAAGCGATGCACGTCAGTGGAGAGAAACGCTGACGAGGGCGATCCGCCGCGTATATCATATAGAGACCACCAGAGCGACGGATAAGTTACAGCCATTATATCGAGGGAATCAATTACTTGGTGATTCTCAACTAGTTCGATTTAGCAAGGCTAAATTAAATATACAGCCAACGAGAATAAGAGGATCCTGGTCGATCGGATACTGTAGAGGAGGACAAACTATCAGTGAATTAAGAAGATCCATACAGAATGAAGAACATGCAATAGGAGAGAAGGTAGTTTGTATGATTGGCACGAATGATTTGGTTCGAGGAACGGCCGGAGAAGTGATGTGTAAAGATTTAGAGTGTTTGATCGATACGTTAAAAGAGAGGGTACAGAAAATAACTCTAATCACAATACCTCCGATTCGAAAATATGAAGATGATGGTAAACACTGGAAAGATTTAAAAATTTATAATGAAAGAATACGGCGATATGAAGAGGACGGAATTGAGGTGGTAGAGTTATCGGAACGGATGTTATGGAAAGGTGGTAAAGAAAATAAAGAATTACCGAAAGTTAACTGGAGGTTATATGAGAAATGGATCGGAAGTCGAGAGGATGGGATTCATCTGAACCATTTAGGATTCGATCTACTCCAAGAAGTTCTCGATAACCATTTTCGATAAAGCCCCGATGGAAAAGATCCCATTCGATCGGAGAGGGGGAGCGGGGTGTTACAAGTAATAAATTAAGAATGAATAAAATGAATATCAATGAAGAGTTGCTGAGAGAGGAAGAGTGTAATAGTAAAAAAGAGAAGAATTTAAATCCGATAATCAAATTAAAAATATTTAATCAGGAATATGAGGCGCTGTTAGATTCTGGGTCAGAGATAACCGCTATTTCACAAGAACTATAGCAAAATATAGTACAGGAGTATAGGAGATTGCATTTACCCCAACTACCGGTCGCAAAATTAAACATAGTTACGGCATGTAATAAAACCGTGATAAAAACAAACGTACAGATTGATTTACCGATGACAATCGGAAATAGGACATTTAAAATGAACACGTATGTGATTAATAAATTAAAGTTACCGGTAATTCTGGGGAACGATTTTCTACATAAATATAAAACCACGGTGAATTTCCGGGAGGATACGATTAAATTAGAATTGGCTGACGGTGAAATTATAGTAAGACCTTTTATAGGAAACCTAGTAAGCAGTAATGCTTTGTGTTTAACTATTAATGAAAATGACGGGAAAGTTAGTAGAAATAGTTTGATCGAATCCCAGGCTTTAATGAAAGATAGGGTTTTTATGGAAGAAGAGATAGCGAGAAAAATATTAGATTGTAAATTGACGCGTGAGAATAAATGTAAAATGGAAAGAATGTTACAAAGACAGAATATTGTATTTAACGAGAAAATCGGGTGTTGTACTAAATATAAATATAAACTACAAATGAAGGATGAAAAATTAATTGTCAAGGGAAATACATACCCGATCCCAGAAAGCAAACGACCAAGTGTGGAGATGGAAATAAAAAAGCTATTACAAGCGGGTATAATAGTCAAATCTGCGTCGCCATACCGAAATCCGATAGTAGCTGTGTTAAAGAAGAATGGGGAGGCACGGCTATGTCTAGATGCGCGTTATATTAATCAAATTATTGTGAAGGAACATGAGTGCCCAGTACCGATAGACCGATTATTACTACGTATAAAAGGGGCGAAGTATATAACTTCCGTTGATTTAACTGCTGGTTTTTTACAAATTCCATTAGAAAGAGAGTCTTGGAAATATACGGCGTTCATGTATGAGGGCAGCTGTTATGAATATACTCGAGTTCCTTTTGGATTGGTTAATTCCGGAGCCGCATTTATAAGAGCGATGAGAATGGTATTAGATAAAGAACTGGAGAAGTTTACCTTATCCTACGTGGATGATCTCCTGGTTTTTTCGGAAACTGAAGAACAACACATAGAGCATCTTGGAAAAGTATTTGACAAGCCGCGAGAGGCCAATATGACCGTTAATCTGAAAAAAACTGAAATCGCCAAAGGAGAAATTGACTTTGTGGGATATCGTTTATCGGTGGAAGGGTTATCCATGATACCTGAAAAATTAGAAAAAATCCAAAATTTCCCCACACCAAAAAATAAAAAGGATATACAGCGATTTATGGGTTTGGCAAATTTCTATAGAAAATTTATCCGGGATTATGCCGAGGTTTTAGAACCAATTAGTCGAATCGTTAAGAACAAGGAAATATTTATATGGGGAGAGGATCAGGAGAGAAGCTACAATGAATTTAAGAATCGGTTTGCACGGCATATTGCTCTACAAACCCCTGATTACGAAAAACCTTTTTATATATCGTCAGATGCGTCGGGGAATGCCATTGGAGCACAATTGTATCAATATAAAAAGGACGTGCCTTGTCCGATTATGTTCGTGAGCCGAGTATTAAATAATTATGAACGTAAATATGGAATCACGGAAAAAGAATTACTCAGTATCGTCTATGCCTGCCAAAAGTTTAGAATTATCATACAAGGTTATAGAACAATATTGTCAACTGATCATAAATGTTTAAAGTTTTTATACGAGTCCAAATGGACGAATGATCGATTAGTAAGATGGTCTTTATATTTACAACAATTTCAATTAGAAATAAATTATATTAAAGGTGAAATTAATACAGTGGCGGACAGTTTATCGAGAATGTTTGAATCCGAGGAGCAAAACGGGGAATTGCAAATGAGGATTAACCAAATTACGTTGGGAAAAAAAGGAATAAATAAAAATAAAAATAATTTGGAATGTGTGGTGCGGGTGCGAGTGTGCGCGTGCATGGAACTGTTGTCGGTGGGACCAGCCAATCAGCATCCCACAGGAAACAAAAAGGATCTACCTGATTCGGCCAAGTCCAGCGGTCACGGTCGAGTAGGCGGTCGGAATTTTGGAAAATCGAGATGAAGATTTTAGCGAGAGTGGCAGCCTTATACAGTTAGTCTCAGTTTTACCTTCGAGCAGTCAGTCGCAGTTTTACCTTCGGTCAGTTAGTTCTTTTTCTACCGCCACTGAGTTGTGTCTCGTACCTCCGAAGAGTTCGTATTATAAGAAGTTTTTTACCTATAGGTGGTTAAAGTGTTCGGTCGTACCGGTAAAGGTGACAAAAAACCGTGAATAACGAAATTTGTGAAATTCGGAAAAAACATAAACGAATCGTGACTATTGGAATTCATCAGCCAGTCAACGCACCGCAGATTCACGGACCACGGACCATCGCCGGCAACAGTGTTACGTACCATTTTGTTTTATCGTTTATTAATTCTGTATATTATTGTTGTTGCCGTATTCATAAATTAATATTGTTTTTCAGCGGTCGACCGGTAAAGAAAGATCGGTGTCCATTTTATATAATATATTGTTCATTTTAAAAAGTTCCGAAAGTAATCTGTTCAAACCCTCTTATTTTTAAAAATTTGATAAAACTAAAAAATAAAGAAAATCCACGAGGATAAAACCTCGTGGTTGGCATCCCTGAGGACCAAGCTAACGTTTAGAATCGTTACAATATTCTGTTTAATTTGCTTTTAACGAATAGGAAAATCCCTAAATTATGGAAAAAAACAGATATTGTTTTAATTTACAAGAAAGGAAAAAAAGATAAAATAAAAAATTACCGTCCAATAAGTCCAGGCTCCACGGTGTCTAAAATATTTTCTAAGGTCCTGAGACTAACAGGCTAAAACAAACATTCAATTTTGAACAATCTCGAGAACAGGCTTTCGGAATGGATTCTCAACCATCGATCACTTACACGTGATAAATCTACTTTTAGAGAAATGTAAGGAATATCAAGTAGAAATAAATTTAGCATTTATAGATTATAAAAAGGCGTTTGACTCGTTAGATCATACATTTTTAGATAGAGCTTTAAAGAATCGGGGGGAGTGTCCGGGAACTATAGGGAACTTATAAGAGATATGTACACGGATATGAAGAATATTTTTTTGACATAGAAAAATATGTAAAACAGGAAGATTATCTCCTTTGTTATTTAACACTGCTCTAGAAGAATTATTTTTTCGAGAGTTGAACTGGAATGAGATAGACGGAATAAATAATCTTAAATTTGCAGACGACGTAGTGATTATGTCTGAAGATGTTAACGAATTACAAGACATGTTGAACGATTTAAACAAGGCGAGAAAGAAGGCTGGTTTAAGTGTAAACTTGGATAAGACACTATCTACAGAAAAAAATAAAACAGTAGAACTATAATGGATAATGAAGAAATTAAAAAAGTAGAGAGTATAATCTATTTAGAGCAATTGATATTCCTAAAAGGCAAAACAAAGAAAGAAGTAGATCGTAGAATTGCACTCACCTGGTAAAAAATACTGGTCGCTTGAGCATATTTTTAAGGGACCTTACAGGAATAAACGAAAAAGAGGTAATGTTAAATATGTGCGTGCTGCCTTAACATACGGGTGCCAGACATGGACAATTTTGAATAATATCATAAGTAAAATTAATACATGCCAGAATTCAATGGAAACATCTATGGTGGGAGTTAAATTAAAAGACAAAATAAAAGTGAAAAGTATTGAAAATAAATTAAAAGTTAATGACAACTTCACCTGGTCAATAAGAAGGAAAATATGGGATTGGGCAGGACATATTGCAAGAATCGATTCTACGAAATGGACTAAGAAAATAACAGAATGGACTCTATTTACGGGAAAAGGAAAAGAAGAAGTCCTGAAATCAGATGGGAGAATAAAATGCTAAAATATAAACAGTATCAGCGTGTAACTTATGACAGAATAGAGTGCGCTAGGTTGAGGGGGGAGGCCTTTGCCCGTTTTCAGGGCTAGATTATAAGTTTTTTTTCTTTAATAATATTTTGTTTCAATATATATTGTATAACTTTATCGTTCGGCTAATAATAATAATAATAATAATAATAATAATAATAAAGTGTACATATATATATATATATATTTTCCCCCCAATCTATAGCTATAAGAATACATTATAGAATTATAAAAATTGAAGTAACCTGCTGGACAGTTTATTGGTAGTGGTGATTTGTATATATGTTTAACCTTAAATAATTTGTAAACAAATGTTAATCTTATGAAATTTCAATAAGCAGTCTATATTGTCTTAATTCATTATATTTAGGACATGTACATATATATTGATACGGATTCGGTATTTATCTAGCGACGATGTCGAGCTAGAAATTATTCTCTGATTAAAATCATTAATTTTTGATCTCTCGGCATCAATTCTATTATTCATCGTCGTCAGAGAATACGGTCGGGACATTTACACGGCCGAATATGTAATTTCCGATTGTCTTCGAATTTTTCGGCTCAGGTAGAGTTAAGGGGTTGTATAAGTGTCCTGGTATGTATGCGACAGCAGGGTAGCCTCTGTTGGCTGCGTGAGCCGTGTGAGAAGATCAGCGCTGTGAAAATAATTAATAAGGATTCCGGTAATGTACCGTTAATCATATTATATCGAGCCGATTTAGTTAAGTAAATGTGGCCAGTGGTTACCGTTATATTAGCAAGTCAGTGCAACGTTGCATGTCGCTATGTATACTTTTCCGGTCTAGCCGTCGCTGTCCTTCGTCAGGACACACGTTATGAACTCTCAACTTTAAGTTTTAGTCAATTTTTGATCCTTTTACCAAATCTATCTAGTCACCCTGTAGAGCTGTACGCGTTTTGTTTTTTGCTTTTTAAATTTGTTTGCAATATACACGTTTATTAAGTAGATAGGAAACCTATGTTCTAGGAGAAGAGCCAATCAGGAACCAGTATTTAGTCACATGACCACGCCCCCTTTTACTCAACTAATCAAGAGTCAAAACATAATCAAATGACCACACCATTTTTACATCAAACCGTCCAGTAAGAGTTCAACACCGTACCGCCATGTTCTACTCCACTTGCTACATCTTCACCGTTACAAACTGAAATCCCTTATATCTCAACGTCCACCACGCACAAATCAAACAACCGCTTTCTCTGTAGACCACTATGCATGACGACTTTCACTCAGCACAGCATTTGTCCAGTATAGAGATTAAGAGGAGGCTTTAACCAACCACTTAAAATTATGATAACCTGTACTGAGTTGCACAGTGTATTTAGATGTTTGCATGTGTGTTGGTGATACATTTATCATTGTCTGATCAATGTAAAAATTTATTTATTTATTTATTTATTTTTTTTTTTTAAATAAAAATAATAGTGAGGATTTCCATGCGCTGTGTTTAACTACTGAGGCTATTACAGCACATGGAGCCTACTTAGGAAGGTTAAACTCTATGGTATAGGCCGCTGCTACGCACGAAAGCCAACATAGCTGCGACCGCAGACGGAACGTTCGATAAGATCTTAGAGATAGAGGTGGTAGTGAAATAGGTGGATCTTGGTGCCGCAAAAGAGAAACATTCGAGAAAGAGGTGAGATGTAGACGGGGCGCTTGGTTGACCACAGAAGAAGCAGACATTTGGAGGTGCTTGTCCCGTGAAGATATACCCGTGCGAAAGGGTTGTGTGACCTGTTCGGAGGCGATTCAAGACAGAAAAATCTCTGCGAGAAATTTCGTCTATGGGCCACCAGGGTTCTGTGGTTGATTTTATGCTTCGGAGGAATGTACTTGCGGATTTCCATTCCTGCTGCCATTCTTCTCCAGTTTGGTGCATAAATAAATGGGCCATTGTGGGGGGAAGAGGGGGATTACATGGCATTGGAGAGAATAGTGTCGCCTGAGCTGCTCGATTGACGCGCTCATTACCTGGGGCTCCTACATGGGCCGGCACCCATAAGAAGGATTTCAGAGTTTAGGTGGGATAGTCTGTATAGTAGGTAGTGGACTTTTCTTATCAGGGGGTTTTTGGGTTTTATTTCTGAAATAAGTTGAAGGGAATTTAAGGAGTCAGTTATAAGTAGGGCCTTTTGGGACTGGGGGTTAGTATCAGTATAGTGTTGAATGCAGAAAACAATCGCATATATTTCAGTGTCCAGTGCTGTGCAGCAATCATGCAGTCTGACTGACTGTTGTTTTTGATACTTCGAAGGAGCATGCCGCCGGTGACTGATAACCTTTTGCCTTCGCTCCACCTGTGTAAAGGCATACATGATCGGTGTAGCTCGCTATGGTGTTTTTTACTATTTGTACTACGTTTGGGGGATATTGTGCTTTATTGAATTTTGTGAGAGATATGTTTATATTTGTGATCGGCTGACTCCAGGGAGGTACAGTTATTGCGAAATCTGGTAAAGCTCTTGGGATTGAGGGGATTTGGAAATGACCCATAACTGAAAAAAGTTCAGGCACTGGATCGTTCCCAAAACTCCCATTAGGGGATATGGTGGCCGGCTCGAGTGACGGGGTCTTAGTATTACTAAGGAGGGAGCTCAGTTCTTTAAAGTTGTAATATTTCCTATAATAGGATAGTGGGGGACAACCTGCCAGTGCACACAAACTTACAACAGGAGTAGAGGGATGAGTGGAAAGAATAGACCGGAGGGCCGCAAAATGTACAGGATCTAAGGATCTTAGCACACTATTGATTAATTGATACTAGTTGTTTCTGGTTGTGTATGCTTTGAGAATATGTTTTAGTGTTAACCACCCATCTTTAAAACTTTTTTTCCAACCTGTACTGAGTTGCTTGTTGTATTTAGATGGTTGCATGTGTGTTGATGATACATTTATCATTGTCTGACCAATATAATAATTTATTAACTGATACTAGTTGTTTCAGGTTGCGTATGCTTTGAGAATATGTTTTAGTGTTAACCACCAACCTTTAAAACTTTTTTTCTAACCTGTACTGAGTTGCTTGTTGTATTTAGATGGTTGTATGTGTGTTGATGATACATTTATCAGTTTTACATTAATATTCGACCTTCTCTATTAAAACTCGGTATCCCTTATTTTTATAGTTCTTCTTACATTCTCTCCTTTTTTTTCGACTTCTGTTATTCCTACTCTTGAGTTATTTTTATCCTCTATCCTTAAATGTTTCAGAATATAATTTTGTTTTTCTCTTTCTTTTGATTTTTTGGGCTGATGTCCTTGTTAACAAACCCATAAAAAAAAAGTATATGTACAACCTTGACAGTACTCTGTATCGGAAAAATGTAATCCCACTCTACAGTGGCCGGTATGTAGCTTACAAACAACAGTCACAGATCTTTTCGGTCATACTAACCAGAATATAAATGTGATAAAACTTAATGTAGAATATAAAAATATTTACCAGAATCTCGCTCGTTTCGTATATTCCTCGACCAATCCACTACATTCTGTCTCCTATTTAACTTTATCTAGAAGACCTAGGACTAGGGTGAATGGTAATGAAAACTTAATACTTGACTCGCTTCTTTTGCAATAGAACTTAGTTTGCATTTAATATCCTATAGAGGGGCTCGGAATGCAACAAAACTTAATGACTCCTCCTTATTCTGAAATATTAAGACACGTTTTTGTTGAAATTCATAAATGGTTGGCAATTATAATAAAAGTTACTACTCTCAAGAGAGAACTTTTATTAAAGTTCCCTGCAAATTAGTATATGATTGGAAATTTCGCTGACATGATAAATTCTGCCATTGCCAAAAGAGAGGAAATTCACTTGGCACGTTTCTAAAGTTTATTTCTCGTCGAATACAATGCACGTTTGAAAAAATTGAGCAGGATCGATTGCTGCATTGTAAAAATAGTCTAAAAAATTGCAAAAACTATACGAAAATGGCTAATTTGAAGCTGATTTAAATTTTAATATCGTTCATGAAAAAATAATGGCGGATCATTCGCTACTTACACAGCAAATCCGTTATATTTGTTTTTTTTCGGCTGCTCGTCAACTCGTCAACTTTGCACATTAATCTCCGCCACGCAACAGTTAATTTTTATATCTGCAGCGAGCGAGCTATTTCAGCTACAAAGCCTAACTAGCCCTGACTGAAAATCTATCTCGGCATGAGATAAATTTAAGAAGAATACTTTTTTTTTCAAGAAAATTTTACACAAGAACAATTTTAATGGTTTTTTTTCTTTTTTTAAAAAAAAAAACGATTTTTAATTTATTTTTTTGATGATAATCGTTTTACTACTCCTCGTTATAAATGTCGTAAAAGTTTAAAATCAACCAGAAATCGACTTCACGTTAAAGTATAAACTTTTATATAATCGCTTACGCCTTTAATGTTTTGAAATAATTCTTCAGTCTCATGCTCGAACGCTGTTATAATTTGCTTTTAAGTATATTTTGTACGTTTTGTACTATTAATTGTTATTAACAGTTAACATATTACCATAAAAATATTTATTTATTTACAAATCGGCAGTATAATAGCCCAAATTACTGTACAGCACAATATATATATACATATATATATATATATATATATATATATATATATATATATATATATATGTATATGTATATATATGTATATGATATATATGTATACATAAAAATTCGAAATAAACGGGGAAATACACATTTATCCATACACACACATACACAATGCACATAGTGATACATACATACGCGTATATATCACTATAATTTACAAATAGAAGCATACATAGGAAAATAAGCACTCTTCAAAATTGAATTACAAATGCACAGATAAGCAACACATAGTTTACATTCAACCTGTTTCCGATAAATACAAGTAATTGTCTAGAAGGGTTACTTGCGCATATATGCAGGGTTTTTTTATTGTTTTTCCTGCAAATTTTAATTATGTACGACTAATGATAAATAAATTTATAAGTCTCATGCTTCTATCCGGTAAGAAACACTCATTTTCGGTGCGGATAAAACAAAATCTATATGTGTTACATTACTATATAGAAGTGTACAAATATACGGTTGTTTATGTTTGTTTATGTATACAATTAGTACTCTGGGCAACGCTACATTTTTATTGAAAAATATCCTGAATGATTTTTAAGAACTTCCTAAAATTATTACTATCACGAATGTCAATGTCACCGTGTCCCTTCTTCTTCTTCGTCGTGTCGGGTGAAGTAGTTTACAATACGGATTTCCAGTAATCCAAGAACCAATTGCATTGCCTTCCAGCTTCACGACATCAGTAAAGTTGCACTTGACCGGGCACATTTTACACGAGAACAAGTGATCGATAGACTATCATATTCCTTAATCTAAGTTATTATATAATACTAACAGTGAACGAAAAGGGGAGCATGGAAATTGCTTCGTTTTGGCCGAATCTATTACTAATTCGAAGAACGTTATGAGCAGGAACTCTTTAAGTTTATTTTCTATAAAAGTAGCAAGCAACATAATTTACAATGGATAAGTTTATATAGGAAAGAAACTCCGTTACCTTTCTGCGTCCCTCAAGACTCTTAATCCCCAAACCATTCAATGCTTGACTATATACAAATTTGCTGTCCTATATAATAAATTTGTACTGCAAATACGTTAAAAATTTCTTTTACACGTTCTCAACCATATTGATCATTTCAATAGACCCGGCAACTTAAATTATTGATGCAAACTCTAGATGTGAGCGGACCAAAGAGAAGTATAAATATAAGTAAGTTTCGATGAGCATGAAATTCCTGCAGTATCACCCATCCAAGCGTTTTCCTAGCTCGACTGATGACTTGAATAATATGCGGCTTAAAAGTGAGCCGAGGTGTCTAAAGTAATTCCTAGATCTCTAGCCATTGTTTCTAAAACCATCGATATTATACGAGCTTCTAACGGGGAAATATTTGCGAGTGTAACTTTACATTTCGACTTCTTTACTAGTAAATTATTACTCCAACGCATAAAATTATTAATACCCATTTGCAATAAATGCGCATCCTCAATATTCTTTATCTCCCTAAATAACTTCACATCATTCGTGCATAGGAGAATTTTCGAATGTTGTATTACAGCGGGAATAAAAATGGTCTTAAAATGGAACCTTGTGGTACTCCTGAAGGGCACAGAAAGGAGAACGATCTACAATATTTAACCTGGACATACTGATATCAATTTTTCAGATAACTTTCAAACAGTTTTATTAAATTTTGTGAAAATCCACATTCGTTTAATTTCCTCCAGACACAATTGAATGATCAACCTTATCAAATGCCTTCTGAAAATCAGTGCAAACCGGATCGACTTGAGATGACTTATCTAATACACAGCAAAGAGTGTTCGAGGACGTTCTGTTGCTTTGTGCGATCGGAGTGATGTGCGGAGTTGGAGTGGAATACGCAGCGAAGAGTGCGATTATACAATAGACATGAAATAGATTACTCCATCGGAGTTGAAGTTGAGAAACGGATATATATCCACAGTCGGAAAGAACACATATGTATCCACTTCATATAGCTTAATTTTTAATTAGCAATTTTAAAACCACGCACCTGAGACCATTAAAATATCGTACGCATGCCTATACAAACAATGTTATTTATGGCTCCGTTTGTTATTGTTGTGCGATATTTGAATTACAAAACTGGAATAACCTGTCACACCAGTTCCGTTATCAAAGTAACGTTTTCTTCTGATTGTGTAAGTTTTAGGTTTTTTTCATTTTCTATTTGTTCGATGTTTATTTTTTCATTTTACAATGTACGCAGCTCAGTGTAATCTCAAATTTGTTGAACCAATATAATATACAGAAGGAGAAATTATTTAGACACGCGACAGTGTGTCAAGCCAAGTTCAAGCCAAGAAAAAGGAACTGGCGACGAAGCAGCAGCCGTGTGTTATATTACACAAACCATTTGGAGCCACTTTTAACCTCCCTTAATAACTTAATATTTAATTAAACATAAACACATGAAATTTGGTTTATTCATTAAAACCCCCCTTAGATTAACTCGAACCAATCCTACATTTCATAAATACAACTCAAACGGTTAGCGAAAATTAAAACACAATTTCTTGTTTTTTTCTGTTACAACAGGTTATCTTATATTTGGCTAATTAATTTATCTTCTCTATGTTATACACAAGTTACTGTTTTTACAATATTGTAAGATCAACATAGCTTATACTTTTCTAAAAATTCGGTTTGCTGCTAAAAACTAGCCAAGTCAAATCGTTAGAATTTATCCTAAATTAACCCGCTTTGTGTAAATTATTCGACACTGTTCAAATTTGAGAAGTTGTATTTTTAAATAGCAAACATTGTTGTCTAAGAAAAAAACAAGATATTGCGTTTCTAAAAATTTATTTTAGAACGTTGTATATTCTTATAAATAAATTTCCGGATTATCTACAGAACTTGGCACTCATTTAGATCTCAATTCTTTTGTCGACGAAGTCGACAACCCCACGCATATTCTTAATATTGAACACTTGGCTCCTACTTTTACATTTATAGAAATGGCGAATTAAAATAAATGAAAATAAATCAACACATATAATATTTACAAATCGACATATAGAGCCAGAAAATATAAAAATCGACAACAAGATAGTCCCAATCAAAAAAGACGTTAAATACCTAGGCTTGTACCTAGACCAGAAGCTAACATGGCGTAAGCACATTGACACAGAAAAAACTGAACTTAGAATCAAAACTAACAAACTACACTGGCTATTAGGAAAACGGTCACAACTGTCCTTGGAAAATAAACTATTATTATACAACCAATTACTCGCTCCAATATGGAAGTATGGATGCGAATTGTGGGGCTGCAGTGCAAAGAGCAATATTATGAAAATTCAAAGATACCAAAATAGTACTCTAAGGTCAATCGTTGCCGCCCCATGGTACGTAAGGAACAAAACCATTCACGATGATCTTCGCATGGATTATGTAGCTGACGTTATCAACAGGATGGCAATAAAACATCAGGAGCGATTATATAACCACACAAACTGGTCTGCAATTGGCCTACTGGATAATTCGTCACAAACGCAAGTGCGCAGACTAAAAACCTTTAGACCTTGGTTTAGTGTAAAAAAAAACAAAATAAACACCTTTGCGATAATTATTCAAACATAAAGTTACTAATACAGGGACTAGTCACTGGACTACGAACCCTTCACGTCAAAATCATTTATCATATCAGCAACCGATAGCCAATAGGCTAGAAATGGCTTCTAAAAATAAAAAAAAAAATGTTTTTTTCGATGGGATTTAATTCTAAATTCGCCACTGTGTTCTTTCATATTTCAGGTTAATTTCATTTTATGACTTTTTTTTTTTTGTTACATGTTTTTCTTCCTCAATTCATTTCTCTACTTTATTTTTTGTTTTTTTAAACAAAGTACGGTTTGTTATATATCTTTGAATTTGCTCACCGTTTCAAAATTAATTGACAATCAATAAAAATGTAGAACTTTGGTGTGGGCGACGAATCGACGGTGTTAAATGTCTTCATTCGCATCGTTTATCGTAGCGGATTGAGTTACACGGTAGACGATATTATATCGGTTGTCCTTGTTTAGCCGACGAAACTGGATCTCAGAACAGAATTGTGTTCAATCTGAAGATCCGTAAAAGTAAAATAACTTCTAATACACAAATGTAATTAACCTAATTATAATTATCCCGAATATAAGTTTAACAATAATTATACGTTTTACTAAGTTTATTTACCGCGTTACTTTCATATATCTTGGAAATTAAAACAATGTAATTTAAATATAACATGATAATTAAAGGCTGGCAAATTGACATAGTTTAAACGCAGGTACGACATTCTCTCGAAAAATTAAAATTCTGAAGTGCGGTTTGATATACATACATCTTTGAATTTGCTCACCATGTCGCAATTTATTGACAATTAATTAAAATCTAGAATTTTAGTGCGGGCTACGAATCGATCATGTTAAATGTGAGCACAAGAATACAGCCAAAGTTGGGACGTGGCTTACTTTTTTCCCCTCTCCCCTCTGCGCTTAGCTTTCACCATTTAGCGGTTCAACATTTTTATTTTTTTTATTTTTTGCATTATCAAAATAAATTACATATTACATAATTATATTACTGTGTTTTATGTATAGGTACAGAATGTAAACAGGTTCCTGATCTGCTTGTCGCACAATCTGAAATAAGGTTATTGTGTAGTCTTATAGAATGGTAATATTTTATTTAAAAAATCTGATCTGCGGTCATTATTAAATATATGTCTATCTGTTGCGATAGTTCTATATATTGGTGATCCTTGTAAATATTTACTTATCGAGTACGGATTAATTAATTACACAATTACCGACTGGACCTCTTTCTGCCGTGAAGTTATGGTTCATTACTTCAATAAAAATTCGACTCCTTTAGGAGATAAAAGTTGAATTTTTGAAATTAATGAGGCAAAATTCATCAAATCGAAGTTAATATTTGCCTCATTTTTGCGGAAAAAAGGTGGTGTATGGGTTTTTGGTGTTCAACATTTAATTTCTATTTATGCCTTGTTCCCTTTGAAATCCTACTTCCCATTATCCACCGTGTTATCCGTTGAAAAAATAGAAAGATCGCTATTTGTCGCGAAAGAAACCGCATTGCATTTTCTTAACGAAACTTTTGAAGACGGCGAGAAGGCCAAAAATCGCGAAAAATGACGTGCCCCTCCCTCCTTGCAGCGCAAAAAATCATAATTTTTGTTCTGAATATAGCATTATGTAAATATAAATATTACGGTTACATTTAACTTAACACAAACGGAGTAACCCGGAGCGTTTGAATTGACTGAACTGGTTTTTCTTAAATTACTGCTATTTTAAATATAGCCCGTTTGTTCGTTCTATTCTACCACACAAAATATTTTTAATAAATAAAAGTTTAACATTTCAATATACACGTACAAACATACAATATCGATAATTAAAATAACTACCGAAATTTGATCGCACGGAGAATTTCAAACAATCAAGTATTCCTATATTAATACTTTACTTATAATTAAAATTTTTCGAGTTACTTGTACGCAGTAGCATAAGAAAACGACCAAATTTGTATCTTTTTATACTTTTTAATTAATGTTACGCATCCGCTCCGAAGTTGGTTCTCGCATAAACTATCAAAAATTATAAATGTGAAATAAAATAAATTATTGGCAACGAAATTAGAATATTAAAACACAAACGGTGAAATTTAGTCACGTAAAAGGCACATTGATTCAGACGGCTAAATGGGTAATTCTAAACGTGATTATGTTTACATTGTTCTCAACAAATGCAACAGAAATAACTGAACGGCAAGTTTTAGGTTCTTAGTTATGACTAGTTGTATATTGGATTAAGATGAAAATTTATAACGAGTTGAATTCTTTTTAAAATCAAAACGAAATTATACCTTTCAGATTAAAAGTACTTCTAAATACCTTCACGATAATAACAAATTTAGCAGTTCCTACAGGTTAGCTAATTATTACACGCATCTAATAAAAATCTCGTTATAATCCATAAAAATAAAAACAATTTTAATTTTAATCTTGATTTCAATTGCAATTTTTTAAAATTCATCCAGCCTGAAATTATTTATTGTTATCGATGATTAACCGTAAGGACATATTTTTTTTTTTTTTTATTTATTTATTTATTTATTTGAAAGATGCTCGACTGCATGATCATTTGCATCTTTTATGTAATTACATATGCTAATTATTATAAAGTATTATAAAGATTTGTTAATTTTAAAAAGGAAAATAAATTATTAATATTATTGATATCATTACTTAAGATAATGTCCAAAGTTGCATTTCCAAAGCATGTTTGTCGCTGTGTAGTATACCTCGCGCATTCGGACAATATGTGGGTTATGGATAGCTGACACTAGAGCATGCAGTACGTATTAGTGGTTCGTCCTTTTCAAAGATATAAGCGTGCGTTATGTGTCCGATTCTTAAGCGTGCCAATATAACTTCTTCCCGGCGATTTCAGCGGTAACATGTATACCATTCGGAAATGATCGGTTTTATTGTATATAGTTTGTTTCCGTTAAAACGCTGTTCCCCCATTCGGACTGCCACGATAACTTTATGGTATTTCATATAATTTAGCAGCTATGTTTTTTAATGCCGATTTCTCATATTGGTAGCATGTTGTCCTTCATGAGTAAAGCCCCGAATTTCGATATCAAATTTGCTGCAGAGCAATCTACAGTGCACTGCTAGTGTGGTCTTGGTGAACGTACTCTTGATTTATAAAGCGAGGTATAAGTTGTTGAATTTATAATTTTACCGTAGAGAGGATTATGAGGAAGATGCCAGATTTTAAAAAAGTACTTCAGTGAAAGTAGATTTCTCCGATCGCTGAGTCGGAATAAGTCTGTTTCCACTAGTAGGCTAACTGTGAGCCTGGTTTTTAAAGCTCCTGTAACGAGTCGCATCGCGATGTTTTGAATTAAGTCCAGCTTTTTGAGCGCGTTGGAATTTGCACTATTATATAATATGCATCCGTAGTCCATTTTTGAAAGTACCAGTGTTTTATAAAGAAGTAATAGGGATTTCCTGTCTGCACCCCAATTTGTGTGCACTACCATCTTTAGGACGTTTAGCGCTTTGTGGCACTGGATCTGTAAAGCTTGTATGTGATCTACCCACGACCATTTTCTATCGAATGTTATTCCTAGTATCTTCAATAACGTTGACGTTTTCACACGTTCATTGTATAGCGAAATATTGCATGTAGGTGGAAGAGGCCGTTGTATACCAAATGTGACACATACCGTTTTTTCTGTCGAGAAGGTTAGGCCTTGTTTTCCAGTCTATTTGACAACTTTATTGACTGTATGCTGTAGTGTTGTTTGGATATTTTTGATATTTGTACCGGATAGGTAAATGATCAGATCATCCGCGAATAAGCTATACTGAACAGGTGCTTTAATAACTTTTGAGAGTTCGTTAATTCCGATAACGAACAGTGTTGGACTAATTACAGATCCTTGGGGGGTTCCATTTTCTAATATTTTCGTCTCAGAAATAATACTATTTAATCTCACTCGGAATGATCTATCATGTAAAAATTCTTTTATGAACATTGCTAATCGACCACTTATCTTCCATTTTGTTAAATTTTGTAGGATTTTGTATCGCCAGATACGGTCGAAGGCCTTCTGGAGATCGAAACTAATGACCGCTGTATATTGCTTGTTCACAAATCCATCACATATGTAGTGCTGAAGTTTGACTAAAGAATCTATGGCACTTCTGTTTGATCGGAATCCGAACTGCATCGGGTCTAGTAATCCGCGTTGTTCAAGTTGCTGTTTTAGCCGATTGTTGACCATTTTCTCCATTAGTTTACTCACCGAGCTGGTCAGTGAAATGGGTCTACAACTACTGATTTCGAAGGGATCTTTACCAGGTTTAAGTATCGGGATTATGTAAGCGGTTTTCCGGATATCCGGTATTTTACTAGTATTCCAAATTAGGTTGAAGTATTGCAACGTTGTTTATTGGGAAGACGAGTTCATATGTTTAATCATAAGTATGTGGATATTATCGGGTCCAGCTGTTGTGCATTTCATAGTTTTTAATGCCGATTCGAATTCATTAAAAGTGAAAGGAAGGTTATTATATGCTTCGTCTGTGTTAGTAGTTAATTCAATGGGATTTTTCTCTTTTTTTAATTTGATTTGCTGAAATTTGTCTGAGTATTGTTTGGTTGATGAAGCGGCGTAAAAATAATCGGAAAAGGTGTTGGCTATTTTATGCTGATCTGTTATTAGACCACCCGGAATTCTGATGGTTGAAATCGTATTTAAGGTTTGTCTACCTGTGATACGTGTAAGATAGTGAAAAATGCCTCCAAACCAATCGTTATAAAAATTATACCATCGTGTCAGGCATCGGAAAATACTATCAACCTGAAAGTTTCAACCCGCTACCCTTTAAGGAGCGCCCCCTAGGGGCAAAATCTAAAATCGAGTTTTTTGACGATACTTTACTTTTACTTGAGAACCAGTTGGCCGATATTATTCATGCTGGGCTCAAATTGAAGATACTTCAAACGCCTGCAGTTAAAAAATATTTTCAGACTTATTCATCAACAAAACCTAACCTAAAAATGCATTTGAAAATTTCAAACCGCTATAAAAAAAAATTTAAAACAAACACCTCGCTGAAAAAATTATATAACACGTATTTTATGCTACACTACCATCATGATTTTTTTTAGAATTTTTAAAGAAGTAAACGCACCATAAATATAATAAAAACTGTTGTTTTTTTTTTTGCGGTTTCAGTTAAATTTAGCAGCTATGAGCTGATAAAAAATTTTTTTTAGCCTCAGATTTATACAAAATGACATAATAAGTACTTCCCAGCATTTTGGACGCAAAGCATATGAAACGAAACGTTTAAATCTCATTTTTCTGCTGGATTTTTGATTCATTTTTCATTTTTATGGCTCACAAAACATTGAAATGATCCATATTTCTCTTGATTTTCAACTACAATGACTTATAAAAACGCTCCAATATATTAAAAACAAAGTATTTTACGAGAAACTACTCAACTGAAATCAATCGAATTTTTAAAAGCTGGGAACGCCCCTTAAAAACTAAAAAAAAAAACGTTGTTTTTGTATTTTTGGCCGTAGTTAGCTCCCATGAGCTGGTACAAAAATTTTTTTTTGGCCTCAGGTTTATACGAAATAGCATAATAAGTACTTTCCAGTATTTTGGACACAAAGAATATGGGGAAAAAAATTAATCTCATTTTTCTAGTAGTTTTTTGGTTGGTTTTTCGGTTTTACGTTTCAAATGATACTGAAATAATTCGTATTTGTGCCTTCGATAAAAGGAAAAGAGGATCAGCTCTCAACTGCAGAAACCACTCTCGTCGCTTTGATTATTGAAGCCGTTCACGGTGTAGTAGGCCAAAAATGGATATTGCTTCACAACCAGTTTAATAATAAGTTGCAACACTACACAAATGTGTACTGGCAATAGAAATCGAACGAAAAAAATACATATATAAAAATATCCTCGAGGTAATATTTACAATTAGTTAAATTTACATACACAATGACAACGAACTACCTTCAGAATTATCAAAAATGCGGGTTTCTATATCTTCAGTAGTAGAATGATGTCGGAGTCCAGTTCCCAAAATATCGCATTTAAGTTAATACATGAAAATAAGAAAATTCAATAAGAAAAACAAATCATAATAAAATAAATACCATTTTTAAATATTTATAGCCCATTTCCTTTATCGAATAATAAGTTTAAAATAGTAATAATAAAGAGAAAAAAAAAAGTAATACGATAAAATTATAATAAACCTGTTTAATGTACAAAGATGTTACCAGAAAATCAATACAAAATGCGCCATGCCGTGACAGTACGAAAAAAATATATGACTGTATTACAAGAAATAATATATATTGGTCGAAAAGTACATCATAATTCCAAATATATTTAATTTACATGTGTATTATATGTTACATAGCTAAATATAGTATAATACTAATTATAGTATATTTGTGTGTATATAATACACATGTAAATGAAATATATTTGAAATATTTTCGTAACTGATAGCTCATATCACGCTAATGGCTGATGTTTTCTCATGGCATATAGAATCCAATATAGGCCTTACAATTTGGACAATAGTGATGAATATTTTTCATTGAATCTAAGCAGTATGGCAAACAAGAATAACACCAACAAGCCCTATAAAATAAAATTTGAATTAAACATTTTATACACGTATTTCGCGATTATTAACCTGTTTTAATATATATAAATAGTAAAAATTAAATACATTTTAAGTTCAGTGATTACAATGGTGCTAGTGATTGTGATGCCACCGGCCGGAAGTGTTGAAAGGGAAAAAATAACAAATATCTCGAATAATAATAAAAATTAAATTAAGAATAGCGATAAATCTTAGCCGATAATAATATGAATTTTATCAGGGGCGCTATACCGTTTAAATATTTTTGTATGACACTGAGGGATTAGCATTTAGAAAATATCAACTGAAACTAACGTCAGGAACATACTGAAAATAGTTTCCCTTTTTCTTTTTTTTCTCTGCACTATAGGTGGCCGGCAAGTTTTTTATATTTTATCAAATAGGCATTTTGATTTGAGAAGATCGAGAAGGGATGTGACGGATGGCGAATCGTGGGTCAGGAGTGACAAAGGAGGATACAGCGAAGTGAAACTAGAGCATAGGTTAAGGATCTTTGGACATTATGTTAGAAAGTGGGAGACGGTGATAGAAAATTTACATCTGTCACAGAGTGGTAGAGAAAGATTCTGAAATATATATGCATGTGTGAGGGTGAAATAGTCAATTCCTAGGCGGCTCAGCACCATCTAATCCTTTCGACCTTCTGGTTGAATAGTTTGACCGCGTGCTATGAAGTTTCCCGGTATGTTTACGCTACCACAAAACCCATAAGAAGGTCACCCGTAGTGGTGAATTTTGTAGGATTATATTTATGGAGTTGGCTATGAGGTGGTTTGATTTTTGGCGGATGTTATGCAGAGCTGTCAATGAGTCTGTGACTATTGTTTTTACGTGTTGGTTTGATTTAACGGAGTGCTCCGAAGCTAGCAGGATGCCATACAATTTTGCAGACAGAGCGGAAAATACGACTGCGCAACCTGCAAAGTCAGGAGCAGTATCTCTTATAAATGGAATTACGAGAGAATAACGAACGGATAGATAGAAATACACAATCCTGTATAGACAACATTATTCTTAAGGATAATTCAAATGATATTACCTCTCGGGAATTATTAATGCGAAAATATCTGACCACTACGTTATCAGTTATGTGTTTAGTATATTTGAACCTGAAATGTCGACCACTTAAAAACTCCCTGGAATATGTATTTGATGAAAAAAGGTTACACAATAAGATAATTAATTATAACTGGGACGAAGTAAGAAAGTTCACAACTGCACGAAACACGTATGATCATTTAGACTCAATTTTTAAAAGCATATATAGCGAATGCAATTTGAAAGTACGGGATAGAGAAAAGATGACTAAATATAGCCTTAAGAATGAATGGATGAGTCGAAAAATAATCAATTTTATGAAAATCAGAGATCATTTCTTTAAACTTGGTAAAGGAAATAGAACCAATATTCGATATAAAAACCTAATTCAGGAAATATCGAAATATAGTTACAACCGAAATAAGGAATGCTAAACAGAAGTATTATCAAAGTCAAATAGCGAAAACAAATAATGATTGTAAAAGAGCACGGAATATAATTAATATTGTTAATAAAAAAAAAAAAAACAACAATTGAAGATTTCATTATGAAATATTTTGAAAATACTGCAATAGTAGTTGAACAATTTGGTGAATGCTTTATACGTTCACTTGAGCAACATAGACACAAACGCCACACTCAGTTACTGAATGCTAACTCCGATAATTTTATTTTGTCTTCTTTTTTCATTCCACCTGCAAATAAATCCCAAATAGAGTTAACAATTAATAATCTAAAAATTTATAAGGCACCTGGATGGGGCGAAATTAGAGTTAAAGATATTAAACAAAACCGAAATTAACGTACATCGTTAACTATTCTATAAAGGAAGCTAACATTCCTGATGGGCTGAAAAAAGGCATTGTCAGTCCGATATATCAAAAAAGACCGCAAATTCAATTTGAAAATTATCGTCCAATAATAATTATACCTGAAATAGCTAAAATATTAGAATATTACATTGATAAACATTTAAGATAATCTGTGGAAATAAACAACTTACTCGATGAAAATCAACGCGGTTTTAGAGAAAAAAAATCTACGATAACATTACTAAGATCGATTGTAGATGAGATAAATATGAGACATAGATGGGGAACCAATTTCTAATTACACTTATTGACCTATCTAAAGCGTTTGACTATTATTGATTAAGGACTTGGAAAACTTGGGCATTAAAAATAATCAACTAAAGCGGTGTAAGAAGTATATAAAAAATAGGGAAAATATATTAAAAATCGCAGGCAATAAAAGTAATGAAAAAACTTCAGAGCACCGTATTGATCCCTATTCTCTTCTATGTGACGATAGCCGAGAAAAAAGACCTCTGGTGCGGAAATATGGGTTTTGCATTAAACGTGGGTTCTAGTACTTGTAGAATAAGATACAGTATGTAGTTTGTTTGTTTTTTTTTTTGCAAACTATTATTTAATGTCTTAAAACGTGCAGAACTGATTGAAGAAAATTGTTAAAAAGTTGAAAAACATTAAAAATTTTTAAAAAATCGTAAAATGTTTTTTCCACTAGTTGTCAGTTTTTTTTTTTTTTTTTGGTGTTAATTTTATACTTTTGAGCCATATGCCGCGACAAACTGAACCAAGTATGTGTATACTAGGGGGTTTTTGAATCGCACAACTCATTTTTAGAATTAAAATTGCTTTTAGTATGCAATAAAGTCCTAAACTAAGTCTCAAAATGAGTACCTAATGTTTAGGATCGTAATTTTTTGACAAAATAAACATATGTGCCAAATTTCAGCCGAATCGAGTGGAAGGGTCGATTTTACACATTCATCCGGCTATGCTCTTTGTGGTGCTCTGCCAACATATGTTGTAAAGGAATTGGGTTTCCATGCAATCTATGTGGTAGGTGGGGATGTCCGCTGCGATAGATAGCCGTGACTTTTTGCTGTATGCCCCATTCAAAATCGATTAATAGTTGTAAATTCTGTCGTCTGTTGTTGTCTGATTGCCAACATGGTTCAGAAATCGGTTTTCGCTAAAATGTGCTTTTCGATGCTCATTCATTTAATTCTCTATTAGTTCCAGTAAACGTTTATCAAATGCAAGAGGCTGAGTGCGACATTGGCGATAGCGTAACTCAATGAACCTGTAGATTAGTTTGTTTACTGGGAATATAAATGATTATAATTCAGTTTCCAAAGGTGCGATTCATTTATAAACACGTTCTACCCTTATTTTTAGGTAAGACAAATTTAATATAACTAGTATTTGAAATATCTTCACTTTATTCAACTTTACATAGACGTGATCTGCTTTGCAATTTCTCGAACTAATAATATTCTCTTCTTAAACCGATTTTTCGGTATATGTTTTTGCATAGACACAAGTACACTCTTAAGGAAAAAGTATTTATACTTTAAGCTTGTTGTGCAAATATCAAGGTTTAAGAGTTGAGCCGTTTTCGAAATTACGCTATTTTTTGAACAATCCGTTTTTTAATAATTTTATTTGGTAATCGTTTGTTTAAAAAATTTTCCATTAGTTTATTAATTTTAATAACTGGAGGAAAATAAAACAAACAACTGCTGACAGGTATCGTAAAATCATATTTAATTGTACTTATCAAAGAACTAATATATTATATCCCTTATTTCATTCGAAATATTTAATTTTTATAAGTGTTCTCGCACATTTTATAAACATTAAAAAATTATAAAAACGCTATCAATTAACAAATCAAAAATTTACATATTCAGATTAATTAGATAACGCATTATTACTTTTTTTTATGTAGGTGTAAAATCCGAAAAAACAATTCTTTTATAGACTTTAAATAAAAATTAAAAAGGAAAAAGAGAGCACTGTTGATCAGACAGACAAGTTAACTTGCTTCAAAACCTGTTTGGAAAATCTATTTAAGTTTTTTTGACATTTTTATCTTTTACCAAAATGTAACTTTTCATTATTATTTTGTAAATTTATTAAATATCAATAATTCATTTTAAGTAAACTGGTCAACAAGGTTTAGAAAATCATGAGATTCTCAGATTCATTGTAAAAACAAGAAACAGCTTCTCGAAAACCATGCACCTAATCTCGAATGTCGAGAAATTAAATAAAAGCAAAAATACTTTTGAACTTTTAGGTTTTTCTTTTTAACGAAATTTTTAATTTGTATTATATAATATTAAGTTTTAAAAAACATCTCTTGCTAGAAACAGCTCGCAGTTAGCAGCATAAAAATAAATAATTAGAAAAGATCGGCATGCTTTAGCCCATAGAACAAATTAATTCGTGTGACAAAATAATTAGCTCATAAATGTAAGAAATATGCTCTCCTCTCTCGAAGCGATTACAAAGTAACAGAAAAGGTACGTACGTAAAAAACAACACTAAACAACAAAAATGAGCATTACGGCTCGCAGTAGACTTAGTACGTGTTGTAACATAACTATTACACGACCGGCATTTTACACGGCAAGAGTTTGGTCCAAGATTCATTGCGCAATCTGTAGGCTCTGCAATAATAACAAAACGATATAAATAATAGTATAAGATTACATATATATACAAGGGCGTCGTCAGCGGGGGGCAGGGGGCAACTGCCCCCCCCCACCCTTAGAGCCTTGAAACTGTTAATCAACTGGTCATGATGAGCATTCATAGGCGCGTAATCATGGACAATTTCACAAAAATTATGTTTTAATTAAGATTTTATTCTTGTTTAATAAAATATTAAGAATTTACAACTTATAAATTTTATTTTTCCCATAACTCATATCCTCTTTTTATCATCTTGCCCCCCCCCCCCGGCTTATCGGCTGGCGACGCCCTTGTATATATATATATATACACATATGCGCCCACACAGTAACCGTAAAGCCTTTACATTCAAAAGAGATATGTACATTCCAAAATTTCTATGTAAATGTTATGCCTACTCATACATATATGGGAATAAGAACCGAGGAGACGAAAAGAAAATACTTCTTTTTAACTAATTAATAAGAACTCAGAAAGAGGTATTGATATAAAAAACTATTCATCAAGTACAAAAGATATAAATTCCGAATGATATCGAATGAAAACACAACTCAAATAGATAAACGTTCGATTTCATTAAATAGCATATAGTACAACTTCAAAAAGGTATTAAAGTTGCCTTTAAATTGGTCATCAGTAATTGCATGTCTTGGAATAAATTGAGAATTTTAGAAATCAATCGATTTACATTTGGTGGTCAATAATTTGTTCAGCCACCGTTACATTTTGCTGGATATTTTTTACAACACCAAACTAGCCAACTATATATTTTATAGATTTCGAATCCACAAGATAGTAAAGTATTATATAAACGTTTCAATAGCTGTTTCCGTATAAAGCTAATTTTGATTTATCTCTCAAGCAGAAGATTGATGGCTAAATTTTATCAAAGCACAAATCATACTGTCAGAAACACGTATTATTTTACAACGTCCCATTTCACACCCATAAGGTACTGTTTCTCCAGCTTCGTCCATTCCAACTTTGCAGTGGAAGGAGTACAGACGAAAACAAGTGGTGCACAAACAAACACAACTGAAGCACAAATAAATAACACTGTTTTGAAGCCTTATTTCAACATGGTCAAGATTACTCCTGCTCCTACCAGATGGGGGGGGGGCACAAACAAAAATAAGCGGTGCATAAATAAATACAAACGAAGCACGAATAAATGTCACAACTTTCAACCCTTACCTCTACAAGGGCACAGCTGCAATTCGAACAGTTCAGAGAGAACCTATTAAAATTGATCTCAGATGAGCTTAATAACCAGGTTTCAGAAAGAAGTGCGATACTAATATCACGTTCATCCAACAGCCGTTCTAAGGTGTTTCTGTTGCCCTTAATGCTCCGGCAGTTGTATTATAGGGCCTTAAGCAGGGTGGGAATAATGAATTCTTAGAAAGGCGGAAGTTGGAAGAAAGGAAGAATATGGAAAAGTAGGACAAACAGACCAGGCCAAAGAAGGAAGGAAGATGAAAAAGAAAACGAGAAAATAACCCTAAAACACCATTTCCATAGTCCGACAAAATAAAAAACGCAATACCGAGAAAAGAGGAAAAGGCGGAAAGGAACAAAAAAGAAAAAAGACAAAGTAATGTAGCTCCTTCCGCTCAGAAAAATCTTTGCACGAAGATAGGGGGATGAAGAAAGCAACAGAGAAAACAGTTATGGAAGAAAAGGATTTTAAAGACATCTAGGAGGATGATTCGATGCCCGTTACAGTTAGAGTGTAAAGCAAAGCGAGCTGAGTAAATACCACGAGACAAAAGTACACCGGTAAAAGACAACAATGAAATTAATGTAACTGAGCCCGTTAGTCGGTTTAGCTACACCGACATCAGTAAATTCAATGTTTAAGGAAACAATTACTGCAGTTGCAATTATAGTGTTAAACGCAACGAATAGTATAAACACCGAAACTCGCTCCGTGAGTCCCACTGAAGTGAGAAAAATATACAACATATTGTAGCGTAGAGTAGTAACCAAGTAACTCAGGCTTGACACGAGCGTGCCATGAGTACACTGGTGAACAAAAACATTGAAATAAATGTAACTGCGCCCGTCAGTGGGTTTAGCTACTTCAGCGTCAGTACATTCAATAATAAAGGAAACAATTTCTACAATAAAATCAATGGGCAATTCATCAGAATGTCTCAAAATCCAAGAAAGGGAAAAAACTATAAAAATATCGGAAAGGTAGGAAAAATACCATAGTAAGTGGAAACGCGAACATGATACGTACATAAATGATTATAAACTAGCATAAAAAAAAAGAAAAGTAACTGAGAGAAGGGAGAGAAAGAAGAAGGAGGCCTCGAATTTCTATTCTTTTACTATTTATTGTTGGAGAAATGAGTAGTTAATTAAAATTGATGAATCTAGCTAGAAAAAGCGGTAAAGATTCAACAAGAGAAGGAGAAGAAGCAATGATTTTAGATGCCAAAAGTTCTAAGAAAGTTTCGGATAGCGAGGAAAATAATGGAAAAGAAGTAGGAGGAGAAGGATTATAGATGCTAAGTGCGGAGTGATTACTTTTGATAGGAGAGAAATTTCCAGAGGACAATGCGGATTTATTAAGAGAAAGAAAGAAAGAAAGAATTTATTAACCACGTTCGTTACAATTGTTAATACTTATTATAGAACGATTGCGTATCGGCCCGTTAGCCTCGCCACAATATAGTAGTATAGACGCATACAAAAAATCAACGTTACGGATAAATGCTAATCAATTGCAGGAAAAACTTACAAAAAAAACCGGCGCCATAAGATAACATATGTTAATATTCGCATCTTACCAGCTTATTATTAGCCCACTTATATAATATTCTTTTACACACACACACATACACGCACTAAGCTCCGCCTACAGAATATACACTTTATATTTGCAACTCACTGCCTTACTTCAAAAGATTATGCTTAAGCCTACGGTGTTTATATTTGCTATACATATATTTTAGTCGCCTGGAATCGTAATTTCCGATTGGCCTAATTAGTTCATTACTGTGGACTTCACAATCTTTGCAGAATTTATATGTTATACCAAGGATGAAATCTTTTAAAAAAGAGACTCCTGTGTAATCATGCATATCCGTTACCTTTGCATACCTATTTGCTCGCAGTACGTACCTCAGGCACCTATTTTGTAGCACCTGAAGTTTCATATATGTGCTATTTGAAACAGATGACCACACAGGACACGCATAGGTAATGACAGGCCTTATTAGCATTTTATAGATGATTAGTTTATTACTACTGCTAAGGTATGATTTATACTTTAATAACGGATATAAAGCTGATATAGTTTTGTTAGCTTTTATACCTATGTGATCGATATGCCTGTTAAACGTGAGTCTCTTATCCAGTACTACTCCTAAGTAGCGCGTTGTTTCGGCCCATTGCACGGAGGCATTGTTGACAATTAAGTTATTGGGTAGAGCAGGTCTTCGCCTAGTAAATAGTATTGCTTCAGTTTTGGATGGATTTATACTTACGCGCCACTTCTTGAAATATCGTAATGTACGAGTTATGCTACTCTGCAACCTGTTAGCGATAGTCTGTGGTCTATGTGAACTAGTGAACAAAGCCGTGTCATCTGCATACATGGCAATTTCAGTATTTGGAAATTTCGGGAAATCAGATAAGAAAAGCGTAAATAAAAAAGGACCTAACACACTGCCTTGCGGTACCCCCGCTAACATGGGGTTTAAAGTATATTTAGAAGCGCCGACGTTTACATAAAATAGTCTATTTGTAAGGTAACTACGTATTAGTTTTATAAGGTAATTTGGGAAGTTGTAATTTATCATTTTATATGTGATTCCCTCATGCCATGTGTTATCGAAAGCCTTAGCTACATCAAAAGCCCACCCATTAGAAGGAGAGGGAAGACGGTTAGAAGGGAGCTTAGGAAATTGTGAAGGAGAATTGAAGTGGGGTTTAGTAGAAGAGAGTTCATGAAAGGTGGGTGATTTAGGACGAGGAGTGGATTTAGGCAGCGAGAGAGATGACGAAAGAGAAGAACTAGAGGATAAATTATTAGACCTGAAATGGAAAACATTTGGATTTAATTTCCTGTGGGCGATATCAGCGAAGGAAAATTGGTTACTTATATGCAATAGCATCTTTTTACCTTCTCTTTTTTTTCCATTTTTTAATGTTAACGTGTTTTTTAAGAATATATATTGACTCGTGACAAAAACGGTACTCCCGGTTACGGTAAGGTTTTTTTATCTTGTAGTGTCGAAAAATATTGGTTAATACGTAAAATAAATAATTAATCCCAAGTCCAAAAAATTTAAATTTTTTCATTGTGCCAGGAACTCCAAAAACAATATTTTTCGCTTCTCATTATTATTATTTTTTTTTGCATATCAATATTGAAATTATTTGAAAAAATTCATCAGTGTAATAGATCTAATTTGAAGCAAAATTTTTTCGATGTCCGACAGTTATTATTTAGGCTTCTAGAAAAGTTATTTATACCTTAAAATGCGATTTTAGAGGTATTTTTAACAAGATACGCTAAGAAGTCTGTGACCTTTCCATGTTGTAAGGCGGGGGAAAAAATTCATAACTGTATTTTTTCAAATTTTTTATATGTCGTGCGATACATTTACAAATGAAAGAACCCTTTGTTTTAACCGCTTTTTATGAGTTATTGGTCGATGGTGTCCATATTTTCACTGCTAACGGCTTAATACTTTATGTGTTATTTCTTCCTGTAATCGCTTGTATAATATGATAAGTTATAAATATTATATTTTAAAACCCTTAAATTACGTTACAAATGTTATATATTTTTATATATTGCACGGACACAGAGTACCTTTCAATTCATTAAAACATATAACTTTATTTATATTAAATTATTAAATTAAATTAAAATACAAGTTTAAAAAACATTATTAATTCACAAAATATATATAAAAATTCGTCCTACCGGTTTCGTCTACTTGACATCCATGAATATGTCAAGTAGACGAAACCGGTAGGACGAATTTTTATATATATTTTGTGAATTAATAATGTTTTTTAAACTTGTATTTTAATTTAATTTAATAATTTAATTTAATAATTTAATATAAATAAAGTTATATGTTTTAATGAATTGAAAGGTACTCTGTGTCCGTGCAATATATAAAAATATATAACATTTGTAACGTAATTTAAGGCTTAATACTTATTAGTTTTTATAATTATTTTATTTTTTTTCCACTAAAATTTTATTTTTAATCTTTGTATCATCGTGTGCATTTATCTGACCTTTTCTTAGACTTCCGATTTTCGTGTAAGCGTTTTTGTTATTTCCCGAAAAGAAAAAAAAAAACTTCAACAGTGAAATCAAATAACACAAAAAATTCCGTGTTCTGCTTTTTATAGCTGCCTACAGGTTGTTTTTTTTTTGGTTTTTTTTCTTATCATGAGCTGTGTATGCATAGGCCATTACGGCAAACGACAATTACCAAAGTTTAAATAACTGGAGCGATTTGGTTTGTTCTAATGTATGCCAAGGTTTGAGCGATCATTGCAGGATCATTGGCGAGGATCTTTCGTAAAGAAAAATTTAGGTTATATGACGAGCGGAATGTTGCAAATTTAGTACAAGTGGAAAGGATATGATGCACTGAGGGATAGCTCGGTCGGGAACAGAAAGGGCAGGTTGTAGGAGGCTAAGTCCTAATCGTGGGATAAAGATATATGCCCAATTCTTAAGCGATTAATTATTATAAAGTCGCGCCGGGGCATATTCTCCGGTGGCCACCAAGGCTCCGTTGATGGTTTTATTGAGCTTAAAAAGGTGTTTTGGGAAGCCCAGTGTAACCTCCATTCCTGCTTAGACTTATGTTGGAGTAGTCTCTTTATCGATGCTGGTTGGGCGACATCTGGGCTCACCGGACAGTAAGTTGCTGCCCGCGCAACCACGTCCACCCTATCATTGCCAGACACCCCAGTATGACCAGGAACCCATAAGTATGACACCTTGCAATTTTCTTTCATGAGGTCAAACATGATCTGTTAGATTTGGCAAAGCAGTGGGTCTTTTGGTTGCGAGCTGGGTATAGAATAGAGATGATTGGACCGAGCCAAACGCTTCGAAAGAACACGCTGCTGCCGCCTGGAGTTATGCTGTATCTGTTTTTGCGCCATCAGTATACACTGGCATATAGTCAATATACCTATCGATAGTTTGTGTTGCTTTTTCGAGTGTATCTTGTAAGCTGTTTGTTTGAGCATAGGTAAGCAGGGATATATTTATGTCTACTTTTAGGTGATCCCATGTTGCTAAAAGATTAGCTGGGTGCATTGTGGGGAATTTTATATTACTTTGACGTAAGAAAGCGAGGATTCCTGACAATGGATCATTTGGGAAACACGAGGGAGAAGGATGGTTGGAAGGAGAGTGAGACTAGTTGCGTATATGATAAGTAAGGGCATCAAGTTGCGAATAGTAACTCTTGTGGAAAAGAAGAGGTGGGACACCAGACAAGGCACATATGCTAAGAGAAGGAGAAGTCCTGTGGACACCAAATATTGTTCTGAGGGCAGTATGATGAATGGGATCTAAAGAATTCAGGACGGTTTGTTTGGCAGATGCGTACACCTGGCACCCATAGTTGATTCGGGATAGGATTAAAGCTTTGTATATACTAAGAAGTAATTTCGGACGGATATTGTATTTTTTATTGGATAAGTATTTTAAGATAGCCATGGACTTCAGACATCCTGTTCTCAAGTTAGCCACGTAGGAACGCCATGATAATTTTGAGTCAAATAGGAGACCAAGGAATTTGACATTTGGTTTAAAAGGAATTGGTGAGTTATAAAGATTTAAGGATATGCCTAGGGTAATTTGACGCCCTCTAAAGAAATCTAGGCACACAGTTTTGGAGGAGGAGAAGATCATGCCGTTGTTATCGAACCAGGACTGTATTTTAAGGATCGTTTGTTGGAGTATGTTTTGGGCATTAAGTGGAAGATTAGACGATAAGGATATATTTAGGTCGTCGATGAACAGCCGGGCTGAAACGGGCGGTTTAATGCAGTCTGTTATATCATTTATGTACAATACGAACAAGGTTGCGCTTAAGGCAGAGCCTTGTGGAATTCCATTCTCTGATGGAATGATTTGTGATATCGACGAACCGATTCTCACATTAAATGTCCGGTTGAACAAAAATCTTTGTATGTAATTTCCTGTATTACCGGTTATACCGACAGACATTAGCTTTTTTAATAATCCATGCGACCATACTCGATCGAAAGCTTTTTCATGATCGAAAAAAGTGGTATATAAGTGTTGTTGATTTTGGAAGCTTGTTAATATTTGCCTTTGAAGGCTTGCTAAATGATCGACTACAGACCTTGCTGTACGCCCTCCGGCTTAAGCCGAGGAAAGGATATTATTTTTCTCTAGGATAAAGAGAAGACGTCTGTTTACCATTTTTTCTAGTACTTTGGCAATTACACTTAAAAGGGATATAGGTCTATAATTCGCTGGGAGTGTGGGACTTTTGTTTGATTTTAGGAAAGAAATTATTGTGGCTAACTTCCAACAGTCTGAGATATTACCTGTTGTCCATATTTGATTATAAATGTGGAATAAAACGGTTTTTGCATTTAGCGGAAGATACTTCAGCATAAATGGATGTGTAGAATCGGGTCCGGGTGAACTATTGGAACTGTGGTATTTTAATTTATTGACATTGTAAAGTTGCAATTATATGAATTTACAGAAATTAAATTAAAATTTATTGGTGTCCGTTCTTGTATGGATTATTTACTTAAAAATGTGGAGGAATAGGAACAGAAAGAGAACTCTGTATAGTAATGCTGAGCAAAAGAATTAGCAATATCTTGCGAGTTGGATATTACTGTGCCGTTGCTGATGAGTGATACAGGAATGGGATTAGAATTAACACCATTTATACTTTTTATTTTTGCCCATACATTGTGGTTAGAAGAGGATTCGGAAATGGATGTTATAAAGGTATACTAGGATTCTTGCTTCTTTTTACGCATCAATATACGTGCAGCAGCTCGAAATTTTTTGAATGTGATGAGATCTGGCAAAGATTTTGTTGATTTGTATTTTCTTAATGCTCTTTTACGTTGGCAGATAGCGACTGCTATTTAATTGCACCACCATGGGACCATTCGGGGACGGCAGCAAGATAAAGATTTAGGAATTAAAGCGTCAACAGCCATAAATGTAGCATTAGTAGGCGTTGTTATATTAGCTGTTATGTTTGATGAAGGTTGACTTGAAATAATAAGTTTTTCCGTATAAAACTTCCAGTCCGCTTTGTGGAATCTATAACGAATCTTTTGAAGAGAGTATTGCATAGACGGGGGAGAAATAGACTGTATAATGATTGGGAAACGATCACTTGAACAAGTGTCTTGGAGTACAGCGGAGCTTAATTTTGAGAAAATGGATGGAGAAACAATTGCTAGGTCTATGGTTGAAAATGTATTGTATGAAGCGCTGAAGTAAGTGAAGTCTGGTGGTGGGAGGATTACTAGGTCATTATATAATATCAGTTTATTGATTATGGAGCCATGGTTATTTGTTGACGGTGCACCCCACAGTGGCGAGACATACCATCCCTCGCAAACGTTAAAGGTTTACTGTTCGTCATGAATAAAACACTATCTCCGCTAAATTATTAAATTTACTTACGATTTGGCTGAATGATAACTGTTGAAGAACTCGGCTGAACTACTGGCATCGTTATATTTGTACCTAAGGCAAAACAAAAACAGAAAATGAATAAAAAATATAGGATTACAATAAAAGTTCAAAAACGCAGTTATTAAAATTTATTAGCGTGAAATAGAATTGGTTGGTCACATTCCGCCTAAAAATGAAACGTCAAGGAAAAAAAAATATTAATAATAATAATTGAAAAAAATCAACTTGGCAGCATGGAATGTTTGGTAAGCCAGAAATAAAAGATACGAGGGGGTGGTCCCAGAAGTACCTGGCCTAACAAAGAAAACACAAAAATTTTGGAAAAAAATATCTTTATTTTTCAACATTATCTCCTTTCCTATACACTTTTTCCAGCGATGTTCAATAAGTTCGATACCCTGTTTATAATAAGAACCGTCGAGTTCCTCAAAATAGTCATTAACTGCCGATTTCACTTTTCCATTATTGGAAAATTTTTCGGCTTCGTTTAAACTCTGCTACCCAATATTTTACTTTTACAAACGAAGGAGCAGACTCTCCCAGGGTAGAATCTAGTTCAGCTTTTATATTGGTTGCGCTGAGACCTTTCAAATAAAAGTATTGTATGACATAACGATGACCGAATTTTTCCATTTTTACGAATTCACTGATAACATTCACTACTGATGGCTGCCAAACAAATACTAAACAACGTAGCGTCTTCAAAGTTGAAACTTTATAGATTGTGTACCTTCAACACAGTAATATTTTTCAAACAAATACCGTCATCTGTAGGTCAAGCCAGGTACACCGCCCTCGTAAATAAAAAAATTATTTTTTTATTTTTTAAAGATAGTCTTTTATTTATGCACTAAAAAGTACAACTTTATTAGTGTGCGACTATCAAATACGCACCGTAACATTAACATTTGAAACTACAAAATACTATTCTGAAAAATAAAAGCGGGGGCCGCAGTTACAAAAATATTCCGTGTGTGTGGCATTATGATGCGCAACAGTGGAACAACATTAAATAGTGAATGTAGTTTTGGCCTAGGATGTATTATGATATTAATATTTAATTATTATTTTTCAGAATATTTTCTAGTTTCAGATTTTAATGTTAAGATGTGTATCTGATAGTCGCGCGCTAATAAAGTAAAATTTTTATTTTTTTTTATTTTTTAGCCTGGACTTTTTACTATGTATTTCAATAAAAAACAATAAATTTAGAATTGTATTTTGCTTTATTTTATTCGATATTTTTATTATAGGGCATTTACAGTAATTTGTGTTACATTTATTATTAAATAATGGATCGCATTATTTCAATTATATTGTCTTTTGTTTTTCATACAATACACATACGGAATCCTCAGCACATGAAACACAATGTTCGACTAATAGCGATCTTTCCCATATGACCGAAAAAAAATATATATATTTTTTTGCAACTTTCAAGCTTTCGGCGCCCTAAAAGTTTGATTTTAAAGTTGGAAATCCAAATGTTTCAAAGTAAAGAAATACACAAAGAAACGTATTTTTTTAACCTTGTTCAAAATTTTTAGCTATAAAGCTGAGCCGCAAGCGGGGGCTACACGTCGTTTTTTTGTGCTTTTTTAAAGTTTTAGTAAACTTCCAATGCTCCTTCGTTAACAAAATGAAATACGGATTTTCTCCCGACATTCCAACAGTATTATATCATTTTCCCGGGGGAAAAAAAATATTTTTTTTCAAATGTGTGAGATTTCGAAGCCACGAGGGGCTAATTTTAATGTTGGAAATTTAGATGTTCTAAACCAAAGAAATATGCGTGCATGTGCATATTTTCATCCTTGTTCAAAATTTTTAGCTATAAGACTCGTGTGGCAAAGAGGGAGCTACATATTAGATCTCGCGCTTTTTTGAACTTTTCGTAAACTTCGAAAGTTTCATTAAAAAGAAATAAAATATGGTTCTGCTCTCGACAAATAGCGATCTTTCCAACGATATATCCGAAAAAAAGAAAAAAAAAATTTCCAAAATTTCGAGTTTTTGGCGCGTTGAGGGTCTAATTTTAAAGCTGGAAACCCAGATATTGCATAGTATTGTATTGTCATCTACAACAAGCATTTCTGCAAAAGGACACATTTTTAATTTATCGGGAAGTAGGTGAAAAATCGTTTCCGAAATTCCCCTCAGTTCGGCGCTCCGAGGGTCTAATTTTGAATCTCGAAACCCGGATGTTGCATAATATTGTATTGTCATCTCTATAACAAGCATTTCTGAAAAAGGACATTTTTTTTTATTCATCGGGAAGTAGGTGAAAAATCGTTCGCAAGATTCGCCCCAGACAGACAGAATGACAAACCGAGTTAAATAAAAGGCTATAACAAGCAGGCAGAGAATGAAAGCGACTGACAATAGCACAGCTAAAATATGAAAACGTGTGATTTTTGGTCGCCGGGCACCATACTATTGCCATCGGTTGATGGTAGCATTCGTAAAAACACATACCGACAGATTTGTGCAGTAAATTTTCGGCAATTTTTTTACTTCTCCGGTAATTAATCTGATATCTACTTCGAATCTGATCATAAACAAATAGACAACTGTGCACCGACACTGAAATTACAGGTATCGCTTGTTGGGACGCGGATGAACAAGATTAATGTAAGTGCTGCATTTCTCGCAAAAAGTAACTGCATTGTTGCTTTGCAATGTCATTATTCCTTTTTCAGCATGCAGCAAATCACCGCATACTGACTGGTTACACCACGAGCCGCAATTTGTTCTGGCTTAGCTCTTGTGCACATTATAACACTAGAAGAAACTGTTATTCCATCTTGAATATTATAAGTTATCATTTGCGCATAAAACAAAAATTTCGAGTCAGTCTAGCATAATAATCGATGTACCATTTATCAAAACAAATCGACCAGGTAAATATATATATCTGATATTTGTAAATTTAAATATTTATTACAAATTGCGTTTCAATTAGATTTCGGCAACATAGAATAAAAAAATATTGTCATTCATTAAAAAATTACTTTTCTTTTAATTTGTTATAAATTTTTGTTTTATACGTCAAAGTATATTATAAAATATTTGATTAATTACACGCAACAGTATTTTTTTATAAATTTTTTTTTTCCATTTTTAGGATTCCAATGAGATCGTTCAGAAACGAGAAAAATATCGAATGAAAATCAGGAACTCTAGAACGGTTTGACGTATAAACTTCCAAATTGGATCATAAATTACAATTAAAATTTTCTTTAAAGCAATAACTTCAAACTGATTACCCTAGGCGGCAAAAAAGCCGTCTAGGATAAATAATATGAAATATAAAACAATCTCAAAAACCACTTAAAAATTCGTAATTCATCACCAGATAAATCTTTAAAAGTGAAATTCAAAATATAAATCAAAATGCAGAAGTCCTTTCATAAAATCAAAAAATTACGATAAAAAAAATGTTTAACTCCCCCCCCCCCCCCCCCAATCAAAAGCAACAAAAAAAATGAGCAGGTAAATAACAGCCTGAATAAAAACGTTGAAGAAATCAAAATGTATTTCAAACATATGCATAATGGACCGCTTTATAGGAAAAATATGACCGAGCTTACAAATTTATATTCTGTCCCCTGGGGCGCCGAAAGCTCGAAATTTAGAAAAAAAAGAAAATGTGTCTCGGGGCATAGGGCAGAAATGAAACTTCAAAGGCATTTTCCCCAACTTCGATTTGAGGTTTTAGTATTAGTAACAAATTTACCGAGAGTAGGAAATCAAACGGGGAACCTGTGGTTCTTATAAAGATATATTTCTGAAGTTTCACTTGAAGAAAAATAAAAATGCCCGATGGCTTTCTTTTTCTGATTCTTTATATTCACTTTGAGAGTCATTTCCGTTTTGATGAAAACGTATCTGCACCGGAGATGTCACGATCGTGTCCACTAACGAAACTGCTATAGAGAAACGCGTATATTTTTGAAAAAAAACATTACAAAAAAACGGCGCGCAAATTTGACTGCGACTAGAAAGACAACAATGGATAAAAAAAAAAAAATTGCCTAGCTTAAGCTGAAATTTCGGCGGTGAAATTGCAAATCTGCGACATGGGCACAAGATTTCAACAGAATGGCAATACGAAAACGACTGGATGAATGCTGCCACGATCAGCTACGACGACAATTAAAACGGTAACGTAATAAGACGGTTTGTCTACCCGACATTACCGAATAAAATTACAACAATTAACATCTGATGAAGGTATCGACGTTTCTAGAACATCTAAATAATACTACCGCGTCAACCGCCCTGGCTGACTCTCGGCTCAATACTGCTCGGTGTAGCTTCTAAATGACGCACACTCGCCCCGGGCTCATATAGTAATCTCCGCTATCGGCCGCTACCAACAATACACACGCGCACAGTCTCAATGCCGGCACAACTGTCCGTTCGATCATTTCGCTAAAAAATCACGCTGCAGGTACCGAATCCGTCTCACTGCCCCACCGCCATTTCCATCCAGAACAGAAATTTTGAATGAGATTCGACAGATCCGGCCCATCAACTGGGTCACCCGGGATAATCATTCTGGCACTGCACCTCAGTCATGTCGGGCACATATCCCCGCTACCTGACTTACCCAAACTGATGTTGGGCAAGACTAGGGCAGCCCCCCACTCGACATCAACACAGAACACACAGCGTACTTGCAGCGATCCGTCCAGCTCAGCAAATTTCAACACAAACAACATAAATACGGACCCCGCTCGGGACATCAGCTTTGTCTTACCCAGTGGAACCCTCGTGCCCCCCTCCCCCCCATGAATCCATCTAAACGAATCACAATCTTCCTCCGCGGAGTATCCATCCATAACCGGACACCATGCCGGTCCTCAGCTATCCTTACATGCTGAAGTCACCTTGCGTACCTTCCGAGAAGGCACGTTTTTCACTGTGCCAGGGGGACGACTCGAAAAACACAATTTCTCACGTTTTATTTATTTTTTTTTCTGTTGTATAATCCAAACTACACCTAATTATAATTTAGTCCATTTGTTCTTTTTTCTGCATTGAAAATAATTTTTTGTTGTAAACCGCCATATTCTCGTTTATGTAAATGAATCAGTCAGATGAACCATTCATTTTTTTTACTATTTCTCGATCTATTAATTGTTATTTTTCGTTCTTTACTATTTGATTTAGCTTTAGGCGTCGGATTCTGAAAATAAACGTCTTGGTTCGTTTCAATTTTTACTAAATAATCAATATGTTTCTTATATATCATGCACAATTTTAATTCTATTCCAGTCTTAGCAATTGCCGTTACAACTAGTTTTTAAATATTTTCGCCTTCTTTTTTCATTACACCATGACAGTCTCTGGTTCTCGTGTATTGTTCTAAATCGAATCCATTTGCAGTGTGGCCATAGTGTTGGATGTAAATTCTATTCGTTTCTTCTTAACGGGATGGTAGGCGCTGTTTTCGCAGTCGTTGCCATAATTATTATTCATAATTAAGAACTATCTTTGCTTTATAGTGGTGGAGAAAGTCATTGAACTTTCGGATAGCTCTTTACAGCACGCTAAGTGTTCTATACACCTTTGGTACTTGATGGCTATAACTGCTTTTTAAACATCCCGCGTTTCTTCTTCCTTAATTATTTATAAGCTGATTATTTTGTCCATTGGTACTGTGGGTTCTGTAATTGCGGACGTGGCCATGGTATGCGACAACTAACTCCTTTTGCTCTTACCTTCGGCAATGTCATTCCTCCTCTTTTTAGGAAGCACATTAATTTGGCATTTATCGACGTCGATTATCATTTTTATTCCATCCATAGCGTTCTTTGTCAGATTCTATTCCTTGTGACTCATAATTACTACTATTTACACGTTTTAATGGGTAATCGTCTATCATTGGCAAGCCTAGGAGAAAACCCATACAAGAAAAAAAAAAATGATACGTGTATCGATGTGTACACCTGGAGGAAATGAAACTTCTTTGGCTTATATGTATTAAATTCTATAATAAAGTTTTATTTTAAATTAATTTTTAGGATGGAAAAACTAACAGTATGAACAAAATTTTCATTTTCAATAAATAATAAATCCAAAAAATTTTATTATGTACATTTATAAAAAAGTATCATTATCATTGGTCTATTTCAGTTATGCTTATGGGTGTTTCAGTACATACTTTTGTTATCAAAGGCGGCTTCTTGCGGTAACTAAAATAAGAAATATAAGTTTTGCACTCAATATCATCTAAAAATCTTGAAAACACTGAATCAATCGTTGTATTTGATTTTGCCGTTGATATCATCCTGTTATTTTGTAGAGTAAGTTCAAATTGTCTTTTAAAAATTCGATCAACAATTGTAGAGAGTTGTCTAAAGTAAAATTGACATTAAAATCTCCACTTAAAATCATAGGTATTTTGTCATACACGTTGACTTTAGCGAGGCGTCCATATGATTTAAAAACTTACTAACAGACTAAATGTATAATGTATCGTATCGTGAATATCTTTCTATAGAGTGGTGTGTACACGTACTTATTACATTTACATATATATATATATGAGAATGCTCATAAACTATATACTACACGAAGTAATATCTATTGTCGACAAAATTTTAGAGAAGACATTAACCACTTGTTATTTAATTGCACCCAGTTCGATAACACGAGACTTGCGTTTTCTAAAGACCTCATGTCCTGTGGTGTTTATCCTCCATTGTGTATTTTTCATCTTCTCTGTTCCAGTGATAAAATTTTATTTGTCCTTTTTAGGTTTATTGAAAGAAACAGGATTGTTGTTTGATTTTTTTTTTTTTTTTTTCTTACATTGTAGTCTTTGTCCAGTGTGGCTGTGGACTACCTCCTTTTTCTCATAATGCATTGTGAGTATTGCCAGGCAACTGTGGTCATAATGTGAGATAGAAATATTTATCTATTTATCTATTTTTTCTTTTGCTCCTTTTTCCAGAATGAAAAAATCGTGTTTGTTTCTGTTTTGTTTCATTAAGCATTGTGGGCACTGCCAGCAGTTGCGGCCATAATGTAGAATGAATGAAATTTCTCTTCCTGAATTTTCTATTATTAGTATTTTTTAATATCTAGTCGTGTCGTAGTTTGCTGGCCAAATGAACTGTTCTGTTCGGGCCAAAAAAAAACAAAAAAAAAACAATATAATATAAGTCCCGTAGTATAAATACTTAACTATACATTTACTTATTTTGGTATACTACTAGACCCAGACAGACACTTATACATACTTACACATACACACAGATACATACCTACCTTACGTTTAACGCGTAAAGCGTAACGAAAATTTTTCCCTACCGTGCCGTAAAAAGTTTCACTTCAAAAAAAAAAAGATTACTACGTTGTTTAATTTTTTGATATTTTTTGATGATGTACTTCTAAAATTTTTTTAACTTTACAGTTAACTTGTTTCATTTCTTTCTTTAGTTTTTCACTTTACTTTTTCATCATTTCATATTTTTCACCATAAACGTGATCGCTTTTTCAATATCCTCCAGTTTTATTTTAAATGTTACCCACTGCCTTTAATAAGTTTTACTTAGTTCCTTTTAAATGTTATTCAAGTTTTTGTTTCCTTCCGATGTTTTTTTTCATCTATACGTTGGACCTTAATTTACGTTTACATTATCACAAGTTTCTTTTATATCAATGAATACACTGTTATTATGCCTTTTTTTTGGGCTTGTCGACGAAGTATCACATCCAAAAACAATAGGAAGAAGATTTAACTAATTAAAACTTGATTCGATCGGAAATGGCAGAAATAAAGGAACCAATGGTAGGAACAACAGACTGAGACGGAATGGACAGGATATAGGAAGCACAGTAGGGAGCAGGAAGCATTAACTTTAAAAGGAGTAAATAAAGGGAAAAGCGTTCTGTAAAAAGAGCAGAACACTGAAAGAAAATGTGATAAGCATTACAGATAAGTTCCTCATTTGGATATAGATGACAATAAGGGGAGAGGAAACGAAGGAGAGACGATAACGGGAAGCGGGCAATAGAGTGTGATTGAAGCGTAGGCGAATAATAGGGACAATAACAAAATGTGGAAGAAAAGGGAATTCTGAAAACCAAGAATTAGAAGGAAGGTTAGGTTGAATTGAGAGGTAGAAGGAACTATCACTGGTAAAGGAAGAAGGGTACACATATCCGACTAAAATTTAAAGTGAAATTTCTTACTTAAGGACAATAGATTAGAACTAGGGATCGTTTTAAAGTAAAAGCGGGAGCGGGCAACAACCTGAAAGCATCCGCCATTTCGTTATTCTCGATGCCTCTATAACCAGGCACCCACAGCAGATCAACGCGGATAAAGTGATGGAAGGAAAGATTGTGTGTATGAGTGATCGTATACGAATAATGATGAAGTTTGATGAGGAAGGGGGAAGAGGTGATAGCCTGAAGGGCACTCACGGAGTTAAGATATTATCAGATAGTGGGAAAAGTTACGATTAGAGGAGATGTAAATAATTGCACGTAGGATATAGCCATCAACTCGGCTGTAAAAATAGAACAAAAAGGCGGAAGACGAAAGGATTCGGAAAAATTAAAAGCGGGGATAATAGCCCCGACGCCACTAGGCCCCTAGAACCATCAGTGAAGAAGTACATGAGGAGGAAAGAAGGAACTGATAATGCTGTGAAATTCCTGTTTAATAATCGCCCGGGGCATAGAGACCTGGAAGAATTAGAAAGAAAACGTACTTTGGGAGGGTGTGTGAAATCAAAATAATTAAAGGAAAAGTAAGGGAGATTATTAGTGGAAATTTTATGGGACGAAAAATAACTAAGACGACGAGAAATTATGAAGGTTAAGATGAGAATTTTATTAGGAACAAAACGACAGTTTCTGGAAATGGAAATGTAGGAAGGGATAAGTTGAAAGGAAATGCAAGGTACACGTTTAGAAAGAAAAAATAAGATCTTCGAACTGAAAGAGGAAATGTATATTAGATTCAGCAAGCATTGCTGAAATAGGAGAAGACTTAAGAGCACCGAGACATAGACGGAGACCGGAATTCTGTATTCTATCCAATTTGGAAAGAAGGAATTTGGAGGCACAACCATATAGATAAATGAACAGTAATCGAACTTGGAGCGAATAATGGACTTACACAAAAAAAGTGAAAACAAGAGGATCACCGGGATTCGATTGGTGATGAGGATTTCAATAAATTCAGTCTTTGAACAGAACGAGAAAGATAATTGATATGCTCGGAAAAGGTTAGTCGACGATTTAGGTAAACTCCAAGGTAGCAGAAGCAACTAACGCAAGGAAGTGACATCCGATTCAGGGAAATATTGACAGAAGCATTTTGATCATTAGATATATTTATTTGTAAATTATACTGCATAAATATTCTCTATAATAACAAAAAAAGGAATTTTTAATTTCTTTATAAAAATTGTTATAAGTAAACTTAAAGCAACAGTTTTTCTAGTTTCTACCCAAAAACAAAAAAAAATAACAAAAAAAATAACAAAAAAAAATTAAAAATTAAAAAATATAACTTATTTTATTATATTAGTAAGTTATTTATGCTTAATAAATCTGTATTAATTTTTCGTTTATTAACACATTTTAAATACACTTTCTGCTGTTTTTTAAGATTTAAAAAGGAAATATTAAAAAGAAATTCTTAAGCTCTAAAAAAATTAAGAAAAGGAAAAACAAATTATTCTTCGATAGTTTTTTAATGAGGAATTTAGATAAAACTAGTAAAAAATGTGCGCATTGTTTTCAATTTGTAATAAAAACATTTGTTCACTTACAACTCTTTATTTAACGTATTTTCCTTTCTTTTTTTTCTGGAGTACATGTCACGCTAAATATCGATAAGACTTTTATTTGCAGCCAGATGAAACGGGTGGGATTTATACAGCATTGGACTTGGAATAGAATAACTCGCAAATATTCCTTATCGGAGTCGCAGTTTTGTATATTTACGTTAAACATTTTTAACAGTATCTTTTGCCTTCTGATTTTCGTGTAAACATTTTTGTTATTTTCCGAAAAGAAAAAAAAAAAAACTTTAACAGTGGAATCGAATAGCACAAAAAATGCTGCGTTTAGAGTCTTTTATGGCCCTCCTGTTAATGACCGTGGAACCCGACGTAGAATTATCTTTTAGACTTCAATTTAAAATTCGACAATTATGACGCGTTGTTGCCAGTACGAAATCGTTCGTACGCTAGCCCGTCTCTTTTTTTATCTGCTGAATAAGCGAAATCCTAAATATAGGCGAAATGGGAATTAGGCAAAATAAGAAGTTACCGTAAAATTTATCACAGAATGAAAACAAAGAAAAATAGATGAAAAGATTAAAGCACAAGAAAAAAAAGTATAGTTGTACATCACACTTTTTTTTCTTTCTTTTCTTTATCAAAAACAATTTACAAGTATTAGGTCGGCAGAAAAATAATGTTGTCTTTGTAATCAAAGTACACACCATTGGAGTCAACACATTTTTGCAAATGAGAATCAAGTTTATTTACAGAAAAGTGAACTTGATATTTGCAGACAAATTTTGCGACATATCATCTCTTGCTAATGTTAAAGGCGTACTACTGTTCATTATGAATAAAACACTATTTCTGCTAAATTATTAAATTTACTTACTATTTTGCGGAGCAAAAACTGTTGGAAAACTCGGCTGAACTGGCTGCGATTCATAAGCAGCTAAAGGAAAACAAAAACAGAAAATGAAAAAAAAAAGGGATTACAAAAAAAAGTTAAAAAACGCAATTATTAAAATTTATTAGGTGAAACAAAATTTATCACAGAATAAAATAGAATATAGATGGGAAGATAAAGCACAAAAAAAAAAAGAGTATGGTCATACATTCAACTTTTTTTTATCAAAAACAATTTACAACTATTAGGTGGGCAAAAAAATAATGTTGTTTTTCCAACCCTAACTCTAAATGTATATCAACTTAAAATAGACTTCTCATTAATTAAAGTAAACACCATTGGAATCGACACATTTTTGCTAATGAGAATCAAGTTTATTTATTTACAGAAAAGTGAACTTGACATTTGCAAATAAATTTTGGGACATATCATCCCTCACAAACGTTAAAGGCGTACTGTTCATTATGAATAAAACACTATTTCTGCTAAATTAATAAATTTACTTACCATTTTGCGGAGCGTAACCTGCTGGAGCACTCGGCTGAAATGGCTGCGATGCATATGCAGCTAAAGGAAAACAAAAACAGAAAATGAAAAAAAATATATGATTACAAAAAAAGTTAAAAAACGCATTTATTAAAATTTATTAGGTGAAATAAAATTTATCACAGAATGAAAATAGAAAATAGATGGGAAGATAAAGCAAAAAAAAAAAAAAAGGAGTATGGTCATACATTCAACTTTATTTTATTTTATTTTTTTTATCAAAAACAATTTACAACTATTAGGTCGGCAGAAAAATAATGTTGTTAAAAGCAACCTAAACACATGTATATCAACTTAAAATAGAATTCTCATTAATTGAAGTAAACATCATTGGAATCGACACATTTTTGCTAATTGGAATCAAGTTTATTTATTTACAGAAAAGTGAACTTGACATTTGCATAAAAATTTTGGTACATATCATCCCTCGTTAACGTTAAATGTTTTCTGTTTATTCTCTACTAAATCTTTAAATTTGCTTACGATTTTGTGGAGCGCTCTGCTGAAATTCCATCGGTATAAATGAAAAACAAGAAAAAAAAATGAGAAAAAATATCAGTTGATAAAAAAAAGTTAAAAATCAGAACAATTATTAAAATTTATTAGCGCGAAGTAAAACATTATACACAGCACTAACTATGGCGATTATTGGTAATGGGCAATTGTAAAAGTGAACGTTATCTTATCTTTTCGAATAGGTAATGTTAACATGTGAGTAATTCGTTTTTACAATGTTTATTATTTCGATTATCGGTTCTAGAGCGTGACTGAATTATTTCCATTAGAGTTCTTTTTATTCTTTATTTACTACAGCATGCAAATTTTTTGATTATTGGTAGAACACCTGCTTATCAGCTCGAGTAATAATAATATTACATTGATTTGTTATCACTGTTTCGAATAACACCATTTGAACGGTAACACGTTACGTTGTAGCAACGTAACCAGCACTCCGTCGACGTGTAATTCTATTACCCGAACTGAACTCTTTCCTACGTGTGAACAAGCAGTAATACTACACGCAGTTAGTAATATTAAATTCAGAGAATCCATCAGGGCTGTCAGTGAAATCGTTCACCCGTCCATAAAAAGAATAGCCGATAAACTCGTTAAAAAATACACCTCTATTCTGGTTAACAATGTACACTCATCCAATTAATACATCTGAACATCTTGTAACCTTTAATGTATCTCCGCATATCCCGCATGCTATTATTGATGAAGCTCTATCAACGGTTAATTTGAAATTAACTCGCCAATCAGGATTGGTACTAATGATGACGAATTTAAACATATCAAAATGTTTAGATGTCAGGTCTGCATACAACCTGCCGATGACGATACCAACAGTATTCCTGACTCGCTAAACAGAGCGGTTTAGAGTTTGCCTATCGACTGACGTGCAAATCGGGAGACCATTCAAACGATAATTGTCTCGAAAAGGACGAAGAAGAAGTGGAAAAGATAGGGTATCTTCTGAAAATAGATCTGACGGTAGCAATTTTTATCGGTCGTTTCGTTCAATTCAGAACGTCGAAACTACCTATTTGTACAATCGGGTACATATATGACGAATAGGTAGCGTTCATGATAATTGTTATATGCAACAAGCGTACACACAAGACTGTATTTGAAACTGATTGTAGGGGTTTATTATCACGCGGCAAATGCAGTCCTGTTTAGTGATGGGTAAGTTCGTTATTTTTTCGGATATAGATCCGGATTTGAATCGCAAGTTCGGGAACTGCATCCCAGATACGTCATCGAACCCATATAAATCCGACATTTATGTAAACAGTACACACTCAACACTGGTACTAGTTTGCACTGGTTGTCGACGCAGCGTACTGTTTTACTAGTATACAATACGAGTCGGTGTGGATACTAGTGATGGATTTTACAGTTCTTTTAGCGGATCAGTTCACTATAAAGAACTGATTCAAAGATCAGATTCCCAAAGAACTGATCGTTTACAAAAATCTTTTGGATCTGCATGTAAACAAACCTTACTATACTAAACAACAGTGTAATCGTTTTTATTTTGTCTATCCGGACTGTATCTTCCGAACCGAATGAGATAAAAGCGTGATTTTTGTAATCATTTTTATTTTGTCAGTCCGGGCTATTCGCTCCGGCTCATTCTGTTCATTCGCGTTTCACCCGAATCAGTTCGTACAGAACCAGTTCTTTCAATTCTTTTTCATGAATCAGTTCTTTCAATCAGTTCGTTCACGAACTACACATCACTAGTGGACAGGCTCCCTAGCAGCAGTGTACCTAACGGCTATTAAAAAAACTACATTTCGCTCACTTATGCGTGTCTTTATGTTTTTCATTGCTATTATCAAATGTACCTACATCATTTTATTCTGGCTTCTTAATACGTTCTTTACATATTTATTATTTTCATTATATTCAACTACTACAATATTGGTTTCACTTTGTACACGGAACAAAATTGTAGCGTCAAATCGAATATAACATTTATAAAGATATTGTAAGAAATTCTGTTAAGTCGCTGTTCTAGGCGCCAATGTTACAAATTCCTTCGATTCGGATGTCTTTATTCTAGGGTCAATGTCATGGATCTCCCCTGGATAGCTCCTACTATGAAATGCTGCTGTTTCTCTTCTATTTGGCTCCCAATCCGAAACCTCGACAATTCGACGACCCCGGATTTTCTGAACGACCTAGAAAAATAAAACCACCTGACCGACTGACAGCGAGGGTTAGGTTTTTGTTGATATTAAACGCGCAGAGGCGCGAGCGATGAAAAAAAAGAGAAAAAATACCTCCTATCGCGGAGTATCACCGCGGACACGGGCACTAGTGTTCCTATATTTCGGCCGATAATTATTAACTACAAAAATTTAAAAAAAATGATAATAATAAAATGACAACCAGTGTTAATACTTGATTTTTTATTGGCTTCGTAACAAGACAAAATAAACAGATAGATAAATAAATAACTGACTACAAGACGCGTACAAAAAAAAAATAAGAAAATTTTCGAATGCTTCGAGGTTACAATAAAACAAATCGCGCGACGGCAAAAACAGAGAGACAAAACGACTAGCGACGACAACGGTCTTGCCGTTCAACCGGTTGACTCAAGACACAACAATGTGTGAAAATCGGTGATTAAAAGTACAACAATTGTATCGCCAATTGTTCCCCGATAACGGACAATTGCAAAATTCCTCTGCCACTCGGCGTATTACGCATACCATCTAATACATAGTTCTGCTAGCCGAACAAGACGCAACTTTTCGGAATTAATATGCACCCACGGACACAACCACATCCATCATCTCCAAGTGTCGGTAATTCATCGAATTCTATCAAACGGCTCGATCGCAAACACTTACACATGTACAAGTAGTGTGCAGTGAACTTTAGGAACCTGATAAACTCCGATACCGATGTTCGGCACTTGTGTATTAATTCCATCTATAAATTAACCGAGAGATAGCGCCGAATATATCATTCGACGCAACAAAACCAATAATTTAGAATTTTGAAACTAGGTTGCGTCAGTTCGTATCAACATTAAAGAGAATTCGTTGAAATTGATTTATTAATTTAAGCTTCTAAAATTGTAAAAATAGGCAGATATTGTACCAGTGCACTGAAGATTTTGCACATTAAATTACAGATAACCATAATTTACATTTATATGTTATTAAATTCGAAACAATGATATGCAATTTTAAATTTGTAATATCGTATGTAATTTTCACCCAGTATTTCTTCCTTAAACATTTCTGTGTCACTTTTTTTCGAAATATTTCAACACCTAAAGAGCTTCGATAAGGAATCGAAGTATGGTTTCACAATCTTCAAACTGAGTATTTTCTTACATTATAAAAAAAAAAAAAAAGATGATACAGCTGATACTGTAATATTATGATTTTGACTTTTTTTAACAACAGCATTAAACATCAATCCTAAATTTCTCCGTAACATATATAGATCACTTATCTTATCAAAAATCAACTACGGGTGCCAGGTGTACTCTTCTGCGGGTAAATCATTACTGAAGTCCCTCAATCCCGTGCACTATGCCGCTTTGAGGACTATCCTGGGGGTGAATCAAACATCTTCGGCAGCCAGTATGTGCGCTCTAACCTGCTGCCCTCCTCTTACGACCGAAACTATTTCACACTACGAAACACGTACCGTTATCTCAACTACATACAAAACTTTCCTTTTCACTTAGATAAATGCCCTCTCAAGCCAAGTTTTTTAGGTGACCCCCTGCTGGAGGTAACGGCTGTCTTGCAAGGATACGGGATCACGTTACTAGAGAGGCCAATACCTAGCCCAATGATTATGATTCCCCCCTGGATTTCCAAAAAAAAAACGAACATCGATACATCGTTGAAATCGAACCAAGGTACAAAAAATTTCCAGTGTTCGGCAGAAATGGCAGCCAGAGCAATTAGTCAATACGTGGACCACCTAGTATATTACACAGACGGAACTAAGGCAACAGGCGAAGCAGGACCAGTACCGACATCCTGTGTCTTCGTGGGGCAGGGCATCTCACACCAAGCTAGACTTAACGATGCCTGTGATGCATTGGATGCAGAACTGCACGCAATTAACAGGCTAGAGCAGGAATTTTACATAATCAATTCTTAATCGGCTTTAATTTACGGTAAAATAAAAACAGAAATACATGAATTAATTTGTAATTTCGGAGTGATTTTAGTCGACGGTACGAGGAACGAAGTATATAGACGGAGATGGACGTGATGAATAGGCAAACAGAGTTATCTTAGAAGCTCAAGGAAATTCTCGGAGTATGAGACAAGAGAATGTCCGCTCAGCATGATAAGAGACCGAAGGAAGCCAAGGGCGATTATTCTCGTTGTTCGCTAATTAACGCCTCACGTCATCTTGATAGAGTGCATACGTAATAATATTCATCTAGTCATTGTTTCTGTGTAAATCACGATTACGGTCAAGTTCCTGATAAAGACAGAAGCAAACCAGTCATCAACTAGTATCTATCAGTATCTATTCGAAACAAAAGAAAACCCGAAAAATGGTTAAATAAAGAAAACGTAGCAGTTACTTCAACAACGAATTGGGTGCGGGAAGGAAGCTAAGGCAAAACCGCGGATAGCCGGAAAAGCCAGCTTTTGGTGAACGTACAGTTCACCAGAGTCGACCGAAGAGCGAGCTCGGAGGAACTGACGTAGGACTCCAGTACAGGCCAGAGCCTGTTTTTATTAATTTTTGTCGCGAATAATTCGAGTGTCGTTTATGTATACCCGGAACCGGTGTCCCGAATTTATTTGTGAGCGGTGTGTAACATTTAAATTGTGTATATTTTCACTTCGTGTGTTGTTACGTGAATCTTTTGTATAAAAAATAATACTGATAATAAAACCTAGTCCCGAGTACGTCATATTAGTGTGTGTGCGAAGTAAGTAGGTAAGTTTGGCAACCTTTTGGCTTTATCCCATACCTGAGCGGCAATGGTAAAAAAAAAAAAAAAGTCAAAGTAATTTGTGACGAAGTTAAGAAAAAGGGGAAATTAACGAATAAATATCACCTAATAGGTAGTATTATTGTTTTTCACTGATCTGGAGACGTGACAACCTGGCAACCATCGACAGGCCCTAATAAAACTATAAAAAAAAAAGTATAAAAAAAAAAAACAACGAACCCGTTTATCGTAGTTTGATTGGGTCCACGCTTAGTCGAGCTGCTAGAAATATTGGCGAAGGACCACGACGATATCTAAATCGCAAATTAGGAAGAAATTCTAGAATATTGTCGAAATATGGCTGAGAAAAGAGTTTTGAGAAGTGATAGAAAATCATCTGGCGATGGTGCGGGTAATAATTTAATTCGAGGTTTAAAAAAGATAGTGTGATACCGGTGGCGAGACGAATAAGCAGAGAGATGGTAAAGGATTCTAGGTTCGTTGGTTTGGATGTTTCGGTGACAGATTCAAAAAGAGATGAAGTCGATACGGAAACATCACGAGAATCAGAAAGGAGTTCTATGGTGCAGATGCAATTGTTTATGAAATCGTTACTTAACAATATGAATAATAATATAAATAATAAATTTAATGATATGAATTGATATGAATAGTAAAGTTAATGAAATGTATAATAAATCTGATAATCAGAGTAATATTTTCAATGATAAATTTAGGAAAATAGAAGAACAAAATATCGTAACTTAACTATGTACGTAGAGAATGTAGATAAAAAATTCGTCGAACAACATAGGATCTTTAACGAGAAGTTTGAAGGAGTATAGAACTCAAATTCATAGGGATATGTAAAATAAACTAGGAGAAGTGAAGGTTAGACTAGACGGAAAGATAGAAGATAATTTTAAATCAATGTAAATCAAAAAAAGAATTACGGGAATTAGTAAGAGTTTGGAGAAACAGGGTAGAATATTAGAAGATTTGGAAAACGGAATTATTACACGCATCGGAAGTACGGACAGAGACTTGGCAGAAACGGTAGAGAGTAAGATTAGGAGAGTTAAGGAAGATTTAGAAAGAGAAATGGAAAGAAAGGTTGAAACGGAATTCCACAGTATAAAGGCCAGACTAGAGGAAAAGGAGAATGAGATGGGAGACTTAAAGAGAAGTGTTGATCAGAACAGGATTTCGTAGCGCCGGTAAAATATGCGTATAATATGGAAGATCATGTGAGGCACTTTAGTGAGAACAATAAGGAATATATAGCAGATCTAAAATCATTGTTTGGTAGGTATAATCTCAGTGCGAAGGAGAAAATAGAGACGGCCATCAGGAAATTAGACGTCTCCGAGCAACTGTGGGCTAAGAGTGGGTAGCGGGACATGAGAAAGAGCTAAAGAGAAACTATTAAATAGATATTGGGGTCCGGTGACACGGCGGAAAATAATTGCGCAATTTTATTCTGATGAGAATACCTACGACGCAAATAGAAATTATGGGGAGTATATAATTAGATGGATTAATCGATTGGAGTACTACCTAGATAGGCCGCTGTCGGATGAATAATTTGTAAATACCATCAAGCATAAGTTACCGAAGGAGGTGCGAATTATCCTGAAGTGTGACCAAGTTAGTACGAGATAAAGATTGCTGGAATGTGTTCATGAATAGAAGAAACCGAGAAGCAAGACAAAACTAGAGATAAAGGGTAGTAGTGGGAGTTATAAAAGAAGACTTAACATGATAGAAAAGAGTAAATCAAGTGCCAGGTTGAACAATAATAATAATAAACAGAATTCTGAGAGAGGAGATCGTTCGTATGACCAGGGTAGAGAAGCCTAAATTGCACGATTCAAAAACTGCGAATTAATCGGAGTTGGTACGATTCTGTGAGAGGTATAGCATATTGAGACCAGCTAGAACCCCAAAAGGGAGTAATAGAGTAGGATTATGCATCTCAGGGATTACCACTAGAGCAGCGGTTCCCAAACTTTTATGATCGCGGAACCCTTATAAAATCAATTTTATTTCACGGAACCCTCAGTGCCAAATGAAAACTTAACAAACAATTGTTGATATGTAAACAAAATTTGATTTTTTTCTTTTTAATTACAACTTTCACTATGATTCCACATTCTATTAACTTATAGTAAAACGTATCGCAATTTCAAATATGTAAATAAAATAGTTATTTAATAAAAATGTTTAAATAAAATAATGTGAAGAATGAAATTGTTTCACTGCTTTATTAATAACGGTTTTAAAACTTAGTTTAATATCCGACAATTATATTATTACATCCGGAATAGCACCTGAATTTGCTCCTGAATTTATTTTTCGTTTATGCATAAAAGCCTGTCTCGCGTATCTATATGTAGTTACAAAAGGGGGCAGAGTTAAAATAGCCTTCATTGCTACTTGAGGGTATTCATTTTTAATACTAACCCCAAAAACTCCTTTAAGTAACACTGATTTAAATATATATTTTAAAGCGGTGAACTCTGAATATCAATGAGTAATTCATATTCCAGCATTGATAAAGTTTCAGATTTATCTTTATTGATAAGTGGATTTTGTACCCAGAGCCAATGTCATTATTGGTAATCAGGAAGTATTCTGACAAGGATTTTAACAGGTTCGCCGAATGTTAACTAATGATATTTTGAATTTCAGTTGGTAATTCTATCGTATTTCCTGTAGTAGAATTTCATTTATAAGTGCAAAACATTCAACATTGTTGTTTTCCATGCAAGAAATCATCCAGAAATTTAGTTTCCTTTTTAGAGTTCACAGTAAATATGGTTGTTGTTTTTCCTTGTAAAGATGCAGTGACCTCGGTAAGTTTTCCAAAGATTTCGACAAGATAAGCTAATTTTATAGGCCACTGTTCATCATGCAAAACATCGAAAATGTTCACAGATTCCGACACCTTTTTTGCCTCATTTGAAAAACCTTCAACTCGTCTCGAAGTTTATATAACCTAACTAAAACTTTGTCTCTGGAAAACCATCGGACTTCTGTATGAAGGATGACCGATTCAAACGGACTACCCATTTTTCCACACATTGTTTCGAACAATCTTTACTGAAGAAGAGCACCAGATTTAATGTAATCTACGATCTTTACAGCTTCATCCAAAACTTTCTTTAATGATAATGGTATTTTCTTCATTAGAAGAGCGCATCGATGCCAAATGCAATGACTGTTGCTACATTTTGACGCAACATTTTCAATTCTTGATACGGTGCCTTTTATTTTTCCTACCATTGCAGCAGCCCCATCACTGTATACATCAATACATTTATTCCAATCAATGTTGTGTTTCCCCATATAACAATCTATTATATTGAACATTTCATCTCCAGTTCTGTTGGTTTCTGAAGGAGTGCGGATAAGCAAGTCTTCTTCAACAGATGAGCCAAAAATATACCTCACAAATACAAGTAATACTGACAGTCCAGCAACACTTGTTTTTCATAGATTGTAAACATATCAGAATGAAAAAAATAGTGTTAAAGTTCATACTCGTTTGCTAGAAATGATTAATAATTAAGAAGACATAAATTAACTAATAGCAAAAGCTTGCTATTGGTTAATTCATTTCTTTTTAATTACATCAGAATGATTCAATCTATCAATTCTCAACTTCAATGTGATCATACATTTTACGAATCCGGTCAGAGACAGTGTTATTGGACAATTGTACTGCTAAAACTTTCTTTACTGCTTCATCCCCAAATATGCAGCCAACTTTGTCAAACATACACATGGTTTAATTATATTCTCGGCTATCGTGAATGATGCACCTGTGACATGTTCATTATCGGCTTTTACAGACTTATTGCAATTGGACACTATGGCTTGATGCGATTATTTTTCTTTTCGAAAAAAAATGATGTCTTTTTCATTTAGATTTGCATGGTTTGTGTCAAAATGTCGCTTTAACTTTACTGGTACTAGTGAACTGTTTAGTAGAATTTTTTTTAAAATAAGGTATTGGTCCCATCCGGTTCCTCTGCGTTTCCTACAGGTATAAATCCGAAAGATAAATAAGATTCGTTGTATTTTCTTTTTTTCAAATGGGTCGTTTATGTTCGTTTCCGTCTCTTAGTTTCTCAGTTGCAGTACAACATACCATGCTTTCCAAATTTACGTTCTACATAAATAATCACCTTTAATAAAATTATAATAAAAAAACCAATCTATGAAATAACTAAAATTCTACCTCTTTGTGATTAATTTATAAATCATGTTTTAATACTAAACAATCAACAACTGCGCTTTCGGAAATATATTCTTTTTCGAAAGAATCGTTTTCAGAAACTGCGTTAGAGTTTAAATTTTTGTTTTGAAACAGCCTGCCAGTCCTAACGTCTATGATAAACTAAAAAAAATCAATCTGTAACTACATATAATCGAAATTTACATACGAAAATCACGTATAAACGAATGAACGTACACACAGTACCTTGCTTCCATGTTCAAACACTATTAAAAAATCATATTACCCTTCTCGTCAATTTAACCAAATTAGACAAAAAAAGGCAACCTATCATGTTACAAAACCGTTATTTAATTTTTTTATAATTACAAAACTGAATGATCAATTAATTTATAAGTCAGATCGGTATCAATTTTATTTGGAATGAACAAGTAATAGTTTTTGGAAACGAGCAGCCACTTTTCTATGGAAAATGATGTGATTATTTTTAAATTTTAATAAAAATAATACAAATTCGATTAAAAATTTATTGTAGAAATTACAACGTAAAATGTAATTCGAAGTTTCAAAAAAAAACTATTTCTTTTATGTCTTACGAAAATTTTCTGGCTTATTCTCGGTTTCCCGGTTTTTCCAGTTGAAAAGCAACCCTGATGATTTTCTTGCGGAACCCACTTTGGGAACCGCTGCACTAGAGCATTAAAAACTTACATGGTAAAAATAAATCAAAATCTTGGGGATAATGTAGTAATTCTGGTAGGATGCAACGATATCGAAAGGTAGTATGGTATTGTAAAATTCGGAAATGTAACGAAGAGATGAGAGTGCCAACTCTGCCGGTAGTGAATATGACGATAGTCCGGGCGTGTTATAAAAAACCACAGCAGGTAAAACAACAGGTGAAATTGCCCATTAAATTAGATAATAAAGTAGTGTAGACGTACATTTCTCTATGGTGCCTGGTCTGAATGCAATACATTATAATGGGATCGGATATTCTTTTAAAAAATTCGGCTAAGATAAGTTATGGGAAAAAAAAGGGTAAAATTAAAAGAGCTTAATCAGAGTAATGATAGGGAAAATGGGTAGAAATATGTCATACCATGGGTGAGTAATGGGGGGAAAAGTGTAAAGATGCGTGTTGTGGGGAAGGGACGAGTAGAAGATCGCGTGGTAGGAATAAAGGAGAATGTATTTAATATAGAGACGCCAGAGACAGTGAAAATAAGTGATATAAGAACATCGTTACAAAATTGTATTTTAAGAACAGAAATGGAAAATAATTTAGTAGGTATTTTTTTTTTTTTTTTTTTTTTTTGTGGGCGCGCCAGCGGCATTGACCCAACAACAGGAAAACTAAGCTAAACAACTAAATAACTAAGCGGTCCGAAACGGACGCAACAAAGGACAGCAGTGCGGACACCACAAAAGATGAAGGAAAGGAGAGGATAAAGGAAGAGTTATAGGGAGTAGGGAGACCTGATGACAAGAGCTGACTGTATAAAAGGGAGCATTCGTTACGAAGAGGAGGACACTCGATGATCAGAATCACATGTACGAGGAGGATCACAATCGTGAAGAGAACAGAGAAGGCGACAGAGCAAACCGAAAGCGGGAATAGAGAAGTAGAGGTTGATTGATCCGGAGACGAATTAGGGAGACAATAGAAGAGCGACGACCGAAAGGAATAGAATGGAACCAAGACAGCGAACGTGGAATCGGCTGAATAAAACGGTAATGCGAATGGCGATTAGAAATAGAGTAGATATACTGTTGAAACATCAAAGCGTCTATCGTCCGGGACGATGTAAGAAATTTAAGTAAAAAACTAACACCATTCCATATGCGATTTTTCAGTGTAATAGGACTATCCGATGCCGATAAACAAGAGGGAAAGAGTCCGTACTGAAATACAGGGACTGTTGGATGAGGGAATAATTACGGATTCTACCTCTCCTTATAATAGTCCGTTGGTAGCGGTTATAAAAAAGAACAGTGGTATCCGACTTTGCCTTGACTCGAGAGAAATTAATAAAATTATTGTTATGGATAACGAGAAACCGATTTCGATGGAAGAATTATTATGTGAGCATGGGAACTTTAAATACTTGAGCTCAATAGATTTAGTTGCGAGTTTCTTACAGGTACCGTTGGAGGAGAGCTCGAAGAAATATGTTTATCTTTGAGGAAAAAAACAATGAGTTTGCCGAGATTCCGTTCAGTCCGCCTATAGTACGGCCTCTTTTATTAAAACACTATCTATTGTATTAGGTAGAGAGTGTGAGAATTTCATGATTAATTACGTCGATGATATCTGTATTTTCTCGAGAACGGAACAAAAACATTTCAAATACATTGACCCGATGTTAGCAAAATTACGGGAAGCGAATATGACGGCGAGTATTAAAAAATCCGAATTTGGTGTACCCAGAGTTAATTTTTTAGAATACGTTTTGGAAAGGGAAGGAATATAGATGCAGAAGGAGAAGGTAGAAATTATTCGATCGTTTAAGGCACCGAGGAGTAAGAACGATGTTCAGAGCTTTTTGGGATTATATAATTTCTATTGTAAATTTATTGAAGTAGAACCCATTTCTAGGTTACAGCGAAAGGGGAATTGTATCAATACGAAGGGGAGTCACCGCGCTCTATTATGTTTATGAGCAGACCGTTGAATAAGTATAAAAAAACTACTGCTGTACGGAAAAATAACTCATGGCGATAGTTTTTGCCTGCAAAAAATTGAAGATATTCATAGAGGGGCACCAAATGGTGTTGAAGACAGATCATTGTAGTTTAAAATTCCTCTGGGAAAGCAAATGGAAATCACAGAGCCTAATTCGGTAGATGTTGTTATTGCAGTCGTTTGATTTAAAATCTGAATATATTGAAATGAATTCTCTTGTGAAATGAATTCTCTCTTCTCCACTCTTGTCTTTTCTTTTGGTTGATTGTTCTTATTGTTGACGATTCTGCTTCTATGAGAGGACTAGATTTTCTTATATGATTGACACACCGGAAACTTATCACAAATAATTGCGAATCCGCCTCTCCGCACCACGAGTTCAATAAAAAACACAGCTTGTCTCAAAACACGTATATTCGGTATAAAAACATTAATTCACATGAAATTTGACTGTAGTAGCGCGTACCCGAAAAATAAAATGAGTTTAACAAGAAAGTCGGTCAAAATTGCCCCACGCAAAATATTACTATACGGCGACTAGGTTAACGAACTTTTTGACTAGTGTTATGACGACTCGTTTCGTACTCAATCAAACGGTAACTAACGGTACATTTATTTCACTAAATCCGCTCGATAATAATTTAACAAAACTAACGGTACATTGCCGAAATCCTTATCACTTAATATTACATAGCCGTTGTAACACTCATCTCACACGGCTCGCGCGGCCGACAGACGCTATCCTGTTGTCGCAGACCGCACATACCAGGACACTTACACAACCCCTTAACACTTCCCGAGGCGAGAAATACAACAGAAATCGGAAATAACAAATTCGGTCGTGTAAATATCCCGGCCGTATTCTCCGCCGACAACGAACAATACGATGATGCCGAGAGATCGAAAATTAATGATTTTAATCGGAGAATAATTTCTAGCTCGACATCATCGCTAAACAGCGCCGTAAATACCGAATTCGTATCAATATTAAAAAGAGAAGAATGCAGCAGCGGATGGTTTATCACGTTTTCTAGTAAGTAGTGAACAGGATAAACATCATAGCGTGCTAACAGGGAATTTAAAAAAAATGAAAATAATCACTGAAATAACGGAAAGAATAAAATGGGCATAAAAACGTGGCAGAGCGATAAGTGTGATTATTAGTAAGATGACGGTTGATAGGAAATGGAGATTATATTATACGTATAAAGAAGGGCTGTTATTTATAGGAGATAGTAGGAAGAAAATGTTCTGGAAATTATAATACCGGAGGCGATAGTTGTAGAGGTAATATGGATGTATCACCGTGAGTACGTACATATGGGCATTAATAAGACGATTGAGGTATTAAAAAATAAATGTTATTTTCCGAGAATAGGTTGTGAGACGAGAAATCAATAAATGTGAGACGTGCAAAATGGTGAAATACGATTATGCGGGGAATAAACCGGTATATAAGGCACACGCAGTGCATCGTCCGCTTGAATTAGTCTCAATTGATATTTTCGGACCATTTGCGATGTCGAAAGGAAAGGACAAGGTATTGGTGGTGTTTGATGTGTTTTCCAAGTTCGTAAAGTTATATCCGGTGAAGAGGCTATCGAGCGGAATCGTGATTGCGAAGATTAATAATTTGGTTGATAACTATGGCAAAATGAGAGCGATAGTTTCAGATAATGCAACAAGTTTTACGAATAGACTATAGAAAGAATATTTTGAAGAACAAGACATCGAACTACGACATATACCACTATACTTTCGACAAGGCAATCCAGTGGAACAATGTAACCCGGAGATCGCGAAGTATATAAGGGTATTGAACGATTATAAGTACAATAATTGGGGGTTGCACTTGGAAAAAATAGAGATAATTATGAACAACTTACCACAGGGGGTAACGAAGGAATGTTCCATTACGGTGCTTACTGGAAAAGAAGGGTATGATTTACTGCGAGAGGAGATAGAATATCCGGATAAGATAATGGTTGATCGTGAGAAGGTAATTGAAAATGTTAGAAGTCGGGTACAACTCGCAGCGAAAATGAGGCAACGAAAGTGCGGGTGGGTATGGGTGAAATTCAATGTTGGTGACATACGAGTAGTTTATATTAGGAATTATACCTTATCAAATAAAGGGGGGGGGGGGGGGGGAAATTAAACGATATATATGTACGGGTCCATTTAAAATAAATAAAGTAGTTGGGGTAAATACTTATGAAATCATCGACCACATTACAAACCAAATAGTAGAAGTAAAAAATGTTTTTTTTTTTTTTTTTTAATTGGGCTCGTCAACCAAGGACCTTCACCCAGAAACAATTAAAGGAAAACGAAAGTTATATAGTGAGACGATCAGCTATCGTTAATAAGAAGTAAACAATGGAGGGGATAATAAGTGTAGAAGGAAAAGACAGGATATAACGAGCAAAAACATTATTAATGGTAGACTACTATGAGAAATTGAAACACGTAGTTTATTTACAAATATTCAATATGGATTTCGGTCAATACGATCTACCATTGATCTGATCCATGCATAACAGCGCTCCATTAGTAAAGCATTCTCGAAGAAGCATCACTTATTTAGCCGTCTTATTTGATTTCAAGAAAGTATTTGACAACATATGGAGATACAAAATTCTTTTAACTTTACACTCCTGGAATTTCAAAGATCGCTTTTGCATGTTTATTGCGAACTTCCTCACTGATCGCCGTTTTCAAGTGAGATTGGGATCCGTTTTGTCTGATCTACATACGGTACGGGCAGGAGTTTCTCAGTGATTCGTCCTCAGCTCAACACTGTTTAATATTGCGATAAATGATATTGTAAACCAAGTGAAAAAACCTGTAAAATCACTCCTTTTTGCAGACGATTTATGCATATTTCTTCCATGCACCGATATCGACTTAGAAGAAAACGTTTTGCAGAGCACAATTGATGGACTGCAACAATGGTCGGAAGATAATTGAATAGCAACCCATTTCTGTAGACGGAAAAGTGCGATCGCATAGTAAGCCTAACTCGTAATAACAACCGTATGACATCCATAAATAAAGTTAAAATATTTAGGAATGACATTTGACAGCAAACTCACTTGGAAAGCACACATTAACGCATTGAAAACTAGCTGTGGTAAAAAAGTAAACCTACTGTGGAAGCTATCACATACAACCTACGGCGCAAGTAGACATTATCTATTAATGCTGTATCGCACCCTTTTAAGTTCCAAAATCGATTATGTTGCATCAGTCTATGCTTCCACTAGCATATCCACCTTAAAATGTTTGGATACTATCCATCAAACCACTTTAAGGTTGGCAATTCCGAACCTCCCCGATACCGAGCCTACTATGAGATTCATCGGAGTGGCGATTAAATTTGCGGCGATATTATCTAACCGTGCTGGCTTTCAGCATCATAAAGAGTACAAAGCCAAACCCTTCGGATGGTCAAGCCGAGAAAGCAGAAAACAGTAGGTACCGTTATGCAGACTACGACTTGGCCACACTCGCAAAAAACACACGTATCTATTAAATAAAGAACCTGCGCCCCAGTGCCAGACATGTGATTGCTAATTAATTATCGAACACCTGCTGATTAAATGCCTAATTGATGATCATTATCGGAAACAGTGCAGAATACCATCCAATTTAAAGGATTTGTTGTGCGATAAAGAAACCGTGCTTAATCGATTATTTCTATTTCTAAAATCTTCTAATCTACTAAAGAGCTGTTATAATTTTATTTCTCTTTGTTAATTTCTCTTTATTTTCTATTGTTATTAATTTTCGCAATTGTGTAACTTCTTGCCGTGTCTCTAGCCTAAGTTGCTATATATGACACGTAAAAACAAATAAATTAATTAAAAAAGGTTCGTCATCGTATTATATTTGGTAAGCGTAAAAAAAAGAAAAAAAATGATTATTATTTCACATTAAATCTTCGTGTCTTATGTTATGGATTATTTTTAATGTATAAATGAATTGGCCTTAAATTAAAAAAAAAAAATAAAAAATATATATATATATATGTACAAAAATTTATAATCAAAACAACACTTCGTGTTGCATTAAAGTTAGCGGAACGTTTAATTTTGGCAAAGAATGAAAAAAATAAATTTGCTAAAAGCATTTTCAGTCGATTTTGAAGTGGATTTTTTTTTGTTGTTGCATAATATTTAATAGTGTATATATCTAATAAGGTGTTTTTTTTTCTTTTTTTGGGCGTCGAAAATTCAACCCATCGACAATGTAATATAATTAATTAACTAATTAACGCTACACATTAATATTACATTGTACTATATAATTATATAATAACTTGTATACTGCAGCACTCCCGGTGGCCAGGAGAGAATTGACACTACATGGCAGAGGGATCTGGAAATTTATTATTGAGTTATATGAAATAATTCTTTGCGCCGCCGTGTGCAAATTGCATTCGAAGATGAGGTGGTCAGCGTCCGCCACTTTGTCCGAGTCTAGTAGATGTTGGCAATAGGCAGAAGAGATTAAACACATGTTGTACAAAGAAGCGGGGAGGCAGTTCATATCCAGCCGGAGACAACATAAAGTAACAATGTACAATCTGGTACTCATCGAAACAGTCGTAATGTGGTTGAACCAAGGAACGTTAGGAATATTAGGTTGAATTCTTTTGTACTGTTGCGCGCAAAATGGATTTGCCTATGTAGCCTCCCAATATTCCTTATGAGCATATCTAATGAGCTCGAATAGGTTTCTGTTTGGAAAGTATGGAACTAAACAACTATTCATCCATGTGTCTTTGGCAGCCATGTCTGCCACTTCGTTACGTAGATATCCCCATGTCCTGGTATCCAAACAAAGTTAACTACTACGCCAGATTCAGAAAGGGACACTACTAGGCTTCTGATTTTATAGAGGTATGGATGGGATTTTGTGTTGAACGATAAGAGTTTCAAAGCTGATAAACACAACTCATAGAATCAGACATGATAATGATATTTTCAGAGAATATATGTGAATTTAAAAAGGACAAAGCGTTGAAAATCGCAGCATATTCGGCACTAAACACAGAGGTAAAACGAGGAAGAGAGAATTTGTTAGTTAAGTTAAGGCATGGTATAAAAAAAGCAGCACCCGCAGAATTCGAAAATTTAGAACCGTCAGTAAAAATCGGTTGGAAATTCGGTCAATGGTCCGAAATTATCGCATTGAATACTCTGCTAGCGTTGTGCCTATTAACGAACTGAAAACAATCCAAATGTGCCTGTAACTTAAGCAGTTATGTGAGTATGGGTATTTAAAGATCAATGAAGGATACGACGGTATAGTAATAAAAGAATATCTCTGAAGCCTAACCGCACTTAAAGATAATAGAGGCATTTTGGAGGTTTTAAATCTCCAATTGTTTTTAACATCCAAATAGGATTTAAGTAGATTGAAGCTGGCTGGAGGACAGTATTTCATAAGAAACCTGTCTGCTAGGTACGATGATCTAACAGAGAGAGGAGGAATCTTGATTTCAGCTTCCAAAGCAACGATAGAAGTAGGTAAGCAAGCACCAATTATAAGCCGTAAACATGTGTTCTGTATCCTCTCTAATTTGTTACGATTGGTTGCTGAGGAATTATGAAAGAAGTAACAACCATAGTATAAAATACTGCGATAGTATGCTTTGTATAACTTACTCGTTGTGCAAGGATCGCTACCCCAATTGACATTACAGAGGGCCTTGAGTAGGGGTAACCGTTTTAGAAGTTTGTTATACATGTAATCTACATGATGGTTCCAGTTTAATTTAGAATCGAGAATAAAGCCTAAGTACTTATGTGCCGACAAAATGGGGACAGTAGCACCGGCAATATAAACAACACTGTGAATTGGGTTAATTGAGCGATATGAGAACACTACTGCTGAACATTTTAAATAAGCAATCGACAAACCAAGATCATTTACGATATTGCAAACCCGTATAATATCGCGATTAAGCAAGGTGGAAGCTTCAGATAGGTTTCTACTGCGACTACAAAGAACAATGTCATCAGCATAAGATAATAGAAAACCGTTATTCGCCAATTCTAAATTAAGGATTTTTAAGATATATAAGTTAAATAGCAGCGGGCTTAACACTGATCCCTGACATAAACCAGTGTAGACAGTTCTGTCTACTGGCCCTTGTGTGGGGTGTTGGAAACACAACGTTTTCTCTGAAAACAAACTGTGTATTAGGTTTGCAAAGTTCTTAGATATGCCTAATTCCACTAGTATCTTAGATAGGATGTCTAGTAATGTGTTAAACATATATGTATATGTTATTCTAGTTAAATAAAAAAACAACTGTAACAAAAAGGAGAAAAGAAAAGGAAGAATGAACAACATGAAATCGTCGGAGTAAATGAGCTGTTTAATTGGATAGAAAGAAATAAGTATTTATGAATTATCGAATTGCACGGTGATAGAGATAAAATTGGAATAAGTGTATGTTTGGATCGTAACAACAAATTTAATGTAATAGGGATTCCGAGTGTGAACCGTGCAGACAGCTGATAACGCTGGTGATAAAAATTATGTGCGGTTCGCTTCACTCAGTGCGATGTGAGATGCTTGGTGTAAGTGTGTGAGACTGAACATCGATATGTAATAGAAGGCGGGCAGATTAAATTGAGGTGGAGAATAATGGGGTTATCAATAAAGTAAGTTCGTCGAATGAGAAAACAGAGGAGGCGTGAGCGAATAGATCGATGATGTGAATGCGATAACGGTTGAAGGATGATGATGCGTGATGCAGAGAGAAATGTGTATGTATTTGTCTTCGTATTGATCAACGCTATCGGCTAATTTCTTATCGGGATTAATCTTCGATGTTTAATAATAACAATAATAATTCTACACAACCATGATTCAGTGATATCACGATTTATCTGCCAACCGATAATAATAATGAAAATGAAAGTTGCAAATGGATGATGTCATTTAGCGGTAATTGTCATCTGCAGGCATCGTGGATGCTAGAAGTCGATCGGTTTCCTTGAACGTTCATCTATCGAATCTCAATGAGAAATTGTGTGTAACACTATATGCAGATATCTGTAGTAACGTCTTTCAATCATCGTTAGCACCAGAAAGCGGAAATGAAAATATATTAATATATATATCAATTTGGTGTGACTTATTTGAAGCCTGTGGAGGCTTGAAAATTTTCACCTACATATATCCCGAAGAATATCGGTAAAATGTGACATTTGGAAGAGCGATCTAAATCACACCGAATGAAAGAATAAAAGCATCCGTATAATTGTAAAGATGGTTGACGCTGAAAATAAACCGTCTGGAAAATTTTTCATGACCAACATGATAAAGGTCTGTGCGAATACCGGAAAAACATCGAGCGTCAACCGAGCCCGTAAGAAAATCTCTTCTGACGTCCTTGAAACGCCGAACAAAGACCCTGAAATGAGAAAAAAAATTATTATTTTCAGCACGACACCGACACCAAGCATCAGTCCATGCGCTGCAAAACAACAGCGTCTCCGTGGAACAAAAAAGGCCAGGGCCAAAATTCAAATCCCTTCATTGTTTTTTCTTTGACATTGACGGAGTTATGATGGTGAAGTGGGTTCCAAAACCACGAATCAACATTATTATTTAACACCGTGCTGACAACCTTGAAGGGATGTATTCGTAAGAAACGGCAGTCATTGTGGCCCCAGCAACAAGTTGTGGATCTTGTACCGGGATAACGTAGCCGCACATGGCGCCTTATCAGTGGAACGTTTTTTTTTTTTATTTCTTTGCTAAAAACGGGATTCCAATACGCTTGAGCACGCGTCGTATTCGTCGGATTTGGTGTGTCGTAGCGCTTTTTAGTTGTTTTCGAAGGCAAAATCGGCGTTCCAATAAATCAGTTGGGGCTGTTAAACAGGAAGCAGCAAGAGTACTGAAAGAGATTTCAAAAGTTCCAGCACAAAAAAAGCACGCCCGGTTGTGTAGAACTAAAAGGTGAATGTATTGAACGGCGATGTATTTGTATAATAATTCTTCCAATAAAACGCTTTTTTTTTCCATTCTCGTTACTTTTTTTTTTTTTGTAAACCTCTTGGGCCCGTCAACCAAGGGGGGACCTTCACCCAGAAACAAATAGAAAGGAAAGAAGTCGGTTATATTTCTAACCGATCAGAAATCTTTGATAAAAAGAAACAAATAGCAGAAATAACTAATTAAACGACAGGATATAGGAAGGCTCTACAGAAAGAAATGAACATCATAGTGGAAGAACACATGGTCGGTGTCGCAAATAACTTCATCATCAGGATGGAGAGTGCAGTGTGGGGAGGAAATCAGTTAATAGCCATATCTCGCATGTCACCTTGTATTCTCAGCGAGTTCGACTATTTTAGGAAAGGAAGTAGAAAGATCGTTATTAAAAATGAATGTAAAATAGGTGGCACGCACACCATAATTCGGGCATTCATCTCTTACTATTATTATTTTTGTATATATATATTACAATATTTCCATTTTCTAACTCAGTATAATTTAAATCTCCGATTAAAATTACATGTTTTTTTTTTTTGTTTTTACTGACAGTCTTCAATTTTCTCTAAATTAAAATTAGGCGATAATTCGCGAAGCCTATTTAAATATTCAAATAATAAAACCATATATTTATTAATATGTTTCCTTTTTCCGTTTTCCAGCACTAAAGATGGGGCACTACTTTTGAAGAAAGGAAGACGCTACAGAAAATAAAAGTCTCGTTGTTTGCTAAAGTCTTATTATATTTAATAATTTTGAAAGACACAAGGCGATAGATTTCTCGATAGTTAAATACGCGGAGCTCCGTCTTAAATTTGTGAAAAATGTAATAGCTCGGTCGCTATTAAAGAGCGATTGGATGAATAGGTTGAAATTGAAAAAATGGTTACTCCTGTAAATGACGGAAATTTTATTGTCGACGCTGAAAAGCGAGATTGAAACGTTCCATTTAGACCGATGGCCGTCGTAAAAGCGCGCTAATATCTACGGGAAAAATTGAAGAACGTTAACACAGGGTGGGCTCTTTAGACGGTGATTTAATTAATTTTTCCAAATTTTAAGAATATTTTTTCGAAAATTTTATTCGAAATAACGGGACAAACTTATCTAAATGAGATTGCGTTTCACGCAAGCATTATTTATTTCGAATTAATTACAAGTTTATGAACACTTCATATTATCATCCTATGTTATTATATTAGTGAAATCACAGAATTAAAAATTCAATACAGTTCCGAATTAAAGAGCATTCACAGTGTACGATCGTAATGAAACGTTAAAAGTTACGAACAATTTTATGTTACGCATTGATTGCGCACCGTGAATGTTGTTTTTTGGTTTGAAAACGAATCGGCGTTCTTTAGATTCTAACAGCTATTACACTTGTTTTTATTAGCCTAGACTGCAGCAATATGGTACAGTAATCTCGTAGGATGATAAATAATGAGAAAATAACGATAAAAATAAAAAAATTGAAAAGGATAAATAAATAAATAAAGAGTAGAATGAAAAATAAACATAACCGCCTAACTAGCAAAAAAAATAATAATATTTTGCAACGATTGAGTTGAAGAAATTGGATAAAACAAAGATGACGTAATTAATCTTCAGTGAAATTAAAAATAAAAACTAATATATTATCACCGGAAAGATCGAAATGGAACACACATTCCGTATGACGTAAATTCTTCAAAAAACCAAAGTCTCTTGTCATCGAATCGCGGTGGTTGCAGTTAAATAAAAAGCGGGTAATATTTAAACTATAACGGGTATTACGCCGTTAACGAAAATCGGTTATTTATTTTTATTTTTCTTGAGCACGTCGACAAAGAACCACCGCTCGGACACAATAAGAAGGAGATACAGTCAGTCAGCCACGGGGGGATACGATCAGAGATTGACCGAAAATTGGTTATCTCTCGTATGCCAAAGTTTACTCGTGTTGTGATCAATTGTCCGTTAATGAGATCGGCGAGATTGTTTTATTTACCTGTATTATCTGCTTTTATTTTCAGTTCCACTGTTTTATTTCATTTCATCCCTTTCGTTTTTATCAGTTTCATTTTTCGCTTTGTAGTTATTTCATTTTACATTCGCTAAATTTTAATTTAAAAATTAATGCCGGACTTGTCGGACGGTGAAGGTAAACCTCCCCCCCCCTAATTCTCTCCGTGCGGGTGGTAAAAGTCCTACTACTAACCCCGTTACACAGGTTAAAACTAATGAATCTGTTTCGCCCAATCTTCTAAAGATAATATCGTCTCGGCAGAGAATGTTAACGAGATTATCGACATGGATATTTTCAACAATTGTTTTCAGTTATTATTGATATCTTCCGTCCTTTGCGTCATTCTATTCACTTGAATTAACATAAACAACATCAGTATTATATGGAAATAATATTAAAATATTAAAATCGCTGACATGCTTCGAAGCAAAAACTTCATATTCATGGTGTAAAATGAACTAAAATATTCAAGTGATTTCCAATAACAATACTTCTCAAACTAGTAACATACCAGTATTTCCGACGAATAACTATGTAGTTTCAAGGGAAAATTGTGGTTTTAGTCGAAAATTTAGAAAATAAGAACATTATTCCAACTGATCCATCTATATCGTGGAATTTCTCCTAAACTGCATTTGTCAGGTGCCAATCTGGAATATCTGAAGGTTACAGAATCGTACTTCTGAAAATATTTTTATGTCGATTCGTGTCATCGAAATTCAATTTTTACGCTCAACTCTTCCGTCTTTTGTTAATTTCTGCGATGCTCACTATCGATGTTGAAGCAGAGTTATTCACAGATGTAAACTTTGTGGTAATTGTTTCGGTCATTTCAAATTTTCATGTCGCAGAGCAAATCTCTCTGCTCTTTTTATTCTGGTAGTCATTTTTCTTCTGAATGCACTGTCACCTAAGGAAATAATCCAACTATATTTCATTGCGTTCATTGTGATGAAAATCATTCTATTCTTGAATCTTCCTGTCCGCTATTTAAGGAGCAAGTAAAAATACATATATCTTCAAAATGTTTCGTACTCCGACGCTAAGAATATCAGTCAAGATAAACTGATTTTACCAGCTTTCACCTCTGCTGATATTTCTAACCCAAACAATTTCCTCGCTTCACCGGACTAATACCACAAAAAGAAAACGGTAAAATTGTTCCAGTATAGTTTCTCTTTTTCGTATATTAGACCATCTTCCCCAAAAACAAATCACAAAATCTTTTTAATAAAACTATTCTAATTTAACGATTAATGTCGGCTATAAAGGCCTCCCATCAGTAATTTCTCCCTATTCAAAAAGCCTTTCCTCTAAATCAACGAACACTAACATGCCTCCGGCCGTCAATAATTCTGTTTCTACTGACCCCATATCCCTTCCTTCCGAAAATGATTTAATTTTCTATCTTATTATCTACTCTTAATGAGTTCGGAATTTCCAATTTCGATGATAAGATATCAGCTTTATGTCAAGTTTGCTGCTTACCTCCTTTAATTAGATCTTTTGACAGCATACAAGAACCCGTACGCAATGATTTTTTTGAGCGATCAGTATTGCTGCTCCCGAATAAATTCCACTCTGCATAATTTTCCTTATTATTTCACATTTATCATTCGGTCATTTGGCTATATGTTTTCTACAATGCTTTCCATCGGTGTTACTTGCTGCCTTTGACTAGGTTGACTGATAACGTACCACGGCCCATATGCGATGACTTACAGCAGTGGGAGATTTAAAAACTCTTTGTCAATCATACCGTTCCGACCATAATTTTCCTCCTGAAAAACTAAAATACCGTTTATTGATTCTGTAGTTGCTAGTTATGTTCCAGGAATCCTGCCTTTTCCCGTCTGCTCCTAGTTCTCCACATTTCCTTACCTCTTATTTTACTTTATCAGAACTTTGTTCATTTTTAAGCAACTCCTCCAATTCCTCTCCGAGCTTAGATGGATCACTTTTTCTGTTTCTAAAAATCTTTCTATTTTTCTTTCCAGATACTTTTAAACATTTTTGTTCCTTTTTCCGTTTCGATTGTACTCCTCCTTCCAGGAACGACACTTTTATTATTGTTCCTATTCCATAATATTCTTCTTCGTTTCTTCCTATTTCTCGTGCTTCGTGTATTAGAAAGCTTTTCGAAAGTCTAATTAACGGACGTCTCGGTTTGATGGCTCGAGCACAACGATCTATTAATTAATAAAATGTTCGGTTTCCGTCGTAAACGTGGTTCACGAGATTGTATCAGCATGTTTCTACCGGACGTTTATATGTCATTTATTAATAAAAGCTTCTTAATTTCTGCTTTTGTCGGTATATTAATTACTTTGATTACGTTCACCTTTCTACATTTTTTAGCAGAATCCTCTTAATTAAAAATTCCCTGTCCACTTTGCTTCTCTTATTATTACTCTCTTTCAATACGGAACTGTAAATCTTTCCTATCCTTCATACTCTGCCACAATATTAATAATCCGAATATTACCATAACGTTCCTACTGTAGAATCTGCGTTCTTTAATACGAATATTTACTTTATCAAAATCGCTTCTACTTCGATTTTCTTTGCTGACGATGTACTCATCTACTCCTCCGAACGCAATGCCTCGCTAGCTAACTCCTGCGTTCAAAGCTCTCTAATGTTAGTAGAAAATGCTCTTTCTAATATTAATCTCTCTATTTAAATTTTAAATTATGGCACAACTCTTATTCTTCTTCATTTTCTAATTCTACCTCCTTTTACCTCTCTATTCAGTCATCTCTTCCTCCTCACTCATAGCTTTCTAGATACTTGCCTTTTCTTAAGCATTCCACAATCTCAGCTATTTGTCGCCTTCGCTGTAATCGTAATCTCTTTCCTGAATAACTTTTTTCGGTTTTCATCTGCTTTTACTCTATTTTGTCCTTTTCATCTCCCTTCTACACATACTTCTTGTGATTCTGATTATGTTTTACATTAATATTCTGCCTTCTCTGTTAAAACTCGGTATCCCTACTTCTTATATCGCTTCTTACACTCTCTCGTTTTTTTTTCTACTTCTGTTATTCCTACTCTTGAATTATTTTTATCTTCTATCCTTGAATATTTAAGAATATAACTTTATTTTTCTCGTTCTTCCGATTTCTTTGGCTGATGTCCTTGTTAACAAACCCATGAAAAAAAAAGTATATGTACAACCTTGACAGTACCTTGTATCGGAAAAATTTAAACTCACTCTACGGTGGCTGGAATGCAGTTTACAAACAACAGTCACAGATCTTTTCGGTCATATTAACCAGAACATAAATGTGATAAAACCAAGGTGTAGAAGGGATGGTTGTAAAATATGAAAGTATTTACCAGAATCTCGTTCAATTCGTATATTCCTCAACCAATTCACGACATTCTGTCTCCTATTTAACTTTATCTAGAAGACCAAAGATTGAGATAAATGGCAATGAAAATTTAATACCTGACTCGCTTCTTTTGCAATAGCATCTAGTTTGTAATTAATACCCTATAGAGGGGCTCGGAATCCAACAAAACTTAATGACTCCTCCTAATTCTGAAATATTAAAAAACGTTTTTGTTGAAATTCATAAATGGTTGGCAATTATAATAAAAGTTACTACTCTCAAGAGAGAACTTTTATTAACGTTCCCTGCAATTAGTATATGATCGGAAATTTCGCTGACATGATAAATTCTGCCATTGCCAAAAGAGAGGAAATGCACTTTGCACGTTTCTAAAGTTTATTTCTCGTCGAATACAATGCACGTTTGAAAAAATTGAGCAGGATCGATTGCTGCATTGTAAAAATAGTCTAAAAAATTGCAAAAACTATACGAAAATGGCTAATTTGAAGCTGATTTAAATTTTAATATTGTTCATGAAAAAATAATGGCGGATCATTCGCTACTTATACAGAAAATCCGTTATATTTGTTTTTTTCCGGTTGCTCGTCAACTCGTTAACTTTGCACATTAATCTCCGCCACGCAACAGTTAATTTTTATATCTGCAGCGGGCAGGGTACTTTGGCTACGAAGCCTAACTGGCCCTGCATTCCCGTAGCTGGCTGAAAATCTCATTTGCTATTATCTCAGCATGAGATCAATTTAAGAAAAAAACTTTTTTTGTTTCAAGAAAATTTTGCACAAGAACAATTTTAATGCTTTTTTTTCTTATTTAAAAAAAAAAAAAACATTTTTATGTATAATTTATTTTTTTAATGATAATCGTTCAGCTGAAAGTCTTCTCGTTATAAATGTCGTAAAAGTTTAAAATCAACCGGAAATCGACTTCCAAGTTAAAATTTTTAAGAACTTCCTAAAATTTTACTATCAAAAATGTCAGTGTCACCGTGTTCCTTAATCTAAGCTATTATATAAGACTAATAGTAACCGAAAAGAGGAGAGCATGGAAATTGCTTCGTTTTGGCCAAATATATTGCTATTACAAAGAACGTTATGGGCAGGAACTCTATTTTCTTTAAATGTAGCGAGCAACATAATTTGTCATGGATTAGTTTATATATATATATATATATATATTTTTTTTTTTTTTTTTTTTTTGTATTAAAAAAAACCCCACTTAAGTGGTTTTTATTACAATCTGTTCGGTTCACGAACATTCAGTAATACTCTAAATTAATTGTATTATTATATATGCACTAGGATTCCCAGTGGACGATCCTGCATTTTCTTGTATTATATTTTTTTTTCGGTTAATTCATGAGGTTTAGTTCTTTTCAACCGCCTGACTTCATCCTGATCAGACAGAAGCTGCCTCGCCTCTGTGTTTACATGCTTTTGCAGCCTTAAACAGTGCGTTCTTGCCAGTTCCTTTATCACCTGTGAAACTTCTGGCACATGAAGATCCCGATGAATATCATCGTTTCTTTCATATTGCCTGGCATTAGTGATAGTCCTAAGCACTTTGTTCTGGAACATCTGGATTTTTTTTACGTTGGCTACTTTAGCACAACCCCAAAGCTGACAACCATAACTCCACGCTGGTTTTAGTATTTGATTATAAACCAACAATTTATTGCTCAGCGACAGAATACTCTGTCTTCCAATAAGCCATTTCATCTGCAACATTTTCAACTTTAGTTGTTCTACTTTTTTATTAATATGCATAGACCAGTTCAATCCCGAATCCAAATGCATACCTAGATATTTCACGCATTTTATATTGGGTACAATTTTTGAGTTAATTTTAATCGGACAGTACTGGATTCTTCGATTTGTAAAGTTAATATGTACTGATTTTTCTTCATTAAGGTTTATTTTCCATTTTCTTGTCCACTTCCAAATGTTTTTGATGTGGGACTGCACGTTCATAGTTGATTCTTCTATATTATTTCCCATAGCCATCACAGCTGTGTCGTCTGCAAACATGGCCGTTGTGACATGCTCGTTAACAGGAATATCAGCGGTATATAATAAATATAAAATTGGTCCGAGGACACTTCCTTGCGGTACTCCTGCTTGTATGTCTTGCAATTCCGAGTATTCATCATTATGCTTTATTCTAAAATATCTGTCAGTTAGGTACGATTCAATAATTCTGCAAACTTTAATTGGTAATATCTTCTTAAGTTTAATTACCAATCCCTTGTGCCATACCTTATCAAACGCTCGCTCCACGTCAAGGAACACCGCTGTACAGATCTTCTTTTCTTCTAGACTTTTTTCAATTATTTTTGTTATTCTATGGATCTGATCTATTGTAGAGTGTGCTTTTCGAAATCCGAACTGGTGATTGGGTATATAATTCTCTATTATTGGATTCAATCGTTTCAATAATAATTTTTCAAACAACTTAGAAATAACGGGTAGCAAGCTAATTGGTCTATATGATTTAATATTTGTCTGTACTTTCCCGGGTTTAGGTAGCATAATTATTTGAGCTACTTTCCATAGTTGGGGAAAATATCCAATTCTTATTATAGCATTAAATATTTGAGTTAGTGCCATTATGCCTCTTTTTGAAAATTCCTTTAGTATTTGTACCGAAATTAAATCAAAACCGGGCGATTTCTTTACATTCATATTTATTTTTATTTCATTATATATCTCTCTAGGTCTAAGATGTCTCAGAGATCCATCTTTCCCTTGCTGATACACAATGTTTTTATCATCATCTGTTGTATCAAGTGTAAATACTTGTTTTAAATAATTTGCAAATTCATTAGCTTTGTCTTTGTCACTTCTTATCCATTCGTTATTGCCTCTTTTAATAGGGAAATTTTGCTGTTGTGGTCTATTAATGCATTTTGTAGCTTTCCATAAAGAATAGTTCGTCTCTTGTGTAGGGGAGAGATTCTCTATATAGGTTTTAAACGTGTTTTGTTTGAATTTAATTACCAATCTTTTAATTTCCTGACTTAGTTTGTTCAGCTTGGCTTTATCTGTTTTTTCCTGTGTTCTATGAAAAATTTTTCTAAACTTTCTCCTTTCCTTGATTTTTTCTAAAATATAAAACGGTAGATTTTGTTTTTTACTACTATAATTTTTTACGGGTGTAGAATTCCACGCAGCCTGCTGTATTGCATCATTAAGCTGCATGACAGCTATATCAATCTCGTCCTTAGATTTCAGCGATAATTTTAAATCAATGTTTTCGTCCAACAGCTTCCTGAACAGATCCCAATCGGTTTTTTTATTGGTAAGTGTAGCATATGGTTGCTTTAGGATTATCGATTTACTTACGGTCATGATCACTGGAGAATGATCAGACGCAAAATCATCATTGTCGTCAATATCTATGTTTCCTTCAGTAATTCCTTTAACAATAAAGAAGTCTATCAAATCAGGTAACTTTTTCTGATCAGTCGGCCAATAAGTTGGTTTCCCTGTTGAATAACATTTGCATCCCAACTTTTTTATTGCCTGTAACAACTGTTTTCCTCTTCCTGTGGTAACTCTTGAACCCCAATATGTGTGCTTTGAATTAAAATCACCTCCTATGATAAATCGAGGGCCAAGCATGTTAAAATAATCAGCCCATACGTCAAATTTTATCTGGTTACCAGGAGGACAGTAAACCGCTGATACTACTAAACCTCCATTCTTAGTATCTATTTTAATATTTGTAGCTTGAATTTGATTTGTACTAATTTCTCCTAGTACACGGTGCTTTATGCTATTCTTAATTAGTATTGCTGCACCTCTGCGCCCACCTCCATCAGGATGCATAGTATTGTACAGACAATAACCATTAAATTTGATAAAAGTATTTTGCGCAATATTCGGTTCAGATATTAATAATACATCGATTTTTTCTTTTACTAAGAATACTTCAACTTCGTGGCGTCTATGTTTGAGCCCATTTACATTAAATGTTGCTATCTTTATCAAGTTCATTTATTGTTAGATTTATTCAACTTCCTTTCTATTGAATTTAATCTATCAAAAATTCTATTTATTCTCTTTTCCTGTTTTTCTAAAAACATTTCTAATTTTTTAATAAGGTTTTCTGACGATTTTTCTTTTTCATCATTATCATCAGCGTTAATTATCTGATAATTCATGTGCTCTTTTTGATTGTCTTTATTAGAACGATCTCTAATCACATCACTATTTTTTTGATCATTTTCCTTATTTCTTTGTGGTAAGGTATTTTGCTCTTTATTACCAATGGGCAGTTTATTTCTCTTTTGGAGAGCAACTGCTACTTCGCATCCTCTATAACTAGCAGGATGTTGTTTCCACACAATGCACATCTGCACTCCTCACCTGGCTTTTTTGTACATTCTCCTGTTAAATGGGAGCCTGCACATTTGACGCATCTAGGTTTACGACAACATCTATTTTTTACATGGCCATAGGCTTGACATCTCTTACATTGTGGCATGCCTTTAGGATTTCTCCATGGTTCGTTTTGAACAAGCATATGACATATATTTTTAATATTTTTAATTTTTTCAACGTCACACTTGGCATCAAAATCAATCACAAACATCGGTGTTGGTACTCTAGTTTTTATCCTTGTTTCAGCATCACTTACTGTTTTCCATATATTGCTGATTTTTAATACATTAAATCCTTGATTTAATAAGTCTTCTCTTATAGTGTTTTCTTCCATATTTGATGGAAATCCTTTAATTACCACTTTGATTGGTTTCACACTATCTAATAAGTAAGTATAGTATTCAAAGTTATTTTCAGATAAATGTTTTTCTAATTTTTTATAATTTCCTACCGTTTCAACGTTTACTCTAACTTGATTTGCCGGCAGTTGTTTACACACAAATTCATCACCTACAACTTGCGTGATTACATTTGCTAGTTTTTTAAAATCCGAAACATTAGCCACAAAAAATGGTTTTGGTTTACCTTGATAGCGAAAATGAGGAACTTCGGTTTGTATATTTTCCGGTGTTCTTATACCTCTTTTTTTATCCTTTCTCTGCGGAGGTGTAATTTCACTTCCCTTCCTTTTATTATTAGTTTTATTTTTTTTGACTAACCATTCAGTCTCTTTGACTATTTCATCTTCATCAGTATAATACTGTTTGTCAACTTCAGACTTCTCTGAATTTATTTTACTAACCGACAGTAATTCTATCGTTTTCTGCATTTTCTCTATTTCATTCAGCAGCTTGCTAATTTGTATCTGTAACTCCTCATTCTGCTTTTGAAGCTTTTTATTCTGTTGGAGTAATTGTTCATTCTGTGTCACATTTGTAGGTGACTGCACTGCAGATGCAGGTGCAGCACTTGATGTACTTTTCATAATTATATTACCGCGTCAATTAAATGTTAGTAACATAATATTCTTAATCTAATTGTTAATTTGGCTCGGCTAATGCCGTATACCAAAGTAATAAACGGAATAATCTCACCGATGCGATCGTAAATTAAATATATTCTCTCTTGTTTAATAATACCGTCAGCGTTTCTCACTCGGAAGTTTCATCGGGCGAGCATGTTACACAATTACATTCCACTACGAACTTTGTTCCGTTATATCAAAACAATTTAAACGAACGCGTGTTGTCAAACTACCTCGACGTAAACTTGTTGACGATATTAGTTTATATAAGAAAGAAAGTCTCGTTACCTTTCTGCGCCCCTTAAGACTCTTAATCCGCAAACCATTTGATGTTTCGCTATATACAAATTTGCTGTCATATACAGTCTAATAAATTTGTACTGCAGATTACCTTAACAATTTCTTTTACACGTTCTCAACCATATTGATCATTTTAATAGAACCGGTAACTTAAATTATTGATGCAAACTCTAGATGTGAGCGGACTAAGGAGAAATATAAACATAAGTAAGTTTCGATGAGCATAAAATTCCTGCAGTATCACCCATTCAAGCATTTTCCTAGCTCAACTGACGACTTGAATAATATGCGGCTTAAAAAACGCATAAAATTATTAATACCCATTTGCAATAAATGCACATCCTCAATATTCTTTATCTCCCTAAATAACTTCACATCATCCGTGCATAGGAGAATTTTCGAATGTTGTATTACATCGGATAAATCGTTTATAAGCAGCAGGAATAAAAGTGGTCTTAAAATGGAACCTTGTGGTACACCTGAAGGGCACAGAAAGGAGGGCGATCTACAATATTTAACCTGGACATACCGATATCAATTTTTCAGATAACTTTCAAACAGTTTTATTAAATTTTGTGAAAATCCACATTCGTTTAATTTCCTCCAGACACAATTGAATGATCAACCTTATGAAATGCCTTCTGAAAATCGGTGCAAACCGGATCGACTTGAGATGACTTATCTAATACACGGAAACAAACCCAACTTGATATAACAACCAAATTGATCTTCAAAAAAATAAATGATAAAATGAACTTGAAAATGCAGACAAAATAAAAAGAATGCTAATTCTTTCCGTCCTATTTCCTTGGCTTCGTGTTTTAGAAAATTGTTTGAACAAATGATTAATAAACGCCTAGTCTGGTGGCTGGAATTCAACAATATTCTTCCCAGTAACATGTTCGGTTTCCGTACGGGACTGGGAACGGCGGACTGTTTATCGTTGTTTTTATCTGACGTGTACAAATCCCTTATTCGCAAAGAATACACTGTCTCTGCTTTCCTTGATGTTACCTCCGCATTCGATCATGTTCACTTACCTTCTCTTCTACATAAAATGTGTTCCATTAATGTTCCTTTACAGGTCGCTTCCTTAATTCTCAAGCTTTTCTACAATAGATCAATTCAGCTCTCCACTCCCTTCTTCTCGGAGTCTAGAGTGGTCTTTCGGGGTCTTCCGCAAGGATCATGTCTTAGCCCTACTCTCTTTAACATCTATTTCCATAGCCTAGCTACTCTTCGGATATCATCTACTTCCTTATTCTTTGCCGATGATATACTCATCTACTCTTCCTCAGTTAATCTTTCTTCCGCCGTCATGGAGCTTAACAACTCTCTTTTCTCTCTGGATAATGTGTTATCCGATCTTCACCTTTTTACTTCTCCTGAGAAATCAGCAGCTATGGTTTTCACTTATCGTCCTTATAGTCGTTCCTCAGTCAATCTATCCGTGTGCCATCTTCCTATTCCTTTAGTTAGTTCTGTCTCCTACCTTGGCATTGTTCTTAGCAGTAACTTGTCCTTTCATCATCACATAAATTATCTCTATACGTCGGCTCTCAAGAGGATTAATTGGTTGAAGGCTCTCTCCTCCCGTAATTGGGGTGGGGATCCTTATATCCTTCTGATGCTATACAGGGCCACTATCCTTTCTAAATTCGTTTATTGCTCGTTCCTTTACGCCAGTGCTCCTAAATATCTTCTCCTTAAACTTGATAAAATCCATAATATGTGTCTTCGTCTTTGTATCGGTGCCTTGAACTCCTCTCCTATTGCAGCCATTTTGGCAGAAACTGGTTCCTGTCCTTTATTCATCCGAAGACTTTATCTAGGTGAACGATTTCTGATTAAACGTCTTCATATTTCCAATTCCTACTTACTTAATTCCTACTGGTTTATATTCAACAACTGGCGTTTCTCTCCTCGTAAAACCCCAATCCTTTCCTTGATTTCTTCACGACTCAGGGCCTTCTCTCCTTTTGTTCTATCCTACAACAAATGCCCTTATTTTACCTATAATTTCCTAGATTTTATTTACTCACCCAGTTTACTTTTTCTTCCTTCGTATGTCAAGTCTCTTCCCTCTCCCGCTGCTCATAACGAATTTAACTATGTTTTATCCTCGCTCTTTCCTTCGTATACCTTAATTTTTACAGATGGCTCAAAGTCAGCTTTGGGGGTTGGAGCGGCTTTTACTTTGCCGGATTTCGGCTATTCTGAGTCGTTCAAACTCCCCTCGTTCTCCTCCATATTCCTAGTCGAATCTATTGCGATCTTACAGGCAATCCTTTTTATAGCCTCCTCTAACAACATATCCAAGGTTCTCTTATCTTCTGATTCAAAAGGCGTTTTACAAGCCATTGCTACTCCCTTTCCTAAACCATCCGCTGATCCTATCGTGCTTCACATACGTTCCTTAATTTCACATCTATTTCATTCCCGTTCTGTCCGTATTGATCTATTGTGGATTCCTAGTCATTGTGGAATTTCGGGCAACGAGTTAGTCGACTCGTTGGCACGTTCGGCTGCTTTAAACGGTCGCTTTATTAGGCATTTCCCAGCTCAAAGTCTTCTTACTCTTTCCTCGCGTTGCCATCGTGACTGTTGGTCTGATCTCTATCCTTCTTCTTTTTCCAATCCTGCTTCCTTTTACTTATCCATACAACCCACTCCTCCTCTTTTTCCGTGGTTTGTTGATTTCCCCAACATGAGGCGGTCAACTATTTCATCCATAATTAGACTTCGGTTAAACCACAGCTTGCTTCCTGCTTCGCTCTTTCGTTTCTCCATTACTCAGTCTCCTCTTTTTCCATTTGATCCGTTAGAAGCAAACTTCGTTTGTGATGCGAACCACATTTTCCTTGAATGTCCTTCCATTTCTTCAGAACGCGCGATACTGTATTCCGGTCTTTTGCGTCTTGGCCTCCCTACGCCCTACAGCGCTCACAGCATCCTTTCTTTTCCGTCTCCTTTGGTTATTCCTTTGTTAGCTTCTTTCGTATGTTCCATTTGTAATATTTTTCCTTTATAATTATTAATACCATCATACCGTTGAAGTGAGTAACGTCCTTAGCCGACATGCTCAAAAAAAAAAAAAAAAAAAAATAGAACGAGGCAACAAGTAATAAACTGAGAGAAATTAAAAAAGAATATTACCAATGGAACACATCCACCAAAAATAATAGAAGAGAGGAAATTGTATTATCAAAACTGAGAATTGGTCATTCTAGGATCACACAAGTAACAAAATGCAACAGTTGTAATACCGTGTTAACAACGAGACACATATCATTATAGAATGTCTAAGATATGCAAAGGAAAGATTTGAATGCATGGGACGACTACTAATCGAAGAAGATAAGATTCTAGATAACAATGAAAAAAAGTGTCCAGAATCTAATCAAATTTTCGATAGAAGTTCATAGTTTAAATAGTTATTGATTGTTTGTAGTTTTTCCCGTGTTACTAGCCATTTACACTTGTTCAATTTTTTGCTTTGTTATTTGTCGAAATGTGTTATATCTTTATTTAGGTTGGAAAATAGTTTTTGTTCGTTTATTGGTTTTTTCTTCTATTATTGACTTGTTAAAAAAAAAAAATATTTACCTGTATTATTATCAAAATGTTATGTACTAGGTATTGTTAAATGTTTAGTCGACGCAAATGACCGAGACGTCGAGCGTCGCAAAATAAATATATATATATTAATTACAACGTAATTCTTAGGCTATCCCCCATTCGAAAAAATGTCCCAATTTTATGTAACGCTAAATGTCCCAATTTTATGTAACGCTAAATGTCCCAATTTTATGTAACGCTAAATGTCCCAATTTTATGTAACGCTAAATGTCCCAAAAAATGTCCCAATTTTATGTAACGTTTGTTATATTTTGTAGGATTTTTGTTATTTTTATTTAAAAAATGTCACAATTTTATGTAATGAAATATGTAACGAAAAATGTAACGAAAAAATGTCTTAATTTTATATAACGGAAGGTAAATGTTAGAATAGGATTTTTGTGGTTATGTTATTTTTTGTGTGTGTTGATGCTAGTAAGAATTACGTTGTAAATTTTGATCATTTTATACAAAGTATAGAAGAGAAAGATACAGAAATGAAAGCAAGAGGGGTCAAGGGGCACAGCCCCTTGCGAGGCCAAAATGGCCGAGTTATATATATATATACATAATTGACAAATGTTATTCACATTGTTATGCATGTTAATAATACATATTGTTTATTATTATTATTATTATTATTATACGATTGATCGGGCGCAGGCTGCACTAACGGGCCATATGCACCCAGGGGCTGGCTAGAGTCTAGATGAGATTTAATAGCTTAAGCGACTGCAGGAACCGGAAAACACTATGGATATGTGAGGAAGATTGAGATAGGAGCTGAGGTAGGGAGGCGGGGAGGCTGTGCTGGGTTCTGAGTGCTGTAAGTGCCTGGCAGGATGTTAGAATATGGGGGATAAGGAGTTGAGCTGTTAGGCAAAAGGGACAGAGAGGAGGGTCCATGCGTTGTAGAAGGTAAGAGTGGGTAAGATTTGTATGGGATATGCGGAGTCTGGTAAGAACAATATTATTCTTTCTTGATCGGAACGGAGAGGATATGTGTGATAGAGGATTAGGTATTACGGGGAGGAGTTGATTTTGATGGTTGGACTTCCATGCACGGACCCAAGATTTGGTTATGCGTGATCTCAGGAATTGCTTAGTATCGTTAGAGGAAACAAACCGGGAGGTGAGAAGAGGGAGTGTGGAGGCCTCTTTAGCAGCTCGGTCAATGGCCTCATTGCCCGGCAAGCCAACATGGCTGGGGATCCACATAAAAGTTATCGAGACATGGGATTTGCTAAGGAGGTCATGGAGAAGTAATATGCGTTGTAACAGCGCGTTGTCGGTGTGACAGTTACAAAGTGCCTTTAGGACAGAGAGCGAGTCGGAGAGGATAAGGTATTTGGAGTGAGGTGGAGCAGCTGTTAGGAATTCCAAGCACTTGAAAATGGCAAATGATTCGGCTGAGAATATGGAACACACCTTGGAAAGACAGAAGCGATGGGTGGCGGGGGGAACTGAGAAGGCAGACCCCACACGGCCTCCAGATTTTGAGCCATCCGTAAAACAGCACACCGCGCCACTATATTTGGAAATTTCCAGTTTGATATACTGGACCAGTACATGGGGGGGATTGGTAGATTTCGTTAGCCGTGTCAGGTTCAGATTCATGTGAAGGGGTTGGAGAAGCCAAGGAGGAGGGTCAGTATATATTGGGCAAAGCGGGGGGTTTCGAATGAATTTACAAAATTGAGGGACTGCAGATTCAAAACGGTTTTTGAGGTTAGTAGAGTAGCTGGGACTGCTTGACGAAATTTGGCTATGGCTTGGAGAGTCATACAGAAGTTCATTAAATGGGAGGTTTGGGGTTGTAAGGGTAGAAGTAAGGAAATTGGCTGCCAGGATTTGCCTTCGGAAGCACAAAGGAAGTAGGCTAGACTCGCTGTTGAGACTGGCTGTGGGGCTGGTGTAGAACGCACCGGTGGCTATTCGGATGGCTGAGTGTTGGATGACATCCAGAGACGCCAGTAGACCCTGGGCCGCGGAGCCAAACGCCAGGCAGCCGTAATCTAATTTAGAGCGAATAAGCGCTTTGTATAGCAATAATAGCATTGTTCGATCGCCTCCACTGCGTCTATTGTTAACTTTCTTTAGCACGTCCAGGGCCTTTATGGTAGACTTCTTAAGGCTCTTGATGTGTGTATTCCACATCAGTTTGCTATCGAACGTTACTCCAAGGTAGCGCACTGTGTCCTGGAACTGAAGGTCAGAGTTGTAGAGGGAAATTTCAAGGTGCTGGCTGCACTTGGTGGTTCGGTGGAAGTCCATACAAATCGTTTTTTCCGCAGAAAATTTGAATCCTCGCGTTGATGCCCATTCAGCTATTTCGTTGATGCACCGTTGCAAGATTACGCTTGCTCTGATTGGCGACGACGATTGAAGGGTTATTGTCAGATCATCTGCAAACAGGCTGAAATGTATCGGCGGTCGAATGGCTCGTCTGATGTCGTTGATGGCCAACAAGAAAAGTGTTACACTAAGGATGCATCCTTGGGGTACGCCATTCTCCACCTGGAACAACCGCGAAAAGGTGTTGCCTAATCGGACTTTAATTTGCCTGTTGGTTAGGAAGTTCTGGATCAATCTGGCCATGCGGCCTCGGATTCCTGCTTTATATAAGTTGGAAAGTGCCTGATACCTCCATACCGTGTCGTACGCCTTTTGTAGGTCAAAGAAAACCGCATACAAATGTGTGCGGTTGCTGAGTGCTTTTTGGGCCTTCAGTTGTAGATCTAGGATAGCCTGCATTGCTGAGCGATGTTTGCGGAAACCATATTGATTTGGAAGGAATATGTTGTTCATTTCCAAGGTCCAGGTTAGTCTCTTTTGGATAACTTTTTCCAATAATTTCCCCAGAATGCTAGTTAACGCAATGGGTCGGTAGCTATTCGCTTCCGTTTTACTTTTCCCCTTCTTCAGTATAGGGATTATAGTGGCTATTTTCCAATTTGTAGGGAAAATTCCCATGTTCCATAGCCTGTTCAGGATATGGAGCAGGTATAATTTAGCCGATTCGTGGAGGTGTTTCAACATGATTGGATGGATATCGTCTGGTCCTGGTGAAGAGTCCCGGATATTATACTGGATGCAGTGTTCCAGCTCGCCTAGCTGAATTGGGCAGTTGTAGCTTTCCTCATCGCAGGAGTCGAAGGGAATTGGGACGGCTTCCATCTTTTGCTTGAGTTGTAGGAATTCTGTGTCATAGCTGGAGTTGGATGACACAGCCGAGAAATGAGAGGCCAACAGGTCGGCCATCTCGGTGGTATTGGTAATGAGGGAATCTTCCTTGGATAAAGCGGAAACAGCTGTTTGGTGGTTCTTCCCCTCAATCAGCCGGATCTTCCTCCACACTGCTGGGATCGACGAAAATTGGTTGATGGAGGAAGTAAGAACTTGCCAGCACTTCTTTTTGGCTGCTCTTATGAGGGTGCGTGCGTATGCTCGACGTTTACGATACTCAATCAGGTTAGCTAATGAGTTTCGTCTTTTGAGTGTTCTTAGCGCTTTTTTTCGGCGGTCGATTGCCTTTGAGATATTACTGTTCCACCAGGGCACACGTTTTCTTGCGCAAGGATTACCTGAAGAGACAGGTATAGCCTTACGTCCAGCTTGGATTATGACAGTAGTTAGGAACTCGATATCCTCCTCTACATTGTCCCTATGACCGGCGTGAATCATGGTGCTGTTTGTGAACAGTGTCCAGTTGGCTTCACTTATTTTCCATCTCTGATATCGAGAAGGCTGGTAGCTGGATGCTTTATATGAGAGGAAGATGGGTAGTGATCGCTATCGCACAGATCATTGTGGCACTGCCAATCCACCTCATTTATAAGGTCGGTTGAGATCAGCGTGAGGTCGATCGCGGAAAAAAGTCCTGTTTTTGAGTCAAAGTGCGTTGGTTGGTTTTGATTGTTTAGTAGAGCTATATCATGGTTGATGAGCAGATGCTCAATTTGGTTACCTCTGGAATCTTGACGTCTGGAGCCCCACGTATGGCTATGAGCGTTGAAGTCGCCGAGCAGGATGAATGGCTTTGGTAGTTGTTTTATAATATTCTCGAACTCCTGTTTCGAGGTTTGTTGGTTGGGTGGGATGTAAACGTTACATACTGCGATGGGTTTGCGGTGGATTGTAGGAATTGTTATTGAGACCACGACTGCTTGGATTTCAGCGCTGATTGGAAGCTGGACTGCCTGAGGAATGAAATTGTGGACTAGAGTTAGTACCCCACCAGCTGCGATCAGGTGCGAGGTATCGTCAAATCTGAATGATTTGTAGTTGCGTATAGTAAGCCCTTGGTTAGCCTTCAGATGAGTTTCTTGAATACAGATTACTGGTGGCTGGTGCTGTGCTATTAGCGTTTTAAGCTCAGCTAAGTGCAAGAGAGCACCGTTTATATTCCATTGCAAAATTTTATTCATGGTTCACTGACTCAGTTTCCGAGTCGGTAGCACCGCCACGTATCGCCTTAATCAACCTGGACAATTTGTTCTTGATCCCTTGCCCTACGATAAATTTTTTTAGGACAGGCAACGAATTGGAGAGCTGTATTGGATCAAAGTTCATTTGTGAGACTGCCTCAATGTAATTAGTTTCCGTGAGGATCGCAAACATTATATCTTCGAACTGGTCAGGTGTGATTTCGTAGCGGCCCGCATTTTTCTCCATTTCCTCTTTTGCTGCTTTGATCGTCTCTAATAATTGGTCAGTTTTGTCTTCAGTTGTTCTTATCTTTTTGGGTTTCGGAGGCAGTTTCTCCGATTTTGTAATGGAGGTGGTATCGATTGATGAGGAAGAGGTGGAGGAAGAAATTGCTCGTTTGAAAACTGTGGCAGAGGGAGTTATGAAGTTGCAGTCTTCCGTTGACTGAATGTCCATCCGTTCTTCTCCTTTGGCTCCATCCATTATAAAGGAAGCCTTGGTGTTGTCCGCATTTGGGAGGCTTTTGTCACTCGTTTCTATGGCTGCACAGTGAGCTGCCAGGTGGCCCTTCTGCTTACATCGATAGCACACGGAGCCTTCTTCGGCTAGAAATATCCGATATTTGGTATTGTCATGAGTGATAACTAAACTGTCTGGTATAAGCGTGGCTGCATCGGGAGCAATGTAGAATTGTTTTTTGTTGGTTAGGATATGTGCTAGCGCGGGTGATGCAAAGCCTGCTCGGATAGTGGTGATAGGCGATAACGGCGCTATGTTGTGTCTCCTTAGCTCCTCTTCAATCACGGCGGTAGGGATACTGGGGCAGACATGAGAAATTATGATGCGCTTAGCTGGGTTGATCAAGCGTCGGATACTAGTTGACTGGTTATTGATTGTTATAACTCTGTTCTGCTCGATGATGTCATCAACTATTTGCTTAGACGTAAAGAAGATGCAAAATCTTTGATTCGGCATACGGTAGGCTGCTTTGATGTGATGAGGGTTGACAAATTCGGTGACTTTTTCTACATACTCGATTTGTTTAACACCGTCGATGGTAGGGATTACTATTGCGTGTGTTTTGTCCAGCACTGGTTCTTTGTTCGCGACTGTTGCGTAGGAGGTGGGATGCAGTTGTTGACTAATTGGGTTGAGCATCGTATCAGTATCGGGCGGTACAGGTGTGGAATGAACAGATGCGTTTTCTCTTGGTTCGTTGTTAGATTGTTTAGGCGTATTAACGGGGCCTGGTCTGCTTGTCGCAGACTTGTTGGCTATTTTTTGGCTTATCGGTTTGCTAACATCAAGTTTAGTGTCTTTCTTTGATTTAGTCGACATCGTGCGTCTAGGCACGAGTCAGAGTACGGAGATGACGCGCGGCGGTTTAGATAAAACCGCGCTAGTGGAAATATGTGCAAACGAGTTAGATTATAGTATACAATGAAATAAAATAAATCGGCCTCACCGTAAGCTTCTTCTTATCAGTAGACTGATAACGGAACCGACATTAACGCGAACGCGAACAATCAACTTATTTCACATTAACGGGCAGTTAGTGTTTAAGTTTATCGTATAATAAGTAAATTAAAGCACCAAAACTTCATGATCACGGGAGTTAATTTTTAACAACAGATCTGTTCTTTATAAAACCATGTTGATGTATAGATATGTGATGTTTGATTTGTGAATGTATACCATTATAATGGATGCGTTGAAATATTTTTGCAGCCTGAGGAAGCAATGATATAGTTCTAAAATTTGTAATATCGTTAGATTGTTTGTTTTTCGGTAGCGGGGTAATTTTTGACATTTCCCAGCTTTCGGGAAAAATGCAAGAATTTATAACGCAATTATGAACATACATAAGCGGCTCCTCGGTAAATAGATCGCGACACGCTTTGAATATATATATATATATATATATGGTGGTATATAGTCAGGGCCTAATGTACATTTGGGTTTTAATATCTTCAATGTTTCGTATACTTCGGCTACATATTTTTATTGTTATGCGATTTGATGAGTTAAGATTGTATGCATGTATGTATATATATTTATTTAAAGACGCTCGACTTCTAGGTCATTTGCGTCTACCGTACATTACAATTTATAGATAATAATTACAAATAATTCTGCCATACGTAAACTAAATCATATCTTCCGAAATAGGTTGACAGCTTTTAGGAATCTAAAAGTACTTTGGACTGCAGCTTCATCATTTCCAAGCGCCTCTTTGACAGTAATTCTTCTTGTACATGCGGATGAAAAAGCTTCCTCGCGCTCCTTTTGGAGTTTTGGACATACGGAGATGACATGTTCGATGGACAGACTTTGAGTGTTACAAAGTGCACATGATGGTGGAGGTTCATTTTGTAGCAAGGATCCGTGTGTTAGTTTTGTGTGGCCGATGCGGATTCTGCTTAACACAATCTCTTCTCGCCTGTTTGCCCGGTGTGATGTTTCCCAATGTTCCAGTTCAACTTTTATTTGCCGTAACTTGTTATTCAATTGCCTATCCCATATGTTTTGGACATTATCCTTGATTGCGACCGTTATCTGTTTTTTTGCCTTTAGTAAGTCTTTTTCATATGTTGTTACGGACCGTATTGTATTATCCCAGGGCGGATTTATAGGTTCGGATGGAGTGGCAGTAATTCGACTGATATGTACATAGGTAACTGAGGTAGTCAGTACACCTAACTCCAAACGGTTTGTTTCTGTCGCGATAGATCTTAAGTAGATTCGGATGGAACGTTTTGTAGTAATTTATATGGCTCCTATTGCCGCTGATTTTCACATAATATTTCAGTGCCAATAACACTCGACGGTGTTTTAGTGACATCATGTTTGTTTCTATGTGCAAACTAATAATTGGACTCGTGTAAAACGCCCCGCTGCTTATTCTGAGTACGTTATTCTGAACTGTATTCAGCTTCTTAAGAGTACTTTCCGCTGCTGTGGTGTATGCTATCGCACCGTAGTCCATTATTGATCTGACATGAGTTTCGTATAAACGTAAGAGCAAGCTTCTGTCCGATCCCCACGACTTGCCTTGTAGCATTTTTAACAGATTAAGAGCTTTTGTACACCTCCGTTTCGTATCTTCTATGTGTGGCTTCCAGCTTAATTTGTTATCGAATATGAGTCCCAAAAAAGTCGTTTTGATTTTATTAGATATGAATGTGTCTTTCAGTTTTAGTTTAATATCGCGTACTGGAGCTATCCTGGCAAAATTTATTACACAGGTTTTTCCGCTGGAAAAGTTTATGTTTTTAGTAATGCCCCACTTTTCAATTGCCGTTATGATATTTTGTAATTTTCCTTCTATTTGTGTGATGTTATTTCCTCGCATGTAAATCGCTAGATCATCTGCAAATATTGAGTAGTTAACTGGGTATTTGATTAGATGTTGTATATCGCTTAGGGCTAGTATGAATAGCAGAGGGCTCAATACTGATCCTTGCGGTACCCCTAATTTTTGATTTTTTTCTGTTGATAGTGAACTCCCAATTCGAACTTTAAATTTTCTGTTTTGAAGAAATGCCATGACAAATTTCGGTAAATTTCCTCTGAATCCCATCTCATGTAACGTGTTTATAACTGACTCTTTTGATATAAGATCAAAAGCTTTCTCCATGTCGAAAAACGCACTTACAGTATATTGCCGCATAGTAAAACCGTCTAGAATTTCTTGTTGCAATCTTAATATATTATCGATAGTCGACCGACCTTTCCGGAAACCACTTTGATGGTTATCTAACAAGTTTTTGTTTTCTGCGGCCCACACTATCCGTTTTGTAATAATCTTTTCTAATATTTTGCACAATGAACACGTTAACGATATTGGCCGGTAGCTGTTGGCTTGATTTTTATCTTTGTCGGGCTTCAAGATCGGTACAATCATGGCCTCTTTCCATAATGTAGGAATTTTGTGTAATTTCCAAATTTGATTGTATAAATGTAGTATGCATTTGATATTCTCTTCTGTCAGATTTTTTATCATTTCCGGGTGAATGTTATCAGGGCCCGTTGTCGACTTTTTTAGTTCTTTTACCGCATTGGTTAGTTCATGTAGAGTAATATCTTTATTGTATTCCTCTTCATTTAGCGAGTCGAAATCTGGATAGTTTCTATTAGTCGGCATAGTTAGAGGTTCACTTTCATTAGATATATCGTGATAGTGTTTAGCTATGATCTCTGCTATGTGCTTGCTCTCGTACTGTAATTTTCCGTCCGAGTCAGTTACCGCAGTGATGATGTTATCTCTATTTTTATTCATAATTTTTCTTATTTGTTTCCATACTGTTGCTACAGCAGTTTTTGAATTTATGTTTGAAATGAAGTCCTGCCAACACTTCTTCTTGCTTTGTTTAATTATTCTTCTTGCTATAGCTCTAGCCTTTTTGAATTTCAAAAGATTGTCATTAGTTGGATGACGCTTATATGTATTAAGGATTCTATTTTTGTTTTTAATAACTGTTCTGCACTCGTGGTTCCACCAGGGTACTCTTTTCTTCATAGGGCGAGGGTTCGTTTTCGGAATATGTGTATTAGCCGATTGTAGAATTCTTTTTGAGATTTCTTTATTTATTATCTCAGGATCCGTCATATTCAGTACTTGTTTAAGGTCTACTGAGTTTCTGAAGCTTTCCCAGTCTGTTTTATCCGTAATCCAGTTTATATGTCTTTCTCTATATTGTTGGTGATCTGCCAATAAATTTATAATCTGCGGAAAGTGATCACTGTTATATAATTTCCTACACGATCGCCAGTGTAGTATATCACTGATGGTTGAGCTACAGATGGTCAGATCTATGGCTGATCTAGAACCATTGTAGATATTAAATCTTGTTGGATGCCCCGTGTTCATCATACTGATTGTAGGATCATCTAAAAATTTTTCTAGTATCTGTCCTCTGATATCAGTGTACTCAGAGCCCCATATGATGTTATGGCTATTAAAGTCACCTGTTAAAATGTATGGCCGCGGAAGTTGATCCGTTAATGATTTTAGCTCTTTTAACGACACTTGATCTTCGCTATGTAAATATATTGTACATATTACAATTGGGGTATTCAGGAATAACTTTACCGCTGTGGCTTGAAACACTGAGTGAATCAGTATGTCCTCTTTTTTGATACTGTTGTGCGTAGCAATTAGGACGCCACCTTTAGTATTACCAGTTGTTATGAAATCGCTTCGAGTGATGTTATAACCCTTTAACTTTACATTATGATTCGGATTTAATTTTGTCTCCTGAAGGCATATTACCATAGGTTCTAGGTCCTGTATAAGCAATTGTAAAAACGGGAGTTTGGATATTATACTATTTATGTTCCACGATATTATGTTTATCATGATGGTGGAGTAATATTAATATAGTTATTTATGATTCTTCCATCAGATCGGACAAGTTTTCCAAGCTGTCCTCCTCAGAGTCCGTTTTTAATGCGTTCTGTAATTCGACTTCTGTTTTTAACTTTTTCAGGAACCACGTGAGAGTCCTCTTCGTATCTTTACTTAGATGAGGTTGGATTTCTTCTACCATATATATAATTCCTTGTATGTTTTCCGTGTATTTTTTTGTGAGCTCGATTTTATTTTTGTTGCCTTTAACGTTTAGTAGCATATTTACGAACTCATTTGAAGTAATGGGGCACATATTGGGGTGAGTTTCTTTGAATGCTTTTAATTGTGTGTGTATTTTTTCGATTTCATCTCCGTTTAGATTTAATTGCGTAGCACAGTCTTCTGTTTTTGGTCTTTTTGTTTTTTTACTTTTAATATCTACGTTAAATGATTCGGTTATTTCCATTGCTGGGGCCTTAAAGTTATCTTCACGTTCTACCTCTTGATTAGTATCTTCTAGGATTACTAAATTTTCCTTCAGTTTAGAGCTAGAGTTTTCAGATTCGGAGCATGACGTTGTAGTGGGTGGCGCTGGACGTTTTAGCTGTTCTCGGTCAGTGGTAACTTCAGGTTTCTGTTTAATTTCTGCAATAAAATCTGTTTCCTCACTCCTAATTACTGACGGACATTTTTTTGCTTGGTGTCCAGTTTTCTTGCATATAAAGGAGACCAAATTTTTATCCGTAGTTAAAAATATTCTATAATCTTTTCCATTGTAATTTATCAGTAATGAGTCAGGTATGTACAAATTTTGTTCATTTTCTAGCGAGTAGAATATTGCCCGTCTGAAGCTGCAGATGTGCTGAAACATTGGTTGTTGGTGTCCTGCTTTTATAAATGTCATGGGAGATGTTAGCTTCAGATTAATTTCGTCTGTAAGGATCTTTTCTATAATGTGATGTGGGATGATCGGGGGGATACATTAGATATGATCAATTTTTTAACCGGGCTTATTAACGGTCGGGCCTTTATTATTACATTGTTTATTTTTATTTCTCCGTGTTTCGAGATGAATTCTTCAGCCGTTGTATTTGAATCAAAATAAAAACACATTCTATTGTTAGACATACGTGATAAGAAGGTAATTTTAGATGGTGGTATATATTTACTAACTTCCATGAGATAATCTTCATTCGTAAATTCACCCATAACTGGGAAAACAATTGCTTGTTCTTCTGTAGGAAAGTTGGAAGCATTATTGATACTTTTTGTATTTTTGACAGCGTTAGAAAAACTAATCGGTTCTTTCGATTTATTTTCTACTTTGGTGGTTGATGTCGAAGGTTTCAGCGCATTAACTTGACTGTGTTTCGTTTGTTGTACAGAAACGGTGGGGGTTGAAACTTTTGTTTTACTCGTAACCTGGTTCGCTTGATGCGAAGTCGGCCCGGATGGTGGTTTATTTTTCTTCATTTTACGGTAGTTTATGTGGCCTAAGTGGCCACACTGATTTTAAAATAATTCGAATGGCAGTTCTACGTAGTTGATCAATCGTTATCAATAATTCTGATAAGATAAATGAACGTTTCGAATAATTATATTATTTAACAGATAATAGGACGGAGTCGTAATCGAACTAAAAACGACTTACCTATCGCTGATTTGAACGCTGAAAACACGTACGAACACAAGCATATCAAAATTTGTGAGTTAAGATTGTTTTCCATTTCCTCACAAAACCAGGAAGATCTTACCTGTTTAGAATACATCGATGAAAAATGTTTAACAAAAGAAGATGCAATCTACTCGGGATTTTGCAATATTTTTCCCTGAACCGGTAAAAGTGTTGTCGTTCAAAGGCGCTTTTTTTCCTTCGCCTTGGTTAACATAAGCCCAGAATCCTCTCGGTTCACACTCCGCGTTCTATTTCACAAACTTGTATCTTTCAGGCCTTATTCTTAATTTAAATTGTTTACATATATTTCGGTAATTCCAAAGTGTTCCTCCTGCTTTGTTCTTTTATATTTCAAACGATTCTTCTCTTTTCCTTTAATCAAACATATTATCATAATGGCCCGCAGATACGAGCTTTCACCCGTCATTTCTACGAGCACTGTTTCATCCAGAATTCTTTGTAACTGTTTAACAAAATAAGAAGCAGCTTCATTACAGTCCCGAGTTTCACACAATGCTTTTTTCCAGATTTTACATAGTTAAAAAATCAGCTCTTTTACGAGTATAATTTCTAACAGGAATACTATATATTTTTTGTGTATATCTACATTTCTTTTTTTCCCCGTTCCCAAAATTTTTAACAATATTACAATTTTTCTTATTACAATACTGATCACAACAGGCCCCATCCAATTAGGTTTTTGGTTGCCTGTGGTCCCATTTTACAATCATGTACTAATTAGTTCTTATTAAAAATACTTAATGCTAATTTATCGAATTTTGCTTACGGTGTGTCATTTCTTCGACGGCGAATTTATTTAATATTAATTAAAAAGGTTTGTAACTAAATCCGTCGCGTATAAATTATTAAATATCTTATTAGCGTGATTACAACCATTTAATATATGCCCTACATTATCTATGAAATTATACATCTTTTACAGTTTTCATTATCTATTAATTCAGGAACTTATATAAATAAATTCCAAAATTACCATGTCCGGATATGAAGTGCGTGTTAAAAAAATTAGGTACAAAGTCCGTATTATTCATTCTATTCTATCTATGATGTTGGGAAAGAAATGTTTAGCAAGCCCCGTATAGTGTTATTCCATATCTCTTGATATTTAATAATGTAGTATTCATTTAAATTTTTTTTTCTTTTAACACTTTGTTTTCATAAATGCAGTAAAGAAAGCTATATCTAACGTTACTAAAATTATGATTTACCCCAACTTTCTTTTTAATCAAAAACACATTTATCGATTTTTGTGCAGTTCGTATTCGATAGGTAACATGCCTGCGATAACTATTGCAGCCATATAAAGCTAGTAGTTCTGTACGCTTTAATCAATTTAATGGCACCTCTCCTTGAAATCCCCTTAATTATTACTTAGAAATCTGTTAATAGTCCACTTAGCATATTTATAAATAAATAATACTGCCGTAAATAATATTTGGTACCATTATACGATTTATACAATATTATTCCCTTTTTATAATTTATTCGATTACTATTGTTGAAAATCGGCACGAATTTATTAATTTTATTTCTTACATAATTAAAATGATTACAAAATTTTAAATTATTGTCAATAATAACACCTAAGTATTTAATTTGCGTTGCATATTTGATATTTAATCCAAATTTCATTAGGTTAAGTGGTTTTTTATTCATTTTACCGTTAAAAAGAATATAGTTTGATTTATTTTCGTTTATTTCAAGATTAAATTCCGTGAACCATGTTCAATTTTAGCGTAAACTTTGTATATTTTATTTTCCGACATTGTTTCATTTTTATCTGCAATGAGTACCGTATATCTATTTCCGTTTCTTCTTGACTCATTTAATAAAATATTTATTCCTAATGAAGAATGATACTAATCTCCACTCTCGAGATTCCTGCCTTTCTACGCAAATAGTTTCCTTTGTTGTTCCCATTACTAAATCGAAAGTTCTGCCCATGCTATTAACAATTTTATTATACGACTAACTTTATAAGCTCTATCAAATCACCCGTTTTCTTATCCATAAGCCGTTGATCACGCCGCTACTAATTGTTGACCATGAAAAATTTAAGAAATTTTAAAAATCACAAGCATATTGAAATCACCTAAAATTATTCAGTTGTGGTTTTAGTTCTCAATATGGAATTACTAGTATTTTATCGTAAATACTTAAATAAAGTGACCCGCTTGAGTTCGGTCGAAAGTAAACTAAACCAAGTACGCTCATGCGATTGATCAAGCTTGATCCGTAATTGATCGCATGTAACGTTTGGGATTACTAAATTATACATCCCTTCCGCGTGCAAGGTTTTTCTTTACCGCAAAAAGCAATCCTCTTCCGCGCGCACACACTCTGCTAAATTATAATCTCTATCTTTCCTAAAAATTGCACACCTATTATCAAGTGTAACTCATAATCGTGAAAACCGCTATGCAACCATGTTTAAAGCAAAAATATCATAATTCTGACTTAGCTACATTTAGCTTCTCAATTTTCGTCCGGAGACCACAAACGTTCTCATGAAAACATAATATATCTTTACTCACAATTTAAATATAAGACAGGTAAGGAAAACCAAACAGATACGCAACAACTGCGAAACAGAAATGAAGTGCAATGGAGAAGTAAAATTTCATTGGCTACAGAACTAATGAAAACTTCTTAATGGGTGGGGAACAACCGGAGGAGGATAGGTAAAGAAAAAAAAATCTTGGAGCTATTACATAGGGAAATTAAGGATTAAATCAGGTTGAGTAAAGTGAGGGGACTGTTGGAGAAACGGAAAAAGTTATAGCACATAGTAATAAGAATGAATACAAATTTTGACAGAAAAGGTTAATTAAGCAAAAATTAATTATACAATGTTATAAATTATTTACGGATGTGACGCAATGAGCCTCCCCGGGCGGGTTGTATGCAATACGAGTGCATTTGTTATCTATGAAGTTTCTCTTGAGATTCCGCAGACATACAATTTTAAGAATCCTAATAATTCAAAAACGACAAAAATATCAAATATCGATAACTCGGCTCGACTGATTAATTCCTAAATTTTGCGTATAAATCGCAATTAAAACTCTCGAAGACACTTTAAGAAAATCGATTACTCTGAACACATTAAAAATCGCGATTAACCATCAAAAATATGGATTACGTGGAATGTAATCTAAAAAATCATTTGAAAACTTCACTAATAACCCTTTGAAAGGAAAATTCGGAATAAGTAACAGAAAGTCGTAAAACTTTTCATAAATTAAAAATTATCAATAAAAATTTAATGAAACTCCCCCTTTTTACGTCAAGAAACATTGGGAAAAAATACGTTCTTGCAATAGTAAAACGACGAGAAAGAAAAACTGAAAAATCCGAAACAGCCGACACATCGATGGAAAGCTCGTTATTTGGAAGTAACGAAACCATATTTCGATTCCTTAACGAAGCATCCTATAGTTAATGACAAAGAAAATTTTAAGCGCTCATAAATATACACATTTGTAAGATTACTACATCAAAAATATTACTAAAAATTTAAAACTGGATTATATTTGTTTCGTATTTAATATTTTGTGAATATAAATTGTGGTTCATAGTTTTAATTTAATACATGAAACATTATGCTTGACTGAATTTTTTTTTATACAGTTGGTGAGCGTCCCTACGCTCAGGTTATTCGAGACTCAATCTGGAGTTGACGAATTGCTGCTAGAGCAATTCGGTCCAGATGACCAAACTAATGCCCGGAGGACCACGTCAAATAAATGACGAATTAAAAGGAAAAGAATTATATTTCGTAAATATACACAATGCGGATCCCGAAAGAATCAATGTGATGATGGCTGGAACCGAACACGAATCTGCAGCGATGATGCTGCCCAACAGGAACCGGAAACCAGCGACTGAGTGAAGAATCAGCTCGTAAAATAGCGGCAATGATCAGGTTGTTGAAGACAACGCTGATCACCGCGAGTGCGTACCTTGGTAGCGCGTAGCTCTGAGAAGAGCTGTTGATCTGCAGCACTGTTGTGCTGCCCAAACTGGAACTGGAGCGCTGAATGACCGCCGACCGGTGTCGCTCTGGAAACACGACTGAAGCGTGCAAAATTGAAATGCCAATAAATCAAGGGATGAAAATGCGGGTGTATACATATCAGCCGCTAGGGCGCTCTGCCGCGTGATTAGTTATTGGCTGCGACCGAAGCAGCCAATAGGAAACCGGTTTCGTTTTGTTATTTCGCGTCGCGTTCGGAATAAAATAAATTAAAACTAAATAAAAATATTTATACTGGATATCGATATTGTCGACCGGCGCATTAATCGATACCAGATAGCGTTCAAGTCGTGGGTAAAAAAACTCTCCGCTGAGATGTTTTTTTAAACCGTAAAATGTGACCATGCGCGCATATCAATATTGCATACGAGTACGATGGTTTCTTGTATAATAAAATTATACAACAGTGTTTTATACCAGCAGGTTCATACTGAATGGTAATTTCCGTAAATTTACTTTTATAAAGTATTAAAAGATTTGATCTAACTGTCAATTAATTAAATTATTTTTTGCGGAACTTCTCCTATTTGGTATATTTAATATATACATTCAAAATTTAAAAAAGAGAATCAGTGAATGCCGCGGCATTCTTCTTGAAAATCCGTTACTGAACTAATTTAAATATTTTTTTCTAGTCTGAGCAAAAATAAAAAAATGTGAATAAAACGACAAAAAAAAATATAAACAGAAATATGCCTTTTCCCCCTAATACCACGCCTTCATTTACTATTAACTCCACCGCCATATTGAACCCAGTTCACGCGTACGGTACACGCACAGCCTACGTGGATTTTATTCTGTAAAACATGTATTTAAACGCAGAGAACCATATATTGAAGCCAGCGCACAACGCACTAACACGCGTGGATTGCCTATGCGAAGAACGAAATTTTCGTGGATAGATGAGTTACGTGGGTTGGCTTAAACTTTTTAGTTGTTAAGAATTTTAATTTATTCGTTATGATTCGAATGCTTTATATACTAAAACGTGAGCGTGTACTGTCCGTGGACTGGGTTCAATACGCGGCCGGCTTAATAGTTGTCTTATGTCATACAAAATTCCTCTGCTTTCCTGAAAATTACATTGAATACAAATATATTTCGATTATTCGATGAAAAAAAAATTTGATTGCAAAATAAAGACCGTTATTTAAGTAGAGTAACAATAGTCGTGCGTAATATAAAAAACAAAGAAAAATACAAGCAGATTAAAAAACAAATAATGACGAAGTAATCGGAAGGGAAACGAAAATACGTTTGGACTAGATTTCATAGGAAACAAAAATAACTACTAATCTAGAGCATTATAAAATAGAATAACATAAATGAAAAGAAAAAAAAAATAAATGGGAGGAGATAACTTCGAAATTAAAAAAATTGGACGAATGAGTTGCCAGAATAAAAATTACAACGCCGAATTATTCATAAAAAAGTAATGATAATAATAAAATAATATTGAAATTATTTATTAACTATTCCGATTAAACTGACCTAATTTTTTGACCCTATCTTTCATTGTCTAAATAGGCAGCCTTTGAAATTAATGTCCTGAAGGCACTAATGGGCTGGTAAATATTTTCGAACTAATTTATACAATTTCGGAAAAGTTTTATGGTAATCATTCCGAAATCGCAGCGAATTATATTTACGATTTATTAAATTCTTTGAATATCGATTTTTATCATTGTTTCGGCAGTTGCTTTTGGCGTCTGATGGAAATTGCTCGGTTACAAACAACTTCTCTTCGAAAAACGACCGCAAATTTTCACTATTATTGTGTTTGTTGGTGCTTTGTTTTTACCGGTATATCATTTATTGAAACTAGGGAATTCGTTTTAACCGTTTCATCCAGTTCATCGCGATATACCAAAGGATGCTGCGATATTATGTGTTTTTGCATAACACCTGTATTTTAAAACACACAATTTATAAAACTAGCTTTAAACTTTCGATTCTATATGGTTTTTTTTGTTGTTTTTTTTTTTTTATAAATAAGTTGTAGATCCCACAGGCCAAGGATACCCGTTGCGTGAGTGGCCGGCGCTCTTATTATCGTTTATATTCAACTCAAAACAAATAACAAACTATTCACGCTTATTATATGAAAACGAAATGAACCTAAGTTAATAACGTCTAAGTAAAAATAAATAAAACCATGCGCTACACTCGTTATATGCTAAGAGGTACAATTAGGAAAAGTAACGAAAGAAAGGAAGAAAATCAAAAGGAAAGATGAAAAAAACAAAAAATAAATATATAAACAAAAATACGTAACTGATTAACCTGCAATGGAAAAAGTCAGAAAGTATTCGGTTTTTAATGTTTGCACCATTCTTTCAGCCATTTCCCTACTTTCTTTTTCTACACCCCAATTCTTTTTTTCGTTTAAAACATGATTACACAGTGTGGCTTCTACGGTCGCGATATTTTCATCGGATCGTCTCGGTTGCTTTTTATTTGGGATTAGCGACAGTACCAAAAGACAAAAAAATCGTTCGTGCAAACGCTTTATTGTGTTCTTTGACGACGCAATTTTCACTTTATTTTTTTTTCCTGATACATATTGAGAAGTTATTTTAAATGTACAGTCAGACAATTTCAGCGAAAAAAATCTCCTAAAACTGACACTTCAAACACGTGCTATCATTCCTTGTCATAGTTACACAGTGTTGCCAGATGGCTAATATGGCCAACCCTGTATATATATATATGTATATATATATATATATATATATAACTTTGTAATCTTGCTATTGGAGTTCTTTGCCTGGATGGTAACTTTATATTATTGCTATTAAATTCAAGTAATCCATAATATTAATAGTACATCTTGAGAGACATTTCATTGTTTTCCTCCAAACACATAATTGATATCAAACACCTTTTCTGAATTTTACCTATTTTATTGATTTCTATTTTCTTATCTAGCCCGCCATCACTATATTCGAATTCCATATAGAATTCTAGACATAAATATTGCATTATAGTATATATACATAATGATCCATATGGTAGCAGCTGCTTTAATTTATATAAAGCTGGAATCGTCTGTCTTATTCTCGAAGTTCAATTTTGAATGTGTTTTTTCCAGTTCAAGGATTTATCGAGATATTTCAGATATTTTATATTTTCTAATGGTGGACACAAACATGAAAAAGTATTATCAGATTTACGGAGCTCTTGAAAATTAAATTATTAATTTATAAAATTTGCAATAAATGCACCTAGATGAGCTCGAAATAACTCAATTATACATGAAAACAAACTACGAGTAGTCGGAAAAAAAAAGGCGCAACAGTTTCAGTATAAAATGAACTCAGTGAACCATTTATAGGATATGAAATATTTCATTCCTATAGGGGGGTAAGGAAATAAAAAATAGTAATCGTGTGTGTAAAGTATGTTGATGGTTTTGCCTAGGATGCAACAAAAGATTTACGACCTCTTGACGTCGAATAAACTAATTTTTTTCGAAATCCAGTTGCCACTACTTTTTGGGAGAAGTTCATATCGAACTGGTTAATATTTCTGACGTTTGTCCAAATTCTACAAATCAAAATTGAAAATTCTGTTTTACTGGGCATGTTTTTAAACTAGACTCGGCTTTCCTTAGTGTACAAGTCAACTCGCAAGTCTGGACTCAGAGTCGCTTATTTCTAACGCGTTTAAGCTTTTTTTTTTCTTTTTTTGTCACATCAGCAAAAAACCTTTGCTCAACACCCAACATAAAGCAGAGGATCAGTCAAATACTGGTTCGGTCAGAAATAGCTAGAATGAAGGAAACAAGAACTGGGGACAATGCTCGTTTTAATATTCGCTTATTTATTTATGTAGTCATTATTATTTCGGTTACGCTGAAATTTCGGTAGCGGAACTCTCTATTTAAATGCTCTACCATCACCGATGATAATCAGTAACAGGTGTATTTTAGAAGCTGGATGGAATTTTTGAGACTTCGAAAAAGAATAAAAAGAAGAAAATAGGATGATAATGAAGAGGAAGGGTGGAAAAGGGAAAAAATTGAAAATTAGGCCGTTAACAATGCGGTGGTAAATATTTGATGTAAGAAAAATAAATGAACAAGGTTACTTTTATAAGACCGTAGTAATCAAAAGACGCATTCCGTCTCATGTAAATTTAAGTCGCCCAAAATGTTGCGCATGTGGGAAAGCTGCATCCGAATGATGAGTTTAATGTCTTAAAAGTTTCGTGTCTTTTTGTCGCTTGTTTCGGTGGAAATGCTATTCGCGCATGTGCTGATGGATGTGAATCCGCGTTGCGTACCGGCAGACCTTTTTAACGGAAACATTATCAAATAATAAAAAAGGCCAACTCGTTTCGCGAAGGCTGACGTCCATCGGCCTTTAAGGGTGAGCGAGCGACGGAGGATACGGACTTTTTCGCCAGAGTGCTTTTTTTGTGCATTATCTGTGGGCCGACAGCGCGCTAGACCTTTTAAGTCGTCAGTCAGTCTGCGAATGATGTAAAACTTTGTTGGGACGTCTACGCTCGCGTTTAATATTTTCCTTTACGTTACACCTGTATCGTATTACTCATTATCGAACTCTGAAGCGTACCTAGCCGAATCAGTATGGATATGTCCGTGCGCGTGTGTAGGAAACGAGTAGATATTTAATTTGTTTTTCTTCGTTTTTCTCCGGTGTAGTTAAAAATCCGCGTTAAACGTGCTCACCGAATTTACACACCTGTACACGGTGCTAATTTTACTAACGAAAGTAAGCAATTTTATTACTCCGATTTTTAACGAATTTCAAATTAATATCACATTTATTCAAATTGTTTCGCCGTTTTATTTTTATAGGCTCCGAAGGTTTTTTCTTGCTTTTTTCTTGTTTTTTTTTTTTCAGCTATCACAGTGTTTACACGATGAGGATGCTAACAGGAATTTAAAAGTCTGATTACTGAAAGTTTGTGTCACATTACTCTCGAGAGAACAATAAAATTACATCAAAACCAATATTCAATGAAGAAGAACGAAATTAATAGATGAATAAGTGTTGCGAAAGAAATATTTGAATTTCAATTTTCTATAGACTCAAAAAGGAAGAAAAAAAAATGAATATTTCCTAATTGTAATTATTCCGCAAAAATTATTTACGTAAAAGTTTAAAAAATGCTTTATGTTACTGAATTAAGAATCAAAAAAAAAAAAAAAAAATCGAAATCGATTTATTATTTTGAAATATATTTTTTTTATCCATTGATCGTAAATTATTTAATGGTATAAATTATAATGAGAAATATGAATTTCACGTGTTCTTCTATAAAACCTATCCATAACTTTAATTAGATTTAATTCACACTTAACAGTTTACTTATTTTAATATCAAATTAACAGGGACAATTAAAACGGGCGTTTTGTAGATTAACGACATATTTTGAAAATTTGCACTTTTCCGGGTGCATGTCGGTAACTTCTTTTTATTGTCGTCCATGTTAGAAATAATTATTCAGAATTGTTATATACTTCCGAATAATAAAATAATTGTATGTGGTAAATTATTAAGCAGTTAATATAAGCATTAAAAACAGTTCTAATTAAATTTTAGTACAGTTTAAAAATTAATCCAATTGAATAGAACCCGGCGCGTTTATTAAATAAAGATTTTTATATTTATCATAAATTTTAACCTTTTGAAAGTTTTTTTTTGTTTTTTTTTCAGTTTCTTTAAGGACATGCGAAAAAAAAGGTAGTAAATGAAATAAAATCCGGAGTAGAACTTAAAGAACTGAAAAAGAAATACGTAACCGTATTTTTGTTGTTTCGGGAAGAGGGATGATGGAGGAGAGAGTATCGAGTTTTAGAGCGAATTTGGAGTGATCCGAATTTGGCAACAATTGGGGAAGTGGAAAATTTGTGCATGACCATATTTTAAAATACTACCGTGTCCTTCCAGTTTTCGATAAGTTGGCATTTAAATACCGGAGAACAGCTTCCAAGATTTACTCCCGGTCATCTATCCTTTCGTCAGCTTCTTCCGTGATTTTATACCCCCGGTTTCACACGGTGCGGGAATTCTTTACCAAATGGACACGTTTTTGTTTTACACCCCCGGTTTCGCACGATTCGGGGGGGGGGGGGATTCTTTACCAGATAAACACGTTTTTGTTTTGCATGTAAATGCAGTTAAAAATCTTTTCGAAGCGGTCGTTCCACCAGTCTCTCGATTACTAATTATTACATCTTTTCGGAGCAGATAACCTACTCCCATTTACTCACTCTACCGATCCATCCTTTATATTATGCGACGCCAACCATATCCTTTTTGAATGTCCTGATCTTTTTCCCGAGTGTTCTCGTCTTTACGCCGAACTCTTGGCGTTGGATCTTCCTACCCCTTTCAATGCTTCCTTTATTCTCTTCTTCCCATCCTTCCTACTCTCCTTTATACTCTCTATCTCCGATCATCTCAGAATATGAGTAGGTGATCTAAGCTCATTTAGTTTCGTCGGCGCAGAACCCATTTAAAAAAAAAAAAACAAAAAAAAAACCTACTATTCCCTTCGTAGCTCAAAAAATGGCACTCTTATTGTCGCCGAGCATATCTTTTAGTTCTGCGACTCGCGATAACGGAAACTTTAAAAATATTTCATCAGATTTTATGGGCCGTTTCGTTCCTACTTCAAAAATGTGCTTCCAATTAATTATTGGGACGTCGTCGTTTGATATAATTTCAAATTGTCGAAATAATATTGGGCAGCGAATGATGGTGTAAAATTGAGAGATTTGTAAACAGAACTTTAGTCGATTTCTCGACGATTTCTCGACGATTTCGCGCCTCCGTTTCATTTCGAGACAACACCGTTTTTTTTTTATTTTGGTTGCCGCGATCATTCAAACCGCCGTGATGCCGGTGTGAGTGCAGTGGAAATTAGGGCTAGAGTGACCGTTAAAAGTGCTGCTTGCGAATAAGTACAGTGGAAAGAGACGACATTCTTCCCCCAGGGATTCCGGTATTACTTTCGTAAAACTTATTCAAAGTATTGTCACTCGGTGGTACAATAAACATTTTTGAAAAAGACTAACGGTAAAAAAAGTTAGACATTTGCAACTTTTCATTCCACTTTGACGTCTAAAAACTTAATTTAATCGCAGGCACAACTACTATGTAGCGATAAGGTATCCACATCTACCTATTAATAATATACATTAATTCCAATCGATTACCGGGTCTTCGGTGACTATCTGGGAGTCTGCTGAAATTCAAAAACCACCGGAACTACGAACAATAGTTAATACTTAATAGAATTTCGTTTAAACATTCCTACTGCTAATGAGTTTCCTTCAGAATGTTCTCAATATGTAAAGTAAAGTAAGTCGCATACATATGGTATCATGAATTGTGAAGTTAAGCTTTTCATAATGTACTAGAACATTAGGGCCAGTCCCTTTCTACTTTTGGATTATCCGCCGTTTTTACTGTCCCAGATTTCTCTGGTGCCCAATTTAATTTCAGATTAGGTATAAACCTGGGAGCGACTTGGTTCTGGTACGAGACAAGTCTCGATAACCTATGGCACCTCTGATTTTGTAGCCAAGCACCTTAACCATAGTCGATTAATTTCTGTAAATCAAACGACAACTATGTCTAGGCCTCTGTGTAAACTTAACTGAATATTTTACAGCAAAAACCGGGCCAACGTCGATCAGAATTTCTACAAATGTAACGTGCTCCGAAATCTGAGCACGAAAATACAGAACGCTATTTAAGGAAATACAAATGAAAACTCTACTATTCCGAATAATCGCACGAAATTACATTTTTAAATGAATTTATTAGTTATCGGATTCATACGCGAAGAAGTTGGGCTTTCTTTTAAATTTCGCATTTAAAAATAGGAAAATTCCGCACACGACGCATCAACATTCCGGGTTTTTCTTTTCTCACTATAAGCCGAGTTTTTTTTTTTTTTACTCTTTCTCATATCTTTATCGCATACTAGTTTCTCGTTAGAATCGCTAAATTACTATCAATTTTAACATCGCTGTTGTTTATATTACGGACATAATGTATAAAATATTAAATTAACATGCGAGAGACTAACTTTTTTTCTTTCTTTACTGTGCCACATCTCTCGCACTTCAGACATGGCAATGTTCCGGAAGTTCTCTCTGCCCAGTGCCGGATGGAACTTCGACACTATTCCAAGTCCAGCTTTTTATAATATTGAACACTTGCAGTGTCCGCATATTACTGAGGTTTTCTCTTTTCTTCATTACATATACACGGTAACTCGTGGTCTCCGCCTTTAATCTCCGGAGAAGCCCGAAGGTTTTCTCGGTACTTTTGAAATGCGAGGATAGCGCCATAATTCAAAAGGCCGAATCGCGTCCACTGTTCTCTTTTTCAGGGTCTACGCTTCCATATCAGATAACATTTTAACGCCTTAATTCTTATTTCAAGTGAAAGTTAGCGCCAGGTAAGCGTTCGTTTCCATTTTGGCGAAGCTAGATTCGGTCAATTCGACATTTTATTTCTTCATCCGAATCACCTGTTCTAAATGGATTCTAAAATATTTTCAGTTCTCCATCTTTTTTAATTTTTTCTTTAGGCATATCCTAGATACCACCGTAATTTAAGTGAAGCTTCTTATGGGGGACACTCCGAGTTTCAAAATAGAGAGTAAACCGGTCGAACTAACAAAATCTGTTAAACTACTATTTGTTCTTTTCTAATGGCCGTTCACTTCAACGTGGAGTGAGAGTGACAAAAAAAAAAAAAAAAAAAAAGGTTTACGAAAATCGACGCAAAGAGAAACCGGCGAGAATAATCGTCGGGTTTCTGTTTCCGGTTTTTTCTTTTTTCTTTTACAACACATAATAAAATAATGTGCATAACGTTTAACAAAATCTGTTACAACTACTCTTGTTCGTTTTTAATGGCCGCTACTCGAACGTAGAGCCAGAGAGACAGACTAAATATACGAAGATGCGCACAAAGAGAAGACGCCGAGAATAGTCGCCACATTAATGTTTCTGTTTCTGCTCTTTCTTTGATCGTTTGTTTCATTTAAATCAATAATGCTCATTCATTCGGGCTGTTAATGTATTACTTTTATAATTACTCGATTATGTCTTTCTTATTAGTATTTCCTGCCAACTAATTGGTAAACATGCCATAAATTTACGACAGCTCTCAGATTTATATTGCGATTACTACTTTATCCGGTAAGGCAACCTAGTCAATGTGCATTAATATTAAATTTATTATAACTAATTGATTTTCAAGTATACACGCTCTCTTTCTTTCTTTCTTTCTTTCTTTCAAAAGCGTATTTAATCAGTGAAATGAAAAGCAATTTTATCGAAATAATTTCACTTTTTCATAAACAGTTCATGAAATATGTACTTTTGAATTTATTTTTGTAAAATTTATTCCAACATAGTACATACCGTACACATTCCCCTATGCAATCTTTCTCTCTTTGCTTTTTTGAATGCGTCTTGCTTTAGGATACGTCTCCTTTGAGGACGATATTTAATTCCGCTTGATTTCATCTGGCTCGGAGAATGTCTTCCGAGTAAACGATCAATAGAAGTTCCTACAAAAATATATTTCTACTCCTGTCAGCATCGTCACTTCAGCGACCAACCCTGTAATACATGACGAAATAATTTTTTTTTTTTTAAATAAACCGTATATTAAGAAAATAAGTGTATAAAGGTGCAGAGGACTGTGTGTGTATTGTAACTATGAACTCAAATTAACAATCTAGGATTAATGAAAGGATGAGAACGAAAAATAAAAAGAAAAAAAAGAGTTGTGTGTGAGAGGTCCTTTGCAAAAGTGTACTTATTGTGGGTATTAGTCAGGATGATAAAGAACATAGTCCCAACTATTACCAAGAAAATTAAAGTATTTAATTGCTATATAACATTCTTAGTTAAATTAACTGTAATAATAAGAAAGGTAAAAATACAGTAGCCGGAATGTACGAAAATAAAAGTTGTTGGGATAACGTTTGATTTAGTGCATACGTGAGAATTGTAATTCTATAACTATAATAAGCTACTAATATTAAATCAAAAAGAAATTAACGCCTTGAAGGAAACAAATCTTAATGGCTATCACTGAATTACAATTTATAAATTAATTAATTAAATTAATTAAATAAAATTACATTAAGTTAAATTAAGTTAGGATGAGCTGTGAAGAGAAGGCAGATAATTCTGAATAATAGGGTTTCGTAAATGTTTGGATTTAATAGAAATGATTTAATTACTAAGTTGAAACTTACGCCTCAAAGCCGCCTCAGCAAACTTCAGTAAGGGGTAGTGATTTGTGCTATTAATGTGGGAGGGGTTAGTTTTTATAATATTGAACTTGGAACGTAAGTAACTAAACATGGGGCAATCAAAGAGAAAATGATCAACGTCATCAATAATATTAAACGAAATAATCACGAGACCTGTGCTAGTTTATGTACAACACGAATTCACAACGAAGCGCGTGAATGCAGAAATCATTTTTTTCACTATAATGACGACGTACTAAATATACTGATCGCTTTCGTCCACGCCTGCTTAAATTAGTTATAATCAATGACAGCATTTGTCTTTTTCTAATACTCCTAGACTCTTGCCTCTTCCAAGGCTATTTTTTTTTTCTCAGCTTCATGTAATGTGAATAAAATTTCGAACCGTCCATTTCACTGCTCAGATGGAAATTAGTGGATTTTTAATTATAATGCTGGAACTACACTTGTCGAAATTTTTCCGTCTGGGAACCACAACAGTCTCCATTCTCGTGCTCCCCCCAGCATAAATCATAACTAATGGACTCGAATAAAACCGTTCTCCTTTGTTAGGAATTACTAAAAAAAGTTTATAATACATGTATTATTCCTCTCAATTACGATTTTATAACCTAATTTGTTTTTCAATCTGACACAATGTAAGATTTGTTGTCCCACATTTGTCCGGCTTTATATATTAGGTGTCTATAATAAGTTTTCGAATAAATTTGATCCCGAATAAAACACCCTGAAAAATCGTTGGTTTGAAAAATTGAAATACGATTGTATTTCGTGTAGTGAATCGCGTGGCCTTGCTGATATGTCGTTTTTTTTTTTTGTTTAATAATCAATCATTCCGAGGTTCCCCCACAATCCTATATTTTATGGATGGGGTAATATATCTATTTAAGTACATATAAAAGTTTAATGTGGTCCAATCCAATATTAAGTTTTGGATTCTTCCCTCCACATTTTACAATCTTTAATAATTCCGAGCTTACGCTCATATATGCGGGATAATTTTTTTTTTCATTTCGGTAAAACCGTCCCTTTAGGAAGGGGAACTGTGTGGTTATTACAATCCTAGAACTATTTCTAAATAAGCAACATTTATAACTAAAAGTAAATTACCGCGTTGCAATAGATACTCTTTGCTATTTATGTATACATACATACAATAAAACAATAACATTTTACAACATGACTAGGTCGTTCGGTTTAACATGTTTAAGCCGTCTTACATCTGCTGTAGTAAGCGAAAGGTCCAGTGCTTCCGGGTTCGGATGGATATGGAGCTTTTCTTCGTGACGATAGGCAAAGTCTTTAATGACTTGGTCCATCCATTTGATATGCGGGATAATTGAAAAAAATTTAGAATTACTTGTTTTTGTTTTAGCGCAACTCGGAGTTATGTCAAAAAATCCTTTTCGGTTTGTTGCTTGATATTTCGATCCTAGTACGGGCGACGCCGCAGCATAACGACTATCTTTTCTTTTTCTATTTTATAAATATGATTTCTTGTGAAAAACAAAAAAGAAAAATCTCGAAAACATTATAAATTGTTGCCTTTGTAGGCAGACTACTAAATTTTAGAGTACCGATTCAGCGAAAAGAAATATATATATATACATTGCCTTGGAATGTTCATTCGAGCAAGGGAAATCTATGGGTTGATATAGAGCATATTTGCCTATTGAGAAACGTTCGTGTCTACAGAAGCATTTACCTCCAAACCCGAAATTTCCTCGTCATCAACAGTTTCGTTATCCATTTTTGTAGATTTATTAGGTATTCGATAGATAAATTCACCAAAGATACAATCATATTTTCTAAACCTTTCTACGAGCAATTGAAAACCAGATTCTTAGTACTGTGATACCCCTATGAAATTGTCGTAAATAAATTAAAAAGAATTCGTTTTCTATTGCTCGGACCGAGTTTTATATTACCATATAATTCTTTTAAGATAACTTGGAATTGACTATAAAAAATTTGAAAGACGCATTATTTCAATTTTCTTATATTCAATTTTTTTTTTTTTTGAAGCTGTGTATGAGGGTTTCCATGTACCGTGTTTAACTACTGGGGCTATTACAGTACTTAAGGGGATTAAATTAAATGGAAATCATTCGTATACACTTTTATAAAATAATAATTTACTTAAATATAAAACACTGACGAGTTTCGAAGCCAATAGCTTCATGATCATCACACTCTCTATGTAATCATGAAGCTATTAGCTACGAATTGCGTCAATGTTTTAATTTTAAATACATTATCTGTATAAATAAAAATGACGTGTTCGAGAATTTCGAGAACTTTTTTTTTTTTTCTGAATACTCTGGACAGAAAAGGACGTCATATGCAAAAAAGGTTGTTTAATATATATGAACATACTGCTGATGTACGCACACGTTATATGGCACAATACGAAACCTCGTCGCTACAAAATGGTGTTGCGCTTAAAAATTAAATAAATTAAATACCTAATATATAAAATATAAAATATAAACAGCGTTTTTTATTTATGCGCCAGACAATCAACGAAAAATGTGCTATGTACCATAGAGCGTTACAATAAACTAAGTGCGTTTTTTTTCTATAATAGTAGAAAACGTTTTTGCTCTAATATTTAGATTTATTCATGCGAATTAGTTAATATTATATTGATGAATTTCGTAAACAGTTAAAAATTTAGTTGGAAAATGCGCACATGATGTGAACACTACATTATCGCGTTCCGGGTAGATTATATTTTGTGCGCTTCTGTGACGTCTTAATTAATTTGAAAAAAATATATTTTCGTTAATCTATCAGTTTTTTAATAGACTTTGTTTATACATTTCCGGTTACTATTCGTAAATTCACAAGTCATCATGAGTTCGTATTGTAAAAATAAAAGTTTTTATTCGAAAACGCACAATTTTTATTTTATTTCCTTTGTTTTTTCGCAGATTACGTGAACGAAAAAGCGTGACCGGCCCCCGCTAGTTATTTTATAAAAGTGTATTGATTCATTTAATTTGGAATTGGTCAACTTTCGTATACCATGTTTCAAGCGGTAGCGGTGAAGGTGAAAATCCCGTCCCTTCCGCTCTCATCCATTACAATCTGTAATTGCTACTTCCCACCCGCTACAAACATAACCAAAATAGACTTTGATACATTACTATTTCAACTGCGGGACCCAGTGTTATTACTGGGAGATTTCAATGCCCACTCTTCTGAGTGGGGTTCAACACAGCCAAATAGACGAGGAAATATGATTTCAAATAGCATCCGTAATAGTGACCTGGTACTCCTCCCTCCTCCATCACATACACATTTCAACACAACTCATAACACTTTTTCAATAATAGATTTAGCATTTGCATCCGTTTCACTATTTCCTTACTTGAACATAGATGTACATGGTGATCTGTGTTCAAGTGACCATTTCCCTATTTTCATACACTTTCCCCACCAGTTGCAAAAATTGCACTCAGCCCAGGTAACAAAAAAATTTGCATTCCATAAAGCAGATTGGAAGGGAAGGTTACTATCCCTAAAATTCAAACAGAATCGGTAGAGGAAAATCTGAAAATTCTCATCAACGCGATGAATGAAGCAGCGACAACAACAATACCGAAAACAACAACAGCTCCTCGGAAAAAGCGAGTACCATGGTGGTGCCCCGAAATCAAAATAGCGATCGCACAACGGAAACGAGCATTGAGGAAGTATAAAACAACGAAGTCACTTACAGACCTGATTGAATTCAGAAGATTTAGAGCTCGAGCCAGGCTACTTATCAAAATGAGAAAACAGGAGTGCTGGACAGCATTTGTATCATCTATCTCAAAAGATATGCCTGCGACGGTGGTTTGGAGAAGAATCAAGTCGTTGTGTGGTAACTATCGTCCTCCAACTACCCCTTCCTTACTCAGTAACAATGTCCTGATCACAGACACCAAAGAAGTGGCAGATGCCTTTGCGCAACATTTTGCTAAAGTATCTTCCTCAGCATCCTACACCGATTCCTTCCTAGAACACAAAGCGAGACTAGAGGAGCAAAAAATATCCTTTCCTCCAGATCAAAAAGAAAAATACAATGATCCTTTTTCAATGTCTGAACTAAATTACCAGCTCGATAAAAAGCTAAAAAACAGTGCACCTGGAGCCGACTCCATTCATCCATTCATGATCAGATACCTACCTAATCTAGCTAAACAACTACTCCTTGACGTATACAACAAAATTTGGACAACTTCCTCCATCCCAAAATCCTGGAAAGCAGCTTTAATTATTCCTATCCTCAAACCTAATAAAGAAACCTTCATTCCTCAAAATTACAGACCTATCTCCTTACTATCTTCACTCTCCAAAATCATGGAAAAAATGGTGAACAGACGACTATCCTCTTTCCTAGAATCTTCAAACGTTCTCTCCCCAATACAAATTGGAGGTCGCAAATCAAAATCCCCAATGTTACATCTCCTGAGCCTAAAAAGACAAATACTTGAAGCCCAAAAGAGGTCACAAGCTCTCTATACTGTCTTTTTTGACATAGAGAAAGCATTCGACCGGATATGGCGATATAAAGTGCTTACAAAGCTGAAGAACGCCAATATAAAAGGCAATATGGGCAACTATATAATGAATTATTTGTCAAACAGACACATTCAAGTAAAAATTGGCTCAACTGTATCCTCTCCTGTCCTAATAGAGAATGGTATTCCTCAAGGCTCTCCTCTAAGTGTAACACTCTTTATCCTATACATAAATGATGTGGCGGACTGCATACAGCCGCCGGTAACATCCCGATTGTTTATAGACGACCTCAATATATCCTTAGCATCAAACTTTCCTTCCAACGCCAAATCTATACTACAATCCACAATCAATAGGTTATATTCGTGGACCGAAAGTAACGGCCTTACTTTCTCCTTAAATAAAACTTCTTGTGTAAAATTCCAGAAAAGTCGTCGAGTAAACCCAAACCATGATTTTTCCCTTACCCTAAATGGACTTCCTCTTCCAGTCACATCCTCAGCTAAATTCTTGGGTCTAACATTTGATTCCCATCTGACATGGTCTCCTCATATTAAAGAACTCAAACGCAAATGTAATAAAATCATAGCTATCCTAAAATGTTTATCACATCATAAATATAACAATAATCCAAAACTACTTCTATCTGTATACAGATCACTTATTCTAAGCAGATTAACCTACGGCTGCCAGGTGTTCTATTCGGCTAGTAAGCAGCTCATAAAATCACTTGAATCAATCCATCACGCTGCTTTAAGGTCCATCCTTGGGGCGCATCGAACATCTCCCACGCAGGGTGTCTGTGTGCTATCAGGAATTCCGCCATTATCCTATATATTTGACTTCTACACCTCCCGTGATCATCTATACTGGTACCAACAATATCACTTCTCTTCGAGGAACACTGTCATTCCTCCTCCAGCCTTTCAAAATGATCCAATACCTAATATTCTAAATTTTTTGACTGAGAAAAACATCAAATACAATCCAGATCTCCTCCTGTTCCCAAAAGAACCACCATGGGAATACCCCCCATTGATGGTAGACTTATCCTTTATCCACCGTACATCTAACGAGGACCAATATACAGCTCGCCAAAAAAGTATCGAAAAAATACAAACTTACACACATGATACACACGTTTATACAGATGGAGCTAAAGCAAATGTCGCTGGCACACTGTCCACTCCCACAGCATGTGCCTACCTCATCTCAGGTGAAGCCGAAGCAGTGAGGCTACATGATGACAGCTCCGCATTAGAAGCCGAGCTATACGGAATTCTCTTTGGATTGGAAGCATGTGCGTGTTGTAAATCTGAGAACAAACAATACATAATTATCACAGATTCACTGGCCTCCCTTCAAAATATTCAGTCACTTACTATAACCAGTTCATTAGTCTATAAAATAAGATCTACAGCACATCGCCTTACCCAAGAGGGGATACAAGTAGGCTTCTTGTGGGTGCCGGCACATGTTGGAATACCCGGAAACGAATGTGTAGACCGGGCCGCCAAGTCAATGTTGTCTGTCCCTATGCCACCCAATGTCCCACCACCAGAAATCACTCCCTTCTTCCACAAAAATATGAAAGAACATTGGATCTCATCCTGGTCCCAACATGCAACGTTCCTAAGGAATATTAAACCAAATGTTGATCCTTGGTGGCCACCGATCCAAATGTCCAAAAAAGAATTCTCTGCCCTTAATAGATTGAGACTGGGACACACATCGATATCTCACAACCATGTCCTCCAGGGAGCCCCTCCACCGATTTCCTGCCCATTCTGTAATGCAGCAGTGCTACCTTCGGTGGAACACATCCTGAAACAATGTCAAAACTTAACAATAATCAAGGACGAACCACTACACCTTCTTTTAGATAACCGTCCAGAACAGGTTCAGACAATGCTAATCTTCCTTAACCGAAATAATTTAATAAACAAATTGTAATAAATCCGATACTCGTTGTGCCGTAATGACCCTGGCAGTTATACATGGCCAACGAGTAGATTACACAAAAAAAAAAAAAAAAAAAAAAACTTTCGTATTTAGTTGATATGTAATTATCGACAAAAAAAAAAAAATCAATAAACAACTAATTGTTTCACGTACCCGAAAATCTTCATTTGAAATTTGTTCTATTTTTTATGAAGGTCTCTTTTAATTTTTGTTTTTGTTTGTGGTTCATTGGCAAGACAAACGCAGAAGAAAAATAATAAGAAAAGAAATAATAATCGCCACAGATGAAATGCAACAGACTATATTCAGCTCCAAGTGTTTTTTTCAATTATCCCGGCGTATATTTCTCGCCACATTTTGAAAATACTCAAATACAGATAAGAAAATAACCGTTTATATATATATATATATAATAAAAAAGAGGACAGAAAAAGGATTAAATGCTGTTGACGTGCATTGATGGTAATCTATGAACTTTTTTCTTTTCAGTAGTAAACAGATTCCACAGGAATACGGAATAATTAAGATCAGCCGGGCTCGAATGTTTGAAAACGACGGTAATATACAGAGATATATAGTTGTGCAGATTTTAAATATGAACGAACAATGTTCCTTTAGTGAGTAAATTTTTTATCCCGCACGTGGCGGATCCACAAATGGAAAGACGAAGGGAGGGAAAAATTGCAGTCTACCATAAACAACCAGTAAATTTAGTGATCGCAATTAGAAAAATCTAGTTTCTGTCTACCCCTGAATCGTTTGGCCGTCTCTTCGCCATTGTTCGTTGTTTTCCGTCGACTATGTAAATTTTACCGCTGAGAACAAAAGAGTTCCTTACTTCACCGATCCATTGGTACATAACGAAATTCAGCTTGAAGTTATATTATACCAGCGCATAATTAATGTTTCTGATAATGAATGCCATGATTATGGATTTGAAAATCAGCCAGCAATTTATCAGTTAAGATCTTCATTGTGCACTATTTGTTCATTTTAATAAATACGCTATTTAATAAAACACTCGTAAAATTAGTTTTATTAGTTATCCTCTTGTACTTTCTATACACACACAGATGTTCACCAAAGTGGTGTTTTAGTTTATGCTATTGTATATTTATTTCTCAGTTGGGAATTGCGATGTCTTCTAGCTCGCTCCGCGTTTATTAATTATTATCGTGCAGTGTATAGCGGTAGCAAAAACGATAATATTTCTTTTCGACTTAAAAGATGCTGAAAAATATTCCAACATTAACAAGCACTATAAGGTTTGTATCGTAGCAAAAATAGCGCGCAATGTTCAAAATTAAATTATATATACATACATACATATACATATATATATATATATATATGTATTGATAAAACTATGTCATTTTTGGCAATTATGTAATGTTTTTGCACTGGGGAAGTTAGTTAAAACTATTAGTAAAATCTACGAGTTTGGCATAAAGGGTTATTAAACAATTAGAAATTGCAACGCAATCCGTAAATGCGAATAATCAGCTGAAAAGAGAATTACATGAGGCTATCAGTAAGTGTCTCCAAGCTAAAGTTCTTCTATAATTGTTATGGAAGAGTCGATAAAATGACACAATGAAAAAAAAAGAAAAAAAAAAAAAAGGAGGAACAGATTGAACGATACAGGGGTCCTTCTTCTTCTTCTTCGTCTCTAGCTGTTATCAGTCCATTGCTGAACGAAAGTCTCACCGAATTTTTTCCAGGCTTCGCGATTTTGCGCTTCTTCCCGCAAATTTGCCTTCAATTTTTGAATTTCATAAATCCAGCGTTTTTTCGGTCATCCTAAAGCTCATTTCCCACCAGGTTTCCGTGATGTTGACAGATTTATCCGTCGATCTTTGCCTATAATCATCTCCATTTATTATTTTTAATGATATTTATTGTGTCTGGTACCTTTGTTGTTTCTTGGATTCGCGTTTTCGTCCATTTGTCATTCCGAACGATGCTTAACATAAACCGTCTCATTTTGATTGACGCTTACTTTTTGTTCCATTTTTTTTTTTTTCGTTAGTTCCCATGTTTCGACGGCACATGTTAAGACCGGCAGAACACATCATTTTTTGTCAGATTTAGGGGTGTTTTAGCATCTCTTTAAGTACATTCCTAAGTTTTGAAAATGCCCTCCACGATAATTGTATTCTCCCGGATATTTCGTCTTCACCTTAATTAATCGACCTAAATAAATAGATTTGTCTACTTTTTTCACTTTTCGCGTGTCGATATATACGTCCCCGTATTTGCTGATTTTTATCTTTTCTAATATGTCTGTATTAGGTATTCAGGCAGTCGATATTTCATACAAAAACGTTGCACAAAAATGTAACATTATATATATCACCTGCTATGTAGAATTACACGCATTAATGCTTGCACAACGCGTACCTACAGCGGAATCTAAATTCTGTATTATATTTATTTTGTTTCTTCAAACAGCAAATTTCGATGATATATTTCAGCGGATCATAGAATTTATCTTATAACGGTCCATGTCAAATTATTGGTCACGTTCTTGGAATTATTTCTACCTTAAAGAATATATACATATATCAGTGGCGGATCCCCAGGCGGATAGCGCCCCTCCCCCTATAGAACTAAAGCCTCTGTGAAAAAAATTGTTACAACAGAGAAACTTAATTTATGTTATAAAAGATTTATATAAATATTTTACTACTTACGGATTTTAATAACTAATCTTTAATACCGTTTTCTAGTAAAACTATTAACATTACGTTTTTCTTTTATTTTAAACCCAACAGTCGTCGATCTTTTGCCATTTTTATTTATTTTTAATTTTGATTTTTGTAATTTTAATTAAATATAGAGTTCAATGAGAAATATATATAAACTTGCGCCCACGGGAACAAAGAGAATTCGGATCGGATTACTAACAAAAATTTAAAAAAGAAGTAAAGTGTCTAATAAAGAAATACTATCTTTCTTACTATTTCTAAACTACCATTTTTTAGGTAGAAATTTATAATTCCGTTTTATGTTAAATTAAAAATTGTAATAATTATGCATTTTTAAAACATTTTTAAATTTCCATAAAGGTGGCTATTTGATTTTCTTTATAAAACACGAGGTGGTATTTTTCAAATCTATCGCCTACTGTAGAAGATTTTACGTAATCATATAAAATTCCCCCCCTAGCAAATGTCCTTCTTATAATTTCCGCCATCAAAATGTCCTTCGGGATCCGCCCCTGCATATATACTCGTATTTATTCGTAATGTGCACTTTGTTTCGACTTACGCTACTCATTGATACTAGGGGAAGTTAATACGAAATTCCGATATACGATCCAGTGACGAAAAACTCTACTCAATCACAGTAAGGTATATAGAGACCGATATATTTGACTTTTAGTGTTCGCGCGTGTAGTATTTTTTTTGCGAAATTTCCTGTGAAACTGGCCATCGAGTTATTCGGGTAATTAGGAATTAACATTTCGATAGGTATCTAGTCGTATTTTTCATCGATCGTAGACAGGACCGTGCCCAGAATTTTGAAAAAGAGAGAGGGTGAATTTTTTTTCTGCGCATATTTTATAAATAATAATACATTTTTCACTAATATTCATACTATTAATAATTCCCGATCATTTGATTTATATGTATTAATAATTTACATAAATTAATTACCCCGTATATGAACATTAATAAAAATTACACATATGTTATTGATTATACTCGTAATAAAACAATTTTTCCTTAAGATATTAATCAAGTATATAAAAATATGGAGCATATTTTTTCCTTTTAAGAACACCCTAAAAATCCATCGATATTTAATTTAAATTTTTGATTTTTTTCAGATTTTTGTGTATTTATAATAACTATTTCAGTTCTAATGAGAGAGGGGGGTTAAGCCCCTCCCGTGGACACAGCCTTAGATTCGTTTCCGTTATAGTATAATTCCCTTCTTTAAGTCCATTTCTTATCGGACTTCGGTTACTAACATTTGAAAAGATTCTTCGATTTATCTCGTGCTACATGCATAAGTAATGCCAGTTAATGTACGCGTCTGGTCAAAATCGCGTTTTATTTGAACATTTCTTTTTTCCCCGTTAGCCACGCTGCTGTGTGAAATTTTTTCGTCTGATTTTGTGTTTTACATTTGCTTCCCTTACTTTTTCTTTCTCTAGCGATCACCATCCGCCTATTCCATCTCGCCCGCTAATTATTTTATCGGAACTTTTATATTTGTTCTTCTCCGATAAATATAGGTCGTCACGAGAATCATCCAATTTCGCCTGTTGTGATTCAATGACAGGCTAGAGAGTAATTTAAAATTGTTCTCTCGCAGGTTTTCGCCAAAATAATCAGCAACGGCGGCACATTGACAGTGTAAGTTTTCTGAGGAAATTTTAAATAAATTAAAAGACTACAATTTCCCTACTAAGAACAAAAATAAAAATTGTCACCGGATATTGATTCTCGATCCTGCGTTTGTAAATGATAAGTTTCATCAGATAGGAAAACACGTACAGATTCCTGATATTGGCGCTTGCGAAATAGGGACAGAGTTTGTTAAAGCGATCGCAGTTTTTAACATTAGTAACGAAAAATCGAGGTTTCTTAGAACGCGTGTATACGCGAACTCGAGCCCTCCGATAGGACCCATGGATGACAATATTCCATAATTCTTACAGAAAAGTCTATGCTCCAATTGACACGTCATTTTTCACTAAATATTGACGTTGAGCACGATTGTTTATTGCCTCCACAGTAAGAATATAACCAAGTCAAATTAATATGTATTTGATAAAAAAACGGGACCGTTTACGTTTCGTCAAAAATAACTAGAACATCTTTTCTGTGATTCGATGTTCCATATTTGATGACCATATATTAAAATACCGGTAGATTATTAATTATAATTACGTAAATTGAAGAAAAAACGCAAAATTTCAAACGTACGTATTAACTATTGAATTTGTAAAGGTATATGTTAATTTTTTGTAATGGTGCATATCCTTTTTTTTACCGCATCCTGTTCTTTGATATAAATGAAAACGACGACAAACAATCATATTTATAATTCGAAAAAGGCAAAGGGTCATCGAGACTAAAAATATATACTAATTCATAATAAATAATTTTCGGAAACAACTAATATCTTTTTAAATACACAGTTGTTTCCGAAACTTATTTATTATGAGTAATCACTGTGAAAGCTTTAAATATTTAATATATAATTCAATTTTGGATAATTATTTTAAATACATCCCGCGATTAGGCATCGTATTTCGAATATTTAAGAATCAAATTAAAAACAAAAAAAAAAAAAAAGAAAAAAAAACACTTTGAATAAAACACAATCTACCGGTAATTAGGTAATTAGCCACCGTGGTATATTTACAAGCCATCGATAAAATAAATCAGCTCCGAAATATGTTGGTTATTTACTTTAAATCGTATTTTACTTAAAACGTTTCCGTTTATTTATTTATTTATTTTTTTTTGAATAAGCAATGAAAACCATTTGCTAGTACAAATCCTCCTAATCCTTCAGCTGGTATTATCCGATTAGTTCCCTGTGGGTGCCAAGTCACGTTGTGCTTGTGGGGATAATGCTTTAGCTGACGCTGCTGCTAAGTCAGCTCTGTTGTGCCCAACGCTCTTGCCCCCCCCCCTTCTTCACTGGCCGAACAAAATCTCTGAAAATTGATGTGCGATCCCGATAGAAGCAAGATCGACTTTCGAAACAAGCTTGCTTTTTTACCAGGAGATAAAACATTGTATTCATCCCCGCTTCCCTCCTTACGAAACAAATTACAGGACATATTTCACTGGCACAAAACCAATGTTTACTTATCTTTCGACTCCTTGTTGCGTGTCCATTTTGTCCCCCCCCCCCCTTGTTCTCTCAATGAAACACCTGCATCCGGAGTGTTTTGCTCTTCAGCGCTCTGATTTTCGCATAGAGTCTCTGCAGTCATCTCTGGCTAACTCGTCTTCTAATGTCGCAGTTACACTATCCAAGTTCTCTATGCAACCGGTTTGTTACGCGTCATTTAGCAATCCTATCGTGATAATGTCATAAAAACCCCGGTAACTACACGTGTGTAGTTTAAAAGAAAAAGAAAACAACGTATATTTCCCTTACGTAAGCGCATAGGTCCGCGTTCAACAGCAAAAATAGGTTGAAAATTTCATTAGTAGTAACAATCTGCGCTGATTAATTGTCTCGAGTCTGGCTTTGCATCTATCCGTCAGTCTTTTTGACTTCGCCTGTCGCATTATATTTTAAAAACCGTATTGAACCGCGTTGCGAAACAATAGAAGGGATTTAGAGTGAACACCAGACGAATGTTGTCGACACCCAACATTCACGATGGAAAACATAATCGCCTCGATAAAACCAAGAATGTCGTAAACGTGTCAGATTTTTTTTTTTTTTTTTTTTTTTTTTGACGCTTCGTCAGATCATTTATCTTCTTTTAATTACTCGCTTTTGTTAGTCTCCGTGTTTTTATTTTTCTCCTTCACTCTCTTTCCTCTAGCTCTTTACTCTTTTTTTCCTTCTTCATTTCCTTTCTTACCCTCATTTGTCCTTTTTGCTTCCTTTTTTCCATCTCGTTATGTTCCTATTGCTTTCAATAGTATCATAATAGTTCGTTTACTAATATTAAATTTCGTCAATGATCGCGAAATTATCCCTCGCAACAAAAAAATGAAGAATTAAAACAATTAATATCGCATACCTGTTTTAAGTGAAAATACTAAACATGTCCCGTACAACATTAGACGCTAATTCTGTAAAATAGAACATTGCCGATTTCGATGCAGAATTGTTTTACTATTGCATTAAAAAGATTAGATATTTTTACAATAAAATTACACTTCACTGTTTTGCGTGAATGAAATAAATACCTAAATGTAGACTAAAATATAAATCTAGGAATTCAAAATATATCGATTAATCAGAATTGCACGCATAATGATCTCAAAAAATATTAATAAAACTAAATTTCATTAATTTACCTACAAGACGGAAGCATATCGCTTATTAAATACACAATAACGTCATAACTCAAAAAATAGCGAATTTGTGTTATGAGTATAGTCACTCTTATTATCGTTTATTCAAATCAAATACCTAAACTATTCATGCTTATTATATAAAACGAAAAGAGAAATAAGCCTTAATTAATATATGTCTAGGTAAATCTCTTCTATACACATAAAAATCAACTGCCGCATGCACCTGATCATCATTTGAAAACGGCTTCACCGATTTGGCCGATTTTTTTTTTTTTTTTGTTCGTGTTCGCAATTGTTCGAACAAAGTATATATGAAAGAAAATTTCGGAAAAATCCACTGGAAAATTTGTTATATTTGCTGTTTTCTGTCCTTTAAAATAAAAAGTTTTGAAAAATGGTTGTAAATTAACCGGTCGTGTAAAGCTGCTGTACGCTAAATTAGCGCATTTATTATATTCTGCTACTACTATCGGTTTAATTACAGCCAAAGAAAGGAGTTAGTTGCTTTTCTTCTTCATTTGTTTGGAATAATTCAACAAATTCTATTTCCATTAATTCAAGTAATGATTCACGCTTAATTTATTATTATTGTTATTATTATTGTTATTATTATTGTTATTATTATTATTATTATTATTAAATTTTACGTGCCATGTGCAGCAACTATGGCTAGAGACACGGGAGGAGAAGGAGGATTAGATCAGTGAGTAGATTCCGGACTTATGAAGGAAAAGGATTAAACTGGACAATGAAGAGGAGTTGCTTTTAAGGATGAGGGGAAGAGAAGAAGGTAGGTTGAAAAATTTCTTTTCAAAGGAATATAAAGGGCATTCGGTGAGGATATGGTGAATGGTGAGGGAAATACCTGCACATGGTACACTGAGGAGCCTCGGTTCCATTTAGTAAGTCATCGTAGGTGAGACGTGTGTGACCCAATCGAAGTCTGGTGATGATTACGTCATCTCTTCGATTTGGAAGTGATATGTTCCACGGTGATATTGACGGCTTAATTACGCGAAGCTTATTCGTTTGTGATGTGTTTGCTGCCATTTCCTCTGCCATAGGGTTTTTAAGCTATGTTTTATATGAATTTTAAGATCGGTTGCCGGAACAGGAATGTTTGGCACCGGCAGAGTAACAGTAGCCTCCTTTGCAGTCGTGTCTGCCAATTCGTTCCCTTGAATACCAGCGTGGGCAGGAATCCACATGAACGTTATTGTCCGATCTAGTCTCGACGATATTAATTTTTGAGAATTTCTTTGGCTACTGGATGTTGATCGTGGCTGAACACGTTGGACAAGGCGTTGAGTGCTGAGAGAGAATCTGAACGTACTACGGACGATTGATGTGAGTCAGATCTCATGAGGAAATCGAAAGCAAGCCAGAGAGCATATAATTTGGCGGATAGGATGGAAAACGGTTCCGGGAGTGAGTAACGGATTATAGCGACATAATCACAGACGACTGAGCGGCCAGCAACCGTATCGAATTTAGACGCGTCGGTGTAGAAGAGAGACAAGCCGGAGGTTCGTGTTCGAATGTTTTCCTCTAGTTGTTCGATGGATGCGCAATCCACGCCTAATTTAAATGTATTGATTAATATCAATTTACCAGTTATATTTTTATATGTTTATTATTTACTTTTCTGTTTAATTTAAATTTTCTTTTGCTGAAAACATCTGTTGCCCTGTTTAAATTTCAAAAACAATAATAAAAAATTTAAAAATGGCGCAGCAACGTTCAGTTTGACAGTTATGCTGTCACATGTTTTCATAACAACAACAAATTCGACATTGAATATTGATATTTTCCGAAAAAGAAATGAATTTCAAGGGATAATTCAGTGCGCTATCGGTGGTTAAAATCAATCAATTTGGTGCGTTGCAACATGGCTACGGAGGGATCTTCTTGCTTGATGCAACTGGTGGAACTGAAAAATCATTCTTAATTTCAGTGATTTTAGTTTCGATTCGCGCACAAAGTCAAGTAAGCGGACCGTAGCATCATCTGCGATAGCTGTCACATTGTTAGAGAGAGAGGACGAATAACTCATTCCGAGGTTCAAACTGCCACTGAATTTGCAAACGATAGATGAACCGACGTGTAACATTTCGAAAAAAAAATCAGCAATGGCCGAAGTACTACAGAATTACAAAATAACTATTTGACGCACAAACGAGCACTGGAAGCACTCGATCGAATCTGGAAAGATCTGCGCAATAATTAGGACCTTTTTGGAGGTTCGATGATTCTGCTGGTCGGCGATTTTCACCAAACACTGTCGGTCATTCCAAGATCAACAGCTGCTGATGAAAAAAACGCTTGCTTGAAGTCATCGAATTTGCGGAGATACGTGAAAATTCGCAAGTTAACAGAACGAATATGCGAGTAGCGTTGCAAAATGATGAATCGGCGGACGTGTTTTCCGAGAAATTATTAGACATTGGCAATTCGAAAATTCCGGTTCACGCTTCCACTGGCCTCATTTCGTTTTCACCTAATTTTTGTCAATTCACAACGTCGAAAAAAAAATTGATCACGACAGTGTTCCCTAATATCGGTGAAAATTACAAAAACTATGTTTGGTCGAGCAAACGAGCCATTTTGGCAGCGAAAAATAAGGACATGGACGATTCGAATATAAAAATTCAAAGTCAAATCGTTAGCAAACTGCATTACTTTAAGTCGATCGATTCAATTACAGATCCAGATAAAGTTGTCAGTTATCCAATTGAATACCCGAATTCATTGGATTTGCCAGGAATGCCGCCGCACAATTTGCAGCTCAATAATCATGTTACGTAACCTGAACCAACCGGAAATATGCAATGGAACAAGAGACTCGAAAGCTGATGAACAACGTGATTGAAGCAACGATAATCATAGGAAAGTTCAAAAGCGAGGATGTTCTGATTCCAAGAATACCACTGATTCGAAAAGATTTAACATTTCAATTTAAGCGTGTCCAGTTTCCGGTTCGACTTGCATTCGCAATAACGATTAATAAATCGCAAGCCCAATCATTAGAAGTGTGTGGTGTAAACCTTAAATTTCTATGTTTTTCCTATGGGCAGTTGTACGTGGCGTCATCGAGAGTTGGTAAACCATCTGCTCCAATCGATTTCTGTTCCGGACGTAAAAAAACAAAAAATATCGTTCATCACCGAGCGTTGCGATAAACGCATTAAAAACACAAACAAATGATTATTCAGATTTATTTAATTTCAATAATTTCATGATCGTAATGAAATTGTTTTGTTTCGATTCGCGTAAATTTAAAGAAAGATTCGATCAGATAAATTCCTTCTCGACGAACTGACTGAATGACTAACACACAACCTAAACCGATGAAGATAGAGACATGAAATTCACCGGGATGACGCCGGTCACGAACAGCTAGTATATATATATATATAAAAACATGTGTACGACCACACAGGTATAAGAAATAAAATTTTTTTTTTTTTTTTTTTTTTTTTTAAATACGCTTTTATTTATGCATTGAAACGTACAACTTTATTAGTGTGCGACTAACGCATCCTAACGTTAAAATCTGAAACTAGAAAATATTCTGAAAAATAAAAGCAGCGCCGCCGCAGATTAATAATTAAATATGAATATTATAATACATCCTAAGTCAAAACTACAATCACTATTTAATGTTGTTCCACTGTTGAGCATCACAATACCACACACACACACCGAAAAAGTTTTTGTAACTGCGGCCCCCGCTTTTATTTTTCAGAATAGTATTTTGTAGTTTCAGATGTTAATGTTAAGATGTGTTAGTCGAACACTAATAAAGTTGTACTTTTTAGTGCATAAATAAAAGGCTATTTAAAAAAATGAAAAGAATTTAATTGTTTTTATTTTTTAGCCTAGACATTTTACTACGTATTTCATTAAAAAACAATAAATTTAGAATTGTATTTTACTTTATTCAATATCTTGATTATAGGACATTTACAGAAATTTGTGTTACGTTTTATTACATAATGAATCGCATTCTTTCCATTATATTATTTTTTGTTTTTCGTACAATATCACTCAAACAATCAGATATTTCAAACTCTTCTTCAACGTCAGGCTGTTGAAAATCTATCGGAGCCATAACAAATGTTTGGATCGGAACATTTTCGATTTGATTTGTATTGGATCGTTATCTGAATAATTACTCATGTCTTCTTCTCCTTCATTTATTTAATATGTAGTTAGCTATAATTAAAATTCTATAAATAAATAGCTCTTCATCATTTAAAACGTAATACAAACGAAAACTGAATTTGGTTCTAATACACGTTCGTTATTTTATCTATCATTTTCATTCGTATTTTTAACGTGTCTATTTGGTAATATATTTTTTGTAGTTTCTTTTATTATCTACGGTTTTACTTATGCGTAGTGATTACGTTCAATTTTCTTGTTAAAAGAAGTCAAACTCATCATATTACTGTATCAAGTAGTACTTTTATTATAATGTAATAAAACAATCGGAATTGGCGGTTGTGAAATCATTAACGAAGCTTACTAAAAAAAAACTTTAAAAATGAGCAATAGAGTCACCAAAATGTTTAAATACGTAAAAATACACATTCACGGGAATGCTGGGTGAAAAATACATGCGATATTATAAATTTAAAATTTAATATTTTTGTTTTGAATTTAGTATTAAGTAAATGTAAATTATACAGTTGTTTTTAACTTAACCTACGGAATCATCAGCGCATGAAACACAACGTTTAACTAATAGCCATTAATATATCACATGACCGGGGAAAAAAAATATTTTTTTGAAACTTTCAAACTTTCGGCGCCCCAAGGGTCCGATTTTAAAGTTGGAAACCCAGATGTTCCAAAGTAAAGAAATACGCAGGAATGCGCATTTATTTAATCTTGTTGTTTAAAATCTTTAACTATAATGCCTGAGCCACAAGCGGGGCTACACATCATTTTTCGTGCTTTTTTGAACTTTCAGTAAACTTCCAATGCTCCTTCGTTAGGAAAATGAAATATGAGCTGGCTTCCGACAAATAGCGCTCTTTCCAACAGTATATCATATGCCCGGGAAAAAAAAAAAAATTTTCGAAAATTTCGGGCTTTCGACACCCCGAAGGTCTAATTTTAAAGCTGGAAACCCAGATGTTGCATAATATTGTATTGTCATCTATAACAAGCATTTCTGCAAAAAAGGACACTTTTTTAATTCATCGGGAAGTAGGTGAAGAATCGTTCGCAAGATCCCCCCCCCCCCCCCCAGACAGACAAAATGACAAAGCGAGTTAAATAAAATCTTAAAAAAAAAAAAAAAAAAAAGAATTAATGAGTAAAGATCAAATTGCAGTTAAATTATAATTCGAATTAATTCGGTTAATGATGCAACAGAATTGTGTGAAAAACCGAATTTTGTAATTATTTCTGAAAATTTTTTTTTTTTTTTCTTTTTTTTCCCACACCTAGCTGCTAGAGCTATCAGAGGAAGTTTTGACTTTAAATCACTTGAACGGCATTCCTTCCAGCAAAGGGATACCTAATTATTTATTCTACTAAGTCTAGTGGTTTTATTCTCCGCAACCGTCGTACTTCAGTTGAATTATCGAGCAGATTGACTGCTGTCCTGTTTGGGTGATCGTGTAATCGCATAGCATGTTTCGTCGCTTCTTCTCTTATAACGTCAGCAACATACGAAACGGTTAGATCACTGTGAAGGGTTTTATTGGATATAAACCAAGGAGCATTTGCCATTATCCTTAATATTTTATTTTGAAGCCGTTGTATTACTGCTAAATTTGTCCTGGCACTGCAGCCCCAAATTTGACATCCATATTTCCATACTGGGGCTAAAATGTGTTTATAGATTAGCATTTTATTTTCTAATGATAACTTAGAGCGGCGTCCAATTAACCAGTACATCTGCCGTACTTTTAATTGTAATTCATTCCGTTTAGTCTGGATGTGTTTTTTCCAGGTTAATTTTTTGTCAAGATGAATGCCTAAGTATTTGACACTGTCACTTGGTGGCAATATTTTATGATTGATGGTAACGTCCTTAGGTAGGATCTTTCCGTTGGTGAAAAGTACACGTTTTGATTTCTCCTCGTTGATTTTTATCCGCCACTGCTTACACCATGCGGATATTTCATTGATTGAACTTTGGAGATTGTTGCAAGCAGCATCAGGACAGAGGTTATCACAAAGTATGGCTGTATCATCCGCAAACGTCGCTACTAGGCTTCCTTCGAGCACTGGGAGATCTGCGGTATATATTAAGTAAAGGAGTGGTCCCAGCACACTCCCTTGTGGGACTCCAGCAGTAGCTGGATGGATGTCGGATACTTCATTTCCAATTCTTACTTGGAAGTGTCTTTCTTGGAGAAAAGAATTTATTAATTTATAGTACGGATATGGAAATTTTGCTCTTACTTTGTGAATAAGTCCTTCGTGCCACACCTTATCAAACGCTTGGCTGATGTCTAGAAATGCCGAGTCACAGACTTTCTTTTCCTCCGGGCTGCGTTCTATTTTTTGGACAACTCTATGTATCTGCTGAATAGTCGAGTGATTTGTTCTAAAGCCGTACTGATGTTCCGGTATTAGTTCTTTTTCAATTATAATTTCAGTTGTTCTTTTTAATATCAGCTTTTCATATAGCTTTGAAATTATAGGCAATAGCGCAATTGGTCTGTAAGATTTCATTTCAGAGGGGGATTTGCCTGGCTTCTGTATCACGATTATCTGAGCGAACTTTAGTTGTATAGGATAGTATGTAGTTTTTATCATTGAATTAAAGATATATGTTAGCATAACTAGTCCTTTGCGCGGCAGTTCCTTTAGCATTTTTGCTGTTATTAGGTCATATCCTGGAGCTTTTCTGGTGCTCATGTTTTTAATAATAGCTTTGATTTCTTGCAGAGAAGTTAGCTTTATAGGACGACTCATATCCATATTGGAGGAGGTCTGTGGTAGATTATCAGAGCCTGGAAGTGGGCTGAACACAGCGGCAAAATATTTCCCAAGTTCATCAGCCTTCTCTTTATCGCTGTGTGCCCAACTGTTATTTGACTTTTTTATCGGATGTGATCGTTCTTTGGGTCTTCTAAAGTTTCGTGTAGCTTTCCACAACGTGTAATCATGAGCCTGTGGAGATATTTCTGAAAATGAGAATTCTTTATTAGAAGAAAAAAACAAAAGATCGAATTACGAACTGTTGGTGTATTTTTTTTCTTTTTTCTAATCTATACCTAACCTATTGAGCTATCAGTAGATTCTGTTGCATAAACTAGTCTCACTTGAACGATTCTCGCCCGCAGACGTCATACCCAGAACGTAATTAAAATAACTGAAAACTTTTTGCACCAACATATACAGAGGGCTGATATAAAAGAAGAAATGTTGGGGCGTAAAAATTGTTTCAATTTAGGAGAGTTTCCTCGGAAAAGTCTATTTATATATCGGGAAAAAAAAAAAAAAAAAAAAAAAAATAGAGTCGTACTCGATTGTTCCAAACAGAAACAGTAATTTTTCTAGATAGGCTTCGCTAAAAAAAAAAAAAAAACGATTCGAAAACATAAATTGTCAACATCATATGATTATGTACAATAATTATTAAAGAATTCAACCAACACCGCGTGTTATTGAATTAGAAAAAATTAAAGTTCTGACTGAAAGTTAATGAATTAATAGAAAGTGACGGGTGTAAAAATGTTTTACTTTATAATAATATAAAAGTCACTTTCCAAAGAAATAATTCTCGACAAAATATAAATTACAAGTTTATGAGACTTCCGTCCAATGACATTAATAACGGGACTTTTGGACTTTTTAAAACTACTTTTTTCTTTACCAGGTGAATCTGAAAAATTAATTAGTATTAAATCAGTTAACGGAAATTTTAAAATAGAAAACAAATAAAAATGATTTTCGCGGTTTTATAGGGAAAATAGTAGAAAATAGGATCAACTACTACAACTATCGCAATAAAGTAATTAACACTATAGAGATCGGAGCGCAAAAGCTGAAAAGTGTGTTCCGAAGTTGATATGCAGAAAACTTAGGAACAGCTGGACACTGTTAAATATTTTTGAGGACAATCAATTTCTCGGTAATAAATTATGCGACTCAGCTGGACCTTTTGTGAACTCGTGAGCAGTTAAAAATCATGGACTCGCCGCCGATTTAATGGTACGTCTAAAGAAGAAAAAATACTTAAACGAAAACTAGATCTTTGGAAATTATTATAAAAATTATCCTGGTTAAAGTTATTACGCCAAAAATTCTAATTCTCTTGAAAATATATATTAATAAAAATAAAAATAAAAATATAGTACTACTATTTACAGAGTTGTTGCCATAATTTATTTAAAAAATAAATTAAATTGCCCTAGTTTCGTAAGAGGCACATAAATAAATTGCGAGCGGGCAAAAAACACGTAAAAGTTTGTGCTTTTTATCTTATTTCTTTTATGCTTACAATGTCGGCATCTACAGCAGAGTAAGCGAAGGGGAAATGCTTCAGGTAGCTCGGGGCTAAGGGAAAAAAGAGCGTACAACGAAATTAATGTTCGTATACATAGTTTTTAAACATGTTGTTGAAGTGTCAGATAGTTAATAAGGGGTAAATGTAGCGAGTACGTTTCGTAAGGAAAATATGTTCTAAACATTTCATTTTTTGGTAAACAACTTTACTTTTCTTGGGAACTATAACGATCGTACAGTGAACCGGTTGTTAAAAAATGACTAACACATCACTATTTCCTCGTTAGTAATTAAAAAAACAGTGACGTAAAAACAGAAATTTTATGACGTATACCAATATGAAGACACATATTAATTCAAATAGTACGAGGGTAGTTCAAATACAAACCGGAATTTCGTCATAAAAATTTTTATTTTATACTTACAGTGCTCATATTTTTTACAATTTTTCGAGATAACCCCCCTCGCACGCTACGCACTTTTTCCACCTCTCCGGCGATTTTTTTATTCCTTTTTCGTAAAAATCTCGCGGCTTGTCACATAGCCATTTGCGCACGAACGATTCCACCTCATCGTTGCTGTCGAAACGTTGTCCACCAAGTGCTTCTTTCGACGGGCCAAACAATTAATAATCACAAGGCGACAAATCTGGACTGTAAGGAGGATGTTCAAGTGTTTCCCAGCCCAATTCGGCCAATGTCTCCATCGTGAGCCGAGCGGTATGTGGCCGCCTGGCGTTGTCTTGAAGCAGTATCGCACTTCGGATCGGAATTTCGCGCCTTTTTGTTCGATAGGCCGGTTTGACTGTGTTTTTTAGGAGGTTACTGTAATACTGCGCCGTCACAGTACGTTGTTCAGTTAGGAAATCGACTGCGATCACTCCCTTCATGTCCCAAAACACGGTACACAACACCTTCCCAGCTGACTGTGTAACCTTCGCTTTGACTGGCGCGCTCCCTCTTGTTTCTTCCGCCACTCCATAGACGAGCGTTTACTCTCCGGCGTATAGTAGTGTACCACCCAAGTTTCATCCGTGGTGAATATTCGCCGCAATAAATTCTCTCCTTCCTCTTCATACCGCTGCAGGAGACGCGTACAAACTTCCCAACGAGTGAATTTCTGTTCAAAATTCAGAAGTCCTGGCACCCATCTGGCTGCAATTTTGCGATAACCTAGCCGATCATGAATTATTGTCTCAATACTACCTATGCTGATGCCCAATTCGTCGGTCATATCGCGTACACGGACGCGTCGGTCAGCCAAAATGAGTTGTTCGATGGCTTTGACGTGTTCATCTGTAATGCTGGTTTTTGGGCGCCGCGCATGTGCTATGTTTGACACCACTTCACGTCCTTTTCGAAACGCGGAACACCACTCGTACACTTGAGTTTTGGAGAGACACTCATCGCCGAACTGTTCGCGTAATTTTCGGTAAATTTCCACGGATTTTACGTCGTCTTTGACTACGTAAACGAATAATGATGCGTTGCGCAACAGACGACACTGGTACTTCTTTTTCACTCGTGGCTCTAACTACACTAAAAAGTGAGCTTACGACGCGGTTCTAATTGCTCTGCATAACAAACCGGTCTAACTGCCAGTGCAACCACTTTTTCCACAATAAATTTTTCGCGCGTTTATTAAAAAATTCCGGTTTATCTGGTATATACTCTCTGTTTACTTATTTGATAATCGCGAGAAGAATTGATCTCATCAGAAAAGAATACACAGAGATAACTTGATGTAACAGCATAAACTGCCAGTAGTGTGTTGGCGCACTTTCCGCTTGCTAGAAGTAGAATATAATGATAATACGATTGTTAAAGTTACATTTTCTTCTATACTATACCGTATCCGCTGCTACAACGTTAGTGACGTAATAACGTACTTTTTAATAAACAGTAAAACAATCTGAATTAATCGTAATCATTTAACGAACGAAAACAAATGTAACCGTAAACATTAACGAAGACAAGAATGATGATCTTTTCCTTTCATCACGCTTAATCCAAACGGACTTCTATTGGATACCGGATCATGCCGGAATTCAGGGTAATGAGTTCGTTGATTCATTCGCTCGGTTATCTTCCTCTTCCGGTAGGTTTCTTCCTATTTTCTCTTCTTCCAATATTTCCCTTCTGTCTACAAATGTTCATTCCAAAATATGATTTAACCTCTTACGTCTTCTCTTTCTCCAACCCGTTTCCCCTGGTTTCTTGACTTTCCTATCTCCGCGATTTGGGCACAGTTTGCTTCCTTCCTCGCTTTTCCGTTTCTCTCTTGTGCCGTCTCCTTTTTGTCCATTGCACCCCTCCAATATCCAATTTGTGTGTAATCCCGATCACGTAATGTTCGAGTGTGCATCTCTTGTAACCGATCAAGCTGCTTTCTACTCCGCTCTTTTACAAATTGGTATTTCCACTCCACACAGTGCTTCGTTCATTCTCTCTCTTCCTTCTCCTTCTGTTGTTCAGGCTCTTGATTCCTTTTTGTCGGCTATCTCTGATCGTGTAAAGATCTAAGTTTCTTGCGTCTTTTTTCCTCTATTCTTGAGCCAATGTCCCCTTGTAGACGAACCCAAAAAAAAAGATTAATTCTTACTAGCATTTAAACGAGTTTTGTTAATGTTAATAATTATCTAATCGATAGATTAGAATTGCATTAATTATTATCCCCTTGGGGGGTGGTTTAAATATATAAGATATATGCGCAATAGAAAAAAAGGAGAGATTACAGATTAACGTGATACTGAAACGTTACTGGAGTTTGAAAACTAAAGTAGTACATAAAAAATATTTAATCTATTCCACAAAAAAAGTTACACAATGTTATAAGCTCCAACACGACAACGATTAGAAAAAAATCGATCAAGCGCGAATGTTGCTGAAAAAAATAGTACTAAATAAAAATAGAGATCAACAGAGTTTATAATTTTTTAAATTATACGTCATTACTGAAAAAAAAAGAAAAAAACTGATTAACTCGACCTTACGTTTTAATCGGAAGTGAACGAACTGTAATTGCAGATGTGACCATGGTATGGGACAGCTAACTCCTTTTGCTCTTACCTTCGTCATTTCTTTTCTTTTCAGGATACATACGTTTGGCATTTTTCGACGTTGATTGTTATTGTTTCTCCATCTTTGGTATAGCATTCTTTATCAGATTCCATTCCTTGTTACTCCTAATTGCTGCTATGTACACATGTTGATGGGTAATCGTCCGTTGCTGACAAGCCCAGGGAAAAACCCAAACAAGAAAAAAAAAAAAAAAAAAAAAAAAAAAAAAAAACGAACTGTAAATGTAGAAAACGCCAGGAAAACTCTGAGTTACTGTTTCATTTTTTCAGGTGTCTCAGAAATGTTTTTGCTACCCTTAAATGACTGCGAACAGACGCAGTTTCTACTACTACAAATTTTAATTAGTTTTTCGTTCAGATCCGCAGACAGTTGCCATTTACTAGACGATTGCTTATCGAAATTACATCTGTTCGCGTCTTTTACCATGATTTTTGTCTCGGTCTATGCGAAATTTTTCGACCGAACTCGACCGTTACCGTTTAGTTTTTCCATAGTTTCAGTCTGGTTTAATTACGACTTTACATTTCAGATTATCTCCTACTAACACACGTTCTTCTGCCCTCACTTCTCTTACGCGCTGTAGTTATAACCAAAGCTTTCGCGTCGGCCACCGCGATGAAAACACTTACACTGTTAGTTCACTATTAGATAGGCCAGCGACACAATTCGGTAGTAAAGCCGGCACTTTAATCGAAAACAGACGACCGTTATGCGTTCCACGGTAATCAATGAGAAGCGAAGAACATGAGGGAGACTATCGAACAATAATACCGACGCGCCATCGAATGTAATTCATAGCAATACGGGTAGCTACCGTTATGCTGATCAGCTCGTCAGACATTACGAATGAATGACTCTACATGTAAATTGCGCCACCCATGTCATCGCGGACACGGCAATGGCTGTAAGTCTCCAACTTACATAGTGGCGCGCTACAAAGTCAATCTAAATGCGTTAATAGTTATGAGAAGATAATCGCTTCACCATAGGTTGAACTAGCTATCGGAAGAACTTGTCCGCTAAAGAACATTTACTTTTTTGACTACGACGTTTTACCTTTACCGTATTTAATAATTCTGTGCTTCAGGAGTAATTTAATAAAAAAAACAAAAAACAAAACAAACTATAAACATATTTTGTACTATAGTACTGAACGCATCGGAGCCGTAAAGATAAACTGACATTTCTCGCACTGTAAATTTTACAATTCTGTATAACACACAAAATACTAATTGCAATAATTCGAAATATACCGAGACAAATGAAATAAAATTCAAAAAATTCGAAACTGTACAGCGGGTAATCTGAAGAAAAGTTTTCGAAATGTTTAGCTTCGACACTCGATCGACTGTCGAGTTCACCCGACAGCTAGAGTATAGCAAAATGAACCGTTCCCAACTGTTACGATGTCCAAGCAGTATGACGTTTCTACTGTAAACACCTTGTGTTAACCGTGGTAACACAGAAGAGAAACAAGAGAAAATACTTCTTTCCCCCCTTGTTAGGGGAGGGATAAAAGTCTCTCTATAAAATTAACAGACGCGACATTTAACACATTGTTGCTTGGTGTGCTCAGAAATTTGACGAGTATACCCGGGGTCCAGAGTAATACTGAAAATGACCCAAATTCCATTCATTTTGAAGGCAATGAAATCGACATTCTTTACGGGACTTTTAAAGTTTCACCTTTAGTCGGGTTCTTCCGCTTGATCAGCGAACGATACCGAAGTCGGTATTTTGATGAAAGCTTTCGTGTGGTTAGAAGGAGGAAAAATTTAGGCGCAATTCGATGATTTTCAGTATTTCAGTTGTGAACTATGGATGTGCTCCGCCGTTTAAAATGTATGACTGGACGGCGTTTTTTGGACTATGACTGGGCAGACCAAACATGAACTTTATCAGGTATACGTGAAACTCCGTCATTTTAAGATTTACTGGTGACAAGGCTACTACTCTGGGGAAATGAACACTCGGCCTTAGAAGTGGTGTAAGTTTTCGATCAAACTGTAACAAAAATCACATTCAGTCAGTTGAAATGAACAGTAACTCTTAGAAGAGGGGTAAGTTTTCGTCCGGATGAAATTAGTTTTTTGTAACAAAAATCACATTCACGAAGTTTATGCTTGTCGGTTTTCATACATTCAGTTGTTCTTTCTTAATTATTTAAAATAAATTTCGCTTCTCCGATTGAACTTTTCGTCGTTTTCAAATCAAAGCTATTCGGTATATACCAAAAATTTATTTTATTTTATTTTATTTATTTTTTTTGACCTCGAACTAACTTTTCCTAGAGGTTTTTATTTGTTGCAAACCCGATCCCTTTTGTCCTGGTTGTAGCCCCTTGTGCCTGTTCAATGCCCGATGATGATTTCGTTGGTTTTCTTTATAAACTTCTTCGACTATAACAGGCGCTTCGAATAGAAAATTACTGTCAAATGACTGTCGGCTATATTTGTCACGCTGGTTGCCTATTCGATTTTCGTTAAGTTGCCCCACAGGTTTTGTTACCTAGTAACCCTGTTCTGCTTCTCTTTTCTCCGTTCCCGCCATGTGCCAGCAGGACGAGGGGGCTTTTGAGTGACACTAGAAGCGAGTAAATTCTTTTTATAAACAACTAGTATCCGATGTTGCCGATTATTCAATTCTATCGGGAAAGCTTTCCTCTGTTCACTTCGGTGTTTGCGTAAAACTCGAATTGATGCACGTGAGACGCATTGGACGTAATTTGATTTCGGTTTGTTTTTCTTTATTTTTATTTTTTTTCCCGTAGCACTTTGTAATTTCGCGACGGCAGGTTGTGTGAGACGAGATTAACGTAAACGAGCTAAAAACGTCTTTAAACTCGGTAAATGTGTCTCTCCGAAAACTCGAGATGAGCATCTTGTCAAATTCTAGATAAATTTGGAGAAAAACTTTCTATTTTTTTCTCCCATTTCACTATTAGCTGGCAGCCTGCTTGTAATCGCTGTTCGGGCACACCGAAAAGACTTTTCATTATCGAATACTATGTGTGTCGCGATTAAGACAAAAAGACCACTCGTCAATGTACACGGAAAAAAACGTTTTCGCACAATGTACATTTTAAGTTAAATTTTACGACCAATACCACACTTAGGCCCAGCAAGTTTTGTGAAAAAGATAGGTTTTTTTCCTTTTTTTAAATAAATGCCCGTTGTGTAAGTGCTCGACACTTTTATTAACGTTTACTCAAAAAAACAAAACAAAATAAATTACAAACTATTCTAGCTTATTACTTAAATCACGATATTAGTAAACCTAAGCTTATATCTAAGTATATATATATATGTATATTGTATGCATTCTGGTACGCATAGCGTAATACGCATCTATACACCAGTACATGTAGACAGCTTAATATTTTAAAATCGAAAAACATGATCTTCTTTGAGAACTTGATATCAGGGAAAGACATGAGAAAGTCAAAATACATAAAGTAAGAAACATTATAAAGTAGAGAGATTCAGGACGTACTTGTTTTATCTGTGTACTATTCTTTCAGTCATTTTTCTACTTCCTTTTTCCACACACCAATTTTATTTATTTTTTATTTAATATAGGGGATTGTACGTATTTAAATTGTAATTAAAACTGAATCATCAGTGTTATCAATCGTAGATTTACGCCGCGAGGATAGATGTAATATGTATTACTTCGGTTTCTCGTTAACCGAATTTTTTCCCTGGATGGTCATTTTGACATTGAATTCTAGTGATCTATAATAGAAATAGTACGATCAGGGTGGGATATTTCATCGTTTTCCTTTCACACATAATTGATCTAAAATCGATTTATTTCCATTGGGGTAGTATAAGTTTCAAACACCTCTTCTGTATTTTGCTTATTTTATTTATTTCCGTTTTCTTAGCCTCACCCTCCAAATTTAAATTCTATATAAAATTCTAGACATTATTACTGAATTATAGTATATATTGTAATGTGTCCATTACATGGATCAAATGAATTTTACATAAAAAAAGGGAAGAAAAATAATATAAAAATAAGATAAAGAACATAATTTAGAATAAATGGTGCGAATGCGAGTGCGCGCCTGACTGAGTCTGTTGTCAATTAGGTGTGAATGGCCCATCCTAGACCAACGCAAAGCGAAATGCGCGTCAGAAGAGATGTACCACCACCGCGGTGGCGAGAAGATAGGGATGGCGAAAAAAGGCACGAATACCGAAAGGACAAGCAGTCAGTTTTTAGTTTCGGGAGAGGTCAGTAATAGACCAGTTTCAGGTTTGGTCATCGGACCGGTCAGTAAAAGTAAGCCAAATTGGCCAACAGTTTATGCCTTTGCCGCTCGACATAGTGCAAGATCTCAAAAAATAGTTATATAAATTAATTTGTGAACCAGAAGACGGAGTAAAGTGAAGTTAAAGAAATTAAGAAATGCTTTTAGAGATATTAGTTCTGATTGAAATTGAAGGGGGCGATTTTATTCTTATTTTCTTCATCAATCACTGCCGTGCGAAAATTTCACCAATAATTTAATTTCATTAGATTTCAGCTCGTGAGAAAAAAGTTTACTAATATTTCACCACTTTATTTAAATTATCAGAATTTATAAATAAATAAAATTAAAAATAACCATACAGATTTTTGTTTGCATTTAACTTTGGAAGATCAAAACGATCATCACATCGACGTTCGAAATGTAAAAAACATTTCAATGAACTATTTTGCAATTTATTTGTTATGTTTTTGATACAAAATATTCCTGTATTTTCGAATAAAACGAACTAACTTAGAAATTCACCAAGAGTTTTCGTGCTTCATATTAACATCGAAGTTGTTATTATCTGCGAATAGAAAAAAGTATTTCGGCCTATACGATTCTTTACAGGCGACTTTGTATTAAAGAAAAAAAAGGGAAGAAAGGACAGTAGCTTAAAAAGAAACACGTTAGCGACCGACGTTACATAATTTACTTTGGTATTTATTTCACGGTTTCGGTAGTATAAATTCTGTTCTTCCATTAGTGTAGCGCTACAGAAATGATGTGGTAGTGAATCATCTAATTATGGATCATCAAATCGAACTAATTAACCAGAGTAAATTTTATCCAGTTGATTGAAAAAGTACGATCGCAGAACAAGGTTAAACTAAAAAATTCAGCGAATAATAAGTTTAATAAAGCAGGTTTCGGAGTTCATATTTTGCATTTCACTGTACATAATCATTACCTTTTCATTATGTTACACATATGTTAGTAGATAGAACACTTTCTTTCTTGCACATAGTTACAACTTCCACCACCAGCGGATGGAGAAGCGCAAATATAATACTAGTGTAGAAGTAGTGTCCACAGTGAAGCCTTTAGAATAGTGATGAGTAAGTTTGTTATTTCTTTAGATACAAATTCGGAACTGAACCACAGATTTCAGTAGTGCATCCTGGATACATAATGGATCCGACACTTATGCGCACAGTACACTCAACACTGACACTAGTTGTGCACTGATTGAAGACACATGTTACCAGTGTGTTAAGTTTAATTACGTAGGAAAGAGAGACGTATATTGCAAAATAGCTAATGTAGGCGTGTAATCATGTAAAATTTGTGTCTACAAAAGAAAGTGATAAAGTTTCTTTGTAATTTCGATGTTATCATTTTTCACACTTTTCTAGTCGATCTGGCACATTTCTACCTAAATATTCATTCTGTATGAAACATAGAAAAAACAGACGGTCTATTCTTCTCTGTTCAAGACCTACACTTTAGCTTCTATAGTGGCACCGCTGGGAATCTAAATCTGTATAACATTCATCGATTCAGCTTGTATTTGCTGCGTTAGAAATCTGCAACTGTAGTCGAAGTAGTCACATCATCAACTCCACTGTGAGATACAGATCCGCGAATATGTATCCTTCTGGACCTACTCATCACTACTCTAGAATACTAAATTGTGAGCAACACTAGTGTCGTCACACCAGTATTGTCGTAGTACATGTAACTTTGTCATTAAAATGATATCTTTGGTCTACTGAAGTGTGCAAGCAATAGCTTTTTTTAACAACATATATATCAATAACTCACATATATTCCCCATGCATTGTGCACTTACTTAATTTAAGAAATAACCACACACCTCAGCTACCAACAAACCTCTTTGCACATACCTAGCTATGTGGACTATATAACACCCCATTACAATATACAGAAAAAATGAACAAATATAATAGTATTAAATTAACAGCCGTGAATAATAATTGCAGTCTCATGTTAATTGACTTTTTATATAATAAGATTAATTGGAAGCAACAATAATAATGAAAAATAGATAAAAAAATTACTAATTTATTAAAATCAGAATACAAAATACCTTTTTCAATAACTAGGACTATAATAAGGAAGTTAATCATTACACATGTGGGGAAGGTGAGCAAATCTAACCAACATTTTTCTGCCCATAGCTCTTAATAAGTCTAGTTTTTTTAGTCGTTTTTTTTTTTTTTTTTTAATTTTTTTGTCCAGACCAACCTTAACTCTACTTGTCGCTCCAATTGTACATGATCAAAACACCCCAAACATAAGTGTTTAAATTAACCAATAATTTACATCTACAGTCCCAAAATTCACCCCAATTCAAAGTACCTAAAAATGTCCCTGATCGCTAATCTACATGTCTGCTCCTGGGAGGTCCCCGAACTCTTGCCCTCTCCGCTATACATTTCCAGTAATCTGTTTTCAAATTTCAAAAGTATACCATCCCAGTGCTAAAAATCAAACCGTATGAAAAAACAAAAACTACATCATCCAAAATATGAGCAAACTGTATTATTATACTATTTTCGCTATTAAAATCTTTTCAAAAATTTCGGGATACATTTCATACGAAAAATCATGGAAACTTTACTTCCTTATTGGCTGCACCATTTAATCTATCGTAAGGTGTACTGTATTAAATTGTAAATAATCTGATATATTGTATATGATGCTTAAAATATGTAAGTATTTTTTAATATATTCATTTTTCTGCGATATTTCAGTCAATTTTTCATAAAAATCATTAGATTTTATCGGAGCACTTATTCCCCCTAATCATCAGGCACATTAAGCTTCAAAAGGGGTAGGAAGATCCAAAGCCAAAAGTTCGTCGTTCCTTTATCCTTTCCTTCCCATCTCTAGCCGTTATTCCCCACTTTCTTTCCTTTCTACTCTCTATCTCCGATCGCCTCTAAATAGGTGATCTAAGCTCATGTAGTTGGGTCAGTGCTGACACCGAGCCCATTTAATAAAAAAATAAATAAGCTTCAAAACGCGTCGTAATTATATATTAAATATTTTACTTTACAAAGCGTTTATTTAGTCCCACCGCGTCATATCTCAGCTGATAATTGTAAATTTAATGTTTTATACATACTGCAGTTGTGTAAGATCATGCAAAATTCATTCGCGCCATTTATTTTTACCGACTATTATAATCTTTTATACGTAGTTCTTGTGTAGAACTCAGACAGTACCTCGACCGTGTATCAGTCTCCGTTTATTTTAATTTCGTGTTTTGTTTTTTTTTTTTTTTTTCATACAAAAAGCTTTCTTAAATACTTTTTCATCGTACAATTCCGACAGATCTCAATATCCAATTGCAAACGTGCTGCCTCTCAACACTGTATTGTGCTTCATATCAAATCGCTTTCATCCGGACACGTTGCAGCACTAAGAAAATCAAATAGTCGACCTGGCAGCAAAAAAAGCATCGCAATTTCTTTTCCTACATCAAGTATACTTACCATTCAAACTCTTTATCAAGCATACGGCAGCATCTATCGAACAAAAGTTGAAGAAATCGCGCAGATAGGTATTCTTGCGATTAACGACCTACGGGGTCAATTCGAGAAAAATTTTAAACCGGCGTGGAAATCGTCTTAGTAGAAAAGAAGAGACTGCGCTATCAGCACTTATTTTTGTTTTTTAAATGGGTTCGTCGACATGGACATTGGCCTAAGAACAGTAGAATGGAGAGAAAAGAAAGACTCAGATCCTTACACGATATCAAAGATAGCTGACAGAAAGGAATCAAGAGCTAGAATAACCGAAGGAGAAGGAAGGGAGAGAATGAATGAAGCACAGTATGGAGCGGGAATACCGTTTTGTAAAAGGAAGGAATAAAAAGAAGCCTGTTCAGTTGAAAGCGACGGACAACTGAACATTATGGCATAGAGAAGTTTTTAATTTTGACCTATTAAACAGGGCGGTCCTCCGGCTCTTATTTATCGAAATACATGATAAATTCGATCAAATTTTCGTTCAATTACCGTTCTTTATTTATTTACTTTTTATCAAAACTTCCTGTGGGTGATGAAAAAAATATAGATTTTACTTGAAATAAGTCTAATTAAAAGGTTTTTAATTCTCTGTTTCTCCGCGTGCCTTGACTTGCAGCGGTAACATGTAAAATAAGGTAAAGAAAAGAAAGGCAGCGTTATACGTGCATTTGTATTGAATAATACTATATTTCGTTTCATCGTGGCCAAATCTCTAGATCTCATGATCACCACCGTATGATGATCACAATGAGTACCAGCTAGAAAGTGTATAGCTTGTTTAAATCGTCTATTAATGATACAGCGCAATATCCATTTTTGATTCCTAACTTCCGCTGCACATAATTTTCTTTTTGTTACTTTAAAAAACCACCATTGTCCTCCACGATTACTTTCGTTCACGAAACCAGGCTACGTTCCCAGGTCTCTCGTTCATTTTTCCTAGCTCTTCTAGAAACAATGTTGAAAAAATGTACCTCTAATAAGAAAAAATAACCAAAAAAGAAAAAAAAGAGAAAAAAAAATAGCAACCAAAACCGAAGTGAAATAATATTAAAAGGAGAAAAATGACATTTGAAAAAATTAATTAATCGCCGCTTCCCACTTTAACACGATTTTCTGTCGTCGTTAATTTCCTTGCGTTTAAAATCCCGTCAACAAGCATTGCCTCTTCGTAGAAATAAACCAATTCCAAAAAAGAAACAAAAGCAAAATCCACCCTAGTGCTGGCGCGCATATTCATATTTTAACAAGGTCGGTGAAAAAAACCGACAAAAAACGTCGCCATCCATCAAACAATTCCTCGCTTTTTGGCCCGAATAGGAAATGCGTCACTATTTCGAAGTTTTCCTAAGAGATACGTCACTTTTATTCCAAAAACTTTTCCAAACAAAAAAAAAACAAGTCAAAAAAGTGTTGCGATGTAACGGATTTTTTTTTTTTTTTTGAGCCTTACAAGAACGAGATGAGAGCCCCGGAGACTAAAAAGGGTGTGGTCAAATACACACGAACAACGGCTCTATGTGCAAAGGTGTATTATTTTCACGTTTTCGAGGATAATAACATTCGGTAATTTTATTTCCTAAATTACGTATTTCAGCGACGACGTCATAGAAATTTGAATAATTTATGCGTGACAATAATTCGCTTTTTAGTCAGAAAACGTTCCTCCGCCATCATCGCGTAGACAAGTGTCGTATATTCTGAGTTTCCGTCTAAAGTTATACACACGTATCATGGCCGTGATTTATTCCAAGAAGCGTTTAAATTTAAATAAAGTTCCCGAATTCTTTACTATTCAATTTGTACTTTGGTTAAGCAGACAAACGTACACCGTCGGGGCCCTCTTTTCAACTAGGAAATATTTAGTACCGTTTTGCACAGATGGCCGATCTAAATTTTACTCGACGAGAACGCCTAAAGGGTTTTCTGCTCGAATTATATAACTGCAGACACACTTTTTAATTAAAATTAATAATATTATGACATTTATCCGAAATAGAATAAAGGTGATTTATTTACTAATATCGTATACTTAGTACATTTAAAAAACAAAACAAAACAAATAAACATTCGAATTTTATGTTTTAAAAAAAAAAAACAACTTTATGGCGTAATTAAAGCGAGAATATAAAAATTTCGGTTTCGACTGAAAATTTTGTTTCGTGTTTTTTTCAATTTTTCCCGGTAAAATTTTTCTATATAGCCATACTTACGCATTTATTTAGTTTGTTTTTTGTAATTTTCTCATTTTTTCCGTACATCATTAATAATGCTGTGGAATGTCTATTTTAATTACGTTATATTTGCTTAATATTAACCGGCATGTAATGAAGGATTTACGAATTTCTTTATCCGATATTATTCCGTTATTTTCTTTTTTTCCTAAGGCGCGAAAGATAAAAAAAAACATCTTTTTTTGTTTTGTTTCATAAACGTTCAATAAGAATTATTCGAAATTGATATGTGAAATTTTGTTTTTAAAAATAGCGATCGTTTGGTAAAATTTCTATCCAACATTACTACGACTATCATTGATGTAGAATTCGGTAAAATCTCCTAAAAAGTAAGTAAAGTAAAGTGAGTTCCATACCCTTGAGAGGGCGTTGGGATTGTGAAGTTTTCGGTTCAAATGAACTAAGCCTAATGGATCTAAGGAGAATACTGGGGCCAGTTCCTTCCTCTCGGCCGCCTTACTATCCCAGATTTCTCTGGTACCCAATTATTTCAGGCTGGGTAAACATGGGAGCGACTTGGATTCGGGACAAGTCTCGAATCCGTGACCTCTGACTTGGTAGCCAAGCACCTTAACAATCTCCTATTCGCATCTGAAAAGGGCAAATTTTGCTTCGATTAAAGAAGTGAAATAAAATCGCGCAACCCGTTCCCTATTTTATTTCTCACCAGTCGCATTAAACATTTAGAGTGGATGATAAAATTCATTAATAACGAAACGTTACCCAAAGCAAATAAACCTATTTATTGTTATTGTTGATCGCAATTTTCGTTACTTCAGCTTGCTTCTGATGGTGGCCAGTGTAAGCTGGTTGAAACGTTAAATTAAATTTCTTTTTAAACACACGACTGTATCCGATAAAAGTTATTTATCATGAGTATTCACTGTGAAAGCTTTAAATATTTATTAACGATAAGAGTATTATAAATTGTTTAAATCTGATTCAACCGGTTACAGTTGAAAAAAATCTCGTATTGCAAACGTTCAATGTTATCTCGGCAATTCGCGAATTGAGTCAGTTGTTCTGGAGTTTCGTGAATTTGCGAAAAAAAATTCTTATATATCTTTGCAACGGTGTCGCCACTGGAAAAAAGAATCCGTGTAATAATTATAAACAGCAACGTAAAGACAGGAAGATCTTCCGGTTTAATTAAACATTTCATTTTCTTAATAGAATAATGTAACAAAAAAAAATTATGATTATAATATAACTTAAACAAACGTTAAAAAAAAAAACTTTAACATCAAGTCTTTAGCTAGCATAAACATATTAGTATGTATGTATATTATTATATTGTAACGGTACTTGCCGTTGTTTAGTTAAAAATTTTAAATTATTCCAGGAATGCCACGGCGGATTTTCTTCCGCGGAATTAAAAAATTTATTTTTAAATTTATATTTTTCTTTCTCCTTGTTATTATTCCTTTTTCTGTTTTATAAATTTAAAATTATTTGTCCAAATTATAAATGGAGATATATTAACAATGTCCTACACCGATATTTCTTTGACGGCTGACCGCTAGAAAGACACAATTATAATATACATACGAAAATGACGCAAATAATAACGGAATTAATTATAATCTAAATTGTGCGTATCCTATTTGTCAGTGATGATCCAGGATGCGGCGATGAATTATCCGCTTGGTCACGGGATGCGACAACCGAATATTTGTTACTTTAATACCGACAAAGAACCGGACTCTCGAATAACTTTTTTACTTTGATTTCGACTTCGACTGTGAAAATGGTCTTAATACTAATAACCTTTTCGCGCGACGTATTCACGAAAAAACTATATTTCTCTTCTCTAGGAAACGGTTTCCGACTTTTTTAAACAGACGCTTGCTAGCGGAGCAATTACCACTGATCGATCTTTTCTGCCACTCACTTCTCCTTTTTTCGGTTTCGATGTCCTAGCCGTTTCGTTACTTTCTCCTGTTCTCCCCGTGACCAATCACCATCATTTATCGGGGTGGGACTTTCTCCAGACGAATCGCGTGATCACGTATCCTCCCTCTGAGCGACAAACAGGATTCAATCACACTCACATTCTCACTCGCACCAGGTTTTCGACAAATATTTCATTTATTTTTACGAGGTGTGTCCCAAAAGTATCCGACCTACCTCTATATTTCTCCTTCGAAGTTATTCTATCTCGTCTGGGCTATGACATCCTTCAAAGTAGTCCCCACTTGATTGAATAACACGCTCCCAACGCCTTTTCCAATTTTGAAAGCAGTCCTGGTACTCGTTTTTCGGTATCGCTTTTACAGCGTTCGTCGTATTAGTTTCAATCGTTTGTACATCGTCAAATCGGGTCCTTTAAGGGGCATTTTCAATTTCGGAAACAGCCAAAAGTCGCAGGGAGCTGTGTCGGGACTGTATGGAGGCTGACGAAGCTATACAATACGTTTACTTAAATATTGCTGCACGAGGTTCCAGACATGTGCTGGCGCGTTATCGTGGTGAAGCAGCCAATCACCGCTTGCCCAAAGCTGTGGCCGTTTTTTTCTTATTGCGTCACGCAATCTTTTCATAATTTGGAGGGCCATTATAATCAAAAAAAACAATCAGCATTGACTTGACATTGCTCCGACTTTGACGTGTTTTTTTTGGTCGTGGTGAAGATGCATGCTTCCATTGCGAAGAGTGATATTTGGTTTCGGGATCATAGCCGTAAACGCACGATTCATCACCAGTTATAACCTTTTTAAGCAAATTTTCATCATTATTGATCATTTCCAAATTATCCTGAGCTATTTCAAGGCTAAGGTTTTTCTGCTCATCCGTCAACAATTTCGGAATGAATTTCGCACACACGCGAACCATCTGCAAATCTTCAGTTAAAATCCTCCAAACACTACTTTTCGCTATTCCAAGATCATTTTCTAGTTCCCGGACAGTCAATCGACGATCTTCAGTGATTGCAAGTCGCACACGTTCGATATTATCGTTTGTTTTTGCTGTCGAAGGTCGCCCAGAGCGTGCGTCACTATCAACAGATGTGCGGCCATCTTTGAACCGTTTATACCACTCTTTTATTTGCGTATTGCCCATACACTCGTCCCCAAATGCTGTCTTTATCATTTCGATAGTCTCTGCAAAACTCTTTTCCAGTTTAAAGCAAAATTTAATACAAATTCGTTGCTCCAATTTTTCTGTCATTTTTTGCAAAAAAAAAAATGCGACGAACGCATAAAAGCACGTGTAAACAAACGCACACCGTTCACGAACTAACACGTCTAGTTAGTAACTGCGCACATCAATGAGTTCGTGAAAACTTACTGGTTACGTCCGGTGACCGGACAAAAGCGCACAAGACAAAAGCGCACGGGACAAAAGCGCACATGATAAAAACGCATCGGACAAAAGCGCACACGGATAAAAGCGCACACGGACAAAAGCGCACACGGACAAAAACGCACACGGACAAAAGCGCACACGGACAAAAGCGCACATGGATAAAAGCGCACACAGATAAAAGCGCACATGGACAAAAGCGCACACGGATAAAAGCGCACACGGACAAAAGCGCACATCGATTTGCAGAACAGAAGCTAATTTATTAATTTTTCCGTTCTCGGCAATAGCATCATTTGTGAAAAAGCAAAACTGGACAGTTGCCCCGCAAAGAATTTAAAATTCAAAAAAATTATTGGTAATCAGCGAAAACAAAGTAAAAATAATACAATTTTTTGTATAATTCACTAGTCATTTTTCTGTTTTTTTTTGTTCTTATATGTGTATTTGTTTGTTAATAATCATAGTGTCTATTGACTATGACCGCTAGGAAGTTACTGTATATAAAAAATAAAATTTGTATCAATAATGTATTCAGGGGCGTCTCAAGCATCCCAAGTTGTGGGAGTGGTGCATAACCCAAAATACCGATTCATGAATTCATATAATTTAAAAATATTTTTTTTTTATACTGTATAGCTTATATAACAAAATGTTATATGGTGTTTTTTTAATGATTTTCTTTAAACTTTTACAATGCGGGTCTTTTATTTTTTACTTCTGCAGTCAAAACTGATTTAGATCGAACTGTGAGGACTAAAAATATTTAAAAAAAAAAAATTTATTAAAAGACATCTCACCTTTTAATGCTAAGCCTATAAGACTTTGTAATAATGATTTACTTTTTCAAACAGTGAGGGTAACTTTTATTTTACACTGTTGTATACTAACCGTTTCTTTATAAATTGTTTCAACTGGTCTGAATTTTCTTAATAATTTTTGCTTTTAAATTAGTATCGAAAAATCCGCAACTCTTTGTTAACTTAGTAAAAGTTTTCATTATATTTGAATTAAGCGGCTTCTATTGTATAATTCTTTAAATTTCTACAAGTCTGTTTTAGTGACCTAAATTGTACGATTCTTGGCTGTTGTTAAGGACTTCGCAATTCGACCATAGTTGCAGAGAAATACATAAATTAAATATATTTGCACTTCCTTGTTACTAATAGGTTAATATCTTGATGCAGAGGGACTAAAAACGTACACAAAAAAAATCTAAAATTTATTTCAATGAAATAGTTCGGAAATTTAAATTATGGTGAAGTTGTGAAAGAGTTTCATGTAGAGTTGAGAAAAAAGACGGCAAGAACATTATGTTTGATTTACTTGTTACTTAAAATAATCAAATTTCGTACTTTCAGCTAAAATTCATCTGCTTTTAAGATTCATAATTTTTAATTTTGCGTAACAAGGTCCGATTATATTTAATTATTATTTCTATTATTTTCGCCGCAATATTTATATTTTTGTTTTATTTGATAATTGTATGCCAGCGCCTAAATTTAAAAGGTTGCCATATTGTCAGGATAGAGTTGGTATGTATTTTTTTAAGGACAGTATGGCTGTCGTGGTCGGCATCAAGTAGTTTTTAGGTTTAGAGACGCGTATGTAGCGAATTGGTGTGGGTCATTGTGTGTTTTGTTTGCGGGAGAAAACGTGTCTCCTTTAGGTGTTCGAATATATAAAGCGTTGTTATCAATTTATATATGCATATATTTGTTGTTTGTAAAAGTTATGTTCTGTTAATTTGCGTGAAAAATTAATAAAGAGTAGAATTTAGTAGATTTGTTTGTTTTTTTTTTATTTTCATCGATCATCTGTTGTGTTTTTTTTTGTGTAAACAATAAATTCGTTAGTTTAAAATTTCGGCTGACAACAGTGACTTTAATTCAAATTCTTTCCAATACTAGAAAACGTTATTTGCAAATGATAAAGTTCTTTGTAATACAATGCTAAGGCTGAGAATTGTTTTAAAAAATTGAATTCGTATTTTAAAACAAATAAAGATTTTGACAGTAAAACACATGTTTATACCTTTAGTCCGCTTAAAAAAAGTTAATCTTTGATTTTATTTGTTCATTGTTTTTTGCTAAAAGTATCATGCTTAAAATCAAAAATTTAATGGAATCATTGAACAGAGAACTCAGTAATAAGTTTGATGTTACACAACTAATTCGAAGTACGGTAAAAATATTTCAAAAAATGAAAAATGATAAACAAATTTCTGCATTGATCAACTCTCTGGTTCTTTTTGTAAAAAATATTCATAATCCCGAACCTGATTTTTCAAATACAAAGTGCGTTGTGCGCTAAAAAGTTGTGATGAAGCCCTGGGGAGACTACATGTGATGAAGATTTTATAACATTCGATTTAAAAAAAACAGAGCTGTTTTTGAAGTCTTTATTTCTTGTATTCATGACGACTTATTTAAAATTCTTTCAATTTTTTAACCTTTTCGAAAAATATTTACAATTCCAGTAAAAAAAATAATTCTTGAATCAAATTAATAATAGATATAATAGATGTAACTTTAAATTTTTGAAGGAACATATAGAACGTTTACATATTGACGTGCAAATGCTTCTCAATTCTTGCGAAGATTTTACAAGTTTTTTAAGTATTTCAAAAATTGCATTTAAATCATAAAATGTACTGCCTTTTGCATTCAAATCTGGTCATTTTATTTTATCATTTTTTTTATTGTCACCGTCTTGTGAGCATTTGAGCGCTGAAATTAATTTCCGATCATTCACATACAACGATAAGTGGAAACCGTTTGTTTTCATTAATGTTACTTTTTTCTTGATAAAATGTAGTAAATAAAATAAATACTCATAAAACAGTCAAACTGTAATCAAAGTTAAACTTTAAAAAATAAAAACGAAAATCGAAATTTACTTCGCAATTAATTTCTATTATAAAATATAACATTTGCTTCATTTAATTCAATGCATATTGTCCTTTTCAGGGTCGATGAAAGAGTTTTTCAAGTTTAAATAAAATACATACTTTTAAAGTCGGACTCATTAAATTCGGAGATTTTATATTTTAATTAAAGATTTTATAATATGCTTATTGCTGTTTTCAAATTCGGCCCATTTTAAAAAATTTTTATTAATTTCAATAAAATATATTATTTTTTTTTTTTTTTAAATAATTTGCGGGTCCCACAAGGCAATTGCCCGTCTGTGGGTTCCCAACATAATTATATCGTTTATTCATTATATACATCTTAAGTATAATACATCACATTCGTCTTATATATAATTACTTAATTCAACTAAACTTCTATTTTTACTACTCTACGTCTAATTTTAATTCACAACATTTATACCTATCGCACATCGTACCACAATATTTACACATGTAATGCAGCTGAACAGAGCATTTTTTTTTTTTTTTTTTTTTCATTAAATCATTTATAATTCTTTACTCTTTCAATCGATTACCCGTCTTATCGCTGTTCCTTTCCTATGACTATCCATTTCTCATTCTTTGCACCACGCAATCAACCATATTTTTATTTTGTCTTTCCATATATTCAAATTACATTCGTCTCTTAATTCCTTTGGTAAGTTACCCAGTAAATGACTCATAACTTCCTCTTCAACATTATCAATTTTATTATTAATTCAAAATTAAGTACATTAAATCTCATATTTGAATTAAGAGTTTTATAACGAAAACAACATGATTTTGCCAAATGATTAATGTTTTTTTATCCACCTTAAAGTATTTTGCCCACAAAATTGTATTTCTGCTACAATACTTTTAATTTCTTTTCTTCTATACATCTTTTTCCTACGTTTATGGGCCACTTATTGGCTCCCCGTCAACCACATTCACCACAAAACATAATAATAAATTTCTCCAACAACGAATGGCATTTCCAGATAATAATAAAGCAAATAACCGTTTCGTTTAGAATTCTTAGTAAAAATAATTTTAAATTATTAAAATCACAGAAGGTATCGGCCCCTGCTCATTTTATTTAAAAAAATTAAATTCTCCCATATTAGAAATTAAAAATAATGAGTTTTAAAAGCAGATGAATTTTAGCTGAAAGTACGAAATTTGATTATTTTAAGTAACAAGTAAATCAAACATAATGTTCTTGACGTATTTTTTCTCAACTCTACATGAAACTCTTTCACAACTTCACCATAATTTAAATTTCCGAAATATTTTATTGAAATAAATTTTAGATTTTTTTTGTGTACGTTTTTAGTCCCTCTGCATCAAGATATTAACCTAGTAACAAGGAAGTGCAAATATATTTAATTTATGTATTTGTCTGCAACTATGGTCGAATTGCGAAGTTCTTAATAACAGCCAAGAATCCTACAATTTAGGTCACTGCAACAGACTTGTAGAAATTTAAAGAATTATACAATAGAAGCCGCTTAATTAACAGCGAATTCTGTTCAGTTTTAAATCATTCAATCATTATATTTATATATTTTATTCTGATCATATTAAAATGAAAGTAAGTAAAATTCCCTTAATACAAAAGTTTGAAGTATTGCGGAATAAAAACAGAGTTCAAGTTATTCACAATATTAGAATGATCATCGGGAAATTTATTATCAAAGGAATAATTAAACGTTGACAAAAATATTGCAACAGTTGTTTCAATCAGCAATGAAACCGCGATCAAAGAGTCAAATAAACAACAGTGATGAAAATGATGAAGAAGAAATAAGCAAACAAACGGTTGACGATATAGAAGTGTCAAATATAATGAAAACTTTTACCAAGTTAACAAAGAGTTGCGGATTTTTCGATACTAATTTAAAAGCAAAAATTATTAAGAAAATTCAGACCAGTTGAAACAATTTATAAAGAAACGGTTAGTATACAACAGTGTAAAATAAAAGTTACCCTCACTGTTTGAAAAAGTAAAGCATTATTACAAAGTCTTATAGGCTTAGCATTAAAAGGTGAGATGTCTTTTAATAAAATTTTTTTTTTTAAATATTTTTAGTCCTCACAGTTCGATCTAAATCAGTTTTGACTGCAGAAGTAAAAAATAAAAGACCCGCATTGTAAAAGATTAAAGAAAATCATTAAAAAACACCATATAACATTTTGTTATATAAGCTATACAGTATAAAAAAAAAATATTTTTAAATTATATGAATTCATGAATCGGTATTTTGGGTAATGCACCACTCCCACAACTTGGGATGCTTGAGACGCCCCTGAATACATTATTGATACAAATTTTATTTTTTATATACAGTAACTTCCTAGCGGTCATAGTCAATAGACACTATGATTATTAACAAACAAATACACATATAAGAACAAAAAAAAACAGAAAAATGACTAGTGAATTATACAAAAAATTGTATTATTTTTACTTTGTTTTCGCTGATTACCAATAATTTTTTTGAATTTTAAATTCTTTGCGGGGCAACTGTCCAGTTTTGCTTTTTCACAAATGATGCTATTGCCGAGAACGGAAAAATTAATAAATTAGCTTCTGTTCTGCAAATCGATGTGCGCTTTTGTCCGTGTGCGCTTTTATCCGTGTGCGCTTTTGTCCGTGTGCGCTTTTATCCGTGTGCGCTTTTATCCATGTGCGCTTTTATCCGTGTGCGCTTTTATCCATGTGCGCTTTTATCCGTGTGCGCTTTTATCCGTGTGCGCTTTTGTCCGTGTGCGCTTTTGTCCGTGTGCGTTTTTGTCCGTGTGCGCTTTTATCCATGTGCGCTTTTATCCGTGTGCACTTTTATCCGTGTGCGCTTTTGTCCGTGTGCGTTTTTGTCCGTGTGCGCTTTTATCCGTGTGCGCTTTTGTCCTGTGCGCTTTTGTCTTGTGCGCTTTTGTCCGCGAACCGTTACGTCTATGTCCCACAGAGGACGCTCAGACGTTTCGGCGCGGAGATATGAAGGTAGGTCGGATACTTTTGGGACACACCTTGTATATTTTATTTTTTGTATTTTAATTTTATCTTTCTATTTTTATTTATTTTTATTTTATTAAGCCTATATGTATATATATGTGTATATATATATATATATATATGTACTCGTATATGTCGTCGCGATAGCCTAGTTGTTAGAGCGCTTGACTTCCGTTACGGAGATCACGGGTTCGATCCCGAGCGACAACAGAACTTATTACAAGAATTAAATAAATAATCGCTAATAATCACGTGGAAGGCAATGGAAAACCACCACGTACATCATATGCGCGCTAGGTCAGTACACAGCAGACACACACGGGACTACATTTGTATATGCCGATATAAATTAAACGATTACTAGTCAGTTCTGAATGAAGTCTTGCGCGTGTACACATTCGTACTGCATATAAACAATTGCCTAGTACACTATGCCTGTGTCTGTACAGATGAGATGTACGAATAGGTAGTCGCCGACGCTCAGTCGCACCGACAAGGCTGAGCCTTTAGAACAAAGAAAATGATATATATGTATATTGTGACGGATTCGATACCTACAGCGCTATCTTTAAGCGGTTTTCGAATTATAAAAATATATATCGTTGATTAAAATCATTTATTTCATGATTTATTCGAACACCGCGTTTTATTCGACGTAATCGCGGATCGTAGTGAATATCGGAGATGCTTATCGGCTAAAATCAAAATTCCCGGGCACGGTCGAACGAACGACTGCGTCAGGTGAGACTGTGTGCGTGTGTATTGTTGGTAGCGGCCGATAGTGGAGAATACTCCACGAGTCCGGGGCGAGTGCGTGTCGGGTAGCAGCTGAGCCGAGAACATTGAGCTGAGGGAAGTTTATGAAATCCGTAGTAGTCGCTTTCAAATACGTGTTATATAGAAATATTCTAGAACAATCGGCGGCGTTCGAATTAATTGATAAGGTACGGGGTAATTTCAGCGATTCGACTATGTCGTTTGGAATAGCCCATCGTGTACCGAAATTTTCATGTGTGCATTGCACTACAATCCGATAGAGAATTAATTCGTTGTTCAGTCAATAATGGTCGTTCGTTTAATTTGGTCGTAAGATCACGTCGTCGCGTGTATCTGTTTTACCCTAGTCATTGTTAATTTCGGCGTGCATTCATCATAGTTTGATTGAAATTTCGTTTTTTTATGTAATTTTTTACTAGTCTATACCGCATTTCCTTTTTCGCTTACGCTATTTGTGATTTTTTTTTGAGTATATACATTTTACAAAAGGTTTCATTTGGACACGTGCTGGGCTCGTGACATCTCCACCGGAGAGACTCTACGCCTTCGAACGACGGATTTCGCGAATTTTTTTCATATAAATTTTTTTCTCTTTTACCTCGTTAAAAAGCCTAGAGCTCTGCTCGGCAGAGCGTATATCCGGTGGTGGCAAGCCGCTCTTGCCACTGGCGCCCGTTATTTTTGTTTATATTTTTTTTTTGTAATATTCAATTATATCGGAAAATTGATATCAAAGATCGAATTCATATTAAATGACGCTCCGAAAGAGGGAATAGCCTTAATTTATATCAAAAGGACTCGAAGAAGTCGTAATTCACACGAAAGCCTGAATTTGTATCAATATGTATTTTTGAATATAAAAAAAAACACCATGACCACACTCTCCGTTTTCTCGTTTTATAATTGTTTTAATCGATTATAATAAGAAACGAATTTTTAAAAAAAAATTCCAGGTCAGATGTATTTAAATTAGAAATTTAACAAATTTGAATTAAATTTTGCACTTGAAAAATTGAATTTCCGTGCAAAGTGTTACAGACGAAGTAGTACGTCTGGTGGTGAAGAATAAGAAAGGCTAACCCATCAATCAGTTACATTTTAAATTTCGCTTCGTTCGCTGCCATTATCTTGCAAGCTAGTCGAGAAAATCCTTAGCAGCCTGCAAAATCTTCAGCTTCTAATTTCTTCTCCTGTTTAGTGAAATCCTCGCTATTAAGCAGTTCGCGTTCTCTATGCTAGATGAATTCTACGGAACGAATATCGCAATACTGATTCGTTGTTTATAGTCGAATCTGTTCTGTGCTAGCGAAAACTGCTGGGGGGAAGTTCGGTGTACAATGTGGAGGAATACAGCAGTTTCACAGGAATCCCGTAATCTCCACAGAGAGGACGTTTAGAAATAGGGGGGCAAGTCGTAGAAAATTCTGTGAGAAATCTTTGAATTTTTAGCTAATTGTCGAAGCTCATTGCGGAAATATTAGTGTACGGATTTTTACAGAAGCGATAAAAAATTCCAAAAAAAAAAACTTTAGAAAACCGCAGGAATAATCCTTGGAAAATACTAATTTGCGGGTAGGTGCTTGGCTGACAAATCAGAGGTATCGTGGGTTTTCGGGAGTTGCCCCGTTCCGAATCCAAGTCGCTGTCCCAATAGTATACATGCCTAATCCAAAATTGAATATCGGTTATACCAAACATAATATATGGGAAAGTAAAGGTGGCCGAAAGAAAGGAACTGGCTATAATATTCTCATTGGTGCCATAGGGCTGAGTTCATTTTGAGAATTACACAATCCTGTCAAGGGTATGAGACTTACTTGACTTTTACTTAAAGCTCGGCAAAAAATTTAAAAACTTCATTTCATCAGATCACTGTGTGTACACATTAAAGAAGTTTACTGTTGTGCAACTGTAGTGTACCAATTCTTGAAATTTTTGTGATTTTTTGGAAAATGTGGCGTTATTTAGCTACTATATAGTGGCAACGATGTTTTTGTTTCGCTTTAGTATGGTCAACTGATTTAAATAAAAAATCTCCCAGAATTAATACTATAAGATTTAGGTGTGGAAATTGTAAAGAAAAGTTATGATTTAACGATATGCTGATAGAACTGGAGTTTCTGCGCCTAAATCTTCTTACGTGTACAAAAAAATAATGGACAAAATATTAACAGATATTCTCATATGTTAGGCACTTAGGTACGTACCTTGATCATAGGCTTATCTGGAGTGTTCGTATTCGATTTCTTTACACTGACATTTCGAGAATTTTGAACTCCTTTAAGATAATAGAATCTACATCACGGGGATCTGATCCATCAATTCGGGAAATTTTATATAAGCCGCTGGTGCTTATCAATAGTCTACGGGTTAGCTTCTGTTACGGATGTTGGAAAAATAGAGACACTGCAAAATATAGAATTATAATAAATTATTAGACTAAAAAATTTTCAATCTCCCCCCCCCTCCCTATCGTTGCTTTGAATTTGAAACAAATATCCAATTTTCAGAGGGAAAGATTTATTATTATTAGGTACTGTAATTGTCAGTTTCAAGAATTACCGGGAAAGAAACGGCTATTTTAATGACTGTGTAAAATGTCAAAAATACTGCAGATACAGTTCCGCCCTCCTTACATAACCGTCCATATATTTTTCGGTTGCATACAACATTCACAAAATACAGGTGGATATTGGCACGCCTTTATGTAATAATGTACATAATTAATAATTATTTTAACTGACCGAATAGCATTAAAAAAACAGTAAATGGAGAGAAATTAAGAGCTCGAAAGTATACTTTCAGATGCGTTATATTCGAAGTATTTCAAAATATTAAAAAAATAGATTTCTATTTTAATATAAAAACGGTACTTTGTGGCCTTATTGCTTTTTTTACTTAACGGAGTGTTTTCTAAAGAAAAATAGAAACAAGATTTCAGAAAATCCAAAAGGAAATTCTAGAGGAATTCCAAGTCCAAAAAATTTCCAAGCGGTAGTATACGAAAATTACATTAACGGATTTACCCCCCCCCCCGGGTGTTGTCGCTCTGCGCGATTTAAACTAAGAACTTGCGTACAATAATCCTTAGCTTTTACAATTGTTTAATTTGAATAGACGTATGTTACGTGTTAGAAATATTGTTATCGTTTAATTGAGTCTCGGTGTATAAATACGAGCGTAATAACTGATAAGAACCAAACTGATAAGAAGTAAGTTAAAACCGATTTTATTCGTTTTTCGTATTTCAATATAGACATAAAATTAATAATCATGCCAAAGGGAAGGACTAAACGACAAATAAGCCTCGATAGTGTTGACGAGAATGAGAAGAAACGAAAAAATCAAGCCATAGAGAGCGGTAAAATTGATGAGCAACATCAAAGAGCAGATGTGACCGACAGATTAAGGCAAATAGATAGTAACATTGCAGAAATGGTGCGCACGATGGAATTTTTATCTAATAAATATGATGAAACACTAAAAATAAATGAATCAATAATGGCAGAGTTAAAATTCTTGAGGGAGCAAGTTGCAAGACTGACGCTAGAAACGAAACAGAAGGACGAAAAAATAATCGAACTAACAGCTACTGTTCACCTCTTAGAGCAGTACGGAAGACGGGAAAATTTCGAATTACATGGAGTATCGCAGATGCCAAATGAAGACTTGCAAGATTTAGTAATAAAAATTGGCGGGGAAGTGAACTGTCAGATACGAAAGGAGGATATCGTGGCCGTACATCGGCTTCCGGCCAGGAACAAAAACTTCCCAAACCCAGTAGTAGTTAAAGCAAATCGTAAAATCGTAGATGAGCTGATGGTAAAGAAAAAGTCGCAGGTTATCTGGGATAAAGACATAACTGGCAACACTTCATCCACGCTCAAAATCTTCGTTAATGAAAATCTATCCAGATATTATCGGACCTTGTTTTGGGAAACCAAGCAGAAAACCAAACTGCTAAACTACCAGTTCACTTGGCTGAAGAATGGTAAAATTTTTGTTCGTAAAACCCCGCAAGAGCGTTCCTTTCAAATAAAAACCTCGGACGATCTCAATAAAATAGTATAATAGAATCTAGTTTATAGTAGTATAATAGATAGTTTATGTTATTTGCGTACGTTAACATTATGATAATAGAATTTAAGTATTAATTTCAGTAGGTATGTGCGAAATACCCAATATATTAAATTGTCAGAATTTTGAAAGTTTAGGTAAATGGGAGGAGCAGGTGAGGACTTTTAGCCATTTGGGGAATGATAGTTCGACCCCTTTACAGTTACTCCACCTTAATATTAGAAGTCTAAAAAAATATTGGAATGAATTCGTTACAATTACTCTCAACACAAAAATTGACATATTGGTACTAACAGAAATTAACATAAGCTTACTAGAAGCAAAATACTATAATCTGAGGGGATATGGTAAATTTTTCGTTGAGAAATCAGAGAAGTTTAATGGCGGCATACTGATCTTTGTTTCGGAAAAATATAATTGTACCCAAATTAGTACAGGGAACAGAGCTTGCGATTATATTAACATTGAAATATCGATAAATAGTAAAGTTAGTATAATGTTACTGGCCATATATAGATCGCCTAATAAACCAATCAACGAATTTTTAGTGCTACTTGACGATTTATTAGGGAAAATAAGTAACAAAGAAATTATTGTATATGGAGATTTTAATATTGATCTATTCAAAGAAAGTAGTAACGGAGATCGGTTCCTAAACATCGTTAATGGCTATGGGTGTGTTAGATTAATAAATCTACCTACACGGGAAGAAATTAATCGAGATAGGGTAACCTCGACGTGCATTGATAACATATTCGTACGACATAAAGAAACAACAATATGTTCTGGGGTTATTACAACGAAAATCGCTGATCATTATATAATATGTTATGCTTCTCTACTAAATTATTTTTGTCAAAGAAAATCGCGCGATTTTATAATTCAGGGGAGTCTCTTAAACAGTAAAATACGCACCTACCAATGGGATAAAATGTTGAAGGATGAGTCAGCGGATAAGATATATAATAGCATACAAAAAACTTTTGATCAGTTGTATAGAACTAGCTTATTCGACCCTGGCCGAGGCCTAAACCAAAAAGAGAAAGATAGTAAACAATGGATAAATTTAAAAATACTGAACCTAATAAAAATTAGAGACTTTTATTTCAGGAGAGCCAAAGGCAATCCTACTAACCACTTTTACAGGAGAAACTACAAAAAGTATAGAAATTGGATAATACAGGAAATTAGGATAGCGAAGTACAACTTTTACACCACTAAAATAAAAGAAACAGGATATGATATAAAAAGTACATGGAAACTGGTGAACAATATTTTACATGGGGCAAAGGCTACTTCTAATGACGAGCGGTTAGTTAAAACTTTTACTAACCCAGCGGAAACTGTTGAGGAATTTCGGGAAACTTTTACGGCTGATCTCGATGTGTGTTTTTCGGTTTGTAATAGGCAGTTATCAACAGTGGAGAAAATAAGCAATCACTTGACATCCTTTCATTTACCTCTAGCCACGGAGGGATCTGTAGAAATGATATTGAGGAAATTAAACAAAAATAAAGCGCCAGGATGGGATAAAATACGAGTTAAAGACGTAACGAGTAACTCTAAGATTTTTATACCGCTCCTCACCAAAATTATTAATTACACAATAAAAACTAGTTGTATACCACAAGGTTTAAAACTAGGTATCGTTAAACCGATATATAAACGAGGGGATTGCTCAAAAACTGTAAACTATAGGCCAATAACGTTAATTTCTGCATTTGCAAAGATTCTGGAACAGTATGTTGCGTCGCATTTGCGACAATTTCTCGAAGGAAATTATCTTATTGCGGATAATCAGTTTGGTTTTCGGCAGGGGAAATCTACTACAATGTTACTGCAATCGTTTGTAAATCAAGTTAACTGTGGTATGGCTGAAGGTAGTATATTTCTAGTAGCTTTTTTAGACTTAAACAAAGCCTTCGATTCGGTGAATCATGACTTACTTATGCGGGATTTAGGAAACATAGGGATATTAGGTAAACAAAAAGAATGGTTTCACAATTACATGACAAATCGGAAGATTATAGTGAAAATCAAAAATATACAAAGCGCAGAAGCAGTCGTTACTACGGGTTTAGGGCAGGGAACAGTCTTAGCGCCATTACTATTTCTTATCTACACGAACTCGGTTTTTGCTGCCGTAAAAAATTCTACTATATTTGCTTATGCAGATGACTTCGCCATTGTGACAAAGCACAAAAATATACATGTTGCTGAAAAATTACTGCAGGAAGATTTGGATAATGTAACCAGGTGGGCCCATGATAGAGGTATAGTTATTAATAAATCAAAAACACAAATAATGTACATAAGGACCCCCAGTCGTCATAGAAAAATTATACCGAAAATAATATTACGCTGTCCAGGTTGGTTACACGGGAATGCTAATCATTGCGATAATTGCTCCGATTGTGTGCTACTTGAAGTTGTTAAGAGCTACAAATATCTGGGGTTAGTGATTGACAACGCATTAACATGGAAAATGCACATAAATAACCTCACTCTAAAAATAAGGCAATCCATACCAGCGTTATATAGATTAAAATTTCTGATGCCCCACGATGTAGTAAGGATGTATTATAAGGCTTTAATAGCATCGAGAGTACATTATGCTGTTCAAGTATGGGGTGAGGCAAAAAAATCGGAAATGAGCAAAATCAGCAATTTAATAAGGAGATGTCTGAAATTAATAACTCCCTCTAGAAATCTGGGAAACAAGAATATTTCTGAACCTGTATGGTGGATAGAAAATAAGGAACTACCTCCAAAAGCGATGTATTGTTATCACAAGCTGCTAAAAAGTAAGTTGCAAGACGTGCAACTGCCATTAATAGATAAGAAGCGAAATACCAGAGTACCTAAAGAATTTTCCTTTCAATTCAGACGGGGGGTAAATCATAAAATAGATAATGTCGAAGAAAATGTATTGATGAATTTATTATTAAAGGTACCGAAGGAAATCTGGATAGAACAGCATTTAGCAGTTTGGAAGGAAAAAATAAAAATTTGGTTAATTGCTTGGTTGCAGAGATAGGAGTAATAATTTGCAGGTTTCTTGGTCTCCCCCCAAATACAATATAAAAGGGTATGCGGGCTTGAGTGCATGTGGCATAATAGAGCATAATTACCTATTTGATATTTGTATAGAGTATTTATTGTAGTTAACTATGTTGCGTTGGACGTATATTATTCGGTTTTTAACATTAATAGCGCTACATTATGATTATTTCATCTGTGTTGTATTTGTTCTGCCGATTGTATATCTGGTTGTTTGTATGGGTTGGAATATGTTTGCGGTGATACTGTGTAATAATATTATTAGTTATAAATTTCCAGATCGGAAGTGTATACGTTTTGTTAAGAGGATAAGATATTTGCTTCATTTAAGAAGATTGTTGTTTTATTTTATTAGTAATTGCTTAGTTTATAGTCGGACGTTGATATTATATTGTACGTTATATTTATATAATAAACGATAATAAGTGTTTGGGCACCCACAATATAGGCATTAGCCTCGTGGGACCCTTTACAGTTATTTCAAAAAAAAAAAAAAAAAAAAAGCTACTCCATAGTACTTCTAAACACCAGCCCGGGGTTTTTTTCGAATTACTCTTTTTCTCGCTGTAATATTATTCCCGTCAATCATATATTCCGTCATACATTTCTGTTACCAACTGGATTATTTCATTACTACTTGTATTACCATTTTCAACTACACTTTCTTGACGAACAAAAACAAAAAATCTTAAATCGTTAAATTCTTCCGTTTAAATTTCCTTGATTTTAGATGAAAATTAAATTATTAAATATCGTCATTCAATTAACAAGTAGGTTTAGTATTAAAATTTTTATGTAATAAACCAAATTGGTTGGCTGAATCCGAAAAAAAAAAAACACAAAAAAATAAAGGAGGGTATTACGTAATTCATAATATTCGTAATCTGCCATAACAACGAGTTTCTATGTTTTCTATTTTTAAATATAACATACCTCGCTGAACAAACTTAAATTAAACGGAAATATTATAATAACTTTAAATTGTCTTGAAATAAAAAGAAAACAATAAAGAAAAACATAGACATCTCCGTCGTTGCAGTTGACGCTACGTCATTATTGAAAAAGGTGTTTGTCGTTAAAATTCTATTTAAAATAATAATAATAAAACTACGAATTTCCGGAAAACTAAAATGCATTAAAAAGAAATACATCGCGAAAACGATCAAAACGAATTAATGTAAAAGCAGCCCCGAACAATGAGCACTTTCAAAGTGAAGGAAAAAGATAAACTGAACGCGGACAAGGAAGATAATCAAAAACAAGATAGAGAATTATCGATGCAATGGGTAGTGCGGAGATGGAGTAAATTACGAAATTACGAAATATGTACGAAAATCAGTGAGAAAAGATACGGAACTGGGCAATGAATAGAAAAGCACAGACCCGCGACGCCATTATTAAATCCGAGCGCATTGATGCCGGTTAAATAATAGTTATCGAAGAGAAACTTTTCGTACATTACGGCATTACAAAATAAAGCAATTAAATTAAATAAATAAAACTGAATAAATAAAATAACTGAAAAACAAAAAAAATCGAAACAAAACAACGTAACATAAACGAATAAAATTGAAATGAATAAATATCGAAATTAAAACAAAAATTAAGAAACAAAAAAACAACAAATATTTCTACATAAAATGTTTTATTTTAAAAAATACCAACCTCAAGACTGAACATAAAAATTTAATAAAAATACACTAAGGAGTAAAAAATAATTATACGATAAGGAGCTCAACGGTAAAATATAAAACATTTTTTTTTTTTTGCCCCAGCGAGAAACCATCTAGCCACTGACTAAAATTCTATGAATAAGTAGATAGCTGGATAATACATATATATATATATATATATTAATTACAACGTAATTCTTAGGCTACCTCCCATTAGAAAAAATGTCCCAATTTTGTGTAACGTTTGTTAAATTTTATAGGATTTTTGTTATTGTTATTTAAAAAATGTCACAATTTTATGTAACGAAATATGTAACGAAACAATGTCTTAATTGTGTATAATGAAAGTTAAATGTTAGGATAGGATCTTTGCGATTATGTTATTTTTTTTGTGTTGATGCCAGTAAGAATTACGTTGTAAATTTTGATCATTTTATACAAAGTATAGAATAGAAAGAGACAGAAATGAAAACAAGATAAGTCAAGGGACACAGCCCCTTGCGAGACCAAAATGGCCGAGTTATATACATATATATATATATATATATATATATATATATATATATAAAGGAAAATCGGGTCTGTAAGCAATCTTATTTGTTTGCAATCTAATTCTAACAAACATGACCGTAATGATTTAACATAGCCCACGAATGTCGAAAGAGAGTGGATAGAAAATTAAAACCGACCATATCCCAAGTGCAGTAGACACTGGAATGCGACTGAACAGTAAAAGTTAAGAAAGTGACTAAAGCCGAGAAAAGAGAAAAAGAAAGAAATTTAAAGAAAACAAGCGTGTCAATTCTGCTGCTCCAACACAGTCGGAAGAACAAATCATGAACTCATATGCGGTTTGTACATATTACCAAGGCCGTATCCAGACCAAAATTTCGGGGGGAGTTACGAATATATATATATGCATGTGTGTGTGTGTTATCATGAAATAAATTTATTTATAAATGGTACACTAAAGCCTTGTAGTCAATTATTGTATATGCAATATCTGAACACTACAATAAAAACAAATAAAAAATAGTCGTTTCCATAGAATTCATAAAAATTTTAACTTTCTTTTCTTTTATCAAAAATTGAAAAGAAATAAATTTATTCTGAATTTCGGTTCATTTAATTCAAGCAGTTATTATTTCGCAGACATTTCGGGGGAGAAGCGGTTTGAATCTGGAAAACCCCCTTCAGATATGTCCCTGCATATTACCAGATAGAAGAAAAATAAAATTTAATTACGACTAGAGTAAACGAATAGTAAAAATTAACAGTTTCATTATAACGCAATTAATCGGTGAATTTCAGCGTCCTTTTCAACCTCAATTTATCTAAATTTTTTCGTTCCTTTCTTTTATTTCGCGGGAAAAATGAAAACAGCCCGATATCGCTAGTTAAATTTTAACAAGTCAGCCAGGAGAAAAAAATTGGATCGCTTTTTATGTTAAAGGTGATAGAAGAAAAAAAGGAACTGATGTAATAAAAAATAATAGAAGTTCGTTAAAAAAAAAAAGAAAGCTTTGGCAAAGAATTTTTTCCGGTCGAATTCTTCGTTAGTAAAAGACTACGTGAAATAGGCAAAGGTTAATTAAGGGCAGAAAAAGGGAACGGAGTTCCATCGAGGTCTATATACTGATATTGGAGGTGAACTGGTCGGAATAATAAGCCGAAACTGCTGAGTCGTCCAACAACGCCGTAGTAGTAAAGGATGATTAAAGGATAAAGTGTAGTTCTAACAAAGAGACCAGAATCGATGGTACGTGACGATAAAAGCTCAGCGATTGGAATTTTTCAATAAGGTAAGAATAATTTATACGCTTCCTGTCCCGCTGGGGTGTTCAGCGACTATTATGGTTGAAGGTAATTTCGAGGTCGAAAATGAGAAAATCCAACGTATATATATTTTTATGTATACAATATATACATGCATACATTACATATATATATATATATATGTAATAAATTTCCGAAAGATAAACTAATAAATCAAAAAATGAAAAGGTACTTTATTGTTCAATGAAAAAAATCACCCTACAGCGACCTATTATTTTAATCATTCAGCCGCAGACCTGTACTGAAACATTAAGAGAACTGCACTCTATCTGAGAGTCGTAAATTACATTGAATGTAAAATTTCGTAAAAATTTATTTCGTTCGACAACTCGGCAGAAAAATAAGTATTTAACGGTGTATACTTTTTGTAAATAAAACAATTTACAACGTATATACATATTTCCGGTTTGTTATCGAATTTTTTCGCTCCAATTTTTTAGAACGCTCTTTTTATAAATGAGTCACTGAGGAAAAATAAAAATATGATGTACGTCAATAGAACAGCAGTTCTACGTGTATATAAACTGTCCTTGGTAAATTGAGCTTATTGCGGAACAAATTAAAACTTTTCTTATTCCTTTTCGAAAAATAGGTGTAATAATGCAACGTTCTATTTGAAATTGTTCGGCTTCATTGACGGGCACATTCGTAAGTCCAAAAACTAGCGGATTTTATTCACGTATTTACATATGTATTTGATCGACTTAACGGAATTGTAGGACTCCACGTTAATATGAATTTCGAAACCATCGGAGAGTAAGACACAATCCATCGGTTATCAATTTTAGAATCACTGAAATCATTGTTATTAATTTTGATAGTTGTTGTATGTCCTACTACATCACCGGTTTTTCTTCGTGTGTACAATGGATAATCATCGCCACCAGTTTGTGTTTCTTTCAACATTTGACGTGGATAATTTTTGGTGCATTTTCTGTGATGCAAGTTGTGTAGCCCACATGTGGTTCGTGAATCTATTTTTTTTTGACAATTTCGAATAATTCTTGATCTTGTTCTAGGCCGCGTAGTTCAGCACCAATGATATCGTCGATTTGGGTTGAAACACTTTTTTCAACCAACCAAATTAAGATTATTTTTTTTTTACTTTTTTTACTTTTTTATTGGGCTTGTCAGCTACGGACGATTACCCATCAAGACGGAAGAACGTAGGGCAAAAGGAAACTGAGGACACTAAAAAAGTTATCCGGGGAAGGTGGAGACGGCCAGAACTACTATGGAGAGATAGCAAGGGAGTCAAAAAAGATCGGTACTAGAACTCGTGCAATTAGCAGTCCGAAGGGAAATAAATGTGTAAACGAAAAAATATAAAGGATACCTTAAAGGAAAGGAAAGCTCTCATGTCTTGTTAGCCGTTATAAAGATATGAACATGTGGTAAACCTTCGTGTCTGTCATTCAGTAGAATACATCCAGCAGCGAGTTACATCTTCGTATATACAAGTATAGTTCTTTTAGAGATGAAATCTATGAAACATATAAAAATGTTGGTTGAAAACATTCGTTATGAGGTCATCATGCCGATATTGTACTTTTAATATGATTAGTAATTTTTAAAACACGCTGAAACAATTGCTTTAAAGATAATGCGCTAACTTAAACAACATAAATCATGTTAAATTTATCGTTTGTAATAAATATATTATTTTTTGGTATCATTCAAATTTTTATAGTTTATAAACATTAATCTATACTTATTTTCGATTTAATTTTGCCTAAACAGTGGGATGTTTGTTGCCCAGGCAGAAGTAAATCTTTGATTTCATTCCAAGATGGATTATATGTGCACGTGATGAAAAGTCTATATTTTGCGAATATATCTGTCAAAGTATCTTGATCCTATTCTTGCGCATGGCTTGTGGATAATCCAGTATACGAATCCCGAAATATAACCATTTGTGTCCAATATCAACAACTTTTTTATCATTCGCCGTTGTATTTCGCAAATGGGCCGAAACTTCGACTGTAACAAATGTGATTTTGTCACTTCATTTTCAACTTTAGCCTACATGGAAATGTTGACGACACTTCAGAATGTAGTTGGATTGTTACGCTCAAATAATCTCGTACGAGATGCATAGAAATCCATTCAACTAACTTTTTTCACTGTCGCAGCACCTGTGGCGGGATTAGTTTGATACAATTCCAGATGATAGCCGTCTTCCTCTCGCAAAAACAGTATTGGGTGTTAAAGTGTGTCATACGATTGGTGTGTTCCAGTAAAACACGTTGTTTGGTTTGATCTCATCTACTGACAACCATTATTCCGATATAGATACAGTTGCTACTTCAGGGGGGCCCCATTGGAGCATTGAATCATCTTTCGCGCTCATTTAATGGCTTTTTATCTGCTCTGATAACGACTTTCAAATCATCTGCTCTCACATTTAATTCGATGATAAACTTGTGTCCTTGTACTTTGAATGTACATATGAAATTACCCTATCCCGTCACTTCAAGCTGTGCCATTTGAAGGCATAAATTTTATTTCGGAATATGTACCTAGCAAGTTTTTTGGACTTCTGATTAGCTCCAGCCACGTAAGTTAGAACGGATTCTGGAGGCTCAGCCAGTGATGATAAATTGATTTCGCCGTTGGAGCAACACATATGCCAGGTGTTTCTTTCTGAAACTTCAAAACACGAAAATGTTAACCCAATATAGACCAATGACAACATCGCGATGCTTCTTGTAATAGTAGTCTTTGTAATTGAACGCTGTTTTCTCGACATCGATTCTAGTTCTTGATCGTGTTTGTCGTGAGCGTTCAGTTCGCGTCGCGTGTCTTGCTATTCAGCTGTCGCAGCAACTCTTCAAGTAGATCTTTTACTTGACGATCTGCAACTCTTCATACATCATGCCGTTGATATGTTTCGACAGCTTTTGAAGTAGAAGATCCCATTTGCAGATTTTTAAGTCGCGCCTCTTGCTCTTCAGATGATTCAACCGCTCTACTACTGACTAATAGTTGTCGCGCATGTCTCGTTGATCTTCCAGTGTTTGATTTTTTGGGTGGCATTGAAAAATCGTTGTGCCAGAAATTAATAAAACATTAGTCTATATTTATTGTAATACTATAATAATAATTTTATTTAAATTTTTACGTTTAATTTATATTTATTACATTAAATATTCCATCTAATACTTTTTTTTTTAAATTTTATGAAGTATATTTTACCTTTCTACTTTTCACATTCCGTTCGCAAGAACTCCCGTAGCTTGCCTAAATCATACCAAAAACTTATAAATTATCCACAAAAACTTCTGCGTTAAAAAAAAACTTACAATTAGATGTACCACCTTTCATGATAATCGGGCACATAGAGTCAGAGTTTATCAATCTCATATATAATTTATATATACATATATATATATATATATATAAACTCGGCCATTTTGGACTCGCGACCTCTCTTGCTTACAATTCTGTCTCTTTCTCTTCTATACTTTGTATAAAATGATCAAAATTTACAGCGTAATTCTAAATCGCTTCATACATATGAACATGATATCATAATCACAAAAATCCTATCCTACCATTTAACTTTCATTACATAAAATTGTGACATTTTTGGTTACAAAATCTAATAAGGGCTTGCCTATGAATTACGTTATAATTATTATTATATATATGTATATATATATATATATGTATATATATATATATATATATATATATATATATATATATAAACTCGGCCATTTTGGCCTCGCAAGGAGCTGTGCCCCTTGACCCCTCTTACTTTCATTTCGGTCTCTTTCTCTTCTATATATAAAATTAAGACATTTTTTCGTTACATTTTTCATTACATAAAATTGTGACATTTTGTAAATAACAATAACAAAAATCCTATAAAATATAACAAACGTTACATAAAATTGGGACAATTTTTCTAATGAGGGGTAGCATAAGAATTACGTTGTAATTAATATATATATATATATATATATATCCTAATGGTTGTAATTAATATATATGTATATATAAAGTCAGTAAAAATTAAAATATAACAAAAGTTACATAAAATTGAGACATTTTTTGGGACACTTTTTCTTATGGGGGTGGCCTAAGAATTACGTTATAATTAATATATGTACGTATATATGATTGGCTCAGCAGTCCTTTAAGAGAATTTCTATTCGCCCTAACGATAGTTCCACTGTAAAATTTTAAGTTGACAAAACGTAATAAGGAGCGGAACGATAATTTTTGAAAAATGTGAAAAATAAAAGAACCCAGGTAAATAAGCTGAAGGACAATAAAAGAACAATGGACAGAACGAATGTTCAAATGAAGAATCGGCGAGACTTTAATATACCTATTACCACGATCAACTTAATTTCAATCTAAGCAACAAGGAAGGAAACAGGAGTAGATAGAGTAAACAGAGGGTTCATACTGGCGCGTTTTTTATGTATTTTATTTATGTTAATTATGAACAAATTGGTTCCTGTTTGTACGAATGTTTTCATTCATAATCATTATTTATGGGCCACCATATGGCAGCAAATGTCGTTACGATAGCTTAGTGCAAGAGCGCTTGGTTTCCGTTACAAAAGTCCCGAGTTCGATCCCGGGTGACGACAAAAATTATTACGAAAAAGTTAAATTAAATAATCGCTAATTCACATGTAAGGCAGCGGCAATTCACCACGGACACCGATATATGCGCGCGCTAGTCAGTACCTAGCAGACACACGCGGGACTGTATTTTATATATCGGTATTCAAACGTTTACAATCAGTTTTGAGGGTAGCCCTGCGTGTTTGCATATAGTATAATTGCCAAGAACGCTACCTATTCTGTACGGCTAGATTATACGGGTAGAGGTAATCTCAACGCTCGAAATCGAACTAATGAACGAAGAAGACGTGACATCAACCAACTTTGCCAAGGCAGCGAGCAACACCAATGGGAAACATTGAGCAAAATATATAAACAAATAACAAAAAAATCGTAAAAAGAAGATGATATGGAGAAAGGGGTAGTAACTTTAAAATCAATATTGGATAAAATGAAACCGATAGCAGTCATATACAAAAAATAATTTTCATAACCATCTTTAAAAATAATTATAAATATAAAAAAGGAAGTAATAAGAAGAAAAGAATAAACTACAGTAATGAAAGCATTAAGAAATCTCAACTAATGAATAGAAGAGAAATACCATACAAGAAAGAGAAGGGAATGCATGAAGAATAATAGAACAAATTAACATAAAACGAGATAAAAGAGAAAGTAGGAAAGTGTTCATTAACAATGTACTAACATTGTAAAAGTGAATATATGACCCGTAAAATACAAGATTCAATTTTTCCCCATCATTAGGGAAATTTAACAGTCTAATACTAACGCAGTTAGTTGCAGCTTTTACTTCTATAAACATTCTTAGCTCGATTTTGTGAATTATATTAATTAAAGAGCTAAGTTTTAATTCATTTATTTCTATGAAATCAGAGGTGACGAGTTCAAGACTCTTTCCCCGCTACAATTCGCTCCCAGGTATAAATTGAACTAGGTGCTAGAGAAATCTGAGAATATAAAGGCGTTCGAGAGAAAGAACTGACCTACAATATTATACTCTTTGGACCTATTAAGCTTATTGTATTATGAGAAGTTAATTACACAACTCTTGATGCCCTGCGAAGGGTATGGAACTCACTTGTTCTAAAGGAACGCCAGAAGAAGCTGCGAAAAGGGATATTTCAAGAAGTGAAGATGATCGGAATAGGAAAAAAAAGAAAAAACAACGAGAAAAATGTTTAGGGAATACAAACAGATACGCCTAAAAGGTACTCAATAAAAAAAAAAAAAAAACGTGGTTAAATAAAACAAGTGAGAATAACTACTGGAAAAACGGGAGCGCGAGAACAAGCACGTACAAACTTACGAAAACGATAATTCGCGTAGATATTGAATTAAATTCCCTCGAGATTTTGACCGGATGGTTCTAACAATTCCACATTTATCCGGGAGGCATTCTTGTATAATTTGTATTCATTCAGTGACTAGAAGTCATTCGTTAATGATTCATTCCTTTTTTAAATTCCACTGTTTTTAGTCTACTTCGGTCCGCAGCGTAATTGACTTACATAATCGTTACGTTATATCTTACAAAAGGCGGCATATTCGAAAGCGACTTGCTCGATATCAGAGTCGCTCACATCGAAAATCGATAGGCTCGGAGATTGATATAAAACTCTTTCCAATCGGAAATGGCCCGGAGTCAACACTTACAATCCCCCTAATGGGTTTTTTTTATTTTTAAAATAAGTTGTGGGTTTCGCAGGACATGTATGCCCATTGTGTGAGTTTTTAAATGCTCGACGCTTTTATTAACGTTTATTGAAAACACAAACCTACAACTATGCTTGCTTATTCTATACACCATAATACTAGTCAACCTAAAATTATATAAATTATAATACAGTACAAGTACATATATATATATATATATATGTATACATGCAAATGCGTAAAGCGCCGTAAATGCTCATCAGCATACCGATATATGAGAGTAGCTAAATATCTTCAAATCAAAAAACCTGATCTTATTTTAAAGAGAAATAACAGAGGAAGTAAACAAAAAAGGACGAGAACAAATAAATAAAAAAAGACCATCATAGAGTAGAACGATTCGGGATATATGTTAAGTTTTACTCTCTACACCATTCTTTCAGCCATTTCCCTACTTCCTTTTTCCACGCGCCAAATTTCTTTCTCCTTTAATATACGATTGTACTTATTAATTTAATTAATTATGAATCATCAGTGTCATCAATTCGTAGACTGACACCCCAAGGATAAATGTAATATGAGTATTACTTCGGTTTCTTGTTAACTGAATTTTTTTCCTGCATGGTAATTGAATATTATTGACATTACTAATAATCTGAAATAGTAGTAGAACTTCTTGTAGGACATTTCATCGTTTTTCCTCCACCAGGTAGATCTAGAGTCGTTTTGCCTCCAGTAGGGGAGAATAAGTTCCAAACACCTCTTCTGTATTTTCCTTATTTTATTTATTTCCGTTATATTTGAATTCCATATAAAATTCTAGACATTATTATTGAATTATAGTGTATACACGTAGTGTGCGATATGCTAGAAGCTGTTTTATTGTATATAAAGCTGGAATTGACCGTCTTATGCTCAAATTTAAACTTTGAATGTGTTTTTTCCAGTTCAAGGATTTATCGATAATATACCTATAGATATTTAAAATCTTTTATATTTTCAAGCGGTGGACAAAAACACAAATGGGTATTGTTATTTATATGAAATTCACGTATGCAATCATTATTATGGAGAGTAATAATTCGCGGATCGTGTATCATATGTTTAGTACTGTTCCGAATGTGCAGTAATTTCGATTTATTTATATTTATACATAACCTATCATGTGCCCATTTACTAAAATTATCTATATCCTCTTGTAATAACCTGTCCGCCATCTCTAAATTCTTATGCTCCACTAATAAGGCAATGTGGTCGACAAAAACATAGTATGCTTTTTCATTTTTAATGTGCTTATGTAACGAGTAAGTGTGAATTAAGAAGAGAATAGAGAGGGCAATACGGGGTGCCCTAACCTAATCCGTACTGATAATTTTTTCATTATTTTCATTCCCTGCGATTTTTAATATGTTTTTCCTATTTTTTATATAATTCTTACACCACTTTAGTTGATTATTTTTAATGCCCAAGTTTTCCAAGTCCTTAATCGGTAATTCATGGTCAACTAAGTCAAATGCTTTAGATAGGTCAATAAATCTAATTAGAAATTAGTTCCCCATCGGTAATTTATCTTATTTACAATCGATCTTAGTAATGTTATCGTAGATCTTTTTTCCCTAAAACTGCGTTGATTTTCATTGAGTAAGTTGTTTTTTTCCACATAATTTCTGAAATGTTTATCAATGTAATGTTCTAATATTTTAGCTATTGCAGGTGTAATTGTTATTGGACGCTAATTTTCAAATTGATTTTGCACCCCTTTTTTATGTATCGTTCTGACAATGCCTCTTTTCAGCCCATCGGGATTGTTAGTTTTCTTTATAGAATAGTTGACCATGTTCGTCGAAATAGGAATAAATACATTTTGGTTGTGTTTAATATCTTTAACCCTAATTGCATCCCATCCAGGTGCCTTATGAACTTTTACATTATTAATTATTAATTCCATTTGGGTTTATTTGCAGGTGTAATAAAAAAAGAAGACAAAATGAAATTATCGGGGTTAATATTTAGTAACTTGTGTGGCGTTTGTGTGTCTATGTTGTTCAAGTGAACGTATGAAGTATTCACTAAATTGTTCAGCTACTATTGCAGTATTTCCAAAAGTTTTTATAATGAAATCATCAATTGTTGTTTTGTGTTTTTTATTAACAATATTATTAATTACATTCCATGCTTTTTTACAATCATTATTTGCTTTCGCTATTTGACTTTGATAATACTTTTGTTTAGCATTCCTTATTTCTGTCGTAACTATATTTCGATATTTCCTAAATAGTTATACCGAATATTGGTTCTATTTCCTTTACTAAATTTAAAGTACTGATCTGTAATTTTCGTAAAATCGATTATTTTTTGACTCATCCATTCATTCTTACGGCTATATTTGGTCACCTTTTCCCTCTCCCGTACTTCCAAATTGCATGAGTGTATATGATCATACACGTTTCCTGCCGTTGTGAACTTCCTTACCTCGTCCCAGTTCTAATTAATTTTTCTCATAGTGTAACTTTTTTTTTTTTTTCATCAAATACATATTCCAGGGAGTTTTTAAGATGCTGACATTTCAGATTCAGTATACTAAATGCACAACAGATGACGTAGTAGTCAGATATTTTCGTATCAATAATTTCCGAGAGGTAATATCATTTGAATTATACTTAAGAAGTATGTTGTCTACACAGGATTAAGTACTTCTATCTATCCGATTTCATTTATCAGCTGTACTGCTCCTGACCCGTACATTACGTTTAAAAACTTCTCAACCTGTGCATTATGGAGAAAGAAATCGATATTGAAATCAACACAGATCAAGAAATCATCTTTGTTACTAAATTTTTTTATTAGTATTGCGGTTATGTTTTTGCTTGGTAATCTATATAATCGTAACGGATTATTTTTACAAATATGAAATCTGAGTTTATTATTTACAAACACAAGTATACCCCCATTATATCCAATAGGTCTTTGAATTTCAATATTCGTGAAACCTGCTACATTATATAAATTTAATTTATCCTTACTTATATGTTTTTCTGTTAATACGATGACACTTACAGGTGACCCGCGTGCTTTATCAATATCTCCTTTCTGAATGTCCACGCCTAATTTCTTCCCTACCTGTATAAATATATCGGGTAAATTGTCGTTAGAAAGTTCGGATACTCAATGAAGTTCGACAGTTCCTCTTCTGTTGTACTGTTCCAGCTTCCGAATCGTAACTTTTAGCTCCGCAATCTCATTATCTTCCCTAGAAACTTCGTCTGTGAGGGCTGAAACCAGTTCGCAAAGCGCTTTAATTTCACTTTTAAATCAATTATTTCTTTCAATTAATATGTCGCACTTCTTCGATGATAAGATACCAAAAAATTTTTTAAATTCCGCCGTATCACTTTTTGGCGATTTAATCCCTTTGAATACTTGTTTCTCGTTTGAGGTTTCATTGCTAACGTTACTAATTTTTGCTGTTTGACTTCTTTTGCTCTAGTCATTTTAGAAAAATTTTAATTAAGTTATTATTATTCAATACATATAGAAATACAGTAATGTTACTTTAGTTGATTCTAGATGACAACGCCGATAAACTATTCTCAGAGATAAAAATGCGGAAATAATAGACTCACTTCAAAGTTTATTCTTTTCAAACTAGGCGGTTGGTCTATTTTAAGTCGGATAGAAAACTTTCAAATGTGAATAAAAACTATCAGTGCTAGATACAACAAACATGAAATGTCATAAACTACTGTAATAATAAATAAGATACTATAAATTAGAGATGCGCAAATCAACTCCGCTAGAGGAGTTTTGGGTACATGTACTCGAATGTGTCCTTTCCGACTGTGGACATATATCCGCTTCTCAACTCCAACTCCGATCGAGTTATCTATTTCATACCTCTAGTGTGTATAATCGCAATCCTCGCTGCATATTTAACTCCAGGTAGCACTCCAAATGCACAAAGGAACAGAACGTCCTTGAAACGCTTTTCCGAGTTGAAATATATTAAATCATCCCGTCCGATCTGACTGTATCAGGAATGGCATTTGTTCGTTGTGTGACGTCTTTCGGAGTTACGATTAAATCACAATCGTCGGAGATATATCCGGCTGTATCCGAACGCGGATATATTTCCGAGGATATAACTGTGTCCGGAGTTACCCATACCTACTATAAATTCCTGAATAACGTAAAGAGATAACAGATTCGTTTCAGCAACAACAAATGAAACTAGCTAGAGAAATTATGACATTTAGTAAATTTATAATTTCGCATTAAGCTTCTCTTTTTCTAAGTCTGTCATCCGTATGCATACAAAATAACAATAACTGGTGCATGAAAAATTACACCGAACTTTTATAATACATTGTATGGAATCAAACGTATTTTGTTATATTTATTACAATGTAGTTGCAACGGAAACACTTCAAATAGGAAATTTCTCAACCAGTAAGTGAGGCGGATTCAGAGAGACATATTGGGGGGGGAGGCATAGTACAATTACATAATATCTTCTACGATAGGCGGTAGATTTGAGAAATGCCCCTTGTTTGATAAAGAAAATCAAATAGCGACCAGCTCTTTATGAAAACTTAAAAAATGTTTTAAAAATTCCTTAATTATTACAATTTTTAATTGAACTTTTGTCTTATATTTAGGGGGGGTGAAAAATAAAACGAAATTATAAAATTACACCTTAAATATGGTAGTTTAGAATTTGAATAGTAAGAAAAATAGTATTTTTATTAGACACTTTACTTCTTTTTTATTTTTGTTAGTAATCCGATCCGAATTCTTAAAAAATATACATATTTCTAATTGAACAATTTTTAATTAAAATTACAAAATAAAAGTTAAAAATAAATAAGGAAGGCAAAAAACCGATGACAGTTGGGTTTTTAAAACAAAATAAAAACGCAACATTAATAGTTTTACTAGAAAACAATATTAAATATTAGTTATTAAAATCCATACGTAGTAACATTTATACAAATCTTTTATAGCATAAATTAAGTTTCTCTGTTATAACAAATTTTTTCATGGAGGCTTTGGTTCTGGGTTGGGGGGGGCGTTCCCTATCTTCCTTACGTTGTCTGCCACTGACCAGTAATGTTTCTAGTGATGGGCCTGTCATTATTGTAATAATTACGTTCAAATAATTTAGCTATTTTATAGGTATGGCTAAGCGCATAAATGTAAATTTTGATCTATTTTTTTTACCGTTTTGCGTAATACCTATTTTTTTTTTAATATTACCTATTTTTTTCGCATTTTACGTATAAAATATTGACTATATTTTTTTCTATTAAAATAATTATATTTATTGCAGCGTGTTTAATTAAATTTAATTATAGTACGGCACTTGAGCTAGTTTGTTAGCGAGTGTAAGAGAAACAAATAAATTGCTTCTTTAATTGCACTATCGGCCTGTATCGGGTACTCGAGGAAAGTCAAAGAACTCTAGGTTCAGAAAAACCATTAACTTTTTATTAAAAAGCGTTAAAAGATTTTTGTAAACAACGAAGAAATTTATTGCGGAAAATTTTTTTCGATCTTCCCAATGGAAAGAGCCGGATGCGTGTAGCGCAACTTTTTTAATCTCTTTTTCTTTCGCTCTTACTTTCGCTCTCATTCCCTTTTTAGAGAAATGGGGGATGAACAGAATTAATAACAGAGAAATCGTAGTGAAACAAGGCGACTTGTAATGAAAACAATTAATTGCAAGTGTGCGAATGGCCGTTTCATGTGTGGTCGCAGGCCAGAACCAATGAAAAGAAAGGTGATTTTGATAAATCGGCCTTTTTCGCACGTCCATTAAACTGGAAACAAAGTCGGAAAATCCGAAAGCAATTGAAAGAGCCAATTACAGCAGCCGGTCGATCTAAATGTTTTATTTTTATTTTTACTTTTTTTTTTTTTTGACGACTAAACTCATATATAAAAATAGAAACATACTAATAAATTGGAAAGAGGAAATTTACCGTCAGAGTGACGTCCGGGGTTTTGCTGAAGGTTTTCAAATGATTTTTCCGAACCTCTCTCTTCGGCCAAGCACACTTAATTCCGCTTGCAACCCTTCCTGCTAATGAATCTGGTTCGACGTCGTTGTTTTCATTTTAACATATCATCTCATCCGTAAAGATCGCTCTATGTTCAAATACGATATTCTTAATATTTCATATCTTTTCGTATTGCATTCATTATTGGAATAGTTACAATTCTATGTTTTTGCTCTCAAGTAAGTAATTCTAATGTTAAACAAAGCAGTTAATAGTAAGACGGGGGACTTGAAGTATTACGAGTTCGTGGTCATTTGCCTGCTGGAGAAAATCCAATATTTCGACGAATATCCGTATACATATTCGTTTGCGAGTAAGACTATGCCGTTTCTTAAAACGTCTCTTATATCTGTTTCGACATCGAGAGCTTGAATCGCTTCTTCCCTACATTTATTGCGGGCATTTTTTCTTCCGTTATGTTACAAATTGTCGGATAACATAGTCCGCAAATTTTAATGATCTTTGTGGATATTGTCGTTACGCGAATACCACCGGGAAGTGTTATTATCACGATCAGATTTTGCCCCGTTTATGTACTTTTCGGTACGGCTCCAAAGTTGAAGACCATGGATGTTGCACGCAGCTGTTTGATATTCCACTTTTTCTAATGACGGCGGTATCGTTGTCCAATTGGTGTTGTCGCTGCTGCGTAGTACAATTTATCATGGTGCTCCATGCATATCTATTGGAGCTGTTATACATAAAATATTCAAAACTAGCGGGATACAAATGAAAATACAACAGCAACGGTGATATCTAATTCGCTCGTCGATTAAGTTGTGCGCTCATTGAAATCCATTCCAACCGTTGCAGAGAAACAACTTTGGTTCAGTTGCGATGTTATTGTCAGAAGGCATTGGGGCGACATCACTGCTCAACTTAGTTCACCTTATATATTTACACAGCCCTGTAGACTGCGAGTACAAACACATTTGTAAGAAAATAAAGGCATCAGCGTTAATGAATTACAGCAGATTTTTTTTTTTTTTTTTGTTTTCTTTGAAATGTGCGAAGTATACCATGTGATTACTGCCGAAGCTGATATCACAAACATGGTCACTACTGAGTGATGGGGAGGGGCACGGTGTAGACCTCCACTAAGTGCGAAACAAGCAAACAACAACAACAGTACGGTAATTTTATAGCGCGGGTGCCTCTGGAAATGTCTAGCACAAGTGTTAGACGACTAACTCTACACCACTTCAATCGTCGGTTAAGCAAAGACTTAAAAATAAAAGTTAATGAGTTGTCATCGAAACAGCCCTTATAAGGGCAACGAGACTAAGTGCATCAACAGTCTCCGGATATTGCAGTTAAACGTAGAAGGGATTTCAAAAAGCAAAACAGAATGTTTGGCGCGTATAGCCCATGAAAATGAGATTGACGTTATCGTGCTTCAGGAGACGCATACTAAAAAAAGATACGGACCTTTTTGCTCGTGGAAGCGTTCAGGGATATAAGATCGCAGACCATATCCCACACTCAAAATATGGTTTGGCTACATATGTGCGAATTGGTTTGGCTTCACAGATAGAAGTTATAGAGAAATCAACTCAAGGTAACTGTTTCAATATTGCTATGAAAGTAGATAACTTGACGATAGTCAATGTATATAAACCACCTGGTATACTATGGAACGCAAAACCACCTTTACCAACCTATAAATCACCATGCATTTATGTAGGCAATTTTAATAGTCACAGCACCATATGAGAGTATTCAAAAAATGACGAAAATGGAACAATCATTAAGGATTGGATAGAACACTCCAACATGGAGCTGATATTTAATACTAAGGAAAACGGAACGTTCAAATCAGCGAGATGGAAACGGGATTATAACCCAGACCTTTGTATATTTCTAGGAGAAAATAATACCGCAATAAAAACTACACCATACCGAACGGTTCTTTGCGATTTCCCAAACTCGCAGCATCGACCTGTATTGATCGATACAGGGGTGTTTATAGTCCAGGTGTAAAGTCCATCCAAAAAAATAGATGGAACTTTAAAAAGGCTAAATGGGAGACTTTCAAACAAGTAATAGAAGAAAAAATTCAAAATTTACTACCAGTTGTCGGAAACTACGGGAAATTTATTGAAACAGTTAAAGAAGCAGCTTACAAGAGTATTCCACGTGGTAGAAGGAAGGACTATGTACCATGCTGGACTGAAGAATGTTCTGAACTTCACAATGCATTTAAAGTTTCAGGTAATCAACTTATAGCAGCTGAATTATTAGCAAAGCTCAACGAGGAACGAAAAAATAGATGGATCAAGACAGTGGAAAATATTAACTTTACCCTAAATAGCAAAAAAGCATGGGTTTTGCTTAAAAAACTTGGAACTGATCCCCGACAAAATAAGCGTACCCAGTACACAATTAAACCAGATGCGATTGCATCAACCACTAGAAAAACAAGAAACTAGTATGGTGAAAACTGGGCTAAATAAAATAAAAAATAACCATAAACCCAGTGAGAAATTTTCTAGTCCACTTTCTACAAAAGAACTCGATATTGCACTAACTCGAACGAAAAACAAGAAAGCAGCTGGATTTGACGGAATTTATCCAGAATTCTTGAAAATTGTGGGTCCAAAAGAAAAAACCGTTCTCTATGGGATGATGTTCAATGAAATAATTGCAACAGCCAGATTACCTAAGGTGTTCAAGAAATCTAAAATAATTTCGATTAAGAAGCCAGGCAAAGAAGGAAGAGAAGCAGAAGACTATCCCCCGATATCTCTTCTTAGCGTGGGATACAAGGTATTGGAACGAATTATCTATAACAGAATTGCAATCAAAGTGGACAGTCATTTACCAGTATTCCAGGCTGGTTTTCGAGCAGGAAGATCCTGCATAGACCAGGTCGCTGCCATTACACAGCACATAGAAAATGATTTTGAAAAAAATGAGAAGACATTAGCTGTATTTCTAGACCTGACTTCCGCTTAACTGTTTGGCGCGAGGGATTATTATTAAAGCTGACTTCTATTATTCCATGCTCCCGAATCTTGCGACTTGTAAATAGCATGCTGTCGGATAGGTATTTTCGTGTCTTCTTAGGAGAAAATAGCAGCAGGTGGCGTCGAGTAAATCATGGCCTTCCACAAGGATCGATATTGGCGCCGCTACTTTTTAATATCTACGTTAGTGATATCCCTGACACATCCGGTAAAAAGTTCCAGTATGCAGACGACATAGCCATGACCGTGCAAGGAAAAGACCTGCAGGATTGCACATCAACTGTGGAAAACGACCTAACACAGATGAGTAAATACTTGCATAAACGGAAATTACGGCCGAACCCCCGCAAGACAGAGACAGCGTTTTTCCATCTTAACAGCCGGATGGCAAAAATCGAACCTATAGTGAAATTTAAAGGAGTAAATCTAGCAAACACAAAATACCTGGGCGTGACATGAGATCTTACCTTATCATATAACAAGCATCTAACCCGTTTATCCAAAAAGTTAGAAACGCGCATAAATCTCACCAGAAGACTTGCAGGTTCTAGTTGGGGTACTGGTGCAAGAACACTCAGAATGTCTACTCTGGCGCTTGTATACTCGGCAGCCGAATATTGTTCATCAGTCTGGTACAAAAGCTGCCACGTTAAGAAAGTAGATGTAATGTTAAATGAAGCCCTCCGCATCACATCAGGAACGCTCAACTACCGGTATTAACTAACATAGCTCCAGCTGCAATTAGACCGGAGATAACTTTACTTAGGGATAAAAATAAATTTAAGGTTTACCCCGAACTGCCAATCTCTTCTGAAGAGGTAAGGTTCACATCAAGATCCCGAAGATCACCTTGGACATCAGACAAGTTATTATCAGAAGACTTCAAGTATTTCAGTAAATGGAAAACGACATGGGAAAGAAACCATGGGATATACAAAAAATCCCCATTTAGTAGTCGACCTAAAGAAAGAAGTTCCGGGAATAGACTTACCTAGGAAAGAGTGGAAGACTCTTAACAGAATTAGAACCGGACAGGGAAGATGCGGTTATTTAATGCAGAAATGAGGTACGACGACATCAGCTGCATGCCAGTGCGGATATTCTAAACAGACAATGCAACATATACTACTACTGGATGACTGTAATACATTTGCACCCTCCCATTTAACGTTAAAGGATATTAATGGACTAAGAGAGGCAGCCGTAGACTGATAAATTTAAACTAGCATTATAATTAAGAATTATGTATTATTATTTACCACATTTCTTATATAACCGGCGATTATACGATAAGAAGAAGAAGACTGAGTGATGCAGATGCTGACATATTAGAAAAACGCGCGAAAACAAACCTATGAAATAGCTGTTCTCTTTGTAAATTGCACTGATAGCTCTTGCACAGCACCGTATCATGTTGAAAATATCGCAAATATGTGATACAATATTATAGTTCTTGTCTCTGCAGATTGTGTGCTTCTTCGTGTACAATTTAAGAATCTATTCAAAACACGTGCGTAAATATTTCACCATTTACATTTTGAGGGAAAATTGCGTGTTATTTTTACCTAAAATATAGTATTTTGCCTCAGACTGCTTGTTTAGCTGCTAAAAACGACCTTTTTCGGCCATGAGCTGAAAACGACATCCCGAGAATAAGGTGAACATTTTTGTTCACCGTATTACTCATATCCATTAAACATATAATGTTTGTGAATAAGTCGATTCGTCTCATTTTTTTCTGCGCCAAACATGTCCGTACACGGGTATATTTTGCTCGGGTTTTTTTGTTGATTTTTTTTTTTTATATATATTCAGTACACAAAGATATATAACCATTGGAAAAAATGATTTTAGAACAAGTCATCGAGTTATCTTTTATTTGACATAATATATATATATATAGATTAAACGTACACATACACAGTTTATACATTGGTTAGCAAGCGTACTTCTCTACTAATTCTACGTAGGCCATCAGTTGATTGGTTTCGGATCAATATCAAACGAACGTGATACGTCAGTTACTAGAAATGCATATTGATTATAGCAAAGACAACAATTATCATTAAAAACCGATAGTTTAGTTCTTTTCGAATTCTTCATATACGAGAACGCATCTTAATGCACTAGTTCAGTTAAAAATTTGTAAGTTGATTTGCCCTAGATCAGTGCTTAGCAGTGCACTAACAAGCGTGTATATCGGGAGGAGTCACCGCAACAGTATCAATTATCATTTATTTTGATAGTGATACTTTACTGCCACGATACTATGATGCAAGTATGACGTTATTATCGTTTGTTATATTCTAAGTTTACGCACAGGAGACATACACATTATTCACAGTTGCAAGAACGGAACAAGCGATTTCTCGTTTCATAGGTTAACATGATAAGACCGTTATTTACCGACCATTAATAATTAAAATCATCTGACGTGCATACTGGATGTAATAATGTTGTTATTGTTAGATTGCCGTTAATGATAGAAATTACAGCATGTAGATAAACCAAAAGAAATTATGTAATAATTAGATAAATTCTTGCTAAAGTCCTGAAAAGGACTATTTCATACAGTAGATCGTAATTTCGGATTAATAAAATTAAATAACAAAAATGTTCGTTTACAAAACAACTCACTTCGGATCCGGATAAAAGTTAACATAACAATAACACAAAAAAAAAACGGTAAAAGAAATACGGCATCACCTTGGTGGAAAGAAAAAGACGAAAGCTATATCTACACAAAAAATATCGCTGGCTATTAAAATTTATACATAAAAATTATAAAAAAGTAAACGAAAATAAAGATCAAATAATGTAACATACAATAAAATGGAACAAAAAAATTAAGTAAACTAAAGTAAATAAACAAATTACGCAAACTGCAATTGTAATCTAAACAGCATTCCCCCACCAGTGAGCGTAGGGAACGTTAATCTAGGGTTGCTTCACAAGAAGTGCAACGGATGAAATAGCTCGCTTCTTTACAACACCTTCTGAGAGGACCGCTACTGTTCGAACAAGTCCTTCTGAATCCGGATACAACTCCACGATTTTTCCATACTTCCAGAAAGTAGGTTTAAGTAGATCGTCCTTTAATAATACAATATCATTTAATGTTAAGTTAGATCTCGAGGTCTGCCACTTATTTCTGGTTTGAAGCTGAGACAAGTAATCTCGGCTCCAAGCAGACCAAAAGGAACGCACCCGACGTTGTAAATCCAAATATTGTTGACCAATTTTGGTTCCAGCTGTAGAATCTGTTTCAGGCGGTGCACAAAGTGAATCACCAATAAGTAAATGGCCCGGTGTAATGATTTCAATTTCATTATTATTGGTCGTATACGTCAATGGTCTAGAGTTGAGAATAGCTTCAATACGAGCAAACACAGTAGCATAGGTTTCAAAATTATACACTTGTTCTTTCATAACACGAACAAAATGGTGTTTGGCTGATTTGACAGCGGCTTCCCAGAGTCCGCCAAAGTGTGGGGCTCGGGGTGGGATAAAGAGCCAGCGGATATTTTCAGATAATGCATAGTGGGTTATTTCTGTACTGTTCAACTGAAGACAATTACTGCTTCCAACAAAATTTGTTGCATTGTCAGAATAAATGTGGGAAGGCCTTCCACGTCTAGCCACAAATCGGTGCAAAGCATTTAAAAAATCTTCCGTTCTCAAAGATGAAACAATCTCAATATGGCATGCCCGTGACGAAAAACATACAAATATGGCCGCATATATTTTGAAATGAACCCTTGACCTATGTCCAACGGCCTTACAATCAAAAGGGCCCATGAAATCGATTCCAACATGCATGAAAGGTCGGCTAGGATTAATTCGAGCAGCTGGAAGCTGAGCCATCAATTGAGTCTGTGTCTCAGCCTTATATCGGATGCAGGTAACGCAACGGTGAATAACTCCCTTTATTACATTTGTAAGGTTTCCATGAAAATGATATCGTGCACGTAAGTGTGCTGTCAAAAAATTCCTAGTAGCATGATAAAATTTGAAGTGCAGGTGTCGAACCAATAGAATCGTAAAATGATGATTGGCAGGTAATATGAGAGGATGAATCTTATCATAAGATAAATTTGCTTTCTGAAGTCGACCTCCAACTCGAATAACTTGATTAGCGTCCAAAAAAGGCATCAACGATCTTAAAGGGCTGCGCTTACTCACAGGTTCCAGTCGTTCTAATCGGGCATATTCCGCCGGAAAGGTTGTTTTCTGAATGGGTCGGATGATAGCTATGTGCGCATGGTTAACAATCTCGGTAGTAACAGCTAATGCCGGCTTCATATGTAGTCTAAAGGATCGAGCTAATGCGAGAATGCGCGATACCGTAAATATTAATCGATAGTATGAAGAAAACCGATGCAGAAACGAATCATCCAAAAGTATTCTAGAATCGGCAGCAACATTACATGCAAGCTTGATTGCAGCTTTTTCTAGGTTAAAAGCAATGTCAATAGTCGGCATGTGTGAAGACTCTAAGGATTCCGATAAAAGGAAAGAAGGACCGTCAAGCCACAACCGGGACTTCAGTAACGATTGAGCAGATATACCACGTGCTGCAAGATCGGCTGGATTTTCTTTAGTCGGCACATACCTCCACTGATTAAAGGGTACAAGTTCATTGATATTGCAAACACGGTTAGATACAAACGTTTTCCATTCCTTCGCCGGTTTTGCTAACCATGAAAGCACCACTTGTGAGTCCGAAAAAGCAAGGCAGGCATGCATAGGTATGGACAGAATATCGGCAACTCTTCTTAATAACTTGGCCAACAATAAGGCTCCTTGAAGCTCGAGCCTAGGTATAGTCAGAGCTTTGATTGGAGCTACTCGTGTTTTTGCACATATTAAACGGGAACAAATTTCTCCACTGCTGCTTGAGTACAATACATAAGCCACTGCAGCATAAGCATGCTCGGATGCGTCACAGAAGCCAATCAGTTTGGTGCTAACAATGTCATGGAGAGCTGTATAAGGCTGTGGAATTGCAAAATACTTCAGATCTTTCAATTCAGCACAGAAGGTTCTATATTGAAAGTTTAGTTCATTAGGAACTGGTTCATCCCATGATAATTGTAACCGCCACAATCGTTGTAAGAACAATTTACCGCGGATGGTAAATGGTGAAACGAATCCTAATGGATCAAATACAGACGCGATCTGAGATAGAATAATACGTTTTGTTAGAACTATCGGTAGTTCGTTGGCATTCAGTGTCGGTTTGCTGTAAAAATTATCCTTAGCTGGTGTCCAACCCAGACCCAAAACGCAAATATATTTTTCTTGAGATAAATTGATGTTTAAGTCTGTTTCAATCTTGTCTGCATCAATAGTCTTCAATACATCAGGAGAATTTGATTGATATTTCCTTAAAATAAATTTAGCTGAAGCTAATGTCTCATGAATATCTTGCTGAAGCTGTAAAGCCTTTTCTAAAGATGACGCTCCTGTAACAGATCGTCCATATAGAAATTATGTCGGATCGCAAAGGCAGCTTCTGGTTTTTCTTTTTCTATAGAGTCGGCTAAAACACTTAAACATTTAGTTGCTAAATAGGAGGCTGGTGCCGTCCCATAAGTTACAGTATTTAACCAATACTCGGTAATTGGTTGTGATTTCTCTTCTCGCCACAATATCGCTTGAAACGGCTGGTGATTGGGGTGGACAATAATTTGACGGTACATCTTCTGGATATCAGCGACAAATGCAAATCGATGAGTACGAAACAAGATTAAAATATCGAATAGTTCCTTCTGGATCACTGGCCCGGTTAGAAGAAGATCGTTCAGGGAGAAACCATTTGTGGTCTTCGCGCTGGCGTTAAAAACCACTCGCAATTTAGTAGAAGTGCTAGAAGGACGCCAAACTACTCGATGCGGAAGAAAATATAAGGACCTTAAGCTTTCTGGTTTAGGCTGCATGTGACCTAACAAAAGGTATTCCCGCATGAATTCATTATATAACACAGTAGAATCAGGATCCAAAGATCGCTCCTTACGATTTAACCACTTTTGAGCTTTATTAAATGAGTTACCCAATTGAACTGATCTGGATTTAAAAGGTAGATGAACAACAAACTGACCAGTTTCGTTTCTTGTATAAGTTTCCATAAACTGCCGTTCGCAATCTTCCATTTCAGATGTTACTGACTTGGCCTTAGGTACTTCTTCAATTTCCCAAAAGCGCGACAACTTTTCATCAATATCTTCAATGGTTAGAAATGAAAAAGATGAATCAGGAATAGGCTCCGTTGGAGTACTAACCGTTGGTCCACTCATAACCCATCCAAAATAGGGGTTTCTCTTAAAGTTAAAGTGTCGATCCGATGAGTTCTATTCAATAAGCAAGATTCATAGTACTCAGCACCAATGAGTATATCCACCGCTGGTATATTAACGACTTTCTGCAAGAAAATTGGATCCGCTAATTTAAATTGATCCAACAGTTTTGGATTTAAGTTCGTAGACAAATTGGATACTGAGTAAGGCAACGACGATTGGGGCACAATATTTGCCTCAATGTTTATTTCAAACGGTTCATACTTGGAAACCAGTTTCAAGATACATGTATGTGAAGCACATACTGCATTGCTTCCGACACCATGAATACGAGTTTCGACCATTGATTTATGAGAGTTTAAGTTTTTTAACAAAGGTATCAGTTATCAATGTTACCTGTGAACATCCATCCAACAGAATTCGAGCTTTCGCTGTGGCCTTACCATACTCAACAATTGCTAGCGCGGTCGGTAAAATAATGGTTTTATTGGTTTTTATCGCACCTAAACAAGATAGATTAAAGGCAGTTCGACTTTCCAATGGTAAACTAGGAGTATTACCTCTCGGTTCAGAAGCCGGTTTTACATCGAAATGCAGTAACGAATGATGTTTTTTAGCACAGAACTTACAACCTAAACGCTTACAAAAATTAGCAGTATGATTGAAACCAAAACAATTTAGACACAGATTATTATTACGAATTAAATTAAAACGTTCTGCTGGAGTTTTTGACAAAAACGTTGAACATTCTATTAGTAAATGTTGGTCATTGCACGCTATACATGCAGGTTTTTTCGATGATGTAACATTAAATGATGATTTCTTGAATGTTTTGTCCATAATTCTTCGCTCTAAATATGGTTCGTTATAACATTTTTCAAAATCGCGCGTCTCAACGTTAATGGCTCTGATTTCTATAAACTGCCTAATTTGATTAAAGGATGGAAATGTTGTATTGTTGGTAATACTATTTTCAAAATCTCGTTTAGTGTCATCATCAATTTTTGTGCCGAAATAGTATGACAATATAGTGGACCAATTTTCCGTTTGCTCGCCACAAATTTTAAGTCCTTTTAATGCTTGATCGGTTAAATCTAACACACGACGAAGTTCCGCTTCATTTTTCGCTTTTTTGATATTAAACAAGTCGTAAAGGTGTGATTTAACAATCATTCGCTTGTTATTATACCTAAGCGTAATTTTTGCCACACTTCGTCATAGGCGTCTTCAGATAATTCTACATCTTGCACTAATCGCTTTGCCTCACCCGTTAACGCACTTTTGAGATAATATAGTTTCTGCACTTTTGTTAAATCGGTATAATTATGCACTAAATTTAGATATAAACCTTCAAAGGCTAAATATGTTTTTATATCCCCATTAAAGGAAGGTAATTCTATTTTAGGTAGCCTAGGCGTTGCAGTTGCATTAAGCTCGGTATCTACTGATCGGTTTAATATTGATAACCGAGACGAACTGTACTGAATAACTTCGCGACTTGACTCGACTAAACTTGTATACTTAACAAACAAATTCGATATTTCCTCTCCTTGATTGAAAATTTCCTCTTCGTGCTTTTTAAACTCTGCCTTGTCCGCATCGATTAATTCTAACAGATTAAACTGAATATTATTAAATTCGGTTCTTGCCGCGTTTGCTTCATTTAAATACGATTTTAAAATCTGTGCACTTTTTTGATCTACTTTTTCCTTTAATATGGCCTCAATAGACGAAAACGCTTTTTTAATTTGATATACTGTATATCTTCGTTTATTGTTTAATTTATTAATATTATCTAAAACTTTCGGATCCATTATACGATATAATAATGATTGTACTTACAGTTTTGCTGGTTATAAATTATCCGGCTCTCGGAGGACCAAATGTTATTGTTAGATTGCCGTTAATGATAGAAATTACAGCATGTAGATAAACCAAAAGAAATTATGTAATAATTAGATAAATTCTTGCTAAAGTCCTGAAAAGGACTATTTCATACAGTAGATCGTAATTTCGGATTAATAAAATTAAATAACAAAAATGTTCGTTTACAAAACAACTCACTTCGGATCCGGATAAAAGTTAACATAACAATAACACAAAAAAAAAACGGTAAAAGAAATACGGCATCACCTTGGTGGAAAGAAAAAGACGAAAGCTATATCTACACAAAAAATATCGCTGGCTATTAAAATTTATACATAAAAATTATAAAAAAGTAAACGAAAATAAAGATCAAATAATGTAACATACAATAAAATGGAACAAAAAAATTAAGTAAACTAAAGTAAATAAACAAATTACGCAAACTGCAATTGTAATCTAAACAAATGTATTATACGATACAAGAACAATATTATGTTGAACAATAAAAAAACGGACAGCTGGTTTATAAAGTTTATTATATTAAGAGAGAAGAAAATTACATCAATATATTCAATGGTGGACGTAAGAGTATCATATTTAGGATGAAAGTTCCAACGGATAATGAAAATAATGTACATTCCACACTTGCAGAAATTGAACGTTGTACAGTAAATTGGGAAAGTAACCGGTCTGTTAGTCGCGTATTGAAAAAATTCTGAATCAGACATTAATAAACAGTTATAATACTGTGATGATGGCAGAGAATGACACTATCGCGTGGTTGGTATTATTTACGAAATTTCATCGTCGATAGTAAGGTAAAACATGAAAAAAAATTAAGTGATGGAAATTGACGAGCTGCTGATTTACACAATAACCTTATTTTCAATCTACTTAATGTGTACCCTGTCGTTTTGCACACACCACACGCACACACACACGCACAACTTTTAACCCATTTCTTTCACACATCGCTTTCATCTGCTATTTTTGTTTTCAGTCTTTTCACATTTACTGTAGTACATCGCTAAGCATTAGTGTAAAACTATCGCCTTTCTGATACATTAAAGAAACTTTTGAAAGTTTAAAAAAATACGAAAAATGCAATATAAAACCAAACGATACTGGTCTAAATTATTTATTTTGCTTGCACGTGTTTTTTTTTATTGCTACCGTTTACACTCCTACATTTCTACCTAACCCCTTCTGGTATGTAATTAACAGCTTGCTGGAGCACACAAATGACACCTGTTTGTTTCGTTGTCTTCAATTTCACTTTGAATGTGCTACACATAGAATATGTAGAATCATGCATGTGCAGGTGGCGGAGTTGGGCAGGTTTTTTTCCCATGACAGACTCTCTTTTCCTTATTGGAAAAATATACGTATTTCTACTTAATGTGTAAAATTACTCGACTGCTAATTTGATCGTTGCAACATTCGTCTCCGATGCAGCAATCGAATGTAATCACTTCTTCGTAGCAACTGTCACCGAAGTCTCTGCTCGTTCAGTTCTTTCATAGCAGCAGTCACCGAGATGTTTAAACTCCGAATCCATCTCTTTCCGGTATGCTATCCTCCGTCATATTGAAATGTAAATCTGGCTCTTTTATTACATCATCGGTCGCCTCCGGATGCAGCTTTCTCACAGTTTCAAATCGAGCGTGACTTTTACTCGATAGGTTTACAGAGTTGGTTTGATACTGACACGATCGTTAAGGGAGTTTTTAATGTATTCTTTCAAATGTAAATGTTTACTCGTTGCTTCGACATCTCGCAACTGATTGACTGCGATGTACTAATGTGAGGTAATCGTTTTCCTCAGAGATCATAATTACCGGTGTTGAATCCAGATCAGAGCTGGCGACTGTAGGTGGCTTTACAATAATACCACCCTCTTCAGCCATGCACTTTCCCACGGCGTAATTTTAAGAAGGGCAGGGAAGAGAAAATTACCCCTTCTGAAGAGTTTAAAAAAAATCTTTGTCTAGTTAATTTTATCATTACTAATCGCGTGCAAACCTGCAGCTTTCATATATGGTTACCTTAATACAGGTATACTATTGGTCATAATTTTCTCTTTTATCCATTGATACAACATGCATAATAGACGTTAATAAACCTACGTAATTTTCATCTTTGCAGATTATCCAAGCCTCTTTGCACAGTGTAGAATTCATTCAGAACAAGGGGATGCAACCGGTTGGATTAATTTATGTATAAATTATGTACTTTTAGCTAAAATATATAGTATTTTGGTTTTAAAATGCTCGGGTGGTGTTAAAATAGCATTCATGAAGTTTTTTTCTGCAACACATACTGATCATACGCAGGCATACGCATTGATATGTGGCTCTTGACTTCTATATAGGTTAGTCAAGTGGCTGATATTGATTCATAACATAGAAAATACAAAATGTATGCATTATCTTGATTATGGGAATTTTCGCGATAGTTATATATAGATGGGGGTGGGGAATTGAACAAGTAACTAAGTACATCTACCTGGGGAGTTTAATTTAAAGAAAATGGCAAAGACGATGATGAAATAAGAAGAAGAAGAAGAAGAATAGGCTGTGGCCGAACTGCATTTAATAATTTAGAACGAGCGCTTAAAGATAGAGAATTGAACATACAATTAAAAATACGAGAATTCTTCACTACTTCGTATGGTCAACAATGCGATACGCTTCGGAAACCTAGACGATATCATCGGAGGCTAACGAAAAGAAAATCAATGCCTTCGAGTTGTGGTACTACAGAAGAATGCACAGAATATCATGGAAGGAAAAAGTAACAAATGTAGTTTGAATAAATGTAGAATTAGTAAGCTAAACGGCTAATAAATGTCATCGAAGAAGCAAAAAAGGAAATACTTTGGACATAAAATACGAGAAGAAGATCTTTTCACGACTAAGATACAAGGAAAAATTCAAGGGAAAAGACCACGAAGAAGGAGACCGATGGAGTACATACATGAAATAGCTGGAATAAATTCACTTTTGGAAGGAATACAAAAGGCCAGGCGGAGACAGCTGTAGTAAAACGAGGTGCTGCACCAAACTCCTGAACCGGAAATGGAAATGATGATGATGATACTACAGTTCCACAGAATAAGTAATTTATTCAGAGTAATGTTTCATTACACATGCCAAACTCCTTATGCACTTACACAAATATGCACATCCACTATAAAATGTGCTAAAGCAATATTTTTTATTAAAGTCAATTATTGCCTATTATACTTGAGCTGAAGTCCCCACTAACACCTGCGTGAATTATCTACAATTAGAGAAGTGGAGAAAGGGATTGCCTACTTCGAAGATATTAAATGTATAGGATACCTATGACGATGGTATACTTAGACGAGTAAAAATTAACATTATGTTGCAGCAAAAATAGTACTAAATTTAGCAATGTAATATAATAATAATCTTTGGGGTAAGACCAAAGAGATTAATATGAGAGGATTATCTGTTTTACATGCTGAAGTAAAATAGTCTAATAGATCAGAAGAGAGATCGCCCTTTACCCATATGTTTACCAAATGAAACATATTTTTTATAAAATCTAATCCCGAATCTATTACCTGTGAAATAATGTTCACGGCTATCCTTAATTTCAAAAATTTTAATTTAACTTCTTTTTCATATTTAACCTACTTGTATACCAAAAAAAAATAATGATTATTCAAATAAAAAGTTCCCCTTCTAAGGTAAGAAATATACCAAAGTGGTATTGCCTACGCGTGTTTCTGTTCATAGCTACCTGGCAAGCAGGTATAAACAGGTAAGCTGAAATAGGTGACTGTCCCAATCTGTGTTTACCAATCGAAATATATATATCAAAATAAAGATAATTTAATTACAAACGCGATGATATTGCCTGAAATAAACCGTTCGTGAAACATTATTGTCCAACGTTTAAAGTTTAAAAATCTGAGCAAGCCAAGTGACGTGAGAGAGAAAGTCGAGCGTCCTACTCATTGCCAGTGCGATAGAGGAGGACGGAGCATAGCTGCTGCGTGCGACATGTCGGTTGAATGAGAGTGCGCGTGCTCTTCTTACATGCGATCGAGAGAGACAGCACTTCTCTCTATTGCCGGGAATCATTTCGGAGTTACTCTACGCCGAGCACGTGGTGCGTATTATTGCGAAATTTCTTAAAAATTAATTTTAAAAAATAAATAAAAAGCATTTTTTTGCGTAATTTAACCAAATATGTTATTAATTTTAGCCAGGAGTCATTCAATAATTACGTATTAAAGTACGTACCAACACACATTTTTGCGTCATCGCTTGACGAAGTCGACATTTTTATTAACGAAAAAATGGAAGCTATTCAAGAATTTACGGCTGACATGAATGGGATCAAGTATTGTACCAGTGTGAATGACGCAAGATATCGTATTTTCCTCAAAAATTATTCTGCAAAAGAAGACAATGAACAGTTCAGTTTTTAAAAAAAAAAGACATCGTTTCGGCTCAAACATTATACCAAAGTGCTAGCGTCTTCTCTTACTCAAAACAGTGTACGTACTATTTACGTCAATTGTATGTGGCTTCATGCAATTTTTAACAACTGTTTATTTTCTTTGCTTATACTTACAATTAGAATTTCTTTATATAATAGGTGAAACATCTAGAACACGTTTTTATATTTCAATATGTATATGTATGTATATTAAATTATAAAAACTGTAATTGAAAATTAAATCAAATCAAATCTGAGTATATTTACAAAATTGTACAAAATAGGATACTGTTAAAGTTAATTAAATAATCGCTTAAATAGCGAAATATAAATTAATGTGCATAAGCCTAGTTTGTTCCTCTTTTTTTTTTTTTTTTTTTTTTTTTTTATTTCTTTTTTTATTATTAAATCAGTGTGGATACCGATAATTAATTAAATAAAACGGAACTCTATTTTTGAAACAGTTACTTATCCGATGCTTACAAACTTATTTTCGTTTGTTAAGGATGGAGAATATATACACCGGATATTCATCCAGACATATGCCGGATTTTAAAGTCATCAGCAGTCTACCAAATTCAACGATAAGTCGCGAAGAAGCGATTTTATCCTTGGTGGTGGTTTTAGGAAGTAGTATATCATTGGTCGGATTAATCTTCGCCTTCATCACTTACAGGTAAGAGAAATTTTTCAATTATTTTTCGATATTCTCCTCGTGTAATGATTTAAAGTACTGTCGTTGTGGTCAAATGCAGTCGGAACATTAAGGAAGCTACACATATTCAGCATCAATATATCTGCAGCTTGTTCTGCCGATCACTTGGCGCTATTTAATCTCAAGTCATCGTATCCAAAAAAAGAAGAAACTTGTACTTACAGATAATTAATCTCACAGTGTCTATTCCGATATACGAAATTACTGGTCTTTACTTACCGGTTGTCCGCAGTAAGAATACCCTAAATTCTACATGCAGTTGCGATACATTTGAACTGGGACGCGACCTCGCCACTTCTATGCAACAATTTTTTGTAATCCAGTTTTTAAAGAGATTTAATATAATATCGGCAGCGTGGTAGCCTAGTGAACACCATATGGAATAGGAATAGGAATAGTAAGTCCCAGAAGTTGAGAGTAAAGATGGAAACATTCAGACGACAGAGACATTTGAAAAGAGTGTGATTAGAAAATTACATTCGTGGTTGTCATTGGGAAGATGGAGCGGACAGAAAGGATAGCGAGATGAAGCAAGCTATGATTGAAGAGCGCAATCGACATAAAGAGGAAATAATATAGCGCTGCAAAGACGGAAATTTATGAAACCAAAGATTAACTGGAAGATACGGCTTAATAAAATAAATAAAAGAAAAATTGGTTAGAAAAGGAGGAAGGGTATGTGACCAAAACTTATAATGGAACTTGGTAGACAATACCAAGTTATATTAGCAGTGTACTCATTAATACTGATCGACCATTTCATTTCCTTCTATAATGGCCTGGAATCCAAAGGAACTTAATCTGAATATTTTTTTGAATACGACGATTGATAGGATCACAGGAAGAATGAGGAAAGGCAGATAGTCTGCAAAACACTCTTAGCATCAGAGATGATTAGAAATTTATTATTGATTGTCACTATCGATTTCTTCTCGAAAAATTTACATTGAGAGAAACACCATTAATAAACTTCCTTTCCGAACTTATTTCTATTTTTCTCAGTTATTTCGTTTACTCGGCACTACTGACATAGTAACGTTCAATAGGAGCGTAATGAAAAGAAGACAAGAGCAAGAAGCAAAAACCGTCATTTACAGTATAATTATATCCGAGCGTACGTTTTACGTAAAAATAAAACAGTGAACGAAAGAATAAACTGATATTTTAAATCTTAATAATAAACCATTATCGATGAATGAAATAAATAATTTTAGAACGTTCACTGGATCCAATCATCGGTTAAAGAACATGCGAGGAAGCGGCGGAGTTGTGAAAAAAATTTAATTTCACACATTTTCCATCTTAATATTGCTGATAGCGTTCCATGACTGAGTTTTTATTACGAAAAGTTTTTTTTTTTTTAAATACCGTATTCCTTCGAATTTAAGAGGCACATTTTTTACACGATTAAAGGGCTAAAATAATAATATACGTAATGGGTGCGTCTTGAATTCGAAATAATACTGCATTATTTTCATGGTGCGATAGTATGTCGCAAATTCTTTTTATTTGTGTATAATCTGGTCGGTGTATTAAATGATTTATAGAAATATTATCATTCACTTTAACGAATGTGCTGCTATTTCCAAATACACGAACATAGCTTATAGTGAATCGTAAGGGTACTATTTCCGATGAAGAAGTGAAAGAAATTGTTTCATTTAATCGTCCATATGCAGAGCCTGTAGCTATCACTTAGCCTGGTCGTTTACCTAATCATTGGAAGTATTAACCTTTTTCTTTTTAAAAAATACCATTCAATGAAAATAAATCTATTTTTTATCAACGGTATGTAAACAGCTGCCAACCTGGTCATTCGAGAATCATTAAATGATTAGCATTCCAACAGTTAAGGAAACTTATTGTCCCCATACATCCATATGATTTATGTGACGCCTGTTACAAACTCATTAGTAAAAATTGGGCGTTACAATAACATCAGTGATGAAGAAAAGCAAGCTGTATTATAAGAATATCGCAATCATTTACATAATCAGGGCTAATGGTCAGCGTGAGGAAAAGTACCGAGAAATTAGAAGAATCGAACTGTTTGATGATATTGATGGATTACGCACAGAATGTTAATGTACCATCTGCGGACCAGAGCAAGTTGAAAGTGTGTATTTCAAGTCTCTTTCTTCCAAATATCCTTTTCCTTAATTTTCCTAGTAATTACGATACGTCTTAAATTCGAAGCAATACGGTAATTAATAATTTATTAATTACCAACAAACAAGGTGCACATAAACTGAAGGAACTTTTAAGTTTCCGTGATTCACCGATAATTCAGCCTTAAACTATATTATTATATCAAGCGTATATCGACCGTATATCGACCGCATATCGACCGTATATCTCCTTTGTTTACGATTATCTAAACGGTTAACAACTACTGCATAATAATATTCTGCGGTTGAAACCCGGCAAGAGATAAAAGGGGGACCCCGACATGGAGGCAAATTCCTATTGGCCGATGGCAAAAAATTAGAATTATGAATTTTTCGAACGAGAACTTTGACAGAGTTTAGATGTACCGCGAGCGCGTGTTCGCGAATTAAGCGATTTGCCGGTGGGCGCCGCGAGTTCCAAATTAATAATTTTTTGCCGGCTTGCTCGTGTAGTAATCAACCGATTACCAATACAGTACGCGTATAATTTAACTTAAAGTTACAAGCATACGTAATTGACATCGAGCCAATTTTTAAAATTAAGTTATACGCGGTTATTCCCCGGTTCATTTCGATAGATTTTTCGTAAGTAACATCGATGTTTATTTCATTGCTGCATATCAAAAACCGAAAAGTCTAGTAAGCGCTGTCGTATTATCGAGCGAACGAAGGAAGAAGTCTATGCGAAAAACTCTATTCGACGAGGCGGTAAATTTAATTTTGGGCAAGACGGGCCTGATTAAATAAGCCCATCTTTCGAACTATAGCAAATTTGCAAACGAAGCGTTTTACCTGGAACCGTTCTCTCTAATGAAGCTCCGTGTCACGAATAGATCCGGTGCCGGAAAAGGAAAGCATAGTGGCAGATTAGTCGTCCTAACGGACAAAAACGTGTCGTACCGAAACCGACGTTAGTTGAGGTTTGCGCGTTAGTAATTCTGCATCGCGACGTATTTTCAGCATAAACACCGAACGATTTAATTAGGTTATGAAACTCGCTAGATCGAAAATAACCCGGCCATAGGAAATTTGTATGCGTATGCTCTGTGCTCGATGAACAATTTATCTACCGCTTTTCCCTTCAATCCTGACACGTTCAGGTATGTGTGTCTAACTTCCTCTCTGAGGTCAGCTGAACAACGACCGACACTATCGCAAGCTGTAGCGCAATTCATTTAAAATTGCTTTCCACGCCAAGCCACTGTGAACGTCGACAGACATACCGGTAACGAAAGATATGCAAGTTACGAAAAAAAACTAGCTTTGCCGCTAAATTAAAACAAAATACATCACTGGATTCTGTGAAAAACTTCCGTATCTGACACCGAATCTTAACTAAGGGCTCTTTCCCTTCTTGTTGTTTCTAGGTGTACGGGTCCTTGGCTGGCGTGCCCAAAGAGCAGGTGAGAGAAAAAAGTAAAACTAACAGAGCAGTTTGAGAGTATAACAGAATCGACCATTAGATAAATGAAAAGGAACGCGAATAAATTGAAAAAAAAACAAAAAAACCCTCATTCTATGAAAACGTGTTATAAAATGCGCACTCTAACGTTAATTAACGTAGTTAGTCTTATTTTCAACGTAGGGTTTTTTGTATTTTGTCATTGAGCTCGCAGCACATTTTATTGTTAGTAAGCTAATGCTCTGATACAAAGGCAACATCGTACAATTATGTATCCGTTATGCTGAAAAAAAAGTAAAACGAAATGGAATGTGCACTATCCTCCCAGTTCAAAATTTCTTTTTAATTGATTCATTCAATTACAACAACCCGAACTATCTACAAAGGCCAGTGTAGTACGGAGAAAGCTTAATTTACATACATTATAGCGGCTAGTTGCTAGACCGACGTCCTTCAAGAATTCGAAATAAGGAGTGTACAGCATGAATCGCTTGTTAGTGGAAAAGGCAAAAAAAAAATTACGTGTTCGTTTCTGGTTTATGGTTTTAATCGATAGTGTAAAAAATAATGTAAATTCTCCGCATTATTAAATACGTACATTTTCAATTCCGAAATTTAGCATTTTGATTTGCGCGCTATTGAATTTCGTTCGAATAAAGTTGTATTCTTTTCTGGCATTAGAACATCTCTTAACACGAGTTTATAACGTACGATTTTCTGTAAATACGGTTACCTTAGTTGGTTAGACAGTGACGTTTTGCTGCATCTAGAGAAACTGCTACACATTGAAAATATGTAAAAACTTCATTGCCGCTGGGTTATAATGTGATTAGATCTCCTAATAAAAAAACAAAATAAATCAATTGAAAAAAAAAAACTACAAATAAACAAAGTTTTTTAAAAAAAAAAAGTAGTTAAAAACCGTACAAAGTCGCTAAATTCAAACTGCAAAAATTAAAATGTCATATTATCAAATGAACATCACAATACAAACACCCGATTTCTCCATAAGCAAAGCACTGGAAACATCAGGAACATTTTTCATGTGGTTTCTTGTGATGCGTCGAGTCTAATGTCGTTTAAAAATAATCATAACATCCACCACCTTGGGGTATATTTTACTGTAAAATATATCATCTCTTATCGAGCATACACTTTTTAGTGAGTACTTGAAGTGGATATTTTTTCGTTTTTAAGGAAACGATTTTATTTTACTCAATGTAAATGCTTTTAGTCCTGAATGCTGCTGCTTTTCAAAAAGGAACTAAATTCACATTGTCTTTACTCGAATCACGCTATATGGTAACTCTCTCTCTCTCTCTCTAATATTCTTCCTCGATAATTACGGGTATGAGATTATCTTCTAATTCGTAGGAGAATTAGGAAATAGATGGCAGCGCAATTGAAACGCACGTATGCCGGAAGCAACCTAACTTTCTTATCGCTGCCGAACAATGTGAGAAAGGGTATCAATCAATGGCGAGGCGAGCCGACTGACCCACTCACGCTGATGGGATTGTTCGACAACTGATATAACCAAAACACTGATAACCGTTGTTCAACGCCTGCTTAATGTTAAAATGTAGCGTGTTTATCTTTTCTCTGCATATTCCGGTGAGAACTGTTTGGGGCTAATTTTTGACTGGTTATATATTAATTAATGAAAATACATATATCTCCCCAATTAATGGCTACTACGTATTATCACTCATACGGGACCACCGACTAGTGTAATTACCAACAAACAAAGGGTAGTATCATCATTTGGAGTCGGGCCACATGGTAAAACGTTATAATACAAAAAACATAGTATTTGCGACAGTGATGAAACAGATAGTCGGTGAGCTGAGCGACAAAAAAATGCAACAGTTTTAGAAAGGCTGATTTTTTGATACAATGTAGTATTTAGGGTGTGTAAGAATAGCCTGGCCGTCAGTCAGCCAGTTTCGTTAGCGTTTGGCGCGGGGGTGGCTTCAAAGTTGTAAACATACTTAGTGTATGTCGCAACTGTTTTAGAAAATCTGCAATTTGGTTTATCGATAGTAAAATAACTAAAAAGCCGCGTGGATGTAGTCAGCCTTAAAAATAATGTAACGGGTCGCGTCAAATTCATAAAAAAAAAAAACCTAGTGTATGTCGCAACTGTTTTAGAAAATTTGAAATTTGTTCTACTGATAATAGGTAACAACATAAAAAATCAAAAAAACATACGTCAGCCCGAATTTTCATTTAAAAAACGCCGTAAGCTGCTGATAAAAGATCGCGCGACATGCGCCTCATTTATACTACAACGCGCTCGATAGCGCGGGCTTATTATTACATTACATTAAATAATAAAATATATATTTATAATAAAAATACATTTATAATTTAGAAAAAATATTCTTTTTATTAATGTTTGACACGTTCACTTTGAATTCTTTACGAATTTTTAAAATATTTTTACACGTAACAAGAGTCGACCCTCAAACAATTGAACTTCAACTTCTTTTTTTAAACAAATAATGCAAATAGGACCTGAGTCCATTTTTACACGAACACACTGTAATAAGTATAAACTGATCTCAACCGGCACACTTTGATTTAATTGGGTCACTTTAGCATAGCGCACAACGTAAAAGGTACTGTAAGTGCGGGTACGTTTTTTCCCACAATCTAGTTGCACTGGTCTCGACCGACGCTTATACATCATTTAGCGATTAAGCGATCTGCATAAATGAGGCACGCGCTCATATATCAGCAGCTGACGGCATTTGTTAAATGAAAATTCGGGCTGACGTATGTTTTTTTGATTTTTTATATTGTTACCTATTATCAGTAGACCAAATTTCAAATTTTCTAAAACAGTTGCGACATACACTAGGTTTTTTTTTTTTTATGAATTTGACGCGACCCGTTACATTATTTTTAAGGCTGACTACATCCACGCGGCTTTTTAGTTATTTTACTACCGATAAACCAAATTGCAGATTTTCTAAAACAGTTGCGACATACACTAAGTATGTTTACAACTTTGAAGCCACCCCCGCGCCAAACGCTAACGAAACTGGCTGACTGACGGCCAGGCTATTCTTACACACTAAATACTACATTGTATCAAAAAATCAGCCTTTCTAAAACTGTTGCATTTTTTTGTCACTCAGCTCCCCGACTAAGATGGCGCTAATTGAATTTTCTTTATTCGCATGTTTTAACGTGTTTTAACACGATGATATTTTAATTTTCTATCCGCCTATATTGAAATTTTTTTTTTCCAATTTTAAACGGTAAATGGCATTTATAATAAATATTCCAAGCATCGTTCGGGTTTGCTATATTACTATGACCCCCTAAAGTGAACATTCCTTTTTTTTTGACATTAATGAATATTCACTAAAATAACCACCGATAAACGTGGATCATTAAAATCAGTTTTAAATTAAATAAAAAAAAACAAAACGGATGGAAATATTGTATTTTAATATAACGAAACACATGCGAGTACTCGAACTTGAAGGTATACTTCGAATTAATAAAGTGTCCGTCCCTCAGTAATACGTCGATTTTTCCAAAACGCTACAATCTGGAGTGGGATAATAGCTTGTTTATGTGACGTTAACCATCAACATGCTCGCCTCATTGTAACAAACATGTTGGTACACGAAGAGTACGATGTAAATCTAAATTTGAAGAGTTTGGAAGTGGGGCTTATTAATCTTTGAATGGAATTTGATGGTTTTTTGCGCTATAAATAAAACGCTGCTCTTATATAATTTCTTAAGCGGTATTACTATTTTGAGGGGGGGGGGGGTCTTTCTGAGAAAATTCCAGCTCTAAAGGATAATGGAGGATCGAGCAATTTATTCGGTTGGAAATTTTTCCGAGACTCTCACGGTCCGAGAAGATTTAAACGGTTTCTTTAGATCAGAGTAAAACTAAAACCGGTCGTAGAAAAGTTAAATGATTTTAAGGTAAGAAAATATTTCCTAGCCAGAACGGGAAAGTGATCAGAAAAAAAAAAGAAAAAAATGGAATTGGCAAAAACCATCTTAGCAGGGAACGAAAGACGGCGGAAATTGAAAAAATAAACGAAATTTAAATTTTGAACTCGGTTTCACCTGGCCGAAAGGGATTAATTAAGAGCAGAGCGGTCGGTTAGCAAAAGGAACGGAGTAGCGGAAAGGAGATAAAGATAAAAAAAAAAAAAAAAAAAAAAAACAGAAGAAAACCAATTGGATGAAGAATTATGGCAGCGTGAAATGGAAAAGTTCGCGCAATATTAACATTTGCCTAATTATGCGTAAGACTTGCTGACTGCGTTTAATTTCCAACCTACTTCTCTCTGTTTGTACAGCCTTTTCGTGTTAGAAAAAAAAGGCGGATTTCTGTTTAAAAATAACACAAACACCCATAAGAGCAGCGCTGCCGAGCCCGGCACTCGGCACATCTTTTAAAATTACATAATCATCGCCGGATAAAACTGTCAACCTTCAAAAGCCTAGCCTACTTTTTTTTTCTCTTTCTTTCTTTTCTTTTTTTTTTTTTTTTTTAAAAATAACACAAAAAACTAGCGCGCGAAAAATAAAATTTTATTGCGCGTTTATTTCCCCGAGGTCGTGGAATTATAATCTGGTCGTCGAGCGTTCTTTCAGCGATCGTCGGGTTATTTAGAAAAAGTCATTATTTTTTACTGCAAAAAACAGGGAAGTTGTTTTCACGAGAGTTGGTATATTTCTAGCGTACCCACTTGCCAAAACTAACCCCGGCCAGCAATTTCTACGAAAAAATTAAAAAAGAGAAATCTGCATACCGTACTACGTATTGCTATTTAGAGCCGTTCGACCATCTTGCTTCGCGGTTCACAGAGGTTGATTGGTTTTAACCTGATTATGTTTTTTTAAGGGTAGCTTACAGTTGGTAAAATGCATGGTTCGAAATGTGTACATGTATACTAGCTCTTACGAAGTCTCAAATGCCCCTTTCTGGCTTTCCGAAATAAATTAAAGAACAAATGAAGAAAAGTGTGATGATTCGCCGAGTGTAAAATTAAAAATAAAATGCCACGAGAAGGATCAAATTCAGTGCGTTACACTTATTATGTAAGGTCGGATGACAGCTGGATTTTTAATTCTTTTGTTGCAAAAAATAAAATTTAAATAGTAAATTGTCGGAGACTACTTAATATATATCCAAACGACTTAATCAATTCGCTCCTTCCGTTTTCTCTTATAACAAACTCCCTTACTTCACGCTTAATTACTCCAATTTCCTTTGTACGCCTAAAGATATACTCTCTTTCCGCCTTTCACAAGAACCTACCGGCTCATGTAATCCGATAGGAATATAACCATGTCATGCAATCTTTATTTCCTTTCCACACTGTTATCTTTACTGATGGCTCTGAAACAACGGACGGTACGGGAGCTGCCTTTTTGGTCCCATCACTCAGCTATTTTGCAACTTATAAACTGCCTGCCTTCTGCTCCATATTTACCGTAGAGTCCTCTACAATCCTTCGTGCTGTCCAATACATTTCTTCCAACAACGGCTCCAATAAATTTCTGATAGTCTCGGATTCTAAAGGTGTTCTACTGTTCATCGCCTCTCCTCTTCCTCGTCATTCCTCAGATTTCATAATTCTCCTGATTCGTTCCCTTGTCACTAGATTGTATAGCGTTCGTTCTATTCAAATTGATTTATTATGGTCCCCTAGTCATGTTGGCATTGAGAGCAACGAATTGGTTGATTCATTAGCTCGATCTGCCGTTCAGACTGGTGAATTTATATCCAAATTTTCTTCTTGCAATGTTAACAACATTCTTTCCAGGAATTGCCATCGTAGGCGATAATCCTATCCTAACATTTAACTTTCATTGTATAAAATTAAGACATTTTTTCGTTACATTTTTCGTTGCATATTTCATTATATAAAACTTTGACAATTTTCAAATAACAATAACAAAAATCCTATAAAATATAACAATACATAAAATTTAGACATCTTGCGTTACATAAAATTGGGACATTTTTGCTAATGGGGGCTAGTAGCCTAAAAATTACGTTGTAATTAATATACATTGCAATGTGTCTTTACAGTTCGAATAGGTAAAAAAAGTAAAATAAAATAGAAAAAAATCAATAAATAAATTCTAAAATATCGGAGAAGGTAATGTTAATGTGTGTGCGTGTACGAATTGTTGCCCAAAGATGTATATATGATATCATCACGCGCGGGTACACTAAATGAAATAGTAGTTGTGATCGGTCGTCAAGGAAAATGAAATGATCGAAAAGTCACGCTGAAATTCGAGTCAGTTAGCTTTCAACCTTCTCCTCGTTAAGGATTTGTTCCTCTTGTCGACTCGCGATAAAAGAAAGCAAACGCTGATCGCATCGATTAACCTGGTCTGACTAGTTAGTTAGCTGGTCATTTTGTTACCGCGAGGTTAATCATACATAGTCGAAAGTTAATTTTGAAGTATCGATTTTAATAAGACCATTCCTCTACAATTGGAATCTCGGCAATCGGAAGGTCAATGTGAAATAAGGATTAAGCAAATAACAGATCATTACCGACAACAGTGGCACGTGGAATGTGACTATTATTTTTTCAAATAACTTCATTTCTTAAACAGCAAAACAAATGTAACAAATGACGTTTTCAGGCAAAGGCCATTTTTGATTGGAAAACAAAAATATAAAACCGAACATACGATCGCGAACGAACTTATAAAAATTTTTCAAAACACCAACATGTAACTATATGCTGCAAACGAAAAGTAAAATCATACTAATTAAAACATTGTAACGTATTTATAAAGAAAATTTGAAGAGAAGTGATTATGGTAACAGTAGAAGGTAGTGAGGTAAAAACCAGATAAAAACGTAAAAAAATGCTGTGGATGACAAAATGGTTATAATAATGAAAAAGGCGGAAAACTGAAAAAAGTCATTAAAAAATATTAATGTACTTTAAAATGAAAAAATGTAAAAAAGATAGCGTGTTGTTATTAAGGTGCGGAAAAACCTAAAGCGGCAAAAGAAATTTAAATAGATTCTTTTTTTTTTAAATTTCGGGCTGTCAACTAGAAATTGTGCTAGCATACTTTACATAAAAATTGGGGTTTTTACGTAAGTATTTGATAAAAGTGGAAAAAGGCCGAAACCAAAAATAAATTAGAAAATTATATTAGAATTTCGTCATTAAAAATAAAAACTACAAATCGAACGCGATAAAGCGAAAGTATATTTTTACAAAGGATCAGAAAACAGTTGTTAATTGTTCAGAAAATACATGTAGATTTTTCTCCTACGCTAAGTATGTGTAAACATGTAGGGTACTATTTACGCGTTAGTAGCTAGAAAATAAACATATATCGAATACTGTCTCTTTTAGTAAAATCTTGATTCAACAAAAACTACATTTTCTTCCGAATGTATTTTATCTGCGTAGGTTCTTAAGTATTCTTTAAAACTTTCATTATTGTATGTATAAAAACTTTCACTGACTATTTTTACGCGGACTCGGAACTTCAATTTCCATAATACCGAGAGGCTAATGAAAAAAATTATGTAATAACTAAGTAATTAATATTTTTAGGATAGCTCTAAAAGCGAGGAAAATTCCCATGAAACAAGCTGGTTTTCCAGACCGGCAGGCAACTGTCGATCGTTTACATGACACCAATACGTTCATTGAAAGGTGTAACGACTATAAAATTGAGTTGGACCTGACATTTTTATTGATTATACGAAAGCTTTTGATCTTTTCGTTTATTATTTAAATCAAATATTTAATAGTTCCTAATTTTATAGAATATGCGCAACAATATGCAAACCTGCACTACATTACCGATTAATATACCGGGGGGGGGGGGGGGCTGCGCGCTAAATATTACGATTTAAAACGATTTGTCAATTTCAAAAATCAATTTTTAAATTTATTATAAAACGTAAAGAAGTGATTTCTTGGCGATAAGTTGTTAAATCGCCAAAATCTGTATGAAATACAACTTTTACAATATGTTTCAAGAAATAAATCTTACTTCAATTTCTCACTAGTAGATGGAATAACCAGAGACGGTTTAACACTGAAAAGGCAAGGGTACCAAAATTTAACAAATATCACTCTAGAATTCAAGTTACATATATATATATTTAGATTTTTCTCACTGAAATACTGCACTGATAAGATAAGCGCTTACCTGAAATACATAATATTAAGCTTTTGTGAAATTATTAATAAATAATTAATTGCTATTCCAGTTTAATTTGTTTCTTGTGACCAATATAACTCTAGTACAGTTATAAATGAAACTGAGTAAAATATGCGAGATGAGTTTTAAATGGGTAAATGTATTTTTAAATTAAAAATTATACTAGTTGATTTGAATACTGAAGTACACGTTGAATTTTATATAGTTGTTATTTTTATTTATTTTTGTTTCGACTTTGGATTATATTCTAGAATTCGCAAACATCTTAATATTTTTATTTTATTTTCATTTCTACTTTTATTTATTTATTTTTTTTTGTTTACTATACTTTTATTATTTCTTGATGTATTATTGTTATTCCGTAAATTAATCTGCAAATTCATCAAATATTGTATATAACTACCATTACCTGTGTCGCCTCAGATTGTGTCGGTTTATTTAAATTTATGTTTTTGTATAAAATATAAACAAAGTTTACAAGATGTTAGTATTTTAAACACCTATTTTATTTCATCTTATCTTATAGTGCCATACTTAATTCCTGAGCGCCGGCGACTACCTATTCGTACATCTCAGCTGTACAGATATAGGTAGTGTATTAGGAAATTGTTTATATGCAGTACGAATGTGTACACACGCAAGACTACATTCGGAACTGATTAGTAATCGCTTGATTTATATCGGCATATACAAGTGCAGTCCTATTTATGTCTGCTGTGTACTGACCTAGCGCGCATATGATATTGAACGTGGTGGTTTGCCATTTCCTTCCACGTGACTATTAGCGATTATTTATTTATTTATTTAATTCTTGTAATAAATTCGTCGTCGCTTGGGATCGAACCCGTGACCTCCGTAACGGAAGTCAAGCGCTCTAGCAACTAGGCTATCGCGACGACAGTTATTTCATCTATTTTCAGTTTAATTTTTAATTTAGTTTCCTTTCGTATACAATTCATATATAGTGCTCATCCGGTGCCAATGTTTTAGTTTATGTATATTTATGTAATCTATGTCTGATCTTTATCCAGACTATGATAAATGAGTTAAATGATGTAGGAAAAGAGGTAGGCTTTTCTGTATTAATCTAGTCAAAAAACGAAAAATCATTATTTATTTAATTTATTTAATAGGGGTTTACACAACAGCATGAAGCCAATTACAGTGTATAGATCAGATCTATATACATGTATATGTAATAAATACATAAGCTATAAGCGAAACACTCTCACACACACACACACACACATACGCACACCAATCACATATAACACACATATGCATACACTCACCATGTAATACGTAAAAATACCTTACGTACATAAAATATCTTCTCAGTAATAATTACTCGTTGCATTGAAGTTACGCGCCCATTCAAATATACGCATACACATACACACACCACTACAGGACATTTAAACAAGAAGGTAAAAATAGATAGTAACAGAATAGAAAAAGTTGAAATGTTATTTATCTAGGTCAACTTACAGTATTAATTAGTAGATTAGATAAAGAGGTGAGATGTAGAATCACCTGGACCTGGCGAAAATGTTGGTCCTTAAAACGTAGTTTTAAAGGGGACCACCATTTAGAGTAATAAAGGAAAATTTCGTGCCCAATCTTATGTACGGGGTTGTTAGACTTGGACAATAACACAGAACATTATACAGAAAATAGAAAGAGTTCAGAACGCATATGATGGTTATGAAATTGCGAGAATAAAATTAATATAAAATTGATGAAAAACAAACTTAAATAGGATAAAAATTTTATCTGGGTAATTAAAAGTGCACAGAACTCATAGTTGGGTCGTCAGCAGTGAAATGGACAAAAAGGTTAACGCATTGGAGACTATCTACAATTGAAGAAAAGAGGTAGACAAAAGCCAAGGCAGGATAAAGATATATTTAAAACGCTTAAAACGTTTCTGAAACGTAGCATATGACTCAGTTGAAGGAGACCTCTGCTCGTTTTAAAGGCCATTAATATGATTAAATATATGATTAATTGTTAATACTTTAATGTAAATCGAACGAAGTTAATTAATTAATAACAATAATAATAATAATATTCTTTTACGCACATATACGTTGAAAATATGTATGAAGATGAAAGGAAAGGCTTCCTAAGACTAATGAAACTTTTGAGCGAAATCCAAAATTCAGATCGATTTTGCTTTTTTCAAATGCGTTTTTGGTTCAACTTCAGTTGCTCCCATCATAACTATTAAAGTTATTCTAATTTTTACGAATAAAAAAAATTTATTACAAGGCACATTGTTTTGTTTTTTTTCAAGTAAAATATTTGTTGCGGTCAGAAATTATTGTCCAGATAGACTCTAATGTGAGTGTGTGAGTACACTTTGGAGACCTGCTTTATTATTATACCTCTAACACACCAAAGCTAATATGTCCTCTTAACCTGCTCTAAGTTGCTTTGCATGGCTATGTGTTTGCATGTGTTGATAATATATATATGTATTTACCACTGACGAAGTTACTCGAAGTATTACACGTTTAATCGATTGTATTCCATCAGCGATTTCTCAAAAGTTTCACCGCATTCCATTGGACCGGTGAAAAAAATTCAAATAGAAAGACGTCTCCTTATATCAGTGTACGGAGACAGCGCTTTCAAAATATGCCTATATTGAACGAAGGTAACTGCAACTATGCGAAGTATAAATTGGACACGTGTTACATCATATTATTATTCCGCTACATTAGGCAGTTGTGCGAAATTGTTGCATTGCCAAAGTGTCGCATTTAAAGCGCCACGAAAATAGTCCAAAAACATATCCATGTTAAAATATGGTAATGATCGACGTAACGTCACAAACTATCGGGAAGCACACAGTTGCTGCGTAGTCTCCTTCGAAGGTAGCAAATTCACAAAAAAACCCGGAAAACTACGTTTTTATTAGAACAGGTGTAGAAACAGACACAAGTTTCACTGCTGGCCTATCGTTACAAACTTACAAATGTCTAAAAGAATCGGGATAAGTGCGATTTATCCCATTACCGTTACGGAAAAGACACTCAAATGTAAAGTGAAAATATATCGCCGAATGGAATTTAACATTCGCCGAACGCTGCGATTTGGTAGCAGGCATAAATAAGTCCTCCTAATGTGGGAAAACTGCATTTATGCAGATTGGGAATAATGTGACTCACAACAGATTCATATCAAACGTGGTGTAAGATAATTTCTTTTTAATATATATATATATATATATATATATTCAGAAATAATCTTTTGGGAGGCTTTGCAAGAAAAGCATATAGGAGTAAGAATGGAAGGTGAAAACTTAAACAATATCAGATACGCAGATGACACAGTGGTGGTAGTAGAGTCATTGCCTGACCTCTAGGACTTATTAAATAGTGTCAATGAAATAATTAAAAGATACGTGTTTTCAATTAACACCGAAAAGACCCAAGATGATGATAAGTAGCAAAGAAAAATTGGACAATATACACTCAAATTATCAGGAAGAAACATTGAAAAGGTGTCTCGGTACAAATATCTAGGATGCTGAATAAATGAGAAGGCAGACCCGGATAGAGAAATAAAGATACGCATAGCGATAGCAGGAGAGATGATTTTAGTGATTGGAAGAAAGTACTAACATCTACAGACCTCAAGATATCGCTCGGGATAAATGGAAAAAAATCATCTTCATGTCGATAGCCTGAAGTCCGATGAGGATATGGCACTTTAAAGATTCTGAATTTAGGAGCAACAACGGTGGCCAGATTTAAGTTCTACCTTGGAATCGGTTTTACCGGTATAAACTAGCAAAAAATAAAATTTAACACGAGCGATAACAAAAGCTAATTTCGTTCTGCCGCAGAACGAAAGAAATAAATGTGCGTCCAATCCAAAATCCAAAATCCAAATAAACGCACCGGAGGAACAGCCTAAACAGGTTACTCACATGGTTAGTTTTTAGAAAAGTTGCCGCGTCATCTGTACAGTGGGCCAAGGCGCGGTAATTATCGCAACCGTTGAGCGGACACATTTATAGACGATATTTATCGCTGGACTGCGTAATCTGCTGTACGGTTGCGAAAGTTCCGCCGCGTGTAAAAAGCCAAATGAAACGGAGCGTGCATTGGCGATAAATTTTCGATTCGCGAACGCCGAGCAGGTAGGTAAAGTAAGTTACTCGCCGCACAACCATCCACCTCCGGCTTCGTTATGTAGAAAAATTATCCGCTGGGTAACATTGCAAATAAAATTTATTATCCACTCTGTTGACATTAGTGCACTGCTTGTTTCCAATAACAACCATCAAATGCCGGCGAAACGCCCTCCAGATCCTTTGGTAACGGCTAGAGCATCGGATTCCAGAACAAACGCCGGCCAACGCATCGATGTCTTTGTGTGCAACGCACTCAGACGCTCGGCTTTGCGACGGCGAATATAGACCGATCGACGGCAGCGCTAGCAACGCGCTATCCTATTCTGAAGTGAATAACAAATATGTCGTGCGGTAAATTATTTACATAAAAGAACCGGTGCTGACGAAATTCCGATTAAATATTACGTCCTTAAGAGTTGGCGCGCTAAATTAACAATATCCGTTTTCGCGCCAATTTCCTTGCAGCTCCGACAACTCGGTTCTCAACCGCATCTACACGATAGAGAAGTTTAATACTTTTGATAACTTCGAAAACTAAAAGGTGCCGCTATTAAAATTCTCCGTAAAGACTTTCTCTCGATTAGCCTACCAGCCGGAAATGACTTGTGATGCAAACTGAAGAACTTCATGAAGTCCCCTTTGACTGAAAATTAAATAATCCCAGAAAAGGTTTCTACAATTACATTTAATAAAAACACCTTTTTTTTTAGAGTTTTCTCCGTTTATATCGCAATTACTATTAATAACTCGGATCTATTCGGAACTTACACGTGCATGTGTTAATCTCAGTGTTTCACTGTTATCATTTGAAATACTATTATTGGTATTTCTGTTACGAACGATAGGTGGTCCGCCTCTTGAGAAGCCACTTGAAATGCATTTTTTTTCTATTTCGGACAATTAAGTTGCCGCTTGGCATTACTAGAACGACACTGAAACTGCAAAAAGTTCTTACCTTTTGTTATATTTTTTGATTGCAATGCTATCCTACCGATAGCTCAACACAATGAGGAAAAATAACCTGGGTGATTAGTGATAGTTATTTATCCCGATATTTAAAAAAAAATAATAAAAAACACTTCCGATAAAACAGTTTATAATACATTAATCCAAAAACATAAAATTATTACGATAATGAGACTAAAAAAATCATACGCGTTTGAAAGACGAGGCGACTCGTTGCTGACTAGAAAGACTTGTAACAAGGCGATTAATTTAATCACCAGACTGCGGAACATACGGATGATACGGGTAAGAAATTATTAGCCGACTCCGAATAAATTCCGTCTCAAATGTCCCCACGGAACTGATTTGGATCCCGTTGTCGCACATTGAAAATATCAAAAAACAAAAAAAAATCACTTGAGTTGGGTTAATGTCTACAGTTGAGAAACCCAACAATAAAAAAAATAATAATAAATATGCCCTCTAGTTTTTTTTTTTTTTTTTTTTTTTTTTTTACGAGTAGCTAATGCCTTTTAGGCTATTACTCATGCCCTCTAGTTCTTTCTTCGGGAATTACATAATGTTCAAAATTTTATATGGGATCCAAATATATGGTGAAGCTAAAAAAAACAGAAATCAATAAAATATGTAAAATTCAGAAAAGGTGTTTGAAACTTATACTAGCCCATGGGAAGCGAAGTGATACTACATCAACCTGGTGGAAGGAAAATAATGAAATGTCTTCCAAAATGCACTATTATTATTACAGACTACTTGAATTTAAATGCAATAACATAAAGTTACCTTCCAGACCAAAAACTTGACTAACAAGGAATCAAAGTAATACCTATTCATCCTGTAGGGGTAAATCTACGAATCGACAATACAGATGATTCAGTTCTAATTAAATTAATGAGTATCATAGTCACATAATAAACCAAAAAAAAAATTAGTAGAGTGTTGGGCACTCACGCAACGGGCATACTTGCCCAGTGAGACCCGCAACTTATTTATTAAATAAAAAAATTATAACTTTAGCTTATTTTACGGAGTGTGTAATTGTTTTTACACGCACTTAGTACATGATAAATTATCTCACCTCCGTTTCTCGCATAGTCTCCTTCCTTCTTCACTAAATCGCTTTTCTTTGGCTGCATCTCCTTTTTGTCCATTGGATCCTGAAGGTTCCCAGTATGTTTGTGATGCGAATCACGTGCTCTTCGAGTGCTCCGGTTTATCTCGAGAGCGTGAGTTACTTTATTATCATCTTTTAAAGCTTGGTCTTCCTGCTCCTTTCAATGCCTCTTATGGTTCTTTCTCTACCTATTCTCTCTGTTGTTCCTGTCGTAGGGGTGTTCCTTGATTCCATTGTCGACAGAATAAAAATATAATTTCTATTCTATTTCATGTATCTATTCCTTTTTGCTGGGCTAATGCTCTTTGGTAGCAAACCCAGGGGGGTAAAAAAAAAAAAAAAAAAAAAAAAAAGATCGTTTCTACATGAATTTCTTCTAACCCAGTGGTTCTTAACCGGTGGTCCCTGGAAGCACTCAAAGTGGTCCGCGAAGCCATCGTAAAATTTTAAAGCTATAAAAGTAGTTAACTTCATTAAAAAGAGTGCATTTCATACCCGTCTCTTCAAATAGTTGTGCTCTGATATGAACTCTGAACGCGAAACTCGGCTTTTCTATACGGAAGTGCGTCGACTTTCCAAAGGAAATATGCTGTCGGGGTTGTAAAGAGAAAGTACAAATATTATTAACTAACAAGGAGAACAACGGAGTTGTTGGATCAGTTCTGCGAGTCCAAATTTCAAATGTGTTTTGCTTATTTGGTTGATTTTTTCGGGCGACTAAATATATTGAACCTTCAATTGCAAGGATCATGAAATCTGAAGTTGCAAGGCGCAAGCAATAAATTTGCTTATGAAGATAAAATTAGTGAATTTATCACTAAAATCGAGCTATGGATCGACAAGGTCGGAAGAAAAAATGTTCCTGCGTTTGATACGCTGAATCGAATTATTGACTGACAGCGTGCTGAGATTAAAGGAGAAGTACAAAAGAACATAATACTTAATTTGAAAAATTTAAAAAGTGAATTCAATCGCTATTTTCCTGACTACTGTGAGGACGAAGGTGTTTGGATAGTGATCAACGTTTCTGAGGTGCCTGATGAAATTCAAGAAGTGATTGAAACGCAACACAATAGTAACTTGAAAGATATATTCGTGACAGGAATTAGTTTTGAAAATTTTTGGAGCCAAAAGGAAATTTCTTTTCCAAAGATTCAAGAAATTGCTGTACGTTACCGAACTTTGTTATCATCCACATATGTATGCGAGCAGGGGTTCACGACGCTTTTGATAATTAAAAGCAAGCACCGAAATCGGTTGGATGCCAGTGCCGACATGTGCTTGGCTTTGAGTAGCACTGAACCAAGGATTCAGAAGTTAATAAAAAGTATGCAGTCACAGAAATCGCATTAACTCTATTCTGTAAAATTTTCGTAACAAAAATTAAAATACTGTTGACTTTGAACAATTTTATCCATGTCTTATTTATAGACAGATAGAACAACCCTTTATTTATTTACATTTACTGTATATTACCTTCAAACAGTTGGTGGTGCATGGCAGACAGAAATTTTGTCAAATGGTACCTCATCACTTAAAGGTTAAGAACCACTGTTCTAACCGAATGCCGACTACTTCAGAATTAATATGTATACAAAACACAGAACACCTGTTTACACTGTAGAGCAATGATAAGAAAGTTAAATAGAGGAAGCGAAAGAACTAGTTTAGCCACATTTTTATCAGAAATTGACGCAGAAATAATGGACAAAGTATACATATGGAGGAAAGTTCGTAAATTAAGTAATGCAAAAACACCGTTACGTAAAATCCCACTCAAAACATAAACGATCGGGCCACTTCAAATCCGAAAATTGTAGCTAACACATCAGCTGAACAATATGTATGGATTGCATCAAACCACCACCACTCGGATGATTTTTTGTCTAATTCGAGACAATAGAAGAAACTGAGCCGATAGATGTAGATAGCGACAGTAAAGAACAGTTTAATCGAACGTTTTCCATTAGTGAATTTGAGTACTGCCGCAGGAATTAAAAAGACAGATCCGGTACCAGGTCCGGATAATAGTAGTGCAGAAGCTACCTAAAATGGCGCAAACTGTATTACGCAATATCTGTAATAGAGTTTCGGAAGAAAGATCATTTTCAAAACTTGGTCTGAAGCTATTACTCTTTATTTTAAAAAGCGGTAACAATGAATCTGCAGACCTCCTGTTGCTCTAACTTCTTATGTGGCTTGTAAATTCTTTAAAAATCTGATATTTCGCCGTTCAAGATGGCATCTGTATCATCATAAAATAATTTAGCCTTTTCAAAGCGGATTCTGACCGTTCCATTCAACACCAGATCAACTGTTCGGAAAACTAAATACATACAGCCTTTTAAAAAAGGTTACCTGTGTTCCGTATTATTTAATCTTGAAAAAACTTACGACACAACATAACGATACTACATAATAAAGAAACTACCTATTGTTGGCATACGAGGACGCAGATTCATTTTACCAGGAACTAGCGTCATTGCCTGCAGCGTCCCTCCGAGAAGATTTTCAGAGCAGCGCTGTTTCAATCTTACATCATGTGGATCGCCAATCTTCGTTCGAAGACTGCGTAAGAAAAAGAAGAAGATTTATTCGAGCGTCCCGTTCAAGTGAGGGTTAAAAGCATACTATCCACAGAATACACCATAGCTCTATCTTGCAATCAGTGACATTACTAAATACATACCTGAACCCATTAACTATAAATTATTCGCTGATGATTCGAATATGTATCCTCGAACACTTCAAACCCGTTGCATGCTTAATATATGTTACAATCAGCTGTAAACAGCTTACTAAATTGGTGTAAAACGGTGGGATTTAAATTTTCAGCAGAGAAATCCATATGCATAGACTTTAAACAGGGTGGGGTGGGGGGGGAGTAACAAATCTCCATTTATATTTTGATAAAGTCAGACTCAAGTTTGTACATACAAAAGATATTAAATTCTTAGGCGACATCACTAAATGTGCTGGAGAACGTAAACGATAAACGTTTTAGACCTCGTAGCAGCACTATGATCAAATTACATCACTCACTCATTAAATCTAATATCGACTATGGTAGTATCGTGTATTCTTCAGCGTCATCGAGCCAAGCATGGATGATAGATGCCGTTTGCGTTTTGTTGCCGAGTATGATGCTCAAAGTAGTGTACTAGTAATAGGACATGTGTTGATACTCGACGCGTATTTCAAAATCACCGGTAAAAAAATCATATCGCCATATTCCCGTTATTCCTCACCTTCCCACAAGTAGTAACCTCGTTTTTGTTTCATCTCTATTATACGTTCATCCGTTCTTTTTTTCCGACCTGCTCTGATCGAAACGGACCACGCGGTATTAACAGAATGGCTGTTATATCTGATACACAATGGACTGAAGGTTACTCTGAGGTCCCCTGATTTTGTGACGTCAGCGCGCTTCGGCTGTTTTACGAACGGACACTTCTTTCGCTTGACAGACTATATAAATCTCGATACCAATTTACGTTAAATAATTTTAATTTCCCACCACGTAGTAAAGCCAAAAATGCATTGAATAAATGCAGAAACTCTCTATTACGTCACTCGTCGGCCAAAGTAAGCCACCACACACACCCGTCAAAAAATAATGTATACGAAGCAGGTAATTTGGAAACATTTTCTATTAAAAAAACAGCGGGAACGGCACACTTGTTACGGGCTGTCCTTTTCTGTCTAATGAAATAAAAAGCAATACCTTCTATCAATTCATTTGTTATCGCGAGGATAAAAGTTTTTTAATGCGGAAGAGAAGCGTCGTTCGTTTTTGTAAATGTGTTCGTTTTTCAAAAAATTCTAAGCTGACATTTATTATCTTCTCTGAAATAACGCTTACATTAAGCTTTATGAACTGGAAAAGTCAATTTATTCGTGAATAATCTCGGATTCATAGCATTTCCGTCATCTCCCTTTTATATCCAACTTCTATAACTGACGATTATTTACTAGCTGATTTATTTTATTTCATATTTTTAAAAATAATAAAATATTAAATTTATCTAATCGGAATATACATTTAAAACGAAAAACGTAGTTATCGAACTTTTCAAAAATTACTCAACAGTGTACGCAAAAACAAGACATTACTGCTACTATTATATGTAGATTTTGTAGAAGACCATTTTCCTTTTTTTTTTCTTTTTTTTCCATATTTATCCTGTCGCTGGCTGTAACCCAACAACTGGAAAGATTAGTGAATTTAAATTGACGGAGATCAGTGATGGAGAGTAGAAAAGAATGAAGATTGTACATCTCGAACAGGAAAACTCAGAACCAAAATTTTGGACTACAAAAGAGAACACGTTCAATAGCGAGCAAAAGGCATTCAATAAAAATACGATTCGCATCGCATATGAAAAGAGCGGCATAATTATGAAGGGGGCAATCAGGGGAAGAAGGCAGAGAAAATCGTTAGCGAAAAGAGGGGAAAAGAGGATGGTTAAATTGAATCTAATTAAGGAATAACCGTGGAACTTTGCTGGCTGCATACACTTTACCACAGTTGCTTTTCCGACATGTGTTTAGCTTGCTTTCAAGCAGTTATCGAAGAAATGTTTATAGTAAATTTGAAATAGAATACAAATACAACAAACAAATTTAAAATGTATAAACGATATGTACTGATTAGAAACATTTTCAAGCATAGCCCATCATCGACTTTAGAGAATGACAAGCTAGAACGTACTACGAAACTAACTTTTATGAAATCGATATACTGTATGTATATGCCTGTTGCAGTACACATCCGCCTTTTTAATTTAGAACAGTAGCACACATATGACGTGATGATGGGTAATTTACTACGTTGTATGATAAATAAATACGAACACTAATTTAATTTTTGAACTATACATTGTTTCCCCAGTTTGTATTCGTCTGTAATTGAAGTATCAAGACAAGACATCCACTATCTTATGCAGATCTGTAGCAACATTATTTACACTTCTTACTATAGTCAGAATATCTATACCGGTCAACCTTTGCAGGGCTTTTCCCAGTCTCGTAATAATACGTTGTTATTTAGTAAAAACTGAATTACATGTATAAAAAATTGTTGACTTGCATCAAGACTATGATATTGACAAGGTATACATATCTCCGGTTTAACCATTCATAATATAATTGTCTTCTAGTGAGTCAATGTGCAATTTAATTAGTAAATGGTAATTGCCTGTTCCAAGGCCGTGTACACGGAGAGGTTAACCCCCTCCCCTCCCCGGTGAGAACTGAAATAGTTCTTATAAACGCAAAAAAATCGAAAATTTAAAATAAATATTGATGGTTTTTTAAGGTGTTTTTAGCTTTAAAAGAAAAAATATGCTCCATATTTTTAGGTACTTTATCAATATTTTATGCAAATTTTTTTATTACGAGTATAATCGATAACATACGTAATTTTTATTAATGTGTTTATACCGGGTAATTCATTTATGTTAATTATTAATATATAAATCAAAATAATTGAAATCATTAATAGTATGAATATTAGTAAAAAATTTATTGTTATTTATAAAATAAATATGAGAAGAAAATGTTCAATCTCAAAATTCTGGGCACGGGCCTGGCCTGTTCGATTGAACAAAAATTTTATGTTGCATTTAAGTTTTACTATTTGGCAAAATACTTGTAATTATACAAATAAATGTTTATCATTTTTTCATTTGAAAGTTAGCTATTAGTTTTTTTGTCGATAATAACGCAACATCGAAAAAGGGAGATAAATGTGGTAGTTAAGAACGTATAAAATGTAATGATAATAAATTACTTCGGAAAGAGACTGGAGGGATATATGCGTTATTATATCTGTTAATTACACATATTGTTTACGTTTATTGTACAGTAAGTAAAATTTAAATACATCACTATAAACAATTATTTAACTTTTTTATTACATACCCGACGCGTTTCGAAGACAAAGCTTCATGATCACGGGAGTTATTATAATACTATAAATTTAACGAAGACATTGACTGAATATCAAAAAAAATAACGGATTTAAGTCGATAATAAAAGTCAATTATTGCACAATTAAATACAAATTACGAAAAATGACTATTAAAAATTTTAATTTAAATATTTAAAAATTTAAAAAAAAAATTAAGCAATGTTTACAAAACAATATAAAAATTTTATTAAAAATATTATAAAAAACGTGTATTACAGAAATTATATTTTAAAAATATTAAAAACAGCCGACAAGGTTTCGGAGTGACTTACATAGAATCATGCCATTCAAATATAAAGAAGTACGAATATAAAAATTAAATCAAATACCGATTACATAAGAAAATAAACGGTTATTAATTATAAAAAATAAAATATTGTTTAAAATTTAAAATTTAAATATTGAATATCAGATCATCCGTATTTGGATAATTATGGTTGATGCAGTTGTTTTTAAATTTGTTAATTGTAATAGCTCGCAACAAAATTTAATATTTTATAATAATTTATGTATTTTAAAATTTCTAAATCCCTATTAATGTTAAAAGTTAATGTATCTTTATTATTGATAATACGTTCAGCTTTAGTGGATCTATCTATGTAACCATATTTTATTGCATATATATGTTCCTTATATCTTATTTTAAAATTTTTCCCGGTTTATCCAATATATATATATATATATATTGGCATATATTACAAGTTACTTCATAAATTCCAGCTTGATTAAATTTATTATTATTATCATTGTTAATGTTGTTAATATTAATTACTTTTTATTACTGGAAGTGTATGAGATTCTAAATAACGAATTAAATGTATTAGTTATTTTATATGTGTTGAGGTTATAACTCCCGTGATCATGAGAGGCTTTGTTTTCGAAACGCGTCGGATATTTATAAAAAAATTAAATAAAAGTTTATAGTGGTGTATTTAAATTTTACTTACTGTACAATATATGTATTAACTAATACTGAGAAATGCTTGTCTATTTCTCACACTACACTGCTTCAACCATATTTTTCTACTCTTTCATAATCCTATTTTCTTTTTCATTTGTATGTACTTTCGCTAGTTTCATGATGCTCGTCAACATTTTGAAGTTTATAGGCCATGTATAAAATATGTGTCTTTAGAATTCCACTTCTCTAATTATGTTAAGTATAAACGTATTTATGCATTTTGTATTCATAGAGTTAGTTATTAATAAAAAAAAAAAAACAAAAGGTAATTTTTGGAGATAACTCCTCATTTTTCTTCAAACTAAGTAGACCATTTTTTATTGCCCTCCAGTGGAGCAAAATTAGTTTTAGGCAAGGTTACTGCAATTTGATTATTTTCTTTAGTTCGCCTTTTTTTTACTTCTCTTCGTACTTCAGTGTAATACATAATTCTGGACATGATTATGAAACTGTACAGTTTTTTAAAGTGCATGTTCGGCCATCATCTATATACTGCCATAGGGAAATTTCAGGATCTATAACATTAGATTCTTTCATTGAAGTAGACAAAATTTGTTTATTTTCCGGCCGTATCGAGGAAAATTTTTACTAGCCTTTAATATTAAAATGAAATGACAATATGGACGCTGTTGTAATTGTACACTGCAACTACTCGTGTGTGTGATTAATCAGCGCTTTTATTCAACGAAATTATAGAGACGGTATTGAAACTTTCAGACGTACGCTGCGCACTTAGTATCCTTATATGACGGTACCGTTTAGGACTTCTTCAGTATCTGGTTATTATTCTTATTGTTAGATTTTGAGCATCGCGACCAGTTCTATTTGTACATATCGGTGGAAGTATTCTACGCGCAACGCGGGTAATGCGTGCCGGAAAGTATGAAATGCTCTACGGGTAGTTTTATAAAATACGTAGCGAAAAAGCGACAGAAAGACAATGGAATTCTCGATTGGAAGGTTTCATATTGTTAGAACGAATGTTGATACTTTTCGGGAACGTCATTTATAACGGTTCATTATAGACAATCAACTCGGATAATAGAGGAAAAAAATAAAGAACTTCCTTTTAGTTTCCATAGTTAATTGTAGAATTTTTTTTTTTTTTTTTCTTTTTTTTTTACGAGTAGTTAATGCCTATAATTACTCGATTTAAAATTCTTAAATACTATTAATAATAAAATGTGTAAAAGCCCGAAGGTTGTCCACACCGAGAACACCTGAGCTCAGTTGATTATACTTCTGGCAGGTCAAAGTGATGGACCGTTAGCGGTGCGTGGCAAATGTCACATATGGGTGGTGGCTGGCCATTCAGCAGATATAAATGTGTAATTCATGTGTGGCCAAGGTATATTCTGTTAACAGCTGTTTTCGGTGAGCAGACATTACCAATGATTAACGACCATTCCTCCACGCTTTTCTTTGTATTTCCAAGTATACTTGGCCAAGCCTGGAACCACTGATGATTCCACGAGTGCAAGATTTCCTGAATGTACCACTGATTTTGTAAATAAAATGTATTTCTTTATTCAGTGTAACAATGATAAATAGAATTTTATTTTGCTAAACGTTCATCCCGCTGGTATATGTTTAAAAAATTATAACAAATTCTAATTGGCCTATTAATTGTGCTTTATTTTACGCGGGAGAATTTTACTCGAGACCGCTGTCGCTGTTTTTATTTTCTTTCCGCGGATCTTCTTCAGTCTCAATTTTCTCCTTCTACATATCGGAAACAAATTCCTCTAAATTTTTAACGTTTAAGAATTCACGCGAGAAACCCAGTTATTTCAGCAATAAAAGTCTCCGGTAAAATGTCACGCAATAGTTCAATGAATGTTCAATACAACTGCTTAATGTTAGACTTGAAGTGTGGTCAAGTAGTGCTGATATTGTTACATTTAAAGGATTAGCCAATATTGTGAAATCCCGAAAATGCCGTAAAAGATATCCTTCATGAAGTAAGTATGTATAACGTTGTTTGTTTTGTTTTTGACTATCCCTCGAAAGAGTTTAAGCTGTCGAGTCACTTTCGAATCTTTTAAAATTTTGGCTACTCGCGCCAAAAAATACTTTTTTAGTTCTTGCGAAAAATGTTTTCAGTGAAAACAGGAATTTTATTTCTTTCGAAGGATATTTTAAATAAGTTAACAACTTGCTTCATAACTGCAGTCAGTCTCTTACGCCTAAGGCCTAATTAAAGGCAAATTCAGCCGGTCCAAACTCTACTTAAAACGATTAAAGAATCTGCATGAAACATTTTTCCACTTTCACATCAAGTCGTGACGCTACAGAATTAAGTTAAAACGAAAAAAAATATACTACTGATGAAATTTCATTTTCAATGTCGAACCGGTATTTTTTAGCTTTCTTCTATTCTTCAATTTCCCGCCTACAGCTAATTCTTTTTATGCCCGTTAGTAATATTCTATATTGTTCCTTTTTACGTTTTAACCCCATCTTATAGCAACATAGGTAGGAAATTTTTCAAGGGAAGAAGGCCGAGTTAAAACTTACATAGTATAATGGAAAAAAACATTATTATTATAACCATTAAAAAACTAGTGTTCTAAATATATATATTAATATATATATTAAAATATATTAAAATATATTAATATATATATATATATATATATTTCATACCGCGGGAGACGCACAAATAAGACCCACGGGCTGCGAATTGCACAGGCCAAGTTTGAACGGAAAGTCATGATGTTCAATTGAAAAAGAATGATGATTATACTAAGAACATAATTTTAATCTAAAATTTTAAAAGGTTTCTCCTCTTTTTTTTTTTTTTAGTAAAAATAACATTTGAAGTAATGGTAACATATTTTAGCTGGTTGGTGTTGAAAATAGAGTTATATAAACGTAACCGATAACGAATCAAAGAACTTTATGGGTGAAAAATGGACGACGAAAATAATATCCTTCTCGATTGAATACCGAATTTCTGTGTTAGATGAGACAATTCATCAGAATCAGTGTCTAGTAGAACTTTCAACGATAAAACAAGCCAGGTAATAGCACTTGCTGCCCACTTTACAAACGCGGCTTATTACCTGTAGCGTGGTAGCATGCGCTGCTTTTAAGAAAATGAACAAAATGGAGCCGTCGACGGAAGGATGTGAAGAATTCAGCGAATGAGTGTGTTAGCTATGTAGAGTTTTTTTTTTTTTTTTGCCAATTATCCAAATTGATATTTCTCACACGTTTTCACTGAAGATTGGCAATCTAAACGGCTTTCATTCTGCTTTCTTCCATCACAGCTCTGAAAAATTCAGGCGAGTTCCGTACATTTTCCTAAATCCGTCATCCATGAATTTTACTAAATCTTTAAAATTTCCATATTATTAGTTTTAATAAACTATACTTTTCTCCAACTCCTCCTCCTATTATTAGTAGCCGTCAATCCATTTAATTTTACCGATAAACTGTAATATTAAAACAGGTAAATATAATTGAAAATAAAAATAAGAAAAAGCGGAAAATTATTTAAGACTGCTAACCACAGAATTTAGGGATTCCTTCAACCTCACCCATTTAAGTTCGAGCCACTTTCCTAAAACGACTACAACGATTTTATTATATCGTCTTCCTATTTTACTTCTTAACCTACTACCTTTTTTCCGTTTATAAACTATCCGCAGTTTGCTGTTATCTCGCATTACTTAATTCTGCTCAATACCGTCTAATCTAATTTTATCTTTAATTCTTATAATGGCCAGGTAAAATCTTTTTTTTTTTTTTTTTTTTTTTTTTGGGCTCGTCAACCGGGGACCTTTACCCAGCAACAATTAAGAAAGGAAAGAGTCAATTATATCTTGATACGGTCAGATATTGTTAAAAGAAAGGAATAAATAATAGGAATAATCTGCGGAGAGGAGAAAGATAGAATGTGGCGCAATATGGAGTAGGAAGTCAAGTCGCAGCAGACTGAAGTAGAAAGCAGAACATTCAGCAGAAAGAGATGGGCATTTAATAAACACATGGTCAGCATCGCAAACATATTCTTCGTTCGGGTGGAGAGGACAATATGGAGAGGTAGCCAATGAAAAACGAAAACGGGAGGAAGAGAATAAAGTATGGTTCAAGAGAGCAAGCGAATAATGGAGACAACAACAGAACGACAAAGTGAAGGAAACAAAGAGAACCATAGGTTAACACTAGGTTGAGCAGACAGATGAAATGAGTATAATTATTAGAGAAAGAGGAAATGTACACATCCGATACCAAAGTCTGAGATGAAAACCTTTGCACAGCGGAAGGAGATTAGACGATGGGATTTTTCAAAAGAAGAAGGGGGAGGAGGCAGCAGTCCGAGCCGAGTTCGCCGCTTCATTACCGAAGATTCCCGAATGACTAGGCACCCACAGCAAATCAATTTCATTATAACACTTACTAAATTAGCTAAATATATTTACTTCCTCAATAGTAATTCGTTCGCTGTGATCCATTCTGCCGGGAATTCCTGAACTAGCGTTTTCTATGTTTCTTCTATAACGTGTATTGAAAAGGGTCGATGTTTGCTTCGTTCATAAAAATCTAGCTCGCATGAACGCAAAAAGTTAAGTGTGAAATCCGGGCTCTTAAATTCCACTTATTTTAGGCGCTTCTTCATACTTATAAAATCTTGGCTAGTTCTTCGACTCTGGGGCCATCCATTTTTAGTAGTATGTATTTCTATTATTATTTTTTATGGTTCTTTTCAGGAACTATAGCTCTAAAGATTTTTTCCCGAAGATACGTCTCTCAGCCCTAACAGAAATTTACAAATATACACCATCGATTCTCGGTTTTGGTTACGAAAATCTTTCCCAGTTGATCGTTATTTTGCGTAAATCTGCACACTGTCATCCTAGGTTGTTCATTAATTTTTTCCATTTACTTTTGTTTCAAAGTTTTCCACCAAAAGTGGTTTCAGCGCAGCTTGACAGAACGCATTTCTGCTTTATTGTTTCTCCAAGTGTTATTTCTTCTATCATTAATTTTCCATGCCTTCCGCCGGCAAATGTCTTACAGCAGTCGCCCAAGAGCACGCACGTATATACGCATCTTTAGGTTGGCGTGTTTAATAAAAATAATTGCTTCCTACGTGTTATATATATATATATATATATTCCGGAGCCTAAATTATCCAACACATTGTACATAAATTTTTTGGAAATTTCTGCATGTGGCATTAAATTTACCGATCGATTTTCACGGCAGAGTATTGATTAATTTTTAAGGTTTTTTTTTAGACAACGGAATATAATAGTTGCCCTCGGCCAATCAGAAGATATTTTTCTTGTTTTATAATTGAAAATATCGCCGGAAAATTTATTACTACACCGCGCATTTTTGCTGATAATTTCAAAATTTAGCATACTTTGTATTTTAACAGCAGGAAGGATGTGTTTGGCTCATCACGATGTCAAGTCTGCTTTCGTTTATTTTCGTCCCCGTTACAGGCAGTGCGTGAGATCCGTATAAAATTCTTCCGTGGGAATTCTCCTCAATCGACTGTTTCAATCTAATCATATTCAATGTTAAAAATTGCATCTAACGTAATGGATATTTTCCGGTTTTTTTTTGGTTTTTTAATGATTACGGCTTCACTGACGAATGAAAAATATTGACGAACATTTCATTAAATGCAAATTTAGGCCGGCGAAATTAAAATCGATAAAAACTACTGATTAACTCAAAATTAAATAACTAATTCGATAATTAAATACAAATAAAAATTAAATAGGTACGTGTTTTTATGAAAATGTGAAATCGATCGTTTAGTTATTGAGAGCGCTATTATAAACTTATTCGTTTGATTTTTTTTGAAATTGTTTTTACGGCATATATTTAATAAAATAATTTAAAAAAGCACCGACTTCCGGATTTATTCTTAAGTATTTCATAAAAATGCATTAAAAAGTAAAAAATAATTAAATATAACGTATTTTTAGTTTTATTCGAGTAAACACCCTATATTGTTAGCTGATCGTATAGGCCGAAAACGTTTCCTTAAATTGAGGTATTTATTTTAATTTATTAAAGTAATTTAACGCTTAATTTTATTCGCTAATCAGGGGTATTTATTTATTTTTAAATTTAAAAATCGATAAAAAAATATAATAGTTCGGTCTATATTATAATTCTTAAACGACATTAACTTTTTGTAGTCAGCCTAAATTCAAATTGCAATAAGGAGAAACTGTATTGAGCATGGTAATTTCGTTTTCCACAAGCTAAGTATTGGAAATTATTGTCGCAATTTTTTTTAGTGTAAATATTTTTTTAGTAAAAGTAAAATAAGTCCCATACCCTTGATAGGACGTCGGGCGTTGTATAATGTTCGAATTCCATCAGTAACGAGCATTTGTTGCAGTTCGAATTGGGATTCTAACAGGTATTATTGTTGTTTAGCAATAATATCACCAGTAAGTACAACACTTTGACATAACTCGTATCTTTTATCCGATAATTTTACTTTTTAGCGTTTTTTTTTTTTTTATTATTATTTTTTTTTCGATAAACTTTGAAGTCAGTATTTAAAAAAAAAATAAAAATAAAAAAAGAAATACTATTTTTAACACGGATTTTTTTACGGTTGGTGGTTATTCCCCAAAATGCGTACGTCACGCAAAAGCGTTACCCTTATTTACAACTCCACTGCAGTAAACATATTTTATTCAATCAGTGATCAACACAGTTTGAGTTTAGGTTTTTACTGAAATAGTATACGCACCATCCGAAAATCCGTGATACAACGTACTTCTATATCGAAAGGGTACGGAAGTATTGTTTTTCTCTTTTTGTCTCAGTCCCTTCCGAAAATTTTCAAATAACAACTGGTTCCAATGGAACTGAAAACGAATCTAACCAATAGTGCATTAAAATATTCAGCGGTACTACAGACTTTTTGTTACAAACGAAGTGTTGCGTTCATTTTTAAATCTCGAATCGGTATTTTCTTTTTTCAAGGAAGCAATTTTATTTTACAATTTTTAGTGTAAGCCTAGTTTCGAATGCAGTTTAAAATTATATTGTGTACTATATAATAAAGCTCTATTGGTTTAATAATAGAAGGTAGTACAAATTCCTTCAATGAAGAACTTGTAAATCGCGCTTTTCAGGGGTTATAAAATTACATATATATATTCGAATCTATAGAGTTTCACCGGAAATTAAATTGGTAATTATTCGAGTTTATCGCTCCTTTGATGTTTACACTTTTTTCTAGAAATTTTAAAATTTTGAGGTGTATATTTTTTTCCCATATCGTAATGATTAAATAAAAAGGAAGTACAACTCCAAAGGAACTTACTTTTTTTTTAACGTTATTTTATGACTACTGAATCAGTTCTTATCGTATAGGACTATAATTGACCGATACAATTTCTAATTAATTAAGGATAATATTAGGATCACTCCGTATAATCAAAAGTTATACTGAGGCCCGTATCTGAGGGGGATTTTCAAAGTTCACCCCCCCCCCAAATGTCTGCGAAATAATAACTGCTTCAATTAAATGGACCTAAACTCGGAATTAATTTATTTCTTTTCAATTTTTGACAAAAGAAAAGAAAATTAAAATTTTTAAGAATTCTATGGAAACGACTATTTTTTATTTGTTTTTGTTGTAGTGTTCAGATATTGCATATACAATAATTGACTACAAGGCTTTAGTGTACTATTTATAAATAAATATATTTCATAATAATACACACACACACACACACACACACAGATATATTTATAAAAAGATTTCCGTAACCCCTCCTGAAATGTAGGTCTCAGAAAAAGAAAAAAAAAATCTGGTCCAGATACGGCCGTGATACTGAGTAATGGTCAAGACCGTAATAGTATTTCTGTTAGTGATGATCTCGTAAACGGCGCTACGAAGCTTTCAAATCCGGGTTTTTATTAAAATCTGCGCTTATCCGTGATAATTAACATTGATAAAATTTAAATTTTTTGTCTAGCTCTATTAAAAATCGCCTGTTTCACACATCAACGTTGGTAAATTTCAGTCAATCACATTCGTTATATATACTTAATTTCAAAAATTCTCTAAGAGTCCTATTTTTCTTAACGTTCATTTCTGAGTTATCTGTTTCCACTGATATACTCAACAACGTACTGCATCACACCAGCATAGGCGCCGGAAGTGAACGGAGAATCATAAAAATCGGTCTAAATAACCAAAAGTTATGTGTAAACAAACCTGAAAAAAACAATACGCGACGAACACATAATAATAATAATAACCATTTTCTTTTGAAATCGCTAAAAATAATATCATAACTGTGGTTATAAGTGTAATATGGTGTCTGAGGTGTTTATATACGTAGTAATCGAAATACACACTGTAATAATGATGACAATAAATCGATTTATTTCGAAAAAAATTAAAGTTCCTTAGATCTTTCTTAGATCTTTATTCTTTCAGCCTGGTTCGTATTATATTTAACTCATTTTTATTAGACTTCTCGCTAGTTTATGTTATAAATCCCGCGTCCGAGCACTCTAAAAAAAACAATAGAAAGAGACGGTTAATTTCATATCCGTTCAAAGCTGAATATTGACACATCGTTCCGCGTTAGTGCGAAACTTACCGCATAAAGAACACCGCACAAGTGCTAACTTGAGAACGATTTTCGAGCTTCCATTCCGATGCCTACAGAGAAAGCGAATATGGTGCAAGTCAGACGCCGGCGGTCGAATCGCTTTTTGTTAATGTGTATCAGCCTTTAACGAGCGGAACATGTCGGCAAAGTTTCTCAGTAGATCGAACGTTGAAAAGCGCCTACAGCGTTCCTCCTTTGCACAAGTGATAACGACAACGGTAAAGCCTCACTAATCTGTTAGATTCCTCTATTTCCGACGACTTTTTTGACGTTCTATAGACACCTCTTTTGTTCTGCTAACGCCTCATATTTTCTTAGTTTGTTTACCCTCCGTTACCATCAGACATAGTGCGGAAGTTCGAACGCTGCCAGACTGATCTGCCAATTCCGCGATAACGGCTGCTATTCTTAATTTCCTTTGTTCGACAATAAGCGAAGCGAGTGGTACCCTTGTTGTCAAGCGTAGCTTCCGGAATTAAGTTCTTTTCGTAGTAAACACAGTCCGAATACCGAGTTCCTTTTAACTGAGCCGCGTTTACATTCCCAAATTTCTCCGGTGTACTTAATTTCAGATTTATGTTACTGATTTGAATGCGAGACAAGTCTCGAACATAGGCGACACTAACTCAATACGAACACTTCACCGCATATACATGGGAAAAATGATAGAGCAAAGTCTTCTCACTTATTTCGTACTGATGAGCCAAAAGCTCAGTTATTTCATAGGAAATATCCCTCATGGAGAAGATCAAAGTGTTCGGTAGTAGTATATTAGTGCGCCGGCTTGCTGCGGATGTTAATTTGTCAAAAGTTCGTAACAATTTTTGAAATAGTCGAAATTTGTTGTTTTTCTTTTATTTTTTTTTAGTCTAAAATTCAGCTTTGAAATCCCATTTCCTTGGAAATGGTATTCAAATTAAAATAGCACTTTTGGAGGAGAATTTAATTAAATGAAATTACATTTAAAGAAAAATATTTATTAAATTCTACGATTTTGTCTTTCTTTTTTTTTTTTTTTTTTTTTTAGCACAACAACTATAAACATTATAACTCAGCGCGAATGAATGTTTATTGTATACTTTCAATATGAGGCTGTTTGAACAGGTCCTGTCGGAACGAAACACCCACTGCCTCACTTCCGCGCGGTAGTAATTCTGTTTCTACGACATTACGCTCGGTGATTAAAGAAAGGTCGAGCAAATTTTATACAGAGCAGAATAGATACACAGGTGAACACACAAATGAACATTTTACGCATATATCGCAAACGTACTTTCAAATATTTACTAATATAATTAACAGGGCCTGCTCTTATTGATCTTTTTTTCAATCTATCAGACACCGTGAAATCCACAATAAAAAGGGGCGTAAGCTATATCATCGGCTAGTTCTGATAAGTTCTAGTCCCAGAAGATGTTAGCTGTGTTTTTCATAGTGTTTAAGATATCTATCGCAGTATAATGCAGCAGTATACTAGCGAGCACCTTGTAAACATGTATTACAAATTTTATGATCTAAGAAAACATAAACGTCTTTTTATGCATATACTAATTTTTTACATTTAAAAGCGACCAAAAATATGCACGTCTAAAGATAAATAAATATTTCCCCTTTAAAACTTTCACTATACCCATACATTTCATGCTTCCGATATTGCTTAATTACTCTCTTATAAGTGGCATTAAAACCAGTCGTAGCGAAACTCCGAATTTATTTCGACAATTCTAATGTCATTCCTTTTCTTTTCAGGATGCATATGTTCGGTATTTTTCAACGTTGATTGTCATTGTTTCTCCATCCTTGATGTATAGGGTTATTCCTTGCTAATTGCTGCTATGTACACGTGTTGATGGGTAATCGTCTACTATCGGCAAGCCCAGCGAAAAACCCAAACAAGAAAAAAAAAGAAAAAAAATTGTACGATTCCTCTTATTTTTTCTTTTATCATCTCATTCCCGAGACACAACAGGCAAACACGTCGAACGATATTTTCTTTCACCCGCTAAAATTACTCGGGCTTTGTTTAGTTTTGTAACAATTTCACTTCCATTAACTAATTTTTAATATTACACAGTCTATACAGATTTTTCCACATCGGTTATATACATAAATCCCTGGAATCCGAATCGTAATATTGGGAAACAATCATAATATTGTTTTCCGCGCGAAAGTTTGAAACGGGGACGATATTGAATTCCGATTTTCTTCAAATTTTTCGAAACTTCTCCTAATAGACACAAGCTGCTTGTTTCTGTAATACGCACTCTAATTTTGAATTAAAAACTTCAATAACGTATTTTCACAAGAAAAATACCCTCTAGAGTGCGCGTAAGGAATCTAGTTGTCGGTTTTTTTTTTGTTTTTTTTTTATATATAAGCTTGCGAACCAAGGACCGTCACTCAGAAACAATTAAAGAATGAAAAGAGAAAGTTATATAATAAGACAATCAGATATCGGTAACAGGAAGTGTTAGCAGGAATGATAATAATTGTATTCGGGAAAGACAATAACGGGAAAAATAAGGAGCAGGAGCCCAAACCTAAGCAAATGGGAGTACAGAGTCAAACGCTCCACCGAAAGAGATAAACACTTAACAAACACGTGATCAGCGTCACAAATAACCGCATCATTTGAATGATAATATGGGAAAGAGGCTAATGCGAAAGCCAAAGTGAGGGCAGTACGAAATTATTAAAACGTAGGCGAATAATAAAAACAACAAGAGAGTGTCGAAGCGGGAAAAAAAACAAAAAAACAGAAGGAACCACGGATTAGAAGGAAGACACCGGAGGTTGAACAGGTAGATAAAAGAAATAATAACTAGAAAAAGAAGAACATTCGACCAAAATCTTAGAAGTTCTTACATAGCGGCAAGAGATTAGAAGATGGGATTTTTTTGAAGAAGACGGAAACAGCAGCAGCCACCTGAGCCAAAGAATCACGATGATCAGGAAATGGCCAGGAACCCATATCAAATATCGGTAAAAGAAAAAATCCGAATGAGGGAGAATAATAATGTTACAGGAATGATCGGGAGAGGAGAAGGGATGGCCCGAAAGAGCACTCATGGGAAATGATTAGGAATGGGAAGAAAAACGATTAAAGGAAATAAAAATAACGAAGCGTAAAATAGCCGTTAACTCGGTCGTAAATATTGAACAGAAAAATGACAAAAAGATTCTAATCTGGAAGAATAAACGAAGCACCAACGCCAGCAGAAGAATCATCCGTGAAAATGGTTACATGAGAAGGAAAGAAGGTGTAAAATTCCTGCTTAATTACCGTTGCAAGGAGAGATTTCGAAAGTGCAGCCAAAATAAAATACTCTGAGAGAATGGCAGAGATCACTAAAGTTGAAAGTAGAAGCGGCAGGAAATTGTTTAGAGCCAAAGTGAACTAAGACGGAGAGAAAAAGAGATAGCACAGAAATTTTCTTTACTTCCTGGGGGGGGGGGGGTATTACGTAATATTAAAAAAAAAAAAAAAAAAAAAGGTCTCTGGCTCCAGAATATGATTATTAATAAATTTATTTTACGTTGCAATTTCAACTTCTTTCCTTTGAATTTGTTTTGGTATATAGGAAGTATTGTAGAAAACCAGTTTCGGAATTTCCGATACTTGTAATTTTTTTGCTATCTTCAATTTTTAAATCGCGTTTATTTAATTGCTATTGCCATTAAACGGGATATCTTCATTTTTTTTCTTCGGATTATTATGGTTTTCGATTTGTTCATTTAAATTTAAATGTTAAAAATATGTTTTCATTTTAGCAGAAACATTTAATACAGCGCTGATACGAACGTTAAATATATCAAATCACCCGCAAAATTACGCGTATGCAGAGCAATTAGCAGATACGACAGTTTACACGCATCTCAAGATTTGTCTATAGATGGCGTCGAAATTCGAATTCTTTAAAAAGCATTTTTGATTTTTTTAGGCATGTACATTTGTGATTAAATGAATTTTACGCCACATTAAACGTTCATTATAGTAATCCGAACCTTACCGGTGTTTTACCTTGTTGTTCAAGCAGGTGTTTAGAAACGTAACTGACGTAAACGATTTCACGTTTTCGATAAAGTCTTTATCGTTTTAACAATTAACTGATTTCGCCATGACGGATCGTAATGCACCAAGGCTGTCTTTACTACTGACGAGTGCAGAACTAACGCGACTTACTTTTCAATCTTATCCTCAGGTAAAAAAATTCTGCAAAAACCTTTTTTCCTCTTAATTGCATCATACTGAGATAAACGGACCAGTCGATTTGCTCAACAGGCGTAATCAACTATCTCAGTTGAAAAGGAAAAACAGAAAACAAAGTGTGATATTCACATCGAAGGAAAGAAGAAGAATTATCGCAGTTGCAGAAAATAATCACATCTCATTTCGGCATCGATACTTTACGTAGCAAGTAAATATAGATGAGTGAAGAATAAAGTTCACCGGTCGCGATCGATTTTGAATCTGCCGCCGAAAAACGAAACAAAGGCGCAGTAATTGGCACGAATTCGGCCCGATGCTAATGAACGAGAATCCGTTTTTGAGCTTACTCGGTAGCATATTTTCCGTAAAAACTTATAGAAATATTTTCGTTCGAATCACTCTTTTTCATTAACCGATAGCGATCCGAGAACAACTTATCCGCGTTTAGTTCTTTTTGTTTTTTTGTTCGCCTTGGATGTGTGTGATCGTGATTCCGATGTGAGTGTTATCGAGATTTTCTTTATTTCAAACATTTCGAAATTCGACCTACAAAACGGCCTATTGGACCACAAATTCTCCACATTCAGTCCGTTTTACTTCCGATTTCATATAGAAAAGAGAAGTTAAATAATTTCATTGAAGAATGTACAAGAAAACTGTAAAAAGAAAAACCGCGCTACTAAGACGGAAAAGTTTTAGCTGAAACCATAATAACACGTTCATCAGTATGAAGTTTGGTGCACATTGCAACTGTGGTCTAAAACTTTGTCGATTTCCTCAACTGGTAACGGTGGTAAGAGAAAAATGCGGTACATTTCTATACAGACGGATGCGATCGGCTCGGAATCTATCTTACCGTCCACCACCACCATTCCGGAGTCTGGACTGTATGGAATCTTTTAATGCGACTGTGTGACACTTTCCGAATACGATCAGACTGACCGCTAAAGTTGAATGATGCCACAAGTCGGGATATAAACTATGCCGGAATGGATTCCGATATTGTTATCCGATGTGATTTCGTTGCATTTTGCGTTTGCTATTTCGCACGTGCATTTTTTTACAAAGAAAAATCGAACCGATGAACGAAAAGCGTGATAAAGACTATCGCTTATTTCTCCTTGAAATATTTCGATGCTAAATAAATATTTCAAAGAATCATACCGGATTACGAGCTGTTTACCCAGCAGCGTAAATAATCTTTATTGCCCGGGTTGTTCTTCCATCGACGGTCAACCAATTCACTTATATTGAAACCTATAGTCTGTTTTTCTGGTTAAAAAGTACGGCTAATCCACTGCTCATGACTGATAAACAAACAGCTTGCAAAAGTTTTTCTACGCTGTCATGTACTATTTTTGGGATTATCATTTCTTCGCTATCAAGTGTTGTAGTTGAGAAAGTATGGACTTTAATGTCGAAAAAAAGAAATATCAAAGAGATATTTCTTTTCGTATAATATTGGCTAGACGAGAATGTTGAGCGTAACTGTTAAAGCAGCATCTCATTTTCTTGATGTTCTCTCCAAGTTATAGCGTAGACCGTATTACAAAATGATTGTAGCTTTCGAACATATGTTGCACATGAATTTTTAAGAAATCGTCACGATACTTAAAACTTGATCTTTGCACGCAAAATCGATTCGATAAATTATTTGCTAATTCAGTTGCTTTCCTTTCTCGCTCAGCCCATTGTACGTAGTATAGCAGACTCCGTCTTCCAACGTAGCTGGCAGATCACTCTGGGGCTTAATTATTTTTGTTATTGAAAATTGAAAAAAAAATTCTGTGGATCCCTGGTGGCTATGCTGGAATTGAGGATAATAAGGTGGCTGATTCCTTGGCTCGCTAAAGAGCTTTCAATGGACATGCTCTTCATAAATTTCCCGCTTACAATATTAATCATATTTCCAGACAGTTCCATATTACATTATGGAATGATATTTATTTTTCCCCGTTTCTCCAATCCGAGAATTCCTTTTATCTTTCCGTCCAGTCTTTTACCTTCTCTGACTAGTTGGTTTGACAAGTTCCCTTCTCTTTGTCGTCGCCTGATCACTGCCAAATGTCGTCTTCGTTCGGTCATACCTTTCTCCCTTCGTCACTTCTTTTTCATTTTTCCCTCGCCTATTCTCCGCAGTGTCCTCTTCACCCAGAAGATTCCTTTTTTTCTCTGTGATTTCAATCGTGTCTTCTTCGAATGTTCCTCACTTTCTACAGAACGTTCTCTCTTTTATTCTCAGCTTTTGGATCTTGGTCTTCCCATTCCATACAATTACTCTTATGTTCTCTCTTTTCCTTTTTTGTCAGTTGTTCCTATTCTAGCTTCTTTCATTCATTCTATCTCGCACTAGATTAAAATCGGTTATGCTCCGTTCGAGCTATTACTTAGATTCCTCAGTTGATTGGACTGTTTCTCTTCGTTAGCGTACCCAAAAAATGAAAAAAAAAAAACATTTGAACGGAGGAATTTGCTGAAACGGTCGTTTGAGTCGTCTAATACCTTTCCAAAGTGAACAATCACGATCTGACGAAGGAGAAATATTGGCGAGCTAATGAATTCCGCTTGTTTAATCGACGTATTTTCATCCGAATAACGAATATGGTGCTAAACCTTTTCAACGCCCCTCTATGGTCAGCAATTAAACCTGCACATCGCGACAGGATAAGCATTTTCGTATAAAACAATATTCTTCATAATAGGAGTTGCGAATAGAGCCGCTTCACGGATTATATATTGAGCTCGTTCATCCAATTCCTAACAGTTTTAAGTTGTACTTTCAGCTCGATTAACTTGTCTTTCTCCTAAATGTATTTCTTAAATTCACATTTATACATTGCCCGGTCAGAAATAGAACTCTAGCGATTAAACGAACCGAATCATGATCATATGTGTGAGATCCGTGATATTATTCCCAGATGGGTCTTTACATAACATTAAAGACTTTGGTAGATCCCTTCAAAGGGCATGTTGCGCATTGAAATTTACACCGGTTATAAATTCGCTGTACAGTAGAGTTCCTCATTGCGCACTACCAGTGATTGTTGCGCCCTGAAAGTTATCGCTAGTACTCGCGATGTCGAATATTTCGTTTAAGATGCACTGCGTCGTTTTAGCTGGATGAGAGACGTAAAGTATAAATGATAGTCCCCCCGAGAAATTCTCGATAATGCGATTCCGAGATATAATTGAGAAAAGTTCCGAGTATTGACATTTCAAGGGATAATTCTCAGTGAAAACTTCGAGTCATCTTTATTACCTTTTTATCCGTCCGTGACCTTGACGACTTAGTAATAGAATTGCTCAGGTGGTAAGAACTTGCACTACATTCTCTAGTGTAGCTATTTTTGTCTGCTGTTCTTGATCTGACTTATCCGGATACTTTTCGCGGCAATTGTAGCGTACAATTTACCACACTACAGGAGTGGCAAACACATCAGTTGGCTTCGTTGAATTTCTGTCTCGACCTCTTTACGCAACGGTGTGGCAGTTTTTTTACGTTTTTTTCTGTTTTTACCAAAAACTACGTCTTCATATACTCTTTACATCGCTTTTAAGAAGGTGGATCTAGCATTCTGCGCGGTTGGGGACAATTAAATGCCAACCTAATGACACGTGTCGGATTTCGGGTATCGGTTTTATTTATGTATCCCCAAATTTGGCATTTTTTGCACTACGAAATACTGCGATTTTTGTGCACATGTATTACTGTTATTTTTTGATTCTGGCATTTTTTGCACTACGAAATACTGCGATTTTTGTGCACATGTATTACTGTTATTTTTTGATTCTGGCATTTTTTGCACTACGAAATACTGCGATTTTTGTGCACATGTATTACTGTTATTTTTTGATTCTTGTTGTCATCTCTTTGTTCCAGATCGATTTTGAAAAAAGAAATAATTTATCTTATTCGTTCCCTCTTAATATAGCGCGTTTCAAAGCCAAAATCTAAGAGAGTGGTTTTTGTGGCGCATTTAGTCAATTGTCTGAAATGGAGACTACAAATTAGAATCAAGAAAGCGTTGGTAAATATAATTATGCAAAACATGGGTGTTATCTTATGACCCTAATGGGTTTTAAGAGAGGTGTATATTTAATTTTTTACCGCCACCCGAGCATCGCCACTTACTAGACCTTCGATTGTCAGATCAGTGCCGCTAGAAGTCAAGCTACGCAGCCTAGCTGTGCGTACGTTAATATCTTTAATACCACTTACCGTGATTGTACATATCGGTAGTTGTTTAGACTCTACGTCTAACAAAGATACCGTCAGCTGAATCGAACGTTATACCGCACCCCGCCTCTTCACGGTAAGGAGGCTTTCGTTACCTACTACTGTCAAATTATTTGCGAGTTAACATACTGATCTTTTCACAGATTTATTGCGTTTTGGAAAAGTCGGTCGTCAACTGGCCGTAGTTCAGAAACTGATTTTAAACCAATTATCTGATCCGCAGTTTTTTTTTTTTTATAATCATGTGACCTTCTACGTCACTGAAAGTTTTCTTTAACTCGGCTTTATGTGCTACACTTTCAGACGCGAAAAAAAAGCTTAAGTCATCGAGACTTAGTTTGCTCATTCATGGGTAATTCCTCCCTGTCAATTATTTATACAGCCGTAAAAGTTTCTTCTTCTTCGTTACAGTGACAATCTTACTGTTGTGACCCGTGACAAATACGTTCCTATTCTTTTCGGTCCTGGATCGCCAAGATCACTCCTTCCGCACATTGAAAATATAGAAAAATTCCTCTTGAGCTGGGTTAATGTCAGTAGGTGACGCACCTGGAAAAAAAAAGAACTCTTAATAAAATACAGTACATCGAGCGATACAACTTAACTCGCCACTTTTAGCTTGAGCCAGCTCCCATTTAGTTAATTGTGTTTCATTCAGGTCTAATATCCTGCTGTTACATATTAAAACTTCTAAAAATTTGCGCTATCCTCAGTTCCTTTATCTTATCAATAGCTGACCGAATCTACATTTAACTGATCCTTCTCCTTTCTTTCGTTTCTGGACGAAGATCCTTTGTTGACATGCCCAAAGGGGGGTTAAAAAAAAAAAAAAAATGACCCGTAACGTTTATCTTGATAATAGCTCCAAAATTGTGTGGACCATTTTTTTTTTTTTCATTCATTTACTTGGGTTCGTCAACCAAAAAGAGAATCATATTTTTATGAGATACGAGATAGCCAGCAAAAGAAGGAAAAGGAAGAGAAAGAATAAATGCAGCGCTGCAGGAGGTGGGAACACTGCTTGGGTCGAGTAAAAGGAGTAGAAAGAAACCCGTTCTATTGAAAGCGAACAGAATTCAACCATCATATGATCAGGGTCACGTACAAAGTAACTGTTGGATGGATGTAGAGGAAAATACAAAAGATAGCCGGAAAAGTGACGAAGGGGAGCAGACTGCGTCCAAAGCGCAGACGGCATATCGCAGAGATATTACAGCGACGCATAGAAGGGAAATCAAGAAACCGTGGGTAGGGAAACAAAGGTTGAATGGACAAATAAAAAGAATCCGGATTAGAAGATGAGGAGGTTTAAAAGTTGAACCACAATGATGTATAATGCGCAGCTGTACCGATGAATGAAAACGTAGTAAAAAACCTGCCGGAAGAAGAAGATAGTCGAGCTAATGGGTCACAATTAACTCATTTCCTTCGATTCTGGAGTAAAAATCTAGATTAAATGAGAAAAGAAGAGCTTTTGAATCAAGAAACATATAAGAATGTAATCGGTGAAGTGGGAAGCCAGGGAAGATGCAATAGTCTGCAACACGCTCTGAGAACTTGACAGAATAAGGATATCGTAAGAGACACGTGAAGATCTAATGAAGAGAAGATTTAAGATAATAATAGGCGCACAAGATTACACAGAAGAGGGAAGTTTAAAGAACTCGCAGTGATTTAAAGAAGGACAAACAAAGGCTGCGCAAATTCCACCTGGTTCCTTAGTATCGTCAGTACAGATAGAAACGCGGTTGAAAAAACGGAAGTTTAGATTTTCTCAAAATTCCGATCTAATGGTGTAGGATAATTTTAGAAGAGGAACAGGAGAATAAAAACGCTTAACTGGATGAAGGAAGTTGAAGGAAAAATATATATGAAAGCTTTTCATGCGTATACGTATGTATATAAATTGAAGGAGCCGGGCAGAGACATAGAATTGGTGTCTTATTAATGCAAAAAATTACGTAAGATAAGGGAATAAGAAGAAATAAGTGAGGAAGAGGAGATAGGCAAACGTTTAATGAGGGTAACAGGAACACCGAATAAAAAGAGGAAAATTATGGGTTTCAGCTTGAATAACGAGAATAGAAGATTTCCGAACCCCAAAACAAAAGCGAAGTTAGTATTTTATCGTCGCGATTGAGCTTGGAAAACAAAGATCTGGAACAGTTAGCATAAATGTAACAACAGTAATCTAGAATCGAACGGATATAAGATTTATAAAACACGAGCAAGATGCACAGATAATCCGTGCGTGAAAAGGACTTAATAAAAGGTTGAGCATTATAAGTGACGGCACGTATATTAATGTGCTCGTGGAACGAAAGACGACTATCCGAAAATACTCCGAAGTTACGGAAGGAGTTAACAAATTGGGCCACTCTACTTAAGGAGAGACTAATTAATGAAGGATCACGAGGAATAAAAACAACAGTAGAGAATTTATTTGAGGAGATAGAAAGATGAATATTGCATAAAGCGCTTTCTAAACTTGTTAAGAAATTTTGAAGCTGAAAATTAGCGGTAGAGACCCTGTGATGGGTGGAGTAAATGAGGATGTCGTCGATGAAAAATAGGCGAGAAGAATTTAACAACAGAGAAGCAGTTTTAATGAAATAAGTGTTGAACAGAGTTGGGTAATAAGGCAGGAGCCACGCGGCAATCCACAAAAGATCAGTTCGGATACAGAACAGAGAGGACGAGAAAAAGAATAATGATTCTAGACTGTGAAAGGCTAATAATCCGAAAGAAAAAGAAGGCTGGAATACTAAAAGAGAGCATAAAATCGAAAAGAAGGTGCGACGAAGGTGGACGTTATCAAAGGCAGCAGTAACAATGAAGAAAGCGGTAAGGAAGATTTTATTGATAAATGATAAAAATACACATCTAACAAAAATGGACTGATACAATCGAGAGGGCCGCGCCCAGGACGGAAACTAAACATATCTTATAGGACAGCAGATTATTGTGCTCAAGCTACTAAGACGTCTGTTGATAAAACTTTCAAAAAAATGTTTCTTGTTAAAAGCGATTATTATTTTCCCGCGGCAAAAATACGATTTTAACACGAAGCTGAATACGCATTAACCGTTCGCAATTGAAGTTTTATGGCAAAAAAAATTAGGATAAAAAAAAAATACAAACGAAACAGATTAATAAAGATGAACGAATCTGGATACTGAAAGGAACCTAAGTTCTTCCTTAATTCCAAGAGACAGACGATTAATAAGCAGGTGTTCTTTAGAGATTTTCAAATAATGTATACCATAAATCCTTACACGATTTTCTGGTACTGAACATACTACTTTGATTTTTTCTCTCCTTTCTAATTAAATTCTTTCAGTTTCGCGCAATACTACTAATAAACCGTTTGTATCCCCCTCTTTTCTAGTACTAAAGATGCGTGATATTGCTCCGAAAAAAGAAAAAAGAAAAAAAAAAGAAAAAAAAAGAAAAAAAACCCATTACCGTATGTTTAGTTATACTTATTAGAGTTATTCGTTATTTTTATTTACTACCAACAAAACCCTGAATTGGCGCATAAAAACGAACATCGCTCCTCCGCTTTTGCGAGGAACAACCGACACGGGGCTTAAGGTCGAAAAATATGACGATAGCGCGTGCCTTTCCAAGATCACAGGTATTTCCTGTCAGATTATCTCTAATAGCAGCGGGGAGGAGCCGGGAAGGAGGAGATTTTGGAAGAAAATTAATTTCGGAGCTGCTTTACATATCTCGCATTATACTCTCTGGCTGGACTTATTAACCGGACTTGCGCGTGCCACGGAATTTCTAATACGCCTAAAGACGACGCTAGTGAACGCGTTTCGCCCGTCAGGAAAATATTTGTGTAAACTTTCGGAAAATTCGGGACAAGCCGGAAAACGGAAACAATTAATGTTTCTGCGAATGAACTTTTCCGTCGTTCTGAGAAATAGGTTCGTTCGCCGAACTCACGTCGATTTCCATTGTGTTTCTTGCATCACAGCGTCCAGGCGACATATCGTGCTGAATGCGGCCTAGCCCTGTTCGGACTAATACGCTTTCGGTAGATTTTCTTTTTTTATCTCGTCGCGCCACGTCGAAAAAATTACATTTTCCAAAAGATCATTTATCAGACCGTTTTATTTCTTTTTTTAGCCGTCTCCAGACGTGATACCATTTATTCCGACACAGCCAACTTGCGCGAGCGACATGCTTTTAATCGATTTAACTTCACTTATTTCCTGCCGGAAACTAGCCCCTCAAAACCGAATCCGGTTACTTCTTATCAGCGTACAAGTATATTATGAAACGTTCATTTTTCCAAAAATTTCAACCAAAACACATTAACCTATTATTCTGGAATGATTGCGTAAGATTGAAATCGTCGAAAGTATTTTGAAAACTGACGCGTTGTTGTCGAAAATGATTCATCGCAATACGACAATTTTAAGCATTCCTCATTGTTCCGTTATTCTCTCGTGCCTTCTCCTTATTGTCCATTGCACCCTCCCGGCGATCAATGTATTTCTGATCCCGATCATATAATGTTCAGTTGTTCGTCGCTTTCAACTGAACGAGCTTCTTTTTATTCCTTCCTTTTACAAAACGGTATTCCCGCTCCATACTGTGTTTCATTCATTCTCTCCCTTCCTTCTCCTTCGGTTATTCTAGCTCTTGATTCCTTTCTGTCAGCTATCTCTGAACGTGTAAGGATCTGAGTCTCTCTTTTCTCTCTGTTCCACTGTTCTTGGGCCAATGTTCATGTTGACGAACCCATTTAAAAAACAAAAAAAAAAAATTAACCGTAGGGGGGGAGTGCTCTTCCGTTTGCTTTCAGACACCCACTTCAATTTTGAAATAAATGGTAGCTTTATAATTTTGAGCGGGGTGGCGTTGCTATGTAACTGAATATGTGTTGGTTCCCCTTGAAATATTACTAGATAATCTAAACATATCCGTGGCATCTAATATCCCTTCCTTGGCCCAGTCTATCCTACAAAACACCATTAACAGATTGCAACAATGGTCAGGAAACAGTGGACTAGATTTCTCCTCTCAGACATCTCAATATGTTGTATTCTATAGAGATCGACTCGTTCAGAATCCACCATTACTACAACTGAACAGTAATACAATTCCTTACAAAACAACAGCAACTTTCCTTGGCATCTTCATGGACGCCAGACTGACTTGGAAACCCTCTTTATATCTGATTTAAAAGCTAAGTCCCTTCAATCTTTAATGGTGATCAAGTTCCTGCCAAATCCTAAATTTAACGTGCAACCAAAGTTTCCTTCTAAATATTTATAAAGCATTACTCCTCAGCAAAATCAGTTATGGGAGTCAAGTGTACACGTCAGCGAGTGATTCCGTATTAAAAACACTTGACCCAATTCATAACGCCGCTATTTGCATGACACTTGGCGCCCGTCGTATGTACATCCCCAGCTAAAAGCCTATGTTCGTTAGCTAGAATCCCACCTTTATCTTAAAGCAGAAAATTCTTCACTTACCACGATATGCTTTCATGGGCTGCGGAGAATCACAGTGACATAATTATAGAGCCTGACTTTCCCAAAGATAATCTCCCTGAAGTCAGTGCAATTTTATTGCAAAAAACCATAAAGCTTAACTTTACACCCAAAATGGACTATTCAAAACTACCTCTACCCTGGGCGTCTTTTCAGGTAGAAGCTATTACAACCCTCGCCGATAATAATCACCCAACAGCACTGCGAGGGCACAGGCTGCTAGGCATTATTAATAAATATACCGCATTTTCGAAAGCATACATTGATGGATCCAAAGCTAATAAATCCAAGGTAGCCCCAGCTGCATGCACTTTCCAAATAGATGAAATCATAGAGAGCATACGGTTGAACAACGTTGTATAGATTACGGAAGCCGAAATTTATGCTGTGTTGTTTTGTCTTCAGGCATATTCAGAACTGAGATCCCAATCGCTCGGAATCTTACTGGTGACTGATTCCTTGCAGTCCATACGTGCTTTGCAGTTGGATCACCCGGAATCACCAATGGTCCTAGAAGTTCTGGCTACCTGGTATAAGAGAATGCCGAGTTGTTTTTTTATGGGTCCCCAGTCATGCCGGAATTCCGGGGAATGAGCGTGTATACCTGGTCGCTCGGTCGTCTATGATGTGCCCAATGCCGCTATTTGCTTTCGGTTCATTATGCTTGAGAAGTTTCCTGTCGGATGCCGTCTTCGCACAGTGGAATAATGACTGGATGTCTCAATCGACCTTTCTCAGAGAATTGAAACCTACAACGGAGCCATGGTAGCCTCTAGTCGGAACGGAACGCAGAGTGTTCTCGGCAGTCAATTGTCTGAGAACAGGACATACGTTTTTTTCCCACGACTACATCCTAAAACAAGCTCTAAAACCAAATACCTGCCCACTTTGTTCTATCGACGAATACCCATCAGTTTCGCACATTTTTCTGAAGTGCACAGGTCTCAATGGGTTACGTCGCGTTGCAGACATCCTCTCAAATACTCCTACCGCTTTGAACAATCTCATGACTTTCGTTCAGTCTAACGAGCTGAGGAGTCTGATTTAAAACGTGGGTCTACTCACTGCGATAACCTAGGTAGTTACATGCAGTGTGCGGTTTAGTAACCCTCGTTAAATAAAAAAAAAGTTCCATTCATATTTATTAAAAATTCTGTTTGAAAAAAAAAAAAAACAACTTTCTTAAAATATTTCTCTTAGTATAATTTTTTTTCTTATATTAACCATATATTAATAAAAATATTATTTTTCACATTTATAATATTATTTTTAACATTTTTACAAGTACTGATTTATTCCACTATCCGAAAACGCCACAAATTTCGGAAATATTATTTCGAAACCTAATTGGAAACATTTTAGCTTATTCTTGTCAGCTATGAACATTTTGTAAGTTTCAACGTACGACAGCCGGATATCATACCCGAACAAACATGCCTGATCTGACGTTAACGTACCTACGAGACTCGTTATAAACAAGACATTTAACTCTAAAAACGCTCACAGTGATCCAATTACCCCGGGGTCCAATATTATACAATAATACTACATCCATGGTAATATTTTTATTTGTACTGGTTAGTTAGAAACAACTCTTCTGAAATAACATATTCCCTAAATTGCAAACAAGAAATGATAACTAAAAAGTTACCACAGAATCGTTTTCAAGTACAGAGCCCATCTTCAGCTCGAAAAGAAAACAAAAGCATAGATATGACCCGAAAAAAATTATTTAAAATGCGAACATTTTCGTGAACGAAAAGATACTCCCTGTTCTATGCTTGTGTTTTTTTCTCCTTTTCCAGATGAAGTTGGGGGCTTTGCCTAAACGTTTCTGCGATAAGTATACTTTTAATTATCATTTCGTTGTCCGTTTGCTACGCAAGAATTATGTAAGAAATATATTATTAAAAAAAAAAAAGTGTTACATCCAAGTCGCAACAGAGATTTTTAAATGAATAACACGTATCATCAATCGATGACACTTCTAGTACCTTCCATTTTGTAAGGCTCAATGTTTAATGTTCTGCAGTTATCGATATTAGGAAAAATAAGTTACTCTAAGTAATCGAATAATCATCGATCACCTAATATGGCAGTCGAAATATATACAATAGATAAGAAACGTCTCCAATGTTTACAGAGGCGTTCAATGTTTTTTTTCCATTGAAAATGCATAACATTTAAATATTTTTAGAGAGTAACATTGACAGTAAGACTACGTATAAAATTAGCGTAATTAAAAGAAAGCCAACAGCTAGTCGCGAATCAAATTACTGTTTCGCATTTCTTTACGCTTATTCCAATTTTATGAAGTCGCTTTACGATAATTAGTTTAGGAAATACATTAAATGTATATACAGATAAACGAGCTTTTCAATCAATACGTGATATTTCACAGTAATTTTAAGTGCCGTTAGACTCATTATAAACCTTCACAATCATTGCCAAACATGTATGGAAACTACTTTCTTTTTTTACTTCACTTCTACTTTGAATGTTTACCACCCTTCTATTTATGATTATTATAAATTGTTCTATTACGTTTTCTACTGTAAAAAAAAAAAAAAAAAAAAGTAAATAATTAAATAAATAATAACAGCGAAAACGCGATCCTTCATGAGTACACTGAACTCTTAGAAGATTTCGGATTCCAAGCAGTAATTTTTGGTTTGTCGTCCGTTGATGACGCTCTATGTCACAATTCCCAGGTTTCATTGATCGATTTTTCACTAGATAAAAACGTAAAATCGTTACAACTTTCGTTTCACAAAAACTGGTACATGAAGTTTAGCCCCGGTGGAAAATGGCATAATGATTAAGGGAATAATAAAAGAAATTCGTGATCTCAATAAACCAATTATTGGCAACTTTGCCATCGACAATAGAAAAAAAAAAAACAAATCGTTACGACGACGGCTATATTTGAACGTCCTTAGTCGGGACAGTCAACTATTCTTTTAGAAACCGCTTCTCTGAGCTATAATTCGATTTCGATAATTTTTGCAAAATTTTTTTTTTTTTTAATTAAGTATTTTTACGTACCATTTGAAATTTTTGCGAAACATTTTTCACACATAATAAACAATAAATATATATATTTTTTTTTTTTCCTTGTTTGGGTTTTTCCTTGGGCTGAATATATATATATATATATATATATACATAAAGGTGGTCCTTATTTACATGATTTTGGAATTTTTTTTTGCCCGGCCCTAGATATCCTTTAAATATATAAAAAAAAAATCCTGCAAAATCTGAGCTTTTAATTTTAACATTAACACGCTCGCCAAAGTCACCAAAGTTCTAAATGGAAAACATATACAATTTTTTTTTGCTATAACGCTTATAAAAATTGTAACTCTGTTAAAAATTGAAGAATCAGTTTGAAATTTAGTACAATTGTAGCTTATACTATTGGGAGCAATCCTTAAACATTTTAAATTTTTAAATTCATTACTTTATTACATACCAAGAAAATTTTTTTCATATTTATTGATTTGATATGTAAAGAAGATTAATGACATTAAGAATTTGAAATTTTTAAAGATTTTTCCCAATAGTATAAGCTACAAGTGTACTATTTTTACCAGAGTTATAATTTTTATAAGCGTTATGGCAAAAAAAATTACGTGCATTTTCCATTTAAGACTTTGGTGACTTTGGTGAGCGTGTTAATATTAAAATGAAGAGCTCAAATTTTACAGAATTTTTTTTTTTATATATATTTAAAAGATATTTAAGGGACAGGCAAAAAATATTCCGAAATCATGTAAATAAAGACCACACTAATATATATATATATATATACATAATCGGCCAAATTTTTCTCTACTTTCCTGTTTTTAATTAGCCCCATGTGTTTAAGCCGGATTCTAATATTGTTCTCAAAAAAACGGAAACAAAGAGATAAACATGGACGCACTATCCTTCATTATACTGGCTGAAACAGAAGTTACCCTTGGTACGCTGACGGTTTTAATTTTCCGGCATGGCCTATTGTTCGTTACGTTTCTTCATGCAATTGTCACACAGTCTGCCGATTGTTGTTCGAAGACTTTTCACCGATGACACACAGAGAGTTATTAAATGTTCGGAAGCGTCTCTGGAGAAACGGAAAAGTTAAGAAAAAAATTTCGTTTTCTTTAGAAATATTTAAGATTGCCGAGCTTTGGGGGAGTGCGGCGAGCAGAGCAACATCATTTTCGAATGAAAAGATGGAAGCACATATTTATCTTCGATAAAAATTGGAAATTCGTCAAAAATTCCGAAAATTGCCAATACCGTAAAATTAAAAAGTTATCTTTAACATTGGACTCCGTGTGTTCAAGATATGTGTACATATTTTTATATACATACATGTACGCACGCGTCCACACACACACATATACACATATATGTACGACACCAATGAGAGAGAGACATCTCTCATTCCGGTCCGCAAAATGTCGCTCGTTGTTATCGAACTGATTCATAAATAATTCAGATGTTTCTATATTTATCACAATTCCTCGAAAGCTTCGTCCGTACCATTTTTTCGAAAACCATATACCGCATTTTTTGCCCCTCCATAAAACTTTCCCATTTTAAGCTGCCATTTGTAGAGTTGGCTAAGTTCTTCCATCCCGTTCTTGAAAATTCGAAACTGGCTTTAGGAAATTTTAAAAAATTTACCGTTACTTTTTATGATTTATTGACCGTAAATTATTCGGCCGGTCCACAACGTAAATATAATCGGAAACGTTAAAATTCAATTAGAAATAGTCGATACTCCTCGTAACGTTTTTGATGCATGCGGTCGATTTCAATAATTTGATGTCTCGTCTGCCTGCTGTAGAATTTATTGTAAGGGGACAGTCACCGACGCGTTTGTAATTTCAAGGTTTGTTTCACATAAAAACATTAGCTGGTGAACTTGTAATTCCGGCCGGTAGTCTAATTAAATTTGTAGCAACAAATTTTATTTCACAAAATTTCCCTAAAAGTGGAAGTCGTTGTAATTGATTCAAAATCGAGAAATTAACAAAAAATCCAGAAAGCCGCGTCTTTCTAAAACGTCTACACGTATGCACGAGGAGGGGGGGGTCTTTATGTAATTACGTACCCTTGTACGTAGAATTTTGCGCAAAAATGACGCGCTACTTTCTCTTTTGTTTTGTGTCTCGATGCGTCTTAATAAATTTGGGGCGATAGATTTTGAGAAACTCTGGTTCTATTTTTCTTTTTTGTAGAAATTACAATGAAAATGATAGTCTTGTCGGTGTTTAGATCGGTCGTGTTTTGTGTGTTATCTCTGTGATAAGAATTTTTTTTTTTTTTCGGGCGCGTCAACACAGGACATTTACCCAACGCAAACGACTAGTAGAATAATAAAACATAGGAATTTGTAGGTTATATCAAGAAACGATTAGGAAAAAAAACGAAATAAAGGTAACCAACACACGGGAACAGAAGGAGATGAAAGGCAAGAATGTAGTGGGCACAGAGTAAGGAGTTGGGAGGCCAAGGCCAAGCAAATTGGAATAAAGGACTGCGCGTTCCGAGGAAATACAAGAGCATTCGAATAATAATAGAACGTGATTTGCATCACAGGTCAAATTTAATTTAAGAGGGTGAAAATCCGACACAAAGGAGACTGAACGATAGCACAAAACGATAGAGAGACGCAGCAAGCAGACTATGATTAAAGCGAAGACAAATTATAGAAGAAATAACAGAACGGCTGATGTAGGAAAAATTATTTTAAACCAGGAAGAATGGGGTAGAGAGAGTTGTATGGCAAGGTAAAAGGAGTTAGGATTGGAGAAAAGAAAAAAGTCACGGTGAAAACGATAAGAGAGAGGGCAAAGACTTTGGGAGGGGAATCTGTTTATGAAACAACCATTTACTGCAGCTAGGCATGCCAAAGAATCAGCAAGATCGTTACCAACGATGCCGCAGTAACCCAGAATCCAGGTCAATTAGGATAGAACGGGATGTTAATAAATTATAAATTAAGGAACGAATATAAATAATAATAGGATCTGATGAGGGTTTAGGAAAGGGCGACAAGATGGCTAATAGAACGCTTTTCGAGTCAGAGCATAGGAGGAATATTGAACGTTGATGTATGAACTAGTGGTAATAATTTATTCCGCTTTGCCTGTTTACGTAATTATGCCTATACCGGATGTTCAGAAGTTTTCGATGACAAAGATATATTATGTTTCTCGGGATGTAAAAAATACTTTGATTACTTATGCTCGGGGGTTACAATTAATCATTTATAAAAAGATGAGGAATGAAAATTCTTTATTGTAAAAGTGTCTTGGACTGTAGCAGGAAGTTGTCTGATAGTCGTTCTCCTCGAACAAGTGTTGGCGATCGTGCCGCTTCACATGATCAATTGAAATCCTTAATGGATCTAATAGAAGTTAAATTTACTTCAAAAGTAGATGATTTGTTAAGGTTAAATAAAGAAAAAGATAATATTATTCGTCAATTAAATTCAAGGATTAATTATACAGTATAGTAGACGTAAGAATGTTGAATTACATGGAGTTTTACAAAAGGATAATGAAAACCTAAGGAACATTGTGATAAAAACATAAGGTAAATAAGGTGTTAAAATAACGTTTGACGATATCAAAGGGCGGAACATGGATTACCAACGAAAATTTCAAAATAGAATCTCGCCAATAATATTTACAACAAACAGAAGAATTGTTGATCAATTAAAAATGAAAGGCAGATACAAGGAACAGGAATGTACTCGATGACTGCCACAGTGATAATTCGGTATTTATACGTGAAAGCCTTACAGGCCACACGAAAAGAATATATTGGTTAGCGCGAACAAAGCGAAAAGAGGCTAGCTGTAGATATATATGGTTACGTAATGGACCATGATACGGAATGAAGACACTTTGGTAATCTATCGTATCAGAGATGAGGAGGATGTGAAGAACATTCAGCTCCCATGACTAGATCTACCTTAATACCTTTTCAGCTTTACTAACGATGAACTCTTTGCTTTATCATTATTACCATCTTTCCCATTATTAAGTTGCTTTGGTTAGATTCTTTTTTCCTAACGATTTCCCGGTTCAGGGTCCGTTTTGGTGGCACTTTCTTCTCCATTTTCTACAGTCCTCGGCATCCGCTACCCCAAAACGAATTCCACCATGTCGTTGTTGACAGAGTCTATCCATCGTCTTTTCGGTTTTCGTCGTGGTCCTTTCCTCTATATAATCCATTAACATCCTCACAGGGCTGTTGTCTGTTTTTCTCATGATGTGCCCGTACCATCAAAGTCTCGCTTCCCGTAATTTCAAACGTACAGGTGCAACTCCTATACGCTTCCTTATATCCTCGTTTTTTAAGATTATTTCCCTTGATTTACTTTATCATACGTTTCATACCGTACTTATTGTATAACTCTGTCTTCTCTATATGTATGTATGCTCGTATATGTCCATATCTATTTGTATGTAAGGAGGTGCATGTGTGTATGTACGTGGTTATATTGCTATGAACAGTCGAAATCGGTGATGTGCTTAATTTTATTCTAAAAGTTGGAGATAATTCATTTTTATTTGCAAATATTTCTTTTATTTTGCACTTGCTTACATTATAAATTATTTATGCAGCTATTAATTATTTAATTTTTATACATTTATTGCTTAATACCGATGGATCACTCTAATTTGTATACTACCAAAGCTTGAGAGGTTTACGAACTAAATTATTTAAATTTCATTACGGTATGTGTGTTATTTTTGAGTCGTAAAAAATAATTCATCTCTGGAGATTTCTGTTTTTATGCGTACATAGCGGATTTGATAGCCCAACCGTTTTTTTAATTTTACTAATACTCTCATAATTATTGTTATTATCAGTTTTCCGTTATTATTAATATTTTTGTTATTACAATTATTATTATTATTATTTTTATTATCACTAGCCTTACATTGCATTTGGTAATTAATAGCCAGTTTTAATCGGAAATTATACGAAATTGCTAGTAACGTAAATTTTCGTTTCTGTTTTTTAATATTAGATTGCTTTTATTCATGTTTTAGTCTAAATTGTTAAATTTCTTAATTATCTTTCTTTTCTCACAATTAAATAGAGTTAGGCATCATAAATTTTTATTCGTTTTGAACGTTCACAGGCCGCCTAAGCATTTTAATGATCTTAATATACATATTTGCAACATGCCACAACTTACCATTTAAATATATATTAACTGAAACGTGGTTATACAATAAGGAAGTAAATCGATATAACATCCCCGGGGTTACATGGCGGTGGATCAGCGGTGAAGGAAGGTCAGGAGGGGTGCTTGTTAGAACTGTAGATGCTTCAGCGGAGAAAAAACAAATTAATCAAAAAATCCGTTATCGGGTTGTGGGTAGCGTCACTTTTTGCAAAATGGAAATTTTTTAAACTTTTCCCGTTAAATTTTTCCAGATTTTTCTCCGACTTGGAATACCTACAAACCGTGTACAATTCTTAAATATATATGTTTGTTGTTTTCCTAAAACTAAAGCAAGTCCAATATATTCTTGATAAGATATCATGGATTGTGAAGTTAAGCTAAGCCTAATGGATCTAAGGAGAATACTGAGGCCAGATCCTTTCTACTTGCGCCTTTACTTTCCCAGATTTACTTTGATACAATTTAATCTCGATGATAGGATCTCAAATCTTTTCAATACTTTCATAAATTTCGTTTTTACGCCTTCTGGTTTTGATCACTGTTAAAAAATCAAACGAGATTTTATATTTTAACTATGTAAAAAAAAAAATTAATTTTGTATACGAATTCTCTCCAAACTTGACAGAATCCTAAACTCTTACCTCCGGCTCTATACTGGAGTCTTAAAATCTTCTTTCATTCCTGCTATTCTGTACGAATCCTGTACCGAACCTCTTATCTCTGCTTAGTCATCGTTTTCGAATAAAACGTCTGTCGTTTTGTTCATCTAACTTATTTCTTCCTATATCAAAGAGCACGGCGTTTTGTTCATCATAAAATCTCGGTCTGACTCACATAGCTGCTCAGGTTTTTAAATCTTCTTACGTCTTTCCCCCCCAATAAGTTACTCTTCTCTTGACATCAACAGCGCATGGCAGCTGCTCTTCTCTTCATCTTCGTGCTAATTCTTCGTCTTATAGTTTGTAATTAACAAATATCTCCGCATGTTAAATTCTTCACTTCCCTTCCATGTAAAAATCTTTACTGATGATTCCAAAAATGGTAACACGGGGTAGGTAGCGCTTTTACCGACTACTCGCTTAACCAGTCGGAATCTTTTAGGCTCCCTACCTTTTGCTCAGTCTCTTCCAGCTTAGGAAATCTCTATTTTCCGTGCTGTTTTTCCTTTTTATTTCCTTTACAAAGGAGATATCTGCAAATTCCTCATTATTTCCGATTACAAATCTGTCGTTCTTCGAGCTATTTCTTCGGATACTTCTTATTTCTTCAATGACATTATTCTTTCCGTTCGTGCTTTCCAATTTGTGTTCAAAACTTTCTATCTTTATTGACTTTTTATGGGTTCCCGGGCACTCTGGCATCAAAGGTAACGACCGCAGCGGACTTGCTAGCTCGCTTGGCTTCCCTTAATAATCCTCCACAATTTTCCTGCCTCAAACATACTTTTTTTTCCCTCAAACAACCATTCCAGACTTTGATCAGACATCTACCATACTCTCTTTTCAACCGTTCCTCCTCTTACCTCTTTCTACAGCCCGTGCCCAATTCTCAGCTTTGGCTCCAAGCTTTCACTTTTCCTCTCATTCCGCCATTGCTTCTTTAATTAGACTAAGACTTAATCATTCTCTTCTTCCCTCTTCTCGTTTTCGGTTTTTGTCTCTCACCTTCTTCCTATTATGTCCTCTACATGTTATCGAGCTTATTCTTATATGCGACTCCAATCATGTCCTCCTTAAATTCGCTGCTCTATGTTCTCTGCTACATTCTCTACTCTTAGCGCTGGATCTTTTTCTGCTCCTTTTAATGCTTCCTTTATTCTTTCCTTCTTAACTGCGGCTGTTATTTCCTTTGTGCTTTACATTTTTTATCGTATACTAATCTTTTAGGTAGTTCTTGTTGCCGTTGGGTCAAAGCCGCCGGCGTGCTGCCGAAAAAAAAAACAAAAAAAAAAAACAAATAATAAATAACATATTTTTTTAATTCCCTTTATTCAGTGCGCTACGATTATGAGAAATAGTGCAACGTTTTTATGTTACGTTCTTATGTAACGGAAGTGTGAATAACTTCAGTTGGAAACTGCTACGCAAATCGTAAATTAAAAAATAACATAAAGCTAATTAAAACTGACTTTTCTATCAGAATTATAAATTATCATCCAGCGTCCATCCTCATGGGGATTTGAAGTGAATCCGCATTACTTCTCATGATCGCACTACTTTTTATTCAGTTTCGAGTGTTGTATTGCTTTATTTTTTTTTTATTTTTTTTTGTATGCAAATAATAATAATACAATCAACATAATAAATATCACCTCTCACCATGACAACGGATGCCAGTGTTATTTGCGGAAAAAATAACAAAAAACGGCTAATTCAAATGAGATTACGAGAAAGAACGAAAAAAACAAAAAACCGATACAAAATAAACACTTACTCAATTGGAATTATAAAAGAAATATATATGCGAATAAAAAAATATGTGACAACAAATTGGCGAACATCGACTAGGTAAACAAAATTTTGTTTCAATTTAGCAACCGAATGAAACATTGTCTTGACCAATTACACGACAACACGGGATTTTTACAATAGCCTCTTGTCGCTCAATAGGCTCGATTTAATCGGCGTGTCGATGAACCGAACAAAAGCCGATGTTCGAGTCGACCAAATGAATATCGCAAAAACTAATTTGTACTTCGAGGATAGGCTTAAGATGACGGTACCTACTTATATCTGACGTTGTTTTTAAATACATTTGTGTTACTAACCTAACTACTGTAATTTGTTTTCTTTCATATCACACTTCTTTTTTATTTCTGCCGACTGCAAAAAAAGGATGTTATATGAATGTTTTCGTGCTTTTTTTAATGTTCATGCGCGCATAACTTATGTCCGTACGGTCCGATTTTACTTTGTTCTGAAGTGTTCAAGTCAGTCGGGAACATCGAAAATGGCTTGAACGTGAACAAATTTATTATCTCGTAAATAATATCCGCGCCGGTTACACGTTTGAAATGTTTTAGGGACGTTAGTTTGCTTTACAAAACACCATTAATATTATTATTATCTCGAAGACGATTTACTCCGGATAATAAGGACATTTAAACTTAATCGTACAGAAACCTTTCTCTGTAGATTTAATCGGACTTTCCAGAAAACGCTCTCATCTGGCCCGAGCAACGAAAAAAAGAGAAATAATTATTTCATAATAAATAATAATAATAGTAATAATAGTCGAATCAAAAATAATAATAATAAATTATAACAGAAAATAAAATGAAAAATATTAATTTTGCCCGAGAGATAAAATGCTATAATTAAATTTAGGAAAAAAGCCAAAAAACACGACAACGAAAACAAAAAAGGGGAATTGTAAAAAATGTTAAAACAATCTGAAAATGGTTAATTAGCGAAATGGTGCGATATCTGGAGGAAATAAATTAGCAACAGTAAATGGAGGCGGAATGGTTTCATTAGCTTTGTAATGGTACACCTTTCTATTTTTTATTGTATGAACTTTTCTTAATTAACTACGCCCCCCCCCCCCAAATGACCAGCTCCATTCCACTCGTTTAAGATTTAATGCAACAATTTGTATTCGGCACTCAAAATTTTAATATCCGCCAGGAATTCCAGCAACTTTTAACAAACCCGCACAACGTTCTGTTCCCGGCATTTGTTGTATCTTTTCTTCGGTGCCCGAAAACTATCGAAGTGCACATCGAATTAGCAACGCTGCCTAATAATCTGCGCCTTCGACGGAAATCGCTTAAAAATAAAAAACTTTGCATTAAAAAAAAAACAAAAAAAAACAACAAACCAGACAAAACTGTCCATTACCGAATTCAAAAAAAAAGGCTGTTACTCGGCCCGAGTGCTTTTTCTTTTTAAGTTTCTTCGTGCATAATTTTTGATTATTCAGGTTGATTTTAATGATTCTTCATTCTTGCAAAGTGTATCGATCAATAGAAGTACCCCCCATATTAAGACACCGAAGTTGTTCTTATTCTAGCTCCTTTCATTCATTCTATCTCGCACCAGACTGAAATCGGATACGAGCTATTCTTTAAATTCCTTGGTTGATCCCGGGGGGGGGAGTGTTGCTCTTCGTTAGCATACTCCAAAAAAAAAAAAAAAAAAAAGGACACCGATGAATACCGGCGAACAAAATATCCAGTGGTAATCGTTAAAATAAAAAGGGAGATTTCTTTAGGAAAAAACAAATACGACTGACCCTTAAAATATTAACCACGTTATTTACCATGGGGAAATGTGGACTGGGAAAAAAAATATTTTGACACGAATATATCTTATGGATGACGGTCATAGCAAAAATCTGTTCGTCACACAAAATATGTCACGCGAAATGTAACTATAAAATGTTACCGTGACATTATCGTGCTTATTTATATAATTATACCCTTTATATATATATATATATATATATATATATGTATGTATGTATGTAAATATATGCACAGTATTAAGAAGTATATTCATTATGTTTCCAAATACGAAAACCACCACCGAACGCAAACACGAATTACAGAAACGAAAATGGGACGACGAGCTATGCAATAGCGTAGAATTTGCCACATTTATACGTGATACGCCTTTTGATTCGAAAACAGCAGATGTAGAAAAGTTTGAAGCGTTTCTCAATCGCTGATTCTTCAAATATCAGTTCAGACTTTGGGCTATTGCGCTGCAAATTACTCTTGCCATGGGAGACGTAAATCTAAAATGATCACAGTCAATCGAAATAGTATCTTTCCGCATAGTATATATTCAAACGAAACACAATTCGGTCGGGCATCTGCGAAAATATGGCACATTCAGACACTCTGCAATTAGTAGGAGACGATCTGTTAAAATTCGATCAGTCCGAAATGCGAATCAAGAGGATAGCGACACAGCGGACGACAGCGTCGGCGACATTCGCTCAGTGCAAACAACTATAAATGGAAAACGAGCCCTACTTGTATCGGTCTACATCTCGCCTAATACTTCCTCCGAAGGTACTCAAAAATTCTTTCTCCTGAACCTCCTATCTTGTGCAGTCCGAAATTAAAAGGTTTGTTTTAAAAGATCTGGATGAAATAAATTACCGCGCAATATTCCGATAGTTCTCAGTGTGGTGATCTTAATTGCATTTACTAGGGTCCCCCACATTCATAGAATTTATACGCTTAGAATTCCGCCTCGAACTGAAGAATGAACCAACCATTTCCACATCACGCAATTTCACATGCACTGAAGTCGTCTTTTCATGATACGTAAACACACTTGAATCGCACAACTATATCATCTCCTATTTTAGTACGTATCGTCCTCTCCTTTCAATAATGACGCGTACCTCCGATGTCAATGTAACGATGTAAACGTAAATAATTTAACCGACGGCTCTTTTCTTTCTTGCTGTTTCCGGGTGTAGGTCCTTAGCTGACGTGCCCAAAGGAGGGTTAAAAAAAACAAAAACATACCGTATCCGTCACTAAAGAATCACTTTCTGTTCAATAAGAATCATAAACACGTCGACTTTCACACCATTTATTTTTGTAGATTCTGGCTGGCCAAAAAAAAAGCCAGTTCACCGACGGCTCAAAGAAAAAAAGTAGACGTTCCGATGTCAAGTGAAAAAATAAAGGAAAAGCAAAGCTGCCCATAAGATATAAAGCTAGCCTAATCAGACTCAATATCTAATCGTTTCCGTATATAATGGTAAGTTCCACTGTTGACGTGCCCAAAGGTAATAAAAGAATAATAAAAAAATAATAATAAAATAATAAAAAATAATAAAAAAGTAATAATAAAATAATAATAAAAAATAATAAAAAAATAATAATAAAATACAAAAATAATAAAAAAGTAATAATAAAATAATAATAAAAAATAATAAAAAAATAATAAAAAATAAAAAAATTATAATAAAATAATAAAAAAATAATAAAAAAGCAATAATAAAATAATAATAAAAAATAATAAAAAAATAATAATAAAAAATGATATAAAAAAAACGAATATAATTCCTGTGTCGAGTGAAGCTACCCATAAGGTTAAGCGTAGATACTCGTTTGCTTTTTTTAAAATTTAGTTGGTCAAAAAATTATTTTCGTTTCATTTCATTATTTTTTTTCTTTCTATAATGTTCGTCTACCGTGAACATTAACCCTCAGTGCAAGAAGAATTCATCTACATATTTTATGTGCAGCAGGGGCATTCGAACCAAGTCCTACCTGTGTAACATTACTGCCTAACTAACTACGTTATATGGTAACTAGCCGGACAAAAAATTGAATATTATCAATTTAGTTTGAAACCGCGCCACAATATCATTAGTCTCATCACTGATGGAAATATTACGTGCGTATAACTTTTGACCATACGACTAGTAATATCTGTTAATCATTAGAAATTGCACCGTGAATAAGTACATCAGTACGTATCAGTGATTATTTACTTAGCAGTGATTGAAATAAGTGATGAAGAACGAGTCATACTTGTATTGATTAATGTAGTCAAACAAAAATTAACAAAATAATTTTCATCGGAATACGGAGAAAATATGAACACATTAAAAATTTTAAAAATAAAACGACGACGAATGCGAGTGACAAAAGTTTTTTTTTTTTTTTTTTTTTTTTGGGATCGCCAGTCGAAGACATTGCCCAACATTAGAAAGTATTAGTAACGTTAGTTACAAAATTGAAATCTCCAGCGCGCTGTTTATAAATTCATTATTAAGAGTTAAACATTGCATCTTAAACCAGTACTCAGATTTTTACAGCACAAAAAGTAGCATTTATTGGACACCCTTTTTTGTATTGTTACCTAAAGAAAATTATAAAATAAAATTCTTTTTTAAAAAAAACAAAAACGACTTCAAGATACAAAAATGCGAACGATAGAGTAAAAAATAATTACCCGATAATGTGTATTTTTTACAGAAAATATACCTTGAAGGGGTGGGATATTGTGATTATTCTTAGTCGACATTAATACTTTAATTAAAATCACGGTTTATTCTCAAATCGCAGCAATTAAGAACCCGTATTAAATATTCCGGGCGTTTCTTATAGAAGACGCGAGTGACTGTACCGTCACGTTTATTGAATATGGTTTTTTAATTATAATTTAAATTTCCTACACCCCCCCCCCCTCCCCTGCCGGCGAATCTTTAATTATGGCATTAACATTGTTTAAAAATAATCACAATATACCTCCCCCGAGGCATATTTTACCGCGCAATATACATTATCCTCTTATCAGGTGGCTATTTTTTACTTTTTAGTGCACTTTTACTAACTTTTAGAATAAACTTTTAAATGTTTTTTTTTTTTTTTTTGTATTATTTTGAAACGTTTTAATATATTTATATATGTCTAACAATTATTCGTTATTTTCTTTTACCGAAAAATAACTAACCTTCCGTATCCAACGGATCTGATTTATTTTTGTAAACAGAATGAAACTGGACCGATCCAGGCACGCGATGTCATACTGTAAGGGGGTTTATGAATTTACGCCGTTATTTAATTATTGTTTAATGTGACGGAAAAACGGAATTTATAATAGGTTTACACACCTTTCTTTTTTCGTCGAGTCGAGTAAGCGATTTGTTTTTCTTTTTTTTTTGTTAATCCAAAACGTTCCAGGTGCCTCCAAAATAGATATTTCTTAAAAGTTACATTCACATTTCTTTCACATTCGTAAGAACTCGGTGAAATTCTATACACGAAAATCTGTAATAAGCGTTTGCGCTTTTCCGGCTACTACAGTAACGTGGCACACTGGTAGCGAAAGAAAATAAATTGCTTTTGTTTTTCAAGCAATTTTCAAATGCAGACCGGAAATCTCGGTACCATTCAGATTCTTCGAAATTTTCTAAGCCGCTCAGATAAACGATTGAATTCTCGATGAACTTCCCGCTAAACGTATCCGTATTTCTTTCTGCTGTGCATTTGAAAAACTCCCCGCTTTTTTGATACATGTTAAAACACATTCTCGCCAATTTCGATTGACTGCTCGAGCAGACTAGGCGAATATTCGCTGAGCGTGCTCTATTTTTAAACTTTTGAAAATAATCAGAATGCTTTGCTCAGAAACGTGCACGCATCGATGCGGCTATGTTTTCGTAGCATTTTTCGAATAAACTACATTTGATGCATTTACAGATTTCCAAAATTTTCAATTTAACGGTAGTTTGTAAACTGTGTGAAGGTGAAACTCCGAAACACGTTGCTCATATTTATAAATGAAACCTTTTTACCCCGATTTCGGGATTCAGAAAAAATTGAAATGCACACATGGTCTCTATCATCGCTTTGTCGTGAATTCCTTCGTAAACTTTTTGCAGGCAAAGTAAACAAATAAGAAGCGGGCAGAAAACGACTAGTTCAAGTATTTTAAAAGTATTTTTGAAAAATAATTACACTTAACTTTTTATGTGTGAGAAAAGACACGTACACGAGGTACATTTAAATTTTATATGCTCGTTTGAACTCTAACACGATAATAATTCTTGTTGTCGATATGTAAGTCGTTATACTAATACTTATTATAATAAGGGGAAAAAGCATAGCAACGAACGAGCATCAACCTCTACTCTGACCTATTATCAATACTACATGCAGGTAATTTATCCAAGCTGTCTTTTGCCCCTCTTTTCCTTTGTTCTTGGGCCAATGCCCGTGTTGACGAACCTATATAAAAAAAAAAAAAAAAAATTATCCAAGCTCGCTTCTTACACATTACCAAGGGACTGGACTCGCTAACCATTTAGATTACTGATTGACTTTTTGAATTTTTATAAAAATGATGTTTATTTAGAAAAAAAAGGAATAGGTAGATCAAATAAAATGCTTTTTTCTCAAAATAGTAAATACCTACTTCAAGGTTTATTATAAAAATTTTTAAAATGCACTATAATTACCCCCGATAAGAAAATATTGTATATATACCCTTAAAGGTGACATTATCGTAATACTTATACAAAACATTAATACCTTAATTAGAATTGGCATCAAATTCATGCTACAATATCTAGGAACAATTTAATGAATACAGTTTTTAATTATTATTTTAATATGAATATTTGATGACAATTCTAATTAAGGTACTAATATTTTGTATAAGTATTACGATAATGTCACCTTTAATGGTATATCACTCTAATATACAATATTTTCTTATCGGGAGTAATTATTTTTTACTTTTTAGTGCGTTTTTATTAAATTTTTATAATAAACCTTCAAGTATCGGTATTTACTATTTTGAGAAAAAAACACTTTATTTTACAATTTTTAGCGTTAAACTTGAATTTTTTTCTTGTTAAAAATCAATTTTTTTCACATTATTCTCCATACTTTAACCCAAAAAAAAAAAAAATTGATTTCTTTATTTTGAACTGCATTTGCACGGTGTAAAAACATCAAAAGCTACATTTCCACGGTAATTTGGTAAATTCAAAGTATTTTAAGTCAATAAATCTAACCCGACGGCGGTGAAACCGATCATGAATGAAAAGCATCCAAAAAACTTCAATCTCCCGCATTATTAAGGATAACTCAAAAACTACCGGTCAGATCTTGATCAAATTTAAATGGGACCACATGAGAAGCACACTACCTTTTAAATAAAAGAACAATCATCGCAATCGGTTCACCTAGAAGAAAGTTCCGAGATAACACACATAAAAGAAAATAAATAAAAAAAAAAAAAAAACACAGTCGAATTGAATACCTCCTCTTTTTTTGAAGTCGGTTAAAAAGTGAAATTTGCATTAAAATATCTCAAAAAAAGCATCGTAGTATATGCGAGGTTACATTTAATGATTTTTAAAATGAAATATTAACAATACTTTTTTTTTTTTTTAATTTATACGGCTTTTTATTTTTTTTTCAGAGTCTAAGCAGTAACATTTTAAGTTCAAAATCATCAATCATTTCAAAATTTGTTTTCTTAAATTTTATAATTTCAGGATTATTTATTTTTCCCATGAAAAACAGGCTTTGGGTTTTTTTTTCTACGAAATACAGAAGTATCATTTTCATTTTGTATTTTACTTTCTTGTGGGTTGCGCATAAAAGCCCCCACAATCCACGAATCACCTGTGATTACAGTGTTTGCAGGAGATTTTATTAATTAAAAAGGAGTTTGACCGGTTGTTAGAGATTACGGTATAATTTTAAACTATTGTTTTCTACCGTTTAACAAATATACATGTTCGTCTCAAAATTGCAGATTGTTAATATAATAACATTATCCAGAATACTATAAAATATGGTCAACAGACGTCTCCTGCTTCATTCAGAATCAAATTCTGTCTTAACGCCTATGCCCGCTAGAAGACACGGATCGGAATTGACTATCAATGTCATTCGATAGGTCTACAAAGATAAATCATATCAGCCTTCCATGACCGCTACCATCCCTACTCAGTGTTGCCTTTGATTTAGAGAAGGCATTTGGTCGCTTCAGAAACTAGAAGCGGTGGAATTGAACGATAGGCTAGGTACATTCAAACCTTCTCGACCGAACGATTAATACAAGTAAAAAATCGGATCAAGAATCTCAGAACCCATGTCCATCGAGTATGTTGCTGCGCAGAGCTCTGAATTGAGTGCAACCATATACACACCTTTTATTTATGATATCGTCAACTACAGTAACAGGCAGATCTCAATATACCTCTATCCTCCGATAACGACTTCTCTAGGTAAATCCTTATTACAAAGAACGATAAATAAGCTGAATAAGTGGTCTCGTCCCTTAGGCTAAGTTTGAGAAAACTTCAACAATGAAAACAAATGTATGAAACATAAGGCACGGTATTTTGAACAAGGTAAAAATGTAAACGACAAGTGAAATGTATATTAAAATTTTGCAACAAAATTGCATGTTCTTTTTTGTAACATGAAATCCGGTAGGCGAAATTCGATACGACTTGACGTGGACGGTTTGCACGGGCGTCCAAGCTGTGTCCAGCTGAAATGTTTAGAATCAATGTAAAATATTCCATGCTACATAAGTAATTGAATTTTCGCTGACTCCTTTTCTTCGCGTAATGCGAGCGGTGTGGCCAAAATTTATGGATGAACCCACGTAAATGGATTTATACTTTTTGTAACGTTAAATACGCTCATTGCATTTTATTTAGTTGCATTTTTTTTTGCATTTCACTTGCCTTCAAGCGTTTATCTAACTTCTTAATACATTATCCTATTTTGAATTACTGAAGCTTTAGGCCGCCATCTTATTTCATTATTCAAAACCAACGAAAGCCCAATAATAATGATTAACAAATTCTGTTCTTGATAGCCCGTGTTTTATACTTATGCGTCAATATAAGTATATTAGCGAATGGTTAACACAAAATTTTGGAAACGAAAAATTCACTCTAAAAGTTTTATATTAAAAGGAATTCTAAGCGGTTAATGTATGGAAACATTTTCAAATTTTTGAAGCTTACCCCAGTACTTTTACATAGTTTTCATATATACCAGCGTTCGTCTCCTTTCTTTTCCTTTTTTTTATCTTTTTTTTCTTTCTTTTGTTTATTTTAATTTTCTTTTTTATACTTTTCATTTATTAGTCTAGTGCTTATAAGATGTAACTTCTCGGCGTCGCAAATGGCCGCGGTTGCCGAACGACTTTAAATAAATAAATTATATATAAATTCTGAAGGTTTAAAATAAAAACATTTTTAAGGTGCCTGAATGTATATATACATATACATATATATATATACATATACATATATATATATATATATATATATGTATATATATATATATATAACTCGGCCATTTCGGCCTCGCAAGGGGCTGTGCCCCTTGACCCCTCTTGCTTTCATTTCTGTCTCTTTCTCTTCTATACTTTGTATAAAATGATCAAAATTTACAACGTAATTCTTACAGGCATCAACACACACAAAAAATAACATAACCACAAAAATCCTATTCTAACATTTAACTTCCGTTACATAAAATTAAGACATTTTTTCGTTACATTTTTCGTTACATATTTCATTACATAAAATTGTGACATTTTTTAAATTACAATAACAAAAATCCTACAAAATATAACAAACGTTACATAAAATTGCGATATTTTTTCTAATGGGGGGGGGAGGGGGTAGCCTAAGAATTACGTTGTAATTAATATTATTCTAAAAAAATCGCCAGGTACAAATTCAATACTAGAAGCTCACATCTGTGCGATAAGTATAAAACATCAAAGAATCTTTTCAAAACCTATTCATCACTGAGTTGTTTTGTTTTTTTTTAATTTTTGGATTTTCGGGGCAAAGAAAGACCCTGTTTTGAAGTTGGAAATTCGATAGTGTAAAACTAAAGGGGGCTATCCGTGAGAATAATAATTGTACGTATAAGCTAGTTTAAAATTCTCAACTGTAAAAATCAATTTATAAAGAAGAGAATGTAATTTTTCATGATTTTCTAATCTTTTTTCTAGGTTCAAAAGATTCGTTAGAAAAAACTGAATACCAATTTCGTCACCGTAAAATAGAAACTTTTTATCAAACATCACGCAGGTACCGGAGGAAATTTTTTTTTCCAAAATCTGAAGTTTTCGGCGTCCCTGGGGCCTAATTCTAATTTTGAAACTGGAACAGCTGGATGTTTCGAACCAAAAAAAATCCCCGAGAATGTGGGTATTTATAAAAAATTTGTTCGAAATTTTTAATACTCGCCCTTCAAGTGCTCGTCATTTCTGTCGCTTCCTTAAACTTTTCGCGAAACTCTGAAAGTTTCGGTGAGGGAACGTGTACTATATATATTCACTACCTTTGGACGGGGATCTTCCCAACGATTATCACTCGCTCGGAAGAAAATTTTTTTTCTTTCAAAATTTAAGCTATCCGGCGTCCGGAAGGTTTCGAATTGTCATACTAGCCATATTTTTCCTTTAAATGTTCGTATTTAAATTTGGTTTTGGCTTCTTCAAGTTCTTTAGCCGAGCTGCTACTCTATTTACTTGAATATCATCTTTTTTTTTTTTGTTGCTTTTTCCTTCAAAAGGTAAAATATATTTAAATCATTTTTCATTTCCGATTTATTAGAAACTTATCGGTTGATGAGTTATGAATTTTTTAACAGTGATTCTTTCGAGATCGATTTAAATTTCACATTATCTTGACGGCTTTTTGCATTTTTTGCGCCCAGAGTAATCGATTGTCTTGAAGTTCTGGATTTCGCTTTTGTAATTTATGTTCTAGTTTTGAAATTAATAGGTGAAATTGTTAAGTTAATATGCATATTTTAATATTTAATAATCTTTTATTTAATTCGTTTTGTTTGTTGTGTTTTTTGACATTGACATTAAGTGATTAAAAGCAGCATACAATTTTTAAAAAAAAACACATAAAAAAACTGGAATACGTCGGATAAAAAAGAAACAATTTGAACTAGATTATAGCGCGTGCTCTACACCGAAAAAATAACAATTACAGAAATTGTGCGGGCATCTCGGTCAGATTAATTTGGAATATAATAGTGATCAACAATAAGTCTAAATTTCAAAAAAATGCAATAAAACTTCCAGTGACTAGGAAATTATAGAAATCAACAATTGCGACCTAATGTAGCATATATATATATAGCGTTCGTAAAAAATAAACAAAAGGATTCAGAATATTTCTTCTTCGGATGTTGATGCTGTAACCGAATTTCAAAATAGAACAACTTGCCCAAAGGGGGGTGGTTGGGGGTTAAAAAAAATAGAACAACTGAAAAATTAAAAGCCGAGAAAGAAAAACGGCAAATTCGTCAATTTTAACTCGGCGAATGACTTACTCGGCTGATCGAAACGGTAGCGATATCGTAATAGCGAACGGTGTATACGTGATTAAAATAAATTTCCGCGTACATCGAAGAAATTGAATACTGAGCGCGGTATTTTTAAAGTCACATTTGACTATATACTACGTGTTGCGTACGTGACCCAAGTTTTAATTATGTAAAGTATTAATAACGAAGTCGATCCTCCCCCCTCTGTAAATATCAATCGGCCGAATTAATTTTGTTCTCTCGGTGCTGCTTCGTGCTGGAACACTGTCCCGCTTCCCGGCTAAAATTATTGGCATGTAAAGTTGCACGTTTGATGATGAAAGTTTTATTCATCTTCGAAACTTTCGAATTCGGACCCCCGTAGCGCTCGACGACAAAAATGAACTACGAGACGAGCAGCAAACCTCAACTTATTATTCTACAGGAAATAAGCACGGTAGAATGCTAAACATTCACGGTTTTCGGGAAAAAATTAGTAAACAGTTTCGTCACACGCAAAGTGTGTAAAATTCGAAATTTATGCGTACGTGCGCTGTACGAAGTTGAAACTCAAACTCGTCGCTTTTCAGATTGCAACGGGAAGGATCGCTTTCCATTTTCTTTTTAAGTTCCCAATTGGTATTAATGCAACAATTAAAAATATTTAATTAACGTATTTACTTTCACACTTCAGTATCATTTTCATAAGAAGCTCGATGCGATTTAATATTCTTTATTTTTGAAAACTAATTTTCACAAATTGGTAAAGACGAAGAAGTTATTTTTTTCGCCGTCTCGGTGTAATGTAGACTCGAATTCTTATTGTTTATAAAAATCCCGAATCACTAATCACAGATCATGAGTCACGAATCACGGATCGTAGATCATGAATCACGAATCACAAATCATGGATCACGAATCACGAATCATGAATCGAAATTTTTCTCATAAGAGTTTTTGTTCATTAGAATATTGCAAAAAAGTATATTTATTAATCCCATATATATATATATATATATATATATATGTGTGTTTTTTTTTATTATATTTTTTAAAAAAATTTAATGATTCAAATGTTCAGATTTATTTATTAACTATTTAATATAAAATTTATATTATAGATTAATTCATCATTAGGCACGTTTGTTTACTTACAGTATTTACAATTTCATTATCCTGACCATGTACGATTGCGAAACGCCAAATGTAAATATTTACATTAGCCGCTTCAAGTATTTCTGCTTCGTTGCAGTTCAAAGCGCAAAATTAAATAAAAATTTCAAATTGTGTTTTTTTTTCCCCGTTTTCATTGATAATAGCATATAGCAGGTCCAATTTTTGGCACGTTCTTTTCCCTTTTCCTTCGAAGTTACATAATTATTTGAATTGGATAATCATGTATTTTGATTTGATAGTCGCCTCACTCATTATAAAGGGAAAAAAAAGAAGAAAAACCGCTGGTCGCTATCTGATACTATGGTCTAACCGTTATTATATTTCGTTCATTTGCATTGCACTCGTGTAGACCTTCGTTTTACGATGTAATTTTCGGGAGAAGAAATTATTATTTGTCTTTATATTCGTCGGCTTTTTACAAATGTCCTTGTTTTATATGTTTTTTTCTTAAATTCATTTGCCTACTTATGTGTTGTTGTTTTTCTTTTTTTTAAATATGTATACCTCGGGGTATTTACTGGACACGTGTTAAAATTTTTTAACAATCACCGGAGAAATTGAAATTTCGCAGCGAATAGATCTAATCTGCTAAAGTTAGGACGTGAGTAGGTTTGGGTTTTGGTTCGCGCTTTTTTTCCTTCTTACTTGAATTTGTGTAATTATTTAAATCGGATATTCGTATACTTGTTTTGATTGGCCAACTTCTTTTTAAAATTTTCTTTTTCCGTTACGCCGTCATTTTTTTTACTATTTTTTTTTATTTCTTTTTGTGGCCCCATTTTTAGTGTTTTAATTTATTTTCTTGGCCAACATTCTAGTTCGTTCATTTTTACTCTTATTCGCAGTTTCACACCCCATGAATGACAGAAAAAATCTTGAACGAACTAAATTTTAGGACAAAAATAAATTCTTACCTTCAGTTCTATTTATTATTTTATTATCTAACAGAAAATGTACGTTTACCGATTAATTAATGAACTACATTGTAATTAGTCACTTCATCTCCTCATGATTACGGTACAATGCTTACATTTATAATTTCATTACCGCAAGTATGTGTGAAACCGACGTTAGTATTTGAAAAATATTAAATGTATTAATAACGTTCTTATTATTATTAGTCGTGTTAATTTGACATTAATATTCGCGAAGAAATTTTAGAACGTATTCTTCTCAAATGTTACAGCTGTAAACCTGGTAGATAGCAAAAAACAACTGGAAAAAACAATAAATTTAAATATTTAAATACTAAATTAAGTTTTTTCTCTTATAACGTTTTTAACTGTAGCGTCCTCTACGATATTTGGTAGAAGCACACTAGAGGAGCGGTTCCCAAAGTGGATTCCGCGAAAGGATCACTGGAGTTCCGCAAAAAAATCATCAGGTTTGCCTTCCAACTGGAAAAACCGGGAAACAAAAAGATATAAGAAAAAAACATTTAAATGAAAAAATACAAGCGTTGTTGTTTTAATATATTTCGCTCAATAATAAATTATAAATCCCTTCTCCCCTTACTTACATCAAATACACTGTGTCGATGATAAGCCTTATCGGTAGTTACAAAGAAAGTGCGTTTTTTCGCCTAAAGCAACGTTTTTTTTTTTTTTTATAACGACGGGTCTATTTTGACTTATGAAATTAGCTCATCTTGCCGAAATCTTTACAACGAAAAGCAACAACCATATTTTCTGTGCGAGATACAAAATAATCGCTCTAAAAAGGAAACTAACTTTCTGGATTTCTTGCATAGAAAAAAAAAAAAAAAAACAATGTTGAATGCTTTTCCACTTTTAAAGGAAATTCTACTACAGGAAAACATGATACGGAATTACCAAGTGAAATTCAAAACATCATTAGTGAACATTCGGCGAACCTGTTAAAATCTTTGTCAGAATACTTCCCGATTTTACCGATAATGACATCGACTGGGTACAAAAAAGTCCATTTATCAACAGAGATAAATCTGAAACTTTGTCAATGCTGGAATATGAATCACTCCATTGATATTCAGAGTTCAACTGCTTTTAATTACACATTTAAATCAACGAGTTTCGGGTTAGTGTGTTAAATATGAATATATCCTGAAATAGCCAAGAAGGCTATTTTAACTTTGCTCCCTTTGATAGCTACATATAGATATGCGACACAGGCGCTTTTATGCATAAACGAAAAATAAATTCAGGAGCAAATTCAGGTGCTATACCGAATTGTCGGATATTAAACTACGTTTTAAAACCGTTATTAATAAACCAGTGAAACAATTTCGTTCTTCACATTATTTTATTTAAACATTTTTATTAAATAACTATTTTATTTACATATTTTTAAAATTGCGATACCTTTTATTATAAGCTAATAGAATGTAGAATCGTAGTAAAAGTTGTAAGTGAAAAGAAAATAATCAAATTTTGTTTACATATCAACAATTTTCAACACTTTCGGCGGAACTAATGGCCATAAAACTGGCTATAGAAAATATAACAACTTTTGATCCCGATTCCTCATACCTTATATGTACAGATTCACTAAACGCAATTACATCTCTTCAAAAATACAATTCCCCTCATCAGCATCCAATAGCCAAAGAAATTATTCGCGCCCTATGCAGTACAAGTGTTCACATCTCGTTCGCATGGATCCCATCACACGTTGGAATCAACGGAAATTCACTTGCGGATACTGCGGCGAAAGAAGGCTCATTATTCTTTCCAGTTCCAAATATCGAAATACCACCGATGGACCTCAAAGCTTATATTGCACGGAAATCACTACAAATATGGCAAGAACAATGGACCAGCACCCCAAACTCGAACAAGCTTCGCTCAATTCGTGACACCATTCATCCATGGAAAACTTCACTATCAACAAATCGAAGGAACGAAATAGTTGTCACAAGACTCCGTCTAGGCCACACCAAAATCACGCACAGTCACCTCCTGTCCAGACAACCCATCCCACTATGTTCCAATTGCAATTCTCCCATCACAGTCCAACACTTACTCATCAACTGTCCTACTTACAATACATGCCGAACACAAACTCTCCGGTCGTCTAACCTTTCCAAAATCTTATCCGATCATCACGACAAAGTGGAACATCTCCTCCTTTTCCTTAAAATTACTAACTTATTCCATACCATCTAACTTCTGACTTATCAGTGCCTCTGGCCTAGGCGGCAGTACATGGCACGTTAATCAAAGAAGAAGAAGAAGAAGAAGAACAATTACTCGTGTTAAGTTTTCATTTTGCATTAAGGGTTCCATAAAATAAAATTGGTTTGATAAGGGTTCCGCGATCATAAAAGTTTGAGAACCGCAGCATCTCTCAGGAGCTTCTGGAAAATTTTTTACATTCATTCGTCGCTTTAACGTTTAGTACGTTCGCTTTTTGTGCATTTAAGATTGGAAAGTTTTCATTTGACAGAAGATCTCACACGCGTCCGCCTCGGCCATACTCATACTCTTCTCGCACATGGCCATCTCTTTACTCACACCCCTTGCCCAGTCTGCCCAAACTGCTCAGTCGCTCCGATTTCTATTCGTCACCTTCTACTTGACTGCTCAGGCACACTTTCACAGCGTCAAAAAGCATACAAAACCTTCTCCACGACATCGCTTCTCCGAGATACTAACCTCTACAATCAAATTTAACCCCCCCTCTCAACGTCGTGCTGCCAGCCCATGACGTAATAAGCAAGTATGAAAAAAACAAATAAATAAAGATTGGAAAGAACAAAGTTATTCGTCTTATCTATCAACAAAAATCGTTAAGGAACACCACACATCGTACGAAAGAAAGAGAATAAGCTTCTGAAATGATGCATTTTAATTGAATACGTGTAGAAGGAAAAAGACCCTAAAAACACATCTACTGACTTAACGGATAGATAACGTAAGAAAAAAAGCGGTCAAACTTGAAATTAGGCGATAGAAAGTGCTAAAATAGAAGCCAATGGAGAAAAATTTTACTGAAAGAGGTCGCGGATGCTAATGATTGAGCTTTGAAGAAGAAGAAAAAAATGATGCATTATTTACGTAACCATCTGCATAATATTGTATAATAAATAATTCAATTATTGAAATACTTATTGCGTAGAAAAACGAAAAGAATAATTTCTTGTACTGTTTTTACACCAACCGCTAATTTTAAAATGAAATAAAAAAAAAAAAAAAAAGAATACAGTTTTACGACGAAAAATGTTGTACTGGCAAATTATAAGATGCTCTAATCTAACGATAATTGTAACAATTTGAAACAGAATAAACACACACTATATGCGGATATTCATTTATTATAAATTCAATGCTTTTTTTTATTGATATAATGAAATGAAACGGAAATTTTGAAACTGATTTCTAAACTCGTTTAATAGGTATAAAAAAAGAAATGATTTCGCATAAAATATTAAGTAATTTTACGAAATGTTCTTAAATACTAGAGAACTCAGAGATAGTAATTAAAAATTTTCAATCAAGTACATTAAAAAAACTAATTAGTATAAGTGAAAAATACACACAGTGGAAAATATCTGAATATTCTTTGGAACGACAGATATTTCTTAAGAAAAAAAGAAGAAGAAAAACTCCTCAAAAATAATAGGCTGTTTATGGCTGGCGCCAAGGTCGCGATGTACCTACCAGGGGAAAGCTAAATAGATGTGTACCTGAAGAAGTAGATTTAAATTGTAGACTTACTTTGGCCCATTTCGCCTCAAATCAGAATAAATCGTTCGCTTTATTGTCACTTCACACCGAATTAGGCTAGTTCGTAATTTAATATAATTTTCATTAGTTAAGAAGAACGGGTAATATTATGATGCGTAGAATACGCCGTAAAAACAATATGGAAAAATAAATCACGAATGCGTTCAATATAATTCTATTAGTTATGAAGAAAGGATAAATGTTACGTTGCGTGTAGAATACACCGGAAACGGTGTGTTGGAAGACAAATTACGAATAAAGCATTATTCGATAAATCTAAAAAAAATCATTTTCTAAATTTTTTCATCATCTATTTTCAGATCTATCAGGATAATAATCTGGAAAAAAAATTGATAAATATTTCCGTTTAGCACCGAATCAATTTTTTGCAGTACTAAATACAAGCGAAGAAGTGATTAACACAAATTACAGAATACACTTTGCATTGAAATTCTAATGTCCAAGTTATATCATTTCCGAATTATTTAGGAAAATTCGGAAAATAAATTTAGTGAGAAGCGTATAATTGTTTAACTTCATTAAAATCAATCCGATGAAAACGAACTTCCATCCGATACTAATTAAATATTTCTTCATTCTGTCGAACTGAATAAGGTAGTTTTTTCAATTCCATTTCTTTTTATGAATTATTTTACACAGAAAACGTGTGTAAATAAGTAACGATAAAATGACGAATACAAACAAGAATTTAATTGACAATTCTGGTTTTCGCTAATGAAAAAATTAATACGTTGATTTTTTCTACGATTTCGGAGTACAAGGGAGAACAAGTTTTCCCCCAGTGAGTGCAGAGCATTTAAAGAAAACATAGTTAGTGCCTCATGCAAGATAAAGATATCAGTGTATTACCAGAAGGACAATAAGGAGAAGGAGCCAGAGAAAATCGAAAACCGGAAGAGGGGAGCAGTGACTGATTAAATCTTAAGCTGATTAAAGTTATAATGGTGAGACGATGACAAGAAAAAATAGAACGAAACTGAGGCTGATGAGACTGGAAGTTGTTCGTATAAAGAGATAATGAGAAATAGAGAAGGATGTATGTCCTACCAAACTCTACTTGAGGATAGAAAAATGATGTCTGCGACGAAGATAAAGAATGAACCATTGAGGGCGGCCGACCGGGCTAGAAAATCTCTTACACATACTCTGAATGTCAGAATGACTGGGAACCCCTTAAAAGGTTCGTAAGAATAGAACGGGTGAAAATGGCAAATAAGGGAGACCGAATTAAGAGAATGATGCCATTATAAAAATGAGACGAAGGAGCAGAAGAAATAGTTTAAAGAACATAAATCACACCTGTTCAACTATCGTGTAGATATGTCGGTTTCCCTGTATCTCTCGACTAAACTTTCATCGGGAAGTAGAAATTTGAACTACACGTACATTGAAAACCAAGGAAAAAAGTAAAAATAAATGTAAATTGCGCAAAACGCAAAATAATTCCAAAAACGAATGTTTTCGATTTGACTTTGATAAAAAGGAAAATAGAATCCGTGTTGTCGCCTATTTAAAACTGAGCAGTTCAACGAGTTGACGACGGACATGTACTTTAAAGATCGGTCTAAAAATAAGAAAGATAATTTCAAGAAAAATGTTTCCTACCGCTACCTAAAAAATTGCCGTTCACTATGGAACCAACGATGGATGTCCCCATTCCATGTACAAACAAATGTCGCCAAATTAAGCAGCATGTCCAACCATGGAAGACTCAGCCGAACCGAAGGATAGATGATGTAATCGTTACTAGACTCTGGCTGGGACATACACAACTCACTCATGACTACCTATTGAAAAAGACGCCAGCTCTAATCTGCGGCATATGTAACTCATTTTTTTCCCATCTCCAAATCCTCACAGAATATTCTCAGTTCAATTTTCTCGGATCAACGCATCCCTCCTCCTTGCCTAATATCCTCTTCGATGACTATCCTTTCCAACTTAATAAATTTCCTGCACCGTGCAAAGCTATACTACATAAATACCGCAGTTCTCTTATTTAATATACATGTATATATATATTTTTTTTTTTTTAAGACAATAAGCAGCATTTATATATTACTTCATTTATATATTACATTTATACTGCCCTGCGGGGCACAGGTTGTTGTAACTAGAGCTATCTTCTCTAGTAAGTAGTCACTCGACCGTCATATGGTGCTAGTCCCACCGACGGAGAAACGAAACAACAACCACGTGAGTTCTGTACGTCCACGTCGTGCAGGGTGGTAATTTTCTAATCAGCGGGCTTAGCGCTGTTCAGAAAAGCTAAACCAGAACTCACAAAATACACAGCTGATAGGAAAACGAAGGAGGGTTCACTTGCCGAAGGTGTTCCTTCTAGTAAATATCGTTAAGCTTCTTACTGCGTTAACAACGGCGGGCTATCAGCAACTCGCTCGTGACATGTGCCCCGGTCGGATGGATGCATATCAATCCAGAGCGAGCAGGCGAGTATCCGGCGCCTTAAAACCGGGTCTTTTTCGGCTAAGGGAGTTCACCCTAACAGAAAACATGCGGAAGGCAACGGGAAACCACCACATTAAAATCCCCAGGAGCAACTATGAATATGAATACAGATATAGCAAACGTTACTGGTTCAGGCGGTCTCATTTACGCCAGACCCGGCAGGAGGAAAAAGCGGGTTCCTCAGGTCGTCAACATACAAACCCCCGCCAACATTATAAATAACACCAATATAATAAACAATACGAGTGTAACAAAGAACCAATGGAAAAAGACATTTATTCTTGCTACCTGGAACGTAAGATCGTTATACCAGAAAGGAAAATTAGCAAATGTGGCTTTAGAAGCGAAACGACTAAACATTGACGTTATGGGAATTAGTGAAACACGATGGATAGGGAGTGGAAGATTTAAGGTTGATGAAAACTATGAAATAGTATACTCAGGACCAAACCGACATGAAAGCGGCGTTGCTATGTTAATACAAACACAACTGGCCAGTAAAATAAGCGAAATCATTCCGAAGACTGACAGAATTATACTGATACGACTAAATGTGAAGCCCAAACCTATAGTACTAATTCAGGCTTACGCTCCCACAGCGGATAGCGACGAAGTAACGATTAACAACTTTTATAAGGAGATAGAAGAGATTAAAAAAACAACCAAAAATAATGATATCGTATTCGTCATGGGGGACTTCAATGCAAAGGTAGGACAAGACCACAAAAGCGAAGCTGCCGGTAAATTTGCCTTAGGGAAGCAAAACGAACGAGGAGAAATGCTAACAGATTTTGCAGAAAAAAGTAATATGGTGATATGTAACACATGGTTTAAGCAACATAAAAGAAGGCTTTATACGTGGACAAGTCCGGATGGAAGAACGAAAAACCAAATTGATTTTATTCTGATTAATAAACGTTACAAGAACGTGATTAAAAACTGCCATACCTATCCGGGAGCGGATTGCAATACGGACCATACTTTACTAGTCGCTAAATGCAAAATAATACTGAAGAAATGCAAAAAGAATGAAAAACAATTACAGTTACAGTGGCTAGATTATAATAAACTGAAAATAGATGATATCCGAGGAAAGTTTCAGGCAGAGTTAGACAGAATAGGGAAGGAAACGATAGATGGAAATAATGTAGGAAAAAATGTAGAAAACATGTGGTGTACATGGAAACAAAAGGTCCTTAAAGCCGCCAGAAACACAGTACCAAAAAGAGGAAGGAAAAAACACAAACCTTGGATTACGCAAGAGATTATAAATCTGATAGAGGAAAGAAGAGAAGTAAGAGATAGAAGAAGTTTAGAATATAAAAAATTAAATAAAGACATCGTGAAAAAATGCACAGAGGCAAAGAGTAACTGGTACAAAGAAAAATGCGAGGAAATCGAAAAATTAGATTCAAAGCATAACATGCGAGAAATGCATACGAAAATTAAAGAAATGATGAAAGTACATAAAAAGAGAAAAAACAACATAAACTGTATACGAAATAAGTTCGGAGAATATTGTATAACTAAGGAAGAAAAAGAAGAAACATGGCTGAATTATATACAAGAACTGTATAAAGATGATATGCGATTCGAACAGAACAATAAAACAACGAAGGAAGAAGCGCCAATTATTGAAATGTGGGAATTAGAGAATGCTATTCATAAAGCCAGAAATAACAAAGCAGTCGGAGATGATCTTCTAGCGGTTGATGTGATAAAATACATAACGCAGCATGAGAAGGAACAACTTTTACAGATATTTAATAAAATTTACAAAGAAGGCGCACTGCCAGAGGATTTTAAAAGCATAAATTTTATACCGATTCCAAAAAAGAGTAGCTCGCAAACGTGTTCCGAATATAGAACAATAGCACTAATGAGTCATTCGCTGAAGCTGCTTCTATCAATTATAAATAGCAGAATAGAGCGAAAACTAGATGACAATTTAGGCGATACGCAGTTTGGTTTTGTCCCAAGAAGAGGAACCAGAGATGCAATAGCCCTACTTAAGATAATAATACAAAGAACCTTGAACGCAAACAGGGAGGTTTATGCATGCTTTGTAGACTATGAAAAGGCGTTTGACCGAGTTAATCATGAACAGCTTATAACAATACTGCAAAAATATAATATCGATAATTCAGACCTCCAGCTTATTAAACATCTGTATTGGGAACAAAGTGCAAAAATCAAGATAAATGCGGAATTCTCGGATAAGAAAAGCAATATTAAAAGAGGTGTACGACAAGGATGTCCACTCTCACCCAGATTATTTAATATATATGCAGAAGAGATTAAGCAAGCTGCAAATATAGGGAAAATGGGAGTGAAAATAAATGGACAACGTATAAACGAAATTAGTTATGCGGATGATAAAGTTTTACTGGCAGAAACAGAAAAACAACTACAAAAAATGGTAAACAAAATAAATAAAATCGGTTTAAGATATGGAATGAAGATTAATACAAAAAAAACAAAAATCATTAAATTTACCAGAACTAAAAACAGGGATGTACATATTTATTTAGACGGAGAGGAGATAGAAAACTTAACTGAATTTAGATATCTAGGTAGCCTCATCACTAATGATGGCAGAGATGACAAAGAAATCAAATCAAGAATTGGAATGGCGAAACAGGCATTCAACAACCTGAGTCACGCACTAAAGGATTCCAGATTAAGTTTAAAACTCAAAAAAAGGATAATGCGCTGTTACGTATGGTCAATACTACAGTATGCATGCGAAACATGGATTATGAGTGCATATAGTAAAAAAAGAATAAATTCTTTTGAAATGTGGTGTTATCGCAGACTGTTAAAAATTCCCTGGACAGACTTCGTCAGTAATAAAATTGTTTTAACCAGAGTAGAAGAAGGAAAACCTGTAATAGTCGAGAGCATCCAGAAAAGGAAAGCAAAATATATGGCTCATGAGATACGAAAAAACGGAATCTACATGTTGGCAGCACAGGGAAAAATACAAGGAAAACCCTACAGAGGGAGAAGAAGACTGGAAATGGTAACATCAAATCTGATTAGCAAAACATTTCAGAAAACAGTGACGGATGCCAGAAATAGGATCATATGAGTTGCACGCGATCTCTTGTTCCAAGAGCTGCGACGACGACGACGACGACATTTATACTATACATAAATTACTAGCCAGCGTTGGCTATTCTCTTTTTCAGTAACGTATAAAATAGGGGTCAAAATTATAAAGTCGGCTTTTCAATTCCATCGGAATAATAAAAACCTTTACGGAAAAATGTATTTAATTAATACCAGCATAATACTTCATATTATCCTGTGTAATGATTAAAATTTAATAAAACAATAAAACGCTATTTGCAGAAAAATTTTCGAATAAATAAATTTCAATAACAGCGACTAGCTTCAGATCTGCAAATCGATATTTACAGTGTGCTACAATGAAACATGGCAGCACTGGTGGCAGCCTAGTGGTTATTCGCTAACTAACCAGAGGTGTCATAGGATATCAAGACACCTATCTCGTTCCGGATCCAAGTCGCTCCCAGATTTATATACAATCTGAAATTTAATATTGGTTGTACCACCAGAGGATTATCCGGTGGAAAGTAAAATCCCAAGTAGAAAGGAACTACTGGCCCAGTATTCTCATCAGATGCAGTAGGCTTAGTACATTATGAAAAGGTTTTCTTTTGGGCGCGCTAGCGACTTTGACCGAACAACTACAGAAATTTAGGAAAGGGTTAAATAGAGCAACGATTAGAAATAAACCGTAGGAAAGATTGAAGTACAGGGATTATATCTGGAGATGGAAAGGAAAGGACAAAGGAAGAATTATAAGGAGCAGGAAAACCCAGTGCTAAGATTTTAGAGTACAAAACAGAGCGCTCAGAATCAAGGGCAAGGCATTCAAAGAAGATGTAGTTTGTGAATATAGATGGAACTATGAAGGGGACAATCGGGAGAGGAGGACAGGGAAAAAAGGAAATCGTGAAGAGGGTAGAGAAGGGAGTGATTAAAACGCAGTCTGATTAAGGAAACGATAGTGGAACGTTGATAAGAAAAGGAATGAAACTACAGCTGAGAACAGGGAACGGGGCTGAACTTGAAGATAATGATGAGAGGGAGGATTAGAACATAGGGAAGGATAGATGTCCGACCATAGTCGGGAATGATTAGCTGAGCAAAGATGAAGGATGCCCTAGGTAGGAATATTACAGAGTAAAGGACCATCGCGGGCGGCCGAACGGGCTAAAAAATCCGCAAACTCGTTGCCCTCGATGCCAGAATGGCTAGGAACCCACAAAAGGTCAATAGTAATTAATCCATGATACTCTATCAAGGATATATGGCGGACTTACTTTACTTTACTTTACTACAAAATATAGACACCGATCCGAAGCTAGTCGACACTATTAAAATCGATTTATTTATTTATTAGAAATTTTTATTTAATGCGCTTTCCCATTTTCTTATTTTTACTATTCGTATTGTTGTAAACATTGACCGGGTACGAATGTGTTACTTTTTTACCTTTTTAGTGAATTACCTCGACTTCATTCGAATTCAGCAGGAAACATTCCAAGTAACTCTGGTTGTTTAATCAGTGCATATATTTTATCCGTAGCTACGTACGCTATTCACGTTTAAAGAAAAAAGAGTAAAAAGCCAAAAGGACACAAATTATATATAAAGCAACATGGTGAAGGCAGGGTGACTCTTGTAAATAAATGAAGATCGAGCAAATGCAAATGTAAGCCGGAGTTCTAAATGTGATGGAATACGCGAGACAAACAAAATGGAAGATGGTCTAAACATGTCGGAAGGGGCAAAGAGCAAAGTAATTACTGTTCTCTGTGAACATTTAGGAAATTTTGCTACAGCAACATGCATATTTAATTAACAAAAGTTCTAGCTAGTTCCGACAAAAAAAAAAGTAAAGAAGAAATGAACTTTACTTTTTTTTTTTATACCGCTTAACATCGGGCTTCTTTTCTGATGTTTTCTTTTATTTTTTTTCTATATTTATGGACTCGTCTCAACTGTGCGGAATTAACGCAGTTCAAGTGAAATTTGTCTGTATTTTCAATGTGCGGCAGCGGAATCTGAAGGTTCACCTGAACGAAACAAACAATTAACGGTAAATTCCAAGTGTGCTGTACTCGTATTTGTATTCCTCGCTCCTTTTCTAATCCGAACTCATTTTACTATTCAGCCTAGACCCCCTTCCTGTTCTTGGTTCTATTATTTTTTTACTACCCTTAAACACGTTCTTTCACTATTGCTTTTTGTCGTCTGCGGTTCAATCATACTTTGCTCCCATCTTCACGACATCGTTTTACTCTCTCCCCGTCCCCTTATTGTCCTTTGCACTCTAGGTACTTGTGTTTGTGTTCCTGACCATTGTTCCAATCTTTCCTCCGAACGTAATATCCTACACGCTCAACTATTAAAGCTGAATTTTCCTACTCCCTATAATGCCTCCTATATCTTAACTTTGCCGACTTCAACGGTGGTTCCTATTCTTGCATCTTTTCTTTCCGCGATCTCTGACCGGATTAAAATTTAATCTATAATATAGTCCAGTTGTCCTGAGTAACTGCCCTCGGTTGGTCGACCCCCCCTCCCCCTCCCGAAAAAAAAACAAAAAAAAACTCGTATTTGTATTACAGTTAATATTCTATAAGCACGATTTACACTCGTGATACATAAATCATTTGGGAGTTTTCTGTTTGTTTCATTTATATGCTGCTGCCTTGAAACTATGTTTTACACGCAAAGTGAAACTTATTTTACTTTCCTCCGCGTGCACGTTTAACGGTGATATTAAAACGTGAACAAGACGCTGATTATGTTTTATTATACCGACCAAGGCGACTTGCCCGGATTTTAGTTTGGCTAATGGAATTAGTCTCTGTTTTTGAAGATAATTATTTATTTCTTCGTGGCAACAGCTGTAGGCCAAAAATTTTCCTAATTAATGTTCGCTCGAGACCAGCCGATCTCTTAGTTTAACATGAATCATTTGTCGGTGTATTTGTTTACTATTAAGAGCGGAGAAAACTTCGATATCATTTTGGGAACATGCACTTTGTCTTCCAGTGTCCGGTAGTAAAGATGTACAATGAAGCTGCAAAGTTTTTGCACTGGAAATGCCTTTTACAATATTAGTATTCCCACTCCATACAGTGCTTCGTTCATTTTCTCCCTTCCTTCTCCTTATGTTGTTCAGGCTCTTGATTCCTTTTTGTCGGCTATCTCTGATCGTGTAAAGACCTGAGTCTTTTGCGTCCTTTTTCCTTTGTTCTTGGGCCAATGTCCTTGTAGACTAACCAAAAAAAAAAAAAAAAAAAAAAAAAAAAAGTTTTTACACTGGAACTAGTAATATAAAAGTGTAACTACGTGGCGAAGTGAACAGGGAATTACTTGTGATGCAATCACACTTCTAAAATAACTATAAACCGGAAGTGCATTATAGAACGCTTTGGACGAAAAAATATCTTTAATACGGCCAGAATTCATTATGGAATACAATTACAGCGCACACCTTCAACATACATGATACAACAGTTTATCTTATAATTATATTACAGTGAAACTTCTACTAACAGACACTTCTAAATAGCGGACATTTCCTAATAGTGGACAATTTTAAAATCCCCGGCATTTACTCATAAGACACAATATAAAAATATTTCCCAATAATGGGCCTTCTCAATTTTAATAAGTATAATTTTGGAAATCCGATTTCTATTAAACACGGACAAAGTTGGTCAAAAAAAGTTCAATTAGTGCCCCCCGGGTTATTGTTTAATAGACGAGGGATTGCATGTGCAAGATCCATGTACCGGAATAAATGAATTAGCAGTTGAATTCATGCAACAACAAAATCCATCCGATGCATGATGCAGTAGATTGTGATGACAATAATGTTTATGATGGCGAAGAAGACGCAACTACTGAAGTTGACTGTGAAACTTTAAATAATGTCGACTCGTTAGTTATTATTGGAAAACTAAAAAAATCGTATTTCATTCATAAAGCTGATGCTGAAAATTTATTAAAAATGATATCCGAACTGCAAGTGCATGTCGAATCGCGGATTTTAAGTGAAAGAAAGTAAAATTACCAATTTTTTCATACAAAACTGAAATATGTTCGATACGCTAGGATTTACAGTATGTGTTAAAAAATATAAAAATTATAGATTATCTCGCGTTCTTAAAAACACAAAGTGATTTATACTCTATCGCCTAACTTGTTTATCAACTAATCCCGGAATACAAACATAAATAAGTACTCTGTAGTAGTACTGTACGTACATACATATTTTTATATTTTTTACACTTTAGACGCATGTATGTCTAAAGTAAATATGTACTGTATCTTTTTATATTACGTACTATCTTTTATATTCCTGTTAAATACTTTACAATACGCAATAATGTAAATTTCAGTAATCTGTACATACATTATTATTTCAAATTAGCGGACACTTCTTAATACCGGACAAATTTTTTGGTGCAGCGACTGTCCGTTATTCAGAAATTTCACTGTATATACTACTTATGTAAACTATCACATTAAACTTCGACGTATATGTATATTCCAATTCTACATAATTAAAGCTAGGATTTCCACGATACTGCACGTTTTTTTCTGATTCTCATCTCTAGAGGTAAATCTGATTCAATCACGTCGGTAGTCGTGCTGAAATTTGTATTTTTCCATAAAATCGTTTTCTTTAAGTGGGCCCCCCCCCCAAACGGCGAGGCTTAGCGACACCTAACTCTTAAAGACGATACTGAGTGCACACCTGGACAGGTAAAAATGTTAGCATCGTATTTTAGAGTAAGAAAAGATGTCAAATTCAGCGTAACCCGGTGGGGCGGTTAGACTGTTAAACGCAAATTCCGTAATTTAGTTTTAAATAGGGTGACCATTTTTTAACAGCGCATCGTCATTTTAAATCAATTCTGAAAAATAATTAGAATTCCTCAAAATCTCTTCTCGAGTTTCCGTGGGCGATCACTTTGAGTACATTAATTTATCTTAAGGTTCTCAATGCACCGACTAAAATCTTCCGGCTTGAACGCGGATTTTTATTTCGGAAAAACTTGTAATAAATAACTTTTTTTATTTTTATCGTTTATTCGATCGCAATTAGTTTTTTTTTCCCTTGAAATCGACAAAATAATTCTTAATTAATTTGTAATACTTTAAATTGATATATTAAAATTATTCTAACCAGTAGTTATCGGGGAAAACAAAACTAGGATAGCATTTATTGTTCTATAGTTTCCCATTATGAAAAAGATGATGGCTGCTGACGCGAACCTAAAGAAAGGTAATTATGGCAGCCTAATGGTTCGTGTCAATGAAAACCTTTTCTATTTCGGATAGCGAGTTAAACCGTAAATCCGTCACCAGTCCAGCAATTGTACGCGGTAATCTATTTCGCTATACGGTCGAACAGGTTATCCTATTCTGAGCGTACTTAAATTTATTAATGATCATTTATTCTATCACTTTTGAGAATGTTCGCTGATGAAACAGGACGATTATTAAGCAGAAAAATCCGAATTAATTTGGTGTCTGATTTTGTTTCGCCTTCTTTTAAAAGTTTTAACAATATTATTTGTTTCGGCCATTCTCTACCACTGTATGTGTCGTTACTGTTCCCCTTTTTTTCTCTCTCTTTTTTTTCTCTCTCTTTTTTTTCTCTCTCTTTTTTTTCTTTCATGGAAAAGTGAAAAGTATCGCTATCACTCAAATTTCCCGAATATCATCGCCATGGCGGAAAATGTGCTATTAACGTTTTCGCAGCAGACAATATTTCGGCTACGTTTACGTCCGGCTACTTAAACGTACACGAACTGTATGTAATTTAATGTGGTCGTTTGAAAAAAGTAGTCCTTGAAAGATAGGATAAATTGAAGAACATCGCTGAAAATTACACTGCCCTGAAGTGTGATAAAACGTAATGGTTCGGAACGTTATATTAAACGGTTACGATTTTGCTCGTATTCATTTGCCTTTCTTTTTTGGCTTTTTTTTCTTTTTCATTTCAAAAGTCCCTCCTAATCGTTTTCGGACTGAAACATTTACAACAAAACGAGAGATTCTGTTATATTTGCAGTTTTTCCGCCATTTTAAATTTGCATATTGTCCGATTTTAAATGTTACACTATCTTCGGGCAGACATTCTGTATCGTTAGTATGTAATTTTGCGCATCTGTTCCGTGTGCAATTATCCTCGCCTAGTCGTCATGATTTATCCTTCCCACTGTCAAAAATCTTCTATTCCTAATCGCACCGTTTATCAAGCAAATCGAACAAGTCCGTTGCCCTTCTTTTTTGTTTTTTTTTTTTTTTTGAGCTAGTTTGAAACATCAAGTGGTCCAAAAATGAAGCTCAAAATAGCTAAAAAGAGCAAAACATTTTTTAAGCGGTAAATAATTTGAAGGATGATTATTGTTATTATTATTTCTTTCGAGGGGGCCATCAATATATCGTCCTTTCCCAGAAACAATTAGAAACCGAAACAGTTTCGTTTATTATAATAAGAAAAAACAAAAATTTCCCGTAGCCGCGATCACGAATTATAGTTCAAAACAAGTCGGTATTTCATTATAATATTTGTTTTTTCAGTTTAATTATAATATATATATATATATTTTTTTTTTTTTTTTTTCTAATAACTATTATATATTAGTTGAGTGAATCATATTTTTCTTAAAATGCCTACGATTAGGATAGCAATGTTAGCGGAAAGTTACGTTTTGAATCAACACTTTTATCTCGTTCTAAGAATATCACAGCAATCTGACGGACCTAGAAAAATTACGTTCCTTATTTTTATCAAAATAACTTTAATTTATTTTTTATAAATTTTAGTTACATTAGCGTAAAAGAGAAACGAAAAAAAGTTTATACGAATATAAGAAAGTGAAAAAAAAAAAAATACATTTTTAAAATCAGGGGTGATCCGCTTAATAGCCGGAATATAATTGGTTAGGATTTTGATTTTTATTCGCACTCTTTAATCAGTCTTTTCCAACTTAAAACTCTATACATCTGCAACCGGATAATCAGGAGTCTTGCTAAAATTGTTTTCGCAAACCTTTTGCAGGTGTATGAATTTTCATTGAGATTGGCTTTGTCGTTTTCGTGTCGGCGTTTTATAGCGCTTCAACATAAACACGCTCAAATGACGTGTAGTAAAAAAAAAAACGTTTTTTTTTTTTGTTTGGCAAACCTTCTAGCAGCGGTCCAAATCGAATCGTGTAAATTGCTAGTGCCGTTTTCGGGATCCTAGCATTACAAAGATTTACAAGAATACAAATACGACGAGGTAAAAAGGTTAAATAAAAGACTTTAAAAAGAATAACGAACGTGTCAATTTGAATGCGGCACATTGAGCAACGAAAATTACTTTTCTGAACAGATTGCTCGAGCTTTAACGGAAACTCTTTTTCGTACTAGAAAAACGTCATAAAACACAGACAAATAAATAAAAGTACATTTACGATGTTGTTATTTGAGATTTATGCGATATGTTAGGACAATTACATTATCGTTTTAATTTATATGATTTTCTTTGAATGGTAATTAACAAATCAGTTCGATTGGCTGGCTCGTGTGTTCCGGACATTTTCAATTTAATTTATCGTTTTTCCAAAAAAAATTCAATAGACGAGCCGATTTTCTAGGATATGTTCTCGTTGCGAAAATTCCACGCGTGTAAAGTTAAATCGTTATCCGGTTTACACGTAAACGGAAGCGCATCGTTATTTTTTCATTTGTCAACTTCCGACAAGAAGACGAGAAACGACAAAAAGGTCTAAAATTGTAAATAGAGAAAAAAGGTGTTTAGCGTCAGTTCGTTTTGATTTATTACAACGGAATATATCCATCCATAAAACAGCGAACACGTTTTTTTCTCGCTATTTTTATTATCATTATTTCCAGTTGATGATGTTATCATCTCCGTGTGTGTGTGTGTAAGAAAGAACCCATGACCCCGTACTTGATATCCGAATTTGAATTTCAACTCGATCAAAAAATAGTCGTACGATACCAAAACAGAAAAAACTGGCAACTTGTACTTTTTTCCCGAATTTCACTTCAGTCCTTCACCTTTAGCTATTTGAAAACGTTTGTTTATCGAATAAATGAAAAAATTCCAATGAAGTAGTACATCGGTCGCTTCGATGCGATGATACGCTCTTTGGAAAATAGTGAAATTTCAAATTGAATCGATTTCTTTATATTTCTTTAAAAAAAAACGCTTAAAAGAAGGTATCGACAAAAATAATGAAGAAGCGCATACGGCGTAATGTGATGATGTAGTTGGGCGGAGGATATTTCCCGGTAACGATGATTTCGCTAGTCTATTGCTTCCGCATACTCCGACACAGGACTCACAGAAAGACACACCTGCTCACATCTTTCCGGCGCAGTTCGTTCGTCTGGGTTTCCGCTGGCCCGACGGCTTAACAGGTGTAAAGTAGGGCTAATAAATCCGTGATAAACAGCACTCACCGGTGTAAAGCTGCCTAGATGGCTATGCGGAATCCGAATAATGCCGCATATGCAATTGCGCAACCATCATTCATCGGAGGACTGCCCGCACTACTAACGGCTACAAATGTCGTGACATCAGCTGATTGTCAGATTCGAATAAAATTTTCTCATGTTTTTTTTGGTTTTTTTTCTCACACTGGTGTGGTGGGGAATAAATTATTTTGCTTCAGATTTCCCGATTTCGGATTGTCGAATATTCCGACAGAAACCGCTATTAGTTATTTTACAGTACCGTATATAGAGCTCGTTTTTTCGCGAGATACTTATGGAATAAACATCTAAATGCAAAGAAGAAACACGAATCGGAAAATCGTGAGGAAAATTTTCCAGCAATCAGATTGGCAGCGGAAAAACCCTTAATGTATGTTCGGTCAAGGAACAAACACCGACCTCGATGACGAAGCGACTCTGCTTGCATGATGTCTGCGATAGAAGTACGTATATTCACAGTTGAGCATTTGGACGGAGCGTCCGTTTCACATGTTCTTCTAGTTCGAAAATGAGAAAAATTGAAGTAGAAAAAGAAAGAAAAACCAAAAAGAAGAAGAAGAAGAAAAACGAATAACATTCACCTCGGACGAAGATGGAAATTTTGACCGACTGAAATTTCAGACCTGGGTAAACGTTTCAGCTCTCGTCCGGCGGCGGTCATCATAATATTTTTTCGGCAGTATATATTTTTTTCTTCGCTTACATTCTTTCGCTACATTTATTTTTTCCGACGCTGTAATAACAGTAGCGCGCTGACTTTCCCCCTCGCGCGCCAGTCTAAAAGGAAAAAGGCATACATTTTTCAACTCTTGATGCGCGTTTTCGAAAACTTTTCCCCTTTCCTGCGCTCCGATGTATTTAGGCAACATGTCAAGCCGCAACGCGGTCTATATGCGATTGTAGAATAAACCCTTTTCGTACACGTCTGCGCGCTATAGGTGTACTCGCAATATATCGGAAAATCAGAAAAGAAAGATTAATATAAATTTTAGTTTTACTCGACATGTTCGAGATTTTCACGTAGACGTACGCAGAGAGAGAACACAAGCTGGAAAACGGGAAGCAATTACAGTTTAATTTATTTCGTTCGTGCACCGTCCGATAGCGATCGTTCAAAGGCCAGGTCGCTCTTTTTATGCGGCAAATTATCCGCCACTTCTTCTGAGAAGTTTAATCTGTCCATTAAAGCGCCAGTGGCGCACTTTCAAGCAACAACGACTGCGCATAAAAAAAAAAAAAAAAAGCCCAGTTTAAATAATTCCTTTTGTGTCCCATAGTCGGCAAAAAAATATCTCTTCACTTTTATAAAAATGTAAACGCGTTCACCGGGTTCTTTTTTTTTTTTTTTTTTTTCGGTTTTTTAGATATCTTTAAAACGGTCTCCGCTCTTGTCGCCGCCCACCGCACTCATCATCGTAGCAGCGGCAAGTGTATTCAAGAACATGAGCGCTTTTACAGAACACAGTCGAGATTTTCGCAAACCGACTTTCTCAATTTTAATATTATCGTTTTTATTATTTATTTATTTATTATTTATTATTATTATTATTATTATTATTATTATGATTATTATTTATTATTATTATCATTTTTTCCTTCTTTTTTCTGCTGCAGACCCGCCTATACTATATTAAAGTTGCCTTTGTCGATGTATATTTTTCTTTAAACCCGTATATTTTCTCATAATTCAGCTAAATTTTCGTAATACAGACGCGTAAACATAAATTTCGACAAACCAACGTTCAACAATGGTACCCGCTTTCCAACCGAACACACATTATTAAAGGTATTTACGCCGCTTTTTACATTACTACATTATCTAAACACATTACTTTTGCTGTTGTTCAACCTCTTTTTCGGATTTTCTCTCAATCGATCCAATTTCAATTCAGCAGACTTAAAAGATTATATAAAAAACATTTCTCAACAAAATTTTTCATTCACATTTGTCTATTTCCAGCTGTTGAAAAGGGACTGCTGTGAAAAACGATTTGAAATTAGGTCGGCCGATGGAATTTGCGTGAATTTCGACGAAATGATGGACGCATAAATATCAGCTACTCGCAACAAGACACGATCAGGCTATTTTCTGTCAATTCTTCGTAAACAATTTAAGACTTTAGGTAATTTGAAACGGTGTCACCGGAAAATTCGCTAAAAAAAGGCGACATTTGCAAGTTTACGGTATATTACAAACGGTTGTCGAAACTTCAAAGCCACTCGCGATAATCTTTCGCTAATCGCTATTCCGGGCACTCCGGTAATTAATTATGGGGATCTTTGTAAATCGATGACACCTCATCGTAATTAACCGCAATTCGGGTATAACAGATCCTAGCGTGATAGAGACATCAACGGAGCCGTCGTTATCTGCGAAGGTCTGGTACCATTTCGCCTAATTCCCATTTCGCCTAAAAATGGAATGACCCATAAAAAAAATAATAATAATAATAATAATTTGAAAAAATCAACTTGGCAACACGGTCACGCTTGGTAGGCAGAAAAAAAGATTACCCTGGCGTAGCGGGGGATCCCTCGATTTTTTAACCGAGAAAGCGTCTTTGACAAACTATATCGCGTTTGCCCGCTGCCGAGACCGTCCGAGAAATTAAATGATTGTTACCCAAATTTAATTATTTTGCTAGCTCGGACAGCGTAAGAAATGCCGAATTCGTCTCAATATGCGGAAAATCACCGCATACTGACTGCTTTACGCTATGAAGTCGCAATTTGTTCTGGCTTGGGTCTTATGCGTATTCTGAAGGAAACTCTATTCTTCTACCTTGAATATTATAAGTTGTCGCTTGTGAATAAAACAAACATTTTGAGTCAGTCTAATATATGTAGTAATGGATGTATCATTTATAAAAACCAAATCGGGCAGGTAAATAATACATATATCTAATATTTGTATATTGAAATATTTATTGCAAATTACGTTTTAAATGAAATGGTATTCAATTAGATTTCGGCAACAGAGAATAAAAAAAATTGTCATCCATTAAAAAATTATTTTCTCTTAATTGCTATAAATTGCTGTTTTGTACGTCAGATTATAAAATATTTTTGATTAATTGAATAGCGTCTTTTTATTATATTATCTTTCTTTTCCCTTTTTGTAATGTTAAATCGTAATCTTTTGGCGATTTATTGAATTAAGACATTTTAAATAGTAAAATAGAAGATTTTTTTTCTTTATCTTCTTTTGGATTTGCCGAAAAATGGCGTCCGAACCGGTAAAATGATCGATTCACATGAATATGAGTTATGCGCGAACAAATATAAAAAAAAAGACATACGCGACGAACATACATATAACCTCTTTCTTTTTGTAAGTCGGAAACAATTAAAAATTAGAGACAAGTTTATTGATATAAAAAAATTAAAGTTTACTATTAGATTAGTAAGTAATTTTTGCTCTTAACATTAACTTTAATTTTCGTTTATTAACTTTTTAAGTACACCTTCTTTTTGATGTTTAATCGTCCGCTGCTGACAAGTCTAACGCAATAAAGAAAAAACAAATAAACAAATAAATACACTTTCTGCCTCTTTCTTAAGATTTAAAAAGAAAATATTCGAAACAAATTTCTGTCCAAAACGAAAAAATTAAGAAAAAGATAAGAATTATTCTGTTTGTTTTTTAACGAAGAACTTAGATAAAACTAGCATAAATGTGCATTGTTTTCAATTTGTAATAAAGCATTTATCCGTTTATAGCTCTTTATGCTGGAGTATTTTTCTTTCATTTTTTCTGCAACTCCGAAAACCTTAATTTTTCATGTCACACTAAATATCAATAAGGGGCTTCCTATATACTGACTGATAAGACGGGTGGGATTTATACAGCACTGAACTTCAAATGTAATAACTCGCAAATATTCATCGGAGTCGTCATTTCGCGTACATTTATATTAAACATTTTTAGTGGTATTTTTTCACTTGTGATTTTCATACGAACCTTTTTTGTTGTTTTTTGAAAAGAAAAGATTAACAGCGGAATCAAATAGCAAAAAAAATGATGCGTTTAGTCTTTTTAAAATTCGACAATGATGACGCGCTGTTGCCAACACGAAATCATTCGTATGTTTGTCTGATCTTTTTTTGATTACCTCAGTAACCGAAACCTTAAATTTAGGCGAATTGGGAATCAGGCGAAATGGGAAGTTACCATCTGCGAATGCAACCGTGTGCTACTGAACATGAAATATTCTTACAAGGAGCCCGTACGGCCCTGGGGGAAATGAATTTCAATGAGTTTTGCTTTAGTGGTAGCATACTATGAGGATATACTATGCGTAAAATATTAAGGTGCAATACTTAAGTATAATCGAGAAAAACGAATTTAAAATTTCCCCACAGTTTATGTATAGGGGTTATATATATATTATATATAATATATAATATATATAAATGTATATGTATATATAGGCAGCGTGGTAGCCTAGTGGTTAAGGTGCTTGGCTACCAAGTTGAAGGTCACGGGTTCGAGACTTGTCTCGTCCCGGATCCAAGTCGCTCCCAAGCTTACCCAGCCTGAAATAATTGGGTACCAGAGAAATCTGGGAAAGTAAAGGCGGCCGAGAGAAAGGAACTGGCTCCCCTACTCTCATTAGTGCCGTCGGGCTTAGTACATTGTGAACCTTAACTTCACAATCCCAACGCCCTATCAAGGGTATGGAACTCACTTTAATTTTTTTTATATGTATATATAAGTTATGGAACATTTCGCTTGAAATTGCTGTAGCGTGAGTGGTAACGATCGTGTGGTGTACACGAATACACGGGTTCAAATGTAGCTTTAAGGATTTTCTTTTCCTTTTTTTTTAATATAAATATAGGGTGGGGCACGGGAACCGAACGTATTTCAAATGTAGCTAAACGAATGGAGTAGAAGGATCGAGATTTCAGCTGGTGGCAATTCAGTCGATTAAGTTTTAGTTGTTGATAGTTTCAGTCACGATGGCTGAGTGGAACATGCAACAGCGCGCGTTTGCCATAGAGTCCTTTTTCAAGAGTCAAGAATCCTATTCGCGCTTTTCGAAACGTTTCTCTATTCAACCTCCTCTGTCCGTCTTTGGGGTAAAAAGTTCCACGAAAACGGTACTGTTAATAAAATTCGCTTCATTATCCGAAGTTAACCGTCTGTATGGACGTGGCGTCATTCGATGTGATCGGTCATTATTTTTTCGAAGAAACAGTTAACGGCGACCTGTTACCGAAAGATGTTGGTGGAGTTTTTCTTGCCGAAGCTGCAGAGAAAGAAGAAACACAATCGTCTACTCGATTTCAGCAAGATAATGTGTCATACCGCAGCCAAAACGATCGAATTGCTTCGAAAACATTTTGGCTACCGTCTAATCTCACGTGGAACTGATCTCGTCTGGCCGTTCTCCCGATTTGTTGTGTTGCGATTTTTTCAAAATTTGAGGTATACATCGATAAACCACGTGACCTAACACAACTCTGGACCAACATAGAACGCGAAGTAGGGCAAATTTCCGCCGTTATACTCAAAAAAGTGGCCGATAATTTCAAGAAACGAGCCGAGAATGCAGTCAAAAATAAAGATGGTCATTTATGGGATGTTACTTTTAAGACGAACTTATCTTTTGTGATAATAATTAATTTCGAATAAAAATTGATAAAATTCCGCGTCATTTGGTAGAAAAAAATTTCTCTACGGTTATTGGTTCCCGAGTTATAGCGATTTGAAATACGTTCGGTTCCCGCGCCCCACCCTATATTTATAATTCTTTTTCTTTCCATTGAATTACCATTTTTAACTACTAAGGTGCTTATCACGGTAAGAGCAGCCCCTAGGCTACTTAAAGACCACCCAACAGTCCGCCATCCTGAATGTACTTCTTCAAAGTGTGTGTTATACGATTATTTGTTGTTTAATATTTTTGCTAATGATATGAAAGTATTTTGGCGGACTGCGTTAAAACTGCGGCATTTCTGCATAATATAGGCATGTGTGTAAGGGGAAGAGAGTTATCCTTTGCAGTCTGTGGTCATGACTTTTATACGCCCTATTCTTCTTAGCCGATTGATCGGTGTGTATTCGACACGCGGGCTATTTTAATCGGTGGCCACCATGGTGTTCGATCATCGGCTTTATTTGGCATGAGAACCGTAGTCTTGGACATTCATTATATTTGCTCCACTGCTCAGTTATTCTTTCTCGTAGAAACGTATTGTTAGGCCTTGAGATTTATGCAGCATCGGGGATATGATTAATTTATTTATCAGAAAAGTAAATAAATAATTAATTTATTCATTCGCTTTTTTTTTTTATTACTTACTGTTTTTTTCGATGCCTTTTTTTATTATTTATTTCATTAATTTAATTTTTACTATTTCCATAGAAATTAAACTTGAATAAATACTGAAAAAGCATTGAAAAAATCAATAAGTAATAAAAAAATAAATAAATTATAAGAATTTATGTATAAATTTAAAAAAAGTGTTCACAGCTGGATCAGAGTAACTACCGTAAATAGTATTTAAATTAGAAAATTTTTTTATTATATTCAAATAGTAATAACTTTGATAAAAAGTAAAATTATAAAAATATTACACGTGGAATCGTAGAATGAAATTTCTAATAAAAGATCATTGAAAAAAAACAAAACAATAAGTAAGTAATAAAAAAATAAATGAACGAGTAAATAAATAAATTATTATAAATTATTTATTTACTTTTCTAATAAATTAATTAGTTATAAGTATTTATATATAAACAAAAAAAAATAAATAAATAAATACGTACAACTAGATTTGAACCCGCATATCGAGTGTACGTGTCATGAATGGTAAACCACTTAGGCCACAGCAACTTCAAGCGAAATGTTCTATGACACTTATATATAAGCTATACATGAAGGTTTTTCAAAAAAATCAGTTTTTAATTATTTCATAATGTTTCACCAAATCGAAAAATTTCAACAAAATCCCTTAATACCACGTAATAGACATTTTGCAAAATTTGGTGGTTGCATGTGGGAAAAGCAATTTAAAAAAAAAAAATTAATAAGTTATTTGTTTTTTAAAAAAATTGGGTTTATATTTGGATCTATTTTCATTTTTTTTTTTTTTTTTTACTTCAAAGCACTTGAAAAGAAAAGAAAATCATCATTCGATAATTTTCATTTTTACTATTACAAAAAAATAAATGAAGTCTTTTCGAAATAACTCGCGGAAAATATTTTAAGTTTAAGAGATGAAAGTTGATGTTGTCTCTTTTTTCTGTTCTATTTGAAACGAAAATGAACCGAACTGTCGATAAAGAACGCTGTGGGGGGGGCACATTCGACATGCTTAACCACCTATATATATCCCTTATCTCTACGATTATATTTTGCTATTCTATTCTATAACTTTTTTTTTTTTTTTTTTTTTTCTTCCTAAGATTGTATATGAGGGTTTCCATGTGCCGTGTTTAACTACTGGGGCTATTACAGCACATGGAGCCTACTTAAGGGGATTAAACGCGATAGTACAGATCGCTGCTCCGCATGTAAGCTAATACAGCTGCGACCGCGGGCGGAGCATTTGACAGTATCGTAGAACTAGAGGAAGTGGTGAAGTGCATGGATCGTGGTACTGCAAAAGAGGGACATTCGAGAAGTAGGTGATTGGTGGATGGGGCGCTCGGTTGACTACAAAAGGGGCAGACATTTGGGGGTTCCTGGCTCGTGAATATGTAGCCGTGCGAGAGGGTTGTATGTCCTATTCGGAGACGATTCAGGACAGAAAAATCTCTGCGGGAAACTCCGTCTGTGGGCCACCAAGGCTCCGTGGTTGTTTTTATGCTTCGGAGAAATGTACTTGAAGATCTCCATTCCTGTTGCCATTCTTCTCCAGTTTGCTGCATAAATAAATGAGCCAATGTAGGGGGAAGAGGGGGGTTGTGTGGCATTGGAGAGAACAATGTCGCCTGAGCTGCTCGATTGACACGCTCATTGCCTGGAATCCCAACATGAGCCGGCACCCATAGGAAGGACATTTCGGAGTTTAAATGCGATAACCTGTATAATAGGTAATGTACCTTCCTTACCAAAGGGTTGTTGGATTTAATCCCCGAGATGAGTTGAAGGGAGTTTAGAGAGTCAGTTATGAGTAGGGCCTTTTGGGACTGGGGGTTGCTATCGGTATAGTGTTGGATGCAAAAGACTATCGCGTATATTTCAGCGTCCAGTGCTGTACAGCAATCGTGCAGTCTAACTGACTCTGCTGCCCCTGAGACTTCGAAGGAGCATGCCGCCGGTGACTGATAACCTATTGCCTTCGCTCCATCTGTGTAGAGGCATGCATGGTCTGTGTAGCTCGCTATGATATTTGTTGCTATTTGTGCTATGTTTGGGGGGTATTGAGCTTTGTTAAATTTTGTCAGCGATATGTTGATGTTTGTGATTGGCTGACTCCAAGGTGGTGCGGTTGCTGCGAAGTCTGGCAGAGTTCTTGGGATTGAAAAGATTTGGAAACGACCCATAACCGAAAAAAGTTCGGGCACTGGGTCATTCCCAAACCTCATATTAGGAGATATTGTCGGGGTTTTGGTACTACTAAGGAGGGTGCTCATTTCTTTAAAGTTATAGTACTTCCTATAGTAGGACAGCGGGGGACAACCTGCCAGTGCATACAAACTTATAACCGGAGAAGAGGGATGAGCAGAAAGGATAGACCGGAGGGCAGCAGAATGTATAGGATCTAAGGATCTTAGAACACTTTTAGCGGCTGAGGAGTACACCTGGCACCCGTAATTAATTCGTGAAAGGATAATCGATCTGTAGATTGTAAGAAGTAATTTTGGGTTTATATTGTACTTGTAATTTGATAGATATTTCAGGATAGACAAGGATTTTAGGCACTTGGTTTCGAGCTCAGCTATGTGAGAGCGCCAGGAAAGTTTTTTATCAAATATAAGGCCTAGAAACTTGACTGATGGACGATTTGGGATAGGAAAACCATTTAGACTCAGGAATACGCTGGGAAGTGGGTTTTGGCGTCCCCTGTGGAAATCAACACATATTGTTTTTGTTAAGGAAAAGGTCAGACCGTTATCACTGGACCACTTTTGTAAATTTTCAATGGATTTTTGGAGGATATTTTGAGCGTTTATAGGATGGTTGGACGATAAGGATATATTCAGGTCATCAACGTAGAGCCGGGACGTTACTGGGGCGGCAAGGCAGTCAGTTATATCATTGATATAATATATGAACAAGGTTGCGCTTAAAGCAGAGCCTTGTAGCACACCATTTTCCAACAGCATCAGTTCAGACGTTGACGAACCAGTCGTAACTTGGATCGTTCTATTGTCTAAGAAGCTGTGTAGGTATTTACCCAATTTTCCGGCGATTCCCGCCGTTCGCAGTTTTAGTAGTAAGCCATGACGCCGCAGGCGGTCAAATGCTTTTTCTAAATCGAAAAATACTGCGTAGAGGTGCTGTTGGCGATGAAACGCCGATAAAATCTGCCTTTGCAGGCTAAGTAGCTGGCTGACTGTCGATCTTGCCTCTCGCCCGCCGGCTTGGTTAGGAGATAGAAGACATTTTTGTTCTAGGAAAAACATGAGGCGCCTATTAACCATCTTCTCCAGCGTTTTGGAAATGACACTAAGCAATGAAATAGGACGGTAACTTTCGGGAAGAGTAGGATCTTTATTTTCCTTTAGTATTGGAATGATATTGGCTGATTTCCATTGTGCCGGAATGTTTCCGGAATTCCAGATTTGGTTGAATATATGTAGGAGAAAATGTTTGCCGGAAATTGGGAGATACTTTAGCATGTACGGGTGGATACAGTCGGGGCCAGGGACAGTGTTGGATGTGTGGTGGTTGAGTTGGAAATTTAATTCTGAGATGGTAAAGTTACTGTTGTATGTTTCGTTGGATTCGGACGGGAAGTGCACTGGCTGTTGCTCTGCTTGGTGTTTCATGCTGCGGAAGGCGGGAGGGTACTTTTCTGACGACGATGCTGCGGCAAAGTAGCTGGCAAAAGTTTTAACGACGTCCGCTTCATCCGTTATCTGGCTGCCATTGATTCTGAGTTGAACGCGTTTTGGGGCGCTGTTGATTCCGCTGATGGATTTTATTTTGTTCCACATGGTCCTATTTGACGTTGACGAAGAGATCGATGCGATAAACTGTTCCCAGCATTCTTGTTTTTTGCCGCGAATAAGAGCACGGGCAAGAGCTCGGGACTTTTTGAAGGCTATTAAGTCAGGTAGCGACCGAGACGTTTTATACTTTCTGAGTGCTCGTTTGCGCTGTTGGATTGCGGTATGAATCTCTTTGCACCACCATGGTACTCTCTTAGCTCGGGAATTGTGAGAGATGGGTATTGATAAGCAGGCAGTGTGTAGAATGGCATTAAGAAACGTGCTTAAATTGTCTGATAGGGACTCGCTAGGAGCTGGGATTTTGATTCCGGCCTCGTATGCCGCCCAGTCCGCCTTGTGGAACAAAAATCGCGGGGGTCTTGGAATTAGCGGTGATGGATGGTATCCCGCGAACTGTAGGAATACTGGGAAATGATCACTGGAGCAAAAGTCGGCATGGATAAAAGACTTAAGTTTCGGGAGGAGTAATGGGGATACCAGTGCTAAGTCAATAGTCGAGAAGGTGTTATGGGAGAGGTTGAAATGTGTGTGATCAGGTGGGACCAGGGTACACAAATCGTACTCTATTAATATATTAGTGATGATTGATCCATGTCTGTTGGTTGACGCCGCTCCCCATAGTGGGGAGTGAGCGTTGAAATCTCCAAGTATGACCATTGGGCTTACTATTTGGGATATGGCGTTTTGAAGGTCTACCGAAGGTACCATAGTGTTGGGGGGAAGGTAGCAGTTGCAGATCGTTAATGAAAGTCTCGGAGGACCGTGTAAGAATACAGATATCGCTACCATCTGAAGAGGTGTGTCTATTCTGGCTGATACAGCTGAGACCGACGTATGCACTAGGATTGCTACTCCTCCGCTTGCTCGGTTGCCACCAATATTATCGCATCGGAATAGGCTGTAGTCCTTTATTCTTGGTTTGTCTCCAGGCCGCAAGTGCGTCTCCTGCAAGCAGGCTACCGATGGAGAATATGTGGCTAATAGTTGTTCCAGTTCGGCTTGGTGATTGATAAAGCCTCTGCAGTTCCACTGCATAATTGTATTGTTGCTCGCCATGCTGGGTGTTTCTATGTTGTTTCGTGAAGCCAGTGGCTGTTGTTAGTCGGTCTTTAATATTGGGGTTCACATGGGGTTCGTGTGTTAGTGGGTTGAGCTCCCTTCTGACGTACTGCCATCTGTGGATAGGCAGCTCAGACTTTTTAGTATGCGGGTACATTTATTTTTTAAGCTCGAGTTCTTCAGGTGTGGTTTGGTTGCTGCAATTAGGTGAATCAGTCCGTCTTTATCCTGTGTAAAGTTGTGCGCGTAGGTTATATAGTCAGATTTAGAAGTTATGTTTCTCATGAAGGTTTTGTAATTGTCGAAGTTAATGATGAAGTTGGCTTGATCGTTATCAAACATCGGTCTGACCTTCTCAACTGCTTCGTCGATGTTTATGTTTTTTTTTTTGTTTTGGCTTCCGATTAGCTGACTCAGTGATGTGCTGCACGTCTGGCGGTGTTTTGAAATCGGTTTTCTGTTGTGCCTGTTGCTGCAAAAAGTCCTTCTCTTCTGGCTGTGATTTCAAACTATGTTTCAGCTCTGATTGGATTGGGGAGCTATCTGTTTGTTCCAGTAGTGCAGTATGGCTGATGTCGTCCTCTGGTAACGGGATATTAATTTTCTTTGTTGCAGGCTGAGATGCCGCTGATAGTGTGAGATCGTCGGGCAAAGAGTCTGGTGTTGCTGGGTGGGGGCGTTTCGCATTTGGGATTATTTGATCGACTTCCATTGCTCTGCCGATGTCTAGGTGTTGTGGGGGGGGAGTAGGTAGCATGGTTGGTTGGCTAGTGTTTCCTTTTTTATTTGTACAGCTGTGGCATGAGTGGTCGTCTAAGTGGAGGAATATGCGGTGTTCGTGTTCATTGTGGGTTAGTATAAAGGACTCAGGGATGTTGGAACAGTTGGCCTGCTCTATATAGACTTGTCTACGCCAGCTGACAATATGTCCGAATTCGGCGTCGTTTGGGTTGACCCGAAGGATGGCTATAGGGGTGATTAATTTCAAAGAAAACACTGAGGCAAGGTGAGAGACTATGAGCTGGTTCGGGATAGTAGGAGAGACATTTGACATGATTAGTTTATTCGATGGATTTTTTAAACGTCGGGCAGTGATCACTTGCGAGCCTATTTTAATTCTTCCTCCATGTTCGAATAGCTTTTCGACATTGGATTTCGACTTAAAAAATATTGCCACTCGGTCTCTGCTGATTTTCGAGCCTGTTATTATGTTAGATGGTCCGCCAACTAAATCTTTTAATGCCAAGAAGTAATCGCGGTTGCTGCTTGTCGGAACGTACGGGAATATTATGCCCTGTTCCTCTGTTGGGTAATTGAAGTCGGTTAGCGGGGCTATTTTCTTTATAGTTTTTAATTTTTCGGAGAAGGATGCTGGTACACTCGGTGCGGTCGGGAGGGTTGCATCGGAGGGGCTGTTTTGGATTTTGTCATTTACCGCGGTCGCTGCGGAGCTATCAGCGTTAAAATCGGCAGACGGCTGGCTGCGCGAGTTTATCACGAGAGATAAATCAGCTGAACGCTGCGAGTTTGTTTGTGTGGTGAACTGGTTTTTATCGGAGTTGCTGATAAGGCTTGTGTCGTGCGTTGATGTGATCGGTGTGTGTGTGTGTGACTTACCTGTTGTGTGCGGTGTGGACTTACTAGCGGTTGCGCTGTTGTTCCCGTCGGGTTTAGACGGCGCTTTCAGCTTACCAGCCGGCTTCCCGGTTGCGGGCGGCGGGCGGTTCATGGTACTACGATGTTCTTATCACTATATTATTATTACTTGATTTGAAAAACGCGAACACGAGAAAACGATAACTCTTCATAAAAATCGTAAGTAAAATTATAACTGAAAATGGGATATTAAACATTTATGACATTTTTATTTAATATTTATTATTTATGTTTATAATTTTTCATTTTTTATCAAAAATAAGATATCGAAATACAACTGGGCGTGTCCGGTTTTTTATGGCTCGCGGGTTTTTATGAATTTTCAAAAGCAATTCCCTAATGCGAATCAACTGCTCGAGATTTTTATTACGCTCCCGAAAATGATGCCAATTTTTCGAATTAAACGCTTTTCTTCCTTTTTCTTTTTTTTAATTTTTTTTTGTTTTTTAGAAATTTCTTTTGTACGTCCAGTAAACAATTTTAAAGTAGAAACTAAAATTTAATCTTGTAGAGCCCGGTAGAAACGCTAGGGGCGCTGAAGATACAAAGAAGGTCTAGGAATTCAGCGGTAGGTGGGACGAAATTTGAAGAAGCGAAAGAAAAAAATGTACGCGGAGATGTACCTTTCAAACTATGAATTTTTGACGAAGACAGATGATGCTGAAAATAAGCAGCGTGTAAGAGAATCGGTATAACTTGAATTTAAAAAAAAACTAAAAACCCATGTGATCCGGAGAAAGGGTTGAACGGAAGATACATGTAAAGAAGGGATTTTAGTTGTTGGATACGAGGAATACAGAAATCGAGAACATTCGAAACCGAATATATCTTGCCACAGAGATTGTCAACCCCCATTTCACCTGCTATGAAAGATCTTTCTTTTCTCTGAATTTCCCAAGTCTCGGGGAGAAAGTTGTTTGGATAACATGGAGGCGAATTTCTTCCTTAAATATACTCGCGCGCAACCAGAGTCACAATGTAGGCGCTTCGAAGATTATAAAAAGGCGTTCGCCGGACAGTATTAAAACAGTAATAGAAGCTCTAAGAGTAGATTTTTCTCACGTGATTCCTTTTATGCACTGAAAAAGGAACTTTTAATCGTTTTTTTAATGAGTCTGTCACTTTACTAAAGGTGTAACGTTCTACCACCGGCAACATTACACCAATTGGGTCTCATTGATGGTACTGAGTAATACGAGGATATTAAAGAATTCGACACTGCTACCTAGCACTAAGATGAAACGAAATATAAAACACGCTAGAAGAAAATAGGCGACTGAATCTTTAAAAAAAAAAAGTTGTAATTAATAAAACTATTTTTTTCTTTTCTTTTTTTTTTTTTTTATAAATCGACTTTAAGATTTTCTTTAAAAGTATAATAAAACTCAATTAAAAAATAATTAAGATTAGGCAGCAAAATATAAAATGGATATTGTGATTATTCTTAAACAACATTAATACCTTAATCGGGGTCTCGTGGTGTACGAAATTCGAATTACAGCAGTTAAAAAACCATATTAAATGAACGTATGACGCTCACTCACGTTTTCTGTAAATCAAGTGTATTCGAAAGGGCAAGAAATGCTGTTTCTTAATTGTTGTAACTAGAATTTTATATACGGAGACTCTAATTAAAGAACGAATATGTTGTTTAAAAGGATAATCATAATATCCTTCAACGTATCTCTTTACCGCATAAAATTATCTTCTTATCGAGTACCTCCATTTTTGACTCTTCAACGTATTTTTATTTAAAACTTTTTGATTTCGGTACAAGGAAACAATTTTATTTCATAATTTTTAGTCATAATTGAGTGATAGTACGAATAATCCAACACCTAAAGTAACTTTCTGTTCCGTGTAAAGCTGGATATTGGTTTAACGATATAATGTTCAAATTCTGATTAGTTTGTAAATCGTCCTTCGGGGGTTTCAAATTAATTATATGTATTCGAATCTAAATTTGTATAAACTAACGGTGATAAAAAAAGTCAAATATTTAAATTCATTTTTTTTTTCTATTTTAATATTAAAATTTTTGCGCCCATATTTTTTTTACTGTATTTTAATGAAAATATTTTGGCTAATTTTTGCCTAGGTTATATTAAAGCATATATCCGGGAAGACTTCTTTTCTTTTAACGTTCATTGTCAGTACTCACCGATAGGCACCGCATATGGGACCACCGACTGGTACAATTTCTAATGAATAAAACCCCTACCATTGGAGTTAGTCAAGATGGTAAAAAATTACGCTTAAAACAAATGACGCTATAGGGGTTTCAAATTCGTTTAATGTAATCAGTATCTATCTATGTTACTTAGATATTAACTTTTTTTCTGACTAAATTAAAAGGTTAGTTTTTATTCTACGTCTTCGTAATAAATAAGATTAACAATATTTCAAAAGCCACTTCTGTTATATTACCAAAAACTTCTCTAAAGAGATCCCCCCCCATCATAATTTCTTGTTATCTGATAACTACTGAAGTATGTGTTCACCGATAATCATCGTTATACTTACAAAGTCTACTTTCGAACGAACAAAGAATCATCGAAATCGGACTGCTTATTGTGGCGTAGTTGATTACTTAATTGTGTTTCGTTCGGATAAAAAACCGGGTTCGATTCCTACTGTCGTACACTCATCATCATCATCATCATCATCTAAATGCTGTACACGGTTAGCGTGCGTAGCGATCACAGGAGATGTTGATCATATATCACTATTTCTGGCAGCTTAAACTAATCTCTTTATAGATGTTATTCCGGTCCATTTCCGAATGTTCTGGGTCCAAGATAGTTTTCTGCGTCCCACTCCTTTTTTTCTTTCAATTTTCCCTTGAAGAAGAAGCCGGAGTGCCGTGCCGGAATATGTTGTAGCTTCAAACGCATAGAGCATAATAGGTTAAATGCAGCTTTTCATTAGTCTTTTCCGAATTTCCAAGTTTAATAATTTATCTGTTAACAGCTTTTTCAGTTTTCCATAAGCAGTGCGCGCATCTTTGTTTAATTTCTGTCTCAGGGTTTAAATTCGATGTAATATAGCACCCGAGATATTTAAATTCTTTGATTATTCGCATTCAGGTCTAATTTAATAATACGGTCATTTTTGTTTATTAGCATAGATTTTACGTTTTGGAAATGTTCAGTTGAAGACCATATTTTTGCCTGCTGTTAATTATTCGATCGAGAATAGTTTGTAGATCAGTAGCTGAGTCTGCAATCAACACTGTATCATCAGCATAGCGGATGTTGTTAATGTATTGACCATTAACTTTAATCCCAATATCCATATTAGTTAGTGCTTCATTGAAAATCCTGTCCGCATAAATATTGAACAACAGGGGAGAAAGTATGCATCCCTGTCGAACACCTCGCTTAATTTGTATGTGTTCTGAGAATTGACCTTCTATCATGGCTTTTGCTGTTTGTTGCCTTTAATTATTTTGAGATCGAAAGTCATTGCGCGTTTTTAAGTATTTTTAGTATTTCTTCCTGACGGACTTTGTCGAACGCTTTGTGATAATCGAGAAAGCATAAGTAAATGGTTTTCTGCTGGTCTAAGCTTTTTTGCATCAGTAATTAAATGCTATAAGTGCTTCTGTGGTGCTAAGCCCTGGTCTAAAACCAAACTGGCATTTGTCTAAATTCCTATCTATCTTATCTCGTATTCTGTTACGAATAATTCTCAAAAAGGCTTTCAAGAGATGATTCATGAGGCTAATCAATCTGTAATTATCACATCTATTTGTAGATGATGTTTTCGGCAATGTTATGAAGGTCGACGTAAGCCACGTGGCGGGTAGAATACCATTTCGATATATCTGATTAAAAAGTTCGTGTATTCTTCTTATATTTTCTTCATCTAGTAGTTTTATTATTTCGATAGGAATTCCATCGGGCCCAGTTGTTTTCCTTGGTTTTCCAAGTTTAATTGCTTGTTCTACCTCACTTATAAGTATTGTTAGGTAATCTGTCTGTTCGAGTTTTTCTGGGATATTATTGGTTCTGACGTCGTTAAATAGTTCTTGGATATATTTCGACCGTGTCTTGCAAATTTCCCATTTTCTGTCATTAGGGACACGGGTATTTTCCTTCTGAAGGTACCGGTTATGTATTTCACCTCTTTATATAGATTATGAGAATCATGCTTTTTTTTGAAGTTCTCCTAATATTTCACATTTCTGCTTCATCCATTTATTTTTAGCGTCTCTAATTTCCCGTCTAATTACTTTGTTTAATCTTTTATATTCATCTCTATCATATTTATTTTCTTGACGTTTTTTCATCAGGTTTAATATTTTTTCTGTAATCCAATTTTTTCTTTTCTCAGATGTAATTTTCTTTTCCTTTATAGCTTTAATACATTGCGTTCTAATTTTATTTATAATTTTATCCATCCTTTCCTGGTTAGTTTCATGTTGTGTTTCATTATAACTATCTTCAAACGTTTCATTTACTATTTGTCTCATTGAGTGTAGATTTGTTTTATTTTCAATGGTCTGAAGGCCTATTCGGTCTTCAATTTTCTTTTGTGTTCTCATTCTTTGGAACTTAAGCGTAAATCTTGTTACCAACGGGTGGTGATCAGAACCAATGTCCGCACTAGGGTATGTAACTACTCTCTTGATTGCATTTCTGTATCTTTCGTTTATTTTGATATAATCTATCTGATTCCTTATGATTGCTCCATCCCCGTTAATAGGCGCTGTCCAAGTGTACAGCCTTCTTTTTGGCATCTGAAACCATGTATTCATTACTGCATAATTGTTCTGCCGACAGAACTGGAATAATCTTTCTCCTCTCTCATTTGCATTACCCAGTCCAAAGGGGCCAACTAAATTTCCTCTTCTTCCACAGCCTATTTTGGCATTCAAATCGCCCATGATTATCGTTATGTCTGATTTTTTAAAGTTATTTATTACTTCTTGAATGTTATCGTAAAATTTTTCCACATCGTCGTCGTATTTCGAGTCAGATGTTGGTGCATACACTTGTATTATATTTAATATGACTCTTTTCTGCTTCAGCTTTAGCACGGCTATTCTGCCTGAAACTGGAACAAATCCTATTACAAGTTCGTTTATTCTACTATCGACAAGCAGCCCAACTCCGTTTCTATGATTTGAATCTGTGTTGCCGGAATAATAAAATGTACTCTCTTTATGTTTTAATATTCCGTTAGTGGGCCATCTGTGTTCACATATACCAAAAATGTTGACCTTCATTCTTTTCATTTCTTGACGCAGGTTATCCATTTTCCCGGGTTGAAATAGACTTCTGACGTTCCAGGTTCCAATCAAAATTTGTTTGGTAATTTCTGCAGACGGTGATATTCTTCGCACCTTGTGTCCATTTAAAGGCCGCACTGGACTCAGGGCCATTCTTTTATAGTTTTCTGCCATGTGATTACCTGGGGATTGTACAGTGGTCGGTTTTCCTCTTGCCATACCACCGGATTTTCTGTTGGGGTTTACTCCCTTAGCCGAAAGGATCCTGTTTTAAGGCGCAGGATACTCGCCTACTCATTCTAGATTAATATTCATCAATCCGACTGGGGCACATATGTCTCAAATGAGTTGCTGATAGTCTGCTGTTGTAATGCAGTAGTATACTTCAACGGGATTTATTGGTAGGAACACCTTCGGCAAGTGAACCTTCCTCCGTTTCCTATCAGCAATCTGATGTCGTGAGTTCCGATTTAGCTTTCTTAATCAGCGCTAAGCCCGCCGAAGAAGAAATTACCAACCTGCACGACGTGGACGTACGAAATTCACATGGTTGTTATTTCGTTTCTCCGCCGGTGGGACTAGCACCTTATGACAGTCGAGTGACTACTTACTAGAGGAGGTAACTCTAGTTACAACAACCGGTGCCCCGCAGAGCTGTCGTACACTGACACTTTCAAAAATAATTTCACCTACGCTGGGTTAATATGCGGAGTTGACGCGTCCAAAAATAAAATTCAAAAATAAATAATCGGCCTAAATAATAGAAAGTTATACGCGAAAAAAAAAAAAACATAAATTTAACCTCCTTCTTTTGAAGCCGGTAAAAATGTACATTACCGACGTATATTACTACTGATCAAAACGATAATTCCACAGTAATTAATACAACAGACATTAAATTTATAAAACTTATTAACTGCGAGATAAAATTTCCATAAAAATACTTCTTTCATTTTTTTTTCCTACCCTGGGCGCGCCAGCGGCCTTGACTCAACAACATGAAAAATTAAGAGATAGAACTAAATAGCCAGGCGGTCAGGAATGGAACTCACAAAGGACAGCAGTAACGGAACAACTGAAGGCAATGAGAAGGAAAGGATATAGGTACTATAGGTAGCGTTAAAGGGAGTAGGAAGACCCAAAGCTAAAAGTTGGGCATAAAAAGAGGAGCGTTTGTTAGAGAGTGCAAAACATAAAGATATGATTTGAATCACAAATACAAGAAGGCTCAGAAGCGTGAAAAGAGCAAAACGTTTATTAAACAGCCCTGTTTGAAGAATAGTATTTATCGACTTCTCCATTTAAAGATATGTGTCGTGTGCTATTTTCATTTTTTCCCCTCTCCACAACCTCCACATAATCATCTGCAGATGTACAATTAAAATTTATTAGATAAGCAGATTAGAATTAAATATTTAATACGTTTAAATAGAAAAAAATTTCGTCAATTTTAAAAATGACCATAACCGTGATAAGTCTCCGGCAAAATGTCGCCAAAAAGACTAGGGCTCCACTGAAAGCAATCCCGATGATGCAGCATTTTATCAACGTCCATTTATGAGATGACATTATAACAGAAAATCTTCGAACATCTCTCATCCACTGGCGACTACAAGCGGCAGAACGTAACTACGAAGATACTCAAAGATAGCGATGTGGTATGCAGGCATTAATGGTCACGGACACATGCGACGTTAAAAAATGGTAGGTTATCAAAATTTCAACGAATTTTGCACTGTACGGCGAAAAGCTGTAAATTCGTATTGGTAACTTCGACGCTGCAGCAATAGGTGATTAGAAAAGAGAGCCTATGAACAGCTGATGCTGTACGGCTGAGAGTTACCTGCGGGCCAGCTTCGAAACGCAACTCAGGTGGGAATTCGAAGGAAATCGATGCGAACCGAAACAGAATGGCTATGAAATGATCCATCAAAAATGAAGAATGGTGTCTACTAAATTGGACAGAGATGGCGGGGACGAAAAATACAATGAGGTATTCCCTAACAAGGTAAAAAGATTAAATGCGAGAACTGGAAAGGCACGTAATGCTATATATAATCGTAAAGATGGATAGCAATCGTTCGTTTCCTTTTTTTTTTTGTTTTCTGTCTTATCGAATTCATCGATAATGTGCATTGGCTGAGAATTTCGTATCAGTTATGAAATTCGTTTTCGTTTAAATACAAGCTTGCGGGAAGCATTGAAGTTTATTTCCTTGCAGGTTTTCTAATCATTTTAATTAAATGCCACAATTTCTCGTACGTGGCATAGTCTTATCATGTTTAACACTTATTGTACTCCATTCCGAGTCAGCAATCGTAATAAAAATAACCGTAATAATAATAATAATAATAATAAGAAGAAGAAGAAGAAGAAGAAGAATGATAATAATAATAATAATAATAATAATAATAGCAATAACACTTTAACAAAGCCGGGAACAAAATTAATGAATGCTACTACGATACACTCGGATGCGTCTGAACGTGTTGTATGCTAGATGGTAGTAATAGCAACAAAATTTATGGTCAATTTCTGGGCAATAACAGTTTTAAAAGGGGAGCTTAAATTGATATTAAAGTACTCAGAACGCGACATATCTAATAATATTTATCGAATGAAACCATCAGCAGCCCCATAACAGCGAATAACACGCGATGGTGAAATTCATTATTCGAGTTAAATTAAATAATACAATTTGCCAAAAAGAATGCCCTCAAAGCCATTCCCTAATCATAGACAAACCAAACGAAAAAGGTATACTGTACATCAAAGACTGACAATGTTAAAAGTCATACTAAAAATTTCCCAATTGTATTAGTCATAAAATTCTAACTACATCAGGAATTACAGATGGTTGCAAAATTGTTTTCTCTCGCTATGGTCAATGGAACCGAAAATAATTTGCTAGCTTTATATCATAATTAATTTTGACAAAATAACTAAATTGTTTTTTTTCAATTTTTAGAGCCTTTTTCAAATTTAATCGTTATGATTTTACAATAGGGGACATAAACTGTGCGAAAAGAACACTGTGTACGACCCATAGGCGTACCCACGCAGGTTGGGGGGGAGGGGATCAATTTTAAAAAAAACATTTGATAGAAAAAATGATATTACTTAGTAATCATATTTTATTAATAATCTCTTGTACAATAGTTCTAAATGCGTAAGGATTAGGATTACTTCTGTTCGTTTTAATTTGGAGAATAATTTACACTAATACATAGTTAGTTGTACTGTCAGAATGCCTGGTACCAAGACATCTTATGACCGTAAAGCGACAATACAGCAACGTAAAAATCTATTTCGGGAAGGATTTGAACCCTCCTCCTCGGTACGCCTATGCTACAATCTATATATGTATGTGCAAACATACACTCACACAAACAAGCACGTGCATATATACTTGTAAATATGAATATACGGTAAGATTTCCGATTTCGACTTTCGAGATGATCACAAAACTTACATCTTCGAGAACTTAATAAAGCACAACAAGATGGCACCATGATACACTATATAACTTTGTGCATGACTATCGATTAATATAATGGCGAATTCGAATTAAATCGATATATTTTTACGATATTCCGGTAATACGTAAATGAGCAAAGTTCACTTAATATGAAAATTTAAAACTTTGCGAAGCAAAAAAGGAATTTAAATTTTTTAATAAATCAAATTGGTTAATCTGAAATTTCATTGAATGAACAAGGAAATTGTGGGCAGAATATACACAATAACAATAAGGCGAATAAGATAAAAAGGAAAATGAATAAACAGGAGAATAACGATATATACATACATATACATATATATATATATATATATATATATATATATATATAAATAACTCGGCCATTTTGGCCTCGCAAGGGGCTGTGCCCCTTGACCCCTCTTGCTTTCATTTCTGTCTCTTTCTCTTCTATACTTTGTATAAAATGATCAAAATTTACAACGTAATTCTTACTGGCATCAACACACACAAAAAATAACATAACCACAAAAATCCTATTCTAACATTTACCTTCCATTATATCAAATTAAGACATTTTTTCGTTACATTTTTCGTTACATATTTCTTACATAAAATTGTGACATTTTTTAAATAACAATAACAAAAATCCTACAAAATATAACAAACGTTACATAAAATTGGGACATTTTTTTGGGACATTTAACGTTACATAAAATTGGGACATTTTTTCGAATGGGGGGTAGCCTAAGAATTACGTTGTAATTAAAATAAACTCGGTCATTTTGGCTTCGCAAGAAGCTGTACCCTTTGACCCCTTTTGCTTACATTTCTGTCTCTTTCTCTTCTATATATAAAATTAAGACATTTTTTCGTTACATTTTTCATTACATAAAATTGTGACATTTTGTAAATAACAATAACAAAAATCCTATAAAGTATAACAAACGTTACATAAAATTGGGACAATTTTTCTAATGAGGGGTAGCATAAGAATTACGTTGTAATTAATATATATATATATATATATATATATATATATATATATATATATATATCCTAATGGTTGTAATTAATATAACATTCAAAATTTACAATGTAATTCTAAATCAGTCCATATGAGTGTTATTGAACGCACAAAGCACGAACCACGTTCAGACGGTATTAGAACACCGCAGTTTGTTCAACAAGTTCGGGATATTATTGACTAAGACTCTTCAAAGTCTGCAATAACCTCCACGAGAGGAGGCCCTAGTGTTTCTGAGAACACAATCCGTAATATTGTCCAAGACGACTTCCGGTATAAGTCCTACGTAATACAAAGGGGATAGTTTACGTCGGCACAAACTCTGAATCAGCGATTGATCCGGACATTAACGGCTCTTGAATAAGCCTGAAGTCCGGATTCGTTTCGGTTTTTTTTTTTTTTTTTTTTCGATAAAAGGAATTTTGATCTAGATCAGAAAATAAAATGACGAAATGACATATGGTTATATTCTCCGATCCTTCGGATGTTTCCCATATTATGTAGACAAAGTTTCCTGCAGCTATCATGGTTTTGGGAGTGGTGAGCAATAAAGTACAGATCATGCCGTCTCACTTCTTTCCTCAAGAGCTTCGGGTTAATCGGTTACGTCGAGGTTTTTGGAAACAGTTGTGAAATCCTGAATAGATAGCGAGTGCGTTGAAAAGCCGAACGTATTCCAGTAGGACTCTGTCTCTTCATACAAATCCATGACAATCCAAGACTGGATGTCCGAGAATCTGCATGACCACATCATCCAAAATTTGTAGCCACCTAGTTCGCCACACCTTAATCCTTTGGATTACTATGTATGGCGCGAACAAACATTCCCATAGCATACGTCAGTGCCTTACAGCTACTACCACTAGGATTATGATCCACATGAATAAGGATCATTTGATTCGGGCGTGCGTACGTTTTCGGCCGAGAATTGAGGTTATTATTGTCGCAAAAGGCGATTTTATTGAATGATCGTTTAGCTTAAAAGTCGCATTGCATTATAATAAATTTTGTTAGAAAAACCTGATAAATTGCGAATCCTCTGGTACTTACAGTCATGCGGTGAAGTACCAAAGCAAATTTAAAAGAGATTAACTTGGCTAAAGAAGTAGTTTTTAGCTTGCTAGTGGAAAACTGAGAAGTCGCTGTTTTAGCATGCAAAGAAAAGTGCTTAATGTATGAGACACTAGCTGCTGAGTAAGAGTTGAATTCTGATTTGATAATCTGCTCGCTTTGTGTTCACTGGCGCTTGAGTACTTCTCCGACATTAGTGAGGATCGCACTGAGAAACATACTCTTACATACAATCGTGTAAATAGTCAATCAGATGAAGCCTTTTAGTGAACCGGGTATTTCTGTACTCTGGCCGAGTAACCAGCCCTTGCACAGTTAGCAGTAAATAAACCTACGCTACAGTATGCGAATATTTGAACTCTGCCTATTAGTACTTGTTCGTTTTCACTAATGTTGTGATACTCAGTTTACTACCTTTACCCGATAGTCTAGAAGTAATGTGTACATTTTATCAGGTGAAATGAATATTTTATTGGAAGCCAATTTTGTGTTTTAATTTTATAAATATTTAATGAAATACTTTATCCTAGTGCGGGTATTACGTGTAAAAGTGGTTCAAATAATTTTTAAAATTAAAATATGATAATGATCGGTAGTATTTAAATGAATTTATTATTATATTCAGATTTATTAACATTAGAAGACTAGAGACGAAGTAGTAAAGTGACAAATAATACTATTAAGAAGCGAAAAATAAAAACTGCCTGGCAATGATTTTCATTTTTATCGATTTTAAAAGTATTGCTTACCAACAGCGGTGAATTAACCGGTTTGGAAACAATCGCATTGCATGGAAGAAGTTAACGTGAAATGTGTTTTTTACTAATGAAATAGCACATTTTTATGTAATCGAAAGTCCGGTTGCTGAGCTAATGATTAAACTCCGATGTACATATGTATATGTAATATTTACCGGAAAACATAAACAATTACGTATTTGTTGTTTTTATTTTTAACTACTGTCATTCCGATAGCGACTATCTTATACCAAATCATTTTATTACGTACTAAATAAATTCTTCGACAAGTGAGTAAAATTTGCTGTCAATAACTAGAAGCGATCAATCTCATTAGTTAGTTATTCAATTTTTAATTATCCAACAGTTCGCCGATTTTAAGTTGTTAAATTTGCACTTAGTTATTATGAAATATATATGTAAAAAACGTTTAATTATGGTATATACCATTTGCGGATCCGGAGAGATATTTGAGGGAGGGATTAATATCTTCTACGGTAGACGGTAGATTTAAGAAATACCCATTGTTTCATAAACAAAATCAAATAGCGACCTTTATAGAAATTCATAAAGATGTTTTAAAAATACATAATTATTATAATTTTTAATTTAACTTTTGTCTTATATTTAGGGGGGGGGGGGGGTGAAAAATAAAACGAAATTATAAAACTATACCTTAAATATGGTAGTTTAGAATTTGAATAGTAGGAAAGATAGTATTTTTATTAGACACTTTATTTCTTTTTTATTTTTGTTAGTGATCCGATCCGAATTCTCTTTGTTTGTGAGCAAGTTTAAATATATGCATATATTTCTCATTGAACTCTATTTTTAATTAAAATTACAAAATAAATATGAAAGACAAAAGACCGATGACAGTTGGGTTTAAAAACTAAATAAAAACGTAACATTAATAGTTTTACTAGGAAATAGTATTAAATATTAGTAATTAAAATCCCTAGGTGTAACATTTATACGAATCGTTTATAGTATAAATTAAGTTTTTCTGTTATAACAAATTTTTTCATAGAGACTTTGGTTCTTTGGAGGGAATGTCTCCTATCCCCCCTATGGATCCGCCACTGTATATACTATATAGATTGTTTAATAAATATACTATTGACATATATATATCAAGGATGGCGGGTAAAAAAATTACAAGTGGAAGCCGGTCCTTAACGTTAAAATAATTTGCAATAGTTGTTAAGGTATTTCCTTGTTGCAGCTAATTTTTTAACCTTTATTTTAATTATTTTATTTCCTTCCATTATTTCTTTCGTTACCCTAGTTTGTTTTTCAATATTAGTATGATATATTTAAGGCTCTCCCGGAAGGAATACTATATTTCGCTTTTTACCTTTAACTTCAATATAAAATCAGAATAAATGAAAATATTAATAAATGTAATATCTGCTTACAAAACAATTTCTTACTGTGCAACGAATGTTATCGCAGGTGTTCTACCCATAGAACTGCAATTATGGAAAGCAAACAAGATAAAAGCATTAAAAATGAAAAATCTTGACAAAAAAGAACTAAAAGAAGGAATCAATAAAATTGGAATTAAATACACAGAAAAATGGCAGGAAAAATATGATAATGATCAAGTAGGACGGCGAACATACAAATTAATTCCCAGGATAGAAGAACGATTACAAAATAAGGACTTGGTACCGAATTATTTCCTAACACAGTTCATAACCGGTCGTGGAGATTTTCGGACGTACCTTAAAAAATTCAAAGTAACAAACAATGATAACTGCAAAATATGTGAAATTAAAAAATAGATACGCCGGACCATATCGTGTTTAGAATGTTTAGCATTTAAACGAGTACGAAGTAAAGTTAAGACGAGCAATGCATTTGAAAATTGGTTTAAAGACGGAAACAATACTCGAAATACTATTAACAACTATACTAATACGTAATAATGAAGCAACAACGTCTCCTCCTATCCTTGCGTAAACAGAATTAATAAATGAGAAAATGAGTTGAAACAGCAAGTTAAGAAGAGTACAGAAAAACAACCGATTGGTAAAACGCTCTCCTCTGTATTTTCTGTTATTTACAATAAAACAAAGGAAAGGAAAAAATAAAATCCAAAACATTTCGGTGGGGGGGGGGGGGCTAAACATTCCCTTGCCTACGGCCATGTATATATGTCGTATGATTGTTCTTTTTTCTTTAATTTGCGTGTTTATTTATTTTTCTCCGCTAAACGTTCTTATCGTAATTCGCAGACTCGCAGTATTCGGGACGGGTGGTTGAGAAAAAGCCAAAAAGTAAGACATTATTTAAACTTTTCCCGGCCTATTTTATAATATTCTTCAATGATCGAAAGCGAACAATGTAAAATCGTCTCGTCTCAAAGAAATGTCTAAAACGTACGACTTAAGTAACTGCGGCAAATTATATTCTACGGGAATCAATGATTCCCGTCCGGTTTTAATCTAGTGTGCAACATTGCCGACGGATGAGTGCACGACTGAAGACGTTATGAACACGGAAAACATTTTAACGTCGATTAGCCGAAAAAGAAACAAAACGCGGCCACAAATACGTTCACCGGGCCACTTCTTAAAATATCGTTTTCCTCCTGCGAACGAGTTGCCAGAGCTGCATTGAATTCGCAATAGTTCCTCGCTACTTTCGAACTGAATACATTTTCGACCGGCTGGTAGGGGCGTCCGTTATGCAGCGGTGCTGGTACGTTAAGAGAGCAGACTGACACTGGCAGAAATTTAAATAATACTTGTACACATAAGTAAACGGTTTATTTTCAATAAATTATTATCATCTCTGCGAATATGTAGTAAGAGTCGCGTACCTGGGGTATAGTCTTAAATCAACGGTCTAAAACAAAAACAAAACAAAAACAACATACGGCCGTAAACCAAATTAATAGAGCCGTTTCGACCTGGTTGCCCCCTTGTGATTTTCGTTTATCGCATATATTATTATCTTTCTTACAATATTTCCGATGTAAGTATGTACATTTTTCCTAGTTTTTAAAAATACAAAAACAAAAAACAGAAAAATTTAAAATTAACCCACGCAAATTATTATCTCAGATTCCAATTCGCAGTTTTTTTTGTTTTTTTGGTTTTTTTTATAAAATAATAAAAATACTATTTTTTTTTTTTTTTTTGGGCGCGCAAGCGGCTTTGACCCAACAACTAGATAAAATAAGGGGTTCCCTGGATTTCCCAGTCGTTATTGCGCTTCATACATCCTGTCACTTTCCTCACAATCCATTATCCCTGTTCAATGGTCTTTCCATTCTGACTTTTCAGTCATGTCTGTCCATCGGGAATTCACTCCACGGGACCGTATTGTAACGTATTCATCTCCGACCGACAACAGGATCACACACACACTCACATTTTCGCTACTGATATTTTATTTTTTATTTATTTTATTTACTTATACTCTGTATATGTATAATATAAAGTACCCATTACAGACTGCAATGAACACATTACAACTTAATCTGAAATTTATTGCCTATTTTTGTCTAAACGGCTATAACATCATAATGCGGCTTCTAAAATGTCTAATGATCTTCTATCGATCTGCAATATTTCATCAAAATCGACGTCTTCTTGCAATACTAAGCAATGCAAATGTTGTCTGAAGCTATAGAGGAACACTTCCTTTTATCCGTGCTCGAGAAACTGTGACTTCTTTTTCATCCAAAAAACTTATTTCTCCTTGCTTTTTTTGTTTTGTTTTTTTTTTTCTTTCGCACATATGAACCGATTCCAATGAGATACCCTTTGCTCATTCGGCAGTGTACCGGTCAGTGATGGTGTATAAATGTGATTGTCCGTAAACGTAGATTCTCAACAAACATCCGAAATTACGGATTAAAAAAGAAGACTCTCTTTAGAGATGATGTTCCCCAGTGATGTAATGAATACGAATCATACTTGGAACATTACCAACATTGTTTTCCGACAAAGCGTAAATTGAGAAAATAAGATTACAGAAAGCTAAAAAAATTGAAATATTATTAACGATGGTGTTAATACGGACAAAAAAATCGTTTCAAATGAAGGAAGTTGAAACTTGCCTGGCGCCATTTACAGACTAATCTACATAAAAAGAAATAAGCAAAATGTAGCGATTTCGAAAGGAACATCGATCAAATAACAAAAGCGCATAATAAAAAAAAAAAAAAAGGTCGCATGAGTAGCACAACCGGATGATTCAAAAATTCTCTTCAAAGTCTCCTTTGTAACCAATAAAATTGCAAGCATCCAAGCCTCGGATATATAAAACCCATCTTCACGGTTGTATACTCCTTCTTAGTTGGATAATTTCAAAAATAATTTCTTTTTCTGATATGATCCAATCGAGACACTGTACTAATAAAATACCGCGCTTAGTCCAAAACGGATGCGTTCGGCTGGGAGGAACGTTTCTATTTGTAATTATGCTCCTCAATTGGAGTATTAGGCCACATGAGCAGGCAATCCTGTATTATACATTAGTTTTTGTTTGTTTTTTTTCGATTTTCCATTCTGCCATTCTGGATGTAACCGGTGGGGCAAATATACTTTTTTTTTTTGGTAATATGGGTATAACAATATTAAATTCTGAATAATTGCAATGGTGATGTAAAACAACTTCGTCACCATAAATGCAGAATTAATATTAAACAAAAAATTAATTGCTCATGTTTAGTAAGTAAAATTATAATTCTTTATATATGTAACAATTAAAGATTAAAATGATATTAGTAAACTGTTATCTTTAGAATTTCTCCGAACAGGTGCTACTGATTCTTTGACATATTGTAAATACCGCGATCTGATATTTTTCGTGAATTTCGACCAATTTTTTCATGAATCCCTTTTTGATGAGGAATGGCGATGTTCGTTAACTGATTTTTTTCGTTATATTTCCTCCGACGGCTTTACTAAATTTTGTTAATATAATTTCAGTTCGAATCTCTCATATCCACTTTTTAGCGTAACCATGTTCTAATAAACGACGATGCGATGCATGACCCAAGTTTTATGATGCATGACCCAAGTTTTATGATGCATGACCCAAGTTTTACGATACCTACGAGTTTATAAAATCGCGCTATCCGAAGATGGAATTGAATTTGGTTGGTTAAAGTTCCGGTTTATAAAAATATGTTTTTTTTTTTTTTTTTATTTTTTGTTGATAAATTTCTCTCACATATTTCTTATTGTATATAACGGAATTAATCTCTGATGCATCTACTAAAATCTGAGAGAGTAAATATAGATAAATCTATACCCTGTTTTTAGGTTCATTTGTTTTTGTTACCTATCGCACCATGAATACGAAAATTTTGCTCCGAAACATGTCGGTAGTTTTTTAATATTCATTATTTAATATTCATTATTTAATATATTTGAGTTATTGTTACTGGTACTTCCATGTTATTTGAGTGCATAGCCTGTTTGTTAATATTTATAAATATAAAATAAATAAATTCCCCTCGGTAACAAAGAAAAATAAGTATAAAATAAATTTCTATCAATACAAAAATAATTCTTCTACCGCTCCATTTTTCCATCCGCATCGTAATTTAACCCGTTCGAAAGATTCTCTGCCTATTGGTGCTTTCTTCTTTATTCTTAATTTAATTCCTCTGCCTTCACTAGCGAATCACTTTTGCTCCCTTACTGAGAGCAATTCATCTGTTCTAGCGGTAAGAGCATATTTATAAGTGTTTATTACATACAAAAAACTGTTCTTTTTTGTCTAGCCTGTTCCTGAAATATCTTTCCGCGACCGCAATCATTACTTCCACTTTTGTATCTACCATCTTCTTATTATACCATCTTACTCCATACAGATTTCCTGTGAATACGCTCAGTCCGTGCGGTATAATGATACGAGTTCATTCACCGCTCTGCTGCTAATCTTAGCAACTTTTCCGCTCATGGTCTTCGCTCCGTCTTTCACCCTTTTTCACTTCGGCCTCTGAAACTTCCAAAATTCTTTCGCTAATCTTCATTTTAAATTTTCCAATTCTTCAACCTACGTTCACTATCGATTTCATTTTTTTCGATTACCAGTTCGAAATTTAGTCATAATTCACTTCCTCGCGCCTTTGCTCTTGCTCTCATCCTACCCTTTGTCTTCTTAATTTTATACATTTTAATTGCACAGGCAGTGCTCCCATTAAATCCTTTTAAAACGTTTCCTTTTTTTCCTCGAACGCTCATACTGCCGACTTCTTAAGTTGTTTCATCTTTCGATTGTTCAAAATGCAGCTTGCCTACTATCATTTCCTTCGTTGTTAGTTTTTTATCTCTCTTCATTTCGACTATTCTAATTATTTTCAAATTTGAATTCCGGACATTTTCCTTTCTAATTTCTTCTTACATCTGCTCCCCGGGCCAATGTCTTCAGTAGGCTAAATCATATGTATAAATGATGATGTCTACGCGCCAAAGGTAACATGACCATTTCTTACTCATTCAGAGACATCACCACCGATTTAACCTATAATAGCAATTATTAGAACCGCTACTAAATTAACATGGAAATACGAAGAAAATAATGAAATTCAAAGAACACAGTAATAAGAGCAATTAATGGACTAAAGTGGGATAGCTATCCGCTAATTAATCTCATGACCTATTAATAAGGACGCATATTGAATATTGCGCCACTACGTGTTCTACAATAATTAAAACAAAATTCAAGGCACACAGGTGATGCGGAATAGAGCACTTAAATTGGCCATCGGAACACAGGTAGATGAAACGGAGCTGCCATTTACCGTTTATTCTTTTTTTTTTTTTTACGAAAAAATTCCGATGAGAATTCGCTCAAATACAAAAATCGTAAACACAGCAGCACACTAGTAGACAAATAATAACATTTTCAAATATCGCGAAGTAAATAATAGGAAAATAAAAAGATTCCACCATTATGCTTAAAGAGCTATCAAATAATAATACTCGTAGTAGCATATTAATAAATATTACATACAATAACGAGAATTTATACGGATGTTGAAAAAATTTTGCGGAATAAAAACATTTCTTTTTTTTTTTTTGTTTTTATTTATTTTTTCTAACATATCCGCATGAAATAAAAACGTAGGCAGAACGAAAATTTTGCTTGACTCAAAAAAAATGGAAAAGCCGTTAATCAGGTTTTTCTGAACGACGGTTAACGTGCGTGTCCGGTCCCGAGCGGTTTGGAAAACGTGATGAATAACTAACGATGAAACAGCGTGCATGTCTATACGCGACCAGATTAAAGATGCAACAAGGAAGAACAACTGGAAAAGCTGTCATTTATCTCCGCGGGAAACTTACAAAATTGAACCATCCTCTCGCCATCCGATAGAAAATTTAACCGCATAACGTGGAAACGCACGTGCGATTCCCCTTATTACGCGTGTAAAAATTCACGCCAAGCGCAGTCTACCTTCGGATACGCACAAAAAAACCGATGCACCTCCGAGACAACAACCGCAACGAATTCCGGCTTGAATCGCGCGCGTATTTCGCATTGATCGAAGATGATAAATAATTTCAAATAACTCTATCGCGTATGTGCTGAAAAATGATTTTAACGACACAAACAAATCGAACGGTCGTGCTACTAATTTCGCATCGGTACAATGTCATATATTGTAACAGTGGCGGATCCACAAAGGGGAGGTATAGGGGACACCCTCCCCCCAAAGAACCAAAGCCTCTATGAAAAACAATAGAGAAACTTAAACTATAAAAGATTTGTATAAATGTTACACCTAGAGAATTTAATAACTAATATTTAATACTATTTTCTAGTAAAACTATTAATGTTACGTTTTTATTTCATTTTAAACCCAACTGTCATCGCGATCTTTTGCCATTTTTATTTATTTTTAATTTTTATTTTGTAATTTTAATTAAAAATAGAGTTCAATGAGAAATACTATATATTTAAACTTGCTCGCGAACAAAGAGAATTCGGATCGGATTACTAACAAAAATAAAAAAGAAGTAAAGTGTCTAATAAAAATACTATCTTTCCTACTATTCAAATTCTAAACTACCATATTTAAGGTATAATTTTATAATTTCGTTTTATTTTTCACCCCCCTAAATATAAGACAAAAGTTAAATTAAAAATTGTAATAATTATGTATTTTTAAAACATTTTTATGAATTTCTATAAAGGTCGCTATTTGATTTTATTTATGAAACATAAGGTGGTATTTCTAAAATCTATTGCCTACCGTAGAAGATTTCACATAATTATATAATCCCCCCCCCCCCCAAAATGTAATTTTTTCAATCCCGTCTCACATTCCTTCTTATAATCCCCCCCATGTCCTTCTGGATCCGCCCCTATACATTACATTAAGTATAAATAAAATAAAATAAATAAATAGAATAAAGAAAAAAAAAAAAAAGAGAAAAGAAATTAAATGTAATAAGTATCGAATAGGGGTGCGATAGTAAGTGTGTGTGTGTGATCTTGTAGTCGGCCGGGGGGTGAATGGAGCAATGTTTCGTCGTCCGCGGATAATAATTCGTCAAAGCGTAATTTGACGAATCCTAAGAATATCGTCCATGATAATAACTGCAAAAACGCACGGCAACTTGAATCGAGCTGAATCCCCGCGGTCCACTACCGATCTCACGAGTGCTGCCAGCAGTGTCACAAATTACGTAATGAAAACGGGTAGTGGGAGACCCGAAGACCAGCGCTCTAGAAACCACCGCTGGACATTTCGAGGCAGTCGGATTTTGAAGCTCTGTAAAAGCGGTAAATAAAATTAATCGCGAGTCATTGCCCCGGTGGCGCACGACATTGTACCAGGACCTCCCCTTTATTATATTCGATCGAATATAGTCGAAATCATTTTTGTTATTCCTTTTTCGACAAAAGCACTGATGATAAATTTTAAAACGATCCAAACGAAAGCTGCCGCGTATCTAGTTCCCCACGGCAGGTCAATAGACGAAGAGGATCAACGGACCACCATCGTCGTGATATCCACATCACCCCCCGATTTCAAGATATGTATACATGTTATATATATGTATGTATGTATGTATGTATGTCTTAATCGCTATTATGTTATATTTTGGTTAGTTTAATTACTGGTGTTTTGTTTTTTTTTTACGGTCGACCGCCCACGCAACATTCCTGTATGTATTTACAATAAAACTTTAAATCGTAATTCATTTCTTGAGCGTGGATAATAATACTAAAAATAATAATAATAATAATTAAATTTCAATATTTTACTTCCGTGATGACATGCCTAAGAACAAAAGTAACACTTCAGTATAGAAGATTGGAAGGTGTAATAGAAAGTCGGTTTATCAAGAAACGATAACCGAGATAGGATCTGCGAATAAATAAAGGAACACCATTATTCGTGTAACTCATACTGCGCTGCACTGTAAAACGATTACCGTTTGTTATAAATTTAGATCCCCACCAGGGATGCCAAATGAAACAATTACCGTTTGTTATTCGTACCCTCAGGGATGCCAACTACGATATCTCTTCGAACTCATGGATTTTATTAATTTATTTATTATTATTATTATTATTATTATTATTTTGAATGAGACAGATGATCAATTTGAATTTTTAACCATATATATTTTCCGTTATCCTACACAAATCTTTCGTTACCGGTCGACCGGTGAAAATCGATTATTAATTATATTTATATACGTATATGAAGCAAAACAAAACGACGATCATAAACAATAAAATAAAATGATACGTATCACTGTTGTCGGCAGCAAATCCGATGACGGCAGGATACGGTGGAATTCATTGCGATTACGACGTCCAGGACCTCCTCGGATGCGAACAGGATACTTTTTATATTTTAATTTTAAATTCCGCGACTAATCGCGGTTGTGAAGTTTTGGTGACAGGCGGGCTATATTGTGTGTATCGTCTGTCTTCTAAAAGTGCTTACTCTAAGAATAATATTGTCACGCTTAGTAAAATATATACGAACTAAAGTGAAATCGAATTTTTTCGTTCCAGTCGGTGAGAACTTTTTTTGTTTTTTACATCGGTTTGAGCACGGAAAAATATTTTGTCAATGTAGCCAGGTGCAGAATGTCGAATATCGAACATTCGTATATTAATATATTATCGATCGCTATCATTTTTACACTCGTTGTGTTTAATAGCAATTAATAACGAACGATCACATGGAGCGATAAATAAACGCAGCTCCTTTCTCTACATAATCGCAAGATGCTGGTAATACAGCAACATCAGCAATGGCAAGCTGAAGCGAAACAGAAAGATCAGAAATAGATACACCAAATAGAACAGCTTCAAAAGCAGCTGATACTTTTAAGTAATATAGGCTAGCGAGTCAAGGTGGCATTAGTTCACGAATACGGTCGCAAAGTACTCATAGTGCACTGATAGGAGAACAAATACCAACACCACACGAGCTAACTAGCAATAACTAACATGAACCGGAAGAATGCTTTAGAAATCGTTGAAATGTCACCCAAGAGTGTTAAAAGAAATGTCTAGTAGAGAAATTATTACGTTTACTCGATGTCCGTCCGAAGTTTTCAAGTGCAGTCAGTAAAGGTAACGATGGAAAAAGCGCTAGAGGAAGGAAAATACGGTTCTGCAGCCTTCCTAACGTATCGCAGGCACTCGGCGCAGACTCTGAAAGCTTAATTTTCCACGTGAAAAGATTCGTTCCTGATAACCAATACCAAACTGCTGAACTGTACCGATCGAATGGAATATTCGAAATAGCTCATAAAAGGCCAAGAACTTTTCTACAAGTTACAATTGGGGTAGTAGTGTCCTCGGATCTATACCTATACGCGAGATATTCCAATAACATCGCAGACACTATCTACAAGTTAGAACCATAGAGAATCTTCGAAAAGCTCTTAATAAAAGGTAATCAGACATGGGGGCACGTGCTTAAGACGATTGCTTAAGACGATGCATGTTATACGAATCAACCAATGTAGATAGCCAACACTACTGTGTATGTCTTAACGGAACGCAGGTTCCGGAGCATAGTTTGCGAAATATTTAGGTACGCCCTTGGACTTAAAACATTTCCCCCATGCAGAACGTATATCATAAAGAAAGTCGAATAAAGTCAAGATGCGTCAACTAAAACTGGTTAAACGGTAGACGTTCAAATCTAATACGAACAAATCATCAAACCGATTTAGACACTCATGCGGTGAGCACATTTGGCGTTGTGCCAAAGATAGTAATCAACATTTTTGATCCGAGCTTGTGTACTGCTATTCCCCCAGCAACCGTCTTTGTCTATCATCGCTGAAGGAGTTTATCAGTAAACTAGGAAAGTGTTTATCTCGTGTGCGCTCGCGTTCTCGTTATCGCGTTATCAGTTCCATAATCAGTTGTTTCGGCAGACCGGTGAGATCGTTTCATTTATTATCTCTTCGTTGTCGTATTTCACTATTATTTAGACGCTCTACGAATTATTAGATTGCTGTTATTTATTTCGATTTGTGCGGCGATTTATTTTCCTTTTTTTTTTTTTTTTCTCCTAGTTTTACGTATATATTTTAATTTGATTGGCTCGACCGATGAGCTCGTCTAGTAGGGGCCGCCCTGCGGCCTCCTCCAAAGATTCAAAATCCAACAAAGCGAACTTGTCGCTGAATCTAATGGAGGTTGACGCTGCCGGAAAGCGTAAGCCATCCAGCCCTCTTTCGCCAACAACGATTCTACCTAACAAGGATCTGCGGCTTTCGCAACCTGACTTGCCCAACCTCTCTAATACAAATAATAACAGCTGCGCGATTAAAGCAGTCGAAAACTTTAATATCGTTAGTAGTAGTAATAATAACAATAATAATGATAATAATAATAATACCAACAACAATAACAATAATAATAATAATAATGATAACAGTAATAAAAACATCAACAACAATAACATTTTATCCACCAATAATAACAATAATAATAGTAAAGATTTTATTAATGTTTTTCCTTCCGATCATCCTGGCCCTTTAAAGTTTTTGTCGAAAACTCCACCCTAAACGAGAACATCGGGAATTTGCACCCGTTGGCTCTGGCTAGGCTCATCTGTAAAATTTCAACTTCCTTTTTGGACATCATTCCCCAGGGCAGGAAGCGTATCTCGGTTATGTTTCCCTCTGCTTCTTCGGCGAATGAGTTTCTGAACAATTCTTCATTTTTTCAGTCCAACAGTATTACCGCGTATATCCCCACCAATGCTCTGTTTAGTATGGGCGTTATCTCTGGAATATTTTCTTCCTTTTCCGAAGACGAAATTAAAGAGGGGCGGCTTGTTTCCTCTATCCCCGTAGTTGCAGTTCGTCATATCTTTCGCTCTTCTGATGAAAAAAAATTCCCACCAGGAGTGTCGAACTTAAATTCGCTAAGTCGTTCCTTCCGGAGTTTGTAACGATTTACAAACTCCGTTTTCCCGTTTCCCGCAGTGTCCGTTCTCCCACTCAGTGCTCTAAATGCTTCCTTTTTGGACATATTGCGCGCCATTGTCGTAACTCTCATCCCGTTTGCTCACACTGTGCTTTCAGACATCCCTCTTCGGAATGTCCCAACCTCCAGGAGCCTTCTATTTGTCGCAACTGTAAAGGTTGCCATAGCTCGTCCGATCGTGTCTGCTCCGAGTGGCTTAGACAGAAGGATATTAAAAGAATCATGGCGTTCGAAAACATATCGTTTCAAGAAGCCGCCAAATATAAATCCTAGCCTTTTCCTATGCTAATCGTGCCGCAGCCCCTTCTTCCTCTCAAGCCTCTTCTTCTAAAACTAATAAATTGTCTTCTCCTCCTCGTCCTAAATCTCCCACTTTTCATAAATCTCCTAAATCGAAACCGCATTCCAAGCCTCTTCCTCACTTTCCCACCGTCCCCTCCCTCTACACCTGTTCTCCATCTGTAGGTTGGGCCTTGAATCGTGAAGATTCCCCTCTTCTGAATTCTTCGCTGCCTTCCAGCAATTTTCTAGCTCCTCGCAGCCTGCTTCCTAATTCCCCCCCTAATTACTCCCCATTTAATATCACTAATCTTTCCGCCGCAATCATGGAACTCCTCGCTTCTCATAACATAGCCGCCTCCTCTTCTTTCCTTGACAATCTTTCTTCTTTCTTATCCAATTACGTCCATTCCTGGTAAGGCATATTTTTGCCTTCTCCTTGTCTTTATCTCCCCCCCCCCCCTTTTTCTCCCTTTTAGCCAAGGATAACGCCTTACTTACGCTTCAGGAACACTAGACATGCTCTTGCGCAGGTGTCGTTTAATTTGTTCATATTCAGGTATAATTGTCCCTTTAGGGGAGGAGAGCTACAAACTGGTGGTCAGCCATGTTCGTGCAGGTACTCCTCTCTGCGCTTTGAATTATACCAAATTGATACGAATAGAAAAGGTCCGGCAAATTGGCCCGCATATTGTGGTGGGCAAGACTTCTTTCGTCTTCAATTTCCTTGTTCTTCCTTTCTCCTCCTCAAGTTGGAAGTGCACCTATGTGCTCGCTTCTTATTTACTAACCTTTCTTTCTTCTTTTATAGCTACTCTCGTCCCTCCCTTCATTTTCTATCCTATTCTAATTTTCTTGTATCCTAGATAGCATGTCGCGTGCTCATGCTTTGAACATCCTGCAGTGGAACTGCCGTAGCTTACAAGCTAACAAATTAAGTTTAGAGGGTTTATTAGACCTCTATAATATCCATGTGGCGTTGTTATCCGAAACTTGGCTCAAATCCTCCTCGTCTCTACATTTCAAAGGCTATTCTTTAGTTCGGTCAGATCGTGTGGATGGTTATGGTGGCGTCGCCATTCTCATTAGATACGATCTATCCTACCTATCGCACGATATCCCTTGTCTTCCTCCTCCCTATCCCAATCTTCCTAACATGGTTCACATTTCTCTTTTGAATTTTCTTCCGCATCCTTTACATATTGCTTGCGTTTATAACCCTCCTAACTCCAGCCTCTCTAATCTTCCTCTTATCTCATTTCTTTCATCGTTGTCTGGTCCATTCCTCATTGGAGACGACTGGAATGCTCACTCTCCTCTTTGGGGCTGCGCTGGGAATAATCCTAATGGTTCGATTCTTGAAAATCGTATCTTGGATCATGATCTTTTTCTACTTAATGATCGGTCTCCTACCCTCTTCAAGCAACCTTCTTCCTCTAGTTCAGTTGATCACTCCTTTTCCTCTCCCAATCTTGGTCTCTTATGCTCCTGGAAGCCCTTTTGGCAGCGATCATGTCCCCATTCTGCTCACTCTTAATGAGGTGCTCCCTCCAAAGTCTTTCAAGCCCCTTCAATCTCCCCGTTGGCTTCTTTCTAAAACTGATTGGGCTAAATTTCGTTCCTTGGTGGGTTCCCCTCTCCCTTCTTTTTCTGATGTTCCTAACCTATTCTTCCGTTACGATTTTTTCACTCAAACGCTAAATTCTGCTCTCTCCGCATCTTCTCCTCCTATTACCAGCACGCGCAGTAGCTCTTCTTCGTATGCCTCCTCACTCTGGTGGAACGAAGAGTGTAAAGCAACGTTCCAAAAATGTTCTGCTACCTTTAAAGCCTTCCGCTCTCATTCCTCTATGTCCAACTGCCTAGCCCACAAAGAAGCTAACGCAAAAGCTCATTTTATCCTTAAGTCTGCCAAAAAGAATTCTTGGAAGTCTTTCTGTTCTTCCTTCTCCAGAGATACGCCCTTCTCCCAGATCTAGAAAATGGCTAAGGCGTTTAGATCACCCTTTTCTGAGCGCACTCGCCACTCCCACCCTTCTAAATCCCAGCTGGAGTCCTTCTTGGATTCTATTGCTCCCGCCTATGTCCCCTCTTTTGAAGAAACTGTTCTTCCTTCTCTTCCTGTAGACTCTGAGCCTCACTTCTGTCTTCTCCTTTCCGTTGCGAGGAGCTTGCATCCATTCTCAATAAATCCACCTTGTCTGCTCCTGGCCGGGACGGTTTCTCGTTCCTTATTCTTAAATATCTCTCTCCTGCTGCGCTGCTTTTCCTTCTCCATATATTTAATTCTTTTCTCCTTTCTGGCTCTACTCCAAAATCCTGGAATGACTTTATTGTCGTTCCTATTTCTAAAAGAAATCAGTGTTCTTTCCATCCCATTTCCTTGGCTTCCTGCCTGCGTAAACTCTTTGAAGGTTTGATTAACAATCGTCTCGTGTGGTGGGTGGAGCACAATAATCTAGTCCCTCCTAATATGTTTGGTTTTCGCCCTGGGCTTGGGCCGGTTGACTGCATTAGTTATTTCCTTTCAGATGTCTATAAGTCTTTCCTAACAAAAAAATTCACCATTGCCTCGTTTGTGGACGTCTCTTCTGCCTTTGATAATGTGCATCTTCCCGCTTTGGGTTCCAAACTTTTTTCTCTTAACCTCCCTCCCGTCGTCGTCATTCTCATACTCAACCTCTTCCAGAACAGAACTCTCTTTATTTCTTCTCCCTCCCTTTCCTCCTCCAGATGCGTTTATCGTGGGCTCCCACAGGGTTCCTGTCTGAGTCCTACACTTTTTAATATCTACTCTTTTGATATCGCTTCTCTTCCTATTTATTCTTCCTCTCTCCTCTTCGCTGACGACATTTTGGTCTATTCCACCTGTGACAATCTGTCCGTCGCTATTGATGAGTCGAATAATTCCCTGTCTATTCTTAATAATTCCCTTTCTCGTCTTCACCTCTCTCTTTCTTCTACTAAGTCGTCTTGTATCATTTTTTCTCTCCGACCCTTTAACCGAGCTCTAACTCACATCACTGTATCTGGTATTCCTATCCCCCTTGTCAATTTCATATGCTATCTTGGCCTTTTTTTAAATAGCCGCCTCACATTCCATGAGCACATTAATTTTCTCTATAAATCCTGTCTTAAAAGACTTAATCTCCTTAAATCTCTCTCTCCCCTCAGATGGGGAGGCGATCCGTTTATCCTTTTAATTCTTTTCAAAGCCATCATCCGGTCCAAGCTCGACTATTGTTCCTTTATCTATGGTAATTCCTCCAAGTCTCTCCTCACTAAACTTGACGCGATCCAGAACTCTTGCCTCCGTTTGTGCATCGGAGCCTTGAAATCCTCCCCCATTCCCGCAGTTCTATCAGAGTCGGTTGCCCAACCACTGTTTATTCGCCGTTCTCAGCTTGGGTATCGCTTCTTAATTAAACGGCTTCCTTCTCCTCGTCCAAACTTATTTCCTCCTATCTATATATCAAAAACTCTAATTTTTCTCCCGTTGTCCTTTCCTACAACACTCTCCCGTACTTCTTTCATGACTTCAATAGCCTATGGCAGCTTATCAAATTTTCCTCTCTCCCACTTCGAGCCAATTCCTCCTCTCACGGTGCAGTCAACAATGAATTTCTTCATTTGTTGAATTCCTCTTTTCCTGCTCATGTATTGATCTTTACTGATGGTTCTAAGAGCGAGGACAGCGTGGGTGGTGCGTTTACTGCTCCGTCGCTTCGACATTCTGAGTCCTTCCGGCTTCCTTCCTTCTGCTCTATTTTTTCTGCCGAGTCGATCGCCATACTTCAGGCTATCTCTTATATTTCCTCTTTAAGCGATCTTTCCCAATTCCTCATTATTTCGGACTCTAAGGGCGTCCTTCAAACCGTATCCTCTCCTAATTCACATTCCTCTGATAATATTATTCTCTCAATTCGTTCTCTTATCTCCACTTTGCAGGCATCCCGTTATATTCTCATTGATTTTTTGTGGATCCCCAGTCATTCCGGAATTGATAGCAACGATGCAGCCGATTCTTTGGCTCGTTCTGTTGGTCGCCTTGATTCATTCCTCAACCATTTCCCTTCTTCAGATATCCTTTCCTTATCCACCTCCAATCACGCCAGACTTTGGCAGGATATTTATCCCTCCCTATTTTCTAATCGTCATTCTCATTACCGTTTCATTCAGCCAATTCCTCGTTCCCTGTCTTGGTTCCATTCTATTTCTCTCAGTCGTCGCTCTTCTATTGTCTCCCTAATTCGTCTCCGGATCAATCATTCTCTCCTCCCTTCTTCTCGCTTTTGATTTGCTCTATCGCCTTCTCCTGATTGTTCTCTCCGCGATTGTGATCCTCCTCGTACATGTGATGCTAATCACATTTTCTTTGAGTGTCCTGCTCTTCGTAACGAACGCTACCTTTTATACAGTCAGCTCCTGTCATTAGGTCTCCCTACTCCCTATAACTCTTCCTTTATCCTCTCCTTTCCTTCATCTTCTGTGGTGTCCGCACTGCTGTCTTTTGTTGCGTCCATTTCGGACCGTTTAGTTATTTAATTTGTTAGCTTAGTTTTCTTATTGTTGGGTCAATGCCGCTGACGCGCCCAAAAAAAAAAAAAAAAAGGAGGATATCCGCACTAATCATGAATACCTGTTACTGAAAGGCTTTAAAAAAAAAGCAAGCGAAGTGGTGTCTATAGGGGGACATCCGGTACGAACGCAGTTCCTTTTATATTAGCCATTCATAAAGTATACGATAAAAAATTACACAATGTAAATCCCTTATGAATTAAAACAAAAACAAAAAAAAACGCGCCAATTTTGAAATTCAATAAAATTTACACGTGTTTAGAATTGAGCTTATACAGCTCTGACCGTGCACAATGCTTGCTGCTCGAATCTCGATACTCGCACACACACACACACACACACATCCGTACAATACAGGAAGAGACAGAATGAAAGGGAAAGAGAATGAAGGTTGTCTGGAGGACATATAACGCTTTTTCGTGACCTGACGATTTCTGCCAGTTTAATCCTACCGCCAAGCCGCGTAAAAAAAACTTCGTTCCAAAAAAAAAAAAAAAAAAATTATATTAAAACGTGAACGTGAAGGCAATTAAAATACCGAATTAAACGTGAAACAACTGTAATCAGCAAGATCTAACCTTATCGCACAAATCATCTCAGAATATCACGCCTCCGCATACATACAGGGTGATAATAATTAAAGTTCAAGTTTAAAAACTCTATAAAAAAGAACCACTGATCAGAATGACGTCAAATTTTAACGGAATATTATTGACAAAGGGGGAAAGTAGATGGCATAAAAAAAAAAAAATTGCGGATTTTTTTTTTTTTTTTTGCTCCGCATCTAATTTTAGCAGCAGTTTGCGCTACCAGTACCGCTTCATTCTGCAAAGATTATTTTTCCAGGAGACAGGTGCTTTCTCAGTCTTGTTACCTGTACCCACATACCGACTGGCTTTTTAGGGCGCACCGGGAAAATTCAGAGATAAAAGGGTGCTTTACAGCAAAGAGGCGGAGGCGGTGATAAAATTTAGAGAAAATTAGGGCGCAAAAGATAAATTAAATGCTTGGGCGCACCGGGCAAATGCCAGTTTGCCCGCTTAGCCAGTCCGCCAGTACCTGTACCGTCACTGGTAAGCGCTATGTGTCTTTTACGCAACCACGTCATTCCAGCTCGTCAACAGCATGGATGTGTAAATGGGATCATTTTTTGCAAGATATCGGTTTTTAATTGTCCTGCGGTCAAAAACCGCATAAAAAGCATCAATCAAATTGGGTTTTAATTGTCCTGAGACCAAAAACCGCATAAGAAACATCAATCAAATTGGATTTTAATTGTTCTGAGACCAAAAACCGCATAAAAAGCATCAATCGAATCGGCTCTTAATTATCCTGAGGCCAAAAACCGCATAAAGGGAAACCAACAAATCGGTTTTTAAATTTCGTGAAACTGACGCAAAACATGTTCAATATGCTGTCCACCGTTTTTGGAAAACAAGTTGAAATCGAGAAACAGCATGTTCCACAACTGATCGAAGTGCCTCCGGGGTCACGTTCAGAATGTTTTGCGCAATGCGTGCTTTCAATTCAGCTAAGTTTGCAATTGCAGCACTGAACGCAACAGATATCCCCACAGCCAGAATTCACACGGATTGAATCAGGTGATCGGGATGGCCAGTTTGTAGGGAAATGACGGCCGATCATTCTAGCATTTCCGAAAAGGTGCTTCACTGAATTTTCAATGTACGAAAGAACGTCATTTTGCATAAAAATGATCCCATCCACACTGTTAAAGAGCTGGAATGGCGTGGTTGCGTAAAAGACACATAGCGCTTACCAGTGGAAGTACAGGTAATACGACCGAGAAAGCACCCGTCTCCTGGAAAAAATATGGCCTTATGATAAATGATGCTGTAAACCCAGTAACCTTTGCTGAATGAAGCGGTACTGGTAGCGCAAACTGTCGCTAAAGTTAAATGCTGAGAAAAAAAAAAAATTTGGAACTATTTCTTTTTTTTTTATGCCATCCGCTTTCCTCCTTCTTCAATAATATTCCGTTAAAATTTGACGTCATTCTGATCAGTTGTTCTTTTTTTATAACGTTTCGAAACTTGAACTTTAATTATAATCACCCTCTGTATATTTGATACCGAATAATTTTGATTATTATTTATAATTATTTAGTCGATAGATTAAGATTGCATTAAACTTGTAGTTGGTATCCTTATGAAAAGGTGCCACACTACTTAATTTCAAATTTTTTGTCAGAAAATCCCCCCCCCCCCATACACACTCTTTTGCTATGTCTAACTTGCACATTATTTCTGATTATCTTCCAAAAACGAAATTTCTCCGTATTTTTAACGGTATTTTTCCGCACCTCTTGCTAAGCCTGTATCATATTCAAAATCGCTTACTCGCCACTTCTACGCCATTCATGAAAACTAAAGCTATTGCCGTTATCAACTTTCCAGCCTCTTCGCTGCAGACAATCTCCCGGCACAGGCTTAAGAAAAAAATGCAAAAAAAACACTCACTAACGGATGCGGGGTGTGACCAGGCCCGTGCCAAGGATTTTAGAAAGGGAGGGGTTTTGAAAATTTTCTGCGCATATTTTATAAATAACAATAAATTTTTCACTAATATTCATACTATTAATAATTTCCATCATTTAGATGTATATTCAAACAAGAGCTCCAGGGGATAAAAATAAATTAAATAACCTCACCCAACTATTAAGAAGGAAAATTCAAAAATTGAAAAATGAAACAATAAGCAGTTGTTTGAAAGAGCTTACAAATGATAGCAACACTGACTATTCATTGTGGAAAATTACCAAAAGAATCAGAAGACCCACCACCCATACCCCACCAATAAAAAAAGCAAATGGAATGTGGGCTAGAAATAATGAGCAGAAGGCCCAAACATTCGCTGAATACCTAGAGGACATATTCCAGATACAAGAAGAACAAGAGGATGACAAGCTACTAGAAGAAGTAACACAAGAAGAAAAAGAAATAAAATTAACATCACCAAAAGAAATTAAGGATGAAATTAAACACAACATCAACCATAGGAAGGCTCCAGGCTATGACCTGATAACTGGAGAAGTAATGAAACAATTGCCGAGGAAAGCTATCGTAAAGCTTACGAATTTAATTAATGCAGCATTTAGGTTAAAGTATGTACCCAGATTATGGAAGGTGGCGGAGGTTATTATGATACTAAAACCTGGTAAGCCTCCATATGACACAACCTCTTATAGACCAATTTCATTATTGTCCACAATATCAAAACTTTTTGAAAAAATATTACTTAAAAGGATAAAACCAATTATTGAGAAAAAAAGGATAATCCCTAATCACCAGTTTGGATTTAGGGAAAAACACTCGACAATAGAGCAGGTACATAGGGTAGTCAATGTTATTGAAAACACACTGGAAGAAAAAAAGGTGTGCTCTGCAGTCTTCAAAGGCTTTCGATAAAGTCTGACATAAAGGGCTATTGTATAAAATTAAAACTATTTTACCGAGGCAATTCTCTGAAATATTAGAATCATACTTAAAAGAGAGATATTTCAGAGTTAAGCAAGAAGACGCTTATTCCGACTTCAAAGAAATAAAAGCTGGAGTTCCTCAAGGAAGTATTTTGGGACCAGTACTTTACCTTCTATATACCAGTGACCTACCAGAATTAGACAGCAGCACCTTAGCAACGTTTGCAGATGATACGGCCATACTAGCGGTAGGAAAAAGCCATGAGGATTCATTGGAAAAATTGCAGACTACATTATCAAAAATTGAAGAATGGACCAAAAAATGGCGCATTAAACTAAACGAACAAAAGTCAACACATGTTACTTTTACAAATAAAAAAGTATATTACATACCAGCAATTATCAATAACAAAATAATACCACATGAAAACAAAGCTAAATACCTTGGCATGACATTAGACGCCAAGCTTCGTTGGAAAGCTCATGTGAAAAAAAAAAGAGAAGAACTCGGATTGAGATATAAAAAGATGTACTGGTTATTGGGAAGAAATTCTCAGCTATCATCATACAATAAAACACTAATATACAAACAGATACTTAAACCTGTATGGACTTACGGATTACAGTTATGGGGGTGCACTAAGCCAACCAACATTGCAATAATACAGAGATTCCAAAATAAAGTGCTCAGAAATATTGTTGGAGCACCGTGGTATATTAGAAATAATGATCTCCATAGAGACCTGAAATTTGAAACCGTGACTAGTGAAATAAAGAAGTCCGCAAAGAAGCATGAAGAAAAGCTTCGTTATCATACCAACGAAGAAGCCAAGCAGCTACTACAAAATAATGATTTAGTGAGAAGACTCAAAAGGGTAAAACCTTTTGAGCTCATATGAATGTGTCTGTGATTACATGGGTGTATCGGTATGTATATTTGTGTGTATGTATGCGTGCATATGAGTGTCTGTGAAGTAAATTCGTTATATACATAAGGTATTATGCCTATGCATAAGTGTGTGCCTATGTAATTATTGTATCTATTATATATGTATGTACGTTAAAAATAACTAAGTCATACAAATGTGTAGAAGAGTCTTAGTATGTGTAATATATTTAATAAGTTAAGTCAGTAATACACTGCTCATTAGTCCGTTTAGACTGGATTGTAGTTTTTTAAATAATAAAGAAATTTATTATTATCTAAAAAAAAAAAAAAAAAATTTAGATGTATATATTAATTTACATAAATGAATTACCCCGTATATGAACATTAATAAAAATTACACATATGTTATTGATTATACTCGCAATAAAAAGTTTTTCCTTAAAATATTAATGAAGTACCTAAAAATATAGAGCTTATATTTTTTCCTTTTTCTTTTAAAGATAAGAACACCCTAAGAAATCATCAATATTTATATTAAATTTTTGATTTTTTTCAGATTTTTGTGTATTTATAAATATTATTTCAGTTCTCATGGGAGGGGTTTAACCCCCAAAACCCACCCCGTGGACACGGCCTTGGGTGTGACATATCGATTCAGCTAGCCGCCTCTTTTTTCCGCTTAATTAAGAATTGCAGTAGAGACCGACGAATGCGAAGATTAAAAAGGTGCGAATATCGTTTTAATTTATAAAGTTTTTAATCCATTTTCTCCTCTTCGCAACATTTCGTCTTGTGCAATTTCATAAAACTTTTACCTATTTGTGTAGTTGAAGCTGGAAAGTTTAAATTGGAAAATTTTTGCTCCCTCTTTACGTACGAACGGAACCCCGGCAAGTACTATATGTTTGAATTTAATTATCTAACGCGTTTCATCGGAAAAATTGAGCTTGACTATAGAGCTTCGGATAAGAGTAAGTACTTTACTCATTTAATTATGGGAGAAAGTTTTCCAAGTGACTCGTTCTACCCGTTTCCGCAATTCGTTAATAACATTAAAAGTAGTAATACGCTTCTCATCGGCACCGATCCGAGGCACAATTTAACCGGTTATAGTATAACGGTTTATGTTTTTTGATCATTTTAAATTTTTTGGCAGAACATGCTCCCCTCGCGCTTTCGCTATATCTAACTTCCACACTTTTTTCTGACTATCCCCCAAAAACGAAATTTCTCCGTATTTTTAACGTTATTGGATACATAAACTCGTTCTTCCGCCTTCCGATCACAAAAAAAAATATTCGTGATTCTCTATATTTTTTCGTCTAGCAACGAAAATGTACTTCTTTTTTTTTTTTTTTTTGGTGGACTTCCCACTTCCTGCCTCTTGCTCATAACTCTGGGATATTACATATATAGATGGATTTTGTTTATCGATAACCTAGCGCGCAAAGAGGAATTCTTGTCTATATTCTTAATTTCGCAAGGTTGTACGGCATATTTATTACTTTGTATAGGTGATAGACAAGCTATCTTGGGTCGGATTTCACGTAGACATATTCCTATTATTTCTAGAACTCGGATTTGTCGATAGAGCCTGTAACTTTCACCTGGTGTGCTAGAGGGATATAAAATTATATAAGCATTTACACTGATTTGTTGGTTTGGAGACATCAATGGGAAAGATTGGGCGGTGTCAGTTGTATTATTAAGGTATTTTTGGCATAGGTTTCGAAAGCTTGGAGTAAAGAACGACTAATTTCGAGGCAGTGGAAATGAATAATTAAGACGGAGGATATTGTAAAGGTCTCTCGTCGGATATATGTAGTATTTTTCGTAGAATGAGGAAGATATATCGTCTAGGGAGTCTCATACTTAACGATGATGGAACAACATTATATGCTGAACGATGAACGAGGTTAAAAGATTTTAGTGTGAATGGACCACCGGTTGATGAGTTGATTTATTTTCGATAGCATTATTGATTTATATACGCTGGGGGTGAAGGAATTTAGTATTCGGACAAATATTTTATAGTGTATAATGGATTTGGGGAGCATTTTGTTTTGAGATCTACTATTATATGAAGGCACTTCTTCTTCTTCATCCGCCGTCTCCGTCTCGAAGGTTGGCGATCCACAATTGGAATTTATTTCTATCAACAGCTGTTCGGAAAAGTTCTAATGAGGAACAGTTGAACCAGTTGTTAAGATTATCCATCCATGAAATTTGACGTCTACCTCTCGATCTCTTCCCGGCCACAATTTTACCCTCAAGTAGTATTTTTAGAGTGGTATGCCTAGATCCTCTTAAGATATGTCCCAAGTATTGTAGTTTCCGTTTTTTGATGGTTCGTAGTAGTTCAAGGTTCTTTCCCAGTCTATTAAGTATTTCAATATTCTTTACTTTTTGTGTCCATGGTACTTTCAGGGCACGTCGGTAGCAGTACATCTCAAAAGCGCTGATTTTTTTTTCTAAAGTTGAGTCTAGTGTCCAGCACTCACAACCATACAGTAGGATGGAAAAAACGTAGCATCTCAGGAGTCTGATTCTGAGTTCCAGTTTCAGATGAAGGCACACTAGTTTAAAATCAAAGCGGTAGGGACATATCACCGTTTCTAATTATTATCTATTTTTGCCAGTACCGCATTTAATACTAATTTACCAGTAACACTCATTAAACAAATTTGAGAAAATTCTGTAAACTTTATATCTGCATTATAAGAATACAAAAAAAAAAAAAAAAAAATCCGCATTACAATTTAAGCCAAATGCGTGTGTAGTTCTTTTAAAAGTAGTAACTCAATCCCAAACTATAAAATCCACAAAGTTATTGGACGGTCGGCTTCTCGTAAAGGGCAATATAAAAAATTATATATAATTCATATTCCACTATGTTCTCAAACAGGCTTAACAGAATGTAACCCGATTTTGAGTATAAGTTTGCAGCGTTGGTAATCGAACGAAAAATTTTTCACTGAACAATTACAGCGCCATCAGTCGGCAATTAATGATTTCTTTATTATGAAGGTAAAAAATCATATTATGAAAAGAGAAATATTATGAAAATATTATACATAATGTAATACAGTTTAAAAAAAAAAAATGTCTACACATTGAAATACAAAGTAATTTCCAACGGAAAATTTGTTGTTAAAACCATTGTTTGACGGAATATAATCTTTGATTTTGTTTATTTGTTCATTATATTCAAAAATAATTTGTTTTTCGATTTAATTGCTCAAAGTATTTTAAGCCCAGAAATACAGTTCCTCGCGCATGAAAGTAGTAAAAAAATTGAGTGATGATATACCAGCAGTAGAGTTATAAATTGGCGCTGAAAAACTTTATTGTATATTGTTGTTTTGCATAAATAAAAATTTTGAAAAATGGAAAATTTTTTTACTTGCGCAGTGTGTTTCGCGACGTTTAAGAGTAAATTTACTTTATATAAACACATAGTTAAATAGAAACATTCCATAGAAAATAGAACACCAATGGACTGAAAAGGTGATGTAACAAAATTTTGTAATTCAAAGATATTGTTTATTTTTTTTATATTTCCTTACAGCGGTGGCGGATCCGTAGGAGAGAGGTGTAGGAGAAACTTAATTTATGCTATAAAATATTTGTATGAATTTTACCTACGGATTTTAATAATTAATATATTTTTTTTTATATATATCTTGCTATTTTACACCCAGTCTTATCAACTATTTGGTAATCTATGGAATAAGTTAAAATAACATGAATAAGGCTAAGCAACCCAACCAGTGAAAGGTGCTAAAATTAACTTATATATGTATACACAAAATGCATACACACATACTTTTGCATTCTCACGGACACATACATACCATCACACACCCACGCGCACATACACCCTCATACATCAGCACACACACACATATTATTTATAAATTTTTAATTTATATAAGATCTTGAGGTCGTTTCCTATTCAGCATACGTCCCTTGCTTGGCTTGTTCAGCAGTTCTTTTGTTGTACTATTAGGATGTTCTTTCAGTCTGGCAGCATAATTAATATTTAATACTATTTTTTAATAAAACTATTAATATTCCTTTTTTATTCTATTTTAAATACAATACTGTTGTTGATCTTTTGCCATTTTTATTTATTTTTAATTTTTATTTTGTAATTTTAATTAAAAATAGAATTCAATGAGAAATACATATATATGTATTTAAACTTGCTCACAAACAAAGAGAATTCGGATCGGATTACTAACAAAAATAAAAAAGAAGTAAAGTGTCTAATAAGATATACTATCTTTCTTACTATTTCTAAACTACCATATTTAAGGTATAATTTTATAATTTCGTTTTATTTTTCACCCCTAAAAGTAAAACAGAATTTAAATTAATGGCAAAAATGAAGCGAATGATTAAGATTATAAATGAATGTAAGCAGGGCCGTATCTGTACTAAAATTTAAGGTGAGGGGGAGGGAGTTACGAAAATATTTTTATAAACATATACATATGTACTATTATAAAATATATTTATTTATAAATAGCACACTAAAGCCTTGCAGTGAATTATTTCATTTGAAATATTTCAACAAACTACAATAAAAACAAATAAAAAACAATGGTTTCTATGAAATTCGTGAAAATTTGTATCTTCTTTTCTTTTATCAAAAATTGAAAAGAAATAAACTTATTCTGAATTTCGGTCCATTTAATCGTTAGCAAAAAAACGAATAAACCTTAGCTATAATAAATAGAAAAACGGGGAAATATTTACGATAAGTAGAGTATAGTTAAAATTTCATTAGAAGAATCAATGAAATAATAACACCTATATTATTATTCGATTGACGTAAACAATACTAAGGTATATTTAACCTCTGTAAGTTTTGAGACTTCTGAAAAAACTGACGTACACACTTCTTAACGCAAAATTCGAAATATGTTTTATTTTAAAAACTGCGATAATTAGTATAGTATATTATTATTACTAACTACTACCTACTTAAAATCCTGTTACGATTCGGTTGAGCGTAATATAAACATAAATAATTTTCATCACGTCCGACTGATGGCGCTCTAATCGCTCGTAAAATTTTTCTGTTTGATTACCAACACTGCAAACTTCTACTCAAAATCGGGTAACATTCTGTTAAGCCTCAAACAGTGTAACGTTGAGTTTTACATACGTTTAATGGTAATATCGCTCTGCCAATTAGAGAAAAGTTTATATGAATTACTTCGTTCTGCTGATACTGGCTAGAGATGCGAAAAAATAGCAATGCTATTTTAAAATATCACTAGCAGTTGCTATTTGTTCATCCAAATAGCTGTTACCACTAGTTTGTATTGCACATGCGTCAAGATTAGCATTTGCTAATCCGTTCAGCATTTTCTAGTGCGACTAGTATCGATATTCCATGTAGCAACTGCTAGTGTAACTGCGATTTCAACGCTACTATTAGTCTAGTTAATCATTATTTAAAAGTGGACAAATCAACTAAAGTAGTCGGAAATTATGAATTTTTACATAATAAAAAGAACATTAACTTTTAGTATTTTGTACCAGTATGGTGAAAAAAGAAAATACAGGTAACGCGCGAAAAGTTAATTAATCTTTGGATAAAGGCAAATTGCATTTATTACACTTACACGTATATAATAAATCCGATAATAAATAAAAACGTTAAATTATAATTATAAAAAAAAAAAAAAAAACATAAATCAATAATTTAATTACAAATTACAATTTTTGAAATTGCAACAATTCCATTTCAAGATGAGTCTAAATCGTTTGGATAAATTTCAAGTAATCGTTGAGAACCTTCTGAAATTTCGGTATGGCTTAATTCACCGAGTTTAGATAAAAATTCAAACTTCAATTTAGTTTCTCTAGAGGCTGTTTTCGATCTAATATATTTATGAAGGTATCTATTATCGCGGAAGATATTGAGACATGTGAAACGATACAAATACTCAAATTTCAACCTCTAGTGTTGTTGCATAGTCATCTAATAAAAAGTTTAAAAACGAACAGGCATACGGCCACTTTGATACTCGGTCATGACAGTTTTTTCCCTAAATTTGCATAGCATGAAAAGTTATCTCGTTTTTCTGCAACATATTCTTTTAATAATGTAATACACGCAATTTTAGTATTTAAAAGTAATTTTGGATTTTGAATTGTACTACCAGTTTTATTTAAATTTTCAAAAATATCATTTCAAAATATTGCCGTGATCCCGGTTTCATGTTTTCTATAATTTTCGTTAGATGTAAAGTTTACCGTACTGAAATAAATATTCAACGAAATTTCTAAACATGTGTTTTTCTTGAAATGTTTTTTGCGTGAAATTCGGATTATATTTCACATTTTTTTTAGAGATCTACATCGAACTGTGTTGTACTCATCGAATATAAAATGATTAAAAAACGACAGTAATGTAGCAATAGCTGCTAGTTTGTACTACTATTTTAAAATAGCAGTAGCAATAGCAGTTGTTATTGAATGTAATAGTATTTCACCATCTCTAGTACTGGCTGACATCACTTTTATTAGTAGAATCTACTGATCAGCATGATGAACTTTTTGTTTCTTTTTTTTAGAAAAATACAGATCACATAATATACTGCCGGCAACTTGCTAATAATTACTAATAAGATTTAATAGTTGCTGTAAATCTCTCGTATTCTATACTTCCCAGCTTATATTAGGAAAAGCAGATGGCATTGTAAGCGGAGAAAAATTTGTTGTCTTTTTCGGATTTTTTTTTCTTCCCCGGGATTATTATTAGTCTACGATTTTTCGCAGCTCCGTTGTTATTGGTGGTTCATCGTTTGTTTTGTTTTTTTTTTTTTTCGATAATAATAGGAAGTATTTTTCGATTGGTAACATGTAAAATTAAATCGTGAAAAGTCGTCATCGTATTGCGGGATTGTTACAAGGCTGAAGTATTTTGGAACTACGAGAAAAGTATCGTGGAGAATTCACTAAAGTGCTCAGGTTGCGGAAATAATTGTCTACCGTTTCTAAGTAAGAAAATGAGTATGTAATACTGAATGCATTTAATGAGTTTATTTTGCACGGATAGAAGTAAACTGCGGGGGAAGCGACTTCCGGAATTTTTCTTCTAATCCACGACTTTGAGACTTCATCAGATCGAACAAAAACGCTTAAGTTTTATACCGTTCTGAGCTACAGAACGGAATTTTTTGGCAGTATTCTTCATGGGGAAACGGTCTTTAATATTGTTCCGTATATTGCGGTATTAGCGAAAGTGTTCATTTTTTCCTAATCTTTTCCCCTTTTTTCCCAATTTTCCCCATTTTTTTCTAATATTTAGTACAGAGTAAGAGATTCTTTGCCCGATAACTTTTTTCAGTCTGTCTTGGTGCATTCCGAATTGCGCAATTACCGGAATACTGTTTTTTTTTTTTTTTTTTTGTTTTCACTATTCCACTTGGAATAGTGAAAGGAGAACACAAACGATCAGATAGATGGCGCAAAAGCCGTTTCTCCTAGAATGTGATTATAGCAGAATAAAATTGCTGTTCGAAATAGATCCGAATGTATTTATTATATATGAAAGTCGCCTAACATCACAGGGTTGTTAAAGGTTTTAGTTCAGAGGGCTATTATTAGAGTTCGCTTAAATGGTTGTTCAGTGTACCAGATGTGTAACCTTTACGCTGGGTCGCCGAGGTGCGAGACAAGAATAGCAGACGTTTCGCCAAGAATATATTGACCTCATTGACTTCCATTAAAATGCCGTGGCCAATTTTCGTTACGATTGTACGAAGTAATTATTAAAATATTCGAGAGCACGCATACAAAAAGAAAGTAGCGAAATATTGTGAGAAAGAAGATATTAACTAATTTCGTGAAATAAATTTTCACCTTATAACGTGGTACGGAAACGTCAACAACAGTTGAAATTTAAAAAAAAAAAAAGGGATCAAAACGAAAATGATTTAAAAATGAAATTGCGTTAATCGTAAACAGTGCGGCACACGGTAGAGCCCTGATTATGCTTTGATGTTTAATTTGCTCCTTCAAAATTCGATTATGCGACTAACGCGAATAAATAAAAATCCTTTAGTAATTATTAAAAATTTTGAAATTTAAATTTTACTTTTTTTCTCATTTCGAAAAGTTATAAAATATTTAAATAGAAAAAAAAAGGGGGGAGAGAAAAAAAAGAACAAATAAATAAATAAATAAATAAATAAAACGAAACATTTACATGTTCCGCATTATGAAAGGGGACAATTGTTCTGAAATGAAGTATTTTAAACGCGAAACACGTCTGCAGCATCTGTAAAATTCATCCGGGGCTGTTTTGCATTTAAAAAAAAAAACGAAAAAAAAGTGTAGTTTATTAGATTTAAAATATCATCTTTCGCCGGTACTCGGGCATTTCGAAAGTTAAAAACGGTCGCTTCAAGAGGAAATAACGTTCTGGGAAAACGCCAGCAGCTTATTGTCAGTTAATAAAAACCACTTGATATCAGAAGTTTTGTTTACGGAAATGGCAGAGTCAGCAGATTTTCCGTAATGCAGCACGTTTAGCGCAAAACAGAGAGAATTTGAGAAGAAAAAGTGAAAAACAAAATTGCGTCATCTTTTATCATTACTATTTTTCTTCTCATTATCATTATCATTATCATTATCATTTCTCGTTTGCGGCTGACAGCGTATCCGTAGAAGTTTTTTTTTTTTTTTTTTTTTTTTTTTTTGGCTTGGTTCCGTAGAAGTTATTTGTGACAATTTAAACTTTTTTACACATCCGTTGATTTATTTGTTCAATGAATATCAATCAATACGGGTAAATTTCCGAAAGTTCTGAAATTAGCACCGATTGCTCGTCTATACAAAAATGTCGGTAAAACCCTAATTGCAAACTACAGACCTATTTACGCATTCTGTCATGCATTAGTAAAATATTCGAAAAGTACTTTAAAGCTAAAATGTTGAGTTTTGTAAAAAGCAAGCACCTTTTTTTTTAGTAATAACCAATTCGGATTTTTGGCATGATGCCTTCTTTAATTGTATTTATTATATTTCTGAAAACTTGGCGGGAGAGTAGATCTGTTATTGGCATCTGTTTTGATATTAAAAAAACCTTTGATACTTGTTCACTATAAAATTTTGTTACGTAAATTATACGCTGCAGAATTCGCAAGAGTATAGTTGGTTGAAAACGTACTTGCTCAACAGGGAAGATACGTTACAAAAATAAATAATACTTTCACTAATGAAATTGTGCGACATCTTGATGCTCCACAAGGAAGTATTTTAAGCCCGATATTATTCCTAGTTTACATTGATGATCTTTGTAACTGGCGAGTAAGATATTGCAAATAAAGTTGCTTTGAGGCAAAGAGTATTTCAGTAGAAAGTGCTAGCGGAAAAACAATCAAAAGCTGAAGGCGGAATTTTGATAGAGTAGTTTAGTAGCTGTAATTTTGCTATTAATTTCAGTCACTTACGCCAGTAGCGGAACCACGGGGGCAAAAATGGGGGACATTAATCCCCACCGAAAGACCCAAAGCATCTATCAAAAAAAGTTGTTATAACAGAGAAACTTAAACTATAAAAGATTTGTATAAATGTTACTACGTATGGATTTTAATAACTAATATTTTATACTGCTTTCTAATAAAACTATTAATGTTACGTTTTTATTATATTTTAAAGCCAACTGTCATCGGTCTTTTGTCTTTCTTATTTATTTTTAATTTTTACTTTGTAATTTTAATTAAAAATAGAGTTCAATGAGAAATATATTATAACTCAGATGTTGAATAAAATACTCAAAGAAATAATGGAAAAGGAAAAAATATGGGAAAGAAAACGAAAAATAAAGGAATGGCTTCAGGAAGAAGAAAATATAAAAAAAATAATAAACATAAATTAAAATGACAAGGCGCAACAAAAAAACTGGAAAAATAAACTTTGAATATAGAAGATAGAAATAGTTTATTAATTATTGATAAGTAAAAAGATAGATTAAAACTAGTAAATATTACACGATTATGTATATGTATAAGTTAATTTAAGATGGTAAAGTGTTCAATAGGATAATTCGTCGACAAGCGTTTTAGCTTGACAAAAGTTTTGTATGTAAAAAATAATAAATACATATTTTTCAAAAAAAATATATATATTTAAACTTGCCCACGGGAACAAAGAGAATTCGGATCGGATTACTAACAAAAATAAAAAAGAAGTAAAGTGTCTAATAAAAATACTATCTTTCCTACTATTCAAATTCTAAACTAACATATTAAAGGTATAATTTTATAATTTCGTTTTATTTTTCACACCCCTAAATACAAGACAAAAATTAAATTAAAAATTGTAATAATGATGTATTTTTAAAACATCTTTATGAATTTCTATAAAGGTCACTATTTGATTTTGTTTATGAAACAATGGGTATTTCTCAAATCTACTGCCTACCGTAGAAGATATTAATCCCTCCCCCAAATATCTCTCTGGATCCGCAAATGGTATATACCATAATTAAACGTTTTGTACATATATATTTCATAATTATTACGTAATTATATCATTACCTCCCCCCTCAAATGTCTCTCTGGATCCACCCCCAACTTACGCAATTCCACTTTCGAAAAAGGTTCTGAACTGAAACTTTCCTTTACTCGCAGATATAATGTTTTCCGCCGAGCGTTAAAATTCGATATGGAATTCAAATAATATGGGGATAGTCTAAGAAAACGTAAATGAATATACTTATTTGGTTTTTTATTGTATCAGGGTGGCCACCGCGGGGTTTATTCCCGCGGACCTGAAGTATTGCACTCTTATTATGACGATTATCGCTTTTAGTATTATTATTATTATTATTATAATTATTATTATTATTATTATAATTATTATTATTATTATTATTATTATTATTATCATTTTTAATTTACACGCAAGAACGCTAATTGTGATTTACTTTTTATTAACAAACTCGTACACGGATCTTTCAAGGATGGTCGACCGTAAGAAAAATCTGAATACTCTTAATTAATATACTAATTAAAATACCGTAATTTCAATAATAAAATTGCCACCTATTAGTGATTAATATAAACTTAAATAAATTGAATACACATCTCGAACTCCGGAGGGGGGAGGTCGGTGCTGATGTTGTGACGACGGTAATTCGTTATTCCTCTTCGTTGATCCTGTTCGTCTAACGCCCTGACGTGGGCCTTTTAATACGCGAATCTTTCCTTTACCTCGTGTTATTTTTAATAAAATTATTTCACTGATACTTTTTCGAGTAGATGCGGTAAAATGATTGCGACTCTATATGACCGAATACAATAACGGAAAGCGTCTGGCTAATGTTGTGGGCCACCGGCACGGACTTCCACTGAACTTTCTTTACTGTGTCTTTCCAACTCCAAAATCCGCCTGACTGCCTCCGTCCAGTAGCAGTTCCTCGACCGCTTGCCTCCGGGTCGGGTTGCATTACGTCATCCATGACGTAACGTTACGTATTACTCCACCACCCCCAGCCGATCGCAATATCCCATACACACGCAAGAACACATTTCTTGCTAATTCAGTTTGGGTTTATTTAATTATTTATTTATTTATTTTATTTTATTTATATATATATATATATATATATATATATATATATATATATATATATATATATATATATATATATATATATATATATAAGTACACAGTATGTAATGTACACATTACATAGGTAAAATTCAGAAAAGGTGTTTGAAACTTATACACTACCCCACTGGAAGCGAAACGACTCGAGATCAATTATGGTCAGATGGAAAACAATAAAATGTCTCCCACGATGTCTATTATAGATTACTTGAATATTAAAATAGTAGCAATATAAAGTTACTATCCAGGCAAAAAAATTCTAATAAGCTCGAAACAAAGTAATATATATTACATTTATCCTGGAGGGGGGAAAATCTACGAATTGATAACACAGGATATTTACCACAAATGCGCATAGTTGCGTGAGCAGTGGTAATTATTATTACATAACTGTCTAGGTTGTGTTGTTTATTGTATTAAATATATAGCTTTTAACAAGTATAAAAGCCAACCTGAGTTATTGATAATTTTCACTTTTATCAACCATATTGGCCGTTGTTTACAGAAGTATTTCCATTTGTATACAAGATTAACGGTAATATTAGATACAACTTATGTCTAAATAACCTTATAAAATATTAACTACAGTTGTATTGAAAAGTACAATTACCGACATATTTTTAAGTATTACATACTTACATATCAGAATTTTACACATTCAAACCATAAGAAATTTGACCACATGCACAAATGAACCCGCATATTCCACAAGTCCTCATACAGACAAGTACTATACATATAATCAACACCTCCACACAATCTTCTAAAGTAATACACACTAATGTTAAATAAAGTTTAATTTGAACTATGTTACATTTGAACTCTAATCACCCCCTCCTAATGCTACAAATAACAATAAACAATAATGATAACAGTGTTCACAACCAGAGCTTGAAAAGCCGAATGAAAATTTGATTTATTTGACAACGCTGTACGTTTATCTCTCATATTTATTAACTGAAGTGCTCACTTCTTCTAAACTATCACTAATGAAATAAGCGTACAGCATTGTCAAATAGATCAAATTTTCACTCGACTTTTCAAGCCCTGTTTACAACAACACTTTTTTGTTAAGTTTATAATGTACAAATTAAATATATATATATATATATATATATATATATATATATATATATATATATATATGAGACAATGTTGCAGAAAGCAAATTTGAGCAATGTTATAATCCGATTGCTCCATGCTCACAGAGGAACTTACCAACTAATTATAAAACTAATCACTTATACTCCCGCAATCCCCTTGTTAATAAATTTCAATAGTAAATCATAACTAATGTAATACTACAAATTAATATAACAATAAAAATACAAGAAACTAGAGACAATAGATCTAAAAATAAGACTACCATTATAGAAATAAGAAGTACAAAATAAAGTAAAATAAAATGTGCCGGAGTATATCTACATTTGACGCTAAGGACAGTGGGAGCAAACAAAAACTTATCTGTTTATCCTAACTAGCTTGAACTAAATGTTCATTACAAATGAATAATGTTATACATTATTTAATAATTTACCACTTAAAACTTCCTAAAATATTTTTGTATTGTACCAACTGGCGACACTTAGACGATAGAGAATATGTTTATTTACATTGCAATGTCTTAACTAAATCATGATAATGAAACGTTCGATGATGTAATTTTAGTTTTTATTAACTAATTTATTTAATATTGCCGTAATGCGATAGCTTTACTTAAAAGAAATGTCATTGAAATTATAATATTTGAAGTTAAAGTTACCTTACTGTGCGTCAGATTTAGTAACATATCGAACAGATTTAAACAGCGCAGTTTTAACTTCAACCAGATTGACATTAACAACTTTCATTCGGCGATTTTTATTTTCATCTTGGAAAATGTTAAATCTCAATACAGTTTCAAGAGTTTTAGAATTTGCGTTACAGTGACATCCGAAAAATACCGCGTTTTATGTAATTGAAATATAATCAGATGATTTTTTATATTTTTGTATTTAAAAACGCATCTATTGTTTAAACGATCGCATTGTGAATGTGGATAGTGCGCAGTTTTTTTTTAATTTCTAGAGTGTTTTAAACATTTCCGAATTTTCGCTTGAAATAAAATTTATTAGTAATTTCTTTTTTTTTTTTTAAATGGGCTCGGTGTTAACACTGACCCAACTACATGGACTTAGATCACCTACTCAGATTCTGAGGCGATCGGAGATAGAAAGTGTAAAGGAAAGAAGAAGGGGAATAACGGCTGGAGATGGGAAGGAAAGGATAAAGGAAGCATTGAAAGGGGTAGGAAGATCCAACGCCAAAAGTTCGGCGTATAGATGAGAGAACTCAGAAAAAAGAGCAGGGCATTCAAAAAGAATATGGTTGGGGTCGCATATAAAGGGAGGATCAGTAGAGTGGAGAGGGTAAAAGGGAGAAGGTGAAAGAGAAAAAGAAAAACGAGAAAAGGGAAGGAGGGAATGACCAAGTCTCAGTCGGATTAAAGAAAAAATAGCCGAGCGCCGAGAAAAGGGAAGAAATTGGTACCAAGGCTGTGAATTGGGAGTAGGCTGTAAGAGGAAGTAGAAGGAGGAGCGATTGGTAAAGAAGGAAGGGTAGATGTCAACCCATAGTCTGGTATGGAGACTTGCAGAGAGGAAAAGGATGTCTGATGCAGGAAAATGCGGAAGAAATGGACCATTGAGAGACGCCGAGCGAGCTAGGAAGTCAGCTGCTTTGTTGCCTCCAATGCCAGAGTGGCCAGGAACCCATAAAAAGTCAATAAGGATAGAACGTGCTAAGCGCAAGTTGGAGATAGAGGCACGAACAGAAAGAATGATTTCATTAGTCGAGTGGGAAGGAGGAGAAGAGATAGCTTACAGCACGGATTTGGAATCAGTAATAATGAGAAATTTACAGATCCCTCTTGAAGAGGAAATAAAGAAGACAGCACACGGAAAATGGAGACTGCTTCAGCAGAAAAAATGGAACAAAAGGAAGGAAGTTTGAAGGATTCCGAGTGATTAGGCTAAAGAGCTGTAAAAGCACCGACCATATCATTTTTGGAACCATCAATGAAAATTTTTACATGATGGAGAAATGAAGAATTTAATATGTGGACATATTCACTGACCACTGTGCTCTGAGGAGTGGAGTATTTTACGGCTGTGTTTATAGTTTATTAGATTTGCTTTTAATGTTTCTGGTAACGAATTATATAGCACAGAACCCGTATATCTCGCCCGCTTCCTTACATACAATAATAATAATAATAATGAATACGTGATTAGATTTGATTTGATAATCAATAAGAAATTATTTAAGGTCGATCAATAAAAGAAAATTATTATTATTATTATTATTAGAAGCATGAAAAAACTGAAATACAACAGTTTTCAAAGAACATTCGACAATGTTGCCCACGCGGAAAATCGAATACACATTTAAAAAAACAACTACCACTCATTAACGGAATAGAAGTATAAAAAAACGTCCAATTGAAATAACGAAAATTACAAACTGAGTCGGTTGCTTTTCAATATTTACACTATTAAGATTTTAAAGGTATACATTAGCTTGTAAAATTTTCGCGCAAACAGGTGATATTGAAATCGGCCGTTTCCCGCGATTTTTGTTAAAGTGTGTGCTGAAAAATGTGGAACAGACAGACGCTTTCTGCGCAGATTAACAACTCAGCCCGAGGATACATTCGGATAAGACAAACATAATTTCATACTGCTGCGTAATAGAAAATATGTTCATTCGAGAAACAAATCTCGTCAGGTTCAAAGGAAAACAACGCCCTTTAGCACAGAACACTCAACTTCAATAACAGCGATGAAAAATTTTAAACCAGCCGTCCAAATTATCATTATAATCCGTTTTCAACTTCTTAATAAAACGGAACTGACTTTGAAATCACGAAAAATTATATGTCGTAGTTCATGAACCGTTTAAAAACACTAGTGTAGTCACGCTACAAAAACTTTTTTTGTTTGCTTTTTGTGCGGGTATCTTAAATAGCGTAAGTAGTCATTTTAAACCATCAAGACGGCTCTGATTATTAAAAAATAAACTGTGATCAAGAAAAGCGAAGAAAGAGATTAAGGACGAAAACCCCTGGAACATCTCTAGCTGCACAGGACGCTGAAACGAAATATATGATTAAAAATTAAACCAATTCTAAATAAGCTAGGCTAGAACACACGACAGTGGGCACAGAAGAATCATGTATCAATAAAATCAAGGTCTCGAAGGGGATGCATCAGGAACTTATAAATCGGGACGAAAAGAAATATAAGACAAACAGATAACTTTTGAAGTCAAAAACGGTAAAAAGGCGCACCGCAGAAATAAATAGAATCCTCAGAAAACAAGAGAGAAGGCTCAACAACCACTTCAGGATGCAGCTGATAGACACCAGCAGTGACATAGGAAATGATCTAACTAATAGACCTTCTAAACGAAAACATCTTGTCCAGTTATTTTACTTTCTTGTTTTACTTACCATTTTTTTTTTCTCTTAATAAACGAAATAACTGGAGGAAACGGAATTCTCTCTAACTGAATTTTTTTCGATTCCACTTTTTAATATTCGGATTCAGAGTCGATCCGTTTGACGCCGTTATTCTAATTCGGGCATTAATTTACTGCCAGAAGTATTTTATTAATCGTTCACTTGAAAAGTTCAGTGGAAAGAAAGAGAAATAATCGAAAATGAAAACATATTAGTTAATAAACGGTCGAGAAGATGCGTGGAAAGCGAGATTGAAACGATAAATTAACTGTTTAAAACTCCATCACGCGGTTTTTCGAAATACATTCCGATTCGCAAACGTCTTTCCTGCGTTACCGCGTGCGTTAATTTTCGAAAGAAAAAAGTCCCCGAATGCTCATTTAAGATATGCCGCGAAATAGCTAAATAATGTGTGTCGCTGGGAAAAAACTTTTTTTTATTTTTCTTTTAATTGGTTCGCCAACAAGGACATTAGTCCGAGAAATAGGGAAAAAAAGGAAAATAAAGTTACATTTACAAACGTTTAAGAGTAGAGGATAAAAATAATTAGAGGGCAGGAATAACGGAAGCAGAAGGAAACGAGAGAATATGAGAAGCATCGATAATAAGGGAAGTGGAGATATCGAGTTTTAGTGGAAACTGGATAAACGATTGCTCAACAGAACAGGTCGAACATTCGAATAAAACAGGATATTCAAAGTCATAACGAATGTAAGTGGAGGGAGGATGAACAGAATAGAAGCAGATGAAAACTAAAAAAATGATGTTGGAAAGAAAACATGATTAAAACAAAGGCGACAAGTAGCCGGTATTGTGGAACATTGAACAGAGAAGAAGTCCACCAATCATAGGCGAAGAGGAAGAGATAATTGAATGGAGGATTAAAAGAACCCAGAATCGGAAAATGAAGGAAAACAGAAAATTTGAAATGAGTCATTTAGAAGAGCAGCAGCACTATGAGCTGAAAATATGCCCAAAAATCTGTCACTGGAAATGAATGGGCTAATTATTAACGATCAATATCTAAATGCGTAGGAATTCAAAAAATAGGTCGATCTCGATCGAGTGAAGGAAGAAAAGATCACGCGTGAGAAGAAGTAATACATAATCGAAAGAAGGATAAAGACGAGGAGATGGGATAGCTTGTAAAGCACTTTTAGAATCCGAGATTACGAGCACTTTATGGGAAATTAATTAATGAGGAACCAAAAAGAGTCGTCTAGAAAATTAAGCTTAAAAGATGCAGAATCCAATTGAAGGCAGGACATAAAAAGGCAAAACCAACTCCATTTGGCCCTTTGGAACCGTCAGCATATGGATAGCGATGTGTGTAGGAAGGAGAGAACCTAAAACATTAGAAAATGCAATTCGGGCCGTAAGTTAAAATCTAGAACAGATCGGTAAAGAAAATGGAGGAAACTGGAGAAATTGAAAGAGAAATAAGGAAGTTTATCGCGACTATAAATGTATGTTGAAAATCGAAAAAAACGAACAGAAATAAGAAATAAATTTGGAGTTTTATCCGAGACAAACTGTCATTATGAAGGAGTAAAAAGAAACACGTGAAGAAGAATAAAGAGGCAGATGCTTAAGCAAAAAGCGAAAACCCAAACAGGATATCTATGAATAAAGAGAGGAAGAGTGTTTCAGCAAGGATAGCTGGAATCAGGATAGATCTCAGAGTATCTGGAGGAATTGCCGTAAATTTAGAAGCAATAATCTAGGATGGAGCGGATAAAGGATTCATAGAATATGAGTAAAAGATACACGTATAGCCCTCAACAATATAAGTGTGAGGAAGAGATTTTACTGGATTGAATTTTTTCAGAGAGGAGAGATACGAATGATTAATGTGATTGCGAAAGGAAAGACAGTTGTCAAGAAAGATTCCTAAATCACGAAAAAAAGGGTTTTATAAAAAGAATTAGGTCACCATGCGAAGAGTAAAGACAGCAGATGAGAATTTAAGGGAAGAAATAAAATGTTGAATATTAGAAATAGCATTTTGTAGTAGTATTAAAGAGCTACGAAGGCGGGAGTTAGTTATCAAGATATTGCGATCAGAGGGGTAGTTGAGCACATCGTCGGCAAAGCAAAGCGAGGTAAAGTTAAAAAAGAAGAAAAGAGATTTTATTCTTTTTTTTTTTTTTTTTTTTTTTTGGGCTCGTCAACCAAGGACCTTTACCCAGAAACAAAAGGTAAGGAAAGAAGTCGGTTATATTTTGATCCGATCAGAAATTTTAACTAAACAGGAACAGATAGCAGGAATAATTAGTGGGGAAGGAAAGGACAGGATATAGGAAACACAATAAGGGGTAGGAAGTCCAAGCTTAAGCAAATAAGAATATAAGGCAGAACGCTCCACGGAGAGAAATGAACACTGGAAAAACACATGATCGGTGTCGAAAATAACTGCATCATCCGGATGGAGAGGACAGTGTGGAGAAGAAATCAAGGAAAAGCAAAATCTAGAGGAAGGCAGCAAAGAATTGCCAAAGCGCATACAAACACTGGGAAACAACTTCAGAATGTTGAAGGAAGAGATGCAAAAGAAACCATGAATATGCAGGAAGAGTAGGTTGAACAGACAGATGAAATGAATAATTATTACAAAAAGAGGAAACATGGGTGTCCGACCAAAATCGGATATGAAAACTTTTACAAATTGATAGGAGGTTATCGGATGGAATTTTTTAAAAAAAAAGACGAGAGGAAGCAGCAGCAGCCCGAGTACCAAAGAATATCAGCCACTTCATTACCAAATATGCCCGAGTGGCTAGGTACCCGCAGCAAATCAATATTGATTAAACGGAGATAGGAAAGATTGTGAATGAGTGAACGTATACGGAGGATAACAAAGTCATACGAATGATCAAAAAGGGGAGAGGATATGGCCTGAAGGGCGTCAAAGAGTCAGAGATGATTAAAAATTTAGAGGAAAAATGATTCGAGGAAATGAAAATAATGGAGCGTAGGATAGTCAATAATTCGTTTATGAATATGGAACAGAAATAGGGAAGGCGAAAAGATTATGAGAGGTTAAAATCAGGAAGGATGAAGGAAGCATCAACACCACCAGGCTCCCTCGAACCATCAGTGTAAATGGTAACATGAGAGGGAAATAGGGAATTGATAGTACTATAGAATACCTGTTTAATTACGGCTTGGGGGAGATTTTTAGCAAATGAGGAAAGGATAAATACCTTAGGAGGATGACAGATGTCAGTGAAGTCGAAGGAAAAATAAGGGAGATTATTGAAAGAGATAATATACGGTCAAAATGAACTGAGACGATGTAAAATACATGCCAGAATAGGGGTTTTGCTGGGAGTGAAGCGCCAGCTGTTATAAATCGAAAGGAAAGACTGAACAAGAGTAGAGGATGCGAGAGGAAGACGTTTAAAAAGGAAACGATAGCCTAAATAAGATCTACAAATGGATAGGGGTGAAGAATTGGATTTAGCAAGAATAGCAGGGGTTGGAGAGGATTTAAGAGCGCCAAGGCAGAGACGAAGGCAAGAATTTTGAATTACATCTAGTTTGGAAAGACGTGTCTTGGACGCACTACCATAAATAAAAGAACAATAATCAAATTTGGAACGAATAATAGATTTGTAAAGAGAAATAAGAATATAGGGATCGCCACCCCATTTAGTTGGCGACAGGGCTTTCAGCAAGTTTAGCCTTTTAATAGTGGAAGCAGAAAGATATTCGATGTGTTCAGAGAAGGACAAACGACTATCAAGAAAGACACCGAGATAACAAAAGCAATTAACACGGGAAAGAGATACATTGTTTAAGGGTAGGTTGACCAAAGCAGGGTTATAGGGACGGAGGGTAAAAATAGTATAAGAAGACTTAGAGGGAGAAATTGAAAGATTAATTAAGGAGAGAGAATGTTCCAGCACAATGAGCGACGAACTGAGTGCTGCATAGGCTGCTAAAACATTCTCAGACGAGGAGAACAGAAGAATGTCGTCCGCAAAGAATAAAGAATAGGAATTTAAACGAAGAGAAGCTATACTAATAGTATAGATGTTAAAAAGAGTAGGACTGAGGGAGGAACCCTGAGGAAGACCTCGGAAAACCTTTCTTGGAACATTAAGGGATGGAGAGGAGAAGTGGATAGAACGATTTGACATGAGATTAATAATAAGGGAAGAGAATTTAATTGGGATATTAATTGCCGTCATTTTATCTCTTAAAGTGGGAAGATGAACATTATCAAAAGCAGAGGAAACATCAATAAAGGAAGCTAGGGTGAAATGTTTTTGGATAAAAGATTTGTATATGTGAGAAACGAAAAGACTAACACAATCAGAAGGGCCAATACCAGGCCGAAAGCCGAACATATTTTTAAAACCTCGATATATTAACCTTGTAGCAAAGTAGGAAGGAAGGAAAAAAGTTTAACTTCCTCTATTGAAAGAGAGTAATAATAAAAGAAGCAAAGTGGACGACAGAAATATTAAATGAGAACATTGTATCAAACAGTTTGGAAAGATGACATGTCAACAAAAGCAGCAATTAATAATTTTTCATTAATAAATGGCAAATAAACACATCCAATAGAAAGATGCTGATACAAATTGTTAGATAACAGACTATACTCTATGCTCAAGCTGCCAACCGGGACATTTGCTAATTAAACTTTCGAAGAATTTCCTAACACGCGAAGCGAGAGAAATAGGACGAAACGAAGAAGAATGTTTTCGAATAGCAACAATAATAAAAGTGTTCCCGGAAGAAGGAAAAATAAAAGCGAAATTAGAGAAAATGTTGACTAACAAAATCTTGACATAAAGTTGATATTTTATCGTGAAAATTAGCGATTCCGAACTTACTAAGAGTAAATAATAAAAGAGAAATTAAATTATTTTCGGAAGAAAGGAACGTAGGCTCAGTAGAATCCATTAACGGTCGGATATAACTTAGAGCAAGGAGCAATCTCAGATGCACTTTTCGAATGGCCTAAAATTACTGACCGGAGACCTTTACGTCGCGCTATTATTAATAGGTAAATTGAAACGATATTTGTTAAAAGGATTTTATGATTTCGGTTGAGAATGATGGTTTCTGAAGAGGCAGTTTCGAAGAAGAGAAACTACACCGGAATAATTTTTGCGTTTTCTTTTTGTGATGTGGGAAGAGTTCCGTAAGGTGGGGAAATTGTTTGTGTTAAAAATGTCAACAAAAGTGAAAGCTGGGAAGAACAGTTGCCGCTAACTAATATTCTTAGCTTCGGAGTTTAAAACATTTTGAAGACTCGTGATTTTATGTATTTTTGTACTTGCCTCGTTAAATACCGGTCAAGAGAAGGGTGAAAAGGACGGAATGAATTTCATCACAATGAACGAGGTGAACGTTAAATGGATTATTTTGTTGGGTGGTAGTGCATTCGGAAGAGGCATGACTATTGAAACAAAAAGATCAGATAGCTACATGAAGAGAACTGTAATGGCCAAATCGGAGGCATTCATGATAATGTTTAGGTTTACAAATATAACCGGCTCAATCTTGACACGGTAGGTATCGAAGAAATTAATAGAAGACGAAAGAGTTCAGCCTAAACATATTTAATTTTGGCAATGCGAATGAGCGTAAACATTTTTTCAAAAATACGTTTCGGTAACCTTCGAATATTCAAGATTGATACTTCGGAGAAGCGATTAAAAAGAAGTTCTTCAATGGAAAAATCAGTTGGAATATCACAAACTGTAACGATTGCAGAATAAACGATAACAATTTTAAGATCATTGTGGACGTTGTCGAAAAGCAGAATTAGCTGCAAGAGTAGAAGTTAAGTTAAATTAGGTTTTTCCCTGAACGAGTAATTGTGAATAAACCGCTAACTTTCTTATGAAACATTTTAGTTAAAGACGGATCCGGGTGAAGCTAAGATAGGTTTTTATTTTCTAAATTCTCGACTAAAACCACAATTTCTCGTTCAAAGTTATTCGGAAATTAGATTGCGACGTATCCGTGTCGACAGTCCTATTAACACATACTCTACCGAGATAATCTACGGAAGTAGATAAGTAGGACGAAGCAATTTCATTAGTTTTGTTAATTATTTTAACCTGTACGACGAGGTTAATAATGATTTTACTACCAACGCTGAGAATCGAGTCCGGTATTAATTGAAATTAAATTGAAATTAAAATTAAATCAAACGGCGAAGCGAGAAATAAAACCGAAACGGACGAAATGAAATAGCACAATATAAATAAAAATAAAAGCGAGTAATACAGATAAATTAAACAATCTCACCAATCTCTTCAACGGACAATCGAGCACAACGCGAGTAAAAACATTCGAGACAAGAGGTTGCCATTTAATAGGAAATTCCCAATAAAATTAGAAAATAATCTATATGATATATAAAAATTCGGACGTTCTCTAACCGTCAGAAATAACCGCTACGCTATTTATAATAGCGGTCTTTTAATTTTAGGTCCTAGAAAACCGAAACTTGTCGGCATCTTTGTAACGTTTTAATTGAGTTTTACGTATGTAATTTATGAATTTTATTAAATAAACGGTACAACAACAATGTCGAGTATTCCAGGACTTCCCCCCATCCATAATTACGCTATATTACGCTCGTCATAGAAATAAAATACATACAAGTCTGTTCCAAGAAACAAATGAAGGCTAACTTTCAACGTTCCACCTTTTCCGTAACTATAATGAAATAGATCCGTTTCAGTGTAACTAGATTATAATACCGCATGTAAAATTAAGGACCAATAAACAATAAAAGGTAGCGCGGTAGCCCAGTGGTTAGGGTACTTGACCACCAAACCAGAGGTGTTATAGGGGTTTTTTTCGGGACTTGTCTCGTTTCGGATCCAAGTCGTTTCCAGGTTTACCCAGCCTGAAATAATTAGGTACGAGAGAAATCTGGGAACGTGGAACTGGCCCCCCTACTCTCATTACTGTCATTAAGCTTAGTACACTATCAAAAGCTTAATTACACAGTCTATGATACCTTATCAAGGATATCCATGGGACTTACTTTTAAACAATAAAAAAATAAATTCTTCGCTTAATATTAGATTATAAATGAATCCAGAAAAACCATATAAATCAATTAAAATTAAATTGCGCAAAAAAAATTAGTGAAAATACTACATATTTTGAAGATTAAACTGATTTTTTTTTTTTTTTTAGTCACACGCGCACTACATTTAATGATTTAATAAAATACTATTATTACTTATACTTATAATGTGTTCGAAGATATATATATTACCAGTTGTCGGTGATACTTGTGATTAGTTTTGTTTAATAATTCTCTACGTATTATTAATTTAAGAGAGGAAAGGTTTTCGCAGTTGTTGAAGTTATCCAGATTTCTATTTTCGGTAGAAACCACGTTGGAAAAATTCATCATAAACTCTAACGTTTCGAAACAGATTACACCATTCATCATACTGATGAAATGAAAGAAAAAATTGTCCGCCCCACGAAAAGACACACCAAGACATATTACACGAAATGTAACCATAAAATGTTTCCGTGACATTATCGCATAATACCTCTCATATATATTATACATTGGCCACATTTATACGCGATACGCTTATTGGTTCGAAAACGACAGATGTAGAAAAGTTTAAAGCGTTTCTCAATCGCTGATTCTTCAAGATATCAGTTCAGACTTTGGACTATTGCGTTGCAAATTACTCTTGCCATGGGAGACGTGAATCTAAAATGATCGCAGTCAATCGAAATAGTATCTTTCCGCATAGTATATATTCAAACGAAACACAATTCAGTCGGGCATCTGCGAAAATATGGCACATTCAGACACTCTGAAATTAGTAGGAGACGATCTGTTAAAATTCGATCAGTCCGAAATGCGAATCAAGAGGATAGCGACACAGCGGACGACAGCGTCGGCGACATTCGCTCAGTGCAAACAACTATAAATAGAAAACGCACCCTGCTTATATCGGTCTACATCTCGCCTAATACTTCCTCCGAAGGTACTCAAGAATTCTTTCTCCTGAACCTCCTATCTTGTACAGTCTGAAATTAAAAGGTTTGTTTTAAAAGATCTGGATGAATTAAATTACCGCACAATATTCCGATAGTTCTCAGTGTGGTGATCTTAACTTGGATTTACTAGGGTCCCCCACATTCATAGAATTCATACGCTTAGAATTCCGCCTCGAACTGAAGAATGAACCAACCATTTCCACATCACGCAATTTCACATGCACTGAAGTCGTCTTTTCATGATACGTAAACACACTTGAATCGCACAACTATATCATCTCCTATTTTAGTACGTATCGTCCTCTCCTTTCAATAATGACGCATACCTCTGATGTCAATGTAACGATGTAAATGTAAATACCGCGTCTGTCTTTAAAGAATCACTTTCTGTCCAATAAAAATCATAAACACGTCAGATTTCACACTCGTTTATTTTTGTGGATTCTGGCCCGCGGAAAAAAATCCAGCCTACCGACAGCTTAAAGAAAAAATGTAGACATTCCTATATATCGAGTGAAAAAATAAAGCAAAGGTAAAGAGCTGCCCATAAGATATAAAGCTAGCCTAATGTTCAACGGGGAACAACCTAGATAATTCTTACGTCGAGTGAAAGAACAAAGGAAAGCCGGAGCTGCCCATAAGATATATTCATGGATTAGTGTATCTGCGTGAAGCAAAAAAAACAACTCCATTTTTTGTAGCAATAAGTAAGTCATATCATACACTAGAATGCACAAAACACAATCACCAATGGGAGACATTAGAAACCACATGTTAAATATTAACCGCTAACCACATCACGGGGTCCACCACAACGATTCAATGGAAGACAAAGATTTGAATAACTTCACTAATCTGTCTATTCTCCTCAAATAGTCATCAATATCGTATTACATTCACACCAGTTCATTATGTAGTTTTACTTGCATTAGAGTGCCTAAAACGGACCAGTGATAGAGTAATTGCGCGATTGTATTTTTCGGGACAGTCTTATTCCGGCACAGTTCAATTTCTGTACAATTAAAAAAAAATTAACGCTGTTTCAGCGTAATTCGAGGGATTAGAACTACAAATATTCAGATAGAGTGCGTATGATACGGCGTTTTTTGTATTTTTGTCGACTTAGACAAGAGAAAATACCATTTATTTTTCCATTTCTTTTACCAATTTACTTTCAGTTGTTATATTCGTAATTTCTGGAAAAAGTTGTAGAACGGATATCTTTTATTGTCGTTTGTACTACACATGTCCTTGGTTTGACTTACACAACGGCACCTTTGAAAATGTTCCGTGACACCTATCGCTCATAGGGGAATGCGAGTTTTTCCCTACAGCGACATATAAGTTTTGCTCGTTTTCCCCTATGGTGACGGATAAGTTTTGTTCGTTTTCCCCTATGGCGACGGATAAGTTTTGCTCGTTTTTAGCCTTTTCTCGAAAATTTCAAATTCAAAATAAAAGATTGATTAATAGAATTTTTATAAACTTCCAACCTCACAGTTTCATTACTAAAAAAAAAAAAAAAGCACTGCCATCTTGTCCAATCATACGTGTGGAATAGGATGTCGGATGTTTTCTAACCTATAAAATAGTCTCTGTAGATTTTTTTTTTTTGGATTTATTGTATTGCAATTTTATGATACATTCAGCTTTGTTCTGGTAAGAAATATTTAAAAACTACATATATTGGTAATAACAATTTAAAAAAATATTAGTTATTATTTGATCAATTCAAAAAATAAAAAATAAATTGAAAAAGTTAATATTCCTGATAGTGGGTCTGAAATGTCTGGCACTGCCTTCGAATTAAAAGACAAGAAAGAAAATTCATAGAGCTATTGGTATGGAAAAAAATCGTTTCAAGCGGAGGTCCACCTGTCGCTTCGAGAGATACATCTAAAAAGACCAACAAAAGAAAATGCTTCTAGTCTGTGTCAATAAGTTATGTTTACTTCTTCGAAACTATGTGTAGAATACATTCGGAACTGAACGTATTATGTCTTGTTGCGAGCAAACAAACTATTATTGACAAAAAATATCATATTTGTATAATGTAAGCGGCTTATTTTTTAGCGCTAAAACTGTATATTGTTGTTTTAGATGTTTCTAAAAATACGCTATTATTTTCTTTGTCATTGCGATAGTTTGAATTTCGTGCATTTAAAAATACACATACTTTTATGAAAAATACTAATACAACGCGGTGACTTTTGAGCTTATAATCTGACTCATATAATTTAATCAGCGAGAATATACATCTACAGATATTTCGTTCAATATAAAATTTACTCGATCATTATTGGTACAAAAATTAATATATATATATTTAAATCATCAGATTATGTATTCAAAATATGTATTATTTTTTATATCGTATAATTTTCCGGCCTAATTAAAAAGTTTTTAAAGTTTCCGAGTGAAAATGGCCCAGCAAAATAATAGCGATAGGAGTTAAAGGTCGAAGAACCGGTAAGGGAGAAATTGAGAATGTTATAATTTCCGCCTCTCAAATGAAATTACCGTTGGTAATGGAGCTTGTTTATAAACAAGAGGAAAAAGGTAAATCGGAAAATCGATCAAAGGTGGGGTACTGCGGACAGTTATCAGCCACTGGCAGGTGAGAAGAGAAGCGAAATGAATACATTAAACAGATTTGCATCAATCCGTTTACCATATAGCGTAATTTTTATTTAAAAATCCGGCTTAGTCGGTTACTGGGTTTTTTTAGCGCAACTCGTGCTTCCATTTCTACCTCATTTTGATTTTCTTTTATGTTCTATTTGTTTTTAATGTTCATTTCGTTTATTTTTATTCTTATAGCTCGATTAAAGATTAGTTATTAAACAGTTATTAAATGACGATGTTCGGTCCGATACAATTATATAAAAAGTGTTTCTAATACATGTTTGCTTTTAAATTATTTTCTCATTTTGGCTACTGCTTTCATATGTAAGACTTTGTTATAAAAATTCTTCCGTTCTCTCTTTGACATTATCTTCTCTGGTGCTTTTTTTTTCTTCTTGCGGGGGGCTGTCATGAAAAAGAAATAATAATTCAACGCCCGTGTCCGTTCACAATATTAAGGGCGATTTGTGATCTTTCGAGAGAAGTCGCAATATAATCAACTAGTTGCGATAGTTGGCTAACCGTCTAAATCCGTATCTCTGTTAATCACTCGGAATCATTCGTCAAATTTATCCCCTATTTCCATTCGATATTCTTTTTTCAGTCGGCTACATAATGATGACTTCGAAAGTTTCTTTTATAGAAATACCGATTAGAATAGGTATAAATAATCGCACGACTCTTTTTGCTAATCTTAATTTATTTGTATCTCTGTTGCTTTACCCTACAATGCTATCCGTGGTTCTATTGCTCCCCTCGTCTGCGTTGATTCATAGTTACCAAACTCGTTTCCCGCCTGGTCACCTCATTTTTTCACTAAGTCGCTTTTGCTTGACTATTATATCATCTCCCTTTTATCCATTGCATCCGGAAGGTTCCTATCATGTTTGTGACGCAGATTACGTGTTTTTTCAGCATTTCCCTGTTTATCACGTCAGCGTAATTATTCTCAACTTTTAAAAGTCGGCCTTCCTGTTCCTTACACAGTATTTCCAATGTTCTTTCTCTGCCTATTTCCTCTCTCGGTTACGTTCGTTAATTCCATGCCCGATAAAATAAATAAATGGTTCCTATCCTGTGACATCACTCTCTTCCACTTTGCAGATTCTCTTAGTAAACCTCTACGAATAAAGATCACTTACACCGTCAAATAAAACACGAAGGCACAATGTTAATACTAAAAAGATTAAAAAGATAAAAAGATCTCTCTACCCACGTTACCCAGTAGAGGATTTTTGAATTTTTAAACAGAGTTATTTTTACCGCTAAAACAAAATCACAAAATTACTTGTTCAACTGAAGAACAAATTGTACTAGTTTCACGATTTCTCGCATGTGCCTATTTTTTTTTATTTAAACGTTTACAAAAAAAAAGGAATAATAATTATTTTTATTAAAAAATACGTCAACGAACAAAAAATTTAAACTCATATTAGACTAATTTCTTATTTTTCTGAATCGGACCGTTTCATCTTTCTTGATTATTATAATTTTATCGATTACGAAAAATGACACGTATTGAAACGAAAAACAATCTTTCAAACTTCTTCAGCTATAATACTTTATCGTTCTTTCGTCCTTCCACATGTGCTCTTTGTGACCCTGATATGTTTTATTAGAATGTTCGGCCTTTTCTGCTGATTCAACTTCTTCGTCTTCGAATTTCGGTTCCTTTTATCTCTCTATTCAACCATTTCTTCCGCTTCGCCCTTGATTTTCTAAATACTTGCCCTCTTTTAAACATGCCACCACATCGGCTATTTTAAATCATAAGATCTCCTTCCTACATCGTTTTCATCTGCTTCTACTCCATTTTGTCCTTTTCAACCCTCTTCTAATTAAAATACTTTCTTTATGATTCTGATATCATATTTTATTAGAATGTTCGGCCTTTTCTGCTGACGATTCTATTCGTCCGTATTACCTCCCTTATCGATGCGTCTCTTATATTCTCTCATTTCTTTTTGCTTCTATTATTCCTGATTTTGAATTATTTTTATGCTCTATTCTGAAATGTTTAAGAGTGTATTTCCTTCTCTTCTCATTTCTTTTAATAATATTCTCGTTAACGAATCCATTAATAAAAGAAGAAAAAAGCCGTTCCGACAACCTTCTGCTTGCTAGACGGGGTATCGCAGTAACGGTAAAATTTTCTCCGACTTTTAAAGGCGGTCTTTGCATTTTCAATTATCGAAAATAAATGAGAAAAATAAAAAAACTATTTTTCTATATAAACATATCAGTCTGATCTGGGTGAGCGTCCTCTCTGCAAATTTATAAATGAAGCTAAATTTACATCGTTGTTAATAATAAAAGTTAAAATGTTACGTTAAAAAAGAAAGCCGAATAAATGCCGATATGGTAGCACTTAAAATCGCAGCTAAAGAACCTTAATCGAAAACCAGTCAGAAGTTCAATCATACTAAATAAATATCGTTTGAAATGTTTTCGTTTACATTGCCACAACTTCCCTCTCGAAGCGGAGTATTTTAAAGTATCCGTGAGGCTAAGGCTGGCCAAAAATTTAAATGTCTTTTTTCGAATTAAAAGTAAATATTACGCAGTTTCGTTGGTGTACTTTGGCAAATTGACATGGAATAACCGTAACGGAATTTAAAATAATGATATTTTAACATTTTATTCATAAGCATAAAAACTCATAATCCATTTACAACATAGGTATTAAAGAGCAAGTACACCTCTGAACGTGCATATTGATGTAATCCAAAAAGCGAACCCTCTACCAGCAAGCTGTAGCTCGACCATCTTTTCGAATCATTTACAATGCTCAGTAATCAAATTTATCGTAACTTGTCCACGATACCTATACATACCTCTACTGTTTCATTGAAAACCGTTATTAGACGCGAAATTTTATCAATGAGCTTTATTTTTACTCCATAAAACAAATTTATAAATTTTCCGATACTAGGTGGTCTTATTAGTTACAAAAATACTTCAATGCGTGCGAGACTTATCCTATTCCAGCACCGAACAAATCGGAACGTTCCCTTGTAAGATATTTTCATTTTTACAGTGATACAGCCGTGCAGGCTCAAGTATTTTTAAACTTTTTTCGCTCACACGTCAGCTGTGCCATCTTCACGAACTGTCTTGAAAGCTCTTTACCAGGATGTCTGATCAAGAAGGCTATAAACTGTTGTCTCGTATTTAATTTTGTCTGCACAAACTACTGTCATTCTTTAAATTTCCAATATAATCGTTTTTGTTAACACCTGATGGAATGGCAAACTGTACGTTTCCTGTGATATTTATATGGAATGTAAATAAAAATATCTCTGATCGTTAACGAAAATTTTATTTATTATTTATTTATTATTACAAAAACAAAAAAAAAAACGGCGCTTTCGGCTACTCATCGGGCCATATGCAACCGGAGAATACGACAAGTATTAGATTAGGTGTAGGAGTTTAAGGTTTTTCAAAAAGACAAAAAGATGTTGTTAAGGTGAGTAAAGTCTTCAGAAAGAAGAGAAGATCTTTGAGGTTAAAGTGAAGGGCACGATAGTAGGATGTGCGATATGTTGAGAAGGTGGTTTTGACAGAAGAGACAGGTGGGAGGATCAAGACGTTGGATTAAGTCATTTTAGATTTTTTCTCATTGTTTATTTTTAATTTTAAAATATTGTAACCAGTTTATAAGTTGGTGTTAACACATAGAAAATTCGAGACCGACCTATCCTGGTCTGGTTGATTAAGAGTATATGTAGGGGTTTGTTTATTGTTCCCCTACCATTGGTTGCAGTGTGTTTAACATTGTGCTCCGTCGTAGCAGCAACTGCTGCATTACAAAATATGCATGTGGAGCAAGAAAAGACTCCCCGAAAGATATGATTATAGATGTATGTCCTAAATTCTATTGAGGGCGAAGAATTCTTTTCGCGTCACGTCCAACAAGACTCAACGTTTGACTTGGCAGATCCTGGAAAGGTTTCTTGTCGCGACCATGAAAAAACCCATCTTTCCTTCGTACGGCTGTTACGCGATAAGAGACTTTTCTGGAGGCGAGGGAATACCTTGGGCGCCAAGTCCGCACATTCGTTTCTGCGTATTCCAATATATGTCGGGACCTGAAGAAATCTTACATACGTTCCAGCTCGGTATAGTCGTCGTATTGCTGTTCTTACTTTCCATACTGAAGGACACAAGTGAGCGACTGGAAAGGAACCGAGTGAATCTGTGATAATTAGTTATTCAGTCTTACTTCAACAAGCGTTCTTCTAAACCGTGAAGATTTCCGCATAATTCAGCTTCAAGTACATTGATTGTGTAGCCGCAGACAGTCTGAACTGTACCTGGAATTAAATGGATGCAAGCTGTAATGAGATCGCCTTTGAAGTATCTGCTTTAACTCCATCTGTGCACATGTGTTGATTATCTTGAAGAACTGGATGTTGCCCATTATCAGATGCACAATGCATGCAATGACGATAAATCTACAACCGATCGGGTGTGTTTCCGTAGTGAATCAGCGCTGTAATTAATATTCCTTTCAGCGAGGGAATAAAGGATACTGAGTGTGAATCATTGTAGAAGAAAGGGAAAGGAATGGTAGAGTTCAGTGTGAAAAATTGAGATTGAAGATATCAGTGTAGGAAGAGCCACAGGAACTATAGCAATTAAAAACATCGACCAACGAAGGTGCACGCCTGTTAGAATACAAGCACCCGATGTAGGAGATGTTCGATGCGCGCTAAAGTCTTAAAGCGGCGTTACGGATCAGTCTTAAGCATTTTATCTTACTAGCCGAAGAACACACCTGGCAGCTACAACTTAATCAGCTTAGAACAAGTGATCTGTATATATAGTTAAAAGTAGTTTGGGATTAATATCTGTAATTTGATAAATGTTTGAAAATAGAAAGCGCAATATAGCATTCGTACCTGAGACCAGAAATGAGAGGAGTCCATGCGGAGCTTGAGTCAAAATTCAAGCCTAAAAATTAAACTGAGCGGGTGAATAGAAAGGGAGAACCATTTAGGAAAAAGGAAATGGTCCCAGTTTAACAATAAATTTTAAGAGGAAATCGGTAGAATTAAAAAAAAAAAAAAACAACGTAAGAATGGTTATCCTTCAGTGTAAAAAAATCACAGAAACCATATTGCTTTGGAAAAGACTTTAAATATACTCGTAAACGATTCTTTAAAGTATATTTTAAAAAAAAAAAAGAGGTTTCCGCAAATAAACGTTAATTTGTTTTATCCATTCGTTTATTAAGTTATATATATATATATTTAATTAAGCAAACATTGAATTAAAGAAAAACCCTTTTATTTGATCCCAAGGTACTTTTTTAACTTCCGAACTGAATTATTCTCATAACTGATTAAAATTAAAACTAACGTGATGACACCGCGCTGTTGATAATAAGCAAATGGTCAAAAATTAATTTTTTTGGTCCGACGAAAAAGTGTAATTGAAAATTATAATATTATCATTTAAGACAATAGTAGGAGATAAAAATATGAGTGCATCATTTTTAAGTGACAAATTATTCACTTCGAAATAAGAAAACGAATCTACGAATAAGAAATAAATTATTTGATAACAACGAAATCACTATCAGCTTATGGAAACTATCGAGTAGTAGCACAAAGATGCAGTTTAGCACATAAGATCACTGAAAGGAAATTAAAAGAACACAGACAGCAAGCAAAGAGGAAAAGCGATTATCCAGCGCATAAGGTAAATATGCAAAGGTAGACAACCGTTATCTATACATATATTACCCCCCCGGGGGTGATCTTTGAATGCGCACTTCTGCCACTAGAAACGTCGGTTCAATCGCAAACTTTCCGCGATGAATCACACTTTGACATGAACTGTATGTATAAATAATTTCGAACTGTTACTCTATATGATGGAAGATGAATATAATAAATCTCGATTTACTTTAAATCTTAAAATTAATTAATTTGTTAAAATAACTACATGCCCGCATTTTCGTGGTTCACAATAATATACACAACACTATACACTGTAATTGACTTCATGCAGTTGTGTATACCACTATTAAATAAATAAATATACATAACCGAACCAGCTATATTTATATATACAGTAGACGCTCGGTTAATCGACACTCCGTATTATCCGACCCTAAAAAATCTCTCAGGGAAGCGAATAATCATGCACAACACACATTTAATATGTGATAGTTTTGATTTTCCGTCGATTTTTTTAGCATCAACTCTATGTATTCCAATGATAATGTAACACGACTACAACACACTCCGAGAGATATAAAAATTTCCCACGATTAGCCATTTACTTTCTGGTTCACTTAATAAAACTGTCGACTGAAATCTATTTCGCAGCGTTGACAGCGTTAATTTTCCGAAAATGGCGAGATTATGCAGCCCAACAACGAATAAGTAAGGTGAAACAATTGTTGTCGATGAATACCTTTTTAAAAAAATAATTTTTATGCTGAAATTTTTTTCTTAACTGTAATTGTTCTTTATAAATATGTAATAAAATTAAAAAACAAAAACAAAATTAAAAAAACTCCGTATTATTCGACTTTTTCAGTTATCCGACACATTCAATTCCCCAATTGTGTCGGATAACCGAGCGTCTACTGTATATATATATATATATATATATATATATATATATATATATAAATTACAACGTAATTCTTAAGCCGGCTCCCATTAGATTTTGTAACGAAAAAATGTCCCAATTTTATGTAACGAAAATTAACTGAAGGAGGATAGGATTTTTGTGATGGTTATTTTTTTTGTGTCGATGCCGGTAAGAAGGACGTTGTAAATTTTGATCATTTTATACAAAGTATAGAAGAAAAAGAGATAGAAATGTAAGTAAGTGGGGTCAAGGGGCAGAGCCTCTTGCGAGGCTAAAATGGCCGAGTTATATGTATATATTTTTTTTTTGGGGGGGGGAGGGGACATTTTTTAGGAAATTTTTTCGTTACATAAACTTGGGACATTTTTTCTAATCGGAACCGACCTAAGAATTACGTTGTAATTAATATATATACACAGTAGGTGATTTCATCAGTCTAATTCATAAACAAATAAGACTGTCAGATAGTTACTTTTATTAATCCTTTCAACATAGTCATTGACAGATGTTTTTAAATTAATATCTTATCGTAATTCTCGGGATTGGAATCGAAAATTCACCGATGACACCGATACGGATATATTATTAATTTACTTTATTCACTTTAATTCACACAAATCGTTTATATAGTTAAAAGATAATAGTGGGCGCAATTTCATTTTGGTGTATCGAAGTTTTGCTCTATTCTTCACCAAACATTATTAGCGATGTGTTCTTTCTGTTTCTTAGATGAGATTTTAGAAACGTTCCCCGGGAATGCAGCTGCATTTCGTTTAGCAAGAAGAATTTAATGGCATATCAAATTCCTCTTTAATATTAAAATACGCCAGATAACTGACCTTTTCACCATATTTTCAAAAACGTAATTACAGCGATAGGCAGCGCGGTAGCCTACGGATTAAAGTGCTTCGCTACCTAACCAGCGATGTCATAGGTTATCGAGACTTGTCTCGTTCCGGATCCGAGTTGCTCTCAGGTATATATCTATAATCTAAAATTGAATGGCGTACCAGGGAAATCTGGTGGAAAGTAAAGGCGACTGAGAGAAAGGAACTGGCGCCAATATTCTCATCGGGTCCATTAGGCTTAGTACTATGTATTATGAAAAGCGTAAATTCACAATCCATGATACCTTATCAAGGGTGTGGGACTTGTTTTACTTTTTAATTAAGGCGATTACAATAAAACACTAATGCTATTTTTTTTTCTTTTTCTTTTTTTAAATACCAACTTCAAGATTTATTATAAAAATTTAATAAAACACGCCAAAAAGTAAAAAACAATTGCTCCCGATAAGAAAATATATTCCAAAGTGATACAACTTAGAGTGATGTTATCGTAATTCTTATACAACATCGACTTTTTGGAGTCGGCATAAGATTCATATTACAATATCTAGGAACAATTCGATGCATACTTTTTTTTTTTTTTTTTTTGGAAAACAGCCCCTTAAGGGGGAACTGTATGGTTATTACAATCTTAGAACTATTTCTAAATAAGTAACATTTATAACTAAAAGTAAATTAACATGTTGCAAAGGACTTTAATCCACTATAACTATTCTTTGCTATTTATATACACATACATACAATAAAACGATAACAATTTACAACACGACTAGGTCGCTCGTGTTTAAAACGTTTAAGACTTAATGCCGTTTTTAATTATTATTATAATATGAATTCGATGTTGACTCCGAAAAGTTTATGTTGTGTAAGAATTACAATAATATATATACCTTAAGGTTTAATACCACTCTGAAATATACATATATTTTTTATCGAATAAAAAGTTAATGCCGTATAGGAATAACGATAATATCACCTTAAGTTATACGAGTATCACTTTGAAATATATTTTTTACCGACTTCTGAGTGCATTTTTATTAAATTTTTATAACAAATCTTGAAGTCGGTATTGTTTTTTTTTTTTTCTTTTTTGAAAAAAAACATTCAATTTCACAATTTTTAACATTATACTTGAATCTCGCTAAAAATTAACTATTTTGTCACATTATTCTCTATATTTTATGCTTTAAAAAAAAAAAAAAAAACGATTTCCTTATTTGAACTGCATTTCTACGGTACAAAACATTAAAATACATAATCGCTTTCCTTATTCGAAGCTACATTTTTATGGTAATTTGGCAAAAATTGATAGTATTTTAAGTCAATCGCCTCTGCTATACTAATAAGAAATTATCCAAAGGGGGACCGCAGTTTTTCACGTTTTTTGACGAGTACTCAGTTTATGTTCACCGATTGTCATCATTACTCACATGGTGTACCTAAGTTGAATAATACTTTTTCTAATAGTACTCTTAATCAGTAAAATCGGTCTATATAAATATGAGTTATGCGCGAACAAACCTTAAATAGAAAAACATGCGCCATGAACGCACAACCTCCTTCTATTTGGAAGTCGCTAAAATACGTTAAACGTTCATATGAAATAATAGTTTCTCGGTATAATAAACAATAAAATTTGTTTGTTTGTTTGTTTGTTTGTTGCAGGTAATTTCAAAAGCTGTCGAACCGTTTTTTACGATTTTTCACTATCACACAGGTGGGTTACTACAGTTCAAGCGCATCTACATTTTTAAGTGATCAGCGCAAACGGATTATCGAAATTATTAAGGAATTCAAAGGAAAACCCGCGTACTCGGAGGAAAGCAGTATTGTCAAGAGGATGAAATATATTTATTTACAATTTTCATGACAGTTATATGTTCGTTCTCGGTACTGTTTATATAGGCTTCGTTAGAAAATTTCACTAAACAACTCGACATTCAAGCGGACCTAAGAATTTTTTTTTTCTTTTTTTTTTTTTATATGGGTGCGTCAGTGGCATTGACCCAACAACGGGAAAAACGAAGCTATAAAACTAAATAGTTAGGCGATCAGAAATGGACGCAACAAACGATCACAGAAAGTAAGGAAAGGAGAGGATAAAAGAAGCATTATAGGGAGTAGGGAGACCTAATGTCAAGAGTTGGCTGTATAAAAGGGAGCGTTCATTAAGAAGAGCAGGACACTCGAAAAAAATGTGATCAGCATCACATATACGAGGAGGATCGCAATCGTGAAGAGGGAAGTAGAGAATGATTGATACGGAGGAGACGAATTAGGGAGACAATAGAGGAGCGACGGCCGAAAGGAACAGAATGGAACCAAGACAGGGAACGAGGAATCGACTGAATAAAGCTTTTTTATTCGAATAAATGAGAATAGAACGAAAAACAATTTATTCGTTCATTAATAAACTTATTTTGTTCGATAAACACACGTATCATCATCTAACGTTTCGAACAGTAATACTCTGTTCATCTTCAGAGTCAAAAAATAACATTTTTGACCCTGATGATGAATAGAGTATTACTATTCAAAACTTTAACTCACAATACGCGGGTTTTACCAAAAAAAAAAAAAAAAAAAAAAAAGTTTATAATGAATTCAATAAGCCGCGAAAATTATAAGTTATTTTTAATTTATTCGTTATTCGACCATCATCAATTGTAGAGCTATTCCAACGTCTGTACTAAATGTTAAAAAATCCCGAAATTTCCCTTTGATACTTGTAATGCTTTTTTTTCGGTTCAATCAACTTTAGCCGAATATTTCTTAATCTAGGCCTGCATTAGGGGAAATTAATGTGCTCCGGGGACAAAAGCATTCTAAAAAGAAAAGCTGACAAAGCTACGTCTCAGGTACAAAAAAACAACGGCAAACAATAAAAACAAATCAGAATTTTGCAACTTCCGGTAGTCTAATTGTGAGAATGGTCAGTAGTAAAAACGATAAAATCATAGCCTAATAATGCAGATAATAATGTTAGATATCTAAACGAAAAATTACTTGTTTTCTGTACTGGTCAGCATATTAGCCGTGTGCAAGTGAAATTTTTACAAGTGTCAATGTGCAACAGCGGGACTCGTACCTGAATAAAAAAAATCTGTACGCAAGTAACTATACAACCAAAACTTACAAAAATCATGCGTGCATGAACATTTCAATATGCGAGCGCTATTTAACCCGCCAGTACTCGCTAGGCATAGCAGGACGCTAGTACCCGCGCGTGAGATTTTCTCTCACATGGGATTTCTGTGGAAACCCTACCCAGTTTTTGAACAATCTGGTTGAAAATAATTGTGTCTGTTCATTCATTATTCTCTTCTTTTACTTTTTTCACTATACTTTTACACTCCAACTTCCAAAAATTAAGGCCCCGGAAGACCATTTTTGGTTAATTTTTTCAATTGGTACCGGTGGGGATACTTAGAAACGCAATAGTCTATGTTTGGATCCGTCGTTTGAGAATAATAAATACGGCCGAGTCGTGAAATATTTCTCTATTCTGCAAAAATAAATTGACTTAAAAAACAACAAAATTAAAATAATATTTATTTACATATATTAGTATAAATTTTACTATCTCCCGTTCACATTAATACTTCGAAGCGCTCGAAAAACTATCTAACATCTTGAGAATACCGCTACTTTATTCTCCGGCAATCGAAAAGCGATATATATATATATATATATATACTCACGTCCTTTGGTTTTTATCGTCTGGAACTGTACAACTTAACGATCTGACTTTTATTCAGATTTTTCTTTGAAGAATCTTTATTGAAATACGTCAATCCGCATACAACATTAATTTTTTAACTTTAAAATAATCAACTTATTACACTTCTGATTTTTATTTCATCGTGTTAATTTAACAAAATCATAAAAATCATAAAAATCATAATAAATTGCAATCGATTCAGCATCTAAAATTACATAGAAAATGATACCCAACATGCCTATATTCTGAAAAAAATCGAAAAACCGAACTTTGACACCCGTTTTTCACCCATAGACATCCGTATGTACTCGCACGGCTCTGTGGAACCCATATCAATCGATTCAGCACTCAAAATTACATAGATAATGATATCCTACATGCCCACGAAAAAGTTTCATAGGCATCGAAAAAACTGAAACTAGAGTACTCGCGTGTGAGAGTTTTTCTCACAACTCAGCACTAACGAAAACAAATACCTCCTTCCGAAGTCTAAAGGTGACTGACTTTGACTATAGGATGTCCTTTGGCTAGCGGTGCCCCTCCCTTCCAGCTATACAAGGCCCCAACTTTCCCGCCTTCGTGTCTCCTAGATAACACCGTTTTATCCAGACATGTGAGAGAAAATCTCACGCAGCGAGTACTGGCGGGTTAAAAAGATTTTAGAGCTCAAGTTAAATCATACACAAACGCTCGGGGGGCAGACTTCTATTAAAGTATATAAATCAGCTGGCGTTCAAGTGCGCAACACAGTGCGACATTTTCATGACCCGTTCAGCGTCCTATTATACTTTTCTAATTTGTATTAATTAGCAACTCTTCATCCTATTTCTTCTATCTTGTGCTCTTTTCTCCTCTGTCTGTTATTCTTCTTATCCGTTCGAAGCATTTAATAATTATGCTAGCATTTCTAGATTTTTAGATGACCAGCTTAATAAAGAAGAAGAAAACAAAAAACACTTTTTATGTTTATAGGAAAAATAAGCCTTATTAAAAGTTCATAATTTGTCGAATTTTCCGTCCGAAGTATTTCAAAATTCTCTTCTTTCATACTTTTTTTTTTACACCGTTCTCTTCGTGAACTAAATTACGAAACTCTTCGGAATCTATAACACTTTTTGCAGTAAACGTTGGAATGGAGGAATGCAGTGTACACGCGGCAACGGTTTACACGAGACTAAAGTGCGCTCAGCAAATGAATGACGTGTGAAATACGCAAACCTACCATCTTAACAGGTCACATTACAAGTCGTTAAAGGAAACACAGTTTTATCTACTTCTGTTGAATGCATTCAATCGTATGTGGGAAATCGGTATTCGATGCTTTCTTATTAGTAATCAGTCGTATCTCTAAGTAAAGACATGAAAATTTTCGTAACGCTTTTCTGTGACTCTCCATTTCGTGACGTTCGGACGCTTTTCGAGTTTATGTACCAAAGCAAAGACATGAAAATTTCAAGGGAAATCGGTATTCAGTGCTCTCTTATTAGTAGTGATCAGTCGTATCCAAGTAAAGACATGAAATTTTCATAGTTATCTGGAATTTATTATTTACCATAGTATTCATCTGAATTTTTACATTCAATTTATACTTACTACGATAATTGTTTTGTGCGTTCAACAAATGTAAACAAGGAAATAATGACGTGTGAAATATACAAACCTACGATCTTCACAGGTGTCGTTATAGGAAACACTTGTCCATTTCGTGACGCTTTTCGAGTTTATGTGGTGCAAAGCAAAGACGTGAAAATGTCAAAAAAAGTAAACTAACCAATTACGCCGCGGTAGCTAGGTAAAAAATAAATAAAACCCTTGAAAAAAATTTTGAATACTTGCCTTCCGTTATTTTTTTTTTTTTAGCGATAAAATTTACGCTTTAAGAAAAAAATGTTTAATTATTAAGAACGATGCAACTACAACAAACTGGTGTCCGGATTCTGAGTTATCGTGATCCAGCGCAACCATGAGCGGAAATAATGATTAAAAACGAAATAATCGTTAGCACGCGTGTAAAGCATTTGCATATTTATAAAATGATTATCAAAAGTCAAATGATACTGATCAGTCTCAGAAGTGTAGTACACTCGCTTTACATTATGGACGTGACTCAATCACAAATGGATATCTCCTAAGTAAAGGCCAACAAAAACGGCTGTATTTAATCGCTGTTTAAACCGATATTAATCATTAAATTGATATTTCCGTTTTTTTTTAAATAATGTACAAGCTGTTGCCTGTAGCATCACTGGCATACAAAAATATTTAATTTTTTCTCTCTTATCGTACAACAAATTCAACTAGTAAAGATCTTTTTTTTTTTCTTGCCGAGATTCATCGGCATGTCAAGCTGCAGTAAATGGCCGTTTCATATCCCCCCCCCAATGCCTTTGCCCTCCCTCTTATTCACCATGACTTCTGATCTTTATCCGTCTCTTTTCCCCAATCCTAATTAACCTCGCTATACAACCCTCTCCACCTACTTCTTCCTGGTTTAATAATTTTCCCTGCATCAGCCGTTCTGTTATGTCTTCCATAATTCGCCTCCGCTTTAATCACAATCTGCTTCCTGCTTCCCTCTTTCGATTTAATATTGTTCAGTCTCCCTTGTGTCCCTTCCATCCTCCTATCTTAAATTTGACCTGTGATGTAAATCACCTCCTATTCGAATGCTCATCTATCTCCTCAGAACGCGCAGTCCTTTATTCTAAGTTGCTTGGCCTTGGCCTCCCGACCCCTTACTGTGCCCACTATATTCTTGCTCTTCTTTCTCTTTTTGTTGTTCCTATATTGGCTATCTTTATTTCTTCTGTTTCTAATCGCTTCCTGATTTAACTTTCAAGTCCCTACGTTTCACTATTTGTTAGTCCTTTGTGCTGGGTAAATGTCCTAAGTTGACGCGCCCAAGTTAAAAAAAAAAAAAAAAACTTTTTTTTTTCGATCCTACTTTTTTCTTCTATTCAGCTTTTCTTCAACTATAGTTCTAGTATAATAATTAAAGCAAACTCTTAATGCAGCCTAGAAGAGCGCAAACCACGAGATATTTGACGGGGAGTTAAGATTTGGAAATTCCTGCTGTCGCGGAATTCCTTAATAATTTCTCCGGTAATTTAAATTTCCCAAAAAAATATTCTAATAATTTTTAATCAAAAATTATGATTGAAATACGCGGTCTAACTATTACATTACGTAGAGTGAAAAGTTCAAAAAAAAAAGTTTAAAATGGTCTTATAAAAAGTTGTTTGCGTAATGTTTTTACGCAATTAACAAGATTATTCGGCAATCACTACGTCTACGTAATACTGTTGTTTCCCGATTGTAAATTTGTACCATCTTCGCCAAAGCTCTTATTAGATTCGATTCATTCCTGTCGCTGCAATCCTCACTGCAGTCATCTCCCTTTTTTACTCCTTTTTTATTTCTTGTTCACTATTGTCCTCATACCGTTCATAAAACAGCGGCGGTCCATCTACTTTTACCTGTACACACTTTCTCGAGCTTTAAACGTGAATACTTTGTTGTTTACTTCTTTTCGTGTTTTTTAATTAACAATTTCGTGTAAACAAGAAAATTATGTAATGCGTATTATAAGATTCTTCTTTTCGGGAATGAGTTAAAACTTAGATTTTCAGTAAGATCTGCGAACACAATATTATCTAACCCTAACGATTACAGTGTTTTTAGACACCTATTTAAATTATCGGATCTCGGGAATGCAACATCATAAATTTCGTACTAGTCGAGCGAAGAAAAAAGTGAAAAAAGCGCTACAGAAAGTGTAAAAATAAATAATGTTAACGAGAATAACAAACGCACGTGAATTAAAACTAGAATAATAAACGTTACTATTTTGAAAGAAAATGTATACCACAGCGATGGATGACTAACATTTGAAAAGAAATGTATCTCTGATTGAGCCATTACGTACCGGGATTAGAAATGTTTGATTGTTACACGATACTCGAGACAGAACAGCAGAACTAGAAACACACTTGAGCAGATACGACGTGGTATATCGACTTTTAGTAATATTCTCTGAAGTTCGTCCAGCCGTTGGGTTTCGATGTGGACTAACAATAGCAATGTCCGCGTAAAAGGAGAATCGTTCAACAGGCTCGAGAGAATGGCGCACCGTATTCCGAAAATACTGTCTTTACAAATACACCCATCATCCGGCATAGTATTATTTTCTTTTGACGAGATGTGGAAATATTTTAGCAATTTCTACACTTTCGGCGTATTTGCTGTAACACGTTGAAGATGTAATAGTTTCGAAATCAAAGCAGAGCGATCTCAATTCGTTTGATGTTTCATAACTCCGATATCCGCCCCAAAAAGCATCTTTGAAAATATGTATCCAATAATTTTTTACGGTGGATATATATATTTGACCGAAAAATCCCATTTCCTTTTTCCACAAAAAAGGAAGATACGAGAACGTTTCAATGACTGTACTACTCTACTGCCACCTTGCATTAAAAATGCTTGCCTTTGTGTCGTCACTACTAGCCCTGGGTTTTAACATTCTCAGTGTACAATTTCACGTAAAATTTTGTAATCGGTAGGAGGAAATACTGGAATAAACGATTCTGCAAATTCGGTGCATACGCGTGACACCGATCGAATAACGTAGTAAACTTCAGATATTATTTTATCGTAAAATTCATATAAATTTAGTCTCCCCTCCTGAAATTCACAAGTTCCCTTTCTTAGTTATAAAAAAAAATATTTTTAAAAAAGAACGGATTTTTTACAAAAATTCGATCTCTTCCATACTAATTCCTCTCGTTTATTTATACGGTACGATGTTGTCCAGGTTCCGATTTGAGGTTTGATCTGTCGTAGCTTATTGCCGCTTAGCCTCGCCCAGTACTCTTGGTTAGCTAGTTCTAACGAATCTCTTATGTGATCTGTAATTGCTATTAGATATTTATCTCTGCCAGTTTTGACTTTTTGCCATGGCGAATTCGGTAGATTTGGCAAGTTCAGTGTTATGGAAGCTAGCTTGAGCTGGCGAATAAGATTCTTGCACCGTAGACCAAATGCTTCGTTGTTTTTGGAGTACAGCTTATCCAGATTTGAGTGAAAAGTTTTGTAGTAATTAGGATTTGTCTTGTTCATGCTGAGTTTAAAATAATGTTTGCCTACTTTTTTACTTTTCTTTTTTGTCAGTTGTATTTTTATTTTTTTTTTTACATATTATTAGATAGTCGGAAAAATAAGCAAAACGTTAAGAATTTTTTTTATTTATTTATTTTTTTTTTTTGGTTGCAATTTGCATTACGTTTAAGGACCCTACCAAGCTCTGCAGCTTGTCGGCGTGGTCCTAAAAAATAACACATGCCTCCCTTCATTATTAGTAAATATAATACATATTACTAGTTATCAGTACTACTAACGATCCGTCTTATTTAGATATTCCATGAATCCAGTTTTCGTAATATGATTATTTTACCCTTTATCGTCCTCCTAAGGTATTTATCCTTCCCTCATTTGCTAAAAATCTCTCCCAAGCCGTAATTAAACAGGTATTCTACAGCACTATCAATTCCCTATTTCCCTCTCATGTTACCATTTACACGGATAGTTTGAGGGGCCTGGTGGCGTTGGTGCTTCCTTCATCCTTCCTGATTTTAACCTCTCATAATCTTTTCGCCTTCCCTATTTCTGTTCCATATTCATAAACGAATTATTGACTATCCTATGCTCCATTATTTTCATTTCCTCGAATCATTTTTCCTCTAAATTTTTAATCATCTCTGACTCTTTGACGCCCTTCAGGCCATATCCTCTCCCCTTTCTGATCATTCGTGTGACTTTGTTATCCTCCGTATACGTTCACTCATTCATAATCTTTCCTATCTCCGTTCAATCAATATTGATTTACTGTGGGTACCTAGCCACTCGGGCATATTTGGTAATGAAGCAGCTGATATTCTTTGGTACTCGGGCTGCTCCTGCTGCTTCCTCTCGTCTTTTTTTTAAAAAAATTCCATCCGATAACCTGCTATCAATTTGTAAAAGCTTTCATATCCGATTTTGGTCGGACACCCATGTTTCCTCTTTTTGTAATAATTATTCATTTCATCTGTCTGTTCAACCTACTCTTCCTGCATATTCATGGTTTCTTTTGCATCCCTCCCTTCGTCGTTCTGATGTTGTTTTCATTGTTCGCATGCGCTTTGGCCATTCTTTGCTGCCTTCATCCAGATTTCGTTTCTCCTTGATTTCTTCTCCACACTGTCCTCTCCATCCGGATGATGCAGTTATTTTCGACACCGATCATGTGTTTTTCCAGTGTTCATTTCTCTCCGTGGAGCGTTCTGCCGCTGAAGCTTGGACTTCCTACTCCTTATTGCGCTTCCTATATCCTGTCCTTTCCTTCCCCACTAATTATTCCTGCTATTTGTTCCTTTTTATATAAAATGTCCGATCGGATTAAGATATAACCGACTTCTTTCCTTACTTTTTGTTTCTGGGTAAAGGTCCTTGGATGGCGAGCCCAAAAAAAAAAAAACCTTTTATTATAGTTATTACATAAAGTATTATCTAAACTAAATCTAAAAACTTTTTTTATAACAAAAAATAAAAAGTACATGTTCCCTGTATATATAATAATACCCTTAGATCCTTTCATAACCTCATATACACATATCTTCGCACATATCTGACACATGTAATCAATACTTAACATATACTCGATAGTAAGAACATGATTGTTTCATTAGCTTTTAATATTTTTATTCATAACGCATTTTTTTATTTCTACTTTGGATGACTTTTTATTTGGCTGTAGTTGTTTAATATCTTCTGGTAATGTGTTTAGTAGTTTACATAGTATATTTAATATTTTCCTCGTGCTTGTTTAGAAGTTACTGAGTAGTTTACGGGTTTTATAATGACGTAATTCCCTGATATTGTAAGTTAATGGATTTCTTTTTTCTATTTCAATTTTTTTTTTTCTTCTTATTTACCTGGCCTGGTTGTAAATACCATTTGGCCACTAACTATTTTTCAATTTCTTTGTTTAACCATTCCATTATAACCAAGTAGTGCAGATATGATTTGGGATTCAGAATATTATTATGTTTTATTAACAGGTTCCTGTCAGCATATTTACGTTCTGTATTATTTCTCATTAAGGTAGTGAAGCATTTTTTTTTTTGAAGGTAGTTAATATGCTTCATATTAGTTTTATTTGCTTTCCCCCAAACTATTGTTGTGTAATTTAAATGTGATTGGCATAGTGCATTGTATATTAATAACTTAGTTTTTTTGGATGATACATACTTTTTTAGTTTATATAACAGCGGTATTGTTTCCGAATCTTTATGCTCAGGTCATTTACATGATCCCTCCAATTAAGGTGATTATCTACTTTTACTCCCAAATATTTATAATTGTTTACAGTTCCAATAATGTTGCCGGTAGAGGTATTAATATTTTCTGTATGTATGCAATTTGAAGTGTGCCCTTTTATATTAATTTTGTATGACAGATTGATTCGATCCATAATAATTTTGATTTTTTCTGCATTTATTTGGAGGCCTTTGTCATGTAACCATAAATTCAGGTTGTTTAAATCATTTTGAAGTTGCCTCTCCGCATTAGCGATGTTTTTGTCTGCAATTAGCAAGGCGATGTCATTTGCATATGCAAATATTTTACCATATTTTATTGATTATTTTATGTTCCTTACGTATAAATAGCAGGTTTATTAGTGAAAAACCTTGTGTTAAAATGAGTAAAACACGAAAACCCGTTTTTAAAAAAAAATATGGCTAAAATCAATACGAAAATTCTTTTATTTTCCACAATTATCTATTAAGAATATTAATCTACCCATCATCATTCCTATTTTTGACTTTAACAAAGAACATACAAATATATATAGTATAAATTAGACCGAATGCAAATATAGCAAATTTAAATGCTCAAAGTGGAGTGTTTATATGCTCTGATCACATGCTATATGTGCGCTTTATTAATTTTTAACTGATGACAGGTTATGGCGGGAAAACGTTTCTAAGCAGTGTTTATACGTTTAAATTTGTTTGTTATATTTGTATTTGTCCTAATTTACTACTGTATTTTTATATTTAACAAGCAGTACGCTAAACGATATTAAATAATGTACAACTCCACACAACAACAATATCTCGTTAAAAAAGTAAGCAACAGCCTTAAATTCGATTCATTTTATATAAATATCGATATATCGACTTCGGATTGGACCGATGAGAAGTTCAACATGTTGAAGTCCTATCCGACATTGACGCGTTCGACTGAAACTAATTCGATGTGAACGAAATTTGTATAAACACACATATATGTATATACGCGACAATCGACTTAATCGAATAAGTCGCACTTGACGTGACCTGACTGTGAAATGCCCCCTTACAGTTTTAAACAGATGCAAGCTCTTCCGTCGACCATAATAAAGATGATATTTTGTAATGTTTCGATGACAATGACGAGTTTTAAAAACTTCGCATCCAATTAATAAAAACGGTCGCGATAATATATGCGGATTTCGCGTAAATTAATTTGAAAATGGGATATTTTAAATTATAGAGCACGTTGTAGAAAACAGAAAATACATTGAACATAACGAAAAATGTGTAAGATAACTAGTTGATAACAAAACGAATAAGAGATAAACAGATAGGGTACTACCGATTAAAGATAAAAAATTTAATTTAGCGAATAAAAGCGGGTTGCGAAATCGATGATACGCTAACAATAAACGATCATGCATCCATATGAGAATACACATAACATCCTAATATGCAAAAAAGCGATAAAAGCGTTCTTGATTTTAAAAAAAAAAAATACTTTGCGTAAATAAGTACAACTTATTTATATTTATAAAATAAGCAATTCAATTACTAGAAAACAATTAATATATGAAAAAATGATTACACCTACATGTTTTGGAGACACTGTTCCATAATCATGGTGAATATACAACAACAAGAGTTAACATATTTTCAGCGTTAAATTTCCGAAATTTACCGAATTTTCAAAATGTATACACATATCATGTGTTGCGTTACGTAAGAAACGCAATCACAAATAAATTCATCGTCTCCGACAGAAGTAGTGATGTTAAGAGAGAAATATTAAATTGCTGTCGTTAAACTGATTTCAAAATTACATCGCGTAATCATCAAATTTAATTTTATAAGCGTATTTTTTTATTTTTTGATACGTTGAAAATTGCGAAGTTTTAAAAACCCATTTTCTACAATTATTTAAATGAATAAGTACCAATTTACACCATCAATGGTAGATTAATTACAGAATATATGAAAATATCTTGTTTTTACTTTGTACCTATAAGTTTCCATCATCAATGGGTAAGAAATTCAGCGAATGTATGTAATCCCATCGGTAGTATGATTTTATTTATTCTGAAACGTCCAAACCGGCGTTTGATCACAGCGAATTTAACGCGCGCGCCAGCTGCCCGAATATTTCTTCGATCTGAACTAATGCTATTACTATTCACATTTCCACTTTAATGTTCACCGCTCTGTCTGTGTTCTCTCTTTAAATTATTCACGGCCGATACCATCCCAGTTTGTGATAGACGATATTTTTTTTCGATTCGCTACGTTAGTCGGTCTTGTCGATTTTATACCGCTATCGGATATCGACACGTGCCGATTTTTTTTTTTTTTTCATATCATTATTTTTCACTACTCATATAATATTCTAGAACAATTTGGCCTTGCTTTTCTACGCTTCACTCCCAATGCGAAAGAAGATTGTCATAGCAATGTTAACAGACCCCTCCAATAGGCGCCCCTAAAGTGTTACCCATAAACCGGGTTGCCGAATTGCTGATCACTCATGCAGAAATATTATTTTCTAATTCTACCAGAATTTTTTGAAATGGCTATTAATCATATCGGCAACCAGTTCTAAGTCAGACGCTATTCGCATGTTTGTTCAATACCTTTCCTATTTTAATTAAATTTTATTCGTATACAATAAGAAAATCTAAAGGCGAAAAATACAAACAGCATTACAGTTCCAAAGCTCAACGGGAAAATATACTGGTTATTACAGATTCTCTGACCATCGTACAAAGTCTACAAAATGATGACGCAGAAAAATCAAAATTCAAGGGACTCTGCTATTGCTAGACTAGGAGGACTATCGGATTTCTGCGGGTCCCTGCACATATTCAGATTCCAGGGAATGAGGGCGCGAATCTAGAAGCTCGGTCTGCCATGCTATCCCCGATGCCGCATATATCTCAAGGCCTAACAATACGTTTCTACGAGAAAGAATAACTGGGCAGTGGAGCGAATATATTGAATGTCCAAGACTACGGTTCTCATGCCAAATAAAGCCGATGATCGAACACCATGGTGGCCACCGATTAAAATAGCCCGCGTATCGAATACACAACGATCAATCGGCTAAGAAGAATTCTTCTTCTTTATCCGCCGTCTCCAAATTGAAGGTTGGCGATCCACGATTGAAAATTTTCTTTTACAATGGCCGATCGGAGGAGTTGTATAGAAGGGCAGTCGAACCAGTTGATAAGATTGTCCATCCATGAATTTTGTCGTCTTCCTCTCGATCTCTTCCCATTTATCTTTCCTTCCAAAATGACCTTCAGAATTTCGTATTTGTGGCCTCGTATGATGTGTCCGAGGTACTGCAGCTTCCGTTTCTTGATGGTAAGCATTAATTCAAGGGTCTTTCCCGTTCTTTGAAGTACCTCGATATTAGTAATTTTTTTCACCCATGATATTTTCAGAATACGCCGATAACAGTACATTTCAAATGCGGTAATCTTTTTTTCCAATGATGCATTCAGGGTCCAGCTCTCGCAACCATAAAGCAAAATAGAGAAGATGTAACACCTTAGCAGTCTGATTCGAAGTTCGAGCCTCAGGTCTTGATGGGTGAATAAGCTTTTCATTTTTGTGAGAGCTCTTCTAGCTTGCTCAATCCTGCTGCGTATTTCCGGAGTTGATGTACAGTTTTCCTCTAGTATACTTCCTAGGTATTTAATGCACTGAACTTGTTCAATCGTTTCTCCCTTTATCTTGATTTTGCATCTGATTTGGTTTTTGATTTTTGAAAAAAGAATCACTTTTGTTTTGGAGATGTTCACTTTTAATCCGTAACTTTGGCTTTTATCAACAATTTTATTCAACATCCGTTGTAGTTCTTTTTCGCTAGAGGCAAGAATTAAATTGTCATCCGCATATCGTAGATCATTCAGCGTGACTCCATTTACTTTAAGATTTCCCATATTATCGTTTAGTGCTTCTTGAAATATTGCCTCCGCATATACGTTGAAAAGTAAGGGAGACATGACACAGCCCTGACGCACTCCTTTTTGGATCACTACTTCCTCTGACATGGTATTTTCAACGCGAATTTCGGCAGTTTGATTCCAGTATAGGTGACTTATTATTCTCAGATCATTCCTATCAATAGGAATACTTTTCAAAATTTCAAACAGTTTTTCGTGGTTTACGCAGTCAAATGCTTTTTGATAATCGATGGCGCATGCGTAAACATCAACATTCATGTCACGACAGCGTTGAGTTAGTATTCGAATTGCAAACAAGGCCTCGCGGGTGCCAAAACCGTTTCTGAAGCCGAACTGGGTATTGCTCAATTGTTCCTCGCAGCGCTTATAAATTCTTGTATGTATAACGCGAAGAAAGATTTTAAGGCGTGGGACATCAAGCTAATTAAACGATATTCATCACAACAATTAGCATTACTCTTTTTTTCGATTGGTACAAATGTTGATTTGACCCATTCTTCATGTAGACAACCGGTAAGAAGAATAAGGCGTATAAAAGTCATGACCACATACTACAAAGGATAACTCTCTTCCCCTAACACACATGCCTATATTATGCAGAGCTAAAATATCCGTCAGTACGTCATAATTGAATGCCGCAGTTTTAACGCAGTCCGCCAAAATGCTTTCATATCATTAGCAAAAATATTAAACAACAAACAATCGTATAACACACACTTTGAAGAAGTACATTCAGGATGGCGGACTGTTCGTTGGTCTTTAAGTAGCCTAGGGGCAGCTCTCACCGTGATAATTACCTTAGTAGTTAAAAATGGTAATTCAATTTAAAAAAAAAAAAAAAAAAAGTATAAATATAAGCGAATTTTGAAGAATACTATTTTTTTGGCCCGACTTCCGCTCTTTGGCTAGTTTTAAATTAAACAATATAATAATATAGCAATACGCCGGGAGCACTGTGGGAACATACGAACTATATAACATATCACATCGGGGTCATGTAATTATTTAACCCGTTAGTGCCGTACTTGGTTATTAGTAAATTGTGTCTCGTTCGGATAAAACCGGGGTCGAATCCCATTGCCGCATATTGGTACTTCAAAAAATTTCACGTACCCTGGGTTTATGTTTCTTAATTGACGAACCCAAAAAAACGAGAAAAAAAACAAAAAAACTTTAAACTGACCGAGCATAACGTATGATACACAAAACGCACCGAACGTTAACAAATTTGTAATTCGCCAATGAGAAAATCCCAAAACGCTCCCCAGTAATCGATGAAAAGCTCTCTAATTGTGAATAACGAACATACACCATTCTCGGAAAAGTGTTAATAATTTATTTATTAACGAATTTATTAATTATAGCTTATATAGCTCTTTTGATTATTATTACCAATCTTCGTATTTAGCATGTACTTCAATTACGCACGGTTCAAGAAGAATTCTTACGGGGCTATAGGAAAATTATAAAATTCGATTGTTACCGAAGAGAAATGGCTATCAAACGCACTCTAGAACATATTAGAATCGCAGCAGTGGCTGAATACATTATACTTTTTTTTTTGGTTTTTTAAAGGTTTATTCTAATTCGGGCCAAAAAATTTTTATGCTAATCATTGAATAGCAAGAAAAATTGGAGACGACAAAAGCAGAACGAGTAATAAAGAAAAGAAAATGAGGAATAAAAATTTTAGAGGTCACGAGCGATATACCAAGAGAAGAGAATCTAAAAAAAAAAAGAAGGGGCGGAGAGAACGCCAAAACAAAATGGAAGGCAGTAAAAAAAGCAAAAAGCCAAAAAATTGCGAGAACGAAACAACAGATGATTATGAAAAAAAAAAAACATTAAGCTACCACCGTCGAAGAGATGCGAACAATACGAAAAATCCAACAAGACGAGTACAAATCGAGAGCAAAAAATATATAAAAGCCGGACGGGAAGAAGATCTGTTTATTTATTGCTTTTTTTTTTTTTGGGGGGGTCAGCATTAAACGCCGTTTGGCCCAAAATGCAACTTTATAAGTGGAAAATTCAATTTGCACGTGCAACGCCATTTCGTGAGCTCGTCATCAGGTCGGGTTTTAGCGAATGATGAAAATAGAATTAGCGATAATTCGAGAAAATTCGCTGAAGAAGTTGACGGTTGGTGGTAAAGAGAATGTACTATAATATAAACGTCTGTTAACTGTAATTGTACTCTCGAATGAGAAGTTAAAGTAATAAGAGCTCGAAAATGATTTCAATAGGCTTCAACAAAAACGGTTAAAATTAAATTACACAATAACGGAAACTGGAAAAATTGTAATAAAATGCGAAACCGCTCAGCAATTAATAGATTTGTTAGCACGTTCTTTTGTAATTAATTTGATTAAAAACAAGATGACACTCGTTAATTAAAAACAACGTAGATTCGTATAAACTCGATATGTAATTTTTTTTTTTTTTTTCCCCTACCCTGGGCGCGCCAGCGGCCTTGACCCAACAACATGAAAAATTAACAGTTATAACTAAATAACCAGGCGGTCAGAAATGGAGAGGACAAAGGACAGTAGCAATGGGATAACTGAAGGCAATGGGAAGGAAAGAATATAGGTAGCGTTAAAGGGAGTAGGAAGACCCAAAACTAGAAGTTGGGTGTAAAGAATAGAGCGTTCGTTAGAGAGTGCTGAACATTCGAATAGGATGTGATTTGAATCACAAATACAAGAAGGCTCAGAAGCGTGAAGAGAGCAGAAAGGAGAAGGGGACAAAGCGAATCGAAAGCGAGAAGAGGGGAGAAGAGAATGATTGATTCTAAGCCTAATAACTCGATATGTAATTTCCAGGTAGATCTAAATAATTAATAGAGTAAAAAAAAAGACAATCAAAGAACCGGTTTATTTATCAATTTTCTAATGAGCATTTTCCAGTTTCTTCTCCTAATCTGGAATTCCGTTTTACGCCATCTGCCTTTGACTTTTGATTGAAGCAGAAACATTCTACGACAGCTTTATTAATTACACTGGTCTGCAACGAAATCCTCCTTTAAATAAAAATATGAAGAATATGAGCAGTTTAACGTGCTGAATCCAGATTGGCTTTCCATTTTTTCCTATCACGTATAATATATTTATTTAAAATGTTTGTTTTTTAATAGCTCAAAATTATGCATATATTTTGTCTGTCGTTCTTGCATTAACGGTGCTCTATTCAGTTCAGATCGTATTTGTACACACAAGAACGACACTCGTGCTGATAGAAAGAGAACGATATCAGCTGACGTGGTTTAACACTTCAGTCAATCGAGTATTTCCTCTACGTCTTCATCATTGTATACAGACTTAACAACGTCTTCTTAGGCAATCTGATTTGAATGACTTTGTTCGCGATTTAGGACCCTCAAAACCTAAGGGGCTCAACTTCTCGGATCAAGATTACAACAACGGAATTTGTTAGATAAAAATACGATGGTCTCATATTTTCGTAACAGACAAGAAGATTTTATGAGTTATTTCACCAAAGAGGGTGATTTGGTATTTTGTAATGATGCTAAAGGACTTCTACAAGAAATGAGTTTTCCTGAAGGATCGGAGGAATGGCGACTTTTTATTAAGATTCGTCCAAAATCAGTTTAAAAGCTGTATTACTTCACAACGGCAATAAATATCCTTCAATTATCCTAGCACGTGCAACAAACATGAAAGAAAATTATAGAAATATGAAGTTTTCATTGGAAAAAATGCAATATTCACAGTACACGTGGAACATCTGTGCTGATCTAACAGTTGTGTAGCAATGTGTTAACTGGATTGCAAGGAGGATACAGAAAATTTTGTTGTTTTTTATGCGAGAGTTGCGCAAGAGATAAGCACTGCGTAGTGAAAAATTGGCCAAAAAGAGCGAGTTTGATGCCTGGAATCGTCAAGCATGTAAAGGAAGAACCTTTTGTTGAAAGTGAAAAATTTTTTTTACCACCACTCCGTATAAAGCTGAATCTTATGAAAAATTTTGTGAAAGCCATGAACAGAGATGGTAAAAGCTTTCAATACCTCAAAACCAAATTCCCTCGAATCAGCAACGCAACATTGAACGAAGGAATCTTTCAAATACGAGGGCTTATGAAGGACTCAAATTTTATAAGTACGTTGAATAAAGCTGAAAAAAGAACACGGACCGCTTTCGTAGAAGTGTGTTATAATTTTCTTGAAAACAAAAAAGCATGAAAATTACCAGGAAATCATCTAAGAACTTGTTTCTGCATTTGAAATGCAACATAGCCCGTAAAATTCATTTTTTAAACTCTCACTTAAATTTCTTCCCCGAAAATCTTTGAGCAGTATCAGATAAACATGGTGAAAGGTTTCATCAAGACATAGTGCACATAGAGAGGCGCTACAACGGGAAATGGTTAAAAGCAATGCTTGCCGATCTTTAATGGTCGATTCGTCACGAAACTCCAATAGAAAATATGAAAAGGAAAAAAAGCTACAAAGTAAAATACTATTACTAGCAAGTAATTAGATTATCTAATGGTTTTTGATATTTTGAAACAAATTTTATCTAATATTGTATCAGTTATAAAATATAGAATTTAACTTTGAAGCAAAAAAAGTAAGTTTTATTGAAAAACTTCATTAAAAAAAATGTATACGTGATTTGTAATTTGTTATACTATATTTCCATTCCGAAATATTAAATTTGTAATATTTATGCATAAAAATCAGAAGGAGAGAAAAAAAACCTTTTTTTTTGCAGACTAATGTTATTAGTCAGATGATGAGTTTATAACATTTTCCAATTGGTTCTTTTACTTTTCTCCGAACAACCTTCTTATTAGAAGTTCCGTCACACCTACACTTTCGAACCCCGGTACGTCTCGCAGCACATTCCGTATACTGTTAAAATATTCCTTTTTTTTTCTGTTCTTTTTCCATATTTTCTTGACATCGGTGTTTCCGACGCGCGAACATTAACACTGAAAATATCAACCGCCTTTCTCTTCAATACGATATTTCTCCTTCTCCTTTCCGTCACAGTTTTGCCCGTCTCTGCTGTGTTTTCCTTTTCATTTATGCCGCTATCGGGCAAGATCCAGATTTACCACGTATTTACATGGCTGCTTAGTGAAATTTGATTATCTTACTGAACAACGTATTATATTCGTTTCGTGGGCAAACATGACCACTCTCTTCATTACACTATACAACTGAACTAGTGCGCAGATATTTGTCGGGAAAAAACGTAAACAAAACGAACAAAATAATGTTCACTGGAAGCAGTACACTGTATCATCGGGAGAAAAATTTATCTCGAAAATGCACTTAGAAAATGCACGGAGAGCGGGGGAATTCTTTGAAAATTCCCTGGAGCATGGAAGAGTAAACAATGAACATCAACTGGAAATGCCGAAATTTTTTTGCAAAAAAAATTGCTCGGAAGACTAAAAGGCTGCGTCGGTTTCCATCGCTTCGTCCGTAATGAAACGACATTTCTTTTCACGATGAAATAAATTTTGCGAGAAGAAAGCCGGTTTTTAATATCCGCAGCCTAACAATAAGATTATTCTGTAAAATAAAAGAAAACAAACGAAGCAGAAAAACTCAGACGATAATACGAAATGCTGAGAGGTTGAAGAAAATGCACGAACATTTATTAAATAGTTTAAAATATGCGCAACTATATGAAAAGTCAACGTGTACTCTGAATTAATGAAACATTCGCTTCTTCGCTCTTTATTAAAGTATTACAATTATTACAAATTAAACCAAAGTAACATTAGTAAATGCATTTAAAATTATTACACTAGATTCACTGAAATATAACACGTTTTTGTTATTTAAATTCCAAGATGGACTTACGAAGGATTACGTTTACTCCAATAATATTTAGCGAGAATTTTTTTCGTTATTACAATTTTTGTTTATATTAATTACAACGTAATTCTTAGGCCAGCCTCCATTAGAAAAAATGTCCCAATTTTATGTAACGTTTGTTATATTTTAATTTTTACCGACTTCCAAAAACAACAAGGTTATTCCGTTCGTCACGTATGTTTGTTTTTTTTTTCAACTCATATTTATATAGACCGATTTTACTGATTCTTTGTCCATTAGAAAGAGTACCATTCAACTTAGTTGTACACCATGTGAGTAATGATGAAAATCGATGAACATAAATTGAGTATTCGTCAAAAAACGTAATAAAACGTGGTTCCTCTGGATGATTTTTGTTTTTCTTATTATTTTTTATTAGTATTACGGAAGCGGTTGACTTAAAATGCTATCAAACACTTCAATACACCTGTCGTTTTTGAACCAATTCGGCAAATTCTTCGCTAATGCACAGTTCGTCGTCCCGTTTTCGTTCCCACAATTCACGTTTGCGTTCGGTGGCGGTTTTCGTTTTTTGGAAACACATAATGAATACACTTCTTATACTGTGCAGGTTGATGAATAAGATTCTTATTACTATGCACGTTGATGAATAAGATTCTTATTACTATGCAGGTTGATGAATAAGATTCTTATTACTATGCAGGTTGATGAATAAGATTCTTATTACTATGCAGGTTGATGAATAAGATTCTTATTACTATGCAGATTAATGAATAAGATTCTTATTACTATGCAGGTTGATGAATAAGAAGTGCTACCATAGGAAAGAGAAGCGTGTAAAGACTATACTGCTAATTTAATAATACCATAGAAACGCAAAAAAAAAGTATTATTTTTATATGTTTTAGTATGTTAAGTTTTTTCGGTAGTTAAATAAAATTTATGGTATCAATTATTGGTCGTATTTTTTTTTTTTTTTTTTTAGTGTATAAAATTAGAACATTTTTTCGTTATAAAATCTAATGAGGGCCGGCCTAAGAATTACGTTGTAAATTTTGATTATTTTATACAAAGTATAGAAGAGAGAGAGATAGAAATGCAATGTGCTTTTCAATAAGTAGATCATCGAATTTTGCACTACAGCCGAACCAACTTCCGTTAGCATAATTTTTGTGAACATAAAAGAGGCATATAACAACATTGACTTAAATATTCCAGTTTGAAAATTAACCAATCTGCAAAGGTCTCGCAAAATTATTCAATAGATATTTAATTATTAGAGCAATAGAAGAAATTGGCGAATGAAAAAATATGTTGCGGAATATTTCCAGTTTGCCCTAAGGATATTTTTCTTATGCATATAAAGTTTATAAGACGTAAGTTGTTAATGCTTAAAGTCATACGCATTACATGCATCGCCTATACTTGTTATTAACGATTAGCGTCACACATGCTATATGCGTCGCCTATACTGGTTGATCACGTTTAACGTCATATATATATTATACAGATGTCGCACATACATGTCGTCAATATCGATTAGTCGGCCATTGTTTTTTTGTATTCACGTGTTGTTACCACGCCGTTGATTTCTGCGTTCGAAATGTTTGTTTTTTACCGTTGTTATTGAGAAAATTCCGTATTAATGTTATTAAATCCGTTAATTACAAAATCGCTATTTTTCCCCCGGTTACTGCTTATTTCTCGGTTCGACAATTTGAACAATCAAGAATTAGAGAAACATAAGTGGTAAAAATGTTGGTTCAATATGCGCACAACAAAGTCAGAGGAGGTTTTTTAGACTTATAGCTGTGATTAAAAGACACTGAAGTTTTCACAATGCTGCAGCTCGTAGTAGTACAGGTAGTGTATAGTATTTGTTTTTTTTTTTATTTTTAAATAAGAAAGTTGTGGGTCTCACAAGGCAATTTTACCCGTTTCGTGAGTTCCCGTCACCCTCATTAACGTTTATTTGACATAAATTTACAATTTACTAATAACATTTCAATACATATAGAATAATATTTCTTATCACTATAGTAATTTAATAGGAAGCTAAGTAAATCCTATACATATCCTTGATAAAGCATCATGGATTGCGTAATTCATTTTTTCATAATGTACTTAAGGTTCTAATAGATCTGATGAGAGTATTGCGGCTACGGCCGCCTTTATTTTCCCAGATTTCTCTAATTGTTTTAGACTGGGTAAGCCTGGGAGCGACTAAGATAAGTCTCGAAAATCCATGATACCTCTGATTTGGTAGCCAAGCATCTTAATCGCTAGGCTACCGCGCTACTACCTATTAAGAAGCTACTTAAGCTAAAAAGTGAGCGAATCTGAAGAAAAAATATTACCTCTCGGTTCAAAGGCTACAAGTTATTATTCAGCGAAAGGCTGCGCAGATCCTATGGATACATCGAATCAATTCGAAAAATGTTGTCATTTTCACGGTGACTTCAGGCAGTATCCCATAACGTTTGTCAAATGTGGAAGAATGCGAACTAAAACTTCCGATTATGATATATTAACCATTAACCGGGGAGTACTTCTGGAAAACAAGCCGATACAAAAATGCTCTAAAGAAGACTAATAATTTTACCAGATTACGATTACCGTATGTTTGTACTTTTCGCCCCCCATAATTTGATTTGTTATCTTTTTTTGTCCTCCAACCGGGGCTTGGTAATCGTTTCGCTCATTAAAACATTAACATAGCAAACGAACCTGGATGTGTTTATTGTAGCTTTTTCAATGATCGAGGCTAAAAAAAATCTGCATCAAAAGATTCCCCTGCTGCGTTTCCCAATTGAAAATTTTTCAAAAATCGTTTTTACCGTTCACTTCCGGAATGCACACTTCAAGAAAATGAGAATGTATAGAGAGTTTTTCCATGGAACTTACAAAACGGCTAGACATATTCCGTTGAAAGGAGAGAATCGTCGATTGCTATAGAATTGGTAGATAAAAAATTGTGTTTGTAAAACAGTTCATTTATTTTCGATGGCGTAAGTGCAAGAGAGAAGATTTACCGGAAGTGTCGTGAAATTCGTAGTAAAGAGCGCTACGAACGATAACGAACTATTCCCAACCGAAAGAAGTGTCGTACTCTTGAAGAAAGCGACAGAGCGACCGCCGCAACCAAATAAGAAACCAAGAAGAACACACTATTGAATTACTTATGCAACGCTTGAGAGGCTAAGAGCCATCATCCGAAAGGACTTTGTTCACAAATACTACTAAAGACTGAATTGTAACACAAGTCGTGTTAAGTCGATTTCCGGAACAAACATCACCGGGAAAAGCCCCGTCGAGGAGAAAAGCCCACAGAACTCGTCTTCTAATCCGTGAAAGTCGAGTGTAGATTACATTTTAGGATTTCTTTCTGGCTATTTGTTTATAACTTTTTTTTATAAACTTCGGAAGAAGTCGAGGAGAGAAAAATTAGAAAACTTCACTTTAGGTAACAACAGAAATATTACAAACAATCTATGACTTTTCATTTCAAACCATACACATTATATGGATTTACGTAATTTTTAAGAACATAATTTATTATACGAAAGATGCAGCATCGATTAAAATGATTCTTTAAAAGAGCCTCTCATTTCGCTAGCAAATTTCAAAAGGGTTTTGATCCCGCCATTTAAACAAGCGTCGATGAAAAACAATGTAAAAAGCTAATTGAAAATTTTCAAAGTTCGAAATGCTCTACGGTAGATCCACTGACGGTAGTGTAGATCTTTGGGCTGCAATAATTACCATTGTTTAAAAACGGTATAAAAATTTCAGCCTAACAAGGTGGAAAATTAGAACTTTAAAGAACGTAACGAAGTGTGCGGAATTGAAAACCCGAGTCTGGTGCAACCCCGTTGTTCTCTACACTATTTTTCTCCAATATTCAGTTTCGCACTGGGCAGACAACGATCAGCTCTTTCGGCTATCGCGATCTCACCAAAAGAACGTACACCATATGAAAACCAAAATTCATAAGTGTTTTCAAAATTTTCCTTTCGATGCTCGTTAAAGCATAAGTCAGAATTTAAATTTATGCGCTGAAACATTGAGAGAAGGATAGTTTTTCATTAGTGGTTTGAAGCCTGTACTGCTAGCCACTTTAAAGCACGTGAATAAATTACTTCGCTACCTGGACGCGAGGAGTATGCGAAAATTAATTAAACGGACCACCATTAAACTAGACGTGTACGGTCTCGCCATTACCTAAAGTGGCCACGTTACTCTATTAACAATTTCGCAATTGTGCGTAGAAATTTGCTTTACGAAGATCCATGTAACCGTTTTTCGATTAGCTCGTGTTTCCATTGTCAAAACTTACCTGTTTTGACATTTAGGCGACTCGACCGACGAGTTAAATAATTACGGTCTTATTCGGGAGCTGCAGAATTCGTTCTTTTCCTTATGTGTCCATTAGCAGTCGGAAGCTTTTGTGTCTTTTGTTGTTCTCCCCGGAAATTACTGAATTCATCTCAGGAAACCTTTTTGCTAAAACCGCGACCAGACAAATGAAACCTGGCCAAAAACATCCGAATGAATAACCTAACACAAGCATAGTGGCAAGCACGAGACAGAAACTTCTCAACATCCGTCGGTGGAAATGCGTGAATTTATCATCCGGTCTTTTCCATTAAGCAGCGGGTTAGCGTGATTCTTCAATTTTTACGCTGGCCCCCTCGGATCATTAAAATTGCAAAATGAATAAAACGTTTCCAGAATTTTCGCAAAAATTTAAAAAATCATTTCAGAAAACATCTTTTTTTTTTTACAATCTCATTTATTACAACGATATTTTCCATTCTTCTAACTTAAAAAAAGTAATAAGGCTAATTAATTTTTTTAATATTTCACTCATTTCCGAATTTAAAGAGTAATTAAATAATGGGTCGCTACCGTTTCGACTTCAAAAATTTGGCGTTTCGACCAGGTCATGTTCCAATTTTGTTCCGTTTTAAAAACTAAATCTCGTTCAACGTTAGTGAATGTTCAATTTTTTTTTTGATTATTTTCTTTAATTAATATCACAATTGAGGAATAAAATAATAATCATTCCGAATCGAGAAATAAAAACTCTCGCGAAATTAGAACTAATTTGATTACAAAATAAATTAGCGGCTTTTCTTTGTTCATAAATTTTGTTATTCCTAAATCTGTTTACTCTCCTCCTTCAATTAGAAATATTTCTACGGCCACCGTGACTCTCTTCTAATATCATTGATGGTTCATCCTATATTAACTATCTCTTGTTTCCTTTCTAATAATGTACGTATTAATTCCGCTTTTTAAAATTAAAAAAAAAGGAAGGAAAGTAGTTTTGAGGCTGAACTCCCCTTTTCCTTTTCTTTTTTCTCCCTATTCTATTTTCTCCCTATTCTTTTTTCTTCCTATTCTTTTTTCTTCCTATTCTTTTTTCTTCCTATTCTTATTTCCGTACGATTTCCTTTCTATTGTCCCGTTTAATCTATCCTCTGTTGCATAACATAAAATTGCAAGTCGGGTGTTTAAAACGGATTGCTGCACTGGCCATAACCACTATCACGCATCAATATATTTATTACGTTTCTCCCCTTTTTCTCGAATGCACTCGCGTTGTTCAATCTTTCAACTGAGCTACATTCGTAATATTCTTCTTTCCTCTCACATTTGTTTAGCCATGAGATTGACTAGCCGCTAATCAGATTTACGCATTACAACTTAATCTTAACTGGTGCTATTATAGTTCATCTATACAAATATTTGTTTCCTCTCATCAAAAATTTTTCTTATGCTTCCTCCATTTTGTGCTTTTTCTTTCTTCTATTCACATTACTCCTTGAATTCCCTTCTAATTCGTTAGTCCTAATTTCTAATTGTTACATTTTAATTTTTTTCTACCTTTATATAAACTCATTTTAATTCTCTTAATTTTTTTCTTTAACCTTGTGCATCAACTGTTGTTGTGCCTTCTTACTTACCGTTTTCCTCAATCACATCTTTCATTTCTAATATTTCCCTTTTTCTTCATCGTGATGGCTTTGTTTAATATACCGAAATGGGAAAATGAAAATGTCGCAGCCACAGAGATAAAGAGTTTATTAGATCTTCATAATATTAGTACTACCCTTATTGGCTTTAGTCGGACGTGAAATGTTAGGAGCTTCAATCTAATCAGATCAGATCGCGATCACGGTGATACCCTGCAATCTTCGTTACAAGTGGGGTGGAATTCCTTTTTATTACTCTCTTGATGTTTCTCTGAACCTCCTTCCTGCTCCCAATCACCCAAACATTATTCACATTTCAATTCATTTTTCCGCTAAGTTCCTATAATTTATGTTCTCGCTGATTAAGTTCTCTTTTTCTTCATTCTTCAGTTGTACTCCGAAACTATTTATCTCCGACGAAGATTGCTGATTCTAATACCAACGGTTCCATCCTGAACAATGGTATCCTTTCTAATAACTTAATAAGAAACCAAAACGAATAGATTTATCATCCATTGCATTCAATTATCCGCCGGACGACACGACGTGAGAAGAATTTTCATCCTTATTGTCAGTGTACTATTTTTTCAATTAAAAATAAACAGGAGGAAATGTCATTTTTTAAAATATCATATTTCACATTGAAACATATAATTTTTACTCCAAATGCAATTTAAATGGGATTTTTCACATAAAAATGTTTACAATATACAAAGGCAAAAACTATATTACAAATTCTTGTTTGCTCATTTGCATATTTTGAATAAGATTCCATATTTTTTACTAAATGCGTAATTTCCAACTGTACAGTTTCAAATGTTTGTTTGTTTATTTTCGCCCGTTTTACTGTTGTAATGTCATATCTCAGCAGTTACACGATTAATAATCAGCGGTAGAAACAACGTTAATTGTGCATGATGCGTTTGCCATTGCTCTTGTCATTAACATCAATAGTTAGTATTTTCCTATATGTTGTTTACGTATTTATTTGTGCATGCTTACAAATGTGTCTGTGTGAACTTTTAACTGTTTTAGGCAATAACTGGACAAAAGCCAGAACTGCAATTACGAGAAATGCCAATAGTTCACCGAACGTACTTGTACAACTTAACAGATGAACGAAAGGGACGTAAGGGGATATATTTACTTGCACTCGTATGTTTTTTAAAGTCTTTCAAAATGAAAAACTGTACCGGGTATTAATAATAAAATGCTAAAGAACATGTGGAGAAAAAGGAAATTTCAAACTAAGATCGGCAGCATCCACGCTTAAGTAGCTTATTCATATTGCGGTATTGTCTATTTCCACAGCTGTTGCGTGCATAGTGATACGGATTCGGTATTTACCTGCCGCGACGATGTCGAGCTAGAAATTATTCTCCGGATTTAGTATATCATTTAATTTTCGATCTCTCGGCATCGTCGCATTGTTCGTTGTCGACCGAGAATGGGACGTTTCTACACGACCGATTTTCTAATTTTCGATTTCGGTCGAATTTTCGACACGTGTAGTGTTACGGGTTGTGTAAGTGTCCTGGTGTGTGCGGTCTGCGACAGCACAGGGTAACGTTACTGGCAGCGGTGTGAGCCGCGAGAGAAGAAGAATCAGGCATTGTAGTAGCATATATGTGATATGCTAATAGCCCCTTATCACGATATAGGTTTACCGTTATTCTATATCGCGGTGTATTCTCTCATCTTGCCGATCGGATTTATTTTAATAATAATTCATCGGTCGTTGTCGTTAAGAGGCCGATTTTCGATGCTGGTCAACGCAACGTTGGGTGTCGCGGTTTGGTACGTTCTAGTCGTCGTCGTTTAAAGAGTAAAATGTCGACCAAATAAAATTGTTACAGATTTATTTTGCGTGTCCGCGACTGTGTTTTTGTATTTTGTTTTTAAAAAAAATTTGTGTTTTTGTGTCGTAAAAAAATATACGCTTCTGTTTTTTTTTTTTAAAAAAATGTTACCTTATTGAACATGAGGTTTCCCGTAAAGGGGGATAATACGCCCGTGGTGCGGGTGCGAATTCGCGATTGCTTTTGATTATTTTTTTTTTTTTCCGTGAGAAATACAAAAGATTGTTTTTTTTATTATCTTAAAATAAAAGTCACAGCTCCACCGGTGGAGCTGTTAATAATGTGACACGATCTGCCTTACTGGCGCTTGTATAAAACGAAAAACAAAGAAAAAAAAAATATATAATATATTTTTTTTTGGTTTTATGCCGCCGTGAATTCAGTTCCTCCGTCGGCAATTCCTCTTAAAAAGAAAAAACGTAAAGAAAGAGAATACATTTCAATAGGCATATTCATATCGGTATATTTATACATATACGCATTTTTGCTACAGACTTAAATAATGCGCGTACGCGTAGAGGAAACTTTACCAAGCAGTGTCAGTGACGTGCTGATTTCATTGTTTTATTAGCAGAAACCAAAAAAAAGAGGGCGCGATGACATATTTGAAACTTCCTAATAACACGTGTAACTATTATTCCATTAATGACAAGGGAGATCGATAAACTAATCACCGGGGCCCGCAGTAGACTTGTTTTTGTCTCGAAAACTAGTCAATATGGGTTTTTTTCTTTGTTTTGGTTTTCCCCTAGGCTTGTCAGCATCGGACGATTACCCATTCTGTAAATAGCAGAAATTAGGAGTCATAAGGAATGGAATCTAACAAAGAATGCTATATACCAAGGATGTGGAAAAACAATGACAATACAAAAAACATATGCATCCTAAAAAGAGAAGAAATGACATTGCCGAAGGTAAAAAAAAACAAAAAAAACGGAGTTAGTTGTCCCATACTTAATTTCATAATGAAACAATAATAAACGATTTCTTCGACTACCTGATCATTCCATCCCGGTAAGGAGGTTTTTTGGGCACATTAAGGAAAATCAAGCAATAATAGTTGAAGAAACCTTTAGGCATCATATCAAGCACTAATTTCGTGATGAATCGAATATAGTAAACGATATTCTAGCTTAATTTTGTTTAATCACAGGCGATTAATAACGTGGGAGGAATGTGTAGGAAGCTTTCCGAATACATCTGGGAATGTTTGTAAATGAATTATGTAGTTCGTTAGTGATACCCTTATAAGCAAATCTCGAAGTAACCGTATGCGTTAGAAAATATTGCAGGACAAAAATTCCCGGTTATGGCGGAATAGAAAAGGTGCCCCCTTGTTTTTTTTTTTGTTTTTTTTTAATATTTCTATTGTTAATATTTAAAGTGACTGTTGCAGAGACGCCCGCAAAAACTTTTTTTGTAATAAACTGGTACGGACGTTTTAATTTGCTTTAACAATATTACAAAAAATTGAAAAAGCTCTGTAAGTTATCGGCAGCCGAACATTGTGACTTTGTTAATCTAATTCATTAATAACTGCAATTTGCGCCGTACTCGTCAGACAGGAAAGGGAACACCTGAAATCATTAACCAATATAACGACTAGAATACTTAAAATGCTTAAGTTTGGAAATGTGTTTGCGACCCCCCCCCCCCCCCATCGTCAATCAAAGGAAATGATGAGAGTCCCCAAACAAATGCTCAGCTGATAGTAGAACCAGATATATTCCATATATTGATTGATTTAGCGCACTAACAAAAGAATGTACAAAATTTAATAAATCCGATTATAAAAATAATACAGAAACTACGAAAATTCCGATTAGATCCGAATTAAATTAATCCCTAAATTCGGAGCGGATTACATAAATATATATTTACGCGTCAGCCGTCAATTATTCCCAGAATTCGAACAGAGGTCGTGTTTACATTTTCTAACAACGATCAGCTTTATTAGTTAATTTTTTACAACGCGTCATTACAACTATCGGAGCTGTTTTTCATTTTTCCTTGTTCGATAACGTCGTCGGTATTTTCGAAAGGTTTGATGTAACCAAAACATCTTCTACCCATACAGATTCCTATAAAGCCAGCTACCGTGACACAGACTCCACCCATTATTAAAACTACATAAAACTAATATACCTATTAGACCGCTAATTAATTACAAACAAGCACCAGCATATAAAACAGCGAAATATATTAATAAAATTTTATTATATAATATGCAACTAAAATACACCTATTCGATAAATAATAGATATGAATTAATTAACAAATTAAAATCCGTCAATATCAAAAATAGTTACACATTAACATCATTTGACATACAAAATTTATACACTAATATTCCAATCCCAATAGTTTTACAAATAATTGAAAAAACCATTATAAAAAATACTAAAAACATACTATACACCAACGAACTAATATCAACACTTAAAACCATAATAGAACAAAACTATTTCTATTTTAATAATAAATATTATATACAACCGACCGGTTTACCTATGGGTTCTCCTACATATATCTGCCATTTTAAGCGAAATATTATTACAATACTACGAAGATAATATTATTAATAAACAATTTCAAAACCATAACATTATTTTTTATGCTAGATACGCTGACGATATTACCACCATTTTTAAAACTAATAATTTAAACCAAAACAATTCAGACCCTGTAAAATGTTTAAAATTCCTAAACTCAATAAATAATAATTTACAATATACTCTTGAAATCGGTTACAATAAATTAAATTTCCTAGACTTAACACTAATGATAAACAACAATAAACTACAATATAAAATATATAGAAAAGAAACACTCACAGATATTACAATAAATTCAAATTCTAACCATCCTCAAATACACAAATATTCCTCATTCTACTCTCATATATATCGATTAATAAACACTCCATTAAATAACAAAGGGAAAAAAACAGAATTAAATATGATAAAAAACATCGCATTAAATAATAATTATAAACCTAATATAATAGATAAACTATATTCTAAATGTACTCGAAATAGAAAAAAAGGTAAACAAAATAATAATAACACTAAACAGATCCGGACTACTTTTACATACACTAACCCAGTAACAAACAGTCTTACCAACCTACTTCGGAAATCAATTAAAATATCTTACAAAACAAATAATAACTTATATCACCAATTAATTAATACAAATAAATTCATAAACATAGATAAATATAACAAATCCGGCATATATCGAAATTAAATGCAGTACGTGCAATAAACTATACGATATAGGACAAACGCGTCGAACTTTCCGTATCCGATATAACGAACATATTGCTGCCATTACACACGGACATATTAGTAAATCATCTGTTGCAGAACACATTATTATTAATAAACATAGACTAAAATTAAATATAAAAGACGACCTCGAAATAATAAAATATATTAATAATTATAACATACTCAATAGCGCCGAAACGTATTACATTAATAAATTTAAAGATAACTTAATTAATAATAATCTTATAACTAATAATAACCCGCTATATAAAATTAAATATTCATGACATATCGATATATTACATTAGATTATAAGAAGACAAATACGTCATCGTTTTAATTTTTAACTTTAATTATTAACGCCATGAATATGGAGCAAGTGACTCCGAAACATGTCGGCACGTTTTAATTTTTAATTTAAAAATAATTTCTGTTTAATAAAGATTTTATATTGTTCAATAAAGTGTTAATACAGAAATGGAAGAAAATAATTTTAACCTAAATATTAAACAGTTGGTTAGTTAATTGTGTTAACCGTTCGGCTAGAATATCCCGCCTGCCGCACATTGACATTTTCAAAAATTTCACTTGTACTGGATTATAATATTCATAGTAGACCTAGCTGCAGCAAATGGCCGTTTCATATTCCCCCCCAATGCCTTTGCCCTCCCTCTTATTCACCATGACTTCTGATCTTTACCCGTCTCTTTTCTCCAATCCTAATTAACCTTGCTATACAACCCTCTCCATCCACTTCTTCCAGGTTTAATAATTTTCCCTGCATCAGTCGTTCTGTTATTTCTTCCATAATTCGCCTTTTTTTTTTTTTTTAACCCCCCTTTGGACATATAAACAAAGGATCTTCGCCCAGAAACGAAAGGAAGGAGAAGGATCAGTTAAATGTAGATTCGGTCAGCTATTGATAAGATAAAGGAACTGAGGATAGGAACAACTGAGATCGACGGAAACGATAAGATATACGAGGCACAATAAGGAGTAGGGAGTTTGAGTGACAGCAGATTGGAATACAAAGAATCACAGTCTGCTTCCCGCCTCCCTCTTTCGTTTTAATATTGTTCAGTCGCCCGTGTGTCCCTTCCATCCTCCTATCTTAAATTTGACCTGTGATGCAAATCACCTCCTATTATCCTCAGAACGCGCAGTCCTTTATTCTAATTTGCTTGTCCTTGGCCTTTCAAACCTTTACTGTGCTCACTACATTCTTGCTCTTCCTTCTCCTTCTGTTGTTCCTGTATTGGCTACCTTCATTTCTTCTGAATCGCTTCCTGATATAACTTTCAAATCCCTACATTTCATTATTTGTTAGTCCTTTGTGTTGGGTAAATGTCCTGACGCGCCCAAAAAAAAAACTCGACGGGCCCAAAAATAATAATAAAAAGAAAAAAGTGAAATAAAAAATAAATATACATTCCTATTACAAACAAAAAACAAACAGACACGGGCGTTGTATTTCAGGTCGCTCGATAATAAGAAAATGTTTCGGACAACCGGGTTTTGTAATGTTCGTTTATTTCGTCTGAAAAAGTTAATACCGGCCGTTGTTTGCTGCAGCTACTAAAAATGACGTACAAATATGTAGTTCTTTCGGGGGCAACAATGTAGGAACACCTTTGATTCGGCCCATTTACAGAGATGAGAAAGCACTCTTATCCGGCCGGAGAACCAGTGTCGAAACGGGCACACAAAGTGCTACGACAAATGAGAAATGCTGCAAAGAAAGGCAAGCCAGTAGCAGCGAATGATAAATATACCCGCTGGAACAGGCTTCGTTTGAAGTTAAATAAACAGAAAGATGACACTTGTCGTGGCCGGCTTTTCCCAAAAAATAAAATTCGGTCTGGTGCGCACACGCGAGCACGCGCACGATATGGCACGAAACGAATTATACACATATGTGTATATGTACATGCATATATGTATTTATGAATGTGTGTATGTGTATATACGTACGTATGTAGAGATACATGCATGTGTCTATGTATACATAGCATGCATGTTGACGGGTGCGATGGGGAAAACCAATTTAGCGAAAGTTGCCTGGAATAGACAAGAAGAGCGGCCCTAAATTCGCACGCTGTTTCTTCCAGCAGGAAACTCTGCAGACAAGAACAGTTTAAACTATTTTCATGAACTTGTTTTTATTGGCCGGCGACCAGAACTACTCAAATAGACGTCTTCTAGAAGTTCACGCCACGCGTCGCCGTACTCTCAGTCTGGATCGGGCCACGTCGAATGGAAATCTAACGAATAGCCTTATAAAATTTCTCGGGCAATTTCTGCGGCAACGCTATCTGCATACAGCGAGTGTGCGTACGTGATAAACATTCTATCGGGGCTGGCGAGGCACCCGCGGTAGCAGCAGGTTGACTGGATAATTTGAGGAAAACAGTCGACTACTCGTTTGAGCTCAGAAATGAATAATTTGAAAGAAGCTTTAGAAGCTCTCACGGCAACGCCGTCGCGTACGCAGCACAATCTAGGTATAGAGTACTATACTATCAGACGGATGCGGTAGTCTGGAAATGTGTGTTCCGCTTCGGAACGATAAATTTTCTGCCGGTATTTACCGAACGCGATAGTTGGTGAATTTTTTTCATCAAATGTGCAAAATTAGCCCAACAACAACGAACACTATTAATCATTTCGAACCGGCGATAAGCGGCATTCGACACTTGTTCATTCGTAACAAATCACTAGCCTTTTTTCTTTTTTTTTTTTACTCTTGAACCATAAGTAAACTGAAAAAGAGATTTTGCACTTTTCCTATTTGTATTTTCTGATAAAAAAAAAAACAAAAAAAGAAAAAAAAGAAAAAAAAAGGTTTTCACATCCGATTGAATTTTTGGCTTTTAATTTTTATTTATTTACTCTATTTATTTAAAATTTTAATATTTACAATTTTAATATTTACAATATTAATATTTACAATCTAAAATTATTTCGGCTTAATTAGTTAAGAGCTTGAAGAATAATCTACTACTACACTTTGCTACCTAACCGTAAATCACAGGTGTTCTATATAAAGTTCTAAAAACGGCGGAAATTCGGGAAAAATTAATTAAAGAGAAAACCTACGTATAACACTTATGTACAATATATACGATTGATATAATTTCGAGTGAGGATAGGGTTCTCAAGCTCCCTGATATGTGAAAAATCCGATTGTAGGTATCTGCCGAAGAACCGGTTAGTGTTAACCCGCTAATTCTTTCGGAAGCCATTTTAACGACTGCGATATCGTGTAGTTCCATTATTAGCCAGTATTTAAGCACTTTATTTTGTTCCATATTTAAATTTTTTATAATGTGGCATCTTGCACTGGTTTCGCATACGGGCGTGGCACAATGTATGGTGAGGATGTAGATTGCCCTGAAAATTCGAAATTTGTTTATTACAGTTAATTATGAGGTCTTGGATATCAGAGAGTACAGCAATTTAATTAGTAAACTAACTTTATTTAGTATGTATCCGATGTGTTTATGAAACTTAAGCTTGCGGTCTAAAAAACAATTCCGATATATCTTACTTTCGGTTATCAATGCGCAATATTACCCTTGAAGTTTAATAGGTTTTGCGGGACATTTTCTGTTTCTAGTGAAGTGGGTCGCTTGGATTTTTTTCTCGGGGTTGATATATATATATATATATATATATATATATATACATATATATTCTCCATTTAGTGAACATCTGGTCTACGGCTGCTGTAGACTTTGAGGTATGGCTATGTCGCTGGCGAAGATTAATGTCACGTAATCATCGTACGAGGGAAAATTAACTGTAAAAATATTGTAGAGTGTAGAGATAAGCAGACTCCTTGAGAGGAAAAAGTTCTCTCTGATTTGCATTAGATACACTTTGGAGAATCTATTGCGGAAAAAGTTCCAAACAATTTTGGTACTGTAAGAAGGGAAACCTCTTTTTTTTCTTTTTTTTTTTTACCATCTTGTAGATAAGTCCGTTATGCCAAACTGAGTCGAATGCTGTCTCCATATATCACACCATTCCAGTAGATACGTGTAATGTAAAGTTCCTTGTTACGATCTTTGTTATCCTCATGATTGATGGGGAGGTAACACATTTTTTTTTAGAGTCCAATATGGACACTATTTCTTCTAGTATTATTGTTTTTTAAGAATCTTGCTCATTGCTGGAAGAAGACTGATCGGGCGGTACGATGTCGGCGATTCGGCAGCAGGTTTTCATGGTTTTTTGATAGGTATAACTTTTGCATTTTTCCATATCCGAGGAAAATATCAATGACAAAGGCAGGCAGGCCCGTGCCCAGAATTCTGGGGGGGGGGTGAAAATTTTCTTTACATATTTACTTTATAAATAACAATACATTTTTCACTAATATTCGTACTATTAATAATTTCCATCATTTTGATTTATATGTATTAATAATTTACATAAATGAATTACCCCGTATAAACATTAATAAAAATTACATATGTTATTAATTATACTCGTAATAAAAAATTTTGCATAAAATATTAATGAAGTACCTAAAAATATGCAGCATATTTTTTCTTTTTTCTTTTAAACGTAGATAAAAACAACTTAAAAAATCATCGTTTATTTTAAATTTTTGATTTTTTTCAGATTTTTGTGTATTTATAATAACTATTTCAGTTCTCATGGGGGGGGGCTAACCCCCAAAACGCACCCCGTGGACACGGCCTTGAAGGCAGGCATTAACTATTAGCGTGAAAACATGTTGTTATCCCTTTGGAGGGTAGAGCTTTGAGACAGCTGTTATTTATATTTTCGTTTAAGATATTCTATGATGTTAGAGATTTCAGAAGTTGAAACCTGACGGGCATTTTCGATAATATCGTGTAGGTTATTCACCGCATTAGTCACTTCGTTTACCGCCTCAAGATCACTAAGGTTTGAGGACGAGGAACGATTGACAACGAATTTCGCAGCAAGTAGTCGGAATTATTCCTTAGTATTGATGTGAATCTCGAGCCATTTTCGTTAAAGGAATGGTATGTTATATTTTTTTCTTAATATTCCGGAAAGGTTTCACATATGGTCAGAGTTTCTGTCGGGTGAGAATAATAGGCGATTCCATGACTTATTTTTAAATTTGGAAACTTCCTCTCTTATCCAAGAATTTAAAGATCTTAATTGCTTATACTCTGTTGGGTTTCTATATCGAATCCCCGGTGTCGTCTATACCTGTTTCAGATCTTAATGAACCTACACTAGTGTGTGTTGGGAATTTCATTATTCTCGTCAGAAATATGTTGTTTTTTTTTTTTCAGAACGCTGCAGGTGCTTGATTTAACTGATGAATTGAATGATATATTTGTCAATTTTCTGGCCGTGTTCCAAAGGCGGAGGGATTGGGTTCCTCTCTATTTCTTCATTTAAAATGCTCGTAAAGCGGATCCCATTTGGCTTTGCTGCAATTGTACGTCATGCGATTGGTGCCGAGGGCTGAACGTGGGAGAGTGATAATTACTGACAGGTGATCAAAACTTGAATCGTTAAAAGTTACAATAAATGATACTGCCTCTGGGGTGTTTGCGATGATGATGGCCAGGGTAGAAGCCTCATCGATTTGCTGGGATACAGCTATGTTCGCCTGGATATAACATACTGATATTTGTATTGCTAAGTTTATTGCGGAGAATATTGCCCCAACCGTTGGTTCTAAAGCTTATGCAATACAGATCTAAAGTGGAATATTTTTATTTATTTTTTTTTAAGTGAAACTTGTAGTTGCCGTTTTTACCTTAAATCTTTAACACTATAACACGAAGAGAGAGGATGATCAATAAACGAAAACAGTTTGTTTCATGTACGTGCAGGTTACTAAATATTTTATTTTTAGAAAATTTCCTTTTTTCATATTCCTTATAGATCTCTTTGTATGATACCGCGTGGAGGTTTAGAATAAAGAGTTTGTCGTTAAAATAAGTAATAATAATCACCCCACCTAATTGTATTTTTGGATTAACGCGAAATAAGATCGGTTTCCCTAAAATTACATTAGCTTAGAAAGACGATCAACTAAATCCAGATCGTAATAATATCTTACGATTTTTCCGCTAAAATTCTTTCGAAAATCTTCTGCGATTCTCACTATAAAAGTTCACCACTGCCACGTATACTACACGGACCCGATTTTCTTTTACAACTTCCATCGTAATAACTTTTTTTCATTAGTTTCCAGATGAGATTTCTCGCAGTATGAGAAGACGGATTCAAAATCAACGACAGCGTATAAGCTCGCGAAATGAGGCAATATTTGTAGTCTATATGTACAAAAAATAAATGCTCAGGATGTGAAGTGAACTTACTGCTACCTTGTTTTCTCGAAATAGCGCGTCGTTACCGGACTATGCCCAGTGAATTAGTTTCGTGAACCCCGATTCCAACAAACGGTCAACATCCTCTTTCAATTCTAAGTCTAAGTCCGTTATTTAATATACTGGAAGCTATACGGTGCGATTGTTTAGCTGCAGCTGCTCTATCACTCGCGATTATCGTAATAAAGGATACACATGCGCTGTTACGATAACGCGGGCAATGGTGATTAATTAGTACACGTGTGAAACTTCTGGCAACAAGTCATCGATCCAATTATTGGGGAAAACAACAAGTTAAGTGTAAATAATAGAAGCGGGCAAAAATGATTGAAAATAAAAAAAAAAAAAGCTAAACATCGCAAGTAACGATAAAGATATTTACCACAATAATTGTTCAATATCGCAATGGTTTCATTTTTGCCGACTTCAATAAATGAGATGTTTATATGTTCGTCGCGTATGTTTTTGGTTTTTTTTTACTTTTTTCTTCGCGCTTAATTTGTGCCCATCGAGTTCAATAATTCCTAGCTGGTTCAAAATTTATCAGTTTGAGTATAATCAATGAACATGAATAATAGTAATTCAAATAAATGTTAAAAGAAAAAGGTCCCTTAGAAAAGTTTTTAGTTATGTAACAAACATCAATGACAATATATCAAACGAAAATTGAACACAAACTAATTTTTAAAAATATCATCAGGATTGAGGTAGATTCGAATAAAGAGAAATTGAAACAGCGCAAATTAAAAAGTTTACCACCGACTGCAATAATATCTTTACATACCTTTTGAAAGGAATTAAGAGACGAAAGTAATTTGAATATATGGAAAGACAAAATAAAAATATGGTTGATTGCGTGGTGCAAAGAATGAGAAATGGATAGCCATAGTAAAAGAACAGCGATAAGACGGGTAGTTGATTGAAAGAGTAAAGAATTATAAATGATGTAATGAAAAAAAAAAAAATGGCTTATGTGAAAATATTGTGGTACGATGTGCGATGGGTATAAATGTTGTGAATTAAAATTAGACGTAGAATAGTAAAAATAGAAGTTAAGTTGAATTAAGTATTTAGATATAAGACGAATATGATGTATTAGATTTAAAATGTAGATGATGAATAAACGATATAATTATGTTGGGAACCCACAGACGGGCAATTGCCTTGTGGGACCCGCGAATTATTTACAAAAAAAAAAACAAAAAAAAACTAGGCAGAGTAATTCCAGTGATATCCGTTGTTTTGTTTATTAGAAATTGTACCGGGATCATAGGTAGTCCGATGTAAATTTAGTGATTATTTACCGAATAGTCGTTGAAATAAACCGTTACCTCAAAAAGAAGTCTCTTTAGAGATATACTTTTATTAATTCATATAACCAGACAAAAATTAATCAAAAAAAAAAAAAAACTTTCATTAAAATAAATAGAAAGTATGAACAATTAAAACTTTAAAAATTAAGGAGACAATGAACGGAAGTGGTTTAAAATTTTACCCGCTTGAATGTAGATTTGAATAAAAATTATGAATTTGAAATCGCTAAAATGCGATTCACAAGTTCATCTCCGACAAAATCTAAACATTATAATCTTTAACCAATTCTCCTTCGCACAGTACCGAAAGTGAGAATTTTAGGTTATCCGTATTAGCACTTGAAAATATTTACATTAAAAATTAAGAAAAATTTTTTTTTTCTTTGTTAACACCTGCTTGATATTCTAAAAATTTAGTAAAAACGTAGTAAAAAATAATTATCCGAAAGGTGATAATTTATTTCAGAGTGATATACTTAAAGGAGAAATTATTATAGTTCTTAATCAACGTTACATCAAATTCTAATTACAGCGACGATCAAAAACTACATTAAACGGTGCTTACGTTACTTGGCTTTCAGTAAACGAGAGCGGTCCTTTCGATGCATTCATTAAACTATTTCTTAATATTATTATATACGTAATTTAAATTTAGTACCAACTCCAAAAAAAATTAATCTTAGTTAAGAATTATCATAATATTTAATTTTTTTTTTTTTTTTTAAGAAGTTGTGGGTCCTACAAGATCAAAGTCCGTCTATGGATTCCCAGCATAATTATATCGTATTTACATCATCTTAATTCTAACTACACGTCTAATACGACACTAACTACTGTAAAACTTACGATAAGCCATATGGTAATACATTATTTATATGTTTACCTCCGAAGAAACCGAACTCTCTTCTCAGCAACCGCCTAAATCTAAAAATTAACCAGAAAATTACGCAAAATTCAATTCATCAAGGTCACGCGCGCGCAACAGCTCAAATGAAATTCCAAATCCGTTAACACAAAATACTTAACACGATGCGACAGCGAGCAACAAAACCAACATCCGCTCCCATTTCTGAAATTCATGTTCCTATTATCTTTATTTTATTTTTTTTTTGAGCTTACATGCAAGGCAACCGATCGGCCATTATATTAGAGCAAGATTAAATTACAATTTTTGATAACTTCATAAATGAATATAATATCCAATATAATAAAGCGATATTATTTGTAACCAAGAGCGAACTTGTTTTACATGGGGAAGGTCTACTTTTAGGTTTAACCAATATGAATTATATAATACTGTTTAAGTGTTTTTGTATCGGCTGCATTCGGGGAAAAATAAATGGTCCGCGTCTGCCAACTTATCTCTATCATCCGAGTGTGGATAAAATGGAGACTGACTAAGTCCCTGCTTATATATAGAATACGGTAATCTGTTAATCCCAAACCGTAGCCGACATATCATCACTATAAATTTCCGAGTACTGTTAATCCCCCTAAACATACCACCGTAATTACGGGATATACGGTTGAATAGATTTGTATAATTTTGATTTATATGGATTGTACTAGAAATATTCTTTGTGGGCAAACTTCATGAAATATAAAAGATGTTTGCTAGGGAATTTTGGAATTAGTGAAGCAACCTCATTAGCCCCTGATTTTCATGCTTTATCCACTATCTCATTACCATATCTTTACCCACATGAGCCGGAATCCACACCAGTTTTATATTAACTCCCTTTTTCACCAATTCAATCTAGTATGATCTTATTTTAAGAGTAAGCAGGGGTGTCTTAAAGTTAAAGGAAAGATCTTGAAGAGACATTAAGCAGCATTTGGAATCACTCAGAGTAAGTAAATTCCCTGAAAAATTATGCCTAATGGCGAATAATAAAAATTTAATAATTGAAAACTTTAGAGAAACGAGGCAGCGTAAATTTTTTTATTATATTTAAGCGAGGAATATAAAAAGCAGAACCAACTTGATGTGAATCGCGGCCAATTATTGAGTCGCCATACTATAAAATAGATTATTTAAATGATAATTGGGACCTAAGTCCTTTAGATAAGAGAAAGAGAAAACATCAACTTGTAGGGTGAAGAAATTATGACTAAGGGCGTGGAGAAATATGTTAAAGAAGAATCATTAAGAGTAACCAATGCAAAGTCCTGTATCTTAGAGCCGACAAAACCAACTGGGGAATTTTTTTTAAATTAAATCTACAACTACTTTATTTTTCCATCTAATTCATATTCTCTTTCGATATATTTTTCATTAATTTTATCAATACCTCTTCTTTCACATTGTCTATTTTACTATTAACTCCTCTTGACCGTATATAGCATATTTTATCGGGTGTATTTTGCTGTAAAATATCTTTTATCGAGTAAATGATTCTTTACTTCTTAGCGCATTTTCAATAAATTTTTAAAGCAAAAATCTTGGAAGTCGGTATTTTTTTAATCATATTTTTTTACGCAGTAAGATTTTAATCTGAACCTACGACTACACTTATCCGCATAAGTCTTAATATTATTTCACGACACCTGTTCGTATTTATTAAAGGTTTTTATAAAAGTCAAGTATAAACCAGGAACACAGCGAGAATGAAGGTAGGATTTGAATTTTTCTTAAAGAAATATTCGTATTGCGAATAAATATGTGAATCCGTCTCATCTCTATCTTATAATAAATACTATCAGGAATTGCGCGAAAGAGCATATAAAAATTTCTATCTTTTACACATAAACTGAAGCGTTTTCTTCTTCAAGTGGCATCTCCTTGACAGCAGTTTGTCTACATCATGAACTACTGTATTTCCTAGCTCTAGCGGCTTGCTTATTATATTTTCTATTTTTATAATTTTGAGGCTTTCGTTTCCTCTGGGGGGGGGGCGCTTATTCTTCGATTTTACCTTCTGAAGTCAGCATAAACATGCTGTTTTCTCCGAACTTATGCTCTAGGTGGTAGCTCGTAACAAATTCGATGTTCTGTTATTTTTCAATCTAGCAGAAACGATTTTTAATTTAAAATATTTTGCTATAATTAAATCGCTTTCAAAAACTAGAAAAATTACTGAAGAGCCTCAGACAGTTTTTTTGGAATTAAATTTTTGATTCGTTATTATCATCAGTTTTATTAAAAGCATTTTCAAATAGACGCGAAACATCTTTCGAAATTATTAACTTCTATTTACAAAGGGAAAATTATCAGAATTCGAATAATATTAGTAAACGTTATTCTAATTTTTTGAAAACAAATTGAAAAAATACATTTTGAATTACGGAGAACAGTCTAAATTAAAAATAGAGAAAGAAAAAGGGCAAAAAGGTAAGGAGAGATAACAGTGAAGTAAAGGAAACAAAAAAATAAAAGGGAGAATATAAAAAGTTGACGCGAGAATACAAAATGACTGAGTTATGAAGAAAGTTTCTTCCTAAATAATTCCCTGCAGCGTGAAAATAATTTTTTATCGAGAAATAGATCAATCCTGGCAAGTGATGGAAAGAGAGAAAACTTGATAGAGAAAACTTGATAGAGAAAAGTTAATATTTCGCTTCTTAATACCGGTTTTTCTGAAATAACCATTTTTCTTACTTTGCTATACTGATTTGTAAGTTTCGGAGCGCTATTCAAAATTTTTAATTAACCGTTTCCAGTGTCGGAAAATATGCGGTTCCGATTATTATTGTAATCAGAATTTGATGGAAACTCTAGTAAATATTAATGTCGTTTAAAAATAATCGCAAAATTCCCCTTAAATATATTACTCTGAATTATCTTTTATTAGATAATGATTTTTTAATTTTAATACGTTTTTCCTAAATTTTTACACTAAATCGAGGTAGATTATTTCCTTTCCCAGTTTTCCAGGGGAAATGTTTCCCCTTCCTTCATCCGCGCCAGGATTTTTTCGACCATACAGAGCTATTCAAACCATCAGTGTCCTATTATACCGATTGGTGCCAAATCGTGCCCTGGTTCCAAATCGTCTCCTACTGCTTGTTGACCTGGTTTCGTCATCCTCCTGGCTCCATGACCATTGTTCCGTCCTCGATGCTGAACTTGATGACATATTCATTGCCCCTAAATCTATAGTTAAATCCCCTCCACCCAGCAGTCGCATTCTTGGATACCCTTTCCCAACAAACCCCATTGAATTATACAACCACTTTCATCCAATCCCTAATCCTAAAGTTTTTTCTGTTTTCTTTTTTTTAAAATCATGCGCGATACCTTAACCCCACCAAATCAGTTGACTTATCGACGGGTTCTCAAAATAAATACACGTGAGTATATTTGTTTAATAAATAAATATTACATACTTAATTTCTATAACTTATCATTATTCATCTGTAACTATATAAGTATAAACCACCTACTGTGGATTCCTGGCCACTCTGGAATCGAGGGTAACGAGTCGGCCGATACACTAGCTCGTTCATCCTCTTCTACCGGTGAATTCCTCAGCGTCTTTTCATCTCATAATATTAATCTCCTCTCCACTTCAGCTCATTCCAAACTATGGTTAAATTCGTATTCCTCCTCATTCTCAAATCCGGATTCCTTCTATCTCTTTATCCAGCCTAATATACTGTCTTATCCATGGTTTTTTAATTTTCCCTCCATGCGGCGTTCAACTATCTCTGCAATCTGTCGCCTACGCTTTGGGCACAGTTTGCTTCCTGCTTCCCTATTTCGTTTTTCTCTAGTCCCCTCTCCTTACTGACCCCTACACCCTTCCTCTCACAACTTTATAGGTGACGCTAATCACATTTTGTTTGAGTGCACCTATATCGCTTCCGAACGTTCTTCCTTTTACTCTTCCCTTCTGTCAATTGGCCTTCCAACTCCGTATTATGCATCTTTTGTCCTCTCCTTGCCATCACCCTCGGTCATTCCAGCACTTGAGTCTTTCCTATCTTCCATATCTGATCCCATAAACATCTGATTCCGCTTCTCATCCTTCCCCCTCTTCTTGGGCCAATGTCTTTATGACGAGCCCCCCCCCCCAAGTATAAACCATTTCATATCATCAGAAACAAAGTAAGCCTTAAGTAGTGATGTACCCATATAAACATTTACAGACTAACTTACATACACACACACACACACACACACACATATATATATATATATATATATATATATATATATATATATACATACACACTTGCACGCAGATATACAGATACGTATTATATACAACTAAATTTTAGCAACATATCCTTTATTTCAGTATTGTTCTGCGGTAATATATTATTTATCAGTATATTATGGTGTAGCTTGTCTTCATGTTTATAAGTGTGTCTTCTGTGTTGAAATTCATATTGTCTAACGTTACGCAAATTGTAATTACATTTATTTCCTGGTGTTACACTGATTTCTTTTTCTAGGTATTTAATTAGTAAATTGTTTTTAAGTACCATTTTCGGGGTAATATCATCCTCCCACCAAATTCATGTGGGTGCCTTTTTCTTATGGGATATTGAAACAAAGAACTCTTCCAGAACAGGAATAGTCGGAAGAAAGGGCAGAGAAAGAACATAGGCGATATTACAGGGAGCAGACCGAGTTTTAAAAGTTGAGAATACAGTAAATCACGCTCGTGGGATAAACGGGAGAACGCTCGAAAAACACCCAATCTGCATCACAAACGTAACAGAGACCTTCAGCATATAGTGGACCAAAGGTAAATGTAGCCAAGGAGAAGCGATTTAGAGAAGAAGAGAAGTGATCATGGGGTAAACGAGACAGTTTAGAAAATATGAACCGACGCAAATGAGGTAATTAATTAAACCAGGGATGAGGAAGAGGAACAAGGTTAAGTAACAGATGCAAAGAATATTAGCGACAAACGAAACATAAGCAGAGTGCCTCAAGGTGGTACAATTTAGGTAAAAAGTGAAGTAAGTCTCATACCCTTGACAGGGCGTCAGGATTGTAAAGTTAAGATTGTGACAGCGTACTAAGCCCAATGGCACTAATGAGAGTAGAGGGGCCAGTTCCTTTAGTGGAACGATATTATGTAATAGTATCTTACTAATAAAGCGCCCATTAGAAGCTGCTGCTTTAGCAACGGAGTCGATCGATATACATTTCTATCGATGCCTGAATGACCGCGAACCCAAAGAAAGTCAGTCTACGTAGACTTTGAGAAAGATAGATCACGGGGAAGAGGACGAATAGGAAATAGCATTAGCGGAAGAGGAAAGAGAAAGAGGAAATAACGCTAGAAGAACGCTTAGAGATTCCTAAACAGTAAGGAATTTGAAAGAACCTACAGAAGAGAAAATATAGGCAACGGTTTGGTAAGATGGTAATAGATTCAGTAGTAAAAATAGAACAAAAGGAAAACGCTTAGAGGACTCAGAACGTCTGAGGGCGCGAGAATGAGGCCTCAGCGCCGCCAGGGCCCTTTGATTCGTCAGTAAAAATTAAAAAATGTGATCGCGAAATAAGGAATTTGTTTTATTAATAAAATCCATACTAACGATATGAGAGGGAGCAGGTTTTAGCATAGCGTGAAGTCGATATTTAAAAGATTTAACTACAGACATGAGAAAAGAATAGAAGATTACGATGGGAAATGATAAAAGGGGAAAATTTGGAAATGCAAACGGAAACATGAACTAGAATTAGAATTTTATTGGGAGAAAACGGCAGTGATAAAATATAAAAGAATAAGAGGCGCTGATATCTCAAGAGGAAATGAAAAACTGTTTAATGAGCAAATAAGATCTACGGATGAACACAGAGGACAAGTGTTGGATTCCGATAAAATAGCTAGACGACTTTAAAAGGCAACCTAATTTGTAAAGAACGAATTTGTAAGAGTTTTCATATAAGAAACTACAGTAATCTAATTTGAAGCGTATGAGAAATTTGTATAATATAAGTAGAACATAAGGGGTATTTCCTCCGCATCTCGTAGGGGCTTTAAGGAGATTCAAGACTTTAAGTGAGAAAGCGTATAAATGGTTGATATTTTCATGGAATGGCAGGCGAGGAGATAAACAAATCAGATAACGAAAGGAACCGACTAGTGGAATAGTTTTTAGATTTATTTGAACTGAGCACGGGTTAGAAGGCCGAAGAATGAAGACTATAGCTGCTGATTTAGAAGCGACGATGGAGCGATGAATGCTAGAAAGGGTTACCGCCAGAGTTCCTAAGGAACTGTTCAGTCGTCATTGGGAGAACGAATAACAATGCCTAATGTATTTGAATTTTGTTTTGTTTTGTTTGTACTTGTAGATTAGATTTTATATTATTTTTTTATGTTCATTTCATATTTGCTTCTCAAATTTTATGCTTTATAACTTTAAATTTAAATTTTGTATTCACTATTCGCATTAATTAGCCCATTTGTAGTTTGTACGGTGATAATAATAATAAAAAATTCATTTGATTTGATTATTATTATTACGCCATTGTCGCTATTATAATTATTTCAATTTCTGTTATCGTTGTTAAACTTCGTAAATTAAAGCGCGTAACACCATTCAAGAAGCTGTTACTGAACTCTCATCGTGGTTTAGCCAATGGAAGATTAAAACTAATGAAAGCAAATCAAGGCGAGTAATCTTTACTAACAGAAGAATTGTGCCAACGGAAGATATAATCCTGAATGATGTTCCAGTTCCACAACACACAGATGTAAAATATCTTGGTATGTATCTCGACCAAAGATTAACATGGAAGAAACACATAACAGCAAAACGGATCGAACTAAATGCAAAACTGAAGCAAATGTACTGGCTATTAAACAGAAAATCAGAAATATCTCCTGAAAATAAACTATTAATATACGCTCAAATCCTAAAGCCAATTTGGCGGTACGGTTGCCCCTTATGGGGCTGCTCGAAAAAGAGCAATATAGCGATCATCCAACGGATACAGAATAAAATCCTTCGAATGATAGTCAATGCTCCGTGGTATATCACCAACTTAACACTACATGAAGATCTAAAAATCAAGACCGTGCTAGAAGTAATAACTAATGATGCAAAAAAGTATGCTAGCAGACTGGAGATACATCCAAATTACTTAGCGATCGTATTGTTGGATAATTCGATGGAAGTTCGGCGGCTTGACAGAGTCAAGCCGATGGACTTAGCCTAACAAAAAGGAAAAGTAATCTTCTGCACCTATCGCTGGATAGAGTGCTACTCAATGTTACGCTCTAATACTAAAATTGCCAGATAGCTGTTATCAGCTAGGAGCAATTTGGCAAAAAAAAAAAAAAAAAAAAAAAAAACTTCGTAAATGTGTTACTACTTATTTGCTCTCAAAAATTTATGTCCCGACAAAGTATTAAATTAAAAAAATAAGTAAATAAACAAATAAAAAAATAACAGGAATTCAATTTTCTCCGCCATAAAACCGGCAGCTATAAATCTAAGACATAAATCGGAAAGAAAATGTCGAATAAAATTTACTACATAATACGTGTACGGCAGCTGTGATGAAAATGTATTTCATTTTTTCATTTGATGTTAAAACGCACTAACCATAAATTTCGAAATTGAAATATTCTCGTTGTTTACTCGCGACTCGATTTATTCATCCATTTCGGACATACGCTGAAATTTTGGTTTTCTCGTTTTAAGATTGATAATATGCTCAAAACCTGTTGTGCACCTGGTGATACGAATTTTTACTTTTTTCATTTAAAGACAACATGGGGATAAAATTGCAACAGTTTGTTTCTAATAAGAATTCTTCGGAGTAACTTTAGCACTGAAAACGGATAACCGTTTCAATTAAAAAAATGAAATGCAGTGAAGTTGTTTACAGTGCACAAAATTCCAATAAAATTCGTTACAAAATCATTCATCTGCAACAGTGTCGGTCTATTTCAGTATCCTTTATAAGTTAATTTTTCAACTGATTTTTTTCATTTTTATGAGATTCAAAAATGACGCTGCGGCATTTAAGCCGGTTGGCACTGCAAAGTTCCTGCGCTACCTAAAGTATTTAAGCCATTTTGGATACATCCTGTTTAAAGATGACGAGAAAGTAATAGTTTAAAAAAGGTGAAAAACGGTAAGCTTTAAATGCTAATTAAATTTTACAAAACGCAGGAAATTAAGAATTTTGTAAAACTGTATATTCTGTTTTTCTTAGAATTTAGTTAGTTTTTAAATATGTAGAGATTATCGTATGTTGGCAGTTGTTTTTGTAAATATTGCTCATATTACTCTTACGCTTTATCGAAAAGTGTCTATTTTTACTAACTATATTACAACTATAATTCTGTTAGAACATTGTTGGCTATTATTAAAAACGATAGTGGTTTTCTTATCTGAACGTGAAATATTTTTTTTAATTTCAAAATATGTTCTATAGAGATAACCTGCAGTATAGTGTGGACATGTTAGTTTAATTCTACAAAAATAGAAATATGCTTAAGAAAGAAAAAAAAAACTTACCCGTTTGATAGAATTTGGAATGCCAGCAAGTATTACATAATTACTTTGTGTACGTGAAAATGTTAATTAAAAACAAAAAGAAATAAAAATTATTCACATTCAAAGCTCAAGGAAGTAGACAGATAAGGAGATGGACTGTTTTATAGAATAAGTGAATAGTACGGGGAAAATGGAATAGTGAAAAAAAATAAATAAACAACGAGATGACTGTAATAGTGGAAGCAAAGGGACCGATAGAAATTAATTGAACTGTCGCTAATAAGGACTTTGAGACGAAGAAATTTACAATCTAAGCCGCAGGAACCAACTATATTACGTGGACGTAGCAATTGCTGATTAATCGTAAGTATTAAGTACGCAAAAGAATTCTTTGTAAAAACGTCTGTTAATTTTTTTTTGAACATCATTTGGTTGCGCAATTTAGTACTTGCACTGTGTATTTTAATAATGTTCAATTAGAAAACAACGTTTATAAGAATATTTCGGAAATTTAAATTACAGAAAAATCATTAATGAACCTTGTAAGAGAAGTTTCAATACATGCAAGTCTTCACCAGCCATCACGGTTTGTTGTTTTAGACTGTACGTAAAGTTTGCTTTAATTATTATGTTAGTACTATAGTTAAAAGAAAAAAAAATCGGTATAGAAGAAATATTATCGGTGGAAAGGAATCTTTAGTAAAAATCTAAGTTCATTGTATAATAAGAGGAAAAAATCGAATATGCGCAGACTACAATGTATGTATATATATATATAGATAGATATAGATATGTGTGTGTGTGTGTGTAGTATCTATGCGTAATAATAATAAAAAAAAAAAATATTAACGCAGAAGAACGTTTTTGCCCGAAAAATGACTAATAATGATAGGGAGGTGCGTTGTACTGATGTAGAAGTAATTTTGGGAATCCAAAACAAAAGATAACGACGTTTAGCTAATGAAGTTCGAAGAAGATTAATTGGCAAAGCGGCTTTGAATAAAAACCCTATGCTCAACGGAGCTTAATCCATTTTGCGCCTAAACGGTCGCACCCGAACGGTGTGAAGAAATATCGTAACGGGATAAATCGTAGAAATCTGAAATTCGTCAAAGGGCATAATGGAAATATTGAAATTCCCACTGAGAGAATTTCTAAATATCATTCGTCCATTACATCGTTAAACGGGAAAAAAGAGAAATATTTTACGACTAACGTTATTTTATTTTTTATTCCGGGTATTTATGACGGACTGCTGTTGTTTTTTTTTCTACGTTTCCTTAACCCCGGTTTATAGAACAAATTCGTTTTCAAAATATTTCGGCGGCTCATTTTTAAACGGAGAAAAGAAAATTGAAAATAGCCATTTCATTGTGTGTGCCTTTCCAGGTATAGTTATGAAACTTTCATAAAACACCGATTTATGTCTTTTTACTTTCGTGCTTTTATCGTTTTTTATCAATTTGTGCAAATTTTGGAAATAAAAATAATTTAATATTTTTTCACAAAATTTCTACTTTTATTACATAAGTTCTCACGTTAACATATATAATGTCGTGATCCACACACACACACACATATATCGCACAAAAAACATAAATAATAATAATAAATAATAAGTGACAACGCGTCTGGGCCGTAGATATTATTAGTATATTATCACGGGCTAAGAGATATTCTAAGAGTTTTCGTTCGAAAACTACGTATGGAAATGTCTGTTTTAGCTGTTCATTGGCGGATTAAATAGAGCGAAGTTGAACATTCGAATTCAGCGGTGTCTTTGTTACACACAAAAATTTTTCTCCAGCTGACCGTTGTTAACTTTTTAATTTTTTTTTTTTTTTTTTGAAAATATTTATCAATACTTACACATTTCCTCGTCAAGCTACTGTCGACGAGTTTTCTTACATTTATATATTTATACACTATATTAATTTTTTTTTTTTTTTTTGAAAAATATGTATTTATAATTTTTTACCTACAGAAATTTTCGTCAAGCTAAAACGCTTGTCGACGAATTATCCTATTTAACATTTTACCATCTTAAATTAACTTACACATATACATAATCGTGTAATATTTACTTAATCTATCTATTTTACTTATCAATAATTACTAATTATATACTATACAATCTTATAGCCGCGCAAATGATTTTATTAAAAACTTATCCTATTTGTCCTTATTTCTAACTTAGCTATAACTAATATCTATTATTTATTTTATTCCGTCTCTTTCCCTTTTCCTTTTTTCACTTTTGTTTATCACTATTTCCGTACCCTCCTCTCTTTATTTAATGCTTATTATTGTTCCTATATTTCCCTCTTTTCTTTTAACATTCCCTTTATTTTCTTTTTTTTCACCCTAATATTTTCCTCCTCTATTATTTCTTTAGGCATTTTATTTAACAACTAAGTTATTATAACGTATTTGTCTGTTTGCTTCCCCATCTTTGTTTTAGCTAACGCGGCATTTGTGTACAAATAGTTTTCCCTCAGCCCTGATTCTATTTGTCTTCTTTCCTCCAATTCTACTTCCTTATCTGCCATTATGTATTCCCATATCATCTTTATGATTAAATATATTCCTCTAACGCTTAGTGCGTCTTCTTTTTTTGTATTATTTCACTTTCGGCTATCGTGATTTGTGATCAATTTTATTTGCAGTTTACACTTATTTTCCCCACATATGTTTTCCTAGCCATTCCCCATGCCTGAATTCCGTATATCTCAATTCCACTAGCGCATGATACACCATTTTTAACGTTTTATTTGTTGCATATTTCTTTAAAGCGTAGTATCATGCTGGTAATGTTGCCCTAATTTTTTTTACAATGTATTCCGTATGTGCGTCCCAACTTAAGTGTTGATCCACCATTACCCCCAAATAATTTCATGTTCTACAATTCAAAAAAAAAACAAAAAATGATTTGTATTAATTTTAATTTAAATAAATAAATATTATCCCGAATAAAAAAAAAAAAATAGAATAGAATAGACGAAACCTCCAAAGATAGAAACACAATTTTCAGGCGGATAACTCATCTAAGTTCGATGGTAGTGGAAAATCAGGAAGAAGAATTGAGTAGTTGCGAGGGAGGGAAATTAAATTTTATTAACTGGTCTTATGTTACGTATTTATATATACATTTATCGTACCATCATAGCGTTTTCGTGACTCGTAAAAAGTAAAAAAAAAACATATAATGAAACGTATGTCTATGTGTGTGTGTGTTAACCGTTAAAGCACTTGCGTATGTGTTGTGAATTAATTTTGTTTCGTTTTTTATATCAAAAATTCCTTGTCAATACATTATAATTAGTAGAGATTTACAGTTCATTCTTTTGTTGCGTAAAGCAAATAATAAAATATATTATGTGATAAATAACGAAGGAATATTTAAATCGAATTTGTTCTACAAATACTCCTAAGAAGTGGTGTCTAAATCACCGCAATAAATATAACTAAATCGGTTAAATAAAAGTTTTTAATGGCACCTATTATAAATTTATTTATAAATACTGTATATTAGTTTCGTTGTTTATTTATTAATTTATATGTATTGTAATAAATTCGAGGAGTACGCTGTTTACAGCTCGGTTTGTATATTTCGTTAGAAATGTAATTATGCTAAGCAATAATAATGACCCCTTTTTTTTAGCCTTTTTTGTATTTTCGTATTTCTCGATAACGATAACTACCGTAATAAGTGCGTGACGATAGGTAATTTTTTCTAACAGCAACGTCATTTAGCACATCCGGTCGCGATATTTTATCAAATTAAAATTACGTCATTTACTCATTTTGTCGCTACTGTTTTGTCATCTAGGGTCCGTCGCTTTGCTTGTCAGCGGTCATTGTAAAGTTTTAAGTAATGCTTTAGCCATCCTGGAATTTGTTTCTTTATTATTATTACACTAGTTTTCGCGTGTTTCGGTACATATAAAATTTTCTACGAAACAATTATTCGCCGCCAAAAATAACCGCCTCTCTTTTTCTTTATACGTATATATGTATATATATATATATATATATATATTTTTTAATTTATTTTTTACATATTTCTTTCTAACCGTTGGCACCATCGACGAGACAGTTAATTATAATATGCGGTCGGGGGAAGTAAATAATTCGGTAAATTCCGAAAATAAATGTTTTTTGTACTGATGTAAAAAGAATGTTGAAAATCTCGTTATAAATGAAAAAATAATTAGCTGATGAAATTCGAAAGAAGATGGGGCACGTAATTAATAACAAAAAAACAAACAATCTTCTATCTCTTTCTCCTTACTGTGTTCCCTTCACAACTCTGAATCTCCTTCTGAATGCGACGCAAACCATGTTTCTTTTGGAATGTTCGACTCTTGTTAGCGAACATTTTCTTTTATATTCCAAATTCTTGGCTTTCGGCCTTCCGGCTCCTTACAGTCCTTTATCCTTTCCTTCCCATGCCCAGCAAAAATTCCCTTATTTCAATTCTTTGTTCTCCCTATTACATATCGCCTCAGAATCTAATTTCCTAGCATAACGCATTCAAGTAGTGTTGGGTAAAAGCCAAAGACGAGTCCCAGATAAAAAAAAAAAACAATTAAATTAATGGTTTTACTTATATAAATTTATATTACACGTTTCATTTATTTTTGGTTACTTTTGTCGTGTGTGTCGTTGTTTGCGATTTTTATAACTAACATGCTTTATTCGATGACTAATACATACTCTTCTTCTTCTTTCTCTTTACGAGTCATTGTGAATCCACTGCAGGATACAGGCCCCTTCCTTACATTTCCATGCGCCCCCCCCCCCCGTATTTAATGCACTGACCCCCAGACATCATCAAGTTTCTTAATATCGTCTTTCCACCGTGTATGTGATCTACCTCTTTCTCTTTTGTTCTTTGGGTACCACTACTTAGTTAATCTGTCAGTCCATCCGTTTTATCGTTTAATCGGGCTATGTGACCTCAGTTCCGTTTGACCTTTAAAATTTCTCTGCGGGGGCAGCCCCTTCAATTATAGATCTCCTTCTTATTTCCGCTGTCTTTACTTTATCCTGTCAAGTTATCCCCAGCATTTTCCTTTCAATTTTTCTTCGAATTTTACTAATCATTTCTAAACCGCCCTTAGTTATATACTTCTGCCGAATATACCATTACTGGCAGGACGCACTGATTGAACACTTTTCTTTTAAGAAACACGGGTATTTTCCTTTTTTCTAGTATTCTCTTTAATTTACGACTAGCAAGCCATTTGTTTACGTCTCTTTATTTTATTTTTCGTGCCATTATTTTCCCTTAAACTATGGCCCCCAAGTATATAAATACATCCACTATTTCAATTTTATTATACATAATCTTTGTTTTTTCCGCATTTATTCTAAGACTGTTCTTTTCGCTTACTGCTTTTATTTTTTTTTTTTTTTTTTTTTTTTTTTTTTTTTTTTTTGGGAACGCCAACCAAGGGCAATGACCCATCATCAAAGAATTACGAAAACAGGATTAAATTTTGATATATAAAGAAATAGAGGAAATGAACTCCGCTAAGATTGGAACAACATCTGGTGAAGGAAAGGAAAGTATGTAGGAAGCACAAAAAGGAGTAGGTAGTTTTAGGTGGAGAAGCTTAGTGTAGAGGAGGGAACGCTGCTGTACAAGAAGAGAGCATTCAAAAAGGATATGATTTGCATCACAAACACAGTCATGATCCGAGGGATGAAAATTACAGTATGGGGAAGAAACAATAGAAAAACGAAAGAGAGAGGAAGGAAGACAATTATGGTTGAGACGAAGACGTGTTATGGAGGAAATAACGGAACGACTGAAACCAGGGAAATCAGCAAACCAGGAACGTGATGAAGGAAGAGGTTGCAAGAGTTTGTAAAAGGAATGAGGATTGGAAAAGGAGGTAATGTAGGTATCCAACCATGATTTGAGGTGTGCTCGTTTGGATGGAAAGAGGATATTATTGGCAGGAAATTTATTGACAAATTTGCCGTTATAGGAAGCAGAGCGAGCAAACGAGTCAACTAGGTTGTTGCCTGCGATGCCGCTATGACTGGGAATCCAAAGAAGATCGATTTGAATGGAACGAACTAAGAAGAGATTTGCAATTAAAGAACGAATGGAAAGGATAATGTAGTCGCATGAAGAGGAGGGAAAAGGGGAGGATATAGCCTGCAAGACGCTCATGGAGTCAGAACAAATAAGGTATTTATTATTATAGGAGGAAAGTGCAATGAAGAGAACAGCACGGAGTATTGCATACGATTCTGCAGTGAAAATGGAACAGAAGGAAGGAAGTTTATAAAGTTCGTAGTGTGGAAGAGAAGAAATAAGAAAGGAAGCTCCGACCCCCTCATCGCTTTTGGAACCATCCGTAAAGAGGACAGACGAAGAAGGAAATAGAGTCCTCAAAGCTGCGTTGTACTCGCTTAAAGCGATAGAAGGCGAATATTTAGTATGAGAAGGAAGGAAAAACAAATTAGGAGGATATAAAAAATCTATAAAGCTGAATGTAAAGAACGGGAGTTTATGATATGAGTAGATAAATGAAGAATAAGGAGCAAGACGTCGAGAGACATGAGAAAGAATAGGAATTTTCAGGGGAGAAAACCGCCAATTGGCCAGGATGTAGGAATAAGCAGAAACTAATTTAGAAGACTTAATAGGAAGACGTTTTATGAGGAAGCGATCCCCAAGAAAGGATCTACGAATGTGTAAAGGATGAATGTTGGCTTCTGAAAGTACTGCAGGAATGGGGGAGGATTTCAGAACACCGAGGCAAAGACGAAGACATGAATTTTGGACTTTATCGAGTTTGGAAAGAAGATGTTTAGGAGCATTGCCATAAATGAAGGAACAGTAATCAAGTTTGGAACGAATAGTAGATTTATATAGAATAAGAAGAACACTGGGGTCGCCACCCCATTTGTGTGGAGAAAGAGCCTTTAATAAATTAGTTCTCTTAAGACAGGAAGTATATAGGTAGGAAATATGTTCGCGAAAGGATAAACGACTGTCTAGGAAAACGCCAAGATAGCAGAAGGACCTAACTAATGGAATAGATAAATTGTTCAAAGAGACATTAATTAAGGAAGTATTATAGGGACGAAAGGAAAAAACCATACAAACAGATTTAGAGGATGAAATGGTTAGATGGATGTTGGATAGAGCGGATTCAAGCAAGTTCAACGAATTATTGATTTCATCTTTAGCAGAGAGGATGGAAGTTGAGGAGTAATAAATAAGAATATCATCCGCGAAAAGGAGTGTAGAGGCTGAGACGGGAAGAGAAGCTATTTCAAGCGAATAGATATTAAAAAGAGTTTTTATAGCTGGTTCATCATTTTTTCTAATTCTTGTCCACTAGTTTTTAATAGTATTATACCGTCAGCACATCTCAAGTGCGTTAATCTATCATTTCCTATCTTAATTCCCATATCTTACCAGTTCAGACTTTTCATTATTTCCCGGAGAGCAGTATTTTGCGGAAAATACATCAACTTGTCTACTTTCTCTTCTCTTAATGACATGGTTTCTATATATTGGTTAGTTTTCATATTATCCTTGGCGTATTTGTAAATGTACTTTATGATTTGTATGTATCGTTTATTTTTAAAACTTTCAAAGCTTCTAGTATGAAGTTTAGTGTTATTGAGTTAAACGCTTTTTTAAAATCTATAAACATCGTAGCCAAAGATAATTTAAATTCACGACATTTTCCTATAATTTACTTTATAGAGAATGTATGTGATCCACATTACTATATCCGTTTCTGAATCCCGCTTGCTCAATAGGCTGGTCAGTAACCAATATTATTGATAATCTATCTGTTAGTGTCTTAGTAAATAATTTATATAGATTAGTTTTTAAGGTCCAAAATATTATCCCTTTTTTTGCGTATATTAACTCGGCGACATTTCATTTGTATTCGTTTTTCTTATAAGCATTTATTGAATATTTCTGTCAATACTTCCCGTTATTTGGTTCCTTCGAGATTCATACGCAAGGATGTAAATATTTTTTCATATCGGCGACCGCTAGCCGGATATGTTTACAAATTGTCCCAAAGAATAAAAGAGAAAGAGATCGATCACATACACGGTGAAAAGACGATATTAAGAAACTTGATGATGTCTGGGGGTCAGTGCATTAAATAGGGGGGGCGAATGGAAACGTAAGGAAGGCGCCTGTATCCTGCAGTAGATTCACAAGAAAAAAAAGAAAGAGTATGTATTAGCAACCGAACAAAACATGTTAGTTATAAAAATCACAAACGATAACACACACGACAAAAGTAACCAAAAATAAATGAAACGTAATATACTTTTATATAAGTAAAACCATTAATTTAATTGTTTTTTTTTTTTATATGGGGTTCGTCCTTGGCTTTTACCCAAAACATGAATGCATTATACTAGGAAATTCATCTGCTGGACGAACCTAGTACATAAGGACGTAATAATGTCCAAAAAGAGGAAAGTTGTATTATCCAAGAGTGGTATTTGATCGAATTAGCTTTTAGCATTTTTACATGCTCTAATCATGTAGCAGTAAACTGCCAATTACTCCTTCAATCATGTCCGAGGAAACTCGATTCGTCGAATTTACGAACCGCCCTGTTACTAGTTAACTTTAATAATAAAGCAGGATCGAGTTCTCGTTGTTTTTATTAACGAACGGTGTAACGTTTGTCGATACCATTATCCCGGGAATACAACATCTTCATTAGCGCCTGCCACTGCCAACAAAAAAGTGAAGAAAAAATGAAGAAAAAAAATGAAATATTTTATACTTATTCTCCTAACTTCTTCCATATGAAGCTGTCCTATTTTTCGATATAAATTATACCCGTTAAAGTCGCATATTTGTTCTTTCGGCCCTAAAAGTGTGCATCTAGAGATTCCTAATCTCAAGTTTGCTAGTTTGAATATTATTTAGCGGCAATGTATTCTTGTAAAAAAAATGTTAAAACATTATTATTATTATTATTATTATTCAAATTATGAATAATTCTTCATTTAAAGTTACCTATGTGCAGAGGTCGGCTCGACCAGATGTGCAACCGAGTTTCAACTCTTAACTATTACCGCTGGGTCAAAAATGACCAGTAGAAAATTTTAAATCGATAAGTCTGCCAAAGTAGTACATTCATTAATACTGTATTGTATTCACACCAGTTCATATTGGACTGTTTTCTATGTAACAAAACGTTCGGGTCACGTACTTACTGAATAATGTTTCGGTGTGTTTTCATATGAAATATTTTTCTTCTCTCATATCATTTTGTCGGCTTAATCATTTTTCTGCACTTTTTTTTTCTCGAGTAAAAAATTATTTTTATATTCATTATGTTATCATTTCATAAATTTTTAGTTTACTAATTTCTGAAATATTTTTCTTCCATAAGAAACTATTTTTATATAGCCTCGTTTTTTTTTGGTTTTTTTTTTGGAAATTATATGAAACAAAAATGGCTGGTGGAAGTGCGCTATTATGATTAGTGATCGCCATTATAGATCCCATCAATTAATTTACGCGTTTCATCAAGCAGAGATGAAGCTGACCATAGGGAAAAATAACTATATTTTAGATAACAGTGATACTGACATATTAGTGAAACACGATAGCGAGTCTGAAATTGTTGTGCTGAATTCGAATCGAAAGAGGGAAAAAAGAATCTACGCAGTTATTGATATGCAAGAAATCCTCAAAGTGTTCCATCGCTGCTGCTTCGATAACTAATATACAAAGGAGACCAACAAAAGGAGAGGCATTGCACTTTGTGTCCTTCTGGTTATGATAATATATAGAATCCGGATTTATATGCAAAATAAAATTTATAATGACATGTTTTTAAAATTTGAAAATTAGCGAAATATTAAAAATTGTATGCAACTCAAAACAATTTCCTTAATTATTCAAATATTATACACATATGTGCCCGAGCACATATACACACACACACACACACACACTACATGGATACAAGTGTATAAAATAAACTATTTTCACAGTTTTATTCGTGCTGTGATCAATTTAAAAATTCGAAAATTTAGTCAGTGTTAATCGAATATCCAGAAATAGTTAAAAATTAGGTATTTGAAAACATCGTGGAAAAAAACTTGTTCAATTGAGAAATCTCTTCAATCACTTTCTGTATACGTGTTAGTGAGAGTAAAAACGGACGCAGCTTAAACACTTAATTCGATAGATGCGAGAATAGTGCTTAAAATTATAGATTGTTGTTTTAGGTGTTTTTGGAATTGATATAATAATTTGAATTATGGACATTTAAAAGTGTCCCCATATTTTTACGCTATTAATGTAACGATATTTGAACTTATAATTTGACTCGTTCATTTTAAGCAACGAAAATATACATTTATTAATTTTTTGTTCAATATTAAATGTGATGTTTACAAGTGCGAAAATAAACACGTCCTTAAATCATCCGATGTATACGTATTCGAAATATGTACTGTTTTTTAAATTATACGAATTACAGACGTATTCAAAAAGTTTAAAGTTTTCGGATCAAAAATATTTACGTAACCTTACAATAGCGATAGTAGTGGAAATTTAAGAGTGTTCGGCGGTAGCCTTGTGATCTCGCCGAACAAATTAAAGAGATAAGCTAAAAAAGTTCATACGGTATATTTTCACGCTGTCTATCGCCAAAGTGAGTAAGAAGAAAGAAGTTTCTCGAACGAGAATAATATAGTTATAGTTGCGGGCAAAGAACATTCAATCGAATATGACGGCCGCCATCCAGCGTGGCAAACTGAGTAAGTAAATTTTTTCCGCGAATTAAGTATCCGCTGCACTCACGCTATAATTTAATGTAAACGTAAAGGGCGGAAATTTCGGAATTGCGGTAACTATGCAAAAACTCCGCTTCGAAAGCGGCAAATTGCCTAAATTTAAAGACAAAAAATCGGGAACGAGCGGGAAAAATTCCAACTGAGGCTCTAACGCGAACAGTTTAAAGTTACGGCGGAAGAAAAGGTTCAAAAGAAAGAACCGCCTCTTTTGGACAAACGTTCATAGCGAACGATATCTTAATTGCCAGTCCGAATCTATCGAGCTGTGAGAGTGGTCAACAGACCGACTGTAAGATAACGAACTTTCTTCGTGGTTTTGCTATGACTTAGGGAAACCGGTGGCCCATTTAATGTTTCCGAATGGGCACGGCGAAGAATTGTCTTTTATCTTGTTTCGCTAATGAGATGTCAAGAACAAACCTAGAGTCGCTTTTCCGGTGTTTGGCTTTTGTTTATTTGCAAGTTCAACGAATACTTCCGCGGCGAATATTTTCGCTTCTTTTAGTTCTTCGCTTATCTCTGTTTCTGCATCTATTTCCACTGCATCTCCGGGAATAGAAGAGAGAAAATAGCGAAAGCCGGTAATTCGGGAAAATTCGCCTTGTTTTACAAATAAATCTCTCCATTGTTCCTCCTCTTCATTCGACTTATCTCAAAAAATGGTACACAAAATTGCTTCGTTCCGTCCCTTTTTATTGGCACTTTAAAGATGCTCCAATTCGGCAAAAACTCTAATTTTCCAATAAATAAATAAACAAAAGTCCTTTAATAGCAATAAAAAGGGGTAAAGTCTTCAAATGGGGTGGAGAACGATAGAAAAAAAGGAATAAAATAAACGAGTAGAGATAAGGAATAAAAAGGCCTTTTAAATGATTAATGGCATGTAAAAAAAGCAACGCAAATGAAGAAATTCGAATTTATTCGTGGGAGATGAAGTATCGGATTACATACGAGACAGTAAGTAATAAAAGGAAATTAAAATTAGTCCCGAAAAGCAACGGAATAAGTAGAACAGTTACAATGACAACCACAGGGTCTCTGATTTCCGGATGCGTCAGTGTTATCTTATTTCCACCATCGTGTTACATTTTCTTTCTGTTTTGTCGTCTGAAGGAAAATTCGTTATGGAAATCGGAACAACTTGCAAATAGTTCAAGCTTTTACCGGCGTATAATTTTAAACTAGCGTATTTTAGGTTAATTTTACAACCCGGCCAAAACGTCATTCTGCGTGCCAATTGTTGACGCTCATCGGTACTAGCGAAGTGACGTGCATCGTGATCTGCGAATTCCAGTGGTTAATGGTGTAACAAAACAATTTGCAAAAGCGCAAAGCGGCTGAAATCGCACATCAATGCAGAGGCTATTCAACTACTCGTACTGGATACCGGTCGTAGTAACATTAGGCGACTTAAGCCCTGATAGACTCAGTATAGTTAGATTTAGTGGAGTTAAGTACTTTTATTTTGATATGTAACCACTGGGATACATCTTCCACACATTTTTATAAATACCCAATATTATAATAAATTAATATGAAGTATCCTACTATTATATGAGATGCTTATTTAGCCGCAGTAGAGCTAAGACTGTATCGTAAAATAAAAAAAAATAAAAAAAAATTTACAATATAAAGTTTAATAAAATCTTATTAAACAAAGCGGATTGTTTGTAGTCTATTTCGATCAATTCACCCCATAACTCTTGTAAAATAACGCATACAAGGCAAATTTCTTATCAAAAATACAGATCCGATATTAGTAGTGCTTGGAAGTTTCGATTGAAAAGGTCAAAGTACTATGTCGAGCGTTTTTCAAAATAACCCCGATTCTTGAAATTCATTTCACTGGTCACCTAAATACACTTTTTTTTTTTTCTCACTGCTGCAAACTCTGCTAATCATAAACCATATAATATACCCCTTCCTTTGAAATATAAACACAAAAATTTTATGTCTACAGTCTCGACCTGTATTAATTTACTAAGCAAAAAGATTAATAAGCACCTTGTTCCACAGTGCGCCATTTTTTTTTTTTTTGTTTCATTTTAATTCAACGCACCTTGACAATCGAGTTTACCATCGATTATCTAATAAGTTGTCAGATTGACCCTTGTTATTGAAAACAAACAAACGCTATTGCTCACCAAGTCACTTACACACACTTAGTAACAATCAAAATGGTAATACATTTTGAAAACTGCACCAATTCTATTTTAAAATCGTGCATCTATTAGTTTTCCAGTACGTTAATTTTGATTAATAAATTCGGTGTTTTTAGGGGTTTTTTTTTCTTTTTTGTAATAAACATATTACCGGGATACATTAGATAACAATGTTCTAATAAAAAACCTACTAATACGTATACTTTCTATTCTTTCCGAACGCTTCAAAGACCGCTACCAATAATTTCAGATGCAGGGACTGGCAACTTTCACCAAAGCAATAGATTTTTCAAAAAAACATTGAATAGAGAAGATTTTGTACATCCAAAATAACGTAAAATATTTTTTCTCTTCATTCGAAGCATTACCGAGTTTTTGTATTTAACAGGTAACCCCATCTTTCTCATTCGTACACAATATACATATATAATCTTTCGTCTTAATATTCGCAGATTTTCAGTTACGAAGAGTAGGCCGCGTTAAATCACCTGTTGTTAACAGCGCCTAATCCATGTCATTCCAAGAATGCAATATGGGAAAACGTAAGAATGAAAATTTGAAGAATAGTGAACAATAAAAAAAAAAAAACAAAAAAAAAAAAGGTTCTCGTAGAAAGAGCAATAATGATGCCACAAAGGTCTGCAATTTTCAAGAACTTCTTCGCACTGCACTAAAATAGACCAAATTTTCACCTTATCTTCTGAAAGTTTTCATCCATTTCGAATTCCGTTCGCGGCACTTCTTCCGACAAATTTATAAAAACGGATTCGTCTCGGCCTCGTTTAGGAATGTAAAAAAAATATCACCGCAGCGCTCTATGAAGTTAACGCTAGTTCAGTACTAAAATTTTTTAATTACAATAAATAATGCGCGTTGATTGTAATTTTAATTATAATTATTTCGTATGTTTACTATTTCGTGTTTTATTCGTATAAAATTAATAAAATAGCCTTTTAATGTTTTAATATATACGACGAGCTCTCAATACGGAACACTGAATTAACTATTATTGTAACTTTTTCTTCTTCTTCTTCTTTGATTAGCGTGCCGTGTACTGCCGTTTAGGCCAGAGGCACGGATAAAGAGTTAGATGGAGTGGAATACGTTAGTGGTCTTGAGAAAACTTAGGAGGCGTTCAATTTTGTCGTGGCGATCAGACAGGATTTCGGAAAGGTTGGACGAGTGGAGAATTTGTGCTCGGTATGAATTATAGGTGAGACAGCTGACGAGTAAATGTTAGATTGTGACAGGAGAATTGCAATTGGAACACAGTGGAATAGGTTGTCTGGACAGGAGGTGACTATGAGTGATTTTGGAGTGACCTAGGCGGAGTCTCGTGACAACGATTTCATTTCTTCGATTGCTGGATAATGAGGTTTTCCATGGTCGAATAGTATCTCGAATTGAGCGCAGCTTGTTCGTGTTTGGGATGTTGGTCCACTGTTTTTGCCGTGTTTGAAATGATTTTTGCACTATATAAGCCTTCAGATGCATTGACGGAATTTCGATGTTCGGTATCGGAAAGAACAATGAACCTTCTTATTGTAACTGGTGTGGACGTGATATTGGTTTTTCATTTTTACTAACCTCTGTACCTCGTACTTGAATAATAATTCACGCTAGTACAATTAAATAACGTTTTCTGAGACATTTCAAAGTTTCTGTTGCCCGAAAGTAATTTGCGTCACTTGATTCGGTCGAATCAGTTTTTCCCAGACACCGCATAAATTAATCGATCTTTCTGAGTTCAGTTAAATGAACGAAGACGGATAAAAGGTCGTGTGATAACTGGCTGTTGTAAATAAAACAGGGACCCATTTACACCGTCGCTCGATATTCTATTGAACTAACGACTTCGATGTGAAATATAAATAAACTTCTGAGATGATTAATAATTGGTCAAGTTCTTTATGGAATATATATTTTTTTTTCTTTAATTTAACATGTAGTCAGCCATATTTAAAAAATAATAATCGATAGCTCCCGGTTATATGAAACGTAACATAAATTAAATTTGGTTCTAATATTCTTTTTCGTTCGTATTCAGCAGTCCGAGTGATGCGTTTTTTGAAATTTCTTTCATTATCTACAGTTTTGATTACACGCAGTGATCGCATTCGATGTTTTTGTATATGTATATACCTTAATTTTGCTTTTAAAAGAAGTCAAACTCATATTATACGGTATCGGGTACAATTTTTTTTTTTTTTTTTTATTATTATTATAACGTAATAAAATAATTAAATTTGGAGGTTACAAGAAACCATACTTCGATTTTTTAACGAAGCTTCGTAGGTTTTAAAAAAAATAAAAAAAAAACAAGTAATGAAGTCACAAAAATGTTTAAACTAATAAATGTATACAAATTTGCGCCCGAATACCGGCTGAATACAAATTTAAACATCTTTCTTTCGAATTCAGTATTACGAAAATGAAAATTACGGTTATCTTTGACGTAACGTACGAAATAATCCTCAGCGCATAATATATTATGCTTGCCCGACCTTGCTACCTCTCTCTTTTTTTTGTCGTTAAAATCACTTAGTCGCTATTTATCGAGATTTTTTCCCCTTTTTTTCCTCTTATAATTATGACATCAAAATTGTTATTCTATAAATAACAGATTAAACCTAATTGGGAAGAAAATAACAAAAATCTTCCCCTCCCGGGAGGGGGGCAGAAAATAAGCGATTGCTCGTGATTTATGGCAACGCGCCGGAATAACAATTAAGGTTCTCAGCTACCAAACATTGGTTTTCGAGACTAGTTTTATTCCGAAGTTTACTCAATCCGAAATAATCGGGCGCCTCATAGGAAAGGAAATGCGCATCGCAAGTAGAACGGAACTGACCCTAATATTCTCTTCAGATTTATTAGGCTTAGCACATTATTGTGAACCTTAACTTCACAAACCGTGATATCTTATCAAAGGTGCAGGACTTCAGTACTTTTTTACACCATTTAGTCGTACTGCAACAATTGATACAGCAGCAGCCCTATTCTGCGACCAATCTCGGTTGATCGAAACAGGGACTTTTAGATTATTGTCGACAACAAAATCTCAGTGATTTTCAACGTAATGCGTGCCATTGCGATAAAAATGTGCTCTGTAGTTTTACATCGTTTCTCGCTCATAATAGCTATTCCCTCTGCAAGCACCGGAGACTGCGTGAAATAATACTTCCTTCATCTTAACATTTTCTACATTTATATGTTGTCCCTTTACATAAATAAATTATGTAATTTATTCATACTAGTTACATAATTCGCAGCTATTTTTAAATACACAATAATGTAAATGCAAATATAAATTTTCCGACATAATTTCACGTCTCAGTTACGAATGTAACTATTATAGTTGGCAAATTTTCTATTTCTGTCTACGTATATAAATTAAAATTTTTCGCGATTGCGATAGAAACAAATTACTACTGCAGAATGGAAGAATAGAAAAGAAGTTTTGTTTTACCGCAGGAAGAAACGTGTGAAGAAGAATGAAGAAAATTTGCCTTTTTTTTTTTTTTTAAATTCAATTATATACGGTATTACTAATTTGTTAGTTAAGTAGAAATTTTGTACGTACAGGGTGGGCCAAAAGAAGCTACACATGGCACTTTTTTAAATGTTTATTCCCAAAAAATGCATATAACATGTAGAGTAAACAACATTTCAGATATTTTCCTGTCCCTAGACAAAAAACAGAAAATTTATTCAACTTAGAAATATAGAAAACAAAAAAAGGGAAACGATCGCGTGTAGTAAAAAAACTTAAAAATTTAAACAAATAAAAAAAGTAAAAAAAAATGTTTAAAAATAGCCTTTTATTTATGCACTAAAAAGTACAATGTCCTATAATCGAGATATTGAATAATATAAAGCGAAATACAATTCTAAATTTATTGTTTTTTATTGAAATTCCTATAGTAAAAAGTCCAGACTAAAAAATTAAAAAAAGTAAAGAAAAGTTTTTAAAAATAGCCTTTTATTTATGCACACTAAAAAGTACAACTTTATTAGTGTGCGACTAACGCATCTTAACATTAAAATATGAAACTAGAAAATATTCTGAAAAATAAAAGCAGGGGCCGCAGTTACAAAAGCTTTTTCGGTGTGTGTGTGTGTGTGTGTGTGTGTGTGGTATTGCGATGCACAACAATGGAACAATATTAAATAGTGATTGTAGTTTTCGCTTAGGATGTATTATAATATTAATATTTAATTATTAATCTGCGCCCCCCCCCCGTTTTTATTTTTCAGAATAGTATTTTGTAGTTTCAGATTTTAATGTTAAGATGCGTATCATCTGGTAGTCGCACACTAGTAAAATTGTACTTTTTAGTGCATAAATAAAAGGCTATTGTTTAATTTTTTTATTTTTTAGTCTGGACTTTTTACTATAGAAATTTCAATAAAAAACAATAAATTTAGAATTGTATTTTATTTTATTCAATATCTCGATTATAGGACATTTACAGAAATTTGTGTTACATTTTATTATTAAATAATGGAGATCGCATTCTTTCAATTATATTGTCTTTTGTTTTTCATACAATATATACGGGGAATCCTCAGCACATGAAACACAATGTTTGACTAATAGCTATTTTTCCATTAATGTGATCAAACAAAAATATATATTTTTTTGAAATTTTCGAGCTTTTGGCGGCCCAAGGGTTTAATTTAAAGTTGGAAACCCAAATGGTCCAAAGCAAAAAAATGCACTAGGATGCGCATTTTTTTAACCTTGTTCAAAATTTTTAACTATAAACCTGAGCAACAAGCGGGGTCTACACGTCATTTTTTGTGCTTTTTTAAACTTTTAGTAAACTTCCAATGCTCTTCGCTAAGAAAATGAAACACCGGTTTACTCCCGACAAACAGCGCTCTTTTCAACAGAGGATATCATATGCCCGGGAAAAAAAAAAAAAATTCTAAAAGTTTGAACTTTCGAAGCCCCAAGATATTCCAAACCTAAGAAATATACGTGCATGAGCGTATTTTCTCCACCCGGTTCAAAATTTTTAGCTATAATACTCGCGTCGCAAAAGTCCGCGTCGCAAAAGGGGGGCTCTATACATATTAGATCTCGCGCTTTTTTGAACTTTCGTAAACTTCGAAAGTTTCATTAAAGAAATAAAATATGGTTTCGATCTCGACAAATAGCGATCTTTCCAATGATACATCACATGCCCGAAAAAAATGTATATTTTTTTCCAAAATTTCGAGTTTTCGGCGCCCAGAGGGTCTAATTTTAAAGATGAAAACCCGGATGTTGCATAATATTGTATTGTCATCTCTAACAAGAATTTCTGCACAAAGGGTCACTTTTTTAATTCATCGGGAAGTAGGTGAAAAATCGTTCGCAAGATTCCCCCCCGACAGAAAATAACAGACAGAATGGCAGACAGACACAACGTCAAACCGAGTTAAATATAAAATAAAAATGGTACAATCGCACGTAACAAAAAAACTTAAATTAGATAAAAACATACGAAAATTAGTAAAAAAAATATAGAAATTATGGAAACTAAACGGCACATTTACTTACGGTAAAAACTCATCAAAATTTTCCAAAAAATGACACATTTACGCGTAATAAAAAATTTCAATTTAGACAAAACGACACAAGAAAAAATTCGGCTTTATTGACTCTGGTCTTTGTATGTCCTATCTTTTCCCTCTCCACAGATTATTCCAATTATATTGATTACTTCCTACTAACAACATTTGATATCGCATAAAGATATAATTGACTCCTTCCTATTCTAATTGTTTCCGGGTAAAGGTTGATGAGCCCCCCCCAAAAAATAATAATAAAAAAAAACTGTTCTCTATTTGAAAAAAAGAATGTGTAGCTTTTTTAGCCCCTTCTGCATATATATGTGTATATTATAATGTATATGTATGTATATGTATATATGTATGTGTGTAATTGTATTCTCGGAAACGGCTTTAACGATTTTGATGAAATTTACAAATTAAATCGACCGGTCGAGGTCTTGAGAATTCTACGAAACGAGTAATTTTAAAAGAGGGACGCAAATATGTAAGTGATCATTGTACTTTTGGAATGTATTAAAACGTTTACCATATACACTAAAAATGGATAAAAACACCATATGTTTATTTGGTGGCGAAGTCTATTTATTTTCGCTTCGCAGAACGGATTTAAATATTATGCCAATTTGTAAATTACACGGGGGACATCGTTGTACAGGTGATAATTTGTAATAATATTTCTAGCTTATGAATTTTAAATACATTGAGACTCGAGAATACTACAACAGAAATATAATAGTAAATATTACGCAAATTAAAATACACTTTCAAAATTCAAAAATACAGTTACGCAATTGTAACTGTCGTATTACACGCTTATTGTTGTCTTTTTTTAAAAATGTTTTCCGGCTTCACGAATGATCTGCAATTGATCATATGCGGATCTGCCTTTTTGTTCGACCGTATTTCTTTCTCTCCGTGTATGGTTTCCTGCAAATTTTTTGAAACATCGAAATTTATTTTAAAGACGTTTGTTTGCAATGAAACGTTTCATTATCCGATCGTTAATTTTTTATTTTCTGTTTTGTAAATGAGTTAATGTCGTATTATCTGGTCTAGAAAACAAGTGCAGCCCCATCAGATAGCTTACTTTAACGTATCACATTCTGAGAATCGCACTTTTTCGAATAATCCAGATAATCAGTTCAGATTTAAACTGAAGCGTAGTTAAATTTGGGAAAATAGAAAAAAAAAAGAAAAAAGGCGAAAGGCGACTTTTTTGTTTTTTAAATAATATATTTTTTTCAAATTTCATTAACTTCTATCGGCCACATTACGTTCCTGAAAAATTACTAGCTTAAAAAAAGTGTATTAGGGGTGGAGCACCTAGTGTATTTATATAGTAATTAATTATGTATTTTTGTATGCAAATATTTGTAAATTATATAACACCGCTTCTTTCGACTTTTTTTTTTTTTTTTTTTCAAATGGTTCTTATTTTCTTTACTCCATTAAATCTCCACCGTACGTCATCCTTCCGCACTTTCCTCCTTCGAGATGGTCATGTCTCTCTACAAACTTTACATGTTTATTCGGATCATGAAAATTCCTTATATGAAATCTAGAAAAAACAGTGTGTAGCTCCCCACAGAGCTCCTATTAAATTCAATATAGCACATTTTCGAATAATCGGCATAATCAGTTCAGAGTTGAAAACCAAATTCGATAAAAACGAAAAGAACAACTGTAATTAGTGCCGGAGAAATTACGAATCTACAATTAATACAAGTCTTAAGAAAAAATAACAAATAAAGGCAACGTAATAAAATATGAAAATACGGAGATGGAAAAGCACCGGGAGATTTCATTTTTGCGGATTTTTTTTTTTTTTTTTGTAATTTCCATTACGACGAATTGCTACGAGTATATCCGAGTTATTTATGCATAAACGAGCTATGCGAATGGCGCGAAAAGCGAAACGCCGATTTCCATTTTATCTTTTTTATGAAAAAGTTTCAAAACAAATTCCGCGAAATGAATAATTTTAAACTTTTAAATAACAGAATGCTCAGTTACTGACCGCAGTCGGTGAAATTGTTTTCATAACGAGAGCCAGAAGAAGAAAAAGAATAAAACAATAAGCCGCGACAAACAAAAGCTTTCAATCGTTTATTTTATCCGTCAATTATAATGCTGCATTCTGTTTATTTTGCGATACGCGCGAAAGTTCGTGTTTCAACATAAAAATAGCCAAAACCAACAAATAAATCCAATTTAAATTACTACCGTTAGCCTCTTACTCTTTCGAATGTCAAAAATGAAATCAGCTCTTTTGTTAAATTGGTTATCATTAAAATGATGGTTCTAAAAGCCGAATTCTGTCCTTATAGTTCTAATGTATATTCGTCTCTAATTGATATTTATTTGGGGGGGGGGGGAGGATGAAACTTTACAATTGGAATTGAGAAGAAAATTCAAGATATATAATATAAATCTTACATCTTGTCCAGTACTCTTCAACGTGACCGCTGTAACTTCTAGCATTCGTCGTAGCACGCGCAGTTTTTAAATCGGCCAGTTTTTCTTTTTTTTTTCTTTTTTAAAGGCACGTCATACAACCAAAACCAACGGTAAAATACCATCGATGGATTACAAAAAATACTGTCTGGAACAACCGAGGAACAAGACTTTTATTGAGAACCGTCTTGACCGTGGATTCCATATTGCTCGATATTGAGTATTGCGTCTATCTATAAAAATATACAGACTGCGCATTTATGATGATATTTCGTACGCGATCGGACTGTTTACATGCGACTACGTGTTTACGGTAATAATTGTAAAATTATATTATCAAACAAAATTCGTGCTAATAGTTACTTAACGCGATGTTTACTTTTACAAAAATCACGAACGAGCGCCCTGGGGGGAGGGGGCTACTTTTAACAAAAAATAATTAAGAAATTCGGATGTAAAAATGTCGTTAAACTACGACGGGATTCACAACATAGTCAACAACGGAAATAAGAGACTACAATAAACGGTCATAAACAATAAGAAAAAAGCGAACCAACATTCGAGAGAAAATATTCGGGCATTCGACTGTAAGTTTCCTTTTCCTACAGGAAATAACAGTGTTTTTCACTTTCATTGCGATTTTCTAACACGGGTCTACCTTAATCGCGGCTTCGTTTTATCTTCTCTCATGGAACCTTTTTCTTTTGAAAAAGAAAATCCGAATTACACGAAACGAGTCTTTCATATGATCTGCAGAATAACCTACCTACATATCTAAAAATTTTAGCACCGATATACAACTATGCGGTATTATGAAAACATAGATGCGAGAAATTTACCGTTAAACACAGTGTGGTTTAAAATTCTTTAATGATAACTAAGAGGGTCCATCGATAAGTAAACAGACAAATTGCTGTAAAATTTTTAATTATTAATATACTTACAATTATCTTTTTTTCCACTTTTCGATACACAAATATACTTGTCTCATCGGTCTACGAGGCTTCGTATTCCCTTGGCGAAGAATTTTTTAGGTTGAAACGCAGAACCACTTTATACTCCTTGACTGCTTCGTTGTTTTCGAAAACGTGTCCCCATGCAAAGAGTTCTTGAGCAGCCCAAAAACAAATGGAAATCTGACGGGGCTAAGTCAGGGCTATATGGGGAATGTGGCAGGCCCACCCAATTTCCTACAATATAGCTTGCGTTGACAGAACGCTGTGAGGGGTGACATTGTCCGGCTGAAGAATGACCCCTTTCGTAATGCGTCCTGGCCGTTTCCAAAGTTGGGTTTTAAGCACTTCTGCATACGACTCTGCGTTGACAATACCTCTATCTTTCAGATATAGACAAAGAACCGCGCCTTTCATATCTCAAAACACGGTCAAAAGCACTTTGTTTGTTGAGGGACGCGACTTGAATTTTTTGGCTGCAGGCGACTTGCTTCCACACCATGCTTTGTTTTTTCGTTTCAGGCCCGTAATGATGAACCCATTGTATCATCAGCGGTAACTAAAAATCACCTTCAACATCGAACCGATTTTTGAGCTCTTTGCAAATTCTTAGCCAATTTTCTTTGTGCACCGCGGATAACATTTTGGGAACCCATCTCGCGCAGGTTTTTTTTTCGAAAATTGAGATTGTTGTGAATGATAGTGTGGGCGGTACCGGCACTCACACCGTACTGGAGTGATATTCCTTCGATTGTAACCCGCCTGTCGGCTTTAATAATCTTCTCAATGTTTTTTTTTATGAGGATCGGCGATGTCACTTCAACTGGGCGTCCACTACGCGATGCCGTGGCTGTACTTTTTCGGCCGTTTTTGAACTGATCCACCCACGAATAAAAACTTGCGCGATTCATACACGAACTACCCCGTATTGTTCGGCTATTCTCCGATAAATTTCGCTTTAACCCCTTCTGACATTAAAAAACCAAATAACACCGCGCTGTTCGTAGTATATACTTTCTTGAAGTGGCGCCGGACCACTTTCGGAATCACTGGCGAACAACCGACGACGCATAACGATAACATAACATTCCAACTAATAGAACGAGCTATCGTAGAAGTCGCTACCACCTTTAGTTCCCCCTCCAGAGCTATTTGTCTTTTTACTTATTGAAGAACCCTCGTAATTTTTATTCATAGTAATCCGAGAATGTTTCAAAAGACATTCATATTCAACAGCAAAAGATAATTCGAGTCCAAATTGTAAATACGATGTCCACGAGTAGATTTTTCTGGGAAATCTGCGAAGAAGATGTCGTGACACCCTTTTACATAATTAAATTAGCTTTCATCCAATTTTTTACCCACAGATTAATCATTTATTCGCAATCAGCATAATTTTACATATTAAACAAGCGGTCCATCTTAAAAAATTACATCGACATATAATAATGTTTAATAATCTGTAATAGTAATTTCAATATAAGCCGTTTTTGACATTGCTTTGCTAATCTCTAGCGTTTAATTTAAAGCGGTACTTTAGCATACATCCGTATATCTTTATTCTCGAATCCCCCGCATACCACATGTTCAGAAGGTCCCTCCTGTTCTTCACGGTCGCATATTCCGAAACATAATTATATCAATCTCTTTTAATTTTGCTGACGTCGACGAATGTTTCATCCTCAGTCTTATCATAAAAGTGTAGTAATCTTTTAGTAAGTTTCCTGTGAACAAATTGCAAATTGAAATCTTGTTAATATTGTTTCATTTCGAATCTGCCAATCTTCAGAAAAATAAAAAAATATTACAAAACTTATGATTGCATTATTTTTTAAACAAAACCAAAAAAAAAAAAAAAATCTCTCCACAAACAGCTGCTTGAAAAATACAACTGAAGCTTATAAAATACAAACAAATGTGTATATATACTAAAATATACAGTTAATATGAATTTAAAAGCCAAGGAGTTTCAAGGAAATCGACAATTTGTTTACAACGTAACGCAAAAGCGGTATATACCGAAGAAAGGCGATAACAGTATCGCATTCGAAATTTTTTAAAAGATGCATGCTATATATTAAAAGCATATTTAAATTCGGATATTATGCAACGACGTTTTAATTTTATCCCCTATTTGTCAGCGGTATCTTCTTGCTGAATTCATTCTTTCTTAAATTCTCTCTTCCCTTTTAGACTTCACTCCCTCTTCTGCTGTATCCATCAGTTAACCATTTGCTCCATCTTCTCCAGACATTTTTCCCATGCCGACGGATAAATGTTCGACGCTTATTGGCCCAAAGTAAAGGAAAAATAAAATAGCATATTTAATCGCATCTTTTTCTATTATTATTATTTGTCTCGACTATGACCATAACTTTTCTTTTACTGAAAATGGGTACGTTGCTAGTAATGTTTCCTAATGAACATTTGAGTTTATTTTTAAGCAAATGTTCAACGTATATACGAATTTTCTAGTCATTATAGAAAGCTTCGATCTAAATAAAATTTTTCTTCCGGCTTAAATGCACGCTTTGTGGCAGTTACCGTAATTTATTTAATATACTCCGCTGTTTTGGTCATTGACATCACTGATTTTATTTTATTTATCAAGCTACTTCTATGCGCTTTGTGATTTTTTGAAATTCGAAAATACAAACAGTTTTAATTAGAAATTGTGTTTGCTCGCATTTAATTGTTATCTCGCTCCAAATCTCCCTATTTCTGATCAGAATATACCGTTCCATCGCTGCCCAGAATGCAGTGCGCTTCGCCAGCAACGTAATAGCATGCCAACGGCTACATCTTTATCCAGATGATACCTTTCACTGAACACACACACACACACACATCTCGGAACATAACACACCCGCCAATTCTGAAATGGTTATCTCCGCTGCAACACACGCCGCCACCAATCCGCCTGAAACAGTTTGTACCATGATGCTAGTGTGATGTCTTTGGCAATTTCCCGCCTTTGCCGAATAACACAACTAATCTGGCCGTTAAGATCAACGTGGCATCAGTGCCAATGTCAAATTCCCTTATTACAGCAACCTCATTTTCAGATAAACTGGAAAGTAGAAAGTTTCTCCGGGTCATTAAAAAATTTGAATAAACGCCTGAGGAACAATTCCATTTTGTGGAAAACACGCTCTCCGATCTAATAAAATTCAAGAAGAGCCGCACAACAGTCCGCTTTCTGATAAGAAAACAACGGTGTCCTAGTAGACCTTTGTGTGTCGTCAATCTCCAACGCGTCAACCAGTGTTATTCTATGTTGACAAAAATAAAATCGGAAAGCGGCCTCAGTTGTGTCCCACCAGTTATTAACCTTAGCCAACAATGGTGTTGATATATTAGACAAGTTAGGAATATGCTTGGGCATCACTATTCTCTAAAATCCTCAATCGATCCTCACCCTCCTAACTTCAAGGCTCGTCAATCCCCAATAGAATCATCTGAAATAGTCACCCATACGAACCCTCCATATAACTGCGATTTCACTGTCTTTAAACTTAATTCTATACTCCGAATAGCGCGATATCAGCAAAATCCTATCTACTACACACATATAATCAAATTTAGACATCCTACTCTATCCCGCAGAGTTGAAAAATAGCGTCTGTCGTCCCTACACCAAAACGAAATAAAGAAATCCGCTCTTTCTACAATAAATGTTATGTTCAAAACACTAAAATTGTAAACATACTCTCTCCTTTTTTTCCTCGAACAAAATAATTTTTTTTCTTCTATTTAATCCAAAATCAATCTACAAACGAGCTTCTGTGGAGGCTACAGCGGCAAATTTTAACACTATATGCAAAACATTTTTCGATGTGGAAAAGCGTGTTAGATCGTACGCGTCGGTACGGATTAATAAAAAATCTTCTGTCTGCTGCGTTAAGTGGCAATATGGTCAGTTACATAAGGGAATTTTTGAGAAATTTCCAAGTTAAATTCGGCTCGTACCGAGAAAAGTAATCGATTCGCAGTATTACGCCGAACATAAATAATAAAATTATCAGACAAATAATACACAAAATATATTAAAAATTATATATAAATAAGTCACTTTTATCACAGAAAATTATATATTAAAAATATTAAAAATTAAAAATTTCCGACATGTTTAGGAGTCATGGAGAGTACGTGACTCTTAAACATATCGGAAATTTTTAATTTTTAATATTTTTAATATATAATTTTCTGTGATAAAAGTGACTTTTTTATATATAATAGTTTGACAAATAATAACAGAAAATGGACACTTATAATTTAAATATAAAGAAGCAATTATATTAAAAATATCAAAAAAGACATTACTAACTAGTTTCGACGTCTTCTTCTTTCTTTCGGTGCCATGACCGTTCTCAATGTTAAGCTCATCTGATGGCAAGCTTGATTAATTCTTTGTAGGCACCCCTATCCTATGCTATGTGGAACAGTTACTGCAGCCTGTCCATGTTTGTAGGTTCTTGAACCGAGATAATCTTGTTCGTCCAACTCTTCTTTTTCCTTCCACCTTTCCCATCAATATATTCTGCAGTAATGTGTACTTCGGCCCACGCATCACATGACCGAAGTATTCTATTTTTCTTCTTTTGACAGTGTCGATCAGCTCCTACGTAATACCGTCATTATCATGATCTTAATTAATCAACATCTTGATAATGACGGTAGTTCGTTGAAATTAGTCGATGTTTTTTAATATTTGTAATATTCTCTTCTGAACCTAGTGACAATTTCCTAGGATATTTTGTCGATTATAAAAACTATCACGACGACTTCATGTAACCAACCCAAAAATGAGGTGTCTTAAATCCCTTTCAATCCTTGAGTATTTATCGAACTCGAGAAATAATATTCATTTCAAACTCTGGATGACCCTTTATAGAAGTCGGTTATTTTATCTAAAATCGCATACAGGTACTCAACCTTTTCTACGGAAAGTCACTACTTAATTATTGAAGTCCTTATAGCCCATACACAGATACATTTAAGGGCTACCGAAAATCAAACTCCCTGGCTAGGTGTGAACACGGCAAAAGACAATATAAGGGAATATATATACACACACACACACATATATATATATATATATATATATATACTAGCTAACCCGGCGAACTTCGTACCGCCACAGAAACAATAAATTTTGGGTTAACTTATTAGCTGAATTAAATTTTGTTTTTTATTAAAAAAAAAATAAAACACTCAAAATGAATTAAGTTCAATAAATGTACAGAAATCAAAATGAAAAGTATTTTAATTGCATGGAAATGAAAGTAATTCACGTGGCAGCAAGGCATTATTCACCTTAATAACAAAAATCAGTATAAATTTATATTAAAAATTTAAAGTAAATTACTTAGGAAACATGTTTTTTCGGGCTATGTATATCATCAGCTAAGAACACAAAGCACACACTCAATTTATATACTTTTTAATAAAGTGTGTACTGTATGCAGTTAGCTGATGACGGGTATACACGAAAAAACGTGTTTCTAATGATCTCTAATTTCTTAAAGTAAATTTATACCGATTTTTAAGATTCCGTACACACTATAAAATACGGAATCCCAATAAAATAGTTCAGAAACGACAAAAATATTTATTTCTACAATAGTTCGAGAACGGTTTGACTTATCGCAATTGGATCATAAATTACAATTAAACTTCTATCTGGGACAATTTACAACTTTAAACTGAGCGATTACTCTAGGCGACTAAAAACCGTTTAGAATATATAATATGGAATTTAGAACGACCTCAAAAATACAATTAAAAAAATCGTAATTCGTCACCAGATAACTCTTCAAAAGCGAAATTCCAAATACAAAACAAAACGCAGGAGCCCTTTATGGAAATTCAAAAATTACGGTTAAAAAATTATTTAAACTCCCCTTTTGGCCCAAAACAGCAAAAAAAAAAATGAATTTTCTTCATAAATATTCTTTTTACTTTGTACCCTAGCGGAGACAAATTCAACAAATCAAAGATCATAAAAATCTGCCCAGCCATCCTTGAGTTATAAATGGCGTAACTAATCCGACTTTGTTTTATATATGTATATATAGATATGGAATTCAGAATGACCTCAAAAATCACCCTTAAAAATTCATAACTCATCACCCGATAACCCTTTAAAAGTGAAATTCGAAATATAAAACAAAACACAGAAGCCCTTTCATGAAATTCAAAAATTACGGATAAAAAATTATTTAAACCCTCCTTTTGGACCAAAAACGGCAAAAAAAAAAAAAATTTTCTTCATAAATTCGTAAAAACATTTTGTAGTGGACCGAATTGTGTACCTAAACCATTCTCGAATCCACTTGAACACACACAAAAAATTTCATCAAAACCGGTCCAGCCGTTTAGGAGGAGCTCAGTCACATACACACACACACAGAAAAATTATATATATATATATATATATATATTATATATATTGAAAAAAAAAAAAATTTAATATTAAAAATTCTATCACAAAGCAAATTTACACTCGTCTGTATAAGTATACTAATTTATTCGTGCGAATCGAATTCCTGCTGTCTATTATTATAAAAATTTATATTCTTAAAATATCGTTCTTATAGAAAAAGTATATCGACTACTGCGGAAAAAATCATGATATTTTTACGGTTGGTGCGACAGATCATATAATGTGGTAGTTTTAAATATTCATCGCAGTTTCTATAACTGATGTTTAAAAAATTAGATGCGTCTTACTTCAAAACGGTATTTACTATCTAAAACGTAATTGCGGAATAAACAAAGGACTCTCTATCGATTCTTTTTTTACTTAATTTTAATAAATAATAGCTAGAGGTGCTAGGGGCTTATTTGTGGGTGTCCATACTCGTATTATTGTTTATTTGCACAAGATACTAAACTTCTTACACCTTGAGCGAAATCTGTCATTACCTAGTAACTGTGTAAATGTATAAAGGGGTAAAATTAATGAAATGATCGGGGGGTTTGTTTAACTCGGTACGATCTTTAATGAAGTATTTTTTTATAATTTCGAACCTCTTCATCTTTATAACTAAGCGATGAAATAATTAAGCCTGAATCTTTCGTAATCCAGTTTCTTCGAAGAGATTATTTCACTTCTCTTAATGCACTCGCTAAATATATAATACATCATAGTTTGCAGTATGATTATCGGTCTATGGGAAAATTAAGTACTCCGAATAATTTTTAGGAAATTTCGAAATATAGATTTATTTTTCAGAATTAGTTCGGATTTTAATTGACTTTCAGCTCTGAAATTTCAGTTCCGACTAAAAAATTTATTAGACGTAAATATTCGATAACTTTAAGTTCTCAGCTGGTTTCGATTTTTAATTTTGTATATTTAATGAATTGTACAATACTTTCTCCTTTTTAAGATTTTTGTTGATAAAATAATACGAATTATTGGAAATTGAAAAAAAAGAAATCAATACTTCCAATCGGCATCATAAATTTTACATCTCACCCACAAAAGGTAAACCTTTTAGTGATTTTGACAAAGCTAGAATGTTACTGCTGAAAAAATTGGCACGAATAATATTACGTACGTCGAACCGGAATTTGAGACGAACCAAGCCGGAGCTCGTCCTAGGACCCGATTGTACATTTAATAAAGTGTTCGCGCCGATTAGGTAATAGGTGGGGAATTATGTTCGGGAAATGTATTATTCAAAGCCGGTCGATTGTGAATAAAAAATTCATTAAGCTTTTCTTTTGCCTTATTCCGGTTATTGCATTTGTTCGCTACAGCTGATTACAACATCAAAAGGCTTCGTTAAGGCGTCGCTTTCTCTATCCAAGCCATATACCTGACGTTGCCTAGGTAACTATTTCTTTCTCTTTTCCAAATCATCGAAATTCTAACAAACAAGCTCACTTCCTTGAGGGATAAATGAAAAAGTTACCTTTAAATTCAAGCGGCAAAAAGAATAGAAATTTTTTCGAATTATTTCGGTCCCCCTTTCGATGTTTCTTTTTTCGCTTTTTAAACTCGTCAACTGTGGTCATTAACTCAACGAAAGTGGAAAATCTTTATGTTTTTAACGTGCGGCAACGAGATTTGAAGTTCGAGACTCCGCTGATTACTTCGAAACGAAAACATGCGCCTAGCTGAAAATTTAAACATTAATTACGTTACTTGTAAACGTGGTCGCACTTCCTAATATAACTTTTTTTTTTTTAGACTCATCAACTAGGGGTACTCTTACCCAGAAATAATTAGAAACGGAAGGAATCAATTATATCTTTATACAATATCAAATGTTATTAGGAGGAAGTAATCAATATAATGGGAACTACATGTGGAGAATGAAAAGACAAGATATAAGAGGCGCAATACGAAGTAGGAGAAGACCAAGTCACAGCAAACTGGAATACTCGGAAGGAGGCAAGACTACTTCACCGCCATTTCTAGTTCTTCTATAATTCCTATAGAAGAGTAAACTTCTTCATTGGCTATGCCGTTTTTAACTTTCATTACATAAAATTAAGACATTTTTTCGTTACATTTTCGTTACGTAAAATTGTGACTGGGACAAATTTCGTGACAGGACACTTTTCCTGATGACCCCTAGTGTAAAAGTGGCATAGCCGTTAATATAAAACTCGGCCTTTCGAGACTCGGAAGGGGGCAAGCCCCCTTCACCCCCGGGTCTAGTTCTTCTTTAATGCTTATAGAAGAGTAAACTTTTTCATTGTCTACGCCGGTCGATAAAATTTTTTTGTTACCTTTTTTTCGTTACATTTTCAATACATATTTCGTTACATAAAATTGTAACATTTTTTTTGGATAAATTTCGTGATAAGACCGCTTTTCATAATAATTAGAACATTTTTTCGTTATATTTTCGTTACATAAAGTTGTGACATTTTTTTTGGGACATATTTCGTGACAGGACATTTTTCCTCGTGACCTCTGGCGTAAAAATAGCTTAGCCTATAATACACTCGTATATGTTATGTGAGTGTCTGTGCGTCTGTGCGCGCGTGTATGTGTGTGGGTGTGTATAGGTGTGTGCGTGTACTGATAACATCATGATAACATTTTGTGTGACATGATTTTCATGGACAAATTTTTGAAATATGACCCCCGCTAGAAAACATATACATATTAGAAAATAACTGAAGTTTCAACTGTACTGTCGAAAGTTAGACATAGTAACGCAGTATAAACAATTTTGGACAGTAATGATGGACCAACACTTAAGATGGGACATACATATGGAATACATTGTAAAGAAAATAAGAGCAGTTTTACCAGATTTATATACATTAGAGAAATATACAACAAATGAAACATTAAAAGTAGTTTATTATGCGCTAGTAGAGTCGAGGATCAGATATGGAATTCAGGCATGGGGAATGAAGAAGAAGAAGAAGAAACGTATATTTGCGCTTAATTTTTTAACAAATAACGATACATAACTTAAGCGGGTAATCTGTACCGGAAAAACATGATTTCCTTATCAGATAACTTAATATATATATATCAGAACACGAAAATGATAAACAAGAAAACAAGAATCTATAATTATAGACAGGAAAAGTTTAAAAAAACCTGACACATTAGCTTATTAAATAGTTTAAGTTTTAATGACTCAGCATAAATTAGCATAATCTCGCAATTTAGATGAAATTCTAAGAGTTCATGAAAATAAATTAACAATTTGGTGAGAAACAGAGATATAGGGCTGTAAAAATACTCAGAGTAACACATGTTTAATTCGCCTGTTTGTATCTATGTTTTAAGGACTGATAATTATACCTGCCTATATTGTTTATAGTTATAATGTCAGACATAGCGCGATAATTAAAGAAACTTATTGCACGTTCTTTTATAATCTCACTGACATACGGAAAATGCAGATAATCATGCATGGTTTTAATGCGTGTGTATCGTGACTTATTTAATATGATTCTAAAACAATAGTTGTGAATTCGCTGGAGCATCATTAGGTTACTATGGCTGGTCGAACACCAGATTGGAGCAGCATATAATAGCGTGGGTAGTAATACCGCTTTATAAATCATAAACTTATTAGACACTGTTAGACATGATTTTCTATTAAAAATCGGAAACAGGTTACATAACTTACGCTGAGTTTTATAAATACGTTGATTTATATGCTTTGTAAACGTAAGTTTTTTATCTAGTGTCATACCTAAGTGAGTTACCTCATCTTTCCATTCGATCGTGTATTGTTTTTAATTTTAACGTGATTGTGTTAATTGTTGGCCTGCGCTTTGTAAATATAATTGCCTCAGATTTATTTTCGTTGATATTAATTCTCCATTTAGTGAAGTATTTGACTAACTTATTTGCGGCATCCGTGAGTCGTCGACATATCGTATCAATTCGGTAGGATGTGGCGACAAGTGCAGTGTCATCAGCGTAAAGATTTAGACTTACATGGTTTGTAAGCGGAAGGTCGTTTATGTATAAGATAAAAAGGTAGGGACCCAAGATGCTCCCCTGAGGAACTCCAGCGGCACAAAATTTCTTACTAGATTTAACATTTTTAATTTGCACGTAAAACTGTCTATTCGTTAAATAAGTTTTGATAAGCAGTACTAAGTATTGTGGATATCCATATTTGATTAATTTAAATACAATGCCTTCATGCCAAGTGATATCAAAAGCTTTTTCAAGATCAATGAGTACTAGACCGGTATGTTTATTTTGGTTAAAATTGTCAGTGATTGTATCGCATAAAGCGGCAAGTTGCATTGTCGTACCTAAATTAGGCCTAAATCCAAATTGGAATTCCCTAAAAATAGCATTTGTGTCACTTAGTTTAATTAAGATTATTTTTTCAAAGATTTTGCTGATATTACTTAATAGACTAATAGGCCTGATATTTTGCACAAAGGAAGCATCCTTTCCATGCTTCGCAAGAGGTATCGTTATTGAGGTTCTCCAGGATAAAGGGTAATAAGTTAAGCGTAGGCAGGAATTAAAAAGGCTAACTAACCCGAGGATAGATTTTTTTGGGAAATTCTTGATCATGCAGATGTGCACCAAGTCATTTCCGACAGAGTTTGTGTTTCTCAATGTACGAATGCATTTCTTAACTTCTTTAGGCGTAGTAAAAATATGTGGATTTGATGTAGGGGGACGTTTGGCATAGATATCTGTTTATAGCTTGTCTGACGCTGCGAACATGATAGTGTGTAGATAAGCAGTCATTTTGCTTATGTATATTGTGAAAATGGGTAGCAAGTACTTCGGTTTTGTCTTTAATGGAATATGCAATCTTATTAATACTGTTTGTGATTGTGATTGGCGGCAGCTCAGTCTGATTTCTACAGAAACGTTTGTTTACTTTCCACAGAGTGTTGTCTTTATGGGACAAATTCTTCAAAAATACGTTCCACTTTTCATTTCTCTCATGAAGTAGCCGGGCTTTTACCAGCTTATTTAATTTGTTATATAATTTTTTGTATGCAATGGAAGAAGGCAACTGAATTTTTTGGCTCATCTTACGGCAAAAATGTTTAATACTAATAGGAAAACCAAGTTTTCTAGAAGCAGTAAAAGGTTTATGTGGAGATAGTTTGGGTACAGATTTTTCGACAGCGGTTAATAATATTGAAGTTAGAGAAGATATAAATTTATCTATTTCCGGAGGTGATTTCAAGGTAGCAGGTAGTATGATATGTTCCTTGATAAAAGCTTGGTAGAGATTCCAGTTTGCTTTAGGGTAATTATATCGCTCCACGGAAGGGGTTTGAGTAAAGGTGGTATTTATTTCAAAAATTACAGGATTATGATCAGAAGATAACTGGCTGACTGATATGGGGTCCGTAAATTTGTGAAATCCCTTCGCTAAGATTCCGTCAATGACACTAGGTTTGAGACGAGGATTTCGCGGAAAAAATGTAGGCGTAGCTGGGAAACAAATTTGAAAATGGTTTGTCATAGATAAGTTTAATAAAATATTACCAGCTCGATTTGCATTATAGCAATTCCAAGCGCGGTGTTTGGCATTTAAATCACCTATAATCAATGTCCGGGAGTTTACTCTTAAAAGATGCTTAATGTCCTCTTGAAAAAATTTCGGCACATTAGGTGCTCTATATACAGAAATTATAGCCAGATTATCATTTTCCACGCCAAGTTTAATTCCAATTGCTTCAATTCGCTTAGTTTTTATTTGAGGTAGCGGATCGAAACTTATACTATTGTGTATAAGCAAGGCAACACCACCACTGGTACCTGAATTGTCATTTCGGTAAGTATAATAATTTCCAACTTTAAAGGGCATGTTTAAGTTTAGCTTAGTTTCCGAAAGACAAGCTATGTGTATTTTATTATCAATCAAAAACTGATTTAATTCCAATATCCTGTTTCTCACCGAATTAGCATTCCAGCTAACAATTTTAATACCATTTCTGTTGGTCATTAAAACATGTGCTTATTCTAAAATACATTTTATAAGAATGTATCAGTAATACTTTCTATAATAGTTGTTATAATATTAAATATATCTGATGCCCGATTTGATTTTAACTTAGTAGCTATTGATTTAATACGTACTATTATTTTATTTAATGTGTCACCTTTAAAAAACGACAATAATTGCGTTAAATCATTAGTTGCTTGTTGAGTTTTTGGATTTTTTTGAGATGCGACTTGGGCAAATGTGCGTGACGTTTTATTACTATGCTTATTTTTGTTAATAGTATTTCTGTTCATGTCATAATTGCTGACGCTGCTATTTTTCCGAGTATTAATATTATTTCGCGCATTTTGGATATCATTATAAACACATTATTATTATCATTAGTATTTTTACGTGGTATGTGTTGTTTCGTTAGATACTATATCAGTAATGCGAATGTGGTATACCGGACAGTTTATAAAATGTTTGCTGCATGGTTGGTTGCCCATGCAGTTTGCACACTTTGGGATATTATTTACAGTACACATTTTTACGGAGTGAGGCCCACTACACTTTAAACATTTTTCCGTTTTGAAACAGTTATAGGATACATGGCCGTATCCTAAGCACTTGAAAGACTGAATGACAGAATTTTTCGATTTACATCTCTGCCATTTTATCAAACAGTAACAAATTACGTTAACATTTGATATTTCTTTAATGCTAGTATTAGCCGGAAACGTTACCGTATAGATAGGTAAAAAAGTTATTTGGTTATTTTCTAAATCTTTTTTAGTAAATTGTTCGATATCGTGCCTAATTTCATTAATATTTAAATTCGAAGGGGGAGACCTTTTAATATCATCTTTATCGGTTTACGCATTTTAGGCGTGTGCGTATAGTGCTCGATTGATTTATTTTGTAATATCTTTAATACTATATCATAATCGTTTATACTGCTAGTATAAAGTATGTATGTATTTCGAGTTGTCTTAACTTTAACGCCATATTTTAGCTCTTTATTAATCTGCGATATAAAATTATTGTGATTTTCGTTTAGTGGTCCGCTAAATATAATCGGTGGTATTTTTGTGTTTTTATCGTTAGAGTCTGCGGTAGTATTAGTTATTTTTACACTATCCTTATGAATAACATTATTTATAATATCACTTAAGTTACTTGTATCTTCAGTGGAATCTTCCATCTGTTGTAGAGGCATGAACCGGTTTTTCGTGGCTAGACCTACATTATCTACTTTTTTCCGTTTTGGGAGGCTACCACCGTTGTGCTGTGATGCTGGTGCCCAGGGGATGGAATGGGACAATTCTGTCGAAATGTGTTCATCTTCGCTATCGGAATTATTTCCGTCGTCGCCGTATAATGCATACTTATTTTTCGGTGGGAATGGCGAGAAAAGCATACTTGGGGAAAATAAATAAACTGGAAATTAAATGCTTGAAAAACTGAAAGTGAAATAATTCAAAAAGAATACGTAATAAGCATAAGAGGAATATGTACTTATATTACTGAAGATATGTGAATTCACATACCAGCAGAAAAGAAAATCGAATTGGAGGAAAGAATAAACACAGAATACGAGTTGAGGGGAAAACTTTCGTTTCAACTGCCGTTAGCAAGAACAAAGATGGGGAACAAACGGATAAATATATTATAATTCAGATGTTGAATAAACTACCGAAAGAAATAATAGAGAAGGAAAAAATAGGGGAAAGAAAAAGGAAAATAAGGTAATGGCTTCAGGAAGAAGAAAATATAAAAAAAATAATAAACATAAAATAAAATGACAAGGCGCAACAAAAAAACTGGAAAAAAAACTTTGAATATAGAAGATAGAAATAGATTATTAAGTACTGATAAAAAAAGATAAAGATTAGTAAATATTACACGATTATGTATATGTAGAAGTTAATTTAAGATGGTAAAGTGTTAAATAGGATAATTCGTCGACAAGCATTTTAGCTTGACAAAAGTTTTGTATGTAAAAAATAATAAATACATATTTTTCAAAAAAAAAAAAAAAAAAATGATTAATAGTTTATTGTGTACTAAATAGGATATAATGATTTCAATTAGCTTCTATTAAAATAAATTTTGTAAGCCGAAAGCTGAAAGCTTAAGCCGTATTTCAAATTTCAACAGCCAAAAGCCGAAAGCCTAAACTGTATTATTCAAGGATGCAAATCGTATTAAGTTTAAGCTGTATTATTATTTAGCTTTCAAACCCTGATTCCCTGTAACAGTTAATACCATCGTGCCAACCGATGTACAGTCTTATCTGTGCAAAACCATTCAAGTATTTTATATCCGCTATTATCGGCACAGCAATCATGCAAAAAAATATGCACAAATTCGAGAATGTTTTAATGTTCTGTTCAAGGCCGTGTACACGGGAGGAGGGGTATCCCCCCCATGAGAACTGAAATAGTTATTATGAATACACACAAATCTGAAAAAAATCACAAATTTAAAATAAATATTGATGATTATTTAGGGTGCTCTTACCTACCTTTAAAAGAAAAAATATGCTCCATATTTTTAGGTACTTCATTAATATCTTATGCAAAATTTTTTATTACTATGTAATTTTTATTAATGTTTATACGGTAATTAATTAATGTGAATTATTAATATATAAATCAAAATTATGGAAATTATTAATAGTACGCATATTAATGAAAAATGTATTGTTATTTATAAAATAAATATGCGAAGAAAATTTTCAACCCCTCACCCCGCCCCCAACCCCACCCCTCCAAAATTCTGTGCACCGGCCTGGTTCTGTTCGTTCAGAGTATTGCACGCGAGCGAATATGGCAGTCCCTAAATGCTTAAACTGCATCCAAAGAATTTAATACTATTTCCATTCCCGACATTTTTCAATAAAAATATATGAGAAATTAAACATTTTAAATCCTAGTGATTCATTTTATTACAAAATTGTAATTTACTAACTAATAAAAATGTTTACATACGACTAGTATAAGTTCTAACGCAACTACACTCGGTAATTATTTTAAAGTCTGATGGTACGCGAAGTATTTGATTGGTTATAGCGCTATGGAGTAAACGACCCTCTATATCCCCGCTAGCAGTCGTCAATTCAAGGGGGCTTACTTGCTTGCCACCCTTGAGTGGGCGGTTCCCCACCACCAACAGTCGTCGTCAACTCCCAACGTATACCTCCCACGTGCGAGTCTTCGGCGTGGGATGGCCGGGGTGTGGTGTATGTAGTATGCTGTTGTACCTGTTTCTAATCTACACCGAACGGCGATTATCAGTGAACATATGATCGTCACAGGTTTTCCAAACATATTCTACAAGTGTCCACCGGTGGCTTTTGTGTACCTATGAGCGGCAGAATACAATCATTGTTAAAAATGAATGGCGGTTGTATCATGACTACAACTCAGAGTATGCCATGTACACGCCCTGAGCTAATGACTACATTCCCAAATGTTGTATGTTTAGTTTCAGAATATTTTTTTTTATTTCCAAAACATGAATATTTTTAGAAATTTTTTAAAAATGCTTATAGCAGTATTGCAAAAAAATTTAAGTTTATTTTAAATCATAAATATATTTTTAATTATTAATTCTTATTATACAATTATTTTAATTCTTCATGCATAACTATATATATGTATATAATAAGGCGAAAGCCAGATCAATTAAATAAAAAAAAAAATACAAATGCAATAAATATTTTCAATTTTTTATTTACATTTGTATAAACGATAAACATATGGTGTGTAGATGTGTATATATATATATATATATATATATATATATATATATATATATGTATATGTATATGTATATGTATATGTATATGTATATGTATATGTATATGTATATGTACATGTACATGTACATGTATATGTATATGTATATGTATATGTACATGTATATGTATATGTATATGTATATGTATATGTATATATGTATATAAACATAAATAACAAAATATGAAATATGTATGTAAACAAATATACTCATCTATGTACATATAAAATAAGAGTGTTAATGAATATTAATTATAATTAAAAGGGCTACAAAACTTAATCTTTACTTTCATAATTTGGGGTGATATAAATCACAAATACAAATAAAACAGAAATTCCTGTGACATTTACTGCAACGTATAAATTAATTATTACTACAAGTGCAAAGTTTTTTTTAATTTTTCATTTGAAAAACAAATTCCGTTTAAGTTTTAAAATATTTTTCGTTTATCTGAAAGTTTAGAGGAAAACCACACATAGTTTAGTATCGCAGAGAGGGTAGGTGATGATAATTGATGGTGTCCAAGAAAATGAATTAGTTAAAAAGATTCTTTCCTATTTATTTTGCTTCCGCCGAAATTACAGTTAGTTTTTTTTTCCTGCAATAAGATCTTGCTGCAAACCATCACTAGAGATATTATAGGCATAGTTAAATTTTATATTTATTAATAATTTTTTATATTTTCGCGTGTGCGCATATATACTTACTATACATGAAATTAATAAAAAAAATTAAAAAACAGTCATTATATAATTTAAAAATTGTTATTATATTTATACAGTTATGCATAAAGAATTAAAATAGTTAGATAATAAGAAATAATAATTAAAATGAAAGATCGAAAATTTTTCTAGTCATCGAGGGGTTTTCAAACCTAAACCTTATTTTCAACCTATATAAATAGACATCACTTTTACCATTACACCACAAAACAAATTCATTAAAATTTATATTTTTATACTATATTAATATAATAAATAATGTATTTAAATTTTTATTGAATTAAAAATTGATTTTTTTAAAATTGTTTTATTGTTTTTTTATTAATATTTTGGTTTAATATACTTCATTTTGAAGTAATTAGTCTTCCGAACCACCTACGCAAAGTAAATAAACATATTCTGGAATTTATTGCATAATTTTGTCTAAACGGATATGTATCCGTTAAATGCGGCTTCTAAAAATTTAATATTTCTCGCGAAAAACATAAAGTTGCATTCTAATAGTATTTTACACAGTTCATATACTCATGGTCTTTTATCGATCTGGAAAATTTCATCAAAATCAGTGACCCGCAGTTCATGACCTCTCCTTGTGAGTGTTTAATCAGTTTAAATATCACGCCTTCAGTCTATTACCAACAATTTCGAATAAATGGTTTGTTGAAATTAAAACCGTCGGTAATTTTATCTTAGATTTTTGTTAATTAAATTTGGTCGTTGTTGGTTCAGAGCTGAATCCAGATTAATTTAATAAAATTCTATTCTCATCGCAGTGCTTGGTCCAATAAAAATTATCTTTTCAAATAGTTTACTTAGCTTATATTTAGCAAACCGAAGAGACGTACGTTGTGAATCAGAGAGACGTCAAATCTGAGAGATAGTCCATAGTAATTGAAAATAATGGTAACTCTCTCTTATTCTTTTCTTCTGTTTGTATCAGTCCACTCATGGACAAAGGGTTCCCTTTTTTATTTCCACGTCGCGCGATCATTTTTGCCACCAATTATTTCGGTAAGATTTTAGAATATCTTTCCGTCTTTTTCGTAGACGTTCTATCTTTCATGTTCCTTCCGGTTGCCATAGCGCAATTCAGTTGATCCATCCTTCTTCTCTTTTTCTTGCTGATTAGTCGTCACCGTATTTTTACCTTTGCGTCGTAATTAGTTCTGCCGCTAATTGGTACTCCGGATTTCACTACCGTAAATGATTTATCGAGCTATTATTATTATTCGTTTTATATTTATGAACACTTTCTTTTCTCCAAGCACATAGTATAAGCGAAAACTTCTCGAATACCTGGCAAGCCAGTTTACGCTTCTACAGATTTCCATTTCAAGATTATTCTCATAATTTGTCTCGAGTGTGCAAATTTTTAAGCGAAAATACAAGTTAAAAATTCACGAAGCAGCCATTACTACTGCCCTAGTTAGTTACTGCTTGCAGACTTCTTTTTGTTGTTTACATTTTTTATAAGTCTGAATATATTCTGCTAGTTACTATAATTATTTGCCGTCGTAATGATGTATTTATTAAAAGTTGTTTTATCATTTCTTACCCACGGCCGTGTCACGATTTTGTCTTTGCATCATACTGAAATGTTTTCTCTTATAACTGTTGTCTTATTTTCCAAATTGCACACATAGTCGTTATTTGCATTAGGTATTTCAATTCGAAGCAGTTCTGATTGGTTTTTACAAAAATATTTGTTTAGCTTCTAAAAAGGAATTTTCTTTAGGACTTGAAGAAAATTCATATGGGCTTTTTATTTTCCCTAGCAATCCCTGTTCAGACTAAACACCATATTGTTTACGCTGTTATAAAGTACTGAATGAACCAAAAAAAAAGAAACTAAATCGGGAAAAAGAACATGTTGAATATCGCTCAATAGAAAAAAAAAGCATTGGAATTAAATGAAACCACCTTTCTCTCCTTTTGAAATAAACAAATAATCACAACACAACTCTTAATGACAGAAGTATGTTTTCTTATTCTTTTTGGATACGATAAAAACTATCCGACAAAAATATGTCTGTCTCCTCCTAATAATTGGCTATTTGAATTTTAGACAATTGCAGTTTCTAAACCACTTTAATCCGAAACCAAGCTAAATACGTAAAGCACGCTTCTTTCTGCATGTTATGCGATATTAAGTTTTCCTAAAAAAAAAGATTATAACCCTTCTTTACTCTTAAAATTCCGAAAATGTAAAAAAAAAAAATGGAACAACCTTCGTAAATATTATAATATGGTAAACCTATTTATTACGAAGATGTAACACTTTAGTTTTTTTTTTTTTTTAAACAGTTTTCAATCTTTTTTTCACCGTTTAAAGTTCAATTTTTCAAAAAATCTTGCTCATTTGATATTTTCGGTATATGGTGCGTTCAAATATCGTCCTGCTGATAACCAATGCAAATGGTTTCGGCTGAGGCGTAATCATTATTTTATGCCAAAAACGGGGTGAAGCATTTGATGCAATTAAACTTTAGGGTACTTAAAACAAATCATGTACACTTCTGTTACGCTGTATAAAGAATATTAAGACAAAACTATAATTTGATAACTCATTTCTACGGGAAATATAACGGTTCATGTATTTTTTGGAAAATGTTTTTTTTATCCCTTTCCACATCTTCAAGAGCAAATTTTCAAGAAAGCGTTCTTACTTGACACCATCAGTATATACACATTGTATTCGCACATTGATAATCACGATTCGTTCAGATTGCAGCGTGATTTGTAGTTTTCTCAAAAATGGGATTCTCCCATTCTTTTCCCTCAAAAATTTTGAAGAAGGAAAACAATTTTGCACACTTTTAGTACAACATACACGATGTCTTTATACGAAATTACGATTAAACTCAATTGCAGCAAAAAAATAACAGTTTGTGTATTTTTTTAGAAACCGATTTTAACCCCTTTCCACCCCTTAAAGTCCAAAAATTTTCAAAACAGCGTTCTTATTCGACATCTTCAGTATATACATTATATTCACATGAAATTACACGCGATAATCACGATTCGTAGTGTGATTTTTAGTTTTCTCAAAAACGGGGTTTTACCCTTTTCCCGTCTTAAAATTATGAGGATTTAAAAAAAAATTTTCACACATTTAGTACATCATATATGAGGTATCTCCATGCGAAATTACAATTACGAAGGCCCATTTTCACCAAAAATATTATAGTTCATTTGTTTTTGGGAACAGCTTTTAACCCCTTTTCACCCCCTTCAAGTTTTCTAATTTTCAAAAACGTGTTCTTATTGTTCATGGTGAGTACGTAAGTAATGTTCAAGTAATATTTTAAACATCTTGTGTAAATGGTTTAGCGTGATTATTAGTTTTTTAAGAAGCGATTTTCTGATTTTTCCCCCTTTTTCATCCCTAAAAAATTTTAGATGACGTCAGTACATAGTATCGTTGTATTAGGTGCCAATTTTCAGTTTCATGGACCTAGTAATTGCAACGATATGTTAATAATTGCTGTGGCTTTCAAATATTTAATGATTTTCGCTTTTATATATGTAGATATATTTATGTATACCGTAACCAACGGCTATGCCATTGCGTTTACCATCTTTTCGAATATATTTTCCTTTTTCTGTGTCTTTTTCCGACTAATTGCAAGTTAAACGTCGCATATCGTGTCTTATTTGTATTCATTAATTCAGTTATGTGCTAAGACTCGTGTCGGTACACATATTAATAATTATGTCATGAGTGTAATATTATTTATGCAATTCTTTCTAGCTTCTTCGAACATTGCTATCTCTTTTAATTTCCTCTGTAGCATTCCGGCTATCTCATACTATTTATTCAATGAACTCCACTCGCTTATCCATCTACTAAGCTCCTTGCACTTGGAACATAAATTATTATTATGTTTTTTTCGCGTATATAAACAAAATTGCATTAAGATGTGTTAATAACGATTTTTTTTTCAAAATTTTTATTTTTATCGGTAAGTTGCTTTTTATTTTGTTTTTTTTTTTTTTAATTTTTACATTATAATATTTAAATTAAACATATTTTTTTTAATTAATTTAAATATACACCATTAATGTAATTGTCTTCCTCTATCGCTATTAATTAGCTATTTGAATTTAAATTGTTGCAGTTTCTGAATTACTTGTGATGACAATACGAAACAAAGCCCAATATGCGATATATTCGTATAATATTTTCCATTATAAGTACCATTCATTCTGACTGTAGCGTGATATAAAGTTTTACTAAAAATAGAATACAACATTTCTCCAACGTTGAAATATTGAAGTTTTAAAAATAAATTTGCAAATTTTTGTTACACGATGCAAATAATTTTCATACATAATTATAATTTGATAAATATATTTTTTTTAGAAAGATATATTATGCTTTATGTATTTTTCGAAAAACACTTTGTAACCTATTTTCATCCCATAAAATTCGAGTTCTCAAAAAATCGATCCTATTTAATATTTTCGATATACGGCTAATGTTCAGATGGAATTCCAATTATCTGGTGTTTAAGTGGTTTCGACTGTATCGTGAATTTCATGCCAAAAGCAGGGTTATTAATCCCTTTTCTATCCTTAAAATTTGGAGAATTTCAAAAAAAAAAAAATTGCACACTTCTAGTTAACATATACGTATGCAAAATTATAATTTGATAAATCTATTTATACCGAAATTTTTCGAAAAACAATTTTTAGCTTCTTTTCATTCTTCTTAACTTTCGAATTTTTGAGAAAGCTTTCTTATTTAAAATATCGCCGGTATACTTTTTATATTCACATGAAAGTTGACGTTATAATCACAATTCGTTTGGACTATAATGTAATATTCCCCTTTTTTTTTTCTAAAAACGGCTTGTTGCAATTTTCCACTTTTAAAGTTTCGGGAATTCAAATAAAACTTTTCAATAAGGGACTTTAATGCAAAATTATAATCTGGTAAACATATCAAAAATATTTCAACTCCCTTTCACCACTTAAAACAAGAATTTTCATTCCTACTCGCTTTTTCCGCCGTGTAACCGATATGCACGTAAAATTAGGCATTTTATTGTCACGTGATTTTCAGTTTCTTCAAAGGCGGAATCAAGCTCTTCTCCGCCTTAAAATTTAAAAGATTTTTTAAAACGTTGCACAGATTCAGTACACTATACAAGGAATCTTCAAGCAAAATGACAATTTAGTCAACCTATTCAAGTATTACGCTTTATTCATTTTTTGGAAAATAGTTTTTAACGCCTTTTAAGCTTTTAATGTTTGACTTTTCAAAAAGTCATTCTTATTTGGCACTTTCGGTATATGTGACGTTCGCTGAGAAAGGGTACATACATAGTGTGTGTCAAAAATGCGGTTTTGACTTAACAACGGTTTCGCACACTTTTTCAGCATGCTCTTTATAAACGTGAGAAATAGGTCAAACTGGTGAAAACAGATTATTTTTCCTGTTGTAAATCGTAATTGTATTATTATATTGCAAAACTTTAAATTCGAAAACTTGTTTTCTGACACTATGTACCTTTTCTCAGCGACCGCGTCATATATGAGTAATGCTCATATGGAATTTCAATTATCAGGTGTAAATGAATTAAAATTTTTTTAAAAAGAAATTTACTGAATTTTACCCTTGTTTTCACCCTCGGAAAATTTGAATTTTTTTATAGATTTTCATATGGCATAAAAACTTTATGCCGTTATACCATATGCGAATTTTCAACTTCATATAGACCTAGTAGGTTCGGCATAATTTTTGTACCACTTCCTTTTACAAACACACATATACATATTATATATATATAACTCGAGTCATTTTGACCTCGCAAGGGGCTGTGCCCCTTGACCCCTCTTGCTTTCATTTCTGTCTTTTTCTCTTCTATACTTTGTATAAAATGATCAAAATTTACAACGTAATTCTTACCGGCATCAACACACACAAAAAATAACATAACCACAAAAATCCTATTCTAACATTTAACTTCCGTTATATAAAATTAAGACATTTTTTCGTTACATTTTTCGTTACATATTTCATTACATAAAATTGTGACATTTTTTAAATAACAATAACAAAAATCCTACAAAATATAACAAACGTTACATAAAATTGGGACATTTTTTCAAATGGGGGGGTAGCCTAAGAATTACGTTGTAATTAATATATATATATATATATATATATATACTTAAGGGGAGGTTCTCATCTAGCGACCCGAAAGTGACGATTTTCTCGAATTTTTTTTTCACGGAAGGAAGTAAGTAAAGAACTCAATTTTTTTTCGATACTTACTTAATAGGTCTTAAAGTATGGATAAAAATGTTTTTTAGTAAAAAAGTAATATAATAGTACTTGTTTATTTATGCTGTGAAACACGGCCACCTCAAAAAAAAGTATCCAAGTGGGCGGGGCACTATAACACTTGTAAATATTATCTAAAATCAGAAATCCAAAAAAATGTTTGTGAAATATATTACATTTGTTGGAGGTTAAACCTATGAAACCAACAAAAAGTCAAAAATTGGAAAAATGACGGACATGCAAATTCTGGTTTCGTGTTTTTGCGGTTTTTTCCGCTCTTGAAAGTGCTGTAAAAAAAAAAAAATAATAATAATAAATATAATCATTTTTTTGGTTTATCCTCCAATAAATTTAATCTACTTTGAAATAATAAAAAAAAAAAAAAAAAAATAGCGATGTGTTCAGTAGTTTTTGAGATATCGTGCCGCTGCCCAGTTTGAAAAACATGGTTTCAAAAAAAACGCGTTTAAAGTTTCGGTACAACGACCTTTTTTGATAAAGGTGGTTCCACTTTTTCGCTATAACTTTTTAAAAAAAAATAATTTCGTACAAACCGTTTTGGTAATATATTCTACCGATAATTAGCTATCAAAAAATGCAAAAAAAAAAAAAGTCAATTTTTTGGTCGGCTCTGATGAGAATTACCCCTTTATGGTCACAGTAACTCCAATAAAGCAAGAAGGGAAATAAGCGCCAATGAGAGACCCATTTATGATTACATTAAAGAAACCGTTGAAAGTAATTAAATTCAGTTTATGAGGTAATCGTCATTCCGACTTTTTGAATATTACGCTACCGTTGAATTTTCAAACCGACGACGATAACGGTGCAGTTCTAGAAAAACTTAAAAAAAAAAAAAAATTACAAACGCAGCTTTTTTGTTTGTTTTTTTTATAAATTATTGTAAATGAAAAATAATTTCAAAAGGATAATTATTATTAAAAAAAAACGACAAAAAAAACCGAATTTATTAAACCGATTGAATAAAGAGTACCTCAGAAAGGAGAAGTCGATTGAAGAGGCGTGTAATTTTCCTACCACTTTAATAGCGGATTTTACAGCATACCCGACGCTTTATAAACGGTAATAAAACCGACATAATCGATAGCTGTATATTAAGCAATTTAGCATTTTGCGGGCAAAATCTGCGCTAATATAATTTTTACGGTTAATAAAATTGCATAAGTCGCCGCCGCTGATATCTTGAGATTATCATTGCACAAAGTGGCAAACAAATTGAAAAAAATCAAAAACCTCCACCAAACAAAAAACAAACAAACGAGCTTGGTTCTTTAATCGGCACGTTCTGGATTTCGAATATCTACTTAACGTCATTATTTGCATCAATGATTGTTATTTCGGCAATATGTTCACTTTTCCAAGTGCCATTTAGAATAATGTAATATCGGAGAACTGTAACGGCAGCTTAATCTTTTTTAGCAGCAGATTAAATGAATATTTCAATTTATCGCGTGTACTTTTTTAAAATTCGAATTAACTTTTTATTTGTTTTTTAAATAGAACGAATCATTTCGAGAATGTCGCGGAAGAAGTGAAAAATGAGAGAAAATATCGGATGTTGTTATTAAAAAGAAGCACTGAAAAAGTCGTAGAATTACGTGTGGCGGTACGCTTAATAAAGTGAAACATAAAGCAAATTCCATTGAATAAGGAAGTCCATTTCTAATCACACAAATGTGTTCAATGGATCTGAGGCGATATTTAGTCGACTTAGTTAAGATTCACTTTACTTTCCCATCCATAGGTTAACTTTTCCAGCACCTGCTCCAGTTATTATTGAGCTATACTTGATGTGTTTATTTCTGTTCATCTACTAACGCCGTAAATAGCGATTCTCAGATTTCAAATATTACTAAAAATAATTTAAAAGCTATCGCACGCTATTGGAATTAATTCTTTAAAGCTGGCCGAGTAGTCTCCTGCAAGTGCAAAAACTGTATTTGCAGTGCAATCATAGTTACGTTTCCTTTCCTGTAATTCTCTATTTACACGAAACGCGCCGCTTTTAATAAAAACAAAAAATCGTAATAATAAAGAAATTCACGAGCCGGACAATTTATAATATCGTTATTATCTGGCGTATTAGCAGGCTGCAAGTAATAAACGAAAAATTAAGAAAAAAAGGTAAATTATAAAAAATGTCCCAAAAAATGTGGTGAGTTGTTCAAAAGTATGCGAAATAGAATAAGACGATTTCTTCGAAGCGTATCCGAAATATTATATGACGCCTTGTTTGAAAATTCTGCTCGATGTATGTACGGTCAATTTACTAAAATGGCTGAAGCTTTACGATAGAGAAAGTCTATATATCCGTGTAGGGTATAAATTTTATATCTATCAAATGTAGCGTGTGTCCAACGAAGCTGTCGAATGAATCGGAAACTTTTCTCAATTATCTTTCCGCTATTTACCTTTAAGTTTAAATTTGATTTCTCTTTAAACAAACTTTCTTCCCGCCGGAGAAACGTTCTTTGTTTATACTTTTAAACGTCACAACTACGCAAGACGTGTCTCAGGAGAACTTTCCCAGAAACCTTTTTAAACGTCACGTACATAATTAAACTCTGTATAGCATTTTCGAATACGTAACCAGAGTACTCTTACTTTTTCCAGAGATAGCAACGACTTATTTACCAAGCTACTTTGTTCTAAAAGCCTGGTGATCAACAAAGGGAATAACATATTGCAGTCAAATGGGAGCTTTTTTTTTTTTTCTTTCGCCCCCCGGAATCTAATCCATGTGGCCACTTTCAACACAAACAGATTCTAACCTGAACCTAATCTTCTTATTTTAAACATACGAGATTGAAAAAAATAAATAAAAAAAAAATTAAAATACAGTAATTAAATTAAATAAAAAAATAACTCTAAACAACTGTCATCTGAACCACACAAGTTACAATCGACTATGAACCTGAATAATAAGACAACCAAAGCCTGGTCCTCACAACAAAGAACAAATACTAAATATTATAATGAGGAAATTCGAACAAGGGGAAATCAAATGCCCGATATGTTATGTAATCTTCGGAAAAATCAAAAATAATAATGATAATAATGATAATAATGATAATAATGATGATAATAATAATGATAATAATGATAATAATGATAATAATGATAATAATGATAATAATGAAAAATATAAGGTGGTTAGCGGTGCTTTACTATTCAAACGATCTTTTTAGCGGGGATTTTTACAAAAAATTTACAAATATAAGTTTCGTTTTCGATCAAAGTATCGGGTCGTCCGTTGAAATTCCGGTTTCGACCGAAAAATTAAAAATATAAAATTTCTTTGTTTCCAGCTGCATGCGCAATTTTTTGTGAATTAACGAAAATGAAATAAAACAGCATATAAATCAGTTTACTACTCGCTTTATATATTTACGCGAAAAACGTAAACACGAACGTACGGTAATGGGTACTTCGATATTCGCAGATCAAACGGTGACTGGATGAAAAAGAAAAAAGGAAGACAAAAGCGAGAATGCAGAAGAAGAAAAAGCGAGCATTGGTGAAAAAAACGAAAAAGAAAAAATCGCGAAATATACGAAGAACGAAAATAAGTCAGCATAAAACAACTGATAAAACTGAGCGAACAACGTGAAACGAAAACACAATAACCTTCATGAAAAAGGGAAAAACGTAACGGTAGACGTTCAAAATTTTTCGATGGAACTTATTCGCTAAAATAATAAATAATTAAGTATCTATATAATAAAGCGCCAAAGAAATAAATAGACGAAAAATCGAAAAAAAGTAGATGAAAAATCAAAAAAAAATCCTGAGCCCATTCTATGGCACTTAGAAAGCTTTTTTTTTTTTTAATCGACAGCTCCGGGTCAGTGGCTTTTAGGAAAATTATAAATTGTCCACAATTTTCATACCTTAGAGCTTAAAACGAGCAATGTATCAAATTTTTCTACCAAAATAGACGAAAATAAGAGACAAAAGACCAAAAATAAAAAAAAAATCCTAAGCCCGTTCTATGGCACTTAGAAAGCTAATTTTTTTTTTTAATCGACAGCTTCAAGTCAGCTTTTAGGAAAAATAAAAAAGGCTAAAAATTTGAATACCTTAGGGCTCAGAACGAGCAATGTGAATCAAAAAATAGACAAAAAGTTTTTAAAAAAAAGTCCTGAGCCCGTTCTATGGCACTTGGAAAGCTATTTTTTTTTTGTAAGTCGACAGCTCTACACCAGCAGCATTTAGGAAAAATATAAAACGCTCAAAATTTTCATACCTTAGGGCACAAAACGAGCAATGAATCAAAGCAATAAATCAAATTTTTTTGCCGTTTTTTAAATTTTTTAATCGTTTATCAAAAACTAATTACTCTACTGAACTACTCTAGGTCTCATTTTAAAGAGAATTTAATTTAGAGTATTTCCCTCGCTGACACCAGAGTGAATGCACGGGTAGCGTGATAATACCTTTCACGAGCATCCGCACCAGCATCTTCGCTAACTGCGATGCTCGATTAGACAATACGACAGCTAGAGCTACTTCACAAATAACTCCACCAAGATTTATCTCACGTTCCATATTGCTTACCTTTTAATAAACTCTAAGCATATGATGATCACTTAAATATTGCTCGCTTTCCTGCTAGAAATCGTTCGTTTCGTAGAAATTTTCTCAACAATGAGACTCGATTTGTTTTTAAACCCCTAAAGTAAAGTAAAGTGAATCCCATACCCTTAGCAGGACGTCGAAGATTGTGAAATTAAGCTTTTCATAATGGTACTTAAAAATCTTATGGATCTGATTAGAATACTGGGACCAGTTCCTTTCTCTCGGCCGCCTTTACTTTCCCCCAGATAATTCTCTGGTAGCCAATTTAATTTTAGATTAGGTATATACCCGGGAGCGATTCGGATCTGGAACGAGGCAAGTCTCGAAATCCCGTGATACTTCTGATTTAGTAGCCAAGCGCCTTAACCACCCCTAAAAACTCTTAATTCGTGAATTTCACAAAAATCGTCAATGCCGTTTCCGAAAACCCAGTTACGCAATTTTTGCTCATATTATATATTCGTTTAAATTTTAAAAAAAAAATAAATTGTTTTGCTGCAAATAAAATTGGAAGTTTTAATAATTTTTATTAATGAAAATGCTGTACTTTAAAGGATATGTTTTGAAGAAAAAAATATATATAATAAAAATATTTAAATCCGCCGTTGAAAATGGTACGAGAAAAATAAACAAAGCGAAATTTTTATTATTCTCAAAATTTTTTGCATTTGTGATGTCTTTAAAGTATGAGTGATGAGAGAGATTTCGGCTACAAAAATACTTCAGCACTCTACATTGGAACTAGAAAATTAATTTTTTAATTAATCCGAAAATAATACGTGAAGACTTTTGGCATAAAAATTACAACGAAAATATTAAAACCTAAATTAATAGTATTATAATTCAAGCAAAATTAGTTACGAATAAGTTAATTTCCGCCGAAAACCAGCACTTCGGTTGAAATTATAAAAATACATGGATTTCTTCAAATTTTCACCTTGTACAGATTTTATTGCTAAATGCAAACCGATCTTATTTTTCGCTAGTTTTCCTCTTTGATTCTTTCGTTTTTTCCCCAAAATTCTAAAAACAACGATTTCTGTTAGATCCCCCTTGCAGTCACCTCGTTAGATTCCCATTCCTTTTAGTTACCTTATATAGTTGTGAAATTTAAATAAGTTCGAACGATTGTAACAGACTGCAACAGATTAGACTAATGATACAATTTCACAATAATAAAAACAACAAGTTTATAAAAATAATTGAAACAGACCCTTCAAAAATTAAAACTGATTCATTTAGCTTGTTAATAATTTTATTATTTGCTCCATAAAAATAAGGTCATGGCCAACAACTTCCGCTTATGTGATTTTTCGCACTTCTGTTAGAAGTCTATATTTTCTGCCTTGTAATTTAACTATTTATAATAATTATGGTGATATACAATTTCCGGCATTGAAAAAATTACACTAACTCGTTAGAGAATGAGGAAAATAATGTAAATTTACATCATTCAAGCTCCAGTGACTATACGAAAAATATTCGTAAATTTACTACTTTAAAATTTACACTCATCCGTATTTTATACATACATACATATATATATGTATGTATGTGTGTCTGTATATATATATATATATATATATATATATATATATATATATATATATATATATATATAGGTATATACAAAAAAGGAAAATAGGATGTTATGCTTTAATAATTTAAAAAAATTGCTATAGCTCTTTGCAATGTATTGAAATAAACGATCCGTGATATTACGAAACACGAATAACAACATCAAATTTTGTTCAACAACGGTCGGTATTTTTAAATTAGATGCAAATTTATAGAAACGAGTCACAAGTAACAACACCGCGTGAAATCTAAGATATTCGACCGTAATTTTACTCTTCGACAGGTTAATTAACATAATAAATTCAAACAGTGGGAGAATTCAATTATACGAAAACAGGGTGGAATTCTATAATTTTCAGTTGTAACTAAAACTAGAATATAGCATTAGTTATATTAAAGTTCGTTTAATGAAAATTTCTCTGTTGTTTACAGAACGAAATATTTCTCGAAAACGGGAGAATATTCCTCGGAACAATTCTTTTCTTTTCGTTTCAAGTTGCAGTGAGAAAACAAACTTTCAGTAACGAACGATAACGATTGAGAATTTGATAACATTCGGCACGATCACCCCAAGGAGTTCAAAATGTCACGATGTTCATCAGTGAGGAGATAAGTTTACGAATCCGGATTTCTTAGAATCTGTGAGGTTTTAGTTTTAAGTTACTTCATGGTTTTCCCTTTTTTTACTTCTTTATGCTGACAAAATTTTAACATACCCAAGGGAAACACTACTTATTCACATAAAATATATAAACAGCACCGAAATCGCCGATGGACGACCTCTGACAGATAGCCAAAGCGTAGAAGATTGAGACCGTTGCATTTTTTCGGCTCTCCGATTTATTGTAAACGTCAAGAAAATAGATACTGCAGAAAGGTCAGTCAATTACAGCACGTCGCAGTGGTTGCCACTGGGCACACACTGCATGTTCCAAATTTTATACAAAGCCTGCAGCCGCCTTACGAAAAGGCTCAATTATTTTCAACCGTGACGATTGCAGCGTATTTTATCTTTTTTACAAGTGACTGCGGTTTATTTTGGCGAGGCTTTATGCAATTGCCTGCTCAGCAGCGCTTACCACGAACAAATGTTTGCCTTGAACCCTGTTTAGCATCTCTCTTCGTCTACATCGAAAACGCTTACGGCCGACTGCACGGGTGAAAATTTTCTTCGCATATTTATTTTATAAATAACAATACGTTTTTCACTACTATTCATACTATTAATAATTTCGATCATTTTAATTTATATATTAAGAATGTACACAAATTAATTACCGTATAAGCATTAATAAAAATTACATACGTTATTGATTATACTCATCATACAAAATTTTACATAAAATATTAATGAAGTACCTAAAAATATAGAGCATATTTTTTATTTACTTTTTTCTTAATGTAAAAACACCCTAAAAAATCATCAATATTTATTTTACATTTTTGATTTTTTTCAGATTTTTGTATATTTATGTTATAATAACTATTTCAGTTTCTTGCACTACAGAAGTGTATGTAATATCCGTATGTTTAGATTATTCCGCAAAATACATCCAACAAAAAATATTCATTTTAACAGACTCCCTTGCAGCACTGTCAAAGTTAACCCATATCATATCGTCGATAAACGAATAACAAATATGGAATAATGTTTAATACGCATGTGCACCAAGTGGAGATAGCCAGATTTTATTGAAATATATTCCTTCTCACTGTGCTATGTTGGGGAACGAGACGACCGATAAAAGGGATCGAAAATCAAAGGTTAGAATAGTTAAAACTGAACTGAAGAGATTTTGCGATCATGGATAGAAGTAACATGTGCAGAGAGTGGAACAGTGAATTTCTAACGCTCAGCAACTCTCTAAAAGCAGACAATATTTTTAGATAGTGAAGTAAATTTCTGAGGCAGCGTGGTTTAAAGGAATACTTTTCCATAGGGATTATATATAAGTACAATGGTAAGCCTGCGAACCAATACTGCAATATCTGCCCAAAATACGGTAACAGACATCGCGTGTCCTAAGTACGGATTAGAAGGATTAATAGATCATATGGTCTGGCAGTGCGATTACAACAGAGATAGTAGATTTAATTTCGACGAAGAGGTATTGAAGGAATGGAATATTCTGCGAGCAACGGCAAATCAAATTTTTTCCAGCTCCCGTTCTTATTTGAGCGAACTATTAATTACAACGTAATTCTTAGGCTACCCCCCATTCGAAAAAATGTTCCAATTTTATGTAACACGAAAAATGTCCCAAAAGAATATCCCAATTTTATGTAACGTTTGTTATATTTTATAGAATTTTTGTAATTGTTATTTTTCAAATGTCACAATATTATGTAACGAAATATGTAACGAAAATGTAACGAAATATGTAACGAAAAAATGTTTTAATTTTATATAATGAAAGTTAAATGTTAGGATAGGATTTTTGTGATTGTGTTATTTTTTTTTTGTTGATGCCCAGTAAGAATTACGTTGTAAATTTTGTTTTATACAAAGTATAGAAGAGAAAAAGACAGAAATGAATGCAAGAGGGGTCAAGGGGCACAGCTCCTTGCGAGCCAAAATGGCCGAATTTTATATATATATCAAGGAAAGCCAAATATAGATTAATAATCTGAAGAGTTAAACTGGCTACAAGGTAAAGGCCGGCCAAAAACAAAAAGATCACATACCTTTTTTCTTTCTGTTATCACTCCTCCTTTTGCTGCTGTTCTATTTTCAACACTTCAAATTCAGTTTCTTTTGTCAACTTTTCGTTTAATTTATAGTTCTGTTAGATTTAAATTTCTCATTAATTTCCCATTAAATATTTATCTTCACTTCCTTTACTCCTTGAACCCTCTTGGCCTTTACCGTTCGACCAAATTGTTGCATTTCTTTTACTTCTTTTCCGATCAACTTTCGTTTTCATTAACATACCGTCCATCTGGCCCCTACACTCCGTCTCCTCACTATTCTTCGAATTCCATGTTTCTTCTGCGAACTTGCACGCAAAAGTATAACCGATGGCTTTTTCTTATTTTCCTTCCTCATGTGCACTTTGTTCTTATTCTTATCAGAAAAGTAGTCTAGTCCACATCTCTCACTATTAAATTCCGCTCTACAAGGCTGTTTATCAAAAGACTGCAAAAAAGTAAGGTTAATTCGAGCCCGACCTCTTCTTTCAGTATTCGTGAAAGAAATTCTAATACTTTTTGCACTACTTTCGCAGCCTCACATACGCAAACAATAAACAAAGAAATTTCTATTTCAAAAAATTTCAGATCACTGTGAAAGTGCAAACAAATAAATACGCAGAGCTTAAAAGACGCACATTTGTTGAAATGTAAGAAAGAACAGAAAGAACATGTCGAATGCGAAGGGGAGTACGGTTAAAGTTTATTTTTATTAACGATATTTCCTTGTTATCCGGAAAAGTGATCGATTGAATAGTTGGCTACAGTTAAACTTTTCTGAAACACATGTAAGCTGTTTCATGGAGGGGGGGGGGGGGGGCTTCGAAAACCCAATAAATTTGGGAGCGATATATAATTCTTGCACGTATTCGGACCATATGTTGCCAATCTACCAGCGAGCAAAAGAAACAGACCGGTAATTGGAACATTTCTTTTTTTGCTTGCCGCGTCCTAGCAAATTTTTCCGTTAATACATTTCTTCCGCTGCGATGGGTTATATGCTACTGCAATACCAAATCAGTTTCAGTCACGTTGCCGTTCGTCTCTGTTCCGAAACTGAAATGGAACGAAAAAATTAAAGCCAGCTGTAATGTCTGAAAAGATGAAAAAGCGGGCAGGCACATCCCCCCTGCTTCCATTTTGTTTTTGTTTTATCACTGGAAGTATTTCATATGATTCTGAGTTACATAAAAATATCATGGTGCGCTGTTAAATTAGATAATAATACCGATCAAAGAGCAGATTAAAAACTTTAAAAGACGTAATCAAATAATTTCCTTTTGTTCTGGTCATAACAAATGAACAATAAATAAAATATTATTAACGGTTTAAATTCCAGCCTTTGAAAAGTCTATAAGAGTTAGAATAATCGAACCTCTTCACTGTTGGTACATATATTCTGATACGAGTAAAGGCGAACTGTTAAATTCACCTCCGTACGCAAATATATCACTTAAACATATGCCTCCTAAATCCATTCGGTTCTACATTACATTCTATATCGTGGAAAGCAAAGACACTACTTCGATCGAGATACAATACGTTTTAAAGTTATATAGGCGAAAAGAATCTACCAGTTTTGACGTCATTTTTAACTAGAACAACTATTTTGATAAATGCTACGTTTTTCCTGCACTCCGCAACAATGGAAAACATTTAAAATTATTACGTTTCCTAAGTCTCAGAGAAATTCTTCATGCGTCGATAACCAGCACTCTAAGCGATTTAAGCGTAACGCTGTAGAAACAATGTGCACCATCCTATTGCTTGAATATCATTCGGAGCAGTCTGATTCATGTCTAAACATTTTACAGTGTACCGGATTTCCAGAATTGGACAACAACTATTATGACTTCTGGAACATTGTTCCATTTCTCACCACTAAAGGATGTTAGAGCGATAGTGTTGCATTCGAAAACTGTATGTCAATATCGAAAATTAACGAAAAATCAGTATGTCAAGAGTTCAACCTAAATGCGCTATTCTGACACTAAAAACTAACCTCACTCCTCCTCATCATCCTAATCACTGTATAAGTCCAATGATTTGAACAGCAGCCTCAAAAGTAATCCCTTCCCCCTCATGTATACGAGTCTGGAAAATTCAACTCTACAATTAATTTCGCTGTAACCATTCACCCTTCTCGCTCATCGACATTCCCATTTTTAACTTAATTTTATAATTAAAACTAAACCAGTGTGGTAGTGTGTGTGTGTGGGGGGGGAGTATCTTCAATAAATTTCGCTAGTGCAAAACCACTTCCAATACCATACACACCTGCAAACAGATACGAGCGTACTTTATGCATACTGGCGCAAACGCAAGCCCAATATAAATATCAACTTCAAAATTTTATAACAGTGCCGACAAGTAACCTGCACCACATCTCTTTCCCTTGCATGGCATGAATTCGAAAATCGAACCACTTAATTTATATCCCTGTAACTATTTATCCTTCTCACCTATTACTATCGTTATCATTAACCTAATAATATTGCAATTAAAATTAACCCCTTCCCCGCTTTTCACGTTAAAATACGAGCACTCCTTTTTATTATTCATTCATTGTTTTCTTGAATCCAAAGCCATCAGACTTGCGTACACCAAAAAACATTCCAACGCATCCAGATAGCGTTTCTTTAATCCTTAAACAAAATATTATTAATATTTTACTCATTTTTATTTCTTCTCTTTCTCTCTCTTTTGCTATCATGCATGCGAAACTAGCCTGGCGTTCACATCGTCCAAGTCTAACAGCACTCTAATCCCCATAAAAACGTATACCATCCATATCCGTCAACAATATTAAGCTCTAAAACGTTACATCGCTCATTACCGTGTACGCTGATTGCGGACTTGAGCAGACGGACACTAAAATACCATCACAAATTGCCGCATCACACACACGCGTATACATTCCAAAAAAAACTTTAATCTTGTTCCCCGTGAGCTGCTAACCATTACAAGCTGGCATATACTTTGCTTGCATTTTTATTGACCTGATTTTAAGAATATAGGATCCCACTCCCCGTAACCCAACTACATTGTAATAATATTCAGATGCAGAAACCATCATCTTTTATCGAGGTTACTTTTAAGAGAGCGGCTCTATTTTTTTCAAAATAACAAAAATTGTCAATTCCCAGAAACCACAGAGTATTCTTTTTAATTGAAATTAACATTACCTTTATAAAATCTACGCTAGCGAAACATATTATATTAAATAAACATCATATACGAAACGACATAAGTATAGATATGACAATGTTGAAAATTATAAAAAATATTAATCAATTAGACTTTGTGGAACAACAATTTTATATCAATAAATTTATTAATAACAATATTTTGAACACGCAATTTTCAGACAACAACCCTTTATTAGATATTATTAATTAGTTTTTTTATAAATTATTATATGTTTTTTAAATGTTTTTAAAGTTTATTTGATCATTTTATTTAGATTATATACACGGTTAGTACAAAAAGTTCCCGGACTACCGCTATAAAATCCGTACCAGTGACGCATGTCCGTTCACAACATTCTTAGCAATGTTTTCGGTAAAAAGAAGCTGTGTGCCGGGTTCGTACCGCATTTCCCCTTACGGCTGAACAAAAAGAACAGCGCCTGGAAGCGAGTGAGACTCTCATTGAAGCCGCCAATATGGACCCAAATTTTTTAAAGACGATCATTAACGGCGATGAGTCTTGCTGCTTCGAGTACGATCCCAGCACAAAACGAATTACCACACAAAAAACAAAATTTAATCGCAGCTCTTTGTTCCATTATCGCAAACGTGACACAGTACACAAAGGTTCACTCACAACTGACGGTCTCTTGAGTAAACTAATACAGGTAGCGACCTGAAACTTTCGTTGTCTCTTCTCAAAACATTGAAGTATGAGTATCGTGAATTTCAAGCAAATCGCGCCACTAGTACGGATTTTATAGTGGTAGTCCGGGGACTTGTTGTACCAACCGTATATATATATATATATATATATATATATATATATATATATATCGATTTTATTGCTATACTATAGTAGTGGACAATTTGTTTACGTTTTGTTTCTTTACTTTATGTTACCAATTTATAAAGCCGTGATTATAGATCTCTATTATCCGAAACTAGTCGGCAATATTTAATTAATTTTGAATTATGATTATTTTGTGTGTAAGTGTGTGTTTATTTTGAAAATTCTTTGTGTTTAAAACTCTTGTTCTCTTTGTTCAGTATATTACCAAGTATACGCCTATCTGTCTCTTTTGTTCTTGTCGATTATTCTATTAAGTATCGTTTAAACTACACAGCTGCAAATCTTAATCAGGAGTAACGTGATAATATTTTAATTATTATCATTTTTCCTTATCACGTAAACATCTACCTTTCGCGACATCGTCACTTAACTGTTAGTCTTTTTTTTTTTTTGGGCGCATCAACTATGGACCATTGCCCAGACACAATGGGAAGAAGAAACAACTAACTAGAACCTAATTCGATTGGAGACAGCTGAAATAAAGGAACCAAGGACAAGAACAACAGACTGGGAAGGAAGGGACAAGATGTAAGACGCACAGTAAGGAGTGGGAAGCCCCAGCTTTATAAGGTGAAGATAGAAAAGAGAGCGCTCCGCAGAAAGAGCAGAGCACTCGAAGAAAATGTGATCAGCATCACAGACAACTGCTTCATCTGGATGCAACGGACAATGAGGAGAGGGAAGCAAAGAGAAACGATAGCGTGAAGAGGGCAGCAGTGTGTGATTAAAGCGCAGGCGGACAATAGAGGAAATTATAAACCGTGGAAGAGAGGGAAACTCCGAGAACCATGGATGAGAAGGAAGTGTAGGTTGGATTGAAAGGTAGAAGGAACGATTGTTGGTAAAAGAAGAAGGGTGCACATCCGACCAAAATCTGAAGTGAAGCTTCTTAATTAGGGGTAATAGATTATCAGCCGGGATTTTTTTAAAATAGAAGCGAGAACGAACAGCAACCTGAGCCAAAGCATCCGCTATTTCATTACCCTCGATGCCTCTGTGACCAGGAACCCACAGTAAGTCAATGTGTACAGAGTGATGGAAAACGCATTACTTTCATTTTTCTTAATACTTTGATTAAAGTATAAGGTCTCCGATCTTTTTGCTATAGATCAGTTTCCCAACCTTTTTTTCGTCGAGCCTCTTCGAATTAAAAAAACATTTTTATACCCCCCTTAAATTTTTCATTAAAAAAAAAAAAGGCACATTGTTTTAATGACACTTACTTATTTTAATTCTAAGTTGTAAAAAATAAACTTTAACCAAATTTAAAACGTTTTTTATCGAAATAATTTATTATAATTTAAATGCTAATGTGAGATACTTGAGCTTGCATTCTCTGCACCAGTTGGTTGATTCTAGGTTCAGTTTTTGCCAGAGTTATAGTCAGGTCGCTATCAACGGCAAAACGATTTCGTTGCTTAGTTTTAATTAAAACCAGAGCTGAAAACCTTGTCTCACATAAGTAAGTCGAAGAAAAAGGAACAAGTATTCTCAAAGCAAGAAAGGCAACTTTGGAATTAACAAGGGGAATCGTTTGATCCACAATTTCTCCAATGTCAAGAGATGAAAGTCATCTTTCGTTGTCGAATCGGACTCCATTTCTAGAAATTCTTTCTGAACTTCTTTTAGTAATTGTAAGACATCGACAACAAATGGGTTTCTGGTCATGTGCCATATTGGTGACTGTGAATTAATGTCTCAATAGTACCGGTGAAATTCGTCTTGCAGTGCTTGCAAATGAGTTTGTATTTTAACTTTCAAATCTTCGTCCAATTTTTTATTTTTAATTGCTTCGAATAGTCGAGAAAAAGATATTATTACATTTTCAGCAGATAAAACGCACTCTTCGTTTAAGTGGGGAGGACAATATGGAGAGGCAACCAACGAAAAACGAACCTTCTGTGCCAAAACAATCTTGCTCTCCGTTCTTGAATAAGTTTACCGGAAAAAAAAAAAAAATAGTTTTCGTTATTTTCTTTGTTCAAATATTTTTATCATTGTTCCACTTATCACCAAGCGCTTAATGAAATTTCACATGGAAATCGGTTTATTGGGGGGGGGGGAGAAAACAAAAGAAAACACATAATAACTCATGATTTTTATTTTTGCACATTCGGTTATAAAGCAGACTAGGCCACGTAGTTCCGACGCAGAAACCCTCGAGGTATGTATTTATGCATAGATGGAAAACGAACTTCTGAAACAAGGATCAAAGAAAAAGCACCGATAAAAAAACTGCCTTAACGAGTGGCACTTCGTAAGTAAAAAGATACGCTCTTGTGTGAGTATTTCGTTTCATCCGAGTCAAAAAACCAGAAGGAAAAAAAAAAGTGGTATGTGCGACGACATCCGAATGGAAATCGGCCTGCTGCTCGTCAGAATTAATACGGAAGCCGAACTGAATTAAATAAAACTGCTGTTTACACAGCGACCCATTCCTTCATATTTCTCGCGAATACCGCCGTTGTTTGAACAGAGATGATGTAAACTTCCAAGCTATCGACTTGTAAATTAGCACGCCATTCACTTGAATTTTACAATAAATTAACTCATTTCCATTTTAAAGGTCCCACGATAACTACGCCGCCGTAGTTTGATTTTTTTCTTCTGTTTTTTCGCAATACATTTTGTGATTTTATCAGACTTTTTCAGCGTGTATTTAATTCAAACATGTTTGCGCGTGTATATGTGTGCGTGTGTTGAAAATCTATGTTTACATCGAACGCTCGATCAAACTAAAAAATCGTTGCCAGCTGAAATTAGCAAAAAGACGAATACGAAATAGCGTTGAAACTCGGGGAATAATTCGAGTTGCTTTTAAGAAGAATTTCTCGTAAAGCGTCAACAGGGAAATGTAGCTGCTGCTATTGCGATTCCGCATTTCAATTCGTGTTAGCGATAATTTTACACCGTTTATGAAACTTAATAAAAAAACGAAATATGTTTTTAATTGTGGATAGGTAAAAAAAAAAAGAAAAGGGAAAATCCATATTTTTTTCGAAATTAATTCGACTTTTTCACGCCGTAATTAATTTCTACAATCTGCAATAGAAGCAGAAGTGATGTGAAGACAATGCGACGATACGCAAAGTAAATTACAAAACAGAGGAACGTGTCCATACTGACACGCAATCTACGTCTGTTTGGCAGATATTGAATTTTTCGTTAGGTTTATCGCGTAATATTTTACAACAACGTGATTTGATAACACCTCCGTTATTGGTGCAATTCGACGATCTCGTCTGAGTGCATCATTAGACACGAACTAGGGAATGTCCGCATTTTTCGTATCTCCTATGTTTCGATGAACTGTAATCTTCCCACGTTAATATAGAACCCCAAAAACCCAATTATATACCGGTTCTATCATCAGGTCATTTTCTTAGTGCCAACTTGGAACGATTGTCAATGAGTGTCTGAACGGGAAACCAAAACATTGACGAGCTTCTTCTCGAATTGTAATAGATGCGCGTTGAGTTCATGTTGCTCTGGCTTCAGTAACGATGTTTCTATTTAAATATTAAGTATACTGACCGCGCGGTATACCTCTCAGAAGGGTAATGTTTTGTCGCTACATTTTGAGTGCTTTTATTTTAATAATTTCCGTTTTAAGCCATAATTTTCAAACAGCGTGAGATGATTTTGAAATATTCAAACGTAATTTCTTTATAAAAACTGAATTCCGTGTAGTAATCATTTTGGCACTAAAAACCAGCTCGGGTATTAATATAATGATAATATTCAAATTCTTTATTGAAATTCTGAACCGTATGCATCTTTTATTGTCCGACAGGAAGTATGTTACCAGTGCCCGGCTTTTACCATAAAGTATGTTAGGCAATGTTATTCCCTTCTTGTAATATTTAATAATTTAATCGGTTATTATTATTATTGCATAATTTGTTAAATACAATTAAAATTTTTTTTTTTTTCTAGTGATATAGTGAAAATGATTATAAAATTTTAAGTTATTGTCTATTACTACACCTAAATATTTGGTTTGACTAACCATTACTAATATTTAATCCGTATTGCATCCAATTTAATCTTTTATCCTTTAAGTTTTTGTTAAACAATATGTAAGTTGACTTCAATTCGTTATCATTTAAATTAAATTGTTCTAACCATTTCGCGATTTCTGTATAAACCTGGTAAACTTGATTTTCCAACACATTTTCATTCTTATCGGGGCTAGTACTATTGCAATGTCATCTACGCAAGTGAAAATGTTTACATTAGTGGGTAATCTAATGTTATACATTTGAGAGAAAACTATGTTCCACAAGTACGGTGTCCTAAAACAGGCTCTTGCGATACAACGGTTTCTTGTTTGTTTTTTTTTGAATAATTACCGATTTGTAATACAGTGAAGCGATTTTCGAAATATCAATTTACAATGGTCAACATGCCATCATGTAATGCAAGTAACCTATTTAAATTTAAACTGTCGGAAGCCTTTGTTATATCAAGAGTAAGTAAGCATGTAGGGGTAGTTTTTATTTCTGTACATTTTTATCGTTTGTAAAATATTGTGTATAGCCAATTCAGATGATCTACCTGGGGCAATACGCCATACTGGTTATCATGTATTATTCCGTATTTTTCTACAAATTCTTTTAATTCATTAAGAATAAATTTTTCATAAATTATCGACTATTTTAGATGGCATACGAGAGATGTCATACGAGAAAATATCAATCCATTATATGTAATGATTGATGTTCGGTAAATTTGTCAACAGTGTTTATGTTCCACGAAATATTCATGGACACAATGAGCATCCGCAACGTTTATATAGAATCGGTTTGGAAGAGATGGGATATGCCGCTCGGAAAAATCCGCTGTAGCCATAAAACGCATTAAAACTTTGCGAACGTTTTAGTGTGCTTATCAATATAACACCGGTATTTTTGCACACTTTACATTAATTTTGAACAATATTAAGCGTGAAATGCAACTTGGAACCTCCGACAAAGACAATACGTATTATACTCAATTATGCGAGAATATTAGTGATGGTACGAAAAGATTTCGCTTCAACCTTTACGATACGCGTTTATTACTACTATCTTGCATCTCAGATATTTTCTACTTACAGATAAAATATTTCGTACTATCCCTGTGCGATTAAAATAAAATTGAATAAAACACTATTCATAAGAAAACTAAATAAATTTTAATAACACCGACTCTAATTCTAAATATATGAATTCCCGCACGTGCGTACGAGTATACATATTATATTATTAAACATGTTATTAAAAATTAAAGCGAACGAAAAACTAAGTCAAAATGACCGGGTTTAAAGTTAATAATAACAAATTTTAAAAAATAAAAAAAATAAAATTAAAATTGAATTATAACTAAATATTAAATAATGGATTGTAAATAGACATTATTTATATTTAGCTTTATTAGGCTTCTGCGAAAGTCATGGTCATCAGTTATTTCCAAGACAGTCATACCTTCTATACTGGTGAAAATTTGATGTTTATCTAAAATTAAATGTTTCCCAAAAGTTAATTTTTCTCTATCACCTTAACGCGGAACACATATTATGTCTTGCAAAAAAAAGCGTCTTTTTCTTTACCCCAGCAAAACTTTTCAAATATTTTGCAAACTGGTAAATACCGATATTACTATTAATATTTTAATTAAACTATTAATGATAATTTATTGCAAATGCTATTGTTAATTTGATAAGATATTTAATTAGTTGTTTTTAGTTTTTTGTAAACAGATAGAGGTAATATGTGTAAATTTCAACTGTTTGTTTTTGGATTTTATACGGGGATTTAATATCTTACATTTCCATTTTATATTTTCTACCTCGTTGAACTCGAGCGGAAAATTGAATTTTTTCTAATCTCTTAGAATATTATTATTAAATTGTTATAGGCGAAATGATTTCTCATATTATCGAAATCGTAATACAAAAATAATTGGCATCTATATTTAATTTGACGTTATATTATTCGAATTTTCTTATTAATTTTACATAATAAATATAGCACCTTACATGAATTTTCCCTAAAATACGAAATAAAACATGAAATATAAAAATTATATAAAAAAGTTCACTATTGAAGCTGTAATAATACTAAAATTTCACGTTTGCCAATCAGATAGTTTAGAAATTATAGGGAACATTCGGTATGTTTAACACGGCCAAGCTCTCGATAATTTTTTTTTTTTTAATTACCAAAAAGACGTTCGCACTGAACTGAATTGAACACGAATTATAATCTTATCATATATCTTTTTTTTTTTTCTTTTTTTATTCCCTACCTTGGGCGCACCAGCGGCCTTGACCTAACAAATAGGTAGCGTTAAAGAGAGTAGAAATACCCAAAGGCGTAAAGAAGGAAGCGTTCGTTAAGGAGTGCAGAACATTCGAAAAGGATATGATTTGAATCACAAATACAAGGAGGCTCAGAGGCGTGAAGCGAGCAGAAAAGAGAAGGGAACAAAGTGAATCGAAAGCGAGAAGAAGGGAGTAGAGAATGATTGATTCTGAGTCTAATTAAGGAAACAACAGTGGATAAATCACACCGAGAAATATAACGTAACGTTATATGACGAATTGGAAATGTTCTAATGTAAATTCAAAAAAAAAATATGTATATATATATATATATATATATATATATATATTTTTTTTTTTTTTTTAAAATGGGTTCGTCATATGCATATATTAAAGAAACCATAGAATAAATGAAAATTGCATTATAAAACTCTTCGATAGGCGATACTTTATTCTGAGATGCCGATATTTACTTATATTTCCGATCACTTTATATTTTCACCGAAAATTCTCCAAAATTATATTTACCTTTTTTTAAGTATATTGTAATAATTTTTTTATTCCAAAATAATACATGCGGTCTTCATTTTGTACGCTCTGTGTTTTAATGCGTTCATATAAATTCATAATAATGTAAACTTTTCTACGTGAATACTACGCAATTGTTTACTTTTGTTTCATTAGAAAGACAAACAACATCAACTCTAGGGGCTAAGAGTGGATTGACACCCTTTTCTTATCGCTTTCTCACAGTGGAATCGAGTTATTACGGGTTTTATAAAATCGGAGGACCGTTTATGTAAAAAATATCATCTTTAAACATTTTTTCCTTTTTTTTTTTTCTTTTTTATATTTATTTCTCGAAACTACAAGTTTATAACTTTCAAATTTCAGAAAAAAAATTCCTAAATAGAACACCGCGATTTTTCAGAATTATGGCTTTGAACAGGAAAATAACAAGGAAAAAAAACAAAAATATTCTCGGTTAGATTCTAAAATAGAAGGCCGGTAACACTAAAATTGCAAACAAAAAAAAATCCGATTAAGAAACTTTGGAAAGTTTTCGGGCGCAACAGAATCGATAAAAGCTGGTAGCAACTATCAACCGAGAGAAAGGAAATTTAAAAACTCCAGCTATTTGTCAAATTTGACTAAGTGAAGTAGTTCTAAACAAGAACGAACAAAAATTTTTGCAAGATAGAAATTAGGCCTATCATTGTAGTTGCTCAACAGCCAATTTTTAATTTGTAAGAGGCAATTTTTTTTATTCTTTATTTTTATAATATCCGTCGGAATTTTCCCTAACAAGTCAATCAGTACAGCGTCCTTTGTTTTATCAATATAATTATTTATACCTTTAGGCTTAATATATGTAATTTTTGACGAAGCTCTAGTTTTATCTTCACTATATTCCTAGTCTTAAGGTCGGGAGAATTCAGCTTATAATCGTATAAAATAAATAAATAATACCACTCAGTTTAGCCGGTAATTCTTCCATTTCCTTCCACCAATTAAGATTACCCCTTCTTTGACATAAATCCTTTTTTACTATGAGTTTTAAGCGTTTTTTATGAATAGCGTTTATTTTTTTATGTTCAGATTTCTTTGCTCCTCCCCATGCTTGTATAGCGTAAGATATCCTCGACGTTATCAGAGCATTATAGTATTGTCTTAGAATTTTAGAAGGTAACAATGACCTAAAAATCGCCGGTAAAGATTGCCTGATCTTTTTTATTAGTTCCAAAATATGCTGTTCCCAACTTACCGTACTATCAATCGTTACTCCTAAGTAGTTAATTTTTTGTACATTTTGTAACATCATACAATCATCACTACAATAATTAGAGTTATTCGCATGACTACAATTGTGACATTTGATCAGAACTTTTGGAATGAAAGTCCTGTAACGGCTCGATGCTCTTATGTACATCATTTTGGATTTATCCGTATTAATCGAAAAGCCTCGACTATGCGCCCGAATTACAAAAGAGTTTAAATCTTTTTACAGTAAGTCCTCCGCTTTTTGTATATCAGAATTTTCCATCACCAACGCAATATCATCAGCGAAATCAAATACTTTCGCGTATTTTATATTTCTATAGAGTGAATTTGTATATATCAGAAATAATAAAGGTGCCAAAATCCTTGCCCTACGCCCGCTGTTAAATCCCCCTCGGTACTGAGACTATCATTTATTTTTACCCTTAACTTCTGATTTTTTTTTGTTAGTCCGCAAACCACTTGTTTTGATTGTTAGCAATGCCAATGTTCCGCAGTTCACTTATTAATTTATCATGGCTGACAGTATCAAAAGCTTTATTTAGATCGATAAAAATCACTATCGATTGGCTCTAGACCTTCGTATATATTGTTAACGAAAATTTTTAGCAACTCTGCTGTCGACTTCTTTCTCCTGAAGCCAAATTGCAATGGGTATAGAATTTCATTTCTCTCCAGGTAATCTCTTAAATGGCTGTTAATATACAGTGTTCCACTGTCTTAGCAATTACCGAGATGATAGTAGGTCTATAGTTGAAGAAATCAATACAGTTTCCTTTTTCGTATATCGGCCGCACTATGCCTACTTTATGCAAGTCCGACACTTTCCCTCTTTTTACTGATTGATTTATTAAATTAACTAATAAAGGTCCTATCGATCCAATATGCCTTTTAATACTTACAATCCGAATCCCATCGTATCCCGGTGCTTTATTGTCTTTTATTTTATTTACTACTTCTCTAATCTCGTTTTCACTAATTTTCGGAATAAAAAAAGGTCACCTTGTTTAAATATTTAGCTTGTATCTCATTTGTTATTAAATTACATCTGCGACAGCATGTAACAGGATTCGATATTTATTGGGTTAAGAATTTATTTGGAATTTCTTTCGACTTACCAAAATGTTTATTAATGATGTCATCTATTGTACTACAATTACAACCTTTAATAATAGAATTTATTACTCTTCGTGTTTTCTTAGTGTTTGTAGCGTCGTGTAGAATAAGTGACTTATAATATTTACCTTTCGCCTCTCTTTTCACCATCCAGTTGGAACGATAGATATGTTGAGAAGAGCAGAGGAAGCTGGAAAGCAAAAAAAAAAGGGAAAAACTAATAAGTTACCCTCATAAGGGCTAAAGGATGATTGTAATCTATACTTTGGTCCAATTTTCGAGGAATATAAGTCCCCGCGTGTTTAGAAAAGAACAAATTGTTGCTATCCTTAATAGTAACATTATTACTACCGTCGATTTCCTATCAAAAAATATGTATGTACTTCCGATTAAAAATAACTACTTGTTTAGCTTGTCTAATGTGACATTTGAGATTTTACAATCCGACTTTGCTACTACTGAATCGGATTGAATAATTTGAGAACAGTTTGGCCGGTCGTTGAAGTATAATTAGTGACGTCATCAAAAACGAATTTAAACCATTTAATGATCCGTAGTTCTTCAACTTGATTCTGTTGCCTGCTTAGAAAACACTTATCATTTCCTTTATTATCAAACATTACCAAGTATTTATTACTATTTCGTCTTTTCTGTCGTAGTTAGCGTGAAGAGATACAGCAATATCTAATTTTAATTTAGAAAATGGGTACAGTGACTATGCCGTTAGCACAGGGCAAGAGTCTGAGCGTAGATAATCTTTTTTCCTTCATGTACATTTAGCGGAAAGAGACGAGAACGTATTTATTTGAATAGTATTGGACGATAACTATGCACGATACTTTCCACCGGAACACACAGCTGTTAATTGTAGCTAACGAAATGTGGAATTATAAAAAATCATGTAAGTTTTCTGTGTTTTATATCTTGGCCAGCACACTTTTTCCTAAACTTGGGACTGGTCTCCTCACGTGTACAGAATTGTACCTGGATGGTTTAAAAATGTTTTTATTTTTTTTCAAAATAAGTTGAGGATTAAATCATACATAAAAATCGCGTATTACAGATAATTGTTATTTAGGAAATATAAAACAACAGCCGACTTGTTTCGGAGTTACATACTCCATAATCGTGGGAACAATAAAATAGGGTTAACGATAAATAAACGATAATAACATATGTGTCTTACAAAAATTGATCTATTCGATATATCGATATACGTTATAATTAAATGTTAATTTTAAACAGTGGGTTATTATTTATAATTAGATTATTATTAATTAAATCATCTTTAAATTTATTATATAATATATATTTCGGCACTGTTAAGTAAATTATTATTATTAACGTATTTTATTATTTCTAAATCGTCCTGTATGTTTAATTTTAACCCTTTGTTTATTAATAATAATATATTCAGCGACAGACGATTTATTTATATGTCCGTGTTTAATAGCGGCAATATGTTCGTTATAACGTATGCGGAATGTGCGACGCGTTTTTAACAAAGTGATAATACAGAAAATGGATTCGAACATTTATATTTTAAATTTAAAGTAAGTTGAGGATCTCACAGGGCAAATATGCTCGTTGTGTGAACGATACTCTTATTAACGTTTATTCAAACAAAAAAAAAAATTACAAACTATTTTAACTTATTCCATAAATTACAATATCAGTAAACTTAACGTTATATTCAAGTATATAAGTATACAATATATTACGCATGCAAATACACGCATCCGTACACCGGTACATGCAAGCAGCGTAATATTTTAAAATCGAAAAACATGATCTCCTTTGAAAACTTAATGTGATAGAAAGACACGAGAAAGTCAAAATACTTTAAAGTAGGCAGATTTAAAACATAACTTGTTCTTTAATTTTTATACCATTCTTTCAGCCATTTTGCTACTTCCATTTTCCGCACACCGATTTTTTTTTTTCCATTTAATATATAACCAGGGATTGTACTTATTAATTTAATTGAAACTGAATCATCAGTATTATCAATTCATAGATTTACGCCGCGGGGATAGATGTAATATGTATTACTACTTTGGTTTCTTATTTAACGAATTTTTCGGCTGGATGGTAATTTTTGTATTATTGAAATTCAATTCTAGTAATCTATAATAGAAATATTTTACATTTTGGAGGACATTTTACTTCCTCCACCAGGTTGATCTAGAGTGATTTTGCTTCTAGTAGGGGAGAATAAGTTTCAAACACGTCTTCTATATTTTGCTTATTTTATTTATTTCCGTTTTCTTAGTCCCAACCCATATTTGAATTCTATATAAAATTCTAAAGATGTTTTTGGTAGTTTGAAGATGATTTTGATTTTTACACCTATTTTAGATATAATTATTCACAATGCTTTGCCGACCTTACGGAGAATCCCCATTCTAATGAATTTTAGCAACACATAATAAACATTTAAGAGCGTGTTCTAAATTTTCAGTTCATGAAGTATTGATTTTCTCCATTAATCTTTGACTTCCGAATTTTCGGCCATCACTTAAAAGTTTATATTCGGCATTTAAAAATAAATTTTAGCTTGATGTATAATTTCAACACTGCGATCAAATTTTCCATTTCAACGATATCGCGTTATTGGTTCCGTATTTTCTTCTAAAAACTTTCCAAACTTCCATTAGCATAGTTACATTACCGAAAAATACTGATAATTTTATTTTTACTGAAACAGATTCCATAATATGCTTCATCTGTATCTTTTACCAGCATTCAAAAACTAAGGCAGCTCATATTCTGCATATTTTTCTTTTTTCCTTAATATCTCGATATTCTTTACTCGACTGCAAAATTATTAATTATTGTTATTGCGATATTATTATCACTACTGTTGTTAAAATTATTATCGTGAACACTATCGTTTTTATTATCACCGCTATTATTACTGACATTAAATTAATTGGATTTAACATTATTTCTATAAATATTATTTTCTGTACGATCACCTAGCTAAAGTTGCAGTTCTTTCATTTAGCAAATACTGAACAAAGTTTCAAAACACATTCATGGGTGTAAAGACTAAATTCTAGACAATCTGTCAATGTCTTTGTTAACCTCAAGCATGATGAAACTTGTATTATGTTCATCGTACACTTTTGGTTAAATGAAGCAGCTAGTCAAGGGGCATTTTGTTTGTTCGAATGCTTTGCTATATCGATAAGCGGCATCTCGTTAAACACAACAGAGACACAGGTAAAATGTGGTACAATTTTCTATCAATTCCTCGGATTTTTCCTTCGCGATGCACCATCCGTACAACCTACGAGGCTCTGTTTCTGCTCCTTCGATAATAAATTTAGCTCCGAAATAGTGCCTCGAAATTCCGTAAGGGGTTTTGTTTTAAAATTTCGCTTAATATACTAAAAATGATACAAATAAATTTGAATTCTACCAGTCATTTCTCTTCTTTTTCTTTTTTTTAGCATTTCTTTTGTTAACAACTATATTGTAAGTAAACTTTTCCATGGTCAAATCGTTCAGTGCCGGACCAAAAAAACAATTAATTGTAAATTTTACATGACAAGTAGAAGAGAAATGTCGAAAATTTCTTTTCTCCCTTCTTAAATATTTTTTTGAATAAAAATCAATTTTAATAATTAAGGACGCGTTTCATGTCGGGCCGTAATTTGAACGTCAACTATGTTATTTGGTAGAAAATTTTTGTATCAGCCACCTACGGGAAATTTATATTTTCTAATAACAGTCAAAACATCGTAATGGCGTTCGATGGTAGTTCTTTTAATTATAAAAGCATCCCTCGTTGGTTTTTCCGAAATCAAGCATTAATTCCATGAGATCATCACAGTAGAGAGATAGGGAGATTAGATCGTTCAGTCTTGGATCTGGTATCTTTCCTTTTCCACGAGTATTTCAGTTCACACTATATGAAGACTGCGATTGAATAGCGTTGAACTTTTCCGATTATCGGACGTGTGATAATAACCATATTCACAGGTAAATGCCTTAGACGCCTGTTGTTTCACTCTTCCGACAGGTCTTATGCATCGTGTTCTACCTAGCGGAGATGTTATTTCGTTTATAGTACTTAAATTTATCATGAAAAGTAAAGTTTTCAGTGTTCAACACTTTGCAAGCGTATCTGCTTGTCAGTGGCCGAATAGTTTATTCAAAAGAGGGAGAGAAGAAAAAAAATGGAAAACAAAATATCAACTCAAACAGATAGCGTGACAGAACAATTATTTCGGCTTATATGCTAATACACACGGCAATACAATGTGTACATTTACGTAATTAATATCTACTCTCAGCTGTGTGTGGTTAATGAATTAAACCGTGTAGGTAAAAATCGAAAATAGACTGCAGCAACCCAATCGAAAAATATCAAAAATTCTCAATATATAGTAAATTGCATAAAAAAAGAATATACTAAAAAAAATATACATATACTTTTTTCATTTATTCAATCCCACCAGTTCGAATAATGCTACTAGACGGTAAGAAATTTTGTCATGCTCTTAAATCATAAATGAAACGGCAGAGGGTTTACTGGAATCGAAAAATTCTTATTAATACATAATTTAACGCAAATCTAACATTTATTACGTATTGTAATGAAAACATAGATATACTATAACAAACATTTAAATTAAACATAAATTAATATTCCAGAAACTTGTTCAGGAATTTCACATCTTCGGCTGCGAATCAAAAAGAAAATACACGAATTAAATAAGTAGCATTAAATTTTTGTAATCTATAAAATAATTTATCTTCAGCTGAAATGCTTACAGACTTCTCGAACATGTAGTACTAAATTTTTCTTTATTCATATATTTTCTTTTTGATTCTAGCTGAAGATGGAAAATTCCCGAAAACGTTTTTAATTTTTACGTTCAAACTTAAAATTTCATTATTTTATTAATTACTTTTTAATAGACCGGATATATGAGTATCCTACATTTAATTATTATTACAGTTTAAATCTATCGCAGCCTGATACATACTAGAGGCAATATCGGGTTATACTAATCACCTCCCATATAGTTACTACTAGATGTACATTGCAAGCACAAAATATCGGTTAATTGAACCGAAATCATTCCTATCGTCAGTTTACAAACTGAAATCAAGCGGTTCTCGCAAAAACAGAATACACTTCCGTTTTTAGAATAATCGGATGATGATGCAAAACGAAAATTTAGAAAAATCCTCAAACACAAAAAGTTTCGCTTCCTTCGCAAAAGTACTTCGAATTAAAGAATAGCTTCCAAGGCTGGTTCAGTTAATGCAAATGTTGAAGAATAGGAATTAGCGCGTGTATAATCTCTTTTTGAAGCGGTGAAGTCGCGCATAGCACTCCTTTAACCTGCAACCGCGAAAAGATAAAAATCCGGACAAGGAAGTACCGCTCGAAAATTAATTGGAGCATTACGTACATACATGCATGAGCGAGTTGTGCGGGTTCATGCCGACATTAGAATAACTCATTATTGAACGGGTAGTTCCGAGAAGGCCAAAAGAGATGCAGTCAGTTAACCGCCGTAGGGACAATGCGAAACGTAGTGTGGCGTGAGTCAAAAGCAGCACACACAGGAAGATGATGCTGAAATTGTAAAGCAAGGATAATAGAAATGGAAGATAAGGTAAAATTGTAATTCGGTGTAGTTGCGCTGACATGTCAGCTGAACCAGGAGACATTTGGGTCGACAAAGAAAAGTCGTCGCTATTCGAGTTAATTAACCTTTCAACACATCTCTCCTTTTACATAATTCCATTGGCTCGTTCGCCAAGCCGACCTTTCCGTGCAGTAAGTAACTCTAGCCGTCAACGTAATTTAAACGATAATTAAAACAATGCGCATAATAATAGTTGGAAAAAAAATTCTCATTAAAAACAAAAAGAAAACAAAAAAGACAACTTTTTTTGTCATGTGTATGTATATATATATATATGTGTGTGTATTGTACGACTGTCGTCCCTATTCTAGCACCACTTTAATATAAATTAGCAAATATGTCAAGCACCAGTCGAAACGTCTCGAAATACTTTTTATTTTATTTTAAAATTCTGACGGAAATTTTAATAAATTCTTTTACGAAAATTTTAAACAAAAGTGACAATGCTCTTAAAACAAAAATTTTAACTTAAGCGAATAATTTAAACTATCTTACAATTATATTCGTTTACAATATAAATCGTAACTCACAACAAAATTTAATAATCGTATCACTTAAATAAAAGTCACGTCAATTTTTTATTATTACATGTAATGATACTAATGTGTCTTATTCAATGACAATAAATACCATATATAAACTATATAATATAAAATGTTTACGGACTAGTTTACGAAAAAATGATTTAGTAACAGGAAGAACCGTTAAATTTTAAACGTCAAAATTGTGTTTATTTTAAAACGGTCGTGCATAAATGAATATTTCAAAAGGACATCAAAAGAATCACGGCGTATAAAAATTTGTCTTTCCACGAAGCTTTTAAGCACAAGGAAAATTCTTTAACCTCTCAAGATGCAAATCGCGCATCAGTTTCTGTTCCCCTGCAAAATACTCACGATTTTCATTCATTTTTCACCTCCAGCTAAATCTTTGACGTTCACTAATACAAAACCGCCTAAGTTTTCATCTAAGCCTACATTCCTTCTCTTCCTGCCTATCGTATTCGTTCCCGCTTAAATGAGTGAATACTAAGTAAACCTTAACCATCCTTTAGCAACCTTTTTAACTTTTCATCTTCTTCTGAACTTACTTCTTCTATCAATAATCTTTCAGCAGCCATCTTTGGACTTGATATTCTCCTTTAACATTGACTCCTCTTCAAACTTTGCTAACTCTCTTACCGCTTTCCTCTCACTTAACCTTCACCTTAAATAATTTTTGTTCATTTCATCACCTTTTCACTCGCAAACACATCTTTTCTTCGCCTTCTATACTGACTCCAACTCTGTTTTATCTTAATTCTCTCTTCCTTTTTCTTTTATGTCTCTTTCCCGTCTTCTCATTTTTCAATATGTCCTTTAAACTAAACATCCTCCAGTGAAATTATCGCAGCCTTAAAGCTAATAGACTTACTTTGAAGAGTTCACATACATCAAATTCGTATTGCCTTAATTTCCAAATCATAGCTCAAACAATCTGAAACATTTCATCTTAAAGGTTTCTCCGTGGTTCGTTCTGATAGAGTAGGCGGCTACCTACGGTGGTGCCGCCATCCTTACTAGAAATAACATACATTTCCAATTTCATAATTTGCACTTTTCTTCGACATAATTTTCTCATGATCCGAACGTAGTTTATATTTCTATTCCTTCCATTCGCCCTCGCCCAATAAACATAGTCTGCACGTGCTATTCCTAAAAAAATCCTAAATTCTTTTTGAACAATTTCTTTGGCTCCATACTTAAGAAAACTATTCGAAAATATGCTTAACTGGCGCCTTGTACGGTGACTGGAACATAATAATTTGGTCTCCGACAAAATGTTCGGTTTTCTTCCTGGTCTTGGCCTTCTGACTCTATTAGTCTCCTTCTTTCTAATACATGTATATACAAAGCTCTTCTCAAAAAAAATACACGTTCGCTGCCCTGCATTCGATAATGTTCATATTCCATCCCTTAAAGATAGGACGATTTCAACAGGAATTCTTGTTCAACTTTCCTCTCCAATAATTAGACTCTTTCGAAACAGAACCATCCATCTGTTTACTCTGTCTTTAGATGTGTGTTCCGCGGTCTCTCTCAAGGGAGTCATGTTTAAGAACTACTCTCTTTAATATCTACTCGGTTGAATTTCCTTTCGACTTAACAGCCTCGAATTACTTCCTCCTGTTTTGCAACTTCGGTTCTTTATTTTTCTTTTCTCCGTTTCTCACTCATTTTAGTTCCTTCTATACAAATGCACCTCATTGTCTGCTCTTATGGTCTTTTCCCCTGCTCCCCCCCCCCCTCTTCATTTATGCCATATTCTTTTACTGTTTTATTATGATGGCTGCGCTAAATATTCTACAGCGGAATTGCCGCAGTCTAAGAGCCAATAAAAACTCATTAGAGGGGTTATTGGATCTGCATAATGTCAATGTTGCTCTCCTTTCCGAAACGTGGCTTCGGTCGGACATAAATTTCAATATTAGAGGTTTCAAGGTAGTTAGATGTGATCGCGATGACGGGCAATCCTGATTAGAAATGACATTCCATTCTGCTCTTATGATATCTCTCTTAATCTTCCTTCTTGTCCCAATTTACCTAACATTGTTCACATCTCCATTCAGCCTCCCTCTGTACGTCCTATTAGCATTGTTTCTATCTATGTTCCTCCTAGGTTCGATCTTCGTCTTTTCCCCTTCTCGTCGTTTTTTAATTCTATTCCGCATCCTTTTATCATCGGTGGTGACTGGAATGCGCATTCTCCTTTATGGGGCTGTGCATCCTACAATCCCAACGGTTCCATCCTTGAGAATGCCATCCTCTCTGATAATTTAGTTCTCCTCAACGATCTCTCCCCCACATACTACAGGAATGCTTCCATTTCTAGTTCCCTCGACCTAACCTTTTCTTCTTCGTCTATTGGTCTTAATTATAATTGGAAGACCCTTATGGGCTCTTTCGGCAGTGACCATGTTCCTATCCTAATAACTCCTGTCAGTTTTCCTCCTCTTTCTGATTCCAATTATACCAATTCTTCAGGATGGAATCTTTCCAAAACTAGCTGGCCTCTATTTCGCTCCTTGGTTGACTCGTCTCTCCCTCTCCTTCAACCGGATCACGATCCGGTACCTCTCTATAATTCCTTTTTATATTCCTTAACTTCTGCTCTTTCTTTATCTTCTCCGCCCCGCCATACGTCATCTTCTGTACATCGCAGTAAGGCTTCTTCACTTTGGTGGAACAAGGAATGCGACACTGCCTTTAATATCAGTCGCGAAACCTTTAGAACCTTCCGTTGTAACCCTACGACTGAAAATTTTCTCGCTCACAAACGGGCAAATGCGAGAGCTAGGTTTATATTGAAATCCACGAAGAAGTCCTCTTGGAAAAATTTCTGTGCCAAGTTCTCTAGAACTACTCCTCTTTCGCAGATCTGGAAAATGGCCAGAGCTTTCAAATTCCCATCCTCTTCTCGCCCTTCCACCTTCAGTATCCCCGACGATAGCCTTTTTCCTTTTATTGATTCCGTCGCTCCAGCTTATGTTCCTTTGGTTGATGAATTATACTCTTCTTTTCCGGAAAATTCTCCTCCTCACTTCCTAACTTCGGCTTTCAATTTTAATGAATTAAAGTCTGTTCTCTCCAAATCGTCCAGCCCTACTCCAGGGCTTGACGGTATACCCTATCTCGCCCTTAAAAACCTTTCTGAACAATCCCTCAGTTTTCTTCTTAGTCTTTTCAATTCCTTCCTTTCAAAGGGTATAACTCCTTCCTCCTGGAATTCTTTTATCGTAATTCCCATTCCTAAGAAAAATTCTTCCCTCCGTCCTATTTCCCTGGCATCCTGTATTAGAAAACTATTTGAGGGTATGCTCAACAAGCGCCTTGTTTGGTGGCTAGAGCATAATAATATATTCCCTATTAATATGTTCGGCTTTCGGCCTGGTATTGGCCCTTCTGATTGTGTTAGTCTTTTCGTTTCCCACATATACAAATCTTTTATCCAAAAACATTTCACCCTAGCTTCCTTTATTGATGTTTCCTCTGCTTTTGATAATGTTCATCTTCCCACTCTAAGAGATAAAATGACGGCAATTAATATCCCAATTAAATTCTCTTCCCTTATTATCAATCTCATGTCAAATCGTTCTATCCACTTCTCCTCTCCATCGCTTAATGCTCCAAGAAAGGTTTTCCGAGGTCTTCCTCAGGGTTCCTCTCGCAGTCCTACTCTTTTTAACATTTATACTATCAGTATGGCTTCTCTTCGTTTAAATTCCTATTCTTTATTCTTTGCGGATCCTCCTTTTTTCCTCGTCTGAGGATGTTTTAGCAGCCTGTGAAGCACTCAGTTCGGCGCTCATTGTACTAGAACATTCTCTCTCCTTAATTAATCTTTCAATTTCTCCCTCTAAGTCTTCTTATACTATATTTAATCTCCGTTCCTATAACCCTGCTTTAGTCAACCTATCCTTAAACAATGTATCTCTTTCCCGTGTTAATTGCTTTTGTTATCTCGGTGTCTTTCTTGATAGTCGTTTGTCCTTCTCTGAACACATCAAATATCTTTCTGCTTCCACTATTAAAAGGCTAAACTTGCTGAAAGCCCTGTCGCCAACTAAATGGGGTGGCGATCCCTATATTCTTATTTCCCTTTACAAATCTATTATCCGTTCCAAATTTGATTATTGTTCTTTTATTTATGGTAGTGCGTCCAAGACACGTCTTTCCAAACTAGATGTAATTCAGAATTCTTGCCTTCGTCTCTGTCTTGGCGCTCTTAAATCCTCTCCAACCACTGCTATTCTTGCTGAATCCAATTCGCCACCCCTATCCATTCGTAGATCTTATTTAGACTATCGTTTCCTTGTTAAACGTCTTCCTCTCGCATCCTCTACCCTTGTTCAGTCTTATCTTTCGATTTATAATAGCTGGCGCTTCACTCCCAGCAAAACCCCTATTCTGGCTTTTATTTCACATCGTCTCGGTTCATTTTGGCCGTATATTATCTCGTTCAATAATCTCCCTTATTTTTCCTTCGACTTCGCTGACATCTGTCATCCTCCTAAGGTATTTATCCTCCCCTCATTTGCAAAAAATCTCCCCCAAGCCGTAATTAAACAGGTATTCTACAGCACTATCAATTCCCTATTTCCCTCTCATGTTACCATTTACACGGATGGTTCAAGGGGGCCTGGTGGTGTTGGTGCTTCTTTCATCCTTCCTGATTTTAACCTCTCAGAATCTTTTCGACTTCCTTATTTCTGTTCCATATTCATAAACGAATTATTGACTATCCTACGCTCCATTATTTTCATTTCCTCGAATCATTTTTCCTCTAAATTTTTAATCATCTCTGACTCTTTGACGCCCTTCAGGCCATATCCTCTCCCCTTTTTGATCATTCGTATGACTTTGTTATCCTCCGTATACGTTCACTCATTCACAATCTTTCCTATCTCCGTTCAATCAATATTGATTTGCTGCGGGTACCTAGCCACTCGGGCATATTTGGTAATGAAGCGGCTGATATTCTTTGGTACTTGGGCTGCTGCTGCTTCCTCTCGTCTTTTTTTTAAAAAAATTCCATCCGATAACCTGCTATCAATTTGTAAAAGCTTTCATATCCGATTTTGGTCGGACACCCATGTTTCCTCTTTTTGTAATAATTATTCATTTCATCTGTCTGTTCAACCTACTCTTCCTGCATATTCATGGTTTCTTTTGCATCCCTCCCTTCGTCGTTCTGATGTTGTTTTCATTGTTCGCATGCGCTTTGGCCATTCTTTGCTGCCTTCATCCAGATTTCGTTTCTCCTTGATTTCTTCTCCACACTGTCCTCTCCATCCGGATGATGCAATTATTTGCAACGCCGATCATGTGTTTTTCCAGTGTTCATCCCTCTCCGTGGAGCGTTCTGCCTTATATTCTTATTTGCTTAAGCTTGGACTTCCTACCCCTTATTGTGCTTCCTATATCCTGTCCTTTCCTTCCCCACTAATTATTCCTGCTATCTGTTCCTTTTTAGTTAAAATTTCTGATCGGATCAAAATATAACCGACTTCTTTCCTTACCTTTTGTTTCTGGGTAAAGGTCCTTGGTTGACGAGCCCAAAAAAAAAAAAAAAAAAAAAGAATTAGCTTCCCTGCCCGTATCAGCCTCCACACTCCCTTTCGCGGACGATATTCCTCTTTATTCCTTCTCAACTTCCACGATCTCTACTAATGATAAACTCAATAATTCGTTGAACATGCTTGAATATGCTCTATCCAACATCCACCCAGCGATTTATTCCTCTAAATCCGCTTGCATGGTTTTTTCCTTCCGTCCATATAATAATTCCTTGTGATAAATATCTCCTTAAACAACCTACCTATTCCATTAGTCAAGTCCTTATTCTATCTTGGCTTTTATCTAGACAATCGATTGTTCTTCTGCGAGCATACACTTCCTGCCTTAAGAGACCTAACTTATTAATAGCTCTTTCTCCACTCTACCACTACATTATCCTTTCTGTTCATTCCGTAATTGCCAATCTTTTCCTAGTTCGTTCCATTCAAATTGATCTTCTTTGGATTCCCAGAATTTAGTTGACGCGCTTGCTCGCTCTACTTCCTCTAACGGCGAATTTATCAATAAATTTCCTGCTAACAATATCGCTTTCCATCTGAGCAAACACACTTTCAATCATGGTCGGAGACCTGCATTACCTCCTTTTCTAATATTTATTCCTTTTACAAATTAATACATCTTCTTCCCTTATCGCAGTCTTGGTTTGCTAATTTTCTTGGTTTTAATCATTTCATTATTTCCTTCATAACATGTCTTTATTTCAATCACAGTTGTCTTCCTTCGTCCCCTTTTCGTTTTTCTATTATTTCTTCTCCACATTGCATTTTTCATCCCTCAGATCAAGATTGCGCTTGTGATGCGGATCATATTCTCTTTGAATATGAGCGCTTATTTCTCTATACTAAGTTCTTGCATCTTAAGCTGCCTACTCCTTTTTGTGCCTCTCCTACATACTTTCCTTTCCTTAACCAAGTGTCGTTCCAGCTTTAACCGAGTTCATTCCCTCCATTTTCCCATATATTAAAATGTAATCCTTTTGTTTCTTCCTAATCCTTGGCTTTGGTTGGCGTTCCCAAAAAAAAAAAAAAAAAAATCAATAAAAAAATATGAAGCGTTTTACAAATTTTACGTTGCAAAAAATCTTTTAGATTCGCAAAATAATTTGTTATTAAAAATAATTCACTGAAAAATTAATGAACTATTTTCGGAAACACAGGTTTTACACTTATTTATCATTGCGATCATCTAGTGATCGATTTTAAAAGTAATTCCTGTTTAAATATTTAAGTTACGCACTGATGCGATTGTTTGACTATTTCAATTCTAATCAATACGAATAATCGAGTATCGGCATAATTCGATTATCTACAACAACGATAAAAAAGCCTAAATTTTACTGTCACACTTATCGCGAGATTAAACTTCACCGCATACTGAACCCAGCCTACACACAGCCCATGCGCAGCCCACGCGAATTTTATTCCGTAAAACAGTCTGGACGAAAGAGGCGGACAACGTTAACAATCAAATGCGAATAATTCTTATAACCGTTTTCAAAAATGATAAAGAGAGAAAGAAAAAGAATCAACAGAAAAAAAAAAGTTAAAATCGATACGAAATCAAAACATACAAGGAATAGCAGAACAATCCACATCAAGGTAAAAAGCGGATAGAAGGAAAATCGAAGAAAGGGTTGAATGACACAGCTGCTAAGACTGGTGTAAAACTTAACATATGGCTGATGTTTTATCATCTAAATCAGAGAATCCGAATTTAAGCGTAAGAACTAAGTAATTTTCGGTAGGAAGGGACATGCTAGCGAAAAAGAAATTGTTAGTGGAAGGAGAGGTGTCAATATTCATTATCCTAGGGGAAGATCGGAAGTAACCAGAAATTACGGAACGGGAATAAGATGGCGTAATATTGAGAAGATTTCAGGATTTAGATTGAGAACGTTTTCACAAGGCGGGTGTATGAGGAAGAATCACTGTTAGAATACTTCTGATATTTTCTTTGTGCGCTATTAAAAGAGGCACGTTTTGCTCTTCTTTGTAGTATCATACTCAGTTTCTGAGCATAGGCGACAACTTATTCATCTACCAGGCAATTTTAATATGCAGCGCGAGTGACTACACTTGCAACTGATTCATCTGGTCACAAATGCAGTCATCGCACATATTATGCGTGATTACTAGCGCTTAATCTAATTATTTATTTTGTATTTTTACTGTCGTCGCCTGGGATCGAGACTTCTGTTACGGAAGGCGAGTACTCTAGCAACTAGGCTATCGCTACAACCAAGAATAACGGGAAAATTGGTAGGGTTGGAAATGTCACCAAAGGTAAAAGTGGCGAAAATCAACTTACTCTGACTGACAACACACTTGGCTTCAGAGTAAGAAAAACATTTTTTCACGATTTTGTAAATTTTACGTACTCTTTAAATGCCTTCGCAAGCATCATAGAAATTAATAACGAACTCGCGACCATTAAATGTTGGAAATTTTAGGAGATGTGTTCTTGTAACCCCTGTGGCACCTTAGAAGGGCTTTGTGGAGTTAGCCGACAAATTTTTTCCAATTCAAAATCAACATTGCGAAACATTTAAGAATCATTTGGTGGCCATTGGTAGTCTATTCCCAAAATTTGGTAGTGAACGGTTCTCTAGAGACCGATAAAAAAATAATGTGAAGCCGACTGGCGAAATTGGTCAAATCGCCCCTAGATTCATTATTTTGTTTGATGATACGAAGTATTTAAATTCAATGAAGAATCGGTTTTCATACTGTTTGTTAAATATATAAAAATAGTAAGTTAATAATAACAAATATAATAAACAATTATAACAAACTAATAAGATAAATTTTCTTACTTAGTAACGTTTTCGGACATAACCCATCATCAGCTAAACCAATGTATGAACAGATACAAATTCTAAATCACACTTTATCTGTTCACATATTGGTTTAGCTGATGATGGGTTATGCCCGAAAACGTTACTAAGTAAGAAAATTTATCTTATTAGTTTGTTATAATTGTTTATTATATTTGTTATTATTAACTTACTATTTTTATATTTAAATTTATTTTATTATTACAAAGTCCGCAAGTAGTGCTGATATTCACTGCATATAATAGTTAGGAATATTGAAAATAAAAAGTTCTACTAAATAATTCTAGTTAAAATTATGATTAATTCCGTACAGTGTCAGCTGTATAAAATTATAAATGAAAATATTATTTAATAAGACGTTAAACATTTACTAATTACACATTATGCAGAAAATCAGTTTAATAATTATAAAGTAGTAACTTTTGAATTAAAAAAAAAGAATTACATAATAATAGTACTGTTCGGATTTGACATAAAGATAAGCATGCGGACGTATAATGTACTATTTAAATAACACTGTTTTGATGGTCGTTATAAATCATTGTAACGTTCCCAACTGCCATTTCTCTGGCGACAATAAACTATATAATGATATTTAATGTATATCCAATAACTCCGGTTAATCTAAAAGCGAATGAGTAATATAATATTTAATTATGTTAAGTTGTGACCAACCAAAAGAGCACTTCAATAAAACTATTTAATACGCTCCTATTGTAAAAGTGAAACAGTGAATTTGACAACAAATGTAAACAGGAATAAAAAAAATAGACATCTCAGCTGAAATATAAAAAAAAAAAAATAATAATATTGTCACTAAAAATTAAGAGGGCACGTTAATCGACAACAAAAAAAACCTATAATAACCGACGATCCGTTTTGAGAAACAAAGTTTGCTGAATTTGTAATTATAAAATAAATTTAAATACAGGGTGACCAAACTTAGATGCCCATATTTAAAAAATGTATAATTCAAAAACGAAAGGAGCTACAATGATGAAACAAAATTTATTTGAAAATACAGTTTGTACAAATTACTTATGAAAAATTACATCGGTCAAATGACGTCCCTCAACGCTCACGCAGTCATTTAAACGTGTAACAAAATTTTCGAAAACTTTCTTCAACATTTCTGGCGAAATCGCGGCTATTTCTTGACGAATTCTCGTCTTTAAATCTTCCAAATCACGGGGACGGGTGGTATACACACGCGCCTTTAAGTATCCCCACAAAAAAAATCTGGAGCTGACATATCGGGCGATCGAGGCGGCCATGCGAAATCTGTCGACCGCGAGAGCAAACGAGTTCCAAATGCTTTTCTCAACAAAGTTAGCGTTTCTCTTGCAGTGTGGCAGGTCGCACCGTCTTGTTGGAATATTGTTCGTCCGAGACGACGTCTGCGACGCAGTTCGGGTAGGAGAAACTGGTTTATCATGTTTCGGTACCGCTGGCCGTTCACTGTGCCATCAAAAAAATAAGGACCGACCACGCCCCACTGCGCTACGGCACACCACACAGTTACACGTTGAGTGTGTAGCGACTTTTGTTGAATCCAGGACGGGTTCTCGCTTGCCCAATATCGGCAGTTCTGTTTATTTACACATCCGGAGAGTTCAAAATGAGCTTCGTCACTCATTAACAAATTGCTTAGCAAAATTTCACGATCTTCCAATTTTTGAAGCATTGTCTGAGCAAAGATTAAACGCTGTCGGTAGTCAGTTTCTTTCAATTCTTGGGTTATGACGAGCCTATACGGATGGAAATTTAAATCATTAATCAATATTTTACGTACCGATTCCCTTTTTAGGCGTAAACCAGCTGCGTGTCGTCGTGCAGATCGCGTCGGACTGATCTGAATTGCCTCACGAACTCTCTGGATGTTTTCGGGCGTTCGAGCCCACCTCTTTGGACCTGGACGCTTCCGATCGCTCGCTTTACCCGTCTCGCGAAAATTCTGAACCCATCTGTTGACAGATTTCCATGATGGCACCGATTTGTGACGAGGAACTTTAAAATCTCTGCGAAACTGGCGAATAACTGTCGTATAGGACGAAGTGCGAAAATATGCCTCAACACAAAACGCGCGTTCCTTATCTGTATAACGATCCATGACGACTGATGAAATATCCTAACAACTTTGTCTGACCTGCACTCTCTCTTGCGCGCGCATTCGTCACTATAGCAGTGTTACCACCGGAGTAATAAAAAGATGTAATATGGGCATCTAAGTTTGGTCACCCTATACTTCGTACATAATCATACAAAATAATGAATCAAGGCGATTTTCACGCCAGTCGACTTCACATTATTTTTTTATCGGTCTTCTCTAGAGAACCGTTCACTACCGAATTTTAGGAATAGACTACTAACGACCACCAAATGATTTTTGATCAATCTATACCGTTTAAATAAAAATTGTTCAAAAACTGGCCATTTTCGAAAATCTGTTGGCTAACTTCACATTTTTTTTTTTAATGGTCCCCAGAAACTGAACCGTTCACTACCAAATTTTGGGAATAGATTACCAATGACCACTAAATGATCCTTAATTGTTTTTCAATGTTCATTTTGAACTACCAAAAATTTGTCGGCCAACTTCACACAGCCCCTCAGAAGAGCAGTTTGAAAACACTTCCTCGTTGGGTATGTCAGTTGACATACCACCCCAAGTATATACAAAAACAAAGTAGAAGAGATTGGGGAATAAAGGACCGTATTTTAATCTGGTTGTGAATATTATTAGAAATTAAGAAACGGATTGGCCGCAAGGATAGAGGAAAGCTTAATCAAGTCTTGTCATGAACAGGTAATTGTAGATATACCGCGAACTCGTCTGCAGAGTTCGTCATTGCGAAATAACACGTTGGTTAATTGCGAATTTATAATTTAAATATACTTCTGTGTTTATTGTTTATTAACATTCAATAAAGGATCCTTTTAGCTAAAAAGACATCGAATGAAGCTGAACTTTTATTTTCTAAATTTTCTGCTACGTAGTTCGGAAATAATGACGTTTGAGTTTATTAATTTTGAAAAAACCGGTTTCGTGTTCATTTCAATTAAATTTACCGGTTATATCTGCCAGGACGTTATTGTTTGGAACTGAAACATTACTAAGAGTAAATATAGACGGATGGGAGAACCAGACTGTGCACTAGTTTGATAAATTTATTTAATGGTTTATAAAGACCTAGAATAGAGGCAGGCTTGCCCCCTCCGTCATGCGAATCAGACATTAGGTTAAATTACATAAAAAATAAATAAAGACGTTAAGAATAACTATAATAAAAATGCGAACTAGGGCAATATATATACATATATATATATATATATATATACATATATACATATATATATATATATATACATATATATATATATATATACATATATATATGTACTTTTTGTTTTCACATCGCAATATTTATAAAATTACAATTTGTAATATACAACGTTTATACTTCATCAAACTCGCGCTTCTCAACAGATTACAATTCCGCACATATATATTAATATTTAATAACTTATCAGTACCAATTACAATTATAATTTACTTACGCTACAGTTTTGTAATTACTGCTTGTAGTCGTCTCATTCATATAGCCAGTATGCAACCAATTCTCATCTATATTTCTACTTAATTTAATATATTTTAATTCGAGTTTTTTTTTTTTTTTACTTTTCGGTGAACTTATCGACTCTTTTTGTTTTCCTCTTTTCCTTTTTCCTCACGTATCATTTCTCCGGAAATTTTATTTAGTATCTGTGTCGATACGGACTCAGCATTTGCCGTCTCACGGCGATGTCTGAATTAGAAATTAATTCTTATCGTGATTATTCATTTTATTTTGGCTATTTGTCTTATGTTCTCAGTTTATTCGCGTACGCGCGATATCGCGCGATATTGAGCAGCTAGAGACAGAAGCAGCTAAAATGTTGTTCCCAATGAGGAACCGTTTCATTTCGAAATATTCCTGAAATTTATGGAGTTTATGATAATACTGTCAGGCAACATCACATTTTATTCGTTTTTCCGATAGTGAAGTTGTCAGCTTTTTAATTGAAATTCACCTGAAAGAAATCCGCGCTAAAAGTTAAAATTAGTTTCATTCGTATTTATTATAATATCGTTTGAAAAAAAAAGAAAAAGAAATAATTTTCTTGAAATATTTCTCTTTAATTATAATCATAGCAACTATAGCACGCATATTACAATTGTTTTCCTATGGATATATTAATATAAATTTATAAAAATATTGTTTTTCGCATTTTTAATATCATTTTTAACATTTTAACGAATTCAGTACCGATTTATTTCACTAGCTAAGAAAAATTTCGGAAATAATTCGAAATCAAATGACCGCTCATTGGACATTATTTTAGACTTTTGCGCGAAAGACTGATGCAAAATCGCGTGTTGTCGAATTGGCCAATGATAAGAGTAAGTTTCTGGTCAGCCATTGGTCTCGATTACGTTGTGAAATTCGGAAGATTTTTTGCTTGTCCGAAACCTTTTCTCGCGAAATAATTCATTTTATTTCTTAGTATTTGATGTTTACAGTTCTGAATTTTGTTAGTTTTTTTTTTTTTTTTTATATATTTTACATATAACTCATCGACACTTGAGTCATCCTTCGTTTGACCGCTTCTTTTTTCTATTTCCTTTTTTCATTTTCAGCTTCCGTACATATTCTATACAGTACTGTAGACTTTTATTCAATACCTTCGTATGTTATTTTTGTACTTTTTTTTCGCGTTTTTATCGATCTCAATGTTTATTCATGTGAACATGCTTTCTCTTCGGTCTTTTCCAGTAAAATCTACTATTTTACCTGTTCAACCCCCATTTTTTGATGCGAAGTACGTAATTATTATAAGAAGGGAAGCGATACAAGTGAAGAAATTAAAACGATCTCGTCGATAATTACGGCAGACAATAGAACACAGTGGAAATAAACGTTACATTTCTTTTCCTCTTGGTTATCTAATGTGCTGAACAGTAACTTCGTACAATTGCTCGTTAGTTCCTTATTTCGTTTAAAAGGTGATTTACGTGATTGTCAAAAATAACAATTAACTTCTTATTCGTAAAGTCGAATTACTCTCTCTCTCTTCCGTCTTTTTTGGAAAAATCCTGAATCATTTCGAAACGAAGAATTTGCCTCTTAGAAGCAATCTCTCTAATCGTGTCCGACAAAAAAAAATTAATTTATACACTAGAAAGCGAAATAAAAATATACACCGGCTTAGCCTGGGAGTACAGAGGAGCTCTTGGCTCTTCTCTTTGAAAAGAAGTATTTCATTAATATTAATTACCTCGCTCAATGCGCAATGGCTTCTTTTTTTTCTTTTTTTAAAGGCTCGTCAACCAGGAAAACCTTTACCCAGAAACAATTAGAAAAGAAAGAAATCAATTATATCTTTATATGACATGAAATGATGTTAGCAGGAAGGGACAAATAGTGGAAATAATGTGTGGAGAAGGAAGGATAGAAGAAGCGCAATGTGGAGTAAGAAGATTTAGTCTCAATGCAGAGTGGAAAACTCAACGGAAAGAGATGAACACTTATAAAACAAAATGTTTGGCATAGCAAACACGCACTTCGTTTGAGGTCAATGCGGAGAGGAAACCAACGAAAAATGATAACGGAAGTAAGATAATAAAGTATGGCTTAAGAGCATATCTGAATAACGAAGACAACAACAGAACGAGGCAGTGAAAGAAACAAAAGCAACCACGAATTAGCAAGAAGACTAGGTTGATCAGATAGATGAAATGATTATGGTAATTAGAAAAAGAGAAAGCGCGATCAAAATCTGAGATGAAAATTTTACATAGCGGAAGGAGATTAGAGAATGGGATTTTTCTTAAGAAAAGAGGCGGGAAGAAGCAGCAACCCGAGTACTAAAGAATCTGTCGCTTCATTACCAAAAAGATGGTCGAACGGCTGAGAATCCGCGCAAAATCAATTTGACTAGAATGAAGGGAAGAAAGAACATGGATAAGTGAACATCTAGGGAGAATGATAAAATTAGGGGAATGATCAGGTAGAGGAGACCATATGGCCTGAAAAGCGGTCATGGAGTTTGGTACAATCATGAAAACAATGGAATGTAGGATAGCCATTGATTCGTTTATGAATATGAAACAGAAAGGAGGCAAACGGAAAGATTATGAAAAGTTAAAATCTAGAAGGATAAAAGAGGCACCGACACGACACACCCAGCCTCTTCGAACGTTTTTGGATAAATAAATTTTAAGTTATATACCCGTATTGCTGAATTTATATTAGCATGTTAAAAAATCTCAAAGAAAGACTAATTAAAACGGTGACCTGCTCAGTTCTCCCCAACCTCTCTCTCTCTCTCTCTCTCTCATATATATATATATATATATATATATATATATATATACTAGCTATGCCCGCGGCAAACGCGTGAAATACGGTTCTAAAAAATTGCTTTATTTGTTAAATTAGGCCCGCGTGGAATTCAGTTCATGACTATAAGTGTATCAGTAAAAAATCAATATACAAAATTATATCACTCTCCTCAACTAAGTAATTTTATTCAAAAATCACGTAAATTTTCATTGTTATAAAAATTACATTTTTTTTTCTTGTTTGTATTCTTTTGTGACTATAAGAATATGAATAAAAAATCAATAATAACACTAAGTATATTTATTCAAAAATCACATCATTGTTAATTTTTTTCGTTATTTTCTTTGTCTACACTTAATATTATAAAAAGGTTCTACGCTAATAATAATATAATAATTAATAATTCATCGTCAGAAGCAACTGACACAAAAAATGTAAAACACGGTCTTATATATAAAATTGAAGCGTAATAAAAGATACATATAAAAAGAACAAAAAACACAATTATGTCGAAATCACTTATTTTTAAATTAATTAGTGGCTAAGAGCTTCTTTATACACAATGTTTGACATCGTGTTACTTTTTATTGTGATAAACCAACATATAGCTGGTCATGGGAGAAACACTCTTTTCGTAGGTTGATTCCAACCAAAGCGAAGATTTGTCCTTGGAATTTATTAATAGTCATTGCAAACGATGTTTTCACGGGAAATTGTAGTCGTATAAAAGAGATATCGGCAAGTCTGTGGGAATCATTGGAATCCTCGGGATGTTTGCCAGCTGACTGGCTACGGAGCCTTTGACTTTACCGAATATCTCGTTCTTAGTGAATAACTTGATAATTTTCTTTATCTTTAAATGGAATACTCTTGAAATGATGTCGTAACGATCAAACGACCGCTAGCTAGGTAATAGCTCTTCCTTAATCTCTGGCCATTCTGCGTTGCAAGTAAATGTTACAAATAAATCGGGTCTCCGGTAGTTTGGGACGTACGTCATAGCATCCGGAGTTTTTTCGTGCATGTAACGCACGGATCCGGTCAAAGTTGAAGGCAAGATGACGTGTTGTCCAATATTTGTAGGGTTCGTATTAGCATCCTGATTTAAAGCATCTTCTCGTAGATGTATAAAATCGTCAGCTCTCAGTTGTTGTCGATTTTGACATGTATGTAATTTAGTCTTTCTGATATCAGCCACCGCGTCAACACAGTATCGACTGAACAAATCAAAACAGTCAGCTCTGGTCATCATCCTGTACGCATAAAATTGCATACACGAAACAGTTTTATTCCTCGTTGAATTTTGTTGAGAGATTGCCAAATAATAACCATCTTCGCCTTTTACAAACATTAAAGTGTATTGCAAAAGATTGTGTAATTCAGATAACCTTTACAGGTGGCAATCTTTACAATGAATCGTTATATCCCTAGGTCCTTTCTTTTCGTCCATTAGATAAGACGACAACATCGTTTGCTGTAGACGAATTGTATCTCACTTGATGTTGACGTTGTGGAGTGCGGTCCGCGTGAATTATTAATTTCAAGTTCTCCGATGAAAAGTTATGTTCCAAGTTGTATTTGAAACTGCGCGAATGTATACACATTGTGGCTGCTTAATGCAGACTGCAACTCGTTGATTAATTCTATTTTTAGGTTGCGAGCAATATTAAGTCGAAACAATAATTAATCGGCATCAGATATGAAATAAATCGGTAGAAGTTGCAGACTTTGACCTGAAGGTGGAAGGAGACTACCAATTAAATCGTACAACTGCCCTTCTACCTTAAAAGTATGCATAAAGTTTCCTTTACGAATTTCTTTTGCACCAAATGACATCATCTGAAATAGTGTATTATACCTGCGTATGTTATTTAAAAAATGCGCAGATAATGGATGACTGCCTGAAAAAAGATCTTTTATTAGTTGTGGTAGTTCCTGTATGTTTTTTTTTTTTATTTATTTATTTGGTGAATAATAACATAAATACATAGTAATTGAAACATAGCCATGAGTATCTCAGTTGAATGAACACCTCATGGATTGGAAACAATAAAAAGAAAATGAAAGAGACAAAAATTAACCAATATAAAAATTAAAATAAAATTATACATTAAATGAAAAATCTTCAACATCCGAATATTTGGAAGCCATGATAAAATACGAATTCAACGCGTGCAGGAATTTTGATAAATTATCGTTGTTTAATGGAAAACAATTTACGTCTTTAAACAAGAATTTCCACTTGGCGCACTCATTAACGATATATGGGTGACAGTTTCAGGAGCATCTCCACATGAACACAAATCGGTGTCTGCTAGATGGAAACGGTGCAGATAACTTTGAAATCTACCATGTCCAGTAAGAAATTGCGTCACATACGTATTAATATTATTAATTTTGATTGGATTGGTTTTAACCTCGGAGACGAAACTAAATGTTAATCTTCCAGTTGAACTATTGTTCCCCAGCTATTTTGCATTTCAATAAATCTCTATTGTTTAGATCCAACTCCAAAATTGAGATTATTTAACCCTTTGAAATACAAAATTTTATTATGCTGCAGTTCGGAATACAGTGGCGATTGTCCTGCTATTGTTCGCAACCCATCACCGGGGAAGTAGTTCTATGCGCACGGAGAATAAACAAAAGAAATTTCCTTTGGGATTTAACTAGTACTTCCTGAATGCTTTTACGCTTTAAAGCCTCTTCGAACATAAATACGCAGTGTACGTGAGAATAATGGAACAACTAGCATATTAACGAATTATTAAACGGTGTGTTTAGTGTTCATCCCATACATGCGTCCAGACACGGAGTGCAATTTATTTAGAACCGTTGTAGCTTTACTGGACAAATTTTTGAAATGTTGATTAAAACTGTAGCGACAGTCTAATGTAATACCAAGATATTTCAGTGATTCGACGATATTAATTTTAAAGTTCGGTATAGAGAGATGTAGCGAATTGTAGTAGTCCCTTTTTCGTTTCCTGTGCATGATTAATAAAAATTAGTCTTGTTTTCGTCCAACTGTAGAAGATGTTTTTCCATATAGGTTAAAATATTGTTGATTGTAATCTTGAAGTATTTACAAATGGAGGGACGATGGTTAGAAGTGACCGCGAATGCTAGATCATCTGCATAGAAATATCTGGTTACTGCCGACGGGAACCCGATCAACGATAAGTCTGAAATATACAAATTCCAAAAAATCGGGCCCAAAATCGATCCTTGCGGGCATCCGCGAGTAACATTTCGAAAATATGTTTGATGTTCGTAAATAAATTTAATAGTTCTGGAATCTAAGTATTGTCTTAAAATTGAGATTATTCTATAATCGAGCCTGAGTGCTCTAATTTTGTGGAATAAGACTGGCCACGAACAGTTATCAAAGGCGCCTTTAATATCCAACGTCAGCAGGCCGATCGCAGTCTTTTTACTTAACGCACGCTCAATCTGCTTAGATAATTCGCCAAAAAGCGTTGCCGTGGAACGGGACTTAGTAAATCCAAATTGCCGATCATCGTGAGGTAAAACCGGCAGTATACGATTCAACAAAACATATTCAAACACCTTGGCTAAAGCGCTTAACAAGACAATCGGTCTGTACGAAGATGGAAGACTAGGACTACGTCCGGGTTTTAGCACAAAAACTGTCCTTCCTGCTCGCCAGGCTTCCGGGAAGACTCCGAACCTCAACAAAGCGATGAATAAGCTCTGAAGTAAATTAGAATAGTGGAAATTCAAGATCTTCAAACATTTATTCGTCAGCTGGTCTAAGCCAGGAGCTTTATTTTTAGTCCGGCGAGTTCCTGTATGTTAGGGAGAACCACTATGCCACCAGTACAACACAAACTGTTTCCTTCGTCACTCAATTTTTTACCAAAGCAATTATGGCAAGTTTTGTTCATTCGTCCAATCTCTACTGTGGTTTGCTGAGCCTAATCCATATTTGGATCATAATTGAACGTATTCCCGTGTACGCGCTCTAGCCGTAGATGTCCGTTGCCTTTCTGCAGTTAAACGCTAGGAGCGTTCGACGCTAGTTTCCCTGTCACGTGCTTCTAAAATATGCTGTATCTAAGGCTAGCAAGCCATTCGGAACGTTCACAGCTAGATTCTCTAGCACAGGGGCCTGCGATGTTCTACTGTTTTGGCTAGCGAGCCTGGACTCTCTAGCACGCGCTTGTGATATATACTCTATACGACTCGCGAGACGCTGCGTAATTTCAGAGAAGGACTCTTCCGATCGGCGTATTTCAGCTTCTCTTGTCTGAAATAAGTTCCGTGAAAGTTGTGATTTTATTTTAGCCTTGGTGTTATTATACAGCATTTGATAAAAAATACGGTTAATGTAGACGTACGCGCCTTGTAGATTGAACAAATTAGCTTAACGTCGTAGCGACCAATTTTTCAACTAAAGTCGGCGAACTGATACAACGAAATGTAAAACACGGTCTTATATATAAAATTAAGTAGCCAATAATTAATTTAAAAATAATTGATTTCGACATAATTGTGTTTTTTTTTATATACATATTTTGGCTTTTATTACGTTTCAATTTCATATATACTAAGACCGTGTTTTACATTTTTTGTGTTAGTTACTTCGGATGATGAGTTATTAATTATTATATTATTATTAGTGTAGAACCTATTTATAATATTAAGTGTTTTATTTTAACGGGATAGTATGAAAAATTGATCGCCACGAAAAGCCCTTATATTTTAATAGGATAATATATAGCCTATGTCCACCCTGAAAGTCCATTCTAAATATCGGTGAAAGAATTTTTGAAATCGGATGAGTAGTTTCCGAGATTACCTCCTACATCCAAACTTACAAACATAGCCCTCTTTATAATACAGATATATTTATATACCAAAGCAGATTAGATTAAGTCGTTAAAATATATAAAAAACTCTGTAACGATTAAGAATGATCAATTCGGCCTATTGGTAACTCAAAACAAAGTAGCGGAAGAAACGCTGAAAACTGCCTATGATCAAAGCAGATAACAAAACGGTGAAGGTTTTGATTGCCCTTAGCTGGATTCAGAAGGCATATTTGGATGTGGAGGCAAATAACTGAGCATTAAGAAGAAAGGATAGATAAAATGTAGAAATTCTTCTTAGACGAAGAGTTAATGTTAGAGAAAGGAGACTTTTCAAAAGAACTTCTCGCCAACGAATTAGCCGGATCGTTACCACCAGTACTGATGCGTGACTAAGAATCCATAAAAAATCAATTTTCTTTAAAATGAAAGACAGATAGTCAATGCGTATTTGAATAAGTGATATTGATAATCCTACGCAGATAACTTGCTATTTATCCGTGGTAAATAAGTGCCTAATTTACCTTTTACCACACCCTACAAATACAACGGTCACTAAAACAATCATTGATCGTCTCCATTTAAAAATTTCTCGCTTAACAGAGCTTTCTCGGATGTAAGAACCTAGTCAATTGGCTTCTAGCCATTAAAACAACCAATTCATGAGTTTCATCCGAATCGTTAGAGCTGATTCCAAGAAACCAGCTACATAAGATATATATATATATTAAAATAGAACTATATCAACATACAATAGCACACACTACTACATAAGCTAAAATAAATTAAGAAGACACTTCTTTTTGAATTTTTTAAGAGAAAATTGATATCTGAATTTAGATAAAGAAAATTAACAAATCTGTTATAAATAATAAATCGTTTTACATTGTTTTACGTAAAATTCACTAAAAAAAAAGACCAAACAAGAAAATTCGTCCATACCTGCAAATAATTTTAGATTGTTTTACACATCGTATTTTAAATTGTTTTTTCATAAAATTATATGACGCTCGGCATTAAAAAAAACAATCGGAAAAGAAATAGAAAAGAAGACGCCGAAAATCAAGGTAATTCTGTTTATATGCGGGTTGTCGCAATATCATTTCGCTATTTGCTTCTGTGCTCTGTTACTCGGCTAAACGGCTATTAAAACCCATACTAGTCAATTAGATGAAGTGCTCTTTATTGCTATCTGATAACGCGTCGAATGTAGCCGTATGCAGAATCCTATTGCCCGAAGCAAAAAAAAAAAAAAGAATGTGCAATGTACAACGAGCCGGTCATCCTGTCAACTGTCAAAGAGAAGAAATACTTTATTAGTTAAACGTGCGATGTGACTGACTGTTTACGTTGCTGCTGTGTGTGTGTGTACGTATGCTTCTCAATTTACTCTTAGTGACTCCCTAACGTCAGAGAACTACCAGCAGCGCCTGCCAAACAAAACATGAAACCAGTGAATATCAAATTGGAATTCAACTTCGACGTCGTGTTTTACATACTAAACATATAAATTTCTACAGACAAGCTAAAAACTGTCTCTTTAGCCAAGTTAATCTCTGCTGCAAGGGAATACTGGTAGATTTCTTTCTTTTTCAATTTTTTTTAGTACTTCTCCGCATGACCAGGAGTCTTCCAACTGCCACTGATATATATATCTCCCTTCTTCTATTCTGACTCGATCACTGAGTATGAGATTACCTTCTAATTCATAAAAGAATCAAAGGATGAATTAGCAGCGCAATTCAGGAGCATGTAAATCGAAGCACAACCTAGTTTCGGTTCTTTACCGACCAACGTGAGAAAGGGTATCAGTGGTGAGACCAACAGATGACTGTCCTCCTACCTACTCACGTATTGCTCGACGATTGTACTTGGAAATGATTATAGTCGCTCGATTTATCGATATACAAATGGAGCCCAAATGTGTCTGCTGCTGTATATTAACTAGCGCTGTCATCGCGTGGGATCGAACTCAAGACTTCCGAGCGAAAGCCAAACGCTCTAGCCACTAGGCCGCCGCGACGATATACATACAAGTATATAATATAGTACCTGGTGACCGAACTTTGCTGAGAACTATTCTAACCACGCAAATCAATCAAAGTATTAATGAATTTAACAAACATTTTATAATGCAGCGATAATATGAACGTTATATTCATGTATATTGCACTATTTTTCTATAATAATATATTCTTGTGTTAAATGAAATAAAACCAAATTCGAAATTCTTAAGCTAGAAAAACTGTCACGAATTATATCAAAACGCCGATGTATTTTAACTGACGCGTCGTATAAATCATAAATAAATACGTTTCAGCACGAAACAATGATAATTTTATCCGGATTAAGACTCGGTCATTCTGTTGTAACTCATTCATATCTATTCAATAACGCACCTTCACCAACTTTACCGTCTGAACAGCTCCCAATTCACCATCCGATTCATAAAGATTATCCATTTGAGCAAATTGCAACTGTTTCTAGAATTTTGGAGGGGGTTGTTAGTGATCTCGGTTTAACTTTCTCCTTTACCAAGTGCAGTTTCTCTGTGTTCGGTGATCGTAGCATTGTTGGTCAGGTTGCTTCACTTCCTCTCATTGCAGGGTCAACAATTACACTCGTGCATCTCGTCTTAAATATCTGGAAGTTATTTCAGATGACAAATTAACATTTCTCCCTCGTTATTATATGACAACTAACAAATGTAATAAACTGTTTAAATAAATTGTCCGATTACAACCTAATGCATTGCGATTGGCTTTCAGAGAACAGCTCATTCTATACAGGTGCCTTATATAGTCCTAGTATGGTTATGGCACTACGACGTACGTCAATCACTTAACCTTAAATCGCATTAACAAGCAGCAGAGGGAGTTCTTATTACGGATTTCTTCTATGTATAAAACCTCGCCAACATTTGCAGCCTGTGTGATCTGTGCGGTTCTCCCGCTCGATTTATAGCTAGTAGGTAGGGCTATGGTTGGTGAGTATAGGCTCGTTGACGAGGTTTCTTTCATGAGATCGCTAAAACTTTTAGATAATGTCTTCCTTGGTACTCTACCACTAACATAAATAATAAAATTTTCAAAAAACATGGCAACGAACTGATTGTCCATTCTTGGCAGGAGAGGTGGGACAGGGATGCTACCGGCAGGAAAACATATGGTTTCTTGCCGGACGTGTCCTTAAGACTAAAAATTAAATTTATAAAAATAAATTTTTTCAATTCGCAGGTGCTTTTTGGGCACGGTTTGTTTCAATCCCTAATTGTTTAGGTTCAAACTTTCTGGTGCTCCGGGGTGTATACTTTATGCTCCTGTGATGTAATTGATGATGTAAAACATTTCATTTTTGAATGTCCCGCCTTCTCTGCTCTGCGGGAGACTTTCAGGATAGTATCCTAAACCAATCGTTCTGCATAATAATAATCATGTTGCCTTTCTTGAATTTGCGGAAAGAGCAATGCGTCAGAAATTCATTCTAAAAAATTCATGGCCTCAAATTCTTAATTCAACCGTGAACCCGTGACATCGATTGCTTCAAGCGGCGTGGTCTACATCACGATTATGTATATTTATATTTAACGTCTATCACTATTACTTATGTTTATATTTATAGCATCTAATAAGTAGATTATTCATTTGCATATTGTACAAACACCATTACACACACACTTTCCTGGTTGACGGGACTATGTTTTCATCCTGTCACCAATCTGAAGTACGTCCGCAGAGGACTACCGCATTCACAATATATTTCTGTTATTTGTCTGCAGCTACTTCTCACTTGCACACACCTTTCACTTAAGGTCATTTGTCTTTTGCTATTTTAAATACAGTTGCACCACTCGCCATTTCGGGAATAGAATAAAAAAAAAAAATCACCATCCGCCACATCCTAACAGATTATTTGTAACTTATCCCAACCCCGTCAAAAGTTTAATTTACCACCAAACCTAAATTAATTATTATCTAATAACAGCCCACACATGAACAACCCTATTCTGCTCCTCAAACTCTGCAATTTATATAATACTCTATAAGTTGATTTAACAAGCTCGGCTTGATAACCACCGCGTAGTTTGTGTTTAAGCCGTATTAATAAATAAATAAAGGATGCAAAATCTTTATTCAATTTGCTTTTTCCTGTTTACTAAATAATCATATTACTTTACACAATAAGTATATTACTTCTTGACAAATCTTAAAAATACAACGGTCACTAAAGCGAATACTTGTCAACTCTTTTAAAATTGGTCATTCGATAGAGTTTTCTTGCTTGACCAATCGATGTATAGAGCGCAAAAGCCGCTAATTCGCGAATTTCATCAAAATCAAAACTAGTTACACACTATACATGTATATAGGAATAAATGAGCATTTTTTTAGCGTAAATTACCAAAATCGCGGAGAGGCAATTTCACAAAAGAAGTTCGAGTATGAAGAATGGAGAATTTTAAGCAAGCGCTTTCACGGTATACCGTGGTCCTCTCAGCGGTGTTTAATTTAATTTTACTTCGGGTATTACAGATTGAAAGTGATATATTTTTATGGGTAGCAGCGACGCCGAATTTCACGAGAGGCCGCCTTAACACTAGACAGGATTAATGCATCTCCGCGTTAAATATTGCCAAGGCTACGTTGCCTGCCACCTACTGTAGACCACCGTGTCAAGCCATAGCAACAGAATTCATCATTTTTAATTACTTCAAAAATATTCCGTTGCCTTTGTTACATTTCACACGAAAAATCATTTGTTTTATTAATGACGTGATTTACTGCTAAATAAGGGGTTATTCATAATTAACCGTATTAAAACTTTTCCGAAATTTTGTCTTATTCTGTAAGATTTACACGATTTTTAGTTGCAATTTCACTTAAATCATCTTGACAATATATATATATATATATATATATATATATATTATATATAAGGAAAAAATCCAGCTCTGTAACAGAATTTCTACTGTCACTCTAAATTTTGGCGATATATCTATCCTTCCAATTTTTCTAATCCCAGTTCTTTCTATCATTTTACTCGGCCTTTCCCGCCTTCTCAACCATGATACCCCCATTTACTCCAATTGTCGTCTTCGCTTTGTCCATAATTTATTCTCTTCGGCTGTTTTTCATTTTTCCCCATTTGTCCCTCCTTGTTGCCAATCCTGCTCTGACGGCAATACTTTCATTTATGACGTCAATCATCTCATTTTCTTTGAATGTTCCGCTTTCTTCATTAATCATTCGAGTTTTTTTGTGGTTTTTGAACTACAACAATTTGCGACAATTTTAGTTGTATTGGAAAATATGTTAATCGCAGCATTGCATTAAATATGTACGCTAGTAACACCAGTCCTTTTTTTGGCAATTCCTTTAAAACTTTTGCTGTTATTAAATCATAACCTGGTGCTTTGTTAGGGTTCATTGTCCGTATTATACTGTTAATTTCACCTGGTGAGGTCAATTTCATAGGTTTTGAGACATCTTGACAACAGGAATCAGAAATTAACGATGTATCAACAGGATGTGACTTAAATATATTGGAAAAATATTCGCCGAACAGTTCCGCTTTTTCAACATCAGCACGAGCCCAGCTACGATCCGGTTTCCTTATAGGACAAACAGATGGTTTTGGTCCTTTAAGGTTCCGGGCAGCTTTCCACAAAGAGAAATTATGTTGCGCTAGAGGTGATAAATTGATCAATTGTTTATTGAGTGATTTATTCTTTAAATCCTGCAACAAACGTTTAACGAGTTTCGTCTGTTCGTTCAATACGCAGGGTTTCTAAATATTTGCCACTGCTTCCTCAATTTTCTACGTAGATTTACCTCTGCTTTGATGTGTTGGGGATAATAAAGCACCGGTTGACATTTGTTAATTATTGCTGTAGCCTTCCAAGCCGACTGTTGAGTGACCTTAATGAAGTAATCCGCTGCATTATCGATATCATCGGTAGTCTTAAGTGGAATATTCTTAAATTGATATCATTTCCGAGATATTCTCTAAATAGTTCCCAGTTTGTAGATCTGTTGTATAATTTTGGTTTGGACACTTTTTTTACTATCTGGTCACTAATAGACAGTATAACCGACGAGTGATCTGATAGTAACTCATTATCTGCTCTAACATCAGTGAATATTGTTGGAATACCTTTAATAATAAAAAAGTCCAGTAAATCTGGAACTTTATTCGGATCTGTAGGCCAATAAGTTGGCACTCCAGGAGAACAAATATCACTATGCGTTTCGTCGATGGCTGATTTGAGTTCTTTACCTCTTGGAACGGAAAGTCTTGAACCAAAGTAAATGTTTTTTGCGTTATAATCACCGCCGATGATATACCTATCGCTCAGAGTTTTTAGAAAATGTATAAACATTTCTTTCCTTATATTATGGCGAGATGGGCAGTAGACTGCTGAGACAGTAGTCTTTTTGTTTGACTTCAGTTCAATTACAACGCTGGTTGCCTGTAAGTGATGTGATTCATATTTCCCTAGTACATAATGTTTTATGTTACTCTTTATTATCACACCAGTGCCCCCATGCGCTGTGCCGTCAGGATGATTTGTAAAGTATGAGTTGTAACCGGAGAAAGTAGTATATCTTGTATTTGCTAAATGAGTTTCAGAAATTAAAAGTATGTCAATATTTTCCTGAATTAAATATAATTGCATCTCAGCGATATGGTTTAGAATGCCATTGGCATTCCAGGTTACAATTTTAAAATTTTTCATTTTTTATTTATTAAAGCAGTCATAATTGTTTGTATAACGTTTTTTAGCAGCTGGTTTTGCTGTTCCATCATGTTTGAGAAAAGAATTTTTATTTCATTTAGAAATGTATTTAACATGGCTGATATATCATTGTTAGGAGGCATGTTTTCGGAGTTAATATTAGGAGTCGTATTTCTTTGTTGTTCTAGACCCTGCTGTACAATTTGTGCGTAAGTAACTGTGTTTGATGGTTGTTGATTTATAGTTTCATGCCTCACTGTTTGGGGTACTCTATTTGGAATATTTATCGAGTTTATATTATCTTTGTTTTTATTTTTAGGTCTCTCGTTTTGTCTTATCAATAAAAGTTTTTGATAAATATCGCATCCTTTATAATTGGATGGATGACTACCATGACAATTTGCGCATTTAGGACCTTGATCTTGCTTTTTATTACAGTTATCTGAGGAGTGATTTTCACCACACCTGACACAGATATATTCTCTGTTGCAATAAGCCTTGGTGTGTCCATATCTCTGGCATCTAAAACACTTAGGTATAGTATTCTTCTTACGTGGGGTTTCAATTTTAATTTTCATATTAAGCAGTGATTGTAATTTGTAAATATCTGTATAATTTTCCTGTGGTTGTAGGTCAACGAAGAACAACGGCAAAGGTGTTTTACTCACTCGATGTCTGATGTTAGTTATGTGTCTAACTGTATGTCCATATTCCGAGAGGGCTGCTTTGATGTCCTCTGTCTCTATAGAATGATGTAGGTGTCTTATTACTACCCGAAAACTTCTTTCTGATTTTATTTGATAGGTATGATGTTCAATTTTTCCGTTGCGTAAATACTTAACTAGAGAACGATAATTTTCTATATTGTTTGTTTTAACCTCAACTCGCTTGTCAGTTAAAGATCTACACCGAACATCATTTATCGGAATAACGTGTGAGATATCAGTTAACATCTTAGTATAATCTTTTACACACGATAAATTGTTATAGCGGGAGGCCTAGTTTCTTTTTGCACAATAACATCTTCGTCTTCATCATCATTGTCTGCAGCTAAGACAGCGAATCTGTTAGTATTTTGTTTTAGTATTTTATTTTCTATCAACTCTGAAGAAACACTTCTCAAGTAATTTCTTTGTCGTTTTCGACTGCTTACTTCCTGCCAATCGTGGTTCGTATTTGTTAGTCTTTTAACAGATTCGGTTTGCATTGCGTCTTCTTGCAAATGATTCGAAGGTGATAACAAAGGGGCATATAGACAAGTGATGTTCCCTGCACCGATGTTACTTGGTTATTGCTTGTATTATTATTACTATCATTAGTACTAGCGGTAGCGTTAACGTTATTGTTAGTAGAGTCGGTATAATAAGGATGCTTATCACCTGACGGTAACGTATGGAGCTGTGATGTAGCGGCGACGGTATTAGCGGTGGCGGCGGCAGTAGTAGTAGTGGCGACAGTAGCAGTGGTGAGGAGAGCAGAGGCGGCAGTGTTTACCTTTATCTCTTAGGCCAGCCTCTTCTTATACCCTACATTCTCCCTATTGTTGTCCTTCCTTTCTCTAATTTCCTAGCTTATTTTCTTCCTTCTAGTAGCTTCACCTGTAGTTTTGTTTAATATTAATAGGCGATCCAAGAAAAAAAAAGGAAAACCTCTTGACACTGTTTTTTTATTGAGTTATTTTATAGCATCACTTCGAAGAAGGAAAAATAATGAAAATCGCAAACTGAAGACGAAAACCGGCGAAGTTAAAAAAGAAGTACATTTTAAACGGGAAATTCCATCATCGCTAACGATAATTTTTGGATGAGAAAAGGAATCATTTCGGGCGGTAAAGGAAGTTCTTTTTTACTAATAAAGGAAATTAATTTTTTATCAGGTGAAAACAATTAAATTTTTATGATAGAAGAAAGTAAACATTAGGACGAATATATTGCTGAATTTACAGCAACTTTTTTTTTTTTTTTTTTGGCTTGGTTTATCTTTTAACCTTTTAGCCAGTTTATATGTTAAACATGTAATATAATATTCAAGTCTTAAATTTCAATATTGCATTTTTGGAGGTATTGATAAAGTTGTTTACATGCCTGACCTAGTGGATTTGCGAGTATGGTTACTGTGTTTATCGGTAACGTGTGATATACTTGAGTTAATCTATTTGTAAGTTCTTCTCGTTGTTTTTGGAACTGAACACATTGCCATAGGAGATGGTTAATATTTTCTTCATAGTCTTTATTACAGTACTGACATTTATCCGATTCGATAATGTTCAATTTTTTTAAACGATCTGCTGTTCTGGTATGCCCTGTTCTAAGCCGGATGATTTGCTTTATGTAGTTGCTAGGTAGGTTCTCGTTCACTTGAAGGTACCATGGGTTCTTAATCTGTTGCTCTTTTTGTATATTGAAATAATATTTTCCACTGTTCATGCTATTCTGTTCAAAATTAATTTTTTGTTTATTTGTTACTATATTTTTAACGGTATGTACGTAATCTGTCCAGTGATATTTAATTTGTTCACATCTCCGATTTTCGGTAACTTTTTTTGTTAAGTTATCCACGAATTCATTCCCTTTTATTCCGCTATGTCCTGGTATCCACTTTAGCACTACGTGATTATTGTATTTTACTTTTGCAGATTCTATTTTCCTTTTTATTTTCTAAACGATATTGTTGTCAGTTGTGTCATTTATAATTTTATATAATGCGCTCAGTGAATCGGTTAATATCAGAAAATTATGATTTCTATTTTCGGTGTTTACGAATTTGTCGATTGCTTGATAGAGCGCGTATAATTCAGTTGTACATGACGAATTTGTCATGGGGATTCGGAACGTTCGATATTTGTTTGTAGTTTTATTGTATATTGCGCAGGAACAAACTCTTTTTTCTATATTTAATGACCCATCAGTATAAATCTGTTCATAAAGACGATATTTCTTTTCCACTATGTCTTGTAATATTTTTTCATTATATTCCTGGTAAACTTTTTCAAATTCATTTGTTATATCTATGTGGATATTTTCTAGCATATTGAAATAGTCTATGTCCTTATACATACTTTGATTTCGATTCTTCGAATGCTTCGATATCCTTTAGGCGCTGTCTACTATCGGCTAAAGCAGGTATACTTTTATTAGTCCAGTAATTATTATTGTTAATAAGTTCGGTTAATATTAGTAACCTATTGTTAAGGGGGTGACCTGGATTTGATTTGATTTTTAACATGTATTTATCTGCTATGTATTGTGTTCTTAAATCAGTCATTTTCATAGTCTACGATAGCTCAAAATAAATCAGGACGAACTGGATGCATCAGATAACAGCAACTTAGTGGAACAGTTAATCAGATTTCATTGAATAGAAGATTAAATTTATTATCAGTAAGCTAATATCTAATTTCAATTAAACCCTGCACGGGAGATGAAATTTCAAATCGCGTCATTAGTTAATCTAAAAATAAATCACGAATTTCTATAATTCGGTTTCACCCAGCAAGTTTTTGTTATTACCTATTTTTGCGTGGAACTGTGTAAAATTATTCAAAATTATATTCTATCGCCAGCATCAATGGCACAATCTAAACAGTCAGCGCGTCTTCTTATCAGTCGTAAAACGGCGATGGGTGCATTAGAATAAGGCGGAATTTAGTTGTTTTTTGACATGAATATATCTTACTGCTAGGGGTCATTCTAAAAAACAGAATGTCACACGCAAGTTCCACGAAATTCTATTAAAAATGTTACCATGGAAACGCAAAAAAAAAAAAAAAAAAAAAAATGTATTATTTATACCTATACCAGATGATCCATTGTACACACTGTCTTTCGTATCAGGAACTTGCAAAAGATGACGGGCCTCCAAGTGGAAACACTGAACGCATTTCGTACAGCGTTCGCAAATGTTGGCATCGTTTTCGTCGACGACTATAGTACGACCGGATGATCCGCTCTCCTCGGACAGATAAATTCTCGACTTGAACACATTATACATGATCATAAGCGTCCGTTCACGAATGACTAGCTTTTGTTTCGCCCACCACCACTCGGCGTGATTGGGAAAATTCGTTAACAGACAATCGAACTTATCCCTCGTATAAGGATATTCGTACTTTTTTGGAAAATCGTGCGTTTAGTGTCGAGGCGCGCATGAATTTGAGCCAAGAAACTTCTAAAAAGATACAACACTCCTACGTTGCGAGTTCTGCGCCTTCCGGAATTAGATGTTACGATTGTTCTCGAAACCACTGGTTAACAGATTGCGCAGAATTTAAAGCTCGTACGCCAATCGATAGATTCCAGCTTGTAAAACGTAATAAATTGTGTATCGGCTGTTTTAGTAATAAACACAGTTGTTTGAATTGCCGTTCTAAATGTACCATTTGTTCTGGGAACCACCACAGGTTACTACATCGTGACGGTAATCTAATACAGCGATCTGAAAATATTAAAGTGGAATCAACTGCATCTAGTTCGAGCTCGAATTCTGGCTTGGTTTGTAATACCGTAGCTAAAAACGATCATTTAATTTTACTGCCGACTGCGGTTGTAAAAGTAAAAATTCCCGGCCGATCGATGAAACTAGCGAGAGTCCTATTCGATTGTGCTTCGCAAGTAACTTTGATTAATGCCGACTTTGTTAAAAGGTCTCAGTTGTCGGTGGAGTTTAATTCGAATCCAATAACTATCCAAGGTGTTACCGATAGTCCTTTAATCGCGGACAATAGCTGTTCTATGCTAATTCAGTCGCGAATTTCGAACTCCGAGCTATCAATAAAAGCAAATGTAGTCCCGAAGATTTCATACTCTCACTCTAACTCGTTTTCGCAGTCGATTCGTACACGAAACCGTACCTTAGAATTTGCGGACAGTAAATTAAGCCACGATCGAGTGGATATCTTGTTAGGGGCTGAATATGTCGAGTCGTGCTTTTTGGATGAACATTGTAACATCGATCAACTCACTTTGCGCAAATCAGTTTTTGGCTGGGTAATTTCCGGACCAGCCCTACAACCAATGGAAAAAGAAAAATTTTCGGTTCCGTTTACTTATAATCTGATGGACTCTCTGCGACCCCATCGCGGGGGAATATGTTTGGAACTAATAATTAAAGAAAAGCGTAAGCGAAATGCGATATTGCTTAATGGATAGTTTCGCTTCCTTATCAATATTGATGATCTGTAGCAATAAAGTTTTAAGTCGTAGCAGAGTAAGATTATATATGTCGGTGTTTTGTGTTCGCTGGTTTTGTTCGCTTTACAGTTGTTGACTTTTATTCGTTATCGTTTACTTCATTTTTATTGATTTCCTTCTTTTATTTTTCTTCTATTCAAATTCATCCAGTTCTTATTTTCGTTATTTCCTCTAATTAATTCGTTTTAACTCCTTTCTCCTTATTCGCTTTTACTTATTTGAAATAGCCCTTTTTAGAGCTTCCGTTCGATTTTGTTGCGTAATCGCGTGTTAAATTGTTTAAATAACCCTTTTTGGGAATCGCTAAATTTATTTAACCGCATTTTTCGGATTTAATGTTACTAGCTTAATCGAAGCGATGAACCTATTTTTTCGTATCGCGAACTACCGTTTTCGTTTGTTCGTTTTGTCAAATAAACAACTTTATTCAACGAAGTTATATTCTCGTATTCAGTTTTAACAACAACACTGACCATTGATAGTGCTTTCGATAGCGCATATATCGCTGCACTCTTCGCTTACTGCCAACATTTCCATCTTAGCCTTTATCTCTTGTTATCTTAGTTATTTTTTGAATCTTTTATCATCCTGTTTGTTAATTATAGAATATATTAAGTTATAGTAAATACAAATATAACAAACAAATTTAAAGCTAAGTAAGCAATCATTTTATAGATAAATTTGTATTTGTTATAACTTAATATATACTACTGTCAACGATGTCAAGGTAAATACCGTATCCGTTTCTAAAGAATCATTTTCTGTATAGTAAAAATCATTAACACGTCGGTTTTCACACTCGCTGCTGCCCATAAGATGATATAAAGCCAGCCTAATGACGGTTCAACGAAACAGCATAGATATAATTCCAATGCTGAGTGAAAGAATAAAGGAAAGCCGGAGCTGCCCAAACATATACATATATTTTTTTTTTTTTTTTTAATAATAATTTTCAGGTCCCACAAGGCACTCCGTGGGTTCCCAATATAATTATATCATTTATTTGTACAATATAACATCAACTTAACTTAAGTACTACTTTCTGTTACAGCATAAAAAGTATTAACTTATATATTACTATACTACAAAATCCGCACTCTCATTATTTATCTCATTTATATTACGATTATATACCATCATCTAAAATAATATTTCCTATTACAATAAACTTATACATGATAACACTTATATATTACAATAATACAATATAATTTTTATACAACTACCACTCTCTCATTAGCAGCTTAAAACTGGAGATGATAATAAGTCTCATGTCAACGTTGTTATAAGTGGTTGTTACTAGCATTACGATACCTTTTTTGCTTTTTTCTTAATTATTTCTATTGCTCTTTACACCATGCTATCAACAAAGTTTTAACTTTGTTTTTCCATCTCTCCAGATTTTTTTCATTTCGAATTTCCTTTGGTATGTTCCCCATTAATAATTTTATTAATACCTCTTTCTCGCCATTGTGTCTATTTTACTGTTAATCCTCCTAGATATCGTATATAGCAAGATTTATCGCAATTTCTAGTCGTGTACGTTCTTGTTCTAGTTGGTAACTGCTTATCTTCGAGTTTAGCATACTCAGTAATTTGCTGTAATAATATAAAGCATTTTTGGTGACATTTCGTGGTTTAGCTATCCGTCTTGCTCTCGTTGTGTAAGACCAGTTTTAAACATTTTTTTTGCAATTTGCTGATTTTCCTCATTTTTGTAATTTTCGCCTCACCCCAAATTCCGATTCCGTATTTAATTCTGGACATTATTACAGCTTCGAAATATTAAGCTTTTTTATGTCATACCTTGTTTTAATTTATATAGTGCAAGAATATAGTTTACCTGACTTTTCCCGCAATATTGTCAATAAGGTTTCTCCATGTTAGACCTTCATCTAATGTTATCCCAAGATATTTAAATTCATTCACATTTTCTAACTATTCACAACCACATATTTCCTTTCTATGTAAACACTTTGTATTGTGTAAAATTAATTTGAGGACAAACGTTCTAAACCGGCTTGGCGTTCTTATATGCATCACTTTTGTTTTTTTAGCATTAATTAATAGTTTTTTGTCATGCGCCCATTTGCATACATTATTGAGATCTTCTTGTAACATTTTTTCAGCACTTTCAATGTCAGAGTGTTCAATAACTAGTGCGATATCATCTACATAAACATACACAATAGAGTTCTTTACATATCGGTAGAACGAATTCGTATATATCAAAAATAGTATAGGTGCCAATATTGTCCCTTGTCCAACTCCGTAATTCATTATTTCTTTTCTACTGTGTTCATTCCTGATCTTTACTAAAAATTCTCTTCCTCTTATGTAACTCCAAAACCATTTTAGATACCTCCCTTTTACAACCATTTTTCTTATATCCTCAATTAGTATTTCTTGGTCCACTAGATCAAAAGCCTTAGTAAAGTCTAAAAAAACTAACAGAAATTGTTTACCCACTGCTAATCCTTTATTTATATCTGATATTAGTGTTCTAAGTAGTAATATCGTCGATTTTCCCTCTCTAAAACCAAATTGATTACTATTTATCAACTTATTTCCCTCCAAGTAATTTTTCAAATATTTTCCCACGTACTGCTCAATTATTTTTGGTGTGACTGAAATTAATGTGATCGGTCTGTAGTTTTCACACTGTTTTCTATCTCCACTTTTGTAAATTGGCCGTACCATACCGATTTTTAACTCTCTGGGAAATATTCCTTCTTTCAAGGAGTAATTAATCATTTTCGTTAATAATGGGGTTAGTAGTTTTGAGTGTCTCCTGATATCCTTCACTCTTATTCCGTCGTATCCTTGGGCTTTATCCGGATTAAGTTTTTTTATTATGGATTCTATTATGTCCTCGGTGTAGCTCTTGGAATGTATAAGGATATACTAGTTTCATCATCTATTTTAGTATTCAAGAATTTATTATCACAGAAGTGTTTCATTTTCCCCGTTATGGACAAGTAATAATTTCAGAATGCGTTAACTGCATTATCATAGCTATCAAAATTCCTGAGTATGCCTTTATCTATTATTGCTTTTTTCTTTTTGCAGACTATTTTATTTATTATTCTCCAAGTTTTCTTCATGTCGTTACCTGCTTTTTGTAATTCCTGTATATAATAATTTTCTTTTTCTTTTTCTTATCTTATTTCCTAATTAAAAAGATTCCTGTATCTCTTATATAATTCTTTACATCGTCTATTTGAGTTGTTTCCTTTACGTCTTTTATAATATAAATCTCTTATATGAATGTAATTTAATATTTTCCTGTTCATCCATTCATTCCTTTCATGCATTACTGTATCTACATGAAGTGTAGGCACTCGTTAAATTTTTTTTTCTTTTTTTCTATTGAAGGAGAATGTTGCTTATTAATGTAGGGTATATATATATTGATACGGATTTGGTATTTACGGCGCTGCCCAGCGATGATGTCGAGCTAGAAAAAAAAATTTGTACCATCGGCACCGTTCAGCTTAGTACATTATCAGAAGCTTAATAATCTCCGCCAATATGCCAAGAGCAGCGGACTCATTTTCCTAGTAGCTCACTATCCTGTACGAGAATCACTCATACCAGTTTATAAGTTCAGCTTAGTTCAAACATCGAAGACGAATCCATTTATGTGCGCATGTTATACGGCTCAATTTTTTGAACGGCGTTTTCAACGAAATTTTTTTTTAAACTAAACGCATACGCAGCATGTTTGAAATTCTTCGGTGGCTGAAAAGTTAAGACCTAGTTCATTTTCTCGATTCATTATTTACTGAAACATTTTTATCACTGACGATGGAATTACGTCGCGATGACCTGCAGCTTTTTTTCCGTGAAGTTTCTAATGAAATTTTTCGTCGCCCTCTGCCGCCGTGAAACATTCATTTCACGTATTTCGTCCTCGACGATAATTTATCAAGTCTATTTTTCATTTCGCAGCAAACGGTTTATTCTTCGTGCGGCCATTACTTCGGGTTAACATACTATCACTCAGCAGCAGACGCAGGAGACCAACTTATCTCGCATTTTCCAGCACTAACGTACACTCAGACCAGCTTGACTGATGAAATTATTTTTCTCCGGTCGTTTACTGCGCGCAAGTGGAGCTTTTTACGGTGGCTCGCTAGATTTATAAAAGCTTCGCTACTTTATCTATTTATGCGACGTTAAAATGTCTCCGTAAAACGGTCATTAATCGGAAGAAAATTTCAAGGATGAAAATGGAAACCGGAAGCTTTCTCATCGATCCGTTTCTAAGCAGAGCTACGCCATATTCCATTCGTTTCGAAAATTTCTTTACGAACGGCAACTATAAAGGCTGCAACGAACTTTCCTTTTTTAATTCTGACTCGAAGTATATCCATCGATCCTTCTTCTCAGCAATTAGTTTTCTTTCTCTTTCACTTGATGTAACCGCTTCCTTAATTTTTGCCTTCCCCTCATCCTTAGTTTGGAAAGTTCTCTTTGTCATTCTCTGATTGTCGCCTTCGTTACTTAGCTTCCTCCCTTCGTTTCTCATGCATTTTTCCCTCTTCTCATCCCCTTACAGAATTATCCAATACTGGTAAAAATGCTACTTTTGGTCTTAACTTTACCAGCAACAACCAAGAACCATATAACCAACCTATCACGATGGAAGAACTGTGTACTGCCATTAAACGTACTAAACCGAAAGCAGTCGGTTCGGATAATTTTCACATTTATCTTTTAAAATATGCAACTGACTTTATATAAAAAAAACTCTGCTTGTAATTTACAATCGAATATGGTTCTCAGGTAATCTCCCATTGCAATGGAAAAATGCCATTATAATCCCACTACTCAAGACAAATAAGAATCCAACACTCCTCGATAGCTACAGACCAGTATCTCTTACATCATTTCTATGTAAAGTGTTAGAAAAAATTATCAATGGCAGACTACTATGGGAAATCGAAACACGTAATTTATTTACAAATATTCAATATGGATTTCGGTCAAGACGATCTACCATTGATCTGATCCATGCGTTACAGCGCTCCATAAGTAAAGCTTTCTCAAACAAGCACCACTTATTAGCCGTCTTTTTCGATTTCAAGAAAGCATTTGACAACATATGGAGATACAAAATTCTTTTAACCTTACACTCCTGGAACTTCAAAGGTTGCCTTTGTATGTTTATTGCAAACTTCCTCTCTGATCGCCGCTTTCAAGTAAGATTGGGATCCGTTCTGTCTGATCTACATACGGTACGGACAAGAGTTCCTCAGGGATCCGTCCTCAGCCTAACACTGTTTAATATCGCGATAAATGATATTGTAAATCAAGTGCAAAAACCTGTAAAATCACTTCTTTTTGCAGACGATTTATGCATATTTTTTCCATGCACTGATATCAACTTAGGAGAAAGCGTTCTGCAGAGCACAATTGATGGACTGCAACAATGGTCGGAAGATAATTGTTTTTCAACAACAAAAACAATAGCAACTCATTTCTGTAGGCGGAAAAAGTGCGATCGCATAGTAAGCTTAACTGTTAATAACAACCGTATAACATCCATAAATAAAGTTAAAATATTTAGGAATGACATTTGACAGCAAACTCACTTGGAAATCACACATTAACGCATTGAAAACTAGCTGTGGTAAAAAAGTAAACCTACTGCAGAAGCTATCGCATTCAACCTACGGCGCAAGTAGACATAATCTATTAATGCTGTATCGTACCCTTGTAAGGTCCAAAATGGATTATGGTGCACTAGCCTATGCTTCCGCTAACATATCGACCCTAAAATGTTTGGATACTATCCATCATACCGCTTTGAGGTTGGCAACTGGAGCTTTCCGAACCTCCCCGATACCGAGTCTACTATGTGATTCAGCGGAGTGGCCATTAGATTTGCGACGAACTTACCTAACCATGCTGGCTTTCAGCATCATAAGGAGCACAGAGCCAAACTCTCCAGATTATACCACTGAGAACCAGAACGGAACAACAATTGATCACGTTATGTTCATTCTACATCAGCTAAACATACAAATTCCAATACTAGTCCGGGACCCGATATCTCCTATACCACCATGGTGCAACCGAGCCCAGCGCGGCATACAGAGCTTTGAAAATGCGGAAAGCTCCGTTAAAACGATTAACAAACGTGCGTCAACTTCAAACGTAACGGTACCATTTACCGACTTTAAACATCAGCTTAAATGCCATTTTAACAACATCTGGAACAGCGATTGGCAAAAGTTACCAACAGGAAATAAATTACGCTCCATAAAATCGTCCACGAAACCATGGCTTTCCTCAAGCCGAGAAAGCAGAAAACAGGAGGTAACGTTATGCAAACTACGACTTGAGCACACTCATGCCTGTTAAATAAAGAACCTGCGCCCCAGTGCCAGACATGTGATTGTCAGCTGACCGTCGAACACCTACTGATTAAATGTCCAGTTTATGAATATTATCGGAAACAACATGGAATACCATCGAATTTAAAGGATTTGTTGTGCGACGAAGAAACCGTGCTTAACCAACTATTTCAGTTTCTAAATTCTTCTTATTTGTTAAAGTTGTTATAATTTTCCTAATCCTTGTTAATTTCTCTTTATTTGCCTTTTTTCCTTCCTTTCAACTTTCATAATTTTGTAATTTCTTGCCGTGTCTCTAGCCTAAGTTGCTGTATACGACACGTGAAATAAAAAATAAATAAAAAAATCTCGCTTTGTTAGTCGACGAAGTTTAATAATGAAAATATTTCGCCACAATTTGCTCCGGAGAAAAATGAATTTCGTATTAATAATCAGTTTCCTAATTACAAGTCGTTATCTCGCTTAGTAAGACACCAGTGTTGTCTTTTTTTTCCCTTAACTTCACATTGATTTTATCATCGTACGCGGCATTGTTATTGTTAATAGCAATGTGCGTTGCGTGCTACACTGCTTCCAAGTTGTTCAAAAGAATAAATAGCTCGCGATTTTTCATTTGAAAACCTTCTATCTATTTTCCTTTATTTTTCTCGACAATACCCTCGAAAAATTACACTTCCAGAGGTTTTCATAGCTGCCTGACGAGGCTTAAATGTCGGAACAATTTATTTTCGCTCGAATTTCCGTCTCTGATGTTACGCAATTTTGCGGTACTTGCAACTTTGCGTTTTAGAATTTTTATTTTTTCCAAATAAATCCGAGGCTTTATTATTAATTATAAATTTCCGAGAATCGACAATTCTCCAAAGGTTATATTATTTGCATTTGTTAATTTTATGACGTCTGCGAGAAAAGTTGAACCACGTTTTTGCTTGTACAAGATCACGTAAATGAAATTAATCATATTTCATTTTCAATTAATTTCGTCGGGGAATTTCCGAACGTAGAATTTTTTTGAAATTTTCCTCTCGCCTTTCATAAAACCGTAAAATTTGAATAAGACGTTCCGTTTTACTAATCAACGAGCAGACAAATGGAAAAATGTTTCGTTTGTTTTTTTTGTTTTGACTCGGTTCCGAAAAGGCTGGCTATGTTCATCAGAAAAAATTGTTTTTTTTCAAACATAAAACACTTTTTCGGTGAAAACCAGAAGTTTTTTTGGGTTTTTTTTTTTTTTTTAATTCACCAACGAAAAGCAACAGGCCAACGAACCGTGGTATCTAAAAGAAAACATAGCATATCAAACTCCTTTGTGTTGGGTAAATGTCCTGAGTTGACGCGCCCAAAGGAAAAATAAAAAATAAAAAAAAAAATAAAAAAACTTTAATCCGGTGGGAGATAGACTGAATAAAAAAAGCTATAGAACAGGAACGATACTTGTATAGCCAATTCCTGAATCTTGGTTTGCCTACTCCGTATATTTATTCCTTTTCTATTATAGCTTCTTTCGTTTCTTCTATCTCTGGTAGTATTCAATTCTAATTCGTTTCTCCCTCTCTCCCTCACTAATATAACCTAATGCTGGGTAATGCCGTCGGTTGTCTATCTCAAAAAAAAAAGGAATGGAACGAGGGAACCTTGCACTAATGGAGTACGAAAAAATTGAAAAGTTAATAGAAGAAAGAACACTCCGAGAAAAGTAAAGAACATTTGAAAAGAAAACATGATTAAAATCTCGAAGAAAAAAAGGAATAGTCGGAAGAAAAAGAGCACCGCGGGGAAGAGACGAGGGAAAAACGAAATAATGACGAAGGGAGAAGGCTATGTTCAAAATGAAGGCGACATATAGCGGTGATCAGAGAACGACAAAGAGAAGGAACCACCTAAACACATGCAAAATATTACTACTTAAATATATCTGATTGGCCGAGCATTGTTTGATTTCTTATATAAAAACCTTTCACGCAAGCTTTAAAGCATCTTCCCCCCCTGATTCACCGAGATAAACGGAGAACGTTATAATACTGCTGACCTTTTATAGATATCAATCTCCGATATCGGATGATGCTAGGGCAAAGCTGAAATTACAGAATAAAAGATTTTTTATTAAAATTCAGTCGCAATTTGAAGCTTCTCCCGATATGTATTGATATAATAAAAAATTTTAAATGATGCATTAAAATTTTATGTAGCACGCGAGCAATCATCGAATTTGCTTTTGTCGATTTTTAGTTCGCGTAATGTTCCGAAAATAATTATCGAATTTTTCGGATTATTAAAAAATTTCCAAAAAAATATCTACGGTCGCTGGTAATTTCTAAACTCGAGTGTAGTCTAATGCGCTAACGCATTGCACATCTAAGCTCTGAGAGTTATACATTAATATTTTACATCGTGTTCCGTTTTAACAGTTCACATTACGCTCTGCTATTTACATTGCAGCGACAATCGTTTCAAAAATCGTTTTTAAGCATATGTCACAGATCTAACTGAATATCCGAGATTTCGACAATCGGATTGGAGCGGTTTCGTTGTTTTACAACGGCATCTATATTAGGTCGATTTTTTCTTTATACATATATATATATATATAATATGTATGTATTTATGTATGTATGTATAAAACAACTCACCTCTTTCTGTATGTGCCGTGTTGGTTTCGTTTTAATTTCGTCGAGTTTTAGTATCGTATTTTTCACCTATACCTTTTCTAATATATTCAATACCGAATCATTTAAACGATGAAGCCAGATCTGTCCTCTAGTTGACTTTCTTAATGTACATTTCGAAGTTCAGGTAATATACATAGAGACCCTGGAGCTTCAAGTACTGATAATTCCTGTAAAACTGATAAGCCGTTATTTGATTCTGTCTCGTATAAATCCGCATATAAGCTTAACAAGTTATATAAGAAAAGCTTTCGAAACGATATGTAAAAATTGGATAGAGTAGAGTGAACACTATAATAGCTTTCTCCTACGGACCTGTTCAGCCTCAGGCCGGGGTTAGGCAACGCAGATTGTTTGGTGTATTTTATCGTCATCTATTTATTTTCCATCAGTTTAATGATCATGTTTCTTGACCTAACATGCTTGGTCAATAAAATGACTTTCAACAGCCTTCTGATATAAATCAGTGGAATTGATGTTGAACCAATCGGTCAAATCCTGCCCCCATTCGTGATTTTCTCTTTCTTCCCGGCAAACATTAGCATCGGAAAGTTGTATTGCATTGGGCGACATAATGTATGGGCAAAGTAGTTTAATTTGCGAGTTTTCCGATAATTTCTAAATTTTTCCCCATACGCCCAAGTGTACTTCTGTGTTTCGCATTTTTTCCATACAACTGATGCGAAATAACCACATCTCAAAGACCTTTAACTTTTGTTCTATTATTTCAACACCGTATATCGGAAAAAAATATAACAAGGAACTACTACTCTCTTTTTTAGATTTAAATTTTGCGCTTCCGCCGCATAATACATTCTTCAGTTTAAAAAATTCTTTTCTCGCTTGTTCAATGCGAATTTTATCTTTTTCTTTATGCCTTAATTTACATTTAAATTGCAATTAAAATTGCAACTTTCATTAACACTTTACATACTCTTTATAAATAAAATAATTAGAAGATGCTGTTGCCGGTTGGGGATAAAGAACCAATCAACAACCATCGTACGGAGAAGTGTGTGCATCTTACGCGGTCAATTCCGGTGGTCACGTGGCAGAAAGGCAGGAAGAAATGGAAAAAGATCCGATGGAAAATTTTTTTTAATAAGTCCCAGTTGGCTGTTCTACTTTTTTCCGATATTATTAAATGTAATCATTTCGGTCGTTCCTTCGGGCTCCCGTAATAAAAAGTGCTCCGGCAACTAGGCTATGGCGAGAAAGGAGGAAGAGACCAGATGTATGAAGTATATCGATGAGTAGGGAGTTCTGGTGATAGCATAGAGATGTAAAAATAGAACGTTCGATATGTAGAAATAGGCACTTAAAAATACACGGTTGAAATAAATCATCATCACTACTTGGGTGAAGAGGACAACAGTTTGGGGCGATGTTAAGCAGAGACGAAAATGAGAGGAAGACGAAAGAATATGGTTGAAATATTGTTTTTGAACTTTCCCTGATTGGGGCGGAAATCGCGTACAAATATTATTTTCCGCTAGTAAGATCGTGCCAATCAGTTCGATAGAAAAAACCCGTATAAAAAGTCAAAGCGAAAGTTCGATAAATAATCATCACGAACAGTTAACAGCAACGATATCGGCTCCAGATTACAAAGGATCTCGCTGTTCGATCATCGTAGCCCTGACCAGCGGAAAACCACCAAACCAACGGACCCCGCAGAGAGCACCACCGACAGACAACGGTGATACGTACAATTTACATATTTATATTATCTAACGTTTTATCGATTTATTTCGTATTTAATATTGTGTTTTTCAACGGTCGACCGATACCGAAAGATTGGTGTAGATAATTTTCGTGATAAAAAGATTCAGATAATATTATTTGTATAATAATAATAAATAATTATAATTTTTTTGTCCACGATAATTGAACGGCCATGGTGGCATCCCTGAGGGTTCCATAAAATGCCATTAACGCTTTAAAACTCGAAACATTCCAGGCTATTTTTTTTTTTTTTGGAAATAACTGTAAAGGGTCCCACGAGGCTAATATTGTGGGTGCCCAAACACTTATTATCGTTTATTGTATAAATATAACGTACAATATAATATCAACGTCCGACTATAAGCTAAGCTATTACTATTATTATACATATCGGCATATCTACTGCAATAGTCACAAAACCACGAACGCGTGAAATAAAACAACAATCTTCATAAATGAAGCTAATATCTTATCCTCTTAACAAAACGTATACACTTCCGATCTGGAAATTTATAACTAATAATATAATTACACGGTATCAACGCAACCATATTCCAACCCATACAAACAACCAGACAGTACAATCAGGCAGAACAAATACAACACAGATGAAATAATCATATCCTATACATTAACGCTATTAAGGGTTAAAAACTAAACAATATACGGCCAATGCAACATGATTAACTATAATAAATACTCTATACAAATATCCGAAATAGGTAATTATGCTCTATTACGTCATAATGTACGAAAGCCCGAATACCCTTTTATATTGTATTTGGGGGGTGACCAAGAAAACTACAAATATTTACTCCTATCCCTGCAACCAAGCAATTTACCAAATTTTTATTTTTTCCTTCCAAACTGCTAAATGCTGCTCTATCCAGATTTCCTTCGGTACTCTTAACAATAAATTCATCAATACATTTTCTTCGGCATTATCTATTTAATTATTTACCCCCCGCCTGAATTGAAAGGACAATTCTTTAGGTACTCTGGTACTTCGCTTCTTATCTATTAATGGCAGTTGCACATCTTGCAACTTACCTTTTAGCAGCTTCTGATAACAATACATCGCTTTTGGAGGTAGTTCCTTATTTTCTATCCACCATACAGGATCAGAAATATTCTTGTTTCCCAGATTTCTGGAGGGAGTTATTAATTTCAGACATCACGCTGGTAAATTGCTGATTTTGCTCATTTCCAATTTTTTTGCCTCACCCCATACTCGAACAGCATAATAGACCCTCGATATATTCGTTGTAGCGTTAATGATTAATGAATTAAAATAATAGCGAAAATTGGAATCTACAGATTTTTGCTGTTATGCGAGCGCACGTCTATTTCAAACAACCTGTTCCGCGCGTCTTCTGGGTCTGCAGTGGCGACACAAACGGTTAGTCCACTAATATACTCTACGAGAACAGCTTTACCATTTTGATGATAGATCTTTTGAGATCTCAGAATAATCGACGGAATCATTATTTTACCGTTAGTTTTCCATTTTTTCCTGTCGAATTGTATATGTACTGTTCAAATCATGAATGTAAATATGAGTTTATTTATTTATTTATTGTTTTTCTTTTTTTAAACAACTTGTAGGTAACGCATTATTATAGTTTTTTCATAATTTAACAAAAAAAAAAAATCCTACAAAATTATTATATCACATCTGGATTTTCTTTTAATCTAGCCTAACTTTATCATTTCTACTTTCTAAATCTGGTCACACATCCGTCCCGAATACACATCTTAAATACGTAATGTGTAATTATGTAATTATCGACGGGAACAATACTACCATATGACAGGTATCACGAAAGAGATTAAAGTTTTTTTTTTTTTTTACATGATCTTTCACACCTTATTTTCCTCGAAACGCCTCTTTTCCTCATTATTTCGTATGAATTTTCGCGAAATCCATTGAGGAAGCTTTCTCCGGCGATGCCTATCTTCCATAGATGCCTAATCACTTCCGGAAGAGATTGCGAAATATATCTGAAGGGGGCCATTAACGGCGACTACGATAAAATAAACTTGTAACCATTTTAAAGTGAAATTAAAATTAAGAGAAACTATAAAGCGGCGTGAGGTGGTGTCCACTAGTAGATAAGTGTGCGTGCCGAAGGAAATCAAAACTCCCAAAAAAGTGTATACCATCATCGTTATCTGCGTGCGATATTTAAAACGCCGAAATAAATTGCACGGATAGAAGTAATGGTCGAAAAATACGCCCGAAAACTAAAAAAATAACTCTCGCTTCTTCCAAAATAAGGAAAAGCTGCAAAAGCTCTGCTAATACTACAAAAGCTCGCCTACTACGAAAACTCTACACTACGTTTACTTCGCTCGATATATCTGAGCCCGTCTAAGCTTCTTCGTTTGCAAAAAGACGCTGTAAAAAACGTAGTCCTTTCCCGGTTTTTGGACAAATCAGTCTAAGTAGATTGGATGGTAGAGCTGAAATTTCGGCCTGATTACCGAAACGTATTACTCCGGTCTGTATCGGTTACGCTCGAACGTAACTTTTATTTCTTCTAACCGCCCACGCGGGGTTAAAACCGCAAGCCTTTACTACTTTCTCCCGTTCAATTGTAGCAGCTCGTTTTTTAGCCGATTCCGCAATACGCACTTATCTAATTCTCATCCTTAAGTCTACTGCAGTACGTATTAATTAAGGCAATATTAATTAATCGGGGTTTAAAAATTCCAGCTCAATATTTTCAAAAGAAATTAAGAAATTTCACCTGACCGAAAAAAGAAATGTAGCCTTTGTCGACAATTTAAATTATTATTCGGCAGTCCCCCCGTACCGGTTCTGTAAAATGAAAATACTTACTTAGACAGCAGCTCACACCTTAACTGTTGTCATCTTATTAATTTTAGTATGGTATCTTCAGTGAGTTGTTCAACATTTTTTTTTCAACTCTGTTCTCCATTGCTTGCAATCTGCCTAGCTAGAGGCAATAAGCGGCAAAGATAGCGTTTATGGATTAATTTATTTAATAGAGCGCATCGCAGCAGTGGCCGCCGCTCCTTATATCATAGTTGGACTACTATCCCCGAATGAGGATACACATGCACTGGACGCACAAGAACGAGCGTACACACACATCCATTCAAAAAATCCGTTTACTCACGTGGACCATGAGTGCGCGCATACTTAGCGATAAATTACACGGTTTATTGATTGATTATGATATTACGCCTTTTTAAGCGTATGAATCTGGACCGATTTATTATTAAGTTCCGAGCCAGATGGTTTATGTGTTTTTTTCTAGTCGTTTCATGTAGCGTTCTTTGCGATTGCAGATCACTTCTTTGATCGATGGTATTTGTAGATCTTTTCATATATATCATCGTTGCGCACGAACCATATCGACCATTAAACGTAAGATTTTATCTTGAGCTGTCTCTGTATGATAGCGATATTTGAATCGCTTGCTGAACCCCAAAGTTCTATTCCGTAAGACTATATAGGTTTTAGGACTGACTTATACAACAAGACTTTACTTTCCATTCGAAGCCTGAACGTCCTCCCAGATTAACCAATGCATGTTCCTAAATTTTATGCAAAGTTGTTTCTTTTTTGCACTTGTGTACGCGATTTCTCCAGGTCACAGTGTATGGTCTAAATGTAAACCGAGGTATTTCACGCTACTGACAGTGGGAATTTTTACTCTATTGAACTGCTGGATAGTTCATATTACCTTTTCTCAGCGTGAACACAATATGCGAACATTTCGATCCGTTGACTTTAATTTTCCAGTACTTAAATCATTCTTCTAGTTCTTCCTTTAGGTGGTTCTGCAATCGATCTGACGTTGACACGATGTCATAGTGGGCAGATAGTCTATTATTGTGTCATCAGCAAACATAGCTGTAGTTGTGCCGGTATTTAACGAAGTATCCGAAGAATATATTTGATAAAGTACTGGTTCAAGTACACTACTCTGCTAGGGTACTCTAGATCTAATAGGATAGATGTTAGAAACTAGCCGGTTGACACTAACCCAAAAGTATCTCCTCTCCGTGAAGTGGTACGATTTTATTAATAAATAATAATGAACACAGCTGGTTTGCATTTTATTTTATAAAGTAGGCCATTGTGCCATACTTTATCGAAGATTTTTTCAATGTCCAGAAATACCGCGCAACAGAATTTCTTTTCTTCAAAACTTCGGTGAACAACATCAAAGACCCTGTGAATTTGCTCTATAATGCTATGCGCTGATCTCTAAATGCAAATTGATAATCCGGTATTATATTATTTAGCGACCGGTACAGGTTTCTTTTGAAAAAATAGGAAGGAGACTTACAGGTCTATACGAAACTACCTCTGCCGGTGGTGTGCCCGGCATAGGTGTAACAATCATATTAGCAAATTTCCACTGTACAGGAATGTAGCTTACGCGAAGCACTGCGTTGAATATATATATATATATGTTAACAGCTTTTTTCTTTTTTTTTTGGTAATTGCTTAACCATCTTGGCAGTGATCAAATCATGCCCTGGAAATTTTTTTAAAATGTTTTTGTACACATTTATTTACCTCCTTAGGAGACATGGTTCGTATGAGAAGAGGCATTTACAGGTCAACATGAACAGCGACAAAATAAGGGTTATAGAGATGATCGTTTTCATTAATTTTACTCAAACAATTAACAGAAATAAAGAAATAAAAACGTAAAAAAGAATGAACAGAAACTGACCAGCGCGAAAAATGCCATAGGGCACCAAATACCATAATGAACTTTTATGAAAAGACGCAGGAAAGTAGAAAGCGGTGATACATTTAACACGCGCAAAATTTAAAACTTTATTAAATTTAATCCGAATGTTTATGATAATTCCGATAGTGAAGATTCTGGAGGACCGAAATTACATCATCTAACGAAACACTTAGTGAGACTGCGTAGCGTGATGTTTAATGAGAACAGTATAATAAGGGAGCCTTCAGGAGGAGGCTATTTCTAGGACCCGATTTAACAGATCAGGAAATGTAACGGAATAAATGATAGCTAAGCGAAAAATAAAGCAGAAAAAGTAACAAAAGTAAAAAAAAAAACGGAAGAGAAAATAAAGCAATAAACTAAAATAAATAAGGAAATAATAATAATAATAATAATAACGACGCGAATAGTAAAACTCGATAAAGAATTAACTACTGGTCATTTTGATTGCTAGAACAATTAAAAATCAATAACAAGCGCCGCTAAATAATTCAATTAATTTTTTTTTTCGCGGAGAGGGGACTCATCAGCTGCGGATATTAACAAAGCGCGAATAAAATTATTTTATATTTTTAATTTAAAGGAACAGAACACTACTGCCCAACCAACTATACCGCGGCAACTGGCTAAATGAATAAAATAGAATATGGCATTTTGTAGTGTACAAATGATCACTCATCGTAATGATTACAGCAAATAATCCCCCCTCCCCCAAACATATACACACACTTTAGGCACGCTAGTCACGGGCCTACCCCTAGAAACAACAAGAAGGAAAGGAGCCGTCAGTTAAATTTTGATTCGGTTAGATACGGACAATATAAAATGGATGAAATAATAATGGATAGCGCGAAGGGAAGGACAAAATATAAAATACACTATAAGGAATTCTCCGCCTCAATGAAGCGACGGTTTTCGACACCAATCACATCTTTTTTGAATGTCCATTCCTTTCTGTCGAACGTTGTATTTTACATTCTTCTCTGCTGAAACTTAAGCTCCCAGCAAACAATTTAGACAACAGTAAAATTAAAAGCTACATCAAATTTTTATACCAACGAAATGACATTTATAATGCTGTAATTTTTTTTTTTTTTCTTTTTTAGTTTCAAAATCATCCACATCAAAATTAATACCTCAAATATACATAAATGAATACAAAATGAACACATATTTAGGCCGATTCATTTGTTTAATTTGTCATATGATCAACTAACGTTCGCCGTACGTTTTCCTATTTTTATATTTCGAATTGAAAATATTTCGTTTTTTTTTTTTTTTTTACCTCCGCTCGCTCCGAAATCATAGGGGGCAGTTAATTAGATTTTAATTCGATCAGAAATTGCTAATATAACCAGTGGCAGGATCAATAGAGACACACAGGAAAGGAACAGTTACAAAATATAGGAAACCCAAGAAGAAATAGGAAAAGCTTTAACAAATGCAGATGATACAGGAGAACGTTCAGCGGAAAAATAAATTGAAGCTATACAATATTATAGAATTAGAAACAACTGCATTACACTGGGACAAAAAAGACAACAACACAAAGGGGAAAACAATAGTGAAAAGAAGGTAATGAAATATGATGAAAGTGTAGACGAATGACAGAGACAACAAAAGAAAAGAAAACCCTTAAGAAGCGTGGAGGGGATCAGAAGCATTAGATTGAATGGTGATGTAGAAGCAGCGATTATTCGTTAAGCATAAAGATCTAGTTAAAATGTAGAGTAAAATTTTTTATCCGGATTACTATAGCAGTCGGAATTTTCTTAAAATCGAAACGGTAGTGATCAGTAACCTTCAAAGCATCAGTCATTATCAGACACTCGCAGCAAAGTAAATAGAGTAGTGTTGTAATGAAAGATTACGATTGAGAGATAATATACGAAAAATGATGGATAAAGTTGCAGGAATGAAAAGGAAAAGGTTGATAGATTGAAAAGAACACTTACGTAAATTTTACCGCGAGTGCTCACAGAGGAGGGCCGGTCCGCTGACCCGTCTAAGAATTTGAAAAAGGAAAATAATAAATGTGGGGACCTACTACCGATGAAAGTGTTGGTTTTCGAAAGAAATAAATTTCGCGTATAATTTGTAATATTTTCATTATAAATTTTAAGCTGAGATGTCTTTGAAATTTTAAAAATTAATTAAAAATATATAGTTTCCCAGTTTTAATGTAATAATGAAATATTTTTTTCTAACCAAAATATTTTCTTCAATCTTGCTTCCACTGAGGTGGAAAAATCCTGTAGACGTCCGTAAATTCAACATTATTATCACCGTTTCGCCGCAGTGCAGTAACCGTTATCGTCGACTCGGCCTTTAACTGGCACCATACAAATGCAGTAGTCTCTTCGTTATACACTGCGTCGCTAACAGAGATATCTTCCACTAGGTTCGTATAGTTTTAGTGTCTCGTTCTAAATCACTTTTTATGGCTTATCATGAGTGTATTTGGTTATAAAATAAATCTATTCCGTTAAATTAAAATCGTTGCCAATTGATCACCTTTATTACGTTAAATAAATTCTTTTTTTAATGAACAAATGAGAAATTTCGTTCCAACGTAGAACATACCTTCTGCACTTAATGTCTGCTCGATTAGCAAATTTAAACTGTGTTCTGCGGGTTTCGAAGGTGTTAGTAAATTTCAAAAACTGGATGAAAAATATTTATGGCAACGATTTTACTAACGAAAAGAAAAAAAAACAACAAAAAAACGAAATATTAATTAATAATTTTTTAATATAATAGCTTTTGTGTTTTTTTTTTTGTATCTTCCATAAATATCTTTTCTTTGCATGCACGGATCGCGTTGCTCCTTGAACATTACTCGCCCGAAAATTCTTATAAATACAATACTTTTTTCATTTTTCTAGTCCGATTGATTTGATAATCCTAGACTCTTTTTTTTATCCCCAACTGGTACAGTTAACATCTGATTTGAAGAATAGTCAGTCGACTAAAACAACGAAGAATCCGTCGATTTTTTGTTTGTTAACTTTTGCCAATTATCTCAATATTTACCGAATATATACAGGCATCGTGTTCAAAAGGATTACGTTTCATAGCTTTAGTGTCTCGGGTGCATGTAAGTTTGAGACTGTAATCATCTTTTAGGTATCTGTTCGTCTTATTCAAAGTTTAGTTTGTTGCTAATATTGTTGCTAAAATCTTCGTTTACTTCGATTTTACTTAACCGTATACGTGTTTCTTTACTTAGGTGCGCAAAGAATTTTAACGTAAACTACTTGAGCCTTCAGGGCTTACGAAAATCCGTTTAACAAACTTTGTACCCACCAGCTAAGAAAATCACATTACCTAAATGTGGGAGTTAGATTTTACATATATATATATATATACTTTATTAACGGTTATATTACAAAGTCATTTAGTTTATTTTTGGTAAATAACAATTCTGAATGTAAATAAATTCGTGAAAATATTAGGCCGTGTGAAATCCAGTTTTAAAATTATAAAGTTCATTTTAATTATTAAAAAAGCATATACATAATTAACTTAGGGCTATTAACAGTCGAAAAATTACATTAACAGTTACATAAGTCATTGAAAGTTTCACAAAATTTATTAGAGACATCAGTTGCTCATGTTTACAATGAATATCGTTGTACATAAATATTATGAAAACATAGTAACCTACCAGTATATTGCAAAGTAACGATAAAATACATTAAATTAAAAGACATAAGCCAAATTTTGCCCATGACAAAAGAAGAAAAATATAATTCAAATTTTTCAACTTTTATGAACAGTTTTGGCCCATGTTTACAACAATATACTTATTAGGTATCTACAATTAACGTTAAGCACACATTTACCTATTAACCCAGGAAGCTTTTCAATACTTCAAAATTAATGTTACAATTAAAACATCAAAGATAACTTATTTGAAATCTAAAAAAATATACATAGTCTTAAATATAATATAGTAACAGTGATAATGAAAGTAATGGTAATATTGATAAGAATGATAAACATGATTATAAATAATAGTAATAATTAGTAATTAAAGTGAAATAATTAATAATTGCAAACACACTTTTGTTACTGATGTTACTGTATATTATCGACATATTTACAATAAAATATGTATATTTTTTTTAACATTATCAATTAATATGGATAAAATTGATGGTCCCAAAGAAAGTTCATTATGTTGTATATATATGTATATATATGTATATATATGTATATACATGTATATACATGTATATATCGTCAATAAATATGAAATAATTTTGTTTACACATTGTTTCTCTTATGTTTACATCATTCATGTATTTGTAAAGAGGTTTAAACAATTAACTCATATATACACGCTAAACACAAAATTAATAAATCTGTTCAAATCATTATGCAATAAATGCTGAATTCAAATTCAACTTCTATAGATGTATAAACTTCACAGACAAACAACTTTTTTATCTAAAACTAAGCCAATGTAATACCGTCGATAGTAACTTACCGAAAAACAAAAAATTTGAACGTTTTATATATCTAAAATCACTAATACATTAAATTCCTCCAAACGAACGAAACAACCGAACTAATCTAATTAACACCACCTAATTACAGCATCATCAAAAATGCGTAATAACTTCAAGAACTCTACAAAAACTGACCAGGAAAACAAAACAATAATATTACTACGGAATTAAGTGCGGTAATCAAATGAAATGATACGTAATTGGTCGAAAAGTATTGTGATTAGGGATACTACCAGTAACGGGAATAAAACAGCTGTAGATAGGAATAGACGGATAATACTAGCGTAGCATTTTAACAGATATGTTATAAATGCTGCAAAAGATGTTTTAAAAGTCCTAAGCACTTACCTGAAGATAACAGCCCCATATTTTTGACTCGTTTACATTTGTAGAGGTTATACTCGAAAAGAGCAATACAACCACTGTCGATCAAAACTGCTCCAGGAATTAACATGATATTTCTATAATATTAATTTTTAAAAAAAAACTTCTCTCTTTTTTCTTACAGTCGCTTAATGGGATTGCTAGAAATTTATCAACTTATAAAATCTAAAATTAACCGCAAGTCAAATTATCATAAACATTCACTGAGACTACTGAATGTGCGCAAACTTCAGCTGAACTCGAATTTTAACTAAGCGATTTAAGTGGCTAATGATAATTGTCGGTTTTTTTAACCACTTTTTGAGATTCATAATTTTAATCGAAGAATACGTACAAATTTACGTGGGGTAGACTTTCAGCAAGCGCACGTTACCATAGAGTGGAATCGGTAACACTTGAGTAAGTTTTAAAAAAAAGATTGACATACAAATTCACGGGAGTCCTTAAGTAATAGGGATAAAAACGATGATGATGAAATTATTTCTAAGCAATAATTTCATTGCATAATTCGTTAAAAAATATACATATACTTTTGTAAATAACAAATTATTAAGATACGGTTTTAATATAGTTGCGATGATGATGCGCGTATACTTCAATTAAAATAATAAAGAAAATACGTGAACTGTCTCCGTTAGTTTTCATAAATGATACATACCGAATTTTTAGCATCAGAAATGTCAGTAATAACTTAACATGTAATAATAATTAACGTTACCGGATCTACGTAATGATATGAAATAATAGGTTTTTAATAAAATGATAATTTTATAGTTGTAAAATTTTACGTGAAAAATAAAAAGATACGGTTCACCGCTGCGGGCTGTCTACATTTTTAATTTCCGCTTTATCAAGCACCTGCAATCCTGTAATCCTCAAATACGCCAACTTTAAGTCTATCTTTAACTTAGTAAAAAGCGAAAGATTTAAGTCTGGTTAAACCCAATGGCTAGTTAGTTTTTATCATCACCACTCATATGGACTATTACCACTTTCACATAACATAAATTTCGAATCACACCACTCGAAAATAAGTTTGAACTGAACAAGAAAGGAATTTTCTCAGTGTTGCGTTATTAATTAATAAAGCGCCGTAGTCTCCGCCATTTTCAGCGAGCAACTTCTGCTGTTAAAACTAACGCGGTCGTACTTTTACGGTAATTGCGCGGATATGAGACTTTCGTATTAACCTGCGTTACCGAAAACGTGACGTTTATATTACCTGCGGCGCATAAAACTGCTCGCTAAGTTATAAAGAGCTGAGTCTTCGAGAAAAACGTTTTGTAACAAACATTAGCCATCCAGCGCAGAACAGAACGTAAAAGCATGCTCTTGAATAATGAATGGCAATAATGAAAAAATTTTACACAATTGACGAAGAAACGTAAAAAGTGAAAGAAGAAAAATTGTTTCGCGGAAAAAATTTCCTCTTTAAGAAGTTCGTAATTTTTAAAATTTCATACGCTCCACGCAGCTAGCTGCTGCAACTACTAAATTTTTATTCTGTAGTAAAAATTGTCGTAAATTTTAATAAAAACTCGTTCCGTTACTGAATATAGTGCATTGCAGAGAGCTAATATAACATTCTATCATTTTTACCGGTTTTGCTTTTGCCTGAAAGCCAATAATATTCACTCCAGAAATTCCGAAAAAGTGCCCTGGGGAAAGGCAATATTAGATAAACCAAATTTCAAATATTTATTTTTTTTTTGCTCCGGAATAAACTTTCTTGCTGGTTCGAATTTAAGTACAGTTATATTAAAAATGTTTTCAAAGAACAGAATGTAGATACAGTGACCATGAGTTTAAATAAGTATTTAGAGAATAATGCAAAAAAATAATAATCAAATCAAATCGGATTTTTAATTATTATTATCATCATCTTCAGTCGTAATGCTCGATTCCGAGCGTCGTGATTACCTATTTGTATATTCTAGCTGTATAGATTAGTGCTCATGACAGTTGTTATATGCAATGCAAGTGTACACACGCAAGGCTACACTCGACACTGATTGTAAATATTTGATTTATCACGCTACTAGTCAGAATCTAGTGCAAATAAATAGAAAAACGAGTTCAAATAAAAATATAAAGAAAATAAAATCTAAAAACAAAAAACGATTCAATATCTGATTTACAAGTGTAAACAAACAAAACAAGATAGAAAAATATTTCGTCAGATAAGATCTAAATTAAAATTATTGCAAACCATTTTCTGTATTAATATGAAATTATTGTAACATAGAACTTAGAAACAGAAAATTTATTACCATGTATGAAGTGTGTGACTTCGAAACATGTCGATAATTAAATATATTTTTATAAATAATTAAGTTTTCTATTTCTAAGATAAGATCTAATTTATTATGTATACAAACCATATAAATTGTTGAACACGTATGTATATGCCAACTTGTCATGCATATATGTACATTATTCATTTTTTTTTTATTTAATTTAATAATTTTTTTTATATACACATGTTTGTTATTTTTTTACATTTTTCCTTTTTTCTTCTTTATTATTATCTTTATTTATTCACTTACGTGTTTTTTTTTTATTTTTATTGCAACGAATTAATTATATATTTTATCTAGTAGCGGACACACGGGGATAGGGGACACCCCCCCAAGAACCAAAACCATTATGAAAAAATTTGTTATAACAGAGAAACTTAATTTATGCTATAAAAGATTTGTATAAATTTTAAATCCAATTATAACTAATATTTAATACTATTTTCTAGTAAAACCAGGGCTGTATCTAGACCAAAATTTCGGGAGGGGCTACAAAAATATTTTATATATATATATATATGTGTGTGTGTGTGTGTGTGCGTGCGTATTATCATGAAATATATTTATTTATAAATAGTACATTAAAGCCTTGTAGTCAATTATTGTATTTGCAATATTTGAATACTACAATAAAAACAAAAAACAGTCGTTTCCATAGAGTTCATAAAAATTTAAATTTTCTTTTCTTTTGTCAAAAATTTAAAGAAATAAATTTATTCTGATTTTCGGTCCATTTAATTCAAGCAGTTATTATTTCGCAAACATTTCTGGGTGGAGGGGGTGAACCTTGAACCCCCCCCCCCCCCAGATACGGCCCTGAGTAAAACTATTGATGTTACGTTTTTATTTTATTTTAAACCCAACTATCATCGATATTTTGCCTTCTTTATTTATTTTTAATTTTTATTTTGTAATGCAAATGAAAATAGTTCAGTGAGAAGTATATATATATTTTTGGATCGCTTCGATATAATCTTTATTAAAGATTCACAGATATAAATTACTAGCATTATTGATTTTATATTATTTTTAAAAATCGTAATAAATGAAAATTAACCTCCATATTTTGTTACATCATGCACAGATTATACGAATATCTTCAGTATGGAATTCTTCAGTACTTTGTTGTTAAAAGCGTATATGTAAAAGCGTAAAATATATTCTTTAAGGGATGTTTAAAATAGTCAATAAATCGCGAGAGAGAAATTTAACTGTTTTTTTCTCAGTCTTTCTAATAATTAACGGACATTATTCTTGGCCAGACATCGAAACAAAAATACTCACGACACCGGATAACTTGAGTGCGACTCATGAAAACCAAATTTTCGAAAAATTGAATAACAACTGACGGAGCACAAAAAGAATAACGATATGAATATTGCAAATGAAGAGAATAGTATTGGTTTGCGTGTTTAGAGTGGCTACGATATATATAAGTTCTTCCGTGTCATGCAAAAAGCGATACTACTACATACAACGATGTTTACTATAAAGCGGCAAAGCATGTTTTGAATAAGTTAGACGATCGTCGCGATCATTTTTTTTCGCATTTAATATGAATAAAATTCTCTACATTTTACAAAAACACACCGAACATGGGTCAAGTGATGTAAGCTTACGTTTTAAATATAATATCTGCCTAATTTCTCGGACTCCCCGATTAACTCTTTTCCCAGTTCAGATTACTCCTTTTTCTGTTTTTATCAGTAGCTAGTAGAGACCGAAAATCATCAGAATTATGTTGAACTTCTTCAATGCGCTAAAATGTCCAGTACTTTTTGGTAACGTCCGTTACAAAACTACATAGCGAAGATTTAATGATAAAAATATTAATAAAAAGATACAATAAGCAAGACGCCGTATAGATTTCGTCTCCTTCAAGATTTATTGATTCCTCTATTTATTTTAACTAAACTGGCTTTGAGTGATTAACTACAGAAAAAAGTGAAATAAATTAAATATTTCATCAACAAGCCACAGTGCAATATCGAATTTGGGGACTAATATACGAGCATTAAGTGGAAAGCAGTGTACCGCCTTTGCAAGGTGACAACTTGCACTTTTTGCTGAAATCCAATTACAGACGAATCAAAAACAGAAAAAATCAACCAAAAAATTGAAACTGTGTAACTAATTATTTATTTTTTTGAAATACAAACTTTTAAATAATTGCAAGAAATGGAATTTTAATGACAAGAACAATTGATATTATTCATCCCATCTTCAACTTCTTAGATTTAAAAGGTATAGTAATGAGGATTGGTTGGAGTATATACTCAACAATCAAGGTTCTGGTAAATATTTTGGTACAACCAGCTCTTTCGTCCACACCTCGGTTTTGTCACAGTATGACCCGTGTAGATTTGTGCTGGCTGTGTGTAGGCTGCGCACCAGCCGCTATAAAATGGCCTTATATTTTCCCAATACAGGACATTGTCTAGGTTGCAATATTTATTATAGACTATATTTCCGAGCAAATATTAACCGCTACTATTCATTTAACTGCAACCAATTTGACAGCAAGAGAATTGTGTTTTTTAAAGATCTTTTGTCATATAGTATGAACCCCTCCTGCCCATTTTGTATTTTTTATCTACCTTATTCCGGTAATATTAGTTTTTACTGAAGAAAACAAAATTATTATATAATTTTTGTTTTCTTTTAATCTTTTGTATTAGGTGAATGTCCAGTACTGACGTGCCTATAAAATAAAATAAATGTATATAATTTTTGTTTTATAAAATTTCCTTCCCCTGAATCATTGAAGTATATATATATATATATATATATATATTTTTTTTTTCGGGGGTGTTTTGGATACCCTAACGAAAAGCAACAGCCGAATCAACCAAGGAATCATTATTTCGTTAATGTAGACGGATAATTTTTTTTTTTTTGTCATTCTTTACTTATTTGTTTATCCTTTTGGTCCTTTTGTTTGTTTTTTATTTTATTTTGCCCCTACTTATTACAGAAAATTATTGGCCAGTAGGACTATACTAATGTAGTTTAAGCTAAAAAAAATAAAATAAAATAAAATAAAAAAAATTAAATTTTTGATACGTTTTAGAAATGGGGAAGTCAGCTAACCTAATATAATTTTTGTATTTTATTTTTTATTTTTTTATTTTTTTAAATTTTGTTTCTTACTTTTTGTTTTTTTAATTTTTTAAATTTTGTTTCTTATTTTTTATTTTTTTGCTTATATTTTAGTATTTTTATGGCTTATTTAAGCAGCAATGTCGCTTAAAAGTAAATTATCATATTAACTTAATTATAAAAAATTCTAACAGGTTATTTGCTAACGCTATAAAATATTACGATAAATATAATTACGAAAATAGCAAACGGAAACGATATATGATACGCTATCTGCAGAAATGTTTGAAAGAAACAAGTCGATTATGTATTTGCAAAAATGGATTGGGAATTCTTAACATTTTTAAACAAACCGAATTTCAAGGACGAAAGCAGTCAGTTATAATTTTAGCAAACCGGTAAACAGAATTATCTATAGTTCCGCGATATGACAATTTAACTTCTGACGTTCTATTCTTAAATTCAAACTAAATAAAATTTTCAAGTCCCATTCTAATAGAGCGAACATAAATGATAGTGCTTAAATGTACAATAAAATAAAACTCGAAAAAATAATTAGTAAAATTGAATAAAAATAATGATAATGATAATAATACTAATAATAACAAATAAAAAATAAAATATAAAAATGAGACGAAAAATTTATCCATTTTTAAGCCTATCAGAAATTGCCTGCGCGTTTAACTCTGTCTCCTTTAGAATTGTCTTCGTCCTTAAAATTCCGTTAAATATTAGGAATTTCCACGATTCCAATTCTGTTTTTACTGTACATAATCAAAATTTGTTTTTTCGCGATGTATCTCGGTAGAGTTCGATTTTCAGCTGATGATGGGCTAAACCCAAACATTTTCCTGCAGACAAGTAAATTATTACATACCATTTTGTTTGTTTGTTGTTTTCATGATCAAATTTCCTTTGATAAATTCGAGCCAAGAAAAGCCTCTTGAATACCGAAAAATGGAATTAACTATTATATATGCTATCAAAATCAAAGCATTGCCTTTCAACCCTATGCACGTCTTCCTGACACAAAATACAGCAAACAACGTGTACCAAAGCCATCCCAGATAAACAAAACCACTAAAAATCAGACTAAATGAAAACCTAAACACATTAAAAACCGAGCTGATACCAACTTATTAAAGGGCTCAACATCCGTTACCACCTTGGTTAACTCAAAAGATCCCTGTGAATATAGAACTATAACTATAGATCGGTTACCAACAGCCTCACATATCAACAATTACTCCTGGAAATCAAAAGCAAATATGAGGATCACACATTCCTATACACAGACGGATCAATCAAAGAAGTCCAAGCAGAATGCGCACTTACCTCAGAGACCGAGGACTTCATATCGATCAGGCTCCCTAGTCAATTCTCAATTTGTAGCTGTGAGTTATATGTTATATGCCAAGCCTTAGAACGTACCAAATGTGGCCCCGCTGATACCAAATACGTCATATGCTCTGATTCACTGTTTAGTCTAACGGCACTAAAAAATGTCGTCCCCGATTCAATTCTGTAATAAAATTAACTGTTCTAATTACACAACAATTGGCGAGTGGGAGATGAGTTACAAGGGACTATTTAATATAGACAAAGGGTGTACAAAAATTAATCAAGAGCTACTCCATACATTACATCTTAACATTAGAAGTCTAAGAAATAACTGGGACGAATTTTTGGCATACATTTATAAGTCACCTATCAGTACCATTATTATCACGGAAACAAATGTGAAAGAGAACGAAATAAATTTATACAATATCCCAGGGTTCACCAAGTATAGTAACAAAAAATCAGATAAATTTAATGGAGGAGTTGCCATATTTGTCAATAATAGTTTTAAATCCAACTTATATACTGAATATAATAATAATGCGTTCGAGTGTCTAGCTGTTGACATATTAATAAATAGCAAGAAGACAACACGAATGTTTGCATTTTACCGATCACCTAGCCGAAATGTTAATGAATTCTTGTATGAGCTAGATTTATTTATTAAACATATTGAGAAAAAACAAGAATGTATTATATGTGGGGACTTTAATATTAATTTGTTAAAATGTAATACTAAATCGGAAAATTTTTTAAATATTATGGCTGGGGGTGGGTGTATAAGAATGATCAATGGTGTAACAAGAGAGGAATTTAGGGAGGGTAATTTAACTCAATCATATATAGATAATATTTTCATTAGGAGTTCAACTGAAGAAATTTATGCAGGAATTATCAATTCAAAAATATCTGATCACTATATTATTGGGTGCGTATTTCGCATTAATAGGTGCTCCCATCAAAACGATAAAGGACAAGCAAAAAACAGAGTAAACGAAATTTTACTAAATCAAAAACTTAACAATTATGACGGGCATAGTATTGAAAAGATTGACTCGGCCGAAAATATCTGCTCGCAAATACAGCCTAAATTTAATAATATATATAAGGAATGTAGAAAGCAGGTGACATACACAAAGGAACACAATTTTACATTTAAAAACAACTAGATGAATATAAAAATTTTAAACTTGGTGAAAATTAGAGAAATTTATTATAAACGCCGTAAAAATAATACAACAAACGCTAGATATAAAAAGCTGTATAAAACATACAGAAATATGACTAAAAATTAAATTAGAAAAGCAAAATTAGAATATTATAATAAACAAATTCAGTATGCTAATAAAAATACCAAAAAAGTATGGTAGATAATCAATAGTATCGCGTATACAATAAAAACAAATCTTCAGTTGATGAAGTCGTACTCAAATATTTTGCAAGTGCAAAACATGCGGCGAATAAATTTATTGATTACTTCTCTCAATCAAAACAGCATTGTGCTCAAATGTGTAATACGCAATTGTTAAATAACGATAATTTAGAGCGGACACCCACGCCATTTCTATTCCAAAAATGACTAACAAACAAGTAGAACAAATAATTAACAGAATACCGATTCACAAAGCCCTAGGATGGGATGGTATTAGAGGTTCGGATGTTAAAAATAATGTAGCTATATTTACACCACTAATTACAAAAATAATTAACTGTTCAATTAAAGAAGGTAGGATGCCTGATGGACTAAAAACTGGTATTATTAGACCTATATATAAAAACGGCTTAATGCTTGTGACAATTATAGACCAACCACTATAATTTCAGTATTAGCAAAAATTTTGGAACAATACCTTGCGTTTCATCTAAGAAATTATCTGGATTACATAATAACCAATTTGGTTTTAAAGAAGGGAAGTCAACAATATCTTTGTTAAGAGCACTAACAAGTAAGATAAATAAGGGGTTGGCAAACGGTGGACAATTTATTATAATTTTTATAGATATTAGTAAAGCATTCGATACGGTAAGCTATCAAATATTACTGCGAGATATGAAACGAATGGGAATTATAGATAGGCAAAATAAATGATTTGAAAGTTATTTGCATAATGAAAAAAGCGTAGTAAAAATCGATGAAGAACTAAGTAGAGAGGGAATTGCATCAACAGGGGTGGGATAAGAAACTATTCTGGCTCCGTTATTATTTTTTATTTATACCAACTCCCTACATAAATATATTAAAAATTCGACAGTTTTTGCTTATGCGGATGACATAGCACTCGTTATCGAGCATCGAGACATCCATGAAGCTGAAAAACTCTTGCAAGAGGATGTGAATAGTATGTGTAGGTGGGCACATGATAAACATCTAACTATTAATATAAAAAAATCGAAGGCTTTGCATATAAGAACATCCGGTAGATATAGAACATCTATTACAATGCATGATAATAATTGTCTACATAACCGCTTAATCTCTACTTCGAACTGTGGATGTACATAGCTGGAATCAATGGAAGAGATTAAATATTTAGGATTAATCATCGACAGAACACTATTTTGAGACAAGAATGTAATAAATTTATCTAATAAAATTAGACAAATGCTACCGGCACTTTATAAATTGACTCTTTCACTACCATGCGGCCACTTACGCATATATTATAACGCTATAGTATTGTCCAGAATCGTGTATAGGATTTCAATTTGGGGGGAAGCAAAAAGAACGATAATCAAAAAAATTAGTAGACAACAAAAGGAATGCTTAAAGATAATATTACCTAATAAAGATCAGGTTAACATTAGCTGGTGGTGAGAGAGAAATGAAATGTCTTCAAGGATGTGCTACTTTTATCACCGATTGCTTGAATATAAGACACCACGAGGATATCAATAGCTACAATGATAAAAAGAAGGACAACAAGGAATAATAGGGAGGTATATTTCATTCGACCAAAAGGCATAAATAGTAAAATCGACAATACGGATGAAATAGTTTTGATTAAACTGCTAGAACGAATCCCAGAAAATATAATGCAAAAACAGATAGGTAATCTTTTCCCCTACCTTAGCCGTTCGATTATTTCCTCTATAGTTCGCCTGCGGTTCAATCATAGTTTGCTTCCGGCTTCTCTTTTCCGTTTTTCTATTGTTCAGTCACCTTTATGTGTCTTTATGACCCTCCAGAGCTCAATTATACCTGTGATACGAATCACATTTTGTTCGAATGCCCCTTTATTTCCTCCGAACGTTCTACTTTGTATTCTAGTCTTCTGCGCCTTGGCCTTCCTACTCCTTATAGTGCCCACTCCATTCTTGCACTCCCCTCTCTCAGTATAGTTCCTTTGTTGGCCTTCTTTATCTCCTCAATTTCTAATCTTTTCCTTATATAATGTATAATTCCTTGCGTTGGGTAAGTTCCACTGTTGACGTGCCCCAAAAAAAAAAAAAATAAAAGAGAGATAGGAACCTGGAAAGTAATAATTAAACAATGGTTAGTTGAAAATATTAATGAGTGACATTAAAATAGACAAAATAGGAGCTGGCTGTGGCGGAGAATCGATCATTCGCAGTTGTCAAAAATGTAGTATGGAATTGTTGTATAACAATAAGTAGTTCTTTTTTGTTTGTACTTCTTTTTATTATTATTATTATTATTATTATTAGTATTATTGTTTTGTTTCATTACACACCTTGTATAATTATGAAAACTAATTGTAATGAAATATTATAACACATGTAACATAGTTGTCGAATAAACGATAATAAGCGCGTTGGGAAACCCGCAAACGGGCAGTATGCCTTGCGGGACCCACAACTTATTTTAAAATAAAAAAAAAAAAATTAGCATTTAGATCAAAAGCGTGAGTTACCGGCTGGGCAGCGTGATATACGACTTTCCGCTGAATGCGGTTTTATATAAGACCCCAAATTTCCATTTCCTCATTTTGGATTAGTCGTTCCGATGCTAACAAATTACACCGCGAATTATCGACTAATCAACGCAGTTTGGTAATTAAAACGAGATCTCACGCCGCGCTAAATTCCCGTCCGGCTACTAAAATTAAACAAACGCCGAAGCAATACATAACCGTATGTGGTTGAGACCAGCTCCCAAAAAACTTGCCCTGCTTCCTGGTTGAGTTCGCCAATTTTTAATTAGCGAATTAAACGGTAATTTTAAATGATGAAAATGGAAAATTGAATTCGAATGACTTTTTTATCGAGCGAAACTTTGCTTTAGTGTAAGTGTAATTAAAGTTTATTCGAATTAAAAAAAGAAGGAAACTGAAAATTCCGTATTTTTTTAAATAAACAAGACACACCATTCCACCAGAGCCCGTTGAATGTTAAGTTGTTTCACCGACTTTTTTTTTTTTTTTTATTTATGCAAAATTTTTCATTAAAATATTGCATAGCACATCGCGAGTTACACCCGGATAATTCCGTGCAATTCGTTGGAAAAAAACAAAAAAAACGAGTTAATATTTTTCTCTTTAAAGTAAACGATATTGATAAAGGCGTTTTTTTCCTTTTTCTTTTTTTCGAAATCAGTCGATTTTTAATATTTTGGACAAAAGGAAAAAAATTCAATTTGAAATTTGAAATTTACGAAGTCGCAAGTTGGACTAAAATCGATTTATGAACAGAAACCGAATAAAAAACACACGCACCCACCGTTGCCCATACTAGCAGCAAGAACTTTTTCTACATTATTAAAGGTCGGCACGTGGTACGGATGAAAAATTTTCCGAAAAAAATAGAAAAATACAGACGAAGATTAATTTTCAGAATTTCGACGCGAATGCGTATTGCGGTAACGTTTAACACTTTATTAAAACTAGCGCAAACTTAACCGCAGTACGGTGAAATTGCACAGCCAAAGCGGTCAATTTTTAACGAACACAGACTGCAATAGCTGTAGGTGTTTTATTTAATCGGTGATTTGTAAATTTTAAACGAATACCTTTCTTAGCTTGCAACCGACATTTTCGAAGGATATCATTAATGAACAACCGTTAAATTTGAAGTTATACATGAATATATATATATATAAACTCGGCCACTTTGGCCTCGCAAGGGGCTGTGCCCCTTGACCCCTCTTGCTTTCATTTCTGTCTCTTTTTCTTCTATACTTTGTATAAAATGATCAAAATTTACAACGTAATTCTTACTGGCATCAACACACACAAAAAATAACATAACTACAAAAATCCTATTCTAACATTTAACTTCCGTTATATAAAATTAAGACATTTTTTCGTTACATTTTTCGTTACATTAAATAACAATAACAAAAATTCTACAAAATATAACAAACGTTACATAAAATTGGGACATTTTTTTGGGACATTTAGCGTTACATAAAATTGGGACATTTAGCGTTACATAAAATTGGGACATTTAGCGTTACATAAAATTGGGACATTTAGCGTTACATAAAATTGGGACATTTAGCGTTACATAAAATTGGGACATTTAGCGTTACATAAAATTGGGACATTTAGCGTTACATAAAATTGGGACATTTAGCGTTACATAAAATTGGGACATTTTTTTGGGACATTTTTTCGAATGGGGGGTAGCCTAAGAATTACGTTGTAATTAATATATATATATATTTATATATATATATGTATATATTTATATATATATATGTATATATTTATATATATATATGTATATATTTATATATATATATGTATATATTTATATATTTTTTAAATTTGCCAGACAAATTTCTACAAAAACTAGAGGGTTATTTTTTTAATCAAGATATCATTACAAAACAGAAAACTACAAAACCCAAAAATTTTAAAATTTAAAGGCCGAAAATTGGAAAAGTGTATACATACATACATACATACATATATATGGGCATCGCCAAGGAGGAGCAGGGGAGGACCGTTGCCCCCCCTGGTTCCTTGAAACTTTAGTATTCGTAGGCGCGTAATCGTGGACAATTTGGAAGACTTTTATAATAAAGTAGTAGAACAATTTGCCAGAAACCCACGAAAATTATGTTTTAATTAAAAGATTTTATTCTTGTTTAATAAAATATTAAGCCTTTACAACTTATGCATTTTATTTTTCCCCTATAACACTCATATCCTCTTTCTATCATCTTGCCCCCTTCTCCAGGTCATCGGCTGGCGACGTCCTTTGTATGTATGTATGTATGTATGTATATTAAATTGCATGACAAAGAACTGAAGACTCTTTTCAGGGTCTTTTATTGTGTACATCAAAAATACGTGCAATAGTCATCCCATAACAAATTCAGCCATCTGCCCTTCATTTATCGGTGCTATTCCCTAAGACACAGACTGAATTTCTGTAACATTTCCCTACCCTCTGCCCATTCGTTTCTGTCCAACTTTCAATTTCTCCTCGATAAAAGATTTATTAAGTAAATATACTCATGCATATTTATTTTGGGAACTCGCCGACAAGTCAACCGACTTGGTGGGGACTAAGGTAGCGCACATGGTTTAAATAAAAAAAAAAAAAAAATCTCAGAAGACGATATTATGGGGGGATTCGTTAATTTTCGAATTATCCATTCGCGGCATCTATCGTTCGTCTGAGAGAGTTAAAATCCCTCCAAAACCGGTAGAAATAAAATTTTACAAAACCGTCCATACCGAATTCGTCACCGAAACTCCGTTTCCCCGCCTTTCTTAGTATACGATGGCCTACGCAGTGTTCGACATGTTTTCTCTTTGCACATTTTTCCAAACACTTTCGTTGTACTTCTATCGTACGACCCTACTGTGGTTCCAAACATATCGAACTGCAACAATTTTTAATGGTCCCTCATCTCATCGTGTGTCTATGATCTTTCTTGCCCTAAATGGATTAGGCAAAAAGGCGTCAAGTTCAAAAATATCTCGTTCTATAGGGGGCACTCAAATTTTTAAAAAACAATTTTGTATGAGCATCGTGCTTTAGTTCTCTAATTTATCCTCTAAATCCATTTCATCCTCAACTCTATCGCTCCATATCGTCTCAAATCATCCCACAAACTTTCTAATCCTAAAATCCCGTTTTTAACAGTCCCATACAATCGTTTTCCGGTTTCCCCTAACGGTTAGCACTTCAATAGATTTTTTTCTTCTTTCAAAGATTGAAATTCCTTCAACAATCTCAGTCGTCTAATCTCGCTTCCTTAGCTACTCATAATCCTCTACTAAACAGCCAACTCTGTATCCGAGAACCTAACACGAAGGGATTTTTCGTAACTGACAACATATTCTTCTTTAGCTGACTTCTTATTCCGCTTCTTTTACATTCGTTTTAATTACTTCTCGTGCTTACGGTTTATAGAAAAACGGAGTTTACTTTTCCTCCCTTTCATTTCTACGTTTGTTGTATTATTTATTTTCTCCTTATACTTTAATCGTTTCTTTAAATTTTAAGAACATTCGATTGCAGTAAACGCTATTACGATACTTGAATGCGCTGATACTGCAGTGACCAGCGTTCAGGACTCGGATAGGTTTATATTAATAGCACCTCTTTTACGATAAATTCTTTCGTGACACATGTATTGCTCTCGCAGTAACCGGCGCGAATTGTAACAATTACACAACTCGCTTGTTTAACTGCAATTATTCTGATCGATGTTCCTAAAATTATTTTTCCAACTATTACCTTTCCTCTTAACTTATTGCTTCTGTCCTCCTTTCCCCCTGTATCATACTTCTAATTTTTCTTTTATGAGTATATACATATTCATATAATATATTTACATATATATATATATATAAAAACTCGGCCATTTTGGCCTCGCAAGGGGCCGTGCCCCTTGACCCCGCTTCCTATCATTTCTGTCTCTTTCTCTTCTATACTTTGTATAAAGTGATCAAAATTTACAACGTAATTCTTACTGGCATCAACACACACAAAAAATAACATAACCACAAAAATCCTATTTTAATATTTAAATTCCGTTATATAAAATTAAAACATTTTTCCGTTACATTTTTCGTTACATATTTCATTACATAAAATTGTGACATTTTTTAAATAACAATAACAAAAATCCTACAAAATATAACAAACGTTACATAAAATTGGGACATTTTTTTGGGACATTTAGCGTTACATAAAATTGGGACATTTTTTCGAATGGAGCCTAAGAATTACGTTGTAATTAATATATATATGTAAATATATTATTCCACTTTTATTTCTTTTGTTTAGCAAAAAAATGAATAGTAAAACGCAAGGGGTGGTCAACTTTGAGGAAAAACGAAGGGGTCGATAAAGTCCAGGCACCTGTCGGAACTTACGAGGCGATTTCAAAAGACAATTGACTTTATCGACTTTGTTGGCAAACTTGTCAATGGCGGTCTAGTTCAAACTGCGAAACGTTCTTCGTTAACGAAAAGTGCCTGAAAGAGACGTTAAATCGATTAGTCACTTCGATTCCGTCGATGTTAGCGTCGCAGCTATTACAGGATTTGCGAGGGGTGCCAAAAATACATTCAGCCCGGATAAGTTGCCGATAACCGGCTTTAAAGCTGTCACCGATCTGCATCTCGATTCGAAACAGAAAAAGGACAAGACCCGGTGTAAAACAATACCATCCGGGCTAAAACGGTTCCCGCCTTTCGGTTATTTCCTTAAATGACTCGGGGAAACATGAGAAAGTGTACACAAGTCTTGTTTCTGCGTCGACAATGGCTATCTTCGGCAGCTGCTCCTCCAGGACAAACGTTCAACGTATGAATTTGAAGGATATAGTTATTCGAAACAAAAGACAACATAATTGAAACAGGTCATAACCCTAGTCGAACTTTCCAATAAAACATATGGCCGAATTTTTCCGCTTTCTTCACCTGAAGAACGTAAAAATTTCCCCCCGAAATTTTGGCAAAAATTCAAAAGAAAAAATTACCGCCTAATTTTTACCTTAAAAATTTTCCTATAGTATTCATAAATAAGTGTTAAAAGGAAATGGCAAATCGCGGTACACAATTCGTATCTAATGAAAGTCGGCCAAAAAAAAAAACAACTGCTGTAATGATTTTCTATTCTTCCGAGGTGATAAATTATCCAATTGTAACTATGAAAATGATAAACTTCAATGCTAGCCAAAGTTTTTTTAATTCACGCACAAACAGACTTTAAATGAACTACCCGATTTCATTTTCATCCAATTTTATTCCACTTTGTTCTATTTTATTTATCCGATTTTATTCTCGATTTCACTCGATTTCATGAAATTTTATTCGATTCAATAAGAGTTCTTCACCGGTAAATTCAAAATCAATTTCTGTTCAAAGGATTCATTATTTTTATTTCTCGGTCTAGTTTCCGTAATTTGACCGCTGGACTCCGTTTAACATTTTCAGAAATTTATTATTTTACGCTATTGGACGCTGTCCGTAATAAATTCGTATAAAAAATACGTATAAATTTTTAGTTCCGGGGGTCTTATAGTTTCGTAATAGACGAAATACTCTAAGAAGTTAGCTAATCGCAGTTACATTGTCCTATAACGAGTTATTCCATCTCTATTCACATTCGCATAAGTTATTAGATATCATTTTCAATTGAATTAAATTGGAAATAGATTATTTATAAATGTTACGCAGTAAGTGGCATTAAGTTAATATATAAGTCGGTGCTTTGTGGGAAATTGCTAAGACGGTCTCCACTGGATGACTGGAGCTGTCTACTGTTATCTTATTTACCCGCTAACTCAAATTGTATATAATCTTATTTATCCGGTAATCCAAATTGTGTATAATGACTGTAATCAAAATGATTAATTGCGCATATGAAGTACATACGTGCGTAAGTAGTAGAATCAATAAAGGATTGGCAACTGGAAAAAAGTTTCTGGTAATTTTTATAGATACCAGTAAAGCATTTGATGCGGTGAATCATCAAATACTGTTGCGGGATATGGATAGGTATTGGTATTATAGGCAAACAAAATAAATTGGTTTGCAAGTTACATACGTAATAGAGAGAAAGTTGTGAAAGTCAATGAAGAACTAAGTAAAGAAGAAACAGCCTTAAGAGGTGTAGGGCAAGCAGCACCATATTAGCTCTGTTGTTATTTCTGATTTACACCAACTCCTTTCACAAATATGTTAAATATTCGACTATATATGCCTATGCAGATGATATAGCATTCGTAATTCATGACATTCATGTGGTCGCAAAACTGTTGCAAGAGGATGCTGATACTATGTGTATAGGTGGGCACATGATAAACACCTAACGATTAATACAAACAGAATCAAAAGTTTTATATATAAGGACGTCCAACAGATGTAGAACACACAAACTTTCTATTATAATGCATAATAATAATTGCTTACACAACTGTTTGATTCCTACCTTGAATTGTAGTTATACCCCGCTGAAAACGACGGATGAAGTTAAATACCTTGGATTAACCTTTGAGAGAACATTATTTTGGGACAAGCATATTACAAAAATTTATCTAACAAAGTTAGGCAAACGATTCCAGCATTATATAGATTAGCTCAATCAATACCATATGAGATGGTCTTCGTGTATACCTTAACGTTATAGTCTTGTCACGAATCCTTATATGGAATATCAATTTGGGGGGAAGAAAAGAGTACAATAATCAAAAGGATTAGTAATCAGCAAAAGAAATGCTTAAAGATAATAATAATTCATAAAAAAGATCAGGTTAGCAGTAGCATTAGCTGGTGGACAGAGAAAAAAGAAATGTCCTCAAAGATGTTACATTATTATCACCAACTGCTTGAGTATAAGACTAATAATACTCTATTATCTTCGACGAAAAGAGGTAGGACAACTAGGAATCATAGGGAAGTATACCCGACCAAAAGGTATCAATAATAGACAACACGGATGAGGCAGTTTTAACTAAATTGCTGGTACGAATTCCAGAAGATTTAATGAACACAGAGGCAGGAATTTGGAAACTAATAATTAAGCAGTGGCTGGTTGAGAACATAAATGAGGGACAATAAGTTACTTTTTAATTTTATATAATGGTGGAGAATCGATCATAAGTATATAATTAAGACCGATGTGTCAAGTGTAATCGTATGATATGTGTACTGTATATCATGTTGAGTAGGTATTAAGAAGCTTTATAATTATATTTATGAATAAACGATAATAGTGTTGGGCATCCACAGACGGGCAGTATGCCTTGTGGGATCCGTAACTTATTAAAAAAAAAAAAAAAAAAGAAGTTCACTATTTGAAAAGAAAGTAAATTTCGAAACGAAAATATTTCTTTAATTGAACGTGCCCGCCCCAATTGCAGCATCCGTATCTGTACATTTCATATTTCTGAATGGCGTAAAAGAAACGGTAGTTTGCGTTTCGCTGAACGACTTAAGATGTTTAATTTCAGAATTGCATAATTCCAACAAAACTGGTAGTGATTTTCAAGCCAGTCAGAGAATATTCGCGTTCTTTATTAAAAATTAATGTCGGGTATTTATTTAACATCACTGTGAACGATAGCAATGTTTGGACGGGGTTTTTCGTTTTTATCGAAATGTAAAATTTTACCGAATTTTAGAATTTTACCGGAAGTAGTCTTGTCCCAAGTTTCCCATTCCTCACTTAGAGCACACAAGTGAACTAACGGTAGGGCCAGATGTAAACACACATCCAACATGATGTACATGCTGTGCCGAATATAAACATACTCACCTACCTTCCAGCATGTTAAACCATTATTTCAGTAATTTAATTAGTGAAAAATTTCCAAATTTTCTTAAAACCGTTACAGATTATACGGATCGAGTTATCTCCGAAGGTAGTCGGTATTTTTTTTCGGAAAAATTTCTTATACTTAATTAATGTATAATTCCGGTTCGTTATACATTATTAGGTGCACTGTTGCGATACATCCTGTCTGTTAAAAAAAAGAGTAATGAATAAAATTGTGAACATCGACATCAAGCATCTTAAAAATAAATAATTATAAGTCGATATGTTAAAAACGTTTTTATGAATATCCCGACGAAAGAGAAATACTAGTAGAAACGAAATACGTATCACCTGTGATTCGAATGGGGAGACCACCGAAATAGGCTTTTTCAGACGTTGATTTTCTACCGAGAAATGAAAATTTTTCTTTAAAAAAGTTTTCTAAAAGATCTCTCATATCGTTTAATCCGGTTTATTCTTTGTCATTATATGTCGATCCGATAAGAAAAAATACCCACCGCAATCAACGACGACGAAATATATTAGATTTACAATAGGCGAGCGAACTGCTATCACGGCAGGTGGTAAGAAACTTTAAAAATAGGATAATTTAAAATGGGTATTAGTGCGATTTTTCTACAATCTCTTTTTCTTTTCTTCTTCGATTCCTGACCTACGACAACAACAATTAAGCGCATGCCTTCCGCCGATCCACCGTGGAGTCCAAACCACCATGAAGGCACCATTTACATCATGATCTTTGATCACCTTCCCACGCTATCGACCAACGCCGCCGTACCAGTGTTACACCCAAGCGAACTGAAGAAATACGCAAAATCCAAAATAATGTCTGATTGGGAATTTGAGTGGAACAGCAGCTATTAGAACAAACTGCCGACAATTAAACGGACGATTACTGACTAGACTTACGTTATAGGCAAAGCTGCATCAAACCGTGATATCGAATCAACCTTGAACAGAATCTATCTAGGCCATACTCTAACCACCCATACATACCTGCTGGACCACCAGGAGCCTTCAGCCTGTACTCAATGCAATTGCCAGATCACAGTCAAACACATCATCACTGAATGCCCCATCTACAGTGCCGAACGCTAACAATCCACACTTACAGACGATCACTCCGCGAATTTAAACATAAATAACTTATACAAACTAATTAAATTTATAAATATTACAAACCTTAAAATAATGTAAATAACCTCATCCGAAGTGATAGCCCCCTCCCTGACAATATGTACCTCGTAAATAATAAAATAAATAAATAAAAAATAAATGGAAAAAGATAATCGAATGAAATTTGTTTTAACCGAAAGTCAACCCTCGACAAAAATAAAAAATTCTTAAAGTAATATAACGTTTAATATGTTACGACGATTCGTTGCATATCGCACGGTCATCATTTTTAACATTTAAGTGATTTTTTGAAATTAAAAAAAAAATCTTTTACTCGGACAAAGTTTAAGAGTAACTACGTACAGTCGATAAGCGTGAGTTTATTCTAATTTAAATTTAAATTAATGAATTTTAACGTATCATCAAATTCTAATGGCAACCAAACGGTACGCCGCATTCAAACTTCGATTACTTGGCACATTTCATACCGGAATTCAATCGACGATTACTGAAAGCTTCTGCTACAGAACGTCTCCCGTAACGCCGAACCGCTTCTCCACGTTTAGATGGCGAAAGCCAAACGGGACGTTCCACTGTCGGATTTTACGCGACAACCATCTAGGTGTTGTCTTCTTCTGCGCAAGGTTAAGCTGTAATTACGAGGACAGAAATAATTTCTCAGAGTCGCGTTCACTTTCGCCCGTTCCGTCCGACTCCAGCTGAATCGCGGGCGCTGCGGGCCCTCTACTGTGTTCGCTCGTATGATATATTACTCCGAGTACGAACTCGTCACAGTGTAAATCTATTTGGTTTCTGTTCATTTTCTGAACAATTTAATTCTTCTTCGCTGCCCCCCCCCCCCCGAAGGTCGGTCGAGAAAAATTTCCGACACGAGACCGTTGTTTGGTGTCGCCTTTCTGTGATTTATAACTATCTTCGGTGGACGTCAAATCTATCTTCAACCGAGGGAACATATGTGCCCGTGTCCATTCGAGGACAGAGCTTCATGCTGACCGATAATATTCGTTCGTGTCGCCTCGGACTGTCAGCAGGCCCGAGGTTGCCGTTAAGGAGCGATTAGAAGAATTCCCGGATAATCCCAGGCCATCTCGTTTCGACGTGTAATTTAACGTAATCCGGTGATTCATCATTCGTCGGTACACAAGTAATCCGTTATACAGTCGACAAAACAACAATAGCGCCGTACGGGACACGGCTTAATTTCATTCGGTAAAACTCGCTACAGTTCGGAATTGCTGCCATCGTTACGCTGATTAATCGCCGATTAAACGCCGAACATTTTGTAAATCGAACTCTGGCGAAAGAGGCAAACGAAAAAGAGAAAGAAGTTTTACACTTATGACCGCGTTTCTTTTTAATCCGCCGCACAGCGACTGAGACCGAATTCGAAACGGCTAATAGGACGGATTAAAAATGAATGTGACCAATTAGAGGCGTGTTCTTTTCGCGTTTCCACTTTTATTCCTCCTCGCATTCTATCTAACTCTGATAACTAGTACATTTCGAGATTTGTAATTTTTTTTTTTCCCCGAGAAAAAAGTTACACGTTCAAAGCTTGCATGGCGCATTATCGCCAAAAATTGTTCTAATCAAAGTCGCGCTATTTGGCAAAAAAAAAAAAAGATTTCTTTATCGACGCAACTACTACTAAACTCCAACACTTACGGAATAATAATAATATTTAAGGTGATTTTTGACTAAAATATTCTCTTCTTTTTTGTTTTTTCATTCCCCTCTTTTATACCCTTAAATTCTTAAGAATGCCTGCAGCTTCGTAATGAAACTTTCCACCAGTTTTATTCCTAATCAAATTATTGCATTGATTAACCGTAATTCAGTTCCTTCCGACTTGAGCAGTGGTCATCTTTACCGAGGGATCAAAGTGCGTTGCAACTCTACCCTCTCATTTCCTCTACAGAATTATTCTGAATTCTTTAAACTCCGTCCCCACTATTATTCCATCTTTTATGCTGAATCATCGCAATCTTACACCTGCTCTTCTTTCTATATCTTCCGCGATACCAACAATTTTCCGATAATCGTACACTCAAATCTATGTAGACATCACCGCCTTTGATTCTGCCATCCTACACGCACGTTTGCTCTACTATTTCTAATCATTGCCGTTCTGTACAGATTGGTTCTCTTTGTAATTCTCTGTTCCGGTATGGAGAAGATAATGGCCGTCGTGCAGGCGACCTGATGCTACTTTAAGCACGGTAATTATCTATTAACGAATATTTTCCGCTAACAACATTATTTCCCTCTGCAAACCTCTTCCTTCCGTCATCTAAGCGCTTGATGCATTTTTGCTAGCTATCTCGCATCTCGTAAAAATAATCTGATCCTCTATCTCCTCTTTTCCCTAGTTCTTGGGCCAATGCCTATGTTGACGAACCCCCCCCCCCCTGTAAAAAACGGGAAAAAAAATGCCCTCATCTTAAGCTTTGGTCAGACAATTTTTCTTCACCCGGCACACTAGCTTCAATTTTATTATTCAACTTATCCCTCCTCATGTGCTTATGGTTTTCTTCTGCTTCGCTAATTTGTAATAGTACACATATCCTTATGTTAGTTAAGTTTCGGCCACTACTTGCTTCCCTCCTCCCCTGCTGGGATCCTTCATAGAAACTCTTCTTTTGCACACTTCACCCTTAAATAACAATTTTTTTTTTTTTGCAATGTTGACCATGTTCTTCTTTATTTTTTCTGTTTAATGTTCTTCTTTAAACAATGGTACCTTAACTTCCTTAGAAATAAAATTATAACGTTCGTTCATCCTGCTGCTGCTGCTGCTGCTGCTGCTCTAATACCTTTTACCTCCTTGATATCTAGTCCTATTGATATTGTGACAGGTTACAATGTCTATAGATGGCGTGTCCAAAAAAAAAGAAGAAAGCCGTGAAACGAATCCATCGTATCATCATTATTTGTTACTACTGTCCTTTAGCAAACGTCTTAACTAAAAATTATTATCGTGTAGAACTATCTTCCGTTTTATCGCGCAGAAATTGTCGAAATGTTTTCAGTACGATATCATTTTTTTATTTCACTCTAATAACCCCTCGGCGACCCATCCCCCGCAATGTCCAGCTTCGCACACCTGAAAAACTACAGTTAAGCCAACCAAGTCCGGAAATGTAAAATTAAGCTCTAGTATTACGGCTATGTGTACCTTTTGTAATATACACACAAGTATCTTGAAGCCTATTTGGACCTACGGAGTACAGCTTTGGGGTTGTGCTAAACCTACAAATCTGAAGATAATACAGACCGCGCAGAATAAAATCCTTAGGCACGTAACCAAGGCGCCATGGTATCTATCAAATCAAACTTTGCATCAAGATTTAGGGATAAAGTATGTGGCAGATGTTATTAAAACTCATGCCTGAAGACAAGCAGAAAGACACTTGGAAAGTCATCCGAATAAACTTGCTGCTGGACTGCTACATACTGCTAATGATAGGAGGCGGCTGAAGCGTAAGAAACCTCATGACCTTGTTTAAGGTAAAGACTATCTTGGGTGAGTACCATTGGGTACTACTCCCTTCATGCTTAATATTCCCCTGGTTAAGAATCATTTCTAAATAGCCTAGATGGCCAGTTTGTAATACAATAACAATTTTAAAAAAAGAAAAGAAAAAAAAATGTGTACCTTTTGTACAGAAGTACATTGTGACGTGGATTTTTTCCGAAAATCGTGAAATGCGACACTATTTCGTTTTATTATAAGTATTTTTTCTATCGTAAATCGCTCCATATATTATAAATGTAAACAATGGAAAATGACCATTATTAACATTCGGGGTTACTAGTGTTTTATTTTCTATATTACTCGAACGAAATATGACGTTCACAATACACAAAAAATATATAACATTATTTATATTGTAATAAATAATGTTATAGATTTTTTGTGAATTCCGCGTTCGAGTGATACAAAAAATATAACACACACTAGTAACCCCGAATGTTAACAGTCATTTTCCATTGTTTACATTTATAATATTTCGTTTTAGTGAAATTCTGTTGCTGAATAAAATGTTTCCCGTAGCGTAAGCGTATGAACGAATAACATTTCTGCGTGACGTACGATTTTTTTTTGGGAACGGGCCCCTATCTATAATGCCAAAATGTAGAGTGTCTTTATTAATATTAACCGCGATATTCCAAATTGAGGTGTATCTACAAACTGTATAGAAATCGTTTAAAAATCGAAAAATAAAATAAAATTCCGAAAACAAAGTAAACAAAGGAATAATATGGTTCAATCTGACTTATTTCCGTGCTATATCGGAGAGCTGCTTTTCGTTAACCACATCGAGGCGCTGAAAATGTTCGCCTTATTCCATTTCCGAGAGGTTCGATCTTGGAGGCCGTATTATCTGTATTAATATTCTAGTAATCATCTAGAGTGTCTGTAGTAATTATCTGGAGTCGCGCTGGAGTCGCGCTGTAGCCGGCTTTACGATAATCAGATTAAATTTCTCGGTTCAGAAGCCGTTTTCGAGCGAACAGAAGTTTATTCCTTGTCGTCGATGGCGATTTGTATTAATTACGCCTATCTTTTCCGGTTCTGCACCGGATATTGCGGTAGTTTAACCACGCAACTTTGTGTTCCTATTCCGGGTCTCTTTTGTCCTCTTTTTTTTTCTTTCCATTAATCTGTACAAATAAAAAAAGTAAGAGAATTAAAAAAAAAAAAAAATACCGACGGGAATCAAAAGTACACTTTAGTATAAAAAAAAATGCGCCTTACGAATAAATCTCTAAGCTCGTCAAAAAAACAAAAAATATATCATCTCAAATGCGAAAGTTTTACGTAGACACAAAGGAGATGGTAATGCCGCAGCGAGCTACGTAACCATATTTCCGGCAAACGAAAATCTTAATAATTAATAACGCGACACGTAAAAAATTACCCTAGTTCGCTCTGTTCGCCGAGATACAATGAGTCCAAGTTCATTCAACATTATTGCGTCGATACCTTTATAAAATAAAATAACGAATTTTGTTAGGGGACGAATCTCTTTCACGATATAAATTAGGATTACTTTTAATTAAAGGTCAGTTTGTCAGTCTTTCGCAGTCTCCGCCGAGGTATTGATCGCCTTTCGCGTGGTACGTTTATGCTTTCAAAGCAGAGCTGATGGGAAATACTTTTAATCAAATTTGATTGAACTACATCTCACTCGCACTTTATGTACGGTTAAAATATCGTTCCAAATTTTATCTTAAACCAATCGTACTTTGGGAAAAAATTGCGTTCTCTAAAAACGTAGGGAAAGAGGCAAAAAAACTAAACCTCACCATTGATATAATCACGATATGTTTCAGCCAGTTCTATTTATTGAACTAATTTGAAATTCTCTTTCAATTTACACGTACCTCATGTATATATAACGTCGCATATGTCGCACTTCCGAGTATTGCATTTTAATCGTAAGCATTTTAACGAACATATAATATATTCACTCAATTAATAACATAGATATAAAAACATACAATACATTATGATAATCAAAAAATAAATATAAAAAAATATAGAATACCGATTAGTGTTGAACTATGTCGTTTATCATCACCATGAACAATATAGTTCGAAACTAGCCGGTGTTCAAAAATTTTTTTATATATTTTTTTTTGATTATCGTTATGTTTATATATCTATGTTATTTACTACATTTTAACGTACCGACTTTGGCAGGATATTTATCCCTCCCTATTTTCTAATCGTCATTCTCATTACCGTTTCATTCAGCCAATTCCTCGTTCCCTGTCTTGGTTCCATTCTATTCCTCTCAGTCGTCGCTCTTCTATTGTCTCCCTAATTCGTCTCCGGATCAATCATTCTCTCCTCCCTTCCTCTCGCTTTCGATTTGCTCTATCGCCTTCTCCTGATTGTTCTCTCCACGATTGTGATCCTTCTCGTACATGTGATGCTAATCACATTTTCTTTGAGTGTCCTGCTCTTCGTAACGAACGCTACCTTTTATACAGTCAGCTCCTGTCATTAGGTCTCCCTACTCTCTATAACTCTTCCTTTATCCTCTCCTTTCCTTCATCTTCTGTGGTGTCCGCACTGCTGTCCTTTGTTGCGTCCATTTCGGACCGCTTAGTTATTTAATTTATTAGCTTAGTTTTCTTGTTGTTGGGTCAATGCCGCTGGCGCGCCCCCAAAAAAACAAAAACAAAAAAAAAACGTACCGAATTTTCTTATTACGCATTTTAATAACTTTGGGCTGCCCCAAAATATAAAATCACGATCAGCGGAAAGCAGAAAAATCTGTCAAACGCGAAGTTAACTGCCGTACCACGTGCACAATTAAAAAATTTTACATAACAAGATGTAGATCGTAGATTTTTAGAATTTTTTCCTGGGGGGGGGGCAATTTTTAACCTTTACCGCGGCTAATTTACTTGATCTTCTACAATTTTTTATCTGATTAGTAATCTTTTCTTTTTAAATCGATGAAAACCACCATTTTCTAAAATTTTCCCGCTGGAACGGTTTCGAACTATTTTTATGGCAACGAGTTTTCATGTTACATTAAACTTTTGTTTATTTTACATATTTATTTAAAAATTACAAATTCAAATGTAAAAAAGATTTTTTTTTTTTGTTTTCAGTTTATTTTCAGATCTACGGAACATGTCCGGTACGATGATAATGAATTTATTAGCAACACTGTTTATGTCGCAGTTAATGTACGTTATCGGAGTTGGTGGTACTGAGGTAAACTAAACATAACGCTATAGTATTTAAAAACGCGCTTTATACGATGCAATCGTAAATTGTGATGTTCTATGGAAGATTAATTTTCCGGAGTTAATTATAAGTTATCAGTTTGATATATCCATAGAAATGCGGATAATCATCCGTTCTGGAATGAGTATAGGACAGTGAAAATTTTACAACAGTGATGTTCGAAATATATGTTATTACCGAATTAAGAGGAAGTGATTATATCGGGGGTTTTTTTGTGGGGGGGGGGCAATTTCTCAGCGGCCAAAATTAAATTTCTTTCTTGCATGGTAATGTTCTTAAATTTACTTTTCTCTCTCTCCATAAATCCTAAATCAGATCGCATTCAAAACTTATCTCTTCATCGCGCTATTTTGTGGTCTTTCTTAAATGCTCTTAGAAACTAACTGCTGACCTCCCTTTGCACATCCGTAAATCCTATCTTGACTATCGCTTCTCGACTATATGGATTCCTATGTCTTTTTCAACATTCAATATCTCGCGCATATTTCTTTTTCACAACTAAAGCTTTTCTCCTCGAAAAATTACCATTATTTTTCATGTATCTGTACGTCTTAATTCCTTCCACACATAGTTCTATAATGAATTCTCCCCAATTTTGTTCTTAGTTATACAGAAAGAAAAGAAAAAAAAACTTATTCTCTCTCTCTCATCCCTTCTCTCGGGTGAACCCCTGCCCGTCGCTAATGTAATGATGAATTTAACTCTACTCGGGGGACTTGTTATATTACTCTCAACTTATTTTACCTGTACCCTGATAGTTTAGCAAATTCGTGGAATCCAACGCTGCCATTTTTGTTTCATCCTATAGTTTTTTTGAATCCCTCAAACTAACTTCCCTTTACTCCGTTTTCTCCATAAAATCCACAGCTCCACTACATTTCTTTTACTAATGCAATCAATAAATCCCGGTAACCATGTGACTGTAAACCTATGTTCTACATTCTATTACTTCTCCTCTTTTTTCAACCTCTGCATACTTTTTATGGACTGTCTATCTACCGATCTATTCAACTGATTTTTCCACATCTCGTGTGACGTTTTAATAAACAGATTAACTCGTTGACACAGTCTGCCGATCAAAAACTGACCGGTTCTTTTAAAGTTCTTTCTGTCAATTTACATTTCAGGTTGATTTCCGCTAATTTTCTAACGTCCAATCATTTTACTTATCTACTGAAATCACCTTCTAGTGCTATACCGGTAAACAAAAATTTACGCCGTTCTGATGTCTCCTCTATTTGCAATCTTCCTTTTAATCATAATTCGCGTGCCATTTCCGTTTAAATTATTCGCCTTGCTACTACCCTTTTCATCAAGTCTCCGCCACTCACTCTTTTTATTTTGAAAGTTTCGTTAATTAAGTTCAAACTTTTAAACGTTGATTTTCTTTCTCTATATGCAGCTCCTTTATTTTTGCACTTTCTTCGCCGTCTATCGCATAATCTATTCCTTCTCATTTTTCACATTTCCGAACGAATTAGAATATAATCATAAAATAGCTACTACATATAATAATATAAGGGTCTCCCCGTTGGCGACCCCTTTCCCAGTGTAGAATGTAAATAGCAGTTTCCCTCATTTACTTGTGCTTTTAACTGACAATAGGATTCTTCCGAATAGACAATTTTCATTATTTAGTTTTCTATTTTATCCGTTGTAATTTAGTAACTAAATATTCCACGTCTGTCACTCTTTCATGTATAAAAACTCTTCAACTGACTGAGCTGAAATTTGTACGAACATAATTTTCTATAATTGAAAAAAAGTTGAAGGATTACCACTATTGTACGTCATGGCATTACTCTACAGTAAAAAAAATTTTAATCAAATCGCTTGAGCTGAAATTTTGCAAGTTACCCGAAATGTTTCTCAGATAACACCGAATAAAATACATCTTACACCCGTACAACGGACACTATATTTTATAACGTATAAATATTAATATAGCTGAAATGTTTGAATGAATACTTTTTAATGTTATAATGTGTACACAAGCGTGAAGATTATCCGTGAGACAGGATTTTATTATTATTAAGTAATATACACTGGTAAGTTATACTTAATAAACCTTCGTTCGAATGCTTTTTCAACATCTAAGAAGGTGCCGAACAGAATTGTCTATTTTCGGAGCTTAAATTTATGGTATCTACTCCACCCCGTGAATTTGATCTGCAGTGTTGCGATTTTATTCCCGAAGCCAAATTGTGATTCGGCAATTTGCAGTGAGAATCGGGTTCGATCTTTTCAGCAACACAAATTTTCAAATAAATTCGGGAGAAGGCTGATAGTAGGACTCTGTGGCAACATTTCGTCGGCAGGCATGCCGTGTTTGCGGACCATCTTTTTAATGGTGGCGAAGGAAAAAAGTGGCTACAATTCGTAGAATTACATTATATATGTATGTTAAGAGAATAATAGTTTTCCTACGAAGGTTCACGGTTATTAAATCGTACTAGCTCTTTCCGTGGGTTTAACATTTTTATGCGAGCATTGACTTCCACGAGGGAAATCGAAGAAATAGAACGGGTCGTTTCAAACGGACGCTCTAAGTACTTTTTTATTTTATCGTCCGTAGAGTTTCGTATGCTAAAGTTGACAGACTGTAGCCAAGTGTAATCAAACAAATGCATTATATGCTCTTGTTCACTGCGTAAACGAGTGTTATTTTTCTTTTTCGTCGGAAAATTTTCTGTCTCATTGTTCTTTCTGACGCCTTTTCGAGTTTTTCACGAAAAATAGTTTGTTGATTTAGTTACGGTTAAATTATTGATGCGAGTCCGGAATAATTCACTTTTAATTTGCAATATTTTATTTCTAGTATTTCATTAGCTCCGTTAAGCACGACTTTATCAATGAGGTTTCCTCAAAAAGACGGTAACTTTTTTTTTTTTTCGAATCATTTTCCTTATTATACGACGAAGGTGGCTTGTTGATTTATTGACAATCTTATTTTACTTTGGACCCTTTGAAATGGCAGAGTCTTCGGGGTATGAATTTGTTTAGATTTTCCAAATATCTTTTACGGTTTTTAATGGAACGTTTAAAATTTTTATTTCCTTTTCAACCGGTACGTCTATCGCAAAAAGCGCCAGAAAATTGTCTCTAATTGCTTTTATAACTAATACTCCAGATAAAAAATTTGATAAATGTAGTTTTCTGTTTAAATTGGTTATAGGATATATTACATATATATGTTGGATAATATAATTTAATAAATACAAAGAACATGTAAAAGTAATTTTCGATTTTATCTACTTGACGACCATCATGTCAAACTTCATCAAATGCAAGAAATAGTACAACCCGATGATATACACACTGATTGGACTACATAATAATTAATATCAAATCCGAAAACTATTTAACCGAATAATTATAATTCAACTAAAGTAAGTGTTAGCAGTGAATCTCAAACATTTGCAATGATTTTGAAAGCGAAATCGCATAAAGTTCGACGACAATTTTTAGCTACATATCAACTATTGAATTTTTGTCTCGCTTTTTTCGTAAAAGCTCCTCTCAAATTAACCCCAACAACAAAGTTCATTTTTCTTCTTTCGTTCATTTCATTTCATATCAGTGTGTTCGTGTAATATTATTTGCAAATTCGAGTTGTAAACAACAATAAACTGAAATTATTGCGCGCTGCGAGAGGATTAATACAATCTCTTATTATTTTTTTTTTTAATCTACTGTTCGCGATGGACTGCGTGCCAATTTTGTTCAACACAGATTTTTGAAAATACCGTTTCAGTTTGTCTGCTCATTTCAAAAACAGGAATGATAACTTTTATGTAAACTTTTCTTCCGAGAATTTTCGAATTTAAATTCCACGTTGTTTTTCAGATTGCCGAAAGAAATCGAAACTGAAGGTGAAAAAACTTTATCCAGCGCTCAATTATTCGCCGAGACACATTTTCAGGGACGGCTAAACATTTTATCTATTGATCAAGTTGATGGTGAATAATTTGCTGCAACGATGCAGGATATCGAGTGAATTTTTCCAAGTACCTAAGTCACATTTCATGCGTACTCTGTATACATGAACATACTCAATATGATTCGAAATTGTTGAAACTGAATCGGAAAGTCTCGAGCATCTCGCGCTATGTTCATTTTCGATAAGGGTTACCACCTTAATCATCTTAATTGTACAAATACTTCAGCTTCGCATATTATAACAGTGCATATTCGCATTATTCGAATGCCATTTCATCACAGTTATTATTTTTCCCCAATCGTGATGATAATTTTTAACTTTTCAATTCGGATTCCTAATTTGTAATAAGCAATCATTTCGTGGATTAGGTGAACTTTTCCCCTTTGATTTGGCATATTTTGTGATAATTACGACCTATAAATAGTTTATTCTTATAACCTTTTAATTTTTTCCTAAAAATTTCCATCCAGCAACATTTATTTCACTTATTTAGAAGAAAATCATTACGTGTCTTCAATTTTCTTACAATTAAACATTTTTCTTCACCGACTTTTCTTTTTGGTCGCGTCAGCAAAGAACCACTATTTAGAATAGAGCGCAAGCGAAGATAAAATGTATGAAGCATAATGTGGAGCGGTGAACCCCCGAGCGATAGCAAGTAAGAATACAGAATAGAGCGTTCGGTATGTAACACGATCGGCACTTAGTACATAATTAGAATCACAGAAGGCTTCATCATAGAGGACAATTTGGAGAAGGTGTTAAGCGAAGATGAAAACGAGAGGAAGATAATAGAATAATATCGAAAGGCAAGGGAATAATGATGACAGCAAAGCGGCGGAGCAATGGAAAGTTATGGAAAACCAAGGTAAGATAGAAGACTGTGAGTTAAACAAACAGATAGAAAGAGACAGTGTTGGAAGAAAATGATGGAACGTAGATATTCAAACAAAGTCTAGAATGAAATTGTTTACATGAAAGTAGCAGATATTAGAGGTAGGAATTTTAGTCAAAAAAGAGACCGAAAGATGCAGCAGAGTGAGCTAAAGAACCGCGATTACCCTCTATACCCAAAAGGTACCTCCCGAAGCGAAATAGAATGAAGCAAGGAAAGATTTTATGGATACGAGACACGGTATACGAAGGATGAAAAAGTCAGAGGAGTGAGTAGAAATGAAAGCCTAGAGAGAGCGCTCATGGAACCGGAAATAATCAAATAATTCGGAGAGGAACAATGGGAGGAAATATAAACAATAGAATTTCGGCAGTAAAGAAATGGTATATGAAAAGATTCAGAGAAGTTGATATTGGGGAGAGTGAAAGAGGCTCCGACTACATGAATTCTCCGAGAACCATCGGTTAATATGAGCTTGTGAGTGGAAAAATGGGAAATAATTGTATTCAGAAATTCCTGCATAGCTGCCGATCGGGAAAAGGAATGGGAGGGTAGAGATAGATAGAATAAATTAGGGTAATGCAAAAAATCGGCAAAGTTGAAGAAGAAATAAGGGATTATGTTTGTTGAAAGCGAATTAAGACGAAAAGCACAAAAAGAGAAGATTGTGCATGTCCGTCGCGGATGTTGGTTTTTATCATATAACTTGTGCTCGTCTGGACGGGTTTAAACGATTCTTTGTTCAGTCCAAAGTGTAACTTAGTGAGACTTCGTAAGAGCGATGAATATCCGGTAAACATTGAAAAGTCACATTGTGGAAAATATGAAAAAATTTTTAGTAATATAACGAACGCCTTTGCGCTTTAAAATACCATTAATGTTGAGCATGGAAACGTAAGTCTCGGGAAAAAACTAATTTTTAATAAGATGTGCCTGTCCCCGCGGAAAAGAATCGCTAGTTGTTCTCCGATTTCAACAGCTTTTACTGAAATATCAAATTTATTCGGAGTAGAAGAACTAAGTATAGAGCGTTTTTAGCTAAGAATCTAGACTGGAAACAATACTTGTGTGTTTTGAAAAAAGTGCGCGTGAACAAATATTTACACAGAAAAAGATCCACATTTTATGCTAGCCGAAAATTAGAGCTGTTTAGAAGGTCTGCTAGAAGGATGAAAAAAATATAGAGACGATAAAGATAAAAAATCAAAATGAAAATAGTTAATGTAAAAAAAACAAAAAACGCTAAGATAAAAAATGGATATAAAAAAAAAAAAAAAAACAAATAAACATGACAATGATTAAAAGGGTTAGAAAAGAAAAATAATGTGGAATTCAGCGTGCGTATTGTCCTATGTGTATAAATAAAAAAGGTAACTGATAAAATTTAGCAAATTTTAAAGAAAAATAAAATCAGGCCGTATCAAGTTACATGCTACTGCATTACACACAATATCAAGTTCCTTTGGTCTATTATTCCAAGAAAACTGGTAGCGCTGCACAAGTATAAAGGAAACCAATTTTAAAAACAAACGAGCAGAAAAATTTGCAATATCGGAACATAAAAAGAAAATTAATCAGGAAATCAAATTTAACAACGCCCTAAAATGCTGGGGCCGGAATTTAGAATGCGAACAAACCTTTAATACGAGTAGCAACTGAAATTGAAAAAATTAATAATAAAAAAGGCGGTCTTTTTGAGGGGTGCGTCAATTAACTCAGCGAAAATGACATTTTTTTCAGTGTTTGGAAATGGGATATACTACCTGAATGCCAAGCCAACTAGCTACGACCGTAGCTGGCTGAAATTTTTATAATTATAAATTGTCTGAATTTGCGATTACAATGATCTACTGCTTTTCAATATATTTATTTTCAGGGTTTTTTTCCATTTAGTTTTAATGTTTTTTTTTTCCATTTAGTTTTAATGTTTTTTTTTCTGATGACGAATGTAGGGTATTATATTTGAAATGTTAATTGCAAATAATTGTGAATAATTGCAAATAATTGCAAATAATTGTGAATAATTGCGAATAATTGTAAATAATTGTGAATAATTGTGAATAATTGTGAATAATTGCGAATGATTGTGAATAATTATGAATAATTGCAGACAATTGTGCATAATTGTGAATAATTGCGAATACCTCCAAATAATTGGGAACAATTGTGAATAATTGCGATGTGATTTTTGCAGATAAAAAGCTATAAAAACTCGGATGCTTGAATAGTTTATAATTTTTTTTTTCTTCGGCTTTTAAATTTTTAAAAGGAAATGTTAATTTTATTCTTAGTGTAACACATTTGCTCCTGCAATATCATTAAAGTTTAGCCGCATATATTTTAATGAAATAACCGAATGGAAAATAGAAATCTATTCATTTAAAATAAAAATCCAAAATTTACTAATACGACCAGGGATATTTTCACTACTACCATCAATTTCTACCGTACAGTTTAGCAGGCGGGTCCCCAACTGTATAATTTTCGGAGCTTTTTTGCAACATTAAAGCGACCGGTGCTCTAGCTTTGAGTATAACATTATCTAACGAATTCACAAACACGATGGAATAAATCTTCCAGCCGTTACTGTACCAATATGGACGACCATACCCGTCGCGTGTACATTTTCGTAAACATTGTCGTCGTGGAGTTAAATCTGTGAAAGAGCTCTACAGTTCCGTTTTACATAATTTTACCGCTTGGCATAGCATAAGCCAAAACAGCACTCTGTAACCGAGCAGTGTGTTTTGTACAAATTTTACTGAACAGTGCAAATCGCATTGAAATCCATTAAGCGAAAGCTGTGAATATCGGCATATGTGACAGGCTACTGTTGATCGCACTGAAATCAACAATGCAAAAAGATGGATTAGGGTTGAAAAAAGGCAAAGACAATTACGCAGGAAAAGAGCACTTTCATAGATTGGCATCCCTTTCCTAACCTGAGTGACTTAGTGTAACAATGTGACGTCACATTTATTACTGACGTCAATTTTTTATAAATACAATAATTATAACCAACAATCCGTATACAACAAGCGAATATGTAAATCAATTGCGCAATTTTAAATAGTGAAAAAAATTTCTACTAGGAAAAGCAAAGAACGAAAAATGAAAACCAAAATAATATTAATTCGTTGAACTTTTTAAGCGTCTCTCTACTGTGTAAAAAGTTTTGTTATTTTTTCTTATAACGATTTTAGCTATTCGGCGTAGATACACCAATTTTTATTTAATATTCATTTTATTTTTATTTTCGCCCAAACGTCATTTTTATTTCCACTCGTACGCATTTTTTATTTAAAGTTCAGTTCATTTTGAACGCGTTATTTAATATTTAATCTGCGGTTAATTGCTGTCGAGATTTTAGTTGCTTAGTTGTAGCTGCTATCGAGATTTTTCATTCTTCGCTGCTAAGTTTTAAGTTTATGTCCGTTATTGCGTGTTTTTTTTGAATAGTACAGTCCAGTTCGTTCGATTTTTAACCATTTTAAATCCCCGATTTTATCTCGTTTATTCGGCTTCTTTCGATTCTTTTTATTCCCGTTGTCGCGATTTTTCGTTCCTAATAATTAATTTCCCGTTTTCATTTATCGCATTCGTTCGAATTAAAATATAGAAACGGCTTTTTTCAGAGCTCCCGGTCGCCAGCGCCCGTATAGTTCATTTATACACGAAATACAATCGGCAGGACCATATTTGCTTATTTATACTACGTCGTAGTTAAACGCTAAACATTCGTTTTAAATTATTTGATTTATTAAAAACCATTAACCAGAAATAATTAATCGTTTGTTTTTTTTTTTATTTAACTTTAAACTTAGTCGTTTTTTATTCAATCTCTCTCCAGAAATGATATGCTTGATGGCACTGATAATTCCAGCAAAGGTGGATTCTCTTTTATAATTACCATCTGGTTCAGTTATGGGTAAGTTCGATATTTCATCAGATACGGACCGAGAACTGAATAGCAAGTTCGACAACTGCTTCCCGGATACATAATCGGACTCATATGGGTCATTCAGTGTTTATGTATACACTCGAAAATTGGCACTAGTTTCCACTGGTTTTCGACGCAGCATATAACCAGTGCCTTAGGTTAGACTATGTGTGCTAGAAAGAGAAAAGGAAATTGCAAAACAGCTACTATAGTGTAGGAGTGAAGTCGTAGAAAAAATTACGTTTACAGAAATAATGATATAAAGTTTCTTTCTACCTATCCTAATGTTATCATCGTTTTCCACTTTTCTAGCTGATTATCTGTCGCATTTCTGCTCAGATATTCATTCCATATGAGAAACACAGAAAAGGACCTACGGTGTCTATTTTTCTCTGTTTAAGATTTTGTAAGCTTCTATAGCGGAACCGTGTGGATCTGCATAATATTCATCGATTTAGTATTTGCTGGATCGGAGTTGTAGACACGTGTCCGGAACCGTAGTCGGAATTAGATCATCAACTCCGGTGTGGGATCAGATCCGCGTATTCATATCTTTCCAGAGGACCTATTCGTCATTAGTTCTTTCTGACTTTCCACCGTGTTTTAGAGATTAAATTTTTCCTTTTAATATATTTTGTAGGAGGAACAGGTTAAAATCAGTTTCAAAATTAATACTAGAATTGTAAGTTTTAGAGTAAGCATTTTATATTTTAAATTTATTATCTTAGTTTATAATAGTATTCCGCTATTTCATGTATACTTTATCTTCCATTTATCCCGTGTATTACCGACTGCTGTGGATTGTAACTTGAATTTGAGCTACAACTGTAATTACATTTCCACCTTCTTCACGATTGCTAATCGGGTTTTAATCGACCCGTTCACTCTAGTCAAATCGTGTACGGGTCGGAGCAAGTACGGTTGTTGACTTGGAAAACTAGCTGGTCTGGTGACACTCCAATATGTTGTTTGACCAACCCCACTATTAAATATTAACGACATTCTTTTCCGATGTTCAATATGCCGTTGAATTTCTGACTATATTTGAAAATGTCTACCTACCATGGACACGAAGCAAATTTTTATTTTATTTTAAATAGGTACTGCTGAAATTATGACGCCATTCAAATTATGATTTCTCTTTATTACATAAACAATAGTGTTAAATAAAATAGTGTGCTCTTGGAGGCAAAATAAAATCGAACTTTCGTACAATGATACGATGATAGGGATTCTCCCATATGAATGTGATAAAAGTAACTTGTGTGTTCGCGTTGGTTTCGCTCTTATTACGGTCATCTGATAAGAAGAAATTAACGGTGACATGGTTTTATTTGATTTTTATCGCTTTGAACATTTTGTTTAACAATCGTCGATCTTTATTCATACTAGCCGGTTTCCTTTAAATCGGCGGTAGTGTATAACTACCTATTATTCCCGTACTCAGACGCGGTTTTAATACATCATGTCGTCAAAACCGGAAAAAGATACCAAATCCGATATTAGCAAAACTGCAAGCAACAAAATGACCAAGATGCCGATTTCAACACTTAAAAAACTGAAACCAGTGGAAGACAAAACTGACAAATTATTGGAAACAATTGAGGCGGCCAAAGAAGAAATGGAGGAAAACGTCGATCGTTGTGATATTACTCCAAAGCAGTTCGAAGGCATCTTGTTTGCTATTCTTACTGAAACGAATTATGTTGAGACAGTTAAACAAAGATAGATATATTAAAAAACTAGTCAACTCGTTACCCTATCCTGAAGAACTTTATAGTAGGGCAGGAAGTCAAAAACAAGTTAACCAGGGTGGTTAACATAGTGATTGGTAGTACCTCCGTCTCAGAAACGAATCTAATGAATCATGAGTGAAATCCTCCAATGGAATATTCATGGTGTATTCTCGCACCTGGCCGAGTTACAAACGCTGATAGCTCAACACCAACCACCAGTGATATGCATCAAAGAATCCCATTTAAAACTCCTAATCAGTGTTTTTCAATTCGTAGTTACAAACCATTCTGATTCGATGATACCTCTCATTCAATAGCAGCCGGAGGAGTTTTAACCTTGATACATGATTCTATTCCACAAGCGATTCCGCTTTCAATTACCTCCGATAATCAAGCAGTTACTGTTACAATAGCACTTCCAGCAATTCACCGTGAACACATCACAATATGCAATATTTGCATTCTACCAAACCAACGAGCCCCTCATTATACGACCTGGAGGACATTATAAATCAGCTACCAGAACCGTTTATTTCTCTCGGCGATTTCAATGCACACAGCTATACGTGGGACTCCAGATATCAGAATTCCGGAGGAAACCAAATTAATAACCTACTTATCAATAACCATAACATTGCTTTAGTAAATAAATGAGGTTTAACTCACATTGATGCAAAAACAGAAGACGATTTTTGTCAATTAATCTTACGCTAATCTCCGTCGATCTTATCACAACTCCTAGCTGATTCTTCCTGTCATATTCGCAGTGTGTTCCAATTCCTTCATTCCGTTAACCTCCCAAGTGTTCAACTTAGTATTCTTTCCGTTTCCCGGGTGCGTCTAGCCCGTTTGAGCAGCCGGCGCCTGTATCTTCTAATGTAATAATAATACGATGAAAAAACGGCAAAAAAAAAAAAAACTTATATAGAAGAAAATGAAATATAGAGTCCACACACGTAAAACCAATATCAGTTCCAATTTTTTTAGATTAACAAACGTGATCAACGATGAAATGAAAATAATAAATACAGCGAAACTAAGAATTACGTCTTAATAAAGTGCGCTACTTAAACAATTTTGAAAATTTACTAAAAAGTATTGTAATTTTGGATAGTACAAAATTTTCAGTGTAAAAAAAAAAGAATTAAATTTAAACGAAGACTAATCTATTAAACAGAAGCAATTTGTACTATCTTAAAATTCGACGATAGTTTCAGGCCGAATTTTCTGACTAAACGAACTAGCGAAAAGTTGAATAGAAATTCAACTTAATTGTATGGGAACGTTTCACCGAAGAAATTTGATTAATTATCCGAATTCCGTTCAAAAGTTCCTCGAAAAGAGAGAATTTCGCTATTTAAAAGTTCGTGCAAGTTCATTGCCTCACTATCTAGACTGCCATAATTCAATTCTAACCGGTAATTTCTAGTAAACTGCCTTTCCAATAATACACTTCGTCACAAGTAGAGTCTTTTTTTATTATCGTTCAGTTACATCATCAATCGGTCTATTTACATTAGGCAACACTCAAAGGTAATAATATCTGTCTGTGGACGTGCTTAATGGGGCAACACCCCTTTCGAAATACAGTTCTCCATAATGTATATAATTACATCCTATATTATGTATACATTCGTGACAGGCGCGTAACAGTGTCCATTGTTTTTAAGCGTCATTTCTTTTTTAGTATTCACCCGGTGCTGTAATTTAGACGTAAACAAAGGGCACTTTAAAAAAAAAAAAACTATAAGGAGAATTATTGGGAAATCTAGTCGTAGATTTTTAGTATTATTTAATTCAAAATGATTTGTCAAAATTTCTTATTTGACTAAATTTTTTTAGATCCTAAATAATTACAAAATGTCATATTATTAACAAACGTTGGATAAATTCTTAAAAATATTGCAAGTCCGTTCAATATCCCCAAAATTCGATGTGGTGCTCGTGATTCTTTCACACTTAAATTATATTATTACATCGTATTCGGTCGAATGTTTCAAATTATGTCAGAAACCTTGTCAACATCGCAATAATAAATGTACTGAATAAATTATACCGGAATATGTGTGTTTGTCATCTTACATCAGATCGGCACTCTCACATTTATCGTCACCTAGTGGATTCTTCATTCCTTCAAATTGCGTTTATGTCGTACCGCTTCTTATTCCGTTTACGGTTAGCCACAGAATGTAGTTCCTACTTGGTGGTAGCCCCAATTGAAAGATAATCGATTACATGTATGCACCAATTTTAGTTCTGCAGGCTTTCCCATAGTATTGAAAAAATTTTTCACTTCTTCAACTGTTCCGAGTAAGCCAGATCTAGATTTTAATCTTCTCTCAGAGTCGGAGTCATAACCAGTTAGTTATCTTTCTTTCTTGACTACTACGTTACGTCTAATATCGGTGGTGCAGTAAGTGCATACAACTTACACAAGGACACAGCTCTGATACAAGCATAGAGTAATTATACACGCTTCATTTAAGAACAGCGTCTATAATATGTATTTTTTACTGAGTGGCAGAGTGTCAATAATGACGTCCGTAATATATCCGCTTTGCTCAGTCTCCGGATAAGATTAGTTCTCACTCTTTCCTTCATTTTTACTATTTCACGGTATCTGCTGGATGTTACCGATTTATCCAATAAGACCCCCTAGATATTTGGAATCGATCAAGATGTTCAAGCCTTTTTGTTACTATCCTACATGATTTATAGCTGACACCCGGTCTATTTCAAAGATGGAAGCGGCATGATTGAGTTTTAATTCGTTATTAATTGGCATTTTACAGTATACATCGAGCTCTTTAATATCACTTATAAGAACAAGGCAAAAGTACAATGTGTTTTGTGGTTCCGATTAATCATTAGTATATTCAATAATTCTGAGGCCAGTACGCTGCCTTAAATCCGTCTTTCTGTTTTTCCCCAGCACTAATTTTGTCATTTAATGACACGTAAAAACGTCTATCTTTTAACAACATTGAACCTATCATCTACATAAAGTCTATCATTTCCTGGCGAGTATGCGATATTGTCTCTCATATTCGGCCTATAAGTCTACACAGAGACAATGCTATTAATTGTTTTCTTCTTGACTATATGTTGTATTCAATATTTGTCCAAAACAAAACTTCCCTACCTTGAAATCTGCCTGTTGCAGTATAATCTACGCGATAATATATTCTATTCCCTGAACAACTCTCCCGAATATTTTGTTCAGGTGACATAATAGCGATATGAGAGACGATATCTTTTAACAGCATTCAAATAATAACGTTAAAAAATGTATATCAACCTTACGTCGTATTACGAACAAATACAAATCACCACCCCGTCATTTCAAAATAGGGCTCCGATCTTCTCTTCCGCCAACATCCTCTAGAAACACTTTGTATAGCCGATCCCAATCATCTACTTCTCTTTACAGAAATAATCCGCAGGGCTCTCTCCGATTTAAAATTCCCTTTCTCCTACAATTTCAAGGCTCTATTATTGCCTTCTGCCAAAAATTGATGTACATTGTATCATTTTTAAGTTTTAGTTACAGACACGAATTTCAATGTACAAGTCACAAGTAATTCTTTTAACAACCGGAAAGGCTTTCGAAAGCTGAGAAAAAAAGATAACAAACTAGCCTATATATATATATTTAATACTTACGCTTAGGTACGTTTCGAAAATGAAAACTAGAAGATCTGAAACATCTTAAATATTTCACACCTTCGCTCGTTTCGCCGGATGATAGGATCCGCTCGAAAAAAAGTCTTCCGAATTTACGTGTCTGTTACATTCGCTAGTAATATAACGTTTATTATTTGTTCATTTCATATATAATTTCTAAAATGATTATTTACGACGTTTTAACTTTCTTCTTTTAGGACCCCGAATTATGTGTATCATTGGCTTTCTCGCTGCAGTACTTCCACCTGTCCGAATTTTGTTGGCTCGCAGCATTAACTTTCAACATGTATTATACTTTCCGGAACAATATTAACTTAATTCCAAGCTTCCAAGCAGCGAAAGTTATTACCATATTCGTCAAGTATAGCTTATTCGGATGGGTGTTTCCAATTGGACTTGTTTGTTTGGCGTACTTGTTGCATCGGCATTCAACAGCAGACTGTCACCAGTCGACTAAAACGTTTAGGATAGATTATCTGAATTGTTGGTAAATATTAATTACATTTTCGCAATTACACGACCTACTATGATCGAATGTGTGCCGTAGAGAAGAATTAGGACACACGTAAAACGTGTATCGTGTAGGGTAACGGGTGTTAAGCGCAATGCTCAAAATTTTTCGTAATTTTTTTATACAAACTGTCAAGTATTAATGTAAAATTAAATTTTTACATTGAAAATAAATTATGAAATTGAAAGTCGTCTTTAAAAAGTCAATAATTTTATTTAAAATTTACAATAATAATAATAATAATAATTGCAAAAATACAATTAACTTAAATCAATGGAATTTTACACAACACTTGCTGACTCTTTTTTTTCAATATTTTAGAGTATTTTTAATGTAATTTATTATAAAAATTACTGTAAGAAATGAAAATTTAAAATAAAAAAATATGTAGATACATATATATATATATACATTAATTACAACGTAATTCTTAGGCTACCCCCCATTAGAAAACATGTACCAATTTTATGTAACGTTTGTTATATTTTATAGGATTTCTGTGATTGTTATTTTAAAAATATCACAATTTTATGTAACGAAATATGTAACGAAAAATGTAACGAAAACATGTCTTAATTTTATATAATGAAAGTTAAATGTTAGGATAGGATTTTTGTAGTTATGTTATTTTTTGTGTGTGTTGATGCCAGTAAGAATTACGTTGTAAATTTTGATCATTTTATACAAAGTATAGAAGAGAAAGAGACAGAAATGAAAGCAAGAGGGGTCAAGGGGCACAGTCCCTTGCGAGGCCAAAATGGCCGAGTTTATATATATATATATATATATATATATATATACGTAAAAAATAAAAAAATAACACATGTAATCAGAAGTTTCACTATAATTTTTCGCCTAAATTTCAAAAATACTTCAAAATTTTTGAATTATCAGATAGAAACCCGGCACACAAATGCACGAAAACAGTTGCAGTTTTTATTCAACAAAAACCGCTGCTTAAATTGTCATAATTTCTTTTATACGTTTACAAAACACTTCACTGAAATTATAAAATAGTTCATTATAAAACCGAATAATAGAAAAGCTAAATCTTGAGAGCTGGTTGAAGTATTTTCTCAGAAGAATCGACTCTCTGTTGTTCTACACTACATTAACACTGCATCATATAAAATTCAATAATAACTTCTAAATAATTCCAATCAACTGATAAATCTCTCGTAATTTGATATAACCGGGCAGGCGTGTGTTGATCACATCGTCGGAAACAAACTGAATAGTCGCAATCTCAGCTAAATAATATACGTAAATCATTAAAGTCCGGATATTTTAGCGCGTAAAAAAAAAGGTATTATTTTTACACCGAAAATTAAGCACTTTGCGAGAAGTGTGGGTTTCACGTGTATCTAAAAAAGAATCCATGCAACACAAGAAGGCTTAAGCAGAATAAGCCCTATGATATTATTTAACCATCATTGTATACACATTCGTTTGAGGCTTCTGTCATCGAATGGATAGCCCCTCACAGCAATACTTTTACGTCAAAATTGCTGGGTAGTTTACAAGGACTAGTTTTAATTAAAATAAACAAAAAAATAAAAATTATTTTATTTCGGTTAACGAGCTGGGTTGGAAATGTGAAAAAATAAAAACGGCCTCTATCAAAAATATATCTAGACATTTCGTTTAATTAAATTATAAAAAATACGCACCTTCCAGTTTTCTTAAAAAATCAAACTTTTAAAAATGCTAATTCGCTCTCGAAAAATCTTGAAGTATTGAAAAAATTTTGTAATTCTCTTTCAATTGAAAAAAAATTAAAAAAGCAAATGGAGCATTTTTTTAATGAAGACATCCGTTTTCAAATTTACCAAGAAATCCTGGCCTTATTTGCTTTTTTTTCTTACACGCATAAACTGGAGGCAAAAATTTAAACACGCTTCAGACTTACTAAATGCCGCAGGGGTCTAGTTGCAGCCTTAAAAGGTAATCTCAGTGATGTTGTTATCCGTAAACCATGAAGACGCGTGCGTTCCAGAAGGATGTGATAGACCGATGGATATTCTGCGTCAGAACGGAAGCAGTTAACTAGGAAACTTGCCTAAAGACGCGGGAAAAACACCTCATTCTAGTACGGATGAACTGTCAAATTCCGTTGTAGGCTTTTTACCTTTCGAGAAAATGTGCTTTTTCAGAGAGAGCCAGTCATGATTTCTTATGAAAAATGTCTGAGCCAGTCATGATTTCTTACGAAAAATGTCTGTCCGGCAAAAATCTCATTAAGAGCGATGGACTATATATAAATATATATATATATAACTCGGCCACTTTGGCCTCGCAAGGGGCTGTGCCCCTTGACCCCTCCTGCTTTTATTCCTGTCTCTTTCTCTTCTATACTTTGTATAAAATGATCAAAATTTACAACGTAATTCTTACTGGCATCAACACACACAAAAAATAACATAACTACAAAAATCCTATTCTAACATTTAACTTTCATTATATAAAATTAAGACATTTTTTCGTTACATTTTTCGTTGCATATTTCATTACATAAAATTGTGACATTTTTTAAATAACAATAACAAAAATCCTACAAAATATAACAAACGTTACATAAAATTGGAACATTTTTCTGGGACATTTTTTTGGGACATTTTTTCAAATGGGGGGTAGCCTAAGAATTACGTTGTAATTAATATATATATATATATATATATATATATACTAGAACATGGGACGACCACTAAGTCTGCGCGCTTATGCGTGAGACCCACAACTGCTTGGCATCCTTTCTTATGAAACTAGAAAGCGGGTGGAAAATATTTTCACAACCGTTAGTGTTTAGGAACAATTACTTTGATACGGGTATTTTACGGAACTAATTTTCTAAAATAAGTTTACAAACAAGACAGAACTGCATACATCTCGGCGTCCGAAACAAATATAAGTCGTTCATATGGCTTTCTGCGTTTCTATCTATCCGAAACGAACATGTAGACTTGGATTTATAAGCCTTGGAATTAATCAGGTGGCGTGTTCGTGACCAATACCTCCTTTTCAGGCGGTGCTGATGGATAACTATTATCTGTAAGAGTTTTAATGGCATCTATCGGAAACTTAGGACGGCAAAAGGTATGAACAGATAATTTTAGTTATAATTAAAATAAAATGAAATCATTGTTTGTTTTGTTTTACTCGCTCTAAAAAACGACGTTTCTTCATATTTAACTTCAAATTTCTATACATATTATTAGAATTTGGAATAAATTCTATTTTCTATCCTTTCGGTGACCGTATGGTTTTATTTATCCTAATTTAAACCTGCACTTTAATACATACAATACGATTATAAAAGTACCGACTAAATTATTTGAACAATTAGATCTGCTTACATCTGTGTGCAGCTAGAACGCGCGAATAGGTAATCGCCTACGCTCAGAACTGAGTATAGTGCTGCAAATAGGAAAAAGAAGAAAAGTGCTCACCACCGTCGTTAGGATACTTTAGACTATTCAGCGTCCGTTTGGAAAATGTGTTTTTAATTTGTTGGTAAGGGATTATATAAAGTCGTGCGAGAAACAGCGCATTGACGCGAGGTGGCATCTTTTTAGACCCCCCGCTCCCCCGCACAGTTGTATTTACTAAAAATAGTCAAACCAAATGCGCGGAGCTCTTATTTCTCCATGCTAATCTTTAGGAACTGATAAGGATTTTTATTTTCTAAATTAACAGAAAATTCAGAGCTCAAAACGCACAACTTTAGGTGACTTCCATCTTCCTCTTCTTGCACTCAGCTGTTTCCTCTTCGTATTCTCATTTTTTTTGTTTTGCACAAAAAAAAAAACATAGAAAAAAAAATGTTACGATCAATCAACATTTTTTTAAATTACCTAGAAATTTTACTGTAACTAACAATTATTTATTTTATTTTGCATTTTTTTTTTTTTTAAATTAACATAGAGCGATAAAATTTTTCTTCTTCTTTTCCCATTTATGTACATGTTTTAAAGTAATTACAAAAAATGTAGTATTCTAGACACGAAAAAATTATAACCCTCAGAAAACACAATGTTTCGGCGAATAGCGTGTCGCTAAATTTCATTTTTTTCGATTCGCCAGCTATCGACAAAAACCCAGCAAAAGCGGAATTTTTCTGTATTCTTTATAAAATGCGGGAATCGAATCGGGTCGTATCTGAACGAAGCACCACTGCCTAACAGATTAACGATAACTGGCAATCACCGTTATTATTAATTCTTGATAAGTTGCGGTGACATTTTCATCCTCGCTCTTCGGAACGGCTTAGAGCGGCGATAACCTCTGCCGATTAATTTAAAATGCCGCTTAAAATTTCTTGTATTCGATAATTTGCATTACAAAAACAAAAGCGCCTCAGCACAGCGTAATACTGCGTAATTTAGAAGAAAAGAGTTACTACGATTTTTTATATAGAACGTATAAGCCCTGTAAAATTTTCGCATATGCGGATGACATTGCTTCGATATCTACAGATATAAGTATTAGTAATGCTGAACGTCAACTCCAAGATTATGTAAACAACCCAAAAATTTGTGGTTACACGCAAAGGTCTTCAAATAAATGCGGATAAAACGAAATTACTGCAGATTAAGTCAAGTGACCACTACCAATCATACCAATTTAATATAAAATGCCATTCGACAAGCTACTTACATACAACAAATAAGAACCTTTGTAGGTGCAGTATCATTAAAGCGGTAAACAATTTTATAACTTATTTAAATTCAGGAGACCACGTTAAATATAAAAATCTGGAAAACAATTCCACTGTTATATAGGCTAAAAAAAAATACATATCATCTGAAAAAACTGAAATAACGATATTCCATGATCTATGTCAATCTCATTTAAACTATACATTAACAGCTTGGAGGAGAGCAAGCAGAACACTAAATTGAAACATATTAACCAGCTTTCGGGAAAATGCTTAATAAACGCAAAATATTCAGATGTAAAGTGGGGCATATTAAAAAAAAATACAACATTCTGAAACCAAAATCATATCTGTCCTATTTAATTATAATGGAATGGTTTGAACAGAAATGTACTCCTCAAGGTATAATATCAGGAAAATAAGACTTTATAGAAATTATAACATTAGCAACTTCAATAACCATGAATAATAAATACCGAAATAAACATACTTTGCAAACTATTAAACATATTACCATAATACATCCAGCGACTACCGCCTAACAAAAAAGATAACTCTAAATTAGGAATAAAAAAAATGGATTACTCGTAAAAACATTATGCTTCAAAACAAATAACCACGGTTGTTACCACCTCGTCCAGTACATTTTTAACTTACAGTTAGTAATACGATGTGTCGATAGGTGCGTGGTTATATGGGCAGGTATGGGTATGATTATAGAATATATACTGCGATGTTTGGTTATATTTGCGCGTACGGTCATACAGCATACAATAAGTATTACCGATAACTGTGACATGTCTCCTCGCTAAATATAGTAAAAATTTTACGATGCTAAATAAAGAGTAGAGGCATGTGTTAATTTCTAGGACCCTGCCGACAAGCTACATAGCTTGACGGGATCCCCAAGCGTAAAGCACATGTCATAAAATATATATAAAAAAAAAGAAAAAAAAAAAAAAGGAGTTTGGTAACCGTTAAGAGTACGTTTTTTTAAACAAAAATGATCGAAAAGCTAAAAAAAAAATACTTGATAAAACTTAAAATATTTTGAGAAAGACAGATAAAGGATTTATTATAATTCGAAATTTCACATAATCCCAAAAAAAATTTCGACAACGAGGATTTAAACATCACTGCTTTTCCGCTGATAATAAGCGTGTAAGTGAAATTTACATTACAGCGTACAAATGGAATTCCTTTCTGTTTCAAAATAAAAATTTCTCCTAATAAACTCTCTGTAGTGGCTAGCAGCACCAAAAAATCCATCCCGAATTATATGACAAGTTCCTCACCAAGCAATGCATAAATATCAAAAATAAACTGAAAAAAAAAAAAATTAAGTGTCACTTGTGACACTCGGAAGATGTGAAAACATACATATAAGTGTCTAGCAACATAGATTTATTATGCGGAACTTTTAACAAACATCCTTAACTTTAAAAAACACATGCTTTCTTACTATTTTTAGGATCGACTTTTTCAGAACTTTTAAAAATTATATTTAACGCTGATCCTCAATGTTCATTAAAATAAACGTTGGAAAATAAGATCTCCTTAGGAGATGTACTTTATTAACTTAATACTGCCAGATAAAAAGTGGCGGAAAAATTTTCATTAGAAAATAGGGGAAAAATACGAACACTCAAAATTTTTAAATGAAGGGGGCGATAAACTCGAGCCGCTTAATATTTGATATTATTGTTAAATTTAAAATAGTTCTGTGTTTCATAATAATATTATAACTCATGGCTTTACTCGTGTATTAATGCTCGTTTAAATCTCTGCTTGGAAATTAATAAAAAAATTTTCGCTTTATCTAGAATCATATTTATGTAAAGATTCTTTCTCTCTTATGAGGGAAACATGTTTATCACCGTCCGAAAAAAAAAAAAAAATGGTCGTTACGTTTCACGTACAAAAAACTATACAGTAGAGTTGAGTAAGGATTTCAAATTTGAGTATAAACAACATTTTTTTTTTTTTACCCCCCTTGGGTTTGCTACCAAAAAACATTAGCCCAGCAAAAAGGAATAGATGCATGGAATAGAATAGAAATTATATTTTTATTTTGTCGACAATGGAATCAAAGAACACCCCTAGGACAGGAACAACAGAGAGAATAGGTAGAGAAAGAACATAAGAGGCGTTGAAAGGAGCAGAAAGACCAAGCTTTAAAAGATGATAATAAAGTAACACTCACGCTCGCGAGATAAACCGGAGCACTCGAAGAGCACGTGATTCGCATCACAAACATACTGGGAACCTTTAGGATCCAATGGATAATTAGAAGATGTGGCCAAGAAAAACCGATTTAGAAAAGAAAAAAGGAGACTATGCGAGAAATGGAGGCGAGATAATTAAGTAATTGTGGACGGACACAAACTGGGAAATTTATAGAACCAAGGACGCGGAGGAGGAACGGGGTTAATCAAGAGATAAAAGGAATTAGGGTTAGCGAAAACAGATTAAACAGAGTTCCTAAGATGGCAGGATTTAGGTGGAAGAAGAATATTGTGTGCTGGAATCCTACTAATAAAATTTCCATTGAAAGCTGCAGTTCTAGCAAGGAGGTCGACGGCTACATTTCCCTCAATGCTTGAATGTCCCGGAATCCAAAGAAAGTCAATCTGGGTAGACGTCGATGAGGATAGATCATGGAGAAGAAAACGAATAGAAAGGATAATAGCATCAGTGGAAGGAGAAAGGGAAGGTGGAGATAGCGCTAGAAGAATACTTAAAGAGTCAGAAACAATAAGGAATTTAGAAAGACTTGTAGAAGAGGAAATATAAATAATGGCTTGTAAGATGGCAACAGATTCCGCAGTAAAGACCGAACAACAAAAGGATAGAAGTCTAAAGGACTGAGAATAACTGAACTGAGGGCACAAGAATGCATCCCCAACTCCGCTCGGGCTCTTCGATCCGTCAGTAAAAATTAAAGAGTGATCACGGAATAGAGAATTTATTGTATTATTAAATTCCATACTGACGATATGAGAGAGAGAGAGAGGATTTAAGGAAGCATGGCATGAAGATGATATTTGGTGGCTTTAACAATTTGGAATAGACGTAAGAAAAAAATGGAAGCTTATGATGAGGAATGACAAAAGGGGAAAATTTAAAAAGGCGAAACGATATATGAGATAGTATAGGAATTTTATTGGAGGAAAAGCGCCAGTGGCGAAGGATAAAAGAATAAGAGGTACTGATATTTGACGAGGAAGTGGATAAACGTTTGATGAGAAAGCGATAACCGAAATAAGATCGTCGGATGAACAGAGGACAGATATTGGATTCAGATAGAATGACTAGGATAGGAGATGACCTCAGAGCTCCGAGACAAAGCCAAAGGCAACTGTTTTGGAGACGATCGAATTTTGTAGAGAACGGATTTGGAAGAGTTGCCATATAAGAAACTGCAATAATCCGATCTAGAGCGTATGAGAGATTTGTACAACATTATTAACACAGAAGGATCACCTCCCCATCTCGTAGGTGAGAGAGCTTTAAGAAGGTTTAAGACTTTAAGCGAGGAAGCATATAAATGGCTGATATGTTCATGGAAAGACAGACGATGGGATAAATGATACCCAAATAACGAAAAGAACTGACTATTGGAATGGAATGATTTTTAAGATTTATTTCAAATGAGCCCGGGTTGTAAGGCCGAAACATTCCCCCGGTAGCAAATATTAAAAATACGGTTTCCAGTCTTGTCAATCGAATACCATTTCTGCAGGTTCGAAAGCTTTATCATTGTAATTATTTCTTATCCCCCTTATTTACCACTTATATTATATCATTCATTTACCATATAAGCGATATCCATTTACCTATTCCCTAGCTTTGCCCGTGGTTTCACCCGTGTATTAATATTTGTTTAAATCTTTTATTTTTTCTCTTTTTTCATACAGATAATCTCTGTATTTCCTCAAAAGCTTGATTTCCTGTATTTCCCCTACCTTTTTTAGGGAATATTTTTAGTAAAGCTATATCCTTAATAGAGTATCGTAAATTAAGCTTTTATATTGTACTAAGTCTAATGGATCTGATGAGAATACTGGAACCAGTTCCTTTCTCTCGGCTGCCTTTACTTTCTACCAGATTTCTCCCTGGTACCCAATTATTTCAAGCTGGGTAAACCTGGGAGCAGCGACTTGGATCCGGAACGAGACACGTCTCGATAACCTGTGACACCTCCGATTTGGTAGCCAAGCACCTTAACCACTAGGCTACCGCGCTGCCTTTAGGGAACATTACTAATATAATAATTAAAACAAACTTTAAGTACTGTTTACAAAAGGTAACGGTAGCGCTCGAAAATTTTCACTCCCCAAATGAAAAACGCCGTATAAGTAACGTTAGGATACGTACTATTTCCATCAGTGATGAGCTTTTAAATGGTGACTTCTAATATGGTCTCTCTCTCTCTTTGAATCGTGTATCCCTAGAAGGAACATCGTGACACAGAAATGCTGTTATCGAAGGATAAACGGTTTACGCCATCTATCTCTATTGTACGCTTCATGAACACATTCACTGAAGCTTCTCCCGGTAAATTTTCGAATCCCATCTGACTATCTTAGAGGTTCATGGTAAATTAATAATATTTTAAGTTAATCACGCTTATTATGTTGCTAAACGCTCGAAAAGGGTAATAGTGCTTGAAAATTTTTACTTTCCAAGTGAAAAACGCCGTATAAGATGTTTTCACATGAAAAAAAAAAAAGTTAGGAATGAAACAACTGACTTTATTTAAAATTGTTATATTTAATTTTTTTTGCTTGTAACTCGCAACATTTTCGCGTTAATTTCGTTAGAAATTGTGTGTGTCCATTAATTGTATCGAAAGCTTTATTATCATCTACCGTGTGTGTTTCTTTCGTTCAGCAGGTTTTTTACCTGTAGTTACCGTAAAACGAATAGCGGGTCCACTTGAAGCAAAACCATTAGTAATTCGACAAACGATGATAAGCAATTCACTTTAGCTCTTCTTTTTATCACTTCTTCCTTTATTATCTCGGGGAAATAATGGAGAATTTTTAACATCAGACGGAATATGTTCTTTTTACACGTACTAGAAAATATAACAAACTCATGAAATTTCAACTATACTTTCATATTTTTAAAATATCGATTGGGATGCCGAACAATTTCTGAAAGACACGGGTTCGAGACGTGTTTCGTTCCGAATCCAAGTCGCTGCTCCCAGGTTTACCCAGCCTGAAATCATTGAGTACCAGAAAGAAATCTGGTAAAAAGTAAAGGCAGATCCCAAGTAGAAAGGAACTGGCCTCCTTACTCTCATTAATGCCGTTGGGCTTATTACCATTATGGAAAGCTTGACTTCACAATCCATGATACCTTATCAAGGATATATGAGACTTACTTTACTTCACTTTTTAGAATTAATGCTAGGAAAGCACCTGTTTAGTGTTTTATCCAAATTCTGCAATTTTTGAAACGTCTGGTACAATGTGAATGATTCATCTGTCCGATATACATATTCTTACTATCCGTGATTGAATGCCATTTTTATCACGGAGCAGAATCTTCGAATTAAGATCCGAAAACGATCTCGAGTCTCAACTATATGTCGAATAACCGTATAACACGAGTCTGCATCTTCTTGAATTTCATCTATCTTACTGTGGTGTCGGGCATACATTCTTGAGAGTGAGCGTGTCTTTTTCAAATTGAGATTTTACTAGCGGGTCTGGGTACTTCTCCCTTCATGCGCAATACCCCCGCCTTTTAAATATATTGCCAAATGGCCTGGATGGCCAGTCGGTAATAATATAAATAAGAAAAAAAAATTAGATATTTTACAGAAATTTTCTTTTTATGCTTAATCTTCTTTCCAGCCAATAAAAATACCTCTCTTTCCGCGATTACGATAAACTGACGAACTCGGAACTCCGTTACAGCTGAAAGCCATGATACGTAACGGCTACCGTACAACAATTATTAGCTTCCAATTAGCAAAGCCTTTAATCTTATCGCCGTGCAACTTTTAGAGAAATGTAGACCAGCTGTGTATAGGAATTACATTTTATCGCTGCAATTATCATCTGTCGATTCCGACTATTATATCGAATGCAGAATAACTTTGATGCCATAATTTTTAAGTACACAAAAAATATGTTCTCACACTTTATTGACTTATTCGTGTTCATTCACGATGAAGGTATCTTTCTTGTTTTTCGTTCCATTCGGGTCTCGATCATAATACGAGCAGCACAGACTATGCATGTTCGATCGACGGAACGTTATTTTAATTAGCGTAAAAATTGATAGTTGGCCATTTGGACGAATGCCGTAAAACCTCGTCGTCGAAATGAGTACGCCGGTTATTATTAATTGTCGTTTTCGTTTTTTACATAGGTTTCTCGGGGAAACGATCTATTTTTACAGCTACGTTTTCCCAGTACTGCTGCTTCTATCGGCGATCGGCTATCGGATGTACAAGACCTGGATAATTATCAAGTACTCGGTAGCTCTGCAAATAGATTACAAAATGAAGCAAAAGATGCGTAAAATCAGACGCCTGCAGTACTTCCTGTACGTTAAAGTGATACTGTTGCTGAGCAGTACCTTCGTCAGCGGAGTTATCGCACGGCTCAGCCACTGGAACAGCGCCTGGATTATGTTCAATGTGCAACACTCGTTGCAGGGACTGCTGGTCAGCATTGTGGTCGCTTGCAACTGTCAAATATTGAAAATATACGCCAAGTCTATCCGACGGAAACACAGAGGACGCAAACGTAAAGAAAACCTAATAGACATTCGACGTCTGAATAAGTCCAGTAACGACCTGTCCAAATCGACCAGTCTGGACGACTCCAGTTCGTCGGCCTGGTCTCCGGAAGTGTTACCGGTGTCCGTTTAAAACTGCGAGACTAAAGTTGCGAAAAATTCCGCGTTGTAGTAGCAGAAATTTTTAATTTTCTAAAAAAAGGAGAAGGGTTTTTCAAAAACGTGTCGCCATCATTGAACTAAAAATGCGGGCAGAGAATTACCGATCACCGATAGTTTTAAACATTTCGCTAAAACCTCTCTATATATCTCATATTCGTACCGTTAAAGGTATAGTACACAGCTCGCTTATTAAACGCTCTTCTGTTTAATACCTGCGATCGTTAATTACATATAGTCCTCTGATGAGCAAATTAGAATAATGCGAATAAAAATAAACCTCAGCGAGTTAATCATATTTTTATACCCATGAAAGCTTTTTTTTTTTCGTTTTTTTTTTTTTTTTGTTACAATGTACATATTTTTTTCTTTCGGGTTTGAAACAGTTTTACGGAAATAATTCAAATAACGCGCTGAACTTCGATTCGCCATCGTAATTCGATGTTCAGAAATTGTAAGATGTCTGAATAACAATCACACTCGTTTGAAATAGCAAAAGCGTGTAGATTTCAATTGGCAATTACAATAAAATTATACATTAACCCCGGTGTATTTAAGCGATCGATTGAAAAATTCAATTTTTGTAAGCGTTAGTTTGAAGAAAATCACATAATATTACCTGTAGCTTTTTTTCTCTTACTATACAAAGAAAAAAAAAAACCGCTCGCAAATAATTACCATTTATTAGCGTTCTAAATTCTATAAAATATGAAAAACGTTAGTTGCCAGTGTTTATCGAAATATTTAATTTCACTTATTTATAGAACACACCAAACCCAACATATCGTAGTAGGGAAATTTTTTTTCGAGACCATTCGGAAATGACTTTTAAAATTCGCAAAAGGTGAGAAACGTCAGAAATAATTTTATCCGCGTTTAAATTTTTACGAAAAATTCGGCGTCGACAGTTATTACCCGGATTCAGAATTATAAGTGACGCTACGAGAAAGTAAATTTTTTTGAGTATAATGGAGAAAATATATCGAACAGCAGCGTGATAGTTGTTTACATTATAAAAGGGAAAATTTTATATTACAATAAATTTTTTGTCCGGTTGCTGAATCGATTTATAATTTTCATTAAAAAACAAAAAAGAATATTATTGTAATTTTACGTGTTTTTGAAAAGAATAAAATATATAGTTTTTTTTTTGTAAATATAAGAAAATTTTTTCCTGCGACCACCCTGTGTGCTCGTCCGTCCGTACGTGTGTATAAACATTTATGAAAGACTCGATAAACACGTAAATGGATAACGGTTAATATATATTAATTATAATAGTTATACTGACGTGTTTCGGAGACTCACAGTCACGGTGAATATATTGTTTAAAAAAAAAATAATAAACAAAAAAATACACCGATTATAAACAAAAAAATTTAAAATTACAGATTTATGGAAATTTGTGTATCCGGCAGCAGCGTCGTAAAGAGAACTGTACAAGAAATGAAGTGAATTCCAATCACCGACTTCTTTTAAACAATTTTTCTCAGAATAGAATAGAATTTTTTTTTTTTTTTTTTTTTTTTTAATAACATATGGAGAACCCACAAGACAACCGCCCTGTGGGTTCTCCATATGTTATTTAAAAAGAAAAATTCTATTCTATTCTGAGAAAAAATGTTTAAAAGAAGTCGGTGATTGGAATTCACTTCATTTCTTGTACAGTTCTCTTTACGACGCTGCTGCCGGATACACAAATTTCCATAAATCTGTAAATTTAAATTTTTTTGATTATAAATCGAAAGAGTATTCTAATTTTATAAGCCGATTCATTTCGAACAGCATTCGTTAATAAAACATTAAATGAACCAACGAACGACATCAAGTGCTTATCTATCGCATAATAATTTTCACAGAATTCCGAACCGAGAACAAAATCCACGAAAAAACCGATATTGAAATCGTGATCATGTAGTCAACCTTTAAAGTCATAATCAAAAATTAGCCGGGAATTAATGATTAATTTTCTTTCATTTCTATAAATGGTTTTCTTTCGGAAATGGAAATAAACATCTCTGACAATGTTCGAAGTGCACCGTTAACAGATTCCTCGGTCGTTGTAGTTTTTTTTGAAATACTTTAAAGGTGCAGTTTTTTATGTGAAAAATTCCCCAACAAAACTTTTGAAAGTAGTATACAAACTCATTCTCAGGTTATTACGCACATTTTAAATGAACTCATCGCGAAATGAACATTTTTTCGTAATAACGTTTTATAAATTTTAGACCGAATAAAATAACTCTAAAATCAATACTACGTCTTGCTTGAAACGTCGTTATATAAATGCATCTCGAGAGATTTCTTAATCGGTTGTGTTAAAATTTTTTAAGAATACGTACAGCGGTTTATACCAATCCGGAAGGACAAGCATACAGGTAATTTTCTGTTCATAGTGCATTAGAGTTTTTACAATTATCACACTTCTCTGTAGATCTCATTACAGAATTTTCCGGTATACACAACAAACGTCAGGTTTTTCACAAAACATTATTTCTTACTCGGTTCACACTTTTGTACCATTAAAAGCATCACAGTAAGTCACACCGTGTAATAATTAGTCCCTGCCAACGTATCGAGTTATTAAACTTTGAAACTCCACCGTAATCGCAATAATCGCCGTTATCTCTTCTTCAACACAACGCAGCATTCACCAAAATCACCGTTGTTCACTTTAGTCCGGTGATTTAACAAAAAGCATACACGTGATGTATATATTCTTACGCGTGTATTTTCAGAAAACCCACGCTAAAACAATTAACGTTAACTTCTTTAGATTATAATACAGTTCACTATTACCTGTAACCACTAATGACATAATGCAGAACGAACCGGTTTAATTACCCCGAACTGCTTCAAAACTCATGAACAACATTATTCAGCAATACATCCCGTTAATTAGACTATGGAGTAGAAGAAAGAAGTGAACACGATAAAATTTGTAAAGAAATAATAAATAAACACGGCGTCAGTCATTTCTTAATTTATTTTTTATCAATTTTTTTCTCGTTTCTTCAATATTTGAAAATGTTACTCTAAAAGAGTGCCGGGAAACAACTGTTTAATATCAACAAGTACAGCTCGACAATGTGGCACCTCTGAAAATTCAGCATTCAAAACGCTCGTGCCCTACTTCAGAACACATGCCTTAAATTGCCCTAAATAGCTAAGACAACTATTAACCTGAAAATTCAGAAACAACGAATATTTTTTTAACCTATTCATTTTAGTTTTTATCATCATCGTAATTACTAGAGCACTCAACTTCCGTTGCAAAAGTTTCGATCCCAAGCGACAACAGAAATTACAAAATAAATAATTAAACTAACCGCTAATATAATATATCATATGAAAGGCAACGGGAAATATGCGTAATATGCGCGCTAAATGATGTGTAGAGTAGGCATAAATAGGACTACTGCGCATTTGTATATATCGGTAAAAATCAATCACAATGTCAGAGTTTCAAGTGTAGTGTCCTATATGCATTGCATATAACAATTACTACGAACACTAGATCTGTACAGCTAAAATGGGTACGAATACCTGTAGTCGCCTACATTCAGAAAAGTATGGCGCTGCGAAGAAGAGTTGTTTTTTTTATCATTAATTTTTTATACGTTCACTGCTTTTATTCTATCTATTATCATTATTGGTATCATTTAGGAAATATCTGATATTGCATTTAACTAATTACCGAGAAATAAGTAATGATAGCGGACAAATTTCATAGCCACCCATAATTTATTAATAGGTAACAGCCGTTCAAAATTAATCGATTCGCATAGCCTGACTCTTTAGGGCGATACTAATCGCGGTACTACCGAAACAGTTCTATAAGAGGATATACTTCAGCTGAACAACGTGAACACTGATCATTTCCGGAAGATTTTTATGCGTGAATAAAAGCGAAGGAGCATAATAAAATACGTTCTTAGCGGAAAATACTGCGTACAAATAAATATAAAAATGAATCTAAATAATACAAGTACATAACCGAAATAAAACAATTCGCAACAGTAAGGGGCTCCATCATAATCGTGGTTAAATACTACATTTAAACGTGTTAATATTTACACAATAATATATTTAAATAATGTAATTACAAAGGTGTACTATTCCTGCAAAAACATTTAAGTGAAAAACCCGTGTAAGATTATTTTATTTAATTTTGTAAATTAGTACATTTCCGATTCTTACGTGTGTCTACATTATTTATGAGTATGGAAACTATTTCAGTTAAAACGCATATTAGCGAACAGTATTAAAGGAACGGTATTCTTCTTTTTTTCCCCGATTTTTTTTTTGGGCGCATCAACCAAGGACCTCTATACCCAGAAAAACAGGGAGAAGAAAAAGAGCCGTCAATTAAATTTTTATTCGATCAGATATAGACAATATAACGAAACTAATAGCTAGGATGATGAAGGGAGAAGGAAAAGACAAGATGTAAGATGCGCAATAACGAATAGGAAGTCCGAGCTTCAGCGGATGAAAATATAGAACACAAAGTTCAGAAAAATTCAAGGAGAACGTTATCAGCGTCGCAGATGATTCGTTTTCGGATAGAAAGGGCAATCTGTAGAAAAAACTAAGGAGAGGCGGGAACGGGAGAATGGTAGAAAAAAGAATGATTAAAACGTAAACGAATAATAGAAACAACAGCCGAACGAGGTAGTGAAGGAAACAGGAGGAAGATTAAGTTGTACAGACACAGATAGGAGGAGCGATCGTTACAAAAAGAAGAAGTGCAAATATCTGACCAAAGTTTAAGATGGAATTTTTTACATAGTGACGGGATGATATTAGAGGATGGGTTTTTGTTGAAAAAGGAAGAGGAGGAAGAGACAGAAACCCTAGTTAAAGAATCCGCCTCTTCATTACTCTCGGTACCCACATGGCACCCACAATGAAGCAACACGGATGGAGTGGCGCGAACAAAGAAAATGGATGAGACATCGCACGCATAAAATTAAAAACCCCGTACGAATGAGTCGGAATGAGATCGTTAGGAGGACACTCATGGAGCCGGAAGTAATTAAATAGTTGGAAAAGAAGCGGATAGATGAAGTGAAAAGAATGGAGCGGAGGATAGCCATTCAGCTGTAAAGATGGAACAAAAGGAAGGAAAGCAAAATGATTCTGAAAGAGGTTAAAATCTGGATGGATAAAAGAAGCACCAACACCATTAGGCTAGAGCCATCCACGAGTTACATGTGAGAGAAAGAGAGAATTTATTACGTTGTAGAATTCCGGTTTAATTACAGTTTGAGGAAAGAATTTCGAAAATGAAGGTAGAAAAAGTACATTGCGAGAGAGATTGGCGATTATTACTCGAAACCGTATAAGGCCATAACAGACTAAAACAAACTGATATACGAGCTAAAAGAGGAATCTTCCTAGATGTGAAAGGACAATTTTTATAAATGGAAAGGAACGAATGGATAAGAGTAGAGGACGTGAGTGAAATACATTTCATGCGGAACCGATAGCCCAGATAAAATTTACGGAACGGGCGGGGGGGCCTATTGAATTCTGCCAAGATTGCAAGAATCGGAAAGAAGGGCTACCCCTAAACAGAGCCGAAGGCAATATCATTCAGTCCATATGCAAAACAAAATTTTAATCTAAAACAACTGCCTGTGTGTCTGAAAAAAAAATAAATAAATAAATAAATAAATAATCGATTAAGACTTCACCAGTTGTTTTTGGTCGGATTTGGAAATTCGGAAGTCGTTCTTTCCGCCTTTTTCAACATATTACAATAATAATATAATGTTCTTTGTACTATCCCAAGGACGTCGCTAGCCGATGAGCCAGGGAGGGCAACAAGATAATAGAAAGATGATATGAGTTATAGGAAAAATAAAATTTATAAGTTGTAAAGGCTTAATATTTTATTAAACAAGAATCTTAATTAAAACATAATTTTCGTGGGTTTCTGGCAAATTGTTCTGCCAGTTTATTATAAAAGTCTTCCAAATTGTTCATGATTACGCGCCTATGAATACTCATCATAGCCAGTTGATTAAAAAGTTTCAAGGCTCCTGAGGAGGAGCTGCTCCCCTGCCCCCCGCTGGCGACGCCCATGTACTATCCTGCGTTAGTACATTTATGAAATAATAGACATCGACAGTGACCATAGGAATCTTTAGGAAATTTAAGAAACTTTAAAATCAGCGACTGGTTCCAGATTAAACAATCCATTCAGAAAAGTTGAGTCCGTTCAAAAATCTCTCGGTAACCGTTTCTCTTTAATTCATTAGTAATTATCCAAAAATCTTATAATTTCTTTCACACGGATGGCCCATCTTGTTAGTACTTTTTCTCCTGTTTCACACTCTTCTGGCAAGAAAATAGTATTATAATATGTATCACGCCGCTTGGCTGATTCTAAGCTAATCTTTGAAATATTTTTTATCGCATACATTGCATTTGACATTAGTTCACGTGTTCTACTCGCTTCTTGTAAAGCTAAATCAAGCGAATGATTGCTACCGTGAACATAAAACACGATTTCAACTGGATATCTTCAATTAACTTCTTGCACCATTTAAATAATTAGACATATTTGATCCCCCCCCCTCCCCCTTTAATAAACTAAAATCTGTAGCCGCGCAATTATGTCTTTTGAACTAATAAATAAAGTTTCAGCTTTTGCTTCTGGTGGAATGTATAACCGACTCTTCAATGTTCACTGTTACCTGTTTGTAAAATCTCTATTGTGCTGTCTGGGATGAGAGCAAAAAATGAACTTCGTTTTATTTAATTTACAATTTCTCTTTCGATGAAATGGACAAATATTTCTGTAATTTCATTTTGTATTTTTCCGCCGAGCTATTTATCACGCTTCGTTAATCATTTTTGCAGAGAAGACCTACTCTTTCTTCTAACACAGATTGTAAATTACTTTCTTCTGAATACGTCCTTAAAGAGCTTGTTCAGTATGCCCTATCTGATTGAACTAACAATGGTTAACATGGCGTCACAAGATTCTCTTCTTTATTATTTTCCTTACTCTGTTTATTTATAATATTCATTACTGGGGTTTTATCATTCTAAAAAAGTAAGATACGTATGGACAATATATAATCCTGACTTTTTTCAAGGGCTTTAAATTTCTCAATTCCTTTTTTCCAGTTACGCAAACCATCCACTACAAATGTTCATTATCCTTTTAATTTTAATGCTTCTACACACCGATAACATAGTACGCAATCATTTGGTTCAGAATAATGTAACCGTGAAAAATGTTGAAACTAATATGAAATACTAAATCTTCCTTTATTGTCTTATTATAAGTTGGAGTGGGTTTTAACAGTTCCACAATCGTATTTAGAGTATTCAATTCATTTACACAATTCTGTGATATTAGCATTGCAGAAGTTCACATAGTTTCGAATATATTCTCTTCATCTAACTCCGCTAACTTTTGAATGATTTTTATTCGACCAGGTATCTAAATTAGAATTATTCTTCGCAGAAATCTCTATAAGTTAATAATATAAAGTTAGTGAAAACTTCCAAAAAAAAACAAAAAAAACAACCTTGATAAGTTAACAAATTTATTTTACAAAATTAATGTTATATTCTAGAAATACGAGGGTTGATCAATAAGTACCCGTGTTTAATAACAGATGGCGCTGGTGAGTGAAATTGACATTACCATCATGTACTGCAGTCTATTAAACGACATCATGCTGAATTTCAGATTAATTCGTAGGTTAGTTTTCTTGTGACAGCCAGTTGTATCGCACGTGTTTGGTATTTCTCAATAAAATGGAAAAAAAGCAACATCGATCCGTAATTCGTTTTTTTGTTTTTGGATAGAAAAACATGCGAAGAAAAAAACGTGAAATTGGATTCCGTCTATGGGGACCCGTCACCATCTGTGACAACTGTTTGATATTGGTTTAACAAGTTTAAGCATGGACGTATAACTGTTTTTGATGAAGAACGGCCAGAACGCCCGTCAGACATGACTACCGAGGAAACCGTTGAAAAGATCCATGACATGATTTTCGTTGATAGCCGAACGAAAGTGTGCGAAGTAGGTACGGCCGTAGGTGTCTCGAACGGAATGGCAATCAAGATTTTAACTGATAAGATAGGTGTGAGAAAAATGTCGGTCCGATGGGTGCCGCGATTGCTCACGGTGGACAACAAGCGGATACGACTAACAATTTCAAAGCAGTGTTTGGACCGCTTTAAGCGAAATCCGCTGGATTTTTTACGTCGAGTCATCACTACTGATGAAACCTGGATACATTATTACACGCCAGAGACCAAAAGACAGTCAAAATAATGGATTTTTCCAGGTGAATCTGCTCCGAAGAAGGTAAGGACGGTTCCATCAGCCGGAAAGGTTATGGCCACGATTTTTTGAGATTCCAAAGGAATACTCCTCGTAGACTTTCTGCAGAAAGGAAAAACAATCACGGGCGGGGGGGCAGTACTGCAGTGATTTATTGGGCAGATTTGATAAGAAATTAAAAGAGACACGGCCCCGTTTGGCGAAGAGAAAGGTGCTTTTTCATCGCGATAATGCACCAGCACATTCATCTTCAATTGTCGCCGCTAAATTGCACGAGCTGCGCTACGAATTACTTCCACACCCACCTTACTCACTCAACCTGGCACGCTGCGACTTTTATCTGTTCCCTAGCTTGAAAACATGGCTAGGAGGAAAAAAAGTTAGCTCAAATGAAGAGGTTATCGCCGAGACTGAAGCGTCTTTTGGTGAGTTTGAAAAATCATATTTTTTGGAGGGGTTAAACAAATCGCAACAACGTTGGGAAAAGTGTATAGACCTAAAAGGAGACTACGTTGAAAAATAAAAATAAAAACTGTGAAAAAATTACGTTTTTATTTCTAACACGGCTACTTATTGATCAACCCTCGCGTAACGCTAAAAATTGGGCTCGTAATGAGCTTTGATTTGAAGGAGGGATTCGATTTTTGAGATGATGAAGTGACTATTTATATACACACTAGAGGATTATGAATTAAGATTTTAAAATCAGCGTTATTTATAGAATTCAATAATCATTTATTATATCGTATAAACTTCATTTGCTATTTAACATGAAAAACATAACATTTATTTTAAAACAAAAAACGAAAGATTCCATGTTTAAAAAAATAATCGTTTTCATTTTTTTACTTTATAATTTTAATCGTTTCGTTTTTGCTAAACTTATTCTTTCAGTACTGCCGTTTATTCGAGAGAGTCATAAACTTGAATAATTTACGTAACGATAAAAAAAAAAAAAAATTTCATTATGTAATTTCAAAAACTATAAAACACTTAGATATTTTATAGAGGTAATACATTTTTATATTAAGGCTATTGAATGATAAAAGTAAAGGTTTTTTCCTTGTTTTCAATTTTCGGAATTTTGTAATTTCTTGTCGTATCTTTAGCCGAAGTTGCTGTATATGACACGTATATAAGATAAATAAATAAATAAATAAAAAGAAATGATTCATTGAAGTATACGAATGAAATAGGTGTAAATACGTATTGTTATACTAAAAATACTTTTTATTATGTAGAGATAAACACATGCTGGAATAACAATAAAAACGAAACAACTTAAAATTTAAATATCTCACGAAAAAACAAAAAGAGAACACTCAAGAACTGAATATTCATATAAATTCCTTTTAAATAAAATTTAACTAAAATGAAAACAAATTTTCACAAAGCTTTCAAAAAGGCAAAAATACGTTCATTGAGAAAATTTTAAATTTTATTTTTTTTACATTAACATAAATGTAAAACATAGATGTCTAAAAACCAAAAGGAAATTAAATTTTATATTGATGATTAAAAATTCATTTGAAAAATATTTAATTTAAAATAATCAATTTTTCCAACATAGTGCACAGGTTAGTATTTTTAACATTGAATATGAATAGATTAAAAAAGTCGTTTTGGAGACAACATCCCGTCTTTATTATTAGGAAACGGAGAAAAAAAAAGTATATTAATATCGATAAATTTAATATTATATTAGATCTAGAAGAAACCTATATATGATCTATCTCCATCTAGAACCAAAGATTATCAGTAAAAATGAATATCTAAGTATTTGATTTTGAGAAAAAATTAAAATGATACTCATCATAATATTAATGTGAATAAATAATATGATCGAAAAATCTCTTTGTTCTTCTCCTAACGAAAACAGGCGAATTAATGCTTCTCGATAATTTGACAATACACATGCCAAATTCATCTTCACTAAGATATTTAGGTTCATTTCTACCGATGTTCTTTGCTTTTCCCGTTGTTAATGACGATAAATAATTAAGTTTTCCTTCAAATTCTAATAATACAATAATAATTTGATTTTTATCCAATGTATTTTCTTTTATGTTTTCTAGTACTAAAGGTGGAATATTACTACTTCTGCAACAATCAGAGCGTTAATTTTCTTTTTTAGAATAGACGCGTTTCTGCAGCAAGAATACAGAAAAAAAAACGGAAATGTCAAAAAATTTTAAATTTAAGGAAACAAATTGGGCAAAATATACGTAAAATCGATATTTGACACTAAACTAACATGGCTGTTTATAATATTTTTCTTTTCTTAATTAGTGGCCAACTTTGGCTTTTTCGACATTTGTTGCTTTTGCACTTAGAGTTATTTTTATTTACAATTCGTTTCATTTCATTTAAATGTAATGTGCTTTAGGTAAGTTTTGTTTATATTCGCGATTTTCCTTAAAACCCATTCTTTCTTTAACTGCTGTAAATACCTGGTCATGTAGAAACCATTGTACCTTAATTTGCACGTTCGCTGAATTTCTTTTTATTAACCTCTTATTCGTTTAAATATAAATTACACTTATACGCTACTTCATATATATCGCGCAGTTTATTGTTTATTTTTATTAAAATTATAAGTCCGCAAATTACGAAATCCATCCTACAATCCATCTAGTCCTTACAGCAAATTTCGGCAATAGTAAATGAGTTTATTATCTGTTTTATTCTAAGAAAGAAAATAAAATACTGTCAATGTTAGTTATCATTGAAATGTAAATTCAAAAAAATAGCTATGGTTAATACATAATTTCTAAAGAGCACTAAATTTAAAATGTTAATTTCTCAAACATTCCTGCCAGCAGTTTTAGAATTTGAGATATTTTTATCGAAATTAGTTTTTTCATCAATATATTTATACACTGTAAAAAAAAAAAAAAAAGAATAAACATTATATAGGCATTGCACTAGCCTTTCATTTTAAAAATACACAATTTCAAACAATTAAAAATTTAAACGGTTGGGCCATGAAGGGACCAGTTGGCTTGATCCCCTAGTATATACATATGTGTAACAATTAACTTTTTTTATTGTTTATAGACTTGTCTTTCATTGCAATGCACAAACGTGTCAATATTACTAATGAGATGAACAATGGTGCGAATAATAGAGCATTAACCCATCTATAATTTCTTGTCACAGATATAACTGGATCGTGCTAAGTTCAAGTTCAAATGTATGTTTTACAAATGCTAGAAATTAATTTAAATATCTGCTTTATGAATGATTTATTGGAATCCATTGCTGCATATTACTCGAAATATTGAAGCTTTAGGATTGCACGCTATTAAATTCCAAAAAAAATTTCGACGTCATACGTTGATGTAACGAGAGTGTAATGTAATCATGTAAACCGTAATAAGTACAGTTTGCTTCTTGTGGTTAATTTCAGTTTTCATTACACAATTATGCTGATTAAACTACACATTGAATTCATTACAAGAAAACTGCAATATAGTAGTCAAAATAATATCTGTCATTAAATAAAATTAGCTCTTATATGTTAATTTTTAATTAAACGAGCAGGCCAGCGAATGTGTGTACCTCGCCAACATCTGTCTCGATTTATATCAACAATTCGATTTTTTAATACAACAACATATCACAAGAAACAGGCCTGCAACAATTTGATATAGATATTGTACCAGTACAGCGGGAAATATGTATAAGCATTTCCATGTGTGCTCACTTATTAGGTAAACATTGTTCTATAGCAGAACTGTTTCTTTTGACTGACTACATATTAGGCATATGTAAAAAGTAAAATCAATATATTTTCATACATTTTTGTGTGTAGTTTGGTTCAAAAATTATTTCATATTTATTTATCATGCATCATTAGAATTCTCAAAAACCTACACATTAAAACCTATTCTCTCGGTGCTTTTCAGTTAGGTATACATCAATGCAACATAGACACATAGATGAAATATACATCAAAGTATATGCTTGAAAAAGCAACATCCAATTTGAATTAGGCATGAAATGAAACGTCATTTTTGGTCAAATATTCCTTGAAACAAACACGAGAAGCATAACAATAGTGCGGTGTATGTTACTGACATTGGCTAGTTGTAGATGTAACAAAAAACATCTTCAAAAACATACATACATGAAAGGATGGATTAAAAAAATCTAAAATTTCATTAGTCAACAGCAAAAAGCACATTCTGGTTCGCATATAAACATAAATAAACAACTTAATATGGGTTAGAAAATTATTAGATTGGCTAGTTACGCAATGAAATACATTCTAAAAGTGCATTCAAGCATGAATAAATAACTAGTACAGGTGAGCAAACTATTACAATAGTTGGTCAACAGCAATCGTTAAAATCACATGCAAACATAAAAAATACAAATAATTTAATGTGGGTTAGAAAATTAGTAAAGTCGGTTAGTTAAAACCTCCCTAATCCCTATTGTGATCGAATATTGTTATTAATTCCGGATGAGCATGCAAAGCGTCTACAGAGAAAGTAGGTGAGCACGAGGAGGTATGATGGCAGCTGATGTGATGATCTTGATTCATAATGCTCAAGAGCCATGTACACAACAAGCAAAGAATTTTATTGACAGCGGCCAGGAAACTAGCTTTGTATAACAATTATCCATTGGCCCTTAGTCAAAGGTAGTGTGATAATGTGACTAAATAGTTGTTTATGATTTTGGTCAGTGTCTCAGAACTTACATTTCTATATTAATAAGGACTTAAAAAGTTAAAAGTTAAGGCACAAAAACTTCTCCTTTGTTTCGAACCCGTTCATATAAGTCAGTAATAACTAGTTTTATACATAATAACAATTAGGGCGTGTAAAAAAAAAGTATTTTACTGCAATTATTATTAATATCACTTACACCTTCCTCTTCAATATACTCATCTTCCCATTCTACACACTCCATCGCTTTACTTTGCGTTTCGCTATGATATAAATTTGTTACATCCAGATATTAATACGAGCTTATTTAAAGAACTGAAAAAGCAAAACCTTCCACATCATATTGTTAATTTGCGATTTAATTATCTAGATAAAATAATGATTATTGCGATTGTGTTATATAATTTTTTACTGATGGTTCTAAAATCGGGGAACGCTGTAGCGCAATAGGTTTTTTCATCAAAGGAATAACGTTAAAGGAAGTTTAAACTGCCGCCTGAGACGACAGCCTATACTGCTAGGCTATTAGCAATAGACAAAGGGCTTTGGAGTTTATAACAATCTCACTTGATGTCGATAAATGATATACCTAATTATCAGTGATAGCCTAAGTTCACTGTCAGCAATACAATGCGACGCGTTTAGCTATAAATTACACTCCCGCCGATATATTGTCTTAAGATAATTAATAAAGGAATGAATTTGAAATTTTGTTAGATTCCTAGTCACTGTGGAATAGAAGGGAATGATAATATCGATCTGTTAGCCAGCTGCTTCCGAAGGCGTCCAATTTCGTCCCTCCTACTTATTTGTTTCGGACAATTAGAAAAGATCATCGACAAAACTGAATAAATATAAGGCTAAGTAGATACTGTAACATAGTCTAACCAATTATTCTGTCAAGACCACAGTATAATCATGTACCGCTAACTGTCCCTGAGAGCCTTATTAGAAAATTTGTGCACCTGTCGTCTTCCAATGGGACAGACACAAATTTCGCAAAATTTTCAGAGTCAAACGTCCAATGTGATCTGCACTGGTCACGATATGACTAGTTCTTCGGATGGCATAAGTCATCCGTTATTTTCTTGTAAATTATTTGACAAACGCGGGAATATATTTTTTTTCAGGGACTTTTAATTTCCTTGTCGGTTTTTCTTCCTTATAGTATTCAGTATTTGCCCTTTATTGTAAGAACCAGATTTTGGTTGCCTTGTTCATAGTCGATTGCAACATTGTGGTTTAAACGGCAGTAGTTCAAAGTTTTTTTTTTGTTTCCTCGATTAATTGTACGTCATTGGTTTTCTTTTTCATCTCATATGTTTAAAATAAGAAGGTTAGTTTCAATTTAGAGCTCATCTATGGTTTAGATGCCAGGCCAAAAAAAAAAAAAAAATCGATGTCTTGTCCCATACAAAACTATCCTTGCCACCATTTTGGGGTCTTCGTTTAAATTATTAAAGATACGTTAGAACAGATTTTCCTATGGGTCAACTTTTGCCCAGCGCTCAAGTTGTCCGATACTAACTTCGCACAAACTTTTATTGATCACGTAAAATTTATTTTTTCAACGGTTTTTTTTCCATTAGCATTATCCATTTCTGCCAAATTATCTGGGTATCCATACAACGACCTGTATGTACAATTTCATAAATTTTTGATCACCTTTTACGAAGTTTTAGTGGACAGGACTCATTGGTCATCTTCAACACTTTTTCGAAGAAACACGTGATAAAATAACTACTGCATGTACACTATTTGTGCTTCTGCATACAAAACTTTAAAGTTATTCAAGCCCCTTGTTCGCTTTTCTCCCTACAGCAACAGGAATCACTTAGCCAACACAGTCTCGTTATTTAATAGCCGCACCTCAAATTGAAGCTATATCCGCTTTTAAATGCAATGCGTAAAAGTATTCTGTAAAATTATTTAGAACTCTTTGCAAACACTTGTAGCCCTCAGAAAATATCATAGATCATTTGCTACGCCGATAAATCATAAAAAAAAACATGTATAACGTTCCAAATTAAAATCGCGTTGTATATAATTTAAAAAATAGCGCAAGTCATCCGCGAAAAAGACAAAGTTTAGAGAAAAAAAGGGAAATAGTTCCATATGTCTTCCTTTCGAAGTGAGTCGCAATAAAAATAAGAGAAAATTAATTAATGTTGCATTTCACTGCCATTTTTTCAATAGTATCCTTACAGAGCGCTTTTTTTCAGTGTACACATCTCTTCCTGCTCTCTCTAATGTATCTGGCAAAGCGGTGTGGAACAGTTTTAAATTAAAAAACGAATTTCATCCGACATTAGGCAATATTTAGCTTTCGCTGATTTATTCAGCGCATACGTAACCATGCATTTAATTAAATTCGGCCGACCTACAACGAACGCTTTCGACACCACGTGCAAAATAATCGAACGAGCTTAGCCGGCGATATTTGCATTTCTGCTCGTATTAATAGGCAATCAGCTGTCTGTGTACCCTCGATTAAATATTTAAAAAACGCGTAATGTATACATGCGTGCACATGCGATTACTATTAATGTTTCAATTTCCGTCAGTCATCACGCCTAGCTCTGGTCAGAGAATCCTTACAATGCTGAAATCGGATGATGATAATAATGCTGATGAAGACGATGATGATAATGATGATAATGGTGATGATGATGACGATATGGAGTCTCAAACGCTGTCGACAACGGATACTAAGCGAAATCAATATTAAACCGAAGTCAAATATTTGCAATTACATGAACAAACATCGTGCAGAGACAAACGCATCCGTTAGAATATGTATAGATGAAAGGGTATATGTGCAAAAGTTTTTCCATCTTTTTTTTTCTTTTCTTTTCTTTTCTTTTTTTTTTTTTTTTTTTTTTTGGCTCTTTGCTGAAATAAATAGATAGTCGGAAAAGTGCTCTTTGTCAATGAGCACTCATTTGTGAAAAACCTGCGTTGGCTAATTAGGCCAACGGACAAAAAGAAAATTGACCGTCAGATTTTTCTAGCCAATCACTCGGAAAACTAATTTTTGTTAAACAGCTCGCCGGATACAAACAAAAATGCCACGTATAAAATAAGAGAAAAAAAAATTGTGTATTTACGGTTAATTTCAAATACTAAATAATTCCGGATATAAAAATAGTAATATCGAAAAGGCACTCGGGGTAATAACTACGTAAGGCGATGTTGACTTTTACAAAAAACGACAACGGAGCCCTGAAAAGGACTATTTCAATTACGAAATTCGGTTTTTTTAAAAAAACGTTAAAATACACGGTGGATGCACAACAAAGTTGACAACGGCGAAAAATAACAATCGATACAGGTGGTAAACAAACAATAACAATGAACGGACTTGTTACAATAACGGACGGACTACAACAACTCAGGTAAAAAAGGACTCGATCGCGAATGGTCGACGAGCGGCCATTTTGGTCCTTTTTTTTTATGTTGCGCAGCAATAAATAAAATGGTGGTCGGATCTAAAATAACTGAAAAACATGTCTTTTGTAAGAAAATAATACTAAAAGCGAAATCGTCAAGCGGATACGGCATTTAAAAAATATTAAAAGGAAATTAAAATAAACATCGTTTGACATTATGCAAATCTACTATTAACATAGGGAATAATAGAACAGTTCTGCTCTCGGACAACACACAATGCTGCACTAGTTTGTCCAATGAGATGGCTGCGGTTTTTCCACCTTCGTCCTCATCAATCAAAGATTTATAGAGGCAATTTTGAAAAGAAAGTGGCTCGCATATTTGTACCATGGTACCGTGGGCGGTATTATCCTTGCCACTTATCAGAACCTCGCTGAATGTTCCTTGTTTCCTTACGCAGAGACTATCTTTTTCCTTTACTTCCTTCTTCTCTTCAAAGACGACACTTCCTCTCTGTTCAAACCCTACTCCTTCATAGATCCATATTTGCAGCTTAATTTAATAAGAATAATTAATAATTTTCTTTCGGTAAAAATACAGCCGAATTAACAGATGCAAATTCAATAAAGAAGGTTGGCAAGGATCCTCCTTCTATAATTTTTGTGATCCAATTCACTACAGGTGTCGCCGCAAAAAAAAAAAAGCAGGCAGGTAACAATCTATTTGGCCTTTTTAGTATAATTAAAGAAACGACAATACTTGCTATTAGACTGCAGTATACAATAAAGCAACAATGCTCTTCCTGAACATGCAATTTTGACCGAATGAATGAGCTCATTGACTGCACTCCATATAGTTCTTGAAAAATAACTCTCTCCCGAAACATCGATGAAATAATAGAGCCACGGATCTGATATGATAACCTACTGGAATAATAACCGTCGAGTACAAGAGATCCGATTCAAATAAAATACGTAATAAGCAAAAAATCAATGTATGCAATAGCAAGCTCCGCCCTCTGGCGTTAAAAAGGCGGCCGATGCGGTTTAATAGCTCTCATTAAAAGTAATTAAAAAATAATGATACTCGAAATGAATAAGATTTAAAAATGTTGCAAATATTAATAATTATGTCTACCGTGTGAAACGGAAAGAGTTTTAACTTCTTTAAAAATAAATAGGCGTGTTTTTGTAAAAATAATTGGAAGTTTTTTAACATGGGTATGTCTTATGTCTGGGTTCGGTCTAAAATTTTTTCTATCGCAAAGAATTTTTGTCTGTCGCAAAGAAATATCGCGAAAATTCAAAACGATTTCCATTTACAACTCAGCTAACGAAGTGTCTTATTTACATTTACACTATTTTGTACGCTTTTCCAAAAACGAAATAGTTGTATCACATTCTACACACCATCCGAAAATTCATGTCACAATGTACTTCTGTACAAAAGGTACGGAGGTACTGGTTTGCTTGAACGAATGTAACCCAATTATGAGTATAAGTTAACAGCGTTGGTAATCGAACGGAAAAATTTTACGGAGCGATTAGAGCGCTATCAGTCGATCGTGATGAAAATTATTTATGTTTACATTACGCTCACCGAATTGTAACAGGATTTTAAGAAGTTAGTAATAATAATATAATATACTAATTATCGAAACAAAACGTATTTCGAATTTTGCATTAACAAGTGTGTACGTCAGCTTTTTCAGAAGTCTCAAAACTTACAGAGGTTAAATACTAAGTATTGTGTTTACGTAAATCAAATAATAATATAAGTTATAATTTCGTTGATGTAATTGTATTTATGCATCAATTTTTTTCATCATAACACTCCATCAAACAATAGTTTTAACACAACAAGTTTTCCGTTGAAAATTACTCTATATTTCAATGTGTTGTAGGCATTTTTATTTTAAGCAGTATTACAAATAACGGGATTCATGTCGAATATTTTCATAATATAATTGTTTATCTTCATAATAGATAGATGCACCCAATCTTGTATTGATAACATATTTATGAAATATGCTGCCTGTAAAGTCACTTCTGGAATCATTAACGCGAAAATATCCGATCACTATTTAATAGGTGTTGCGTTTAGTACCTTGAAAAGCAAATGACAGAAAAGTAACATAAATCACAAACTCGTGTTCGATGAAAAGAAAAATACGTAGTGAAATATACAAGTATAACTGGAACCAAATAAAGGGATTTAGCACGGCAGAAAACATATATGATCATATAAACGCCGCATTCAAAATCATTTACAAGAAATGTGAACTGGGCGTGAGTGAAGGTAGGAATGTAAACAAATATCATCCAAAAAAAGAATGGATGAATCAGAAAATACTTAATTTTATGAAAATTAGAGATCAATACTACAAACTTAGTAAAGGGAATAGAACCAGTACTCGATATAAGGGACTGTTTAAAAAATATCGAAATAATGTCAAAACAGAAATAAGGAAGGCAAAACAGGCGTTTTACTTAAGTCAAATTGATAGAGCAAATAATGCGAGTAAAAACATATGGAGAATAATTAATAATATTGTAAATAAAAGGAATAAAGTATCAATTGACGATTGCATTAGCAGGCATTTTGGAACCGACTCATTATTAGTGGAGAAATTCAGTGAATATTTTGCAAAATCAGTAGAACAATATAAACATAAGTGTGATGTCCAGTTATTGAATTCAAATGATAAAAACAGGTTGATGTGTTCTTTTTTCATTCCTCCAGCTGATAATATACAAATCGAAGCAATAATAAATAGCCTAAAAAATTACAAAGCACCAGGTTGGGATGGCATTAGGACTATGGACATTAAGCGAAATTTAGAGAGATTCGTTCCTATACTAACAAATATGATTAATTATTCTATAAAGAGAGGTACCATCCCTCAGGGGCTAAAAAAAGGAATTATTAAACCAATTTACAAAAAAGGAGCTCAAAATAAGCTGGAAAATTACCGCCCTATAACAATAATTTCGGTAATAGCGAAAATTTTAGAACATTACGTAAACAGTCATCTAAAGAGTTACCTAGAAACAAATAATCTCCTTTACGAAAATCAACACGGATTTAGAGGCAAAAGATTCACCTTAACGCTATTAAGTAAATTGGGAAATGAAATAAATATGGGACTATCGATAGGGAATCAATTTATAATTACTTTCATTGACCTATCCAAGGCGTTTGACTTAGTAGATCATGATTTATTAATAAAGGATTTAGAAAAGATTGGTACACCCTGTCAAGAAAGTATCGGGAATTGTCAATTTAAATCTCCCGGGTAATAGCTAGGCAGATAATTTTTTTTTCCAGGTTGGTACAACTGTTTTGTATTATGATGCCTATTTTTAGCGCGATCTGTCAACCAGTGTGTTTACAGCAGCTGTTAAAATCAGTCGACCTTGAAGTGTTTTGTCGAAGTTTTACAATGAGTGAAAATATTGAACAACGTACTTGTGTTAAATTCTGTGTTTCGAACGAAATTTCTTGTGCCGATACACTGAAAATGTTACAGAAGGCTTTTGGTGAATCTGCTTTATCAAAAACGCGGGTTTACGAGTGGTACAGAGCGTTCAAGGATGGTCGGGAGACGGTCGAAGACATGCCTCGCTCTGGACGGCCTTCAACGAGTGTGACCGATGATAACGTCGATAAAATCAAGGAAATCGTTGCTGAAAATTGTCATGTGAGCTTGAGAGAGATGACTCATGGATTGGGCATGTCACACGAGAGCGTACGTACGATTGTGCACGAAAAATTGGGTATGCAACGCGTTGCGGCTCGGCTTGTTCCGAAAGACCTGAATTTCTTTCAAAAAAAGTACCGAGAACAGGTAGCTGCAGACATGCTGGATCGAGCCAATTTGGATCCTACCTTCTTGGAAAAGATAATTACTGGTGACGAGACATGGGTGTACGAGTACGACACGCTTACGAACCAGCAATCGTCCGAATGGCGGCCAATTGGCGCGCCAAAGCCGAAAAAACCTCGCCAAAGCCGATCGAAAGTGAAGATCATGTTGATTGTTTTCTTCGATATTCGAGGCGTGGTACACTATGAATATATGCCAGCCGGACAGACAGTCACCAAAGAGTTTTACTTAAGTGTTTTGAGACGTTTGAGAGAGGCTATCCGTCGTAAACGTAACGATTTGTGGGTCGACAATTCTTGGATTCTCCATCACGATAATGCGCCGTCTCACAAAGCCATAATTGTGAATGAGTTTTTGGCCAAACACTCGGTAAATATCATCGAACAACCGCCGTATTCACCAGATTTAGCACCCTGCGACTTCTTCCTATTCTCAAAACTCAAATTTCCGCTACGGGGAATGCGCTTCGAATCGATTGATGACATCAAGACGAATGCGACGCGAGAGCTAAAGGCCATCCCGGAAACCGCCTATCAGAAGTGCTTTGCCGAGTGGAAAAAGCGTTGGCATATGTGCATCGCTTCGAATGGATGTTATTTTGAAGGTGACAAAATAAATTTGGATGAAAATTAAAAATTGTTCGTTTTATTTAACAATTCCCGATACTTTCTTGACAGGGTGTATTACTAACAGACAGCTCCAATGGTTTACAAACTATATTAAAAATAGAAAGAATTGTGTAAAAATTGCAAAAAATGAAAGTAGGGATAGGATGTTACAATACGGTATCGGACAAGGAACCATACTGGCTCCCATTCTTTTCTTGATATATACTGACTCGCTTCACAAATATATTAGAAATGCAAAGGTGTTTGTGTTTGCGGATGACATTGCGCTATTGGTAGAACACAATAATATACAAATGGCGGAGAAGCTACTTCAGGAGGACGTTGATAATCTTAGTAAATGGGCGCACGACAGGAGGTTAGCAGTGAACATAAATAAATCAAAGATAATGCATATTCGAAACATATCCAAACATGCTACTCATGAACCGCGGATTATCATTCACAGTAGCGAATGTGTCCATGATTTATATTTAAGGAACAACAGTCCTGTTTGCGCATGTAAACCATTAGAAAAGGTGCAGGATTTTAAATATTTAGGGGTTTTTACAGATAGCAATATGAATTGGAAAAAACATATACAAAATTTAAGTGTAAAAATCAGACAGACCATTCCAGCATTATGTAAGATGAAACAAGTACTTCCATATGAAACACTAAAAAATTTTTTTTAACGCAATGATAATGTCTAGGATATTATATGGTATTCAAATATGGGGAGAAGCGAAGAAATCACAACTTAACAAGATAAATTGCAGAAAAGATGATTAAAATTACTGCTTTCTCATGGGGGGCATAATAATTCAACATCATCATGGTGGAAGGTAAACAATGTGATGTCGCCAAAAATGTATTATTATTATTATAGATTATTGGAGCTCAAAACCAATAATATCAGAAACCATCAAGACCTAAAATTAGAGTTACGAGAGATCGAAATACAAAATACTTTATTCAACCAAGGGGGGCCAATTTAAGGATTGATAATACACAGCAGACAGTACTAATTGAATTACTACGGGAAATTCCAAGTAATATATTAAAGGAGAAAAGATTAGGTGCGTGGAAGGAAGACGTAAAAAAATGGCTGACAGATTAGTGTGCAGATTAAGAAACTATCGAGGATTCATCTATTTGTACTACCATATCGGTGACTCGTCTTTATTTTGTAAATTAGGTTTCTAAATTTCTCTTTGCTCATCACAGGAACTATAACAGGGGCATGTAGATGATTTTCAATAATGTAGCGGAAAAGATCTTCTTTCTTTTACATTAGTGGGAATGATTATTTTGAGTGTGACTGGTTGGTGATGTATAGATGCTAAGTGTGTAGTCATAAGAAGTTACTGTACTAAATTAATTAAATTACTATAGTTATACGAAATATTATTTTAGATGTATTGAAATGTTATTAGTAAATTGTAAATTTATGTCAAATAAACGATAATGAGGGTGACGGGAACTCACGAAACGGGCAAAATTGCCTTGTGAGACCCACAACTTTCTTATTTAAAAAAAAAAAAAAAGAAATCATTAATTGCCGACTGATGGCGCTGTAATCACTTGGTGAAAAATTTTCCGTTCGATTACCAACGCTGCAAACTTATACTCAAAATCGGGTTACATTCGTTTAAGTTACCGGTTTAATTTTTGATTATTATTTTTGAGTTGTCAACTACGAACATTAACCCAGACAAAAGAAATCGTATTCTTAATTTACAGAAACAGGATCCAAACCAGGGGAACAAGTAGAGTCGTACTGACAAACGAAGGGATAGTGCGGACTCTGCTTTCGTATTCTTATATAAACAAAAATAAAAAATAAGTGATGGGTCAGAAAAAAAAAAATTAATGACATATGACAGTGTACAAACATCACCATTACAAACTTTATAACGTTTAGTCTCAACAATTATAACTTTTCAGTGTTAATAGCTAAATGTGACCACCACACTCACACACAAAGGATTCTTTTTTTTATTTTTTATTATGTGGAAAGTAAAATATATATGCGTAAGTACACTTTTATAAATTTCATATACAGATTGTACTAAATAAATTTTCCCCATTGGTTATTTCCAGAATAAGGAACCATTAAAAAAAAAACAAAAAAAAAACAATATGGTAGCCGGCTAAAAATGGAGTCATTTAGAACAATATATAAATTTTACATGTCAATGGAACAAAAATAAAATAGCGATTACATGACAGTGACTATATTATCTCAAAAAAGCATAACGAAACGCGATTCTAATGACGTAACAATGAAAAAAAAACATAAACAGCTAGTTATCGTGTATTTCAATGCTATACCCTTCAACAGTTTAAATACCGAATTTAAATATCAGCGTGCGTTCCGTGTGCAAGCTATAATTTCTTAATAAAAATTATTATACGAGTTCTTCAATAGCATGCTGATGTAATCAACAGGTACACAGATTGCTTTCAAATCCATAATACATTTTAAATCAAAAAATAAATAAAAAAACACCCACTGCTTACCTTTTATTTTAAGATCCCATGATAATTCGTAGACTGTTAAAAATAAAAACAGAAAAAAATCAACTGTGAACATTGCTTCAAAATCTCCATGTGTGACATCACAGAGTTTTACTGAAAACCGGGGCTTCACGTACATATTCTTTTTCTTTTCGTGTCATACGCACAGATGTATGCGCGTAATGATCATTTGTTGACGAAATATCATGTTTCATGTTTGGTCGCTGCGTCCATCAAGTCCCTTATCATTATTTTACCGGCCCATACTCGTATGTTGTCGATCCACGTCGTCTTTCTTTTGCACACATTCAAATATATATACACATACAAATATACTTATATACATATATACACACACATATATATGTATGTATTTATTTATTTATTTATATAATCGTAGGATTCTGGCCGACGTTTCAAAATTATGTCGACATCATCTTCAAAAGTATCCAAGAAAAAAAAAAGAAAGGAATTTGAAGAACACTTCACACTCCCACTCTGTTTCTTGAAATATAAACGAATAATCTAGTTAATCGGTTTGAATGATAAGAGTAGTTAGTTAATCGGCTTTTGCTGAAATGGTCAGCTACACAAAATTTAAAAAAATACTACACTAGCGTTATGTGACCTGAACTAATGCAAACACACGAGGCCAATACCGTTTCCAACTACTGCAACACGATTGAAACAATTTAAGTAGATTTTTATGTCCGTCTGTTGTTCGTCAGTTAATACTTTATGTGTAGCAAGTCTCTGAAGCTCTGGAAGAGGCGAAAATAAAGAAAGTAAAATCGCACAAACACACCGCACCCTGTTTATTTATTAATGGGGGAAAAAAATTGAGCGAATTTCCCCCAATCTTGCATACCGAAAAAAAGAAGCCATTTTACAGGGGTTTCGCGGCGGGGAGCCGGGGGAGTGAAACATTATGTCGGCTCTAGTGCTCAGCGGGAGATGGCATCTTAAACACTTAATGAAGGTTGAACAACGAAAGCCGGATGTAATATAATGGATATGGAGCTGTTAAAGTTTTTTACTGGTTTGTTTACTTTTTACTGCAGAACACAGACGCACGCATAGCGATGAGAGCGGGAAACAGTTTGCTACAACTCCCTGCTAGTAATCTGAATAATGGATTCCGTTATCGGGACCTGCTTACTGCATCGGTCTAAGCGATATAAAAAGTTTGGCACCTATTCTGTTTCTGCGACAACTGTATCCGTTTTCCGTCTTCACCTTTATCTAAAGAGTTCTTCCATGTTTATTTGGCATTTTCATTTTACTAATCCCAATAGCACACTGTGAGATGAAACGCGATTCTATATACACTATCTTCGCTCGACATTTACACATTTTTTTTTTTTCTCCCTATTCCCGAAACTTCGGGTAGGGTACATTTATTTAATAAAAATATTGATTCATTATAATAACGGAATTAATATAACCCATCCAATTAAGTATTTGGTATTATATTAATTACCGTTTTACAGTTGTTGTTTTTTTTTTTTTTTTACAATATCTACATATATTTTTACTATTTACTTAATATAAATGTACATTATTTTTCCGGAATTTTATTTCTTCTATTGTAAATTTATTAAATTCATTAAAATAATTTTGAACAAGTTGTGTTATATCATAATTACCGAGTATATTATTATTATTATAATTGCATCCTTGTAGGATATGAAAAACATCATCTCTAAAATTACATATTACACAGTTGTCAGACTCAGATATCTTAAACTTATATATATATATACACCTTAAATAGACCGTGCCCTGTTATAAATTGAACATTAAAAAAATTTGGCGTATATTGATTATTTTTAAATCTATCTATTATACTTGGGAAAATTTGATACGTTATTCCATTATAATTATTCCATATTTCTTGAAATTTATTTATATAAAATTTATCCATAATTTTATTCATTTGTTTTACTTTAATTAGTTTATTCTCATATTTAAAAAATGGTGTCTTATATATTACGTTATTGAACGGATGCTCTATATTAATATTATTTTTAATTGCGACCAAGCTTATATGTTTTTGTATTTCATATTCGATTGGTTTAATACCAGCTATAACTATGGCTGACAAATAACTGATTGTTCTATATGATTTAATCATTTTTATAGCTATAAGCCTTTGAAAGCTTTTTAACATCTTTTGAAATTTTTTAGTTTTTAACATTTCTACATATATGATACTATTATAAAGTATGTTAGGTAAAATAATACTTTTATACAACGTAACTCCTTTTTTATAATTTATACAGTTTTGGTTATTATACAACTTATTAAATATTATTATGAATTTGCTTATTTTGGTTTTAATGTAATTAAAATGTTCATAAAATTTTAAATTACTGTTTATTATTACTCCCAAGTATTTTATTTGTTTTACATAGTTGATATTTAAACCGTACTGTTCTAAATTTAATGGTCTATTAGTATATTATTTATTAAATATCATATAATTAGATTTAGTTTCGTTAATCTTAAGGTTAAATTTGTTAAGCCATTTCGCTATTTCTATGTACACTAAATTTATCTTATTTTCTAAACCTTTTTCATTTCTATCTGCCAATACAACCGCAATATCGTCTACAAAGGTATATATCTTAACATCGCTAAGTAATATTATCTTATATAATTGAGAAAAAACTATATTCCATAGATATGGGCCCAACACGAACCCTTGTAATACACCCATATCTAATTTTTGCTTCTTTTGTACGTTACCTATTTCAATATAAGTATATCTATTTCCGCAGTATTTATTAATAATATTTAGTACATTATAATCTATTCCTATTTCCTTCAATAATTTGATTAAACTGTTTAGATCAAGACTATCGAAAGCCTTCGCTATATCTAGCGTCATTAGGCAACTCAAATAGGAATTGCTTTTATAATAAGTTATAATTTTTAAAATATTCCATATTGCCAATTCTGTTGATTTACCCGGCAAAGCGCCATACTGGTCTTTGTTAATTACATTATGCTTTTGAATAAAATCTTTTAATTTAATCAATATACACTTTTCATAAATTTTACTGTAATTTGATAAAAGTGAAATTGCTCTATAAGAACTAGATAATTTTAAATTTTTATTCATTTTCGGTAATATTACTGTCTTTGCTATTTTCCATTTTTGTGGATAGTGTTCATATTGAAATAGTAAATTCATTAATTTTGTAATCACTTCCGTGTATTTTCTATTAAAGTTTTTCAGAAATCCGTTTGATATTTTATCTAATCCACAAGCTACGTTATTCTTAAGATTATCAATAATTAATTTAACTTCTTCTTTACTCGCTGAATTTGTTACGTTATTTTTATGTAATTCCTGTTTAAAAGGTTTAGAATTCAAATATAATGTTCTACTTAACAAATTTACTTTTTCTTGATCACTATGAGCGTAGTTGTCTAACGTAGGTATATTTAATTTTGCTTTCTTACCAAGTAAAATCTTATATTTCAATCCAAAAACTGCTTTACCATTTAGTAGGTTCTTCCAAGCTTGCAGTTTTGCCTGTTTTATCATATATTTCTTGAAATTGTTCTTATAGTTATTATAATGATTTGCTTTTAAGTTTAAATTTTTACAATTTCTATATTTCTTATATAAGTTATTAACTAAATACTTTAATTTCTGTAATGCAGGGTTCCACCAATAAACTGCCCCTTCCATTATTACTTTATTAGAATTTTGTATTACTATATTTACGTATTCTTGGAATTGATCTAACCATTTGTCTATTTCATTTATTGAATTACAGGTTACATTTAAATCTATTATATGATTAAATTTAATGATATTTACATCTAGCTTATTATAATCAATCTTTGTAATAAATTTTTTATTATATTCATTATTAATTTGCAATTCAAACATTATGTAAAAATGATCACTATAATTTATTTCGCGAGATACTTTCCAGTTTTTTTATTACTTGTATAATGTTATTTGTTATTAACGTTAGATCAATTGTACTACATTGTTTGTTTCTTTTGAAAGTATATTTATCTTTAATATTTAATATATGTAATTCAAAATATTGTATTAAACTGTATAATTCTTTACCTCTTGAATTGTTAACTTTATCCCAGAGTGTATATCTCGCATTTAAATCACCGAGTAATACAAATTTACGTAAGTTATTATTACTTATATATATACTTAGAAACTGAAAATAATTACTTGCTAAATTTATTGGGAGGTATGTATGTTAGTATAAATGTTATACCATTTATTTTTACAACAACTATGTTATATTCCTCATGCATATATATACAGTTTATTGGTGTCCCGTTTCTATAGATTATACTTAATTTTCTATGCGTAATTTGTTTATAATTAGTAGGTACATAATTGCTATTGCACCTGTCACTTATAAATACGATATCGATATTTCTAGTTATTACATTAGTCCACAGTATATCTCTTGCCTGTTTACTATGATTTTCGTTATATTGCAAACATTGAATCATTTTTTTTTTACTATTTAATTCCCTTGCTGATTCGCTATTTCGGTTTTGATTTTATTAATAATTTTTGTTAATCTTATTTTTGTTGCTCTGTCCGTTGATGCATCGTGAATAGTTTTTAGTTGTGTTATAACTGTTACTACGTTTACCGAGTCGGACTGCAGTATGTCTTTAATTGTACTTACTGCTAATTCATTTTTGTTCACTCTTGCTATTAATTCAATAATTTGTGTGAAATTCATTATTACATTTTTCTGATTTTCAATTTTTTCTTTTATGGGTAATAATATCTTTTCAATTGTGTCCTGTTCGGCTAATTTAGTTTTTTTTTAAAATATTTTTTGAATTTATAACGGTTTTATCTTCTATTTCGTTTTTTTTATTAGTCACTACGTTCTGTGTTATGCCTTTGTTACTTTTCTGTTTTCCCTTCGTTTGTTTATCTTTGTCCTTACTGTGAGCTTCGTCCTTTGCATTAATTTCTTGATCCTGTATTGTATCAATATCCATTTCCTCTCTTTCTAGTTCTTCTAGACTAGTTTTACACATTGCTCGTTAGGTAAACGTTAATCTTGAACTACATTTTCAGCGTTAACCGACACAGCGCACACCAACTGTATTATTTTTACGAGATTGTTATTAAGAACGGGTGTGAAATTTCCAAGAAAAAAAAGCCGATTCTCTGTTTTCATTTAACTAAGTAATGTCGACACATTACATTGACAAACCGAAAAACTGATTGTCCAACGATAAACATTAATAACAAAGTAATTTCACAAGTTCATCTCGTAAGGTACCTCGGAATGTAGCTGGACCGAAGGCTTACATGGCGTCCTCATGTGGCACACACTAGACAGGCCGTTGCTACCCCCGCTAACCTGTTGCAACCATTATTGGGACGCAGGTCGTCATTGAACTTAAACACGAAAAGACGTATTTATTTAACCATGATTGCTCCGATTTGACCATATGGTTTAGAATTATATGGTTCCACTTGTAGAAGCAAACTTAACAGAATTCAGCAGCAGCAGTCATACTTCGCACAATTACGTCTGCACCGTTTTACGTCTCCAACACAACATTACATAATGATTTAAAGATTCCATTTGTCCGAGAGACTTACATTCATCAATATCAAAAATTGTTCGATAAATTTCAACATAGCAGTAATCCCAACATCAACAAAATGTATAATCCGCCTAGATGACTGAGAAGGAAGTAGTGCCGGGACGCTCTCCCGATTACCTAACAGCTGTAAAAGTTCACAGGCGATGTATCTCTTTTCCAACATATCAATTCTTTGTTTTTAGTTATTATATGTATATAGTTAGTTATTATCATATTTACAGAGTTCTTGTATCATAATTTAGTATCTCATTGGAGACACTAATTTAATATTAAATTTAAGTTAAGATCACTGTTGTTTATGCTAATATTACCGGTACAATAAAATCTAAAATCAAAGAAGCTCGGGAAATAAAATTTGTTAATGCTCGTGAACGTCATATAGCCTCCTCTTTTTTAACCAGTTTCTTACTCATTGGGTCTGCTATTGGTTCTTTCACATTGTCAATATCTCATCGAATCAAAATATAAAATCCTTCTTATTGTTTCTAGACCAGGGTTTCCCAACCTTTTTTTTTTGTCGAGCCCGCCGAATTATAAATAACATTTTCATGCCCCTTTAATTTTTTCATTAAAAAAAAACCTACACTGGTTTAACGACACTTATTTATTTTAATTCCAAGTTGCAGAAAATAAACTTTAACCAAATTTAAAACGTCTTTTATCGAAATAATTTATTATAATTAGAGTACTAATGAGATAATTAAGCTTGCATGCTCTGCACCGGTTGGTTGATTCTAGTTTTGGCCAGAGCTATCGTCAGGTCGCTGTCAACGGCAAAACGATTTCGCTGCTTAGTTTTAATTAAAACCTGAACTGAAAACCCTGCCTCACATAAGTCAAAGAAAAAGGAACAAGTATTCCCAAAGCAAGAGAGGCAACTTTGCAATTAACAAGGGGAATCGTTTGATCCAAAATTTCTCCAATGTCAAGAGATGGGGAAGTCATCTTTCGTTGTCGAATCCACCTTCATTTCTAGAAATTCTTCCTGAACTTCTTCTGATAATTGTAAGACATCGATAACAAATGAATTTCTGTGCCATATCGGTGACTATGAATTAATGTCTCGATAGTATCGGTGAAATTCGTCTTCTAGCGCTTGCAAATGAGTTTGTATTTCAAATCTTTGTCCGGTTTTTTACTTTTAATTGCTTCGAATAGTCGAGAAAAAGATGATACATATTATATTTTCAGCAGATACCTTTTGATTCCAAAGTTGAAGCTTTGATATGAACGCCTGCATATGATCATAGTTACTTATTACAGTGCCGCTTCTGCTTTGAAGCTTCAAGTTTAGCTGATTCAAGGCATCAAATATATGTCAGTTAGTAGATCAACCTCCATTGAAATTGTTCATTGTTGCGCATTTGCAAAAAATCTTGGATGACCTTTTCTTTCAATTCATAAAGGCGAGCCAACAAGAAAAAAACTCTTGCGACTTCGAAATCAGAGTAAAATGTTGCTGGCTCAAATGCCTTTCAAAGCGATTGAGCCTCGTGCTATCGTTACTTAAAACTTTCATACATATTACACACTGAGGCAAAATGGTAGCTCGTCTTTCTCTATGAAGGTAAACTTAATATAGTCTTTTGAAAACTTTCTATTTTTCGCTGCCATTTTGCGCCTACAACAGTAAAATACCTACGTGTACATTCCCTTTGCTTACATATAGCTGTAGATCGGCCGCCGAGAGTTTGCGTTCCCGATTTAGATATGACCGGTGATGGGCATGATGATTAATAACAAATACCACACTACATAAAAATCTACAGTTAATCCAAGATTTTTATAAGTTATTCATATTATTATATTTTTATAATTACTTGCCACGCGTCTTGTTACGTAATACATAAAACACCGATGAAATAGCATGGTAGCCACTGAAATATAATTATTAAATTCTCGGTTTTCCTAATCCAAATCTCTCCAATTTGCTGATTATTAGAATTGTACAAAAAGAAGAATGGGGTTCTTTTGTTACCATTGATAATATTTGACCGCCGCAGCATATCTTATACGAATAAAACAGAGTATTGTAATTTATTTTGAGTGAAGTACAGTAAAAAAATTCGCTTATTTTTCTCTTCAAGAAATTTTTCCTTATTAAAAATATCGTTTTTGTCTATTTTTACTTTCTTTTCCCGGTTTTTTCCCAGTTTGCAAAATTCCTCGTTTTTCCGATTTCCTAGTTGGGTGGCCACCCTGAATAGTTTTATAAAGATTTTTAAAAACGTAGGTTTTTAAAAATCTTTAGCAACCATTTATGTAACAAGAATTTTTAAATAGCCGCATAAAATATAGATTTCTTCCAATTTCTTTGGTATTTTTTTCATAATTTTTAGATGCCTGAAAGGTAATTTTCAAAAGCTTGACATATTATTTATTGAACGACGCCTTGAATTAATTATTCTTCCGAAAATGCAAACGTACCGCGCCCTCTTTGACACCTCTCTATGCCCCCTGGTTGGGAATTCCTGTTCTGGATTGACGTAACGAAAAAAAAATAATAATAATTGCGAAAGAAAACAGGTAAGATTCGTTTGTAATATTATAGTTAAAGAAACAAGCGGTTTAAGAAGTCAGGTTTTCAGTTGTATCATCAAAAATTATAAGTGCGAAAAAAATTAGTTCACTGAAATTCAACTTCTCCGTAGCGCCCTTAAATATTTAAATTCCCTAACACGCTCTCTATTCTTATCTTTACATCTACGTTTTTCATTGATTACCCATCGCATTAGTTTTTTTATCTTCTCACGTTTACTTACGTCCCATCGCTACCGCATTTTTAGTTCAATTTCTTAACATTTTTCGCGTCGTTTATCTCGACAGTTAATCTCTTATCCCTTGAATCTATTCTTGCAATTTTTAAAAAATGTTCACGAATCTCCTTCATTGTCTTCCGCTATCAAACGCCTTCTCAAAATTTATAAAATACACGAATAACTTCTCTAATTATTCTTGCCGATGCTATTCGCACCATCAGTTCCGCTTCCATTTATAAAACCATATCTCCTCAACATTAGCGTCATTTTTCCTACATTTACTAATGGCCATCGTTGTTCTATATTATTTTTTCTTCTCATTTTCTTCGGCATAGGTACCTATCGTAAAAGTTCCCATAAACTCAATCAAATTCCATTGTGTATAATTTCACTATTTCATGCATTCTATTTTCTTCCATAATTTTCATTAACTTTATTTAGATTTGATCAACTGACGCTGCTTTCTTGTTCTTCGCTTTTTTTTGATGACTTGTAATATATATTTTACAATTCCGTTGCTTCTTTGCCAGCACTACTATGTGTAAATATTAATAATGTTAAAATCGTAAATTTTATTGAATGCAAATCCTTTACAAGACCACATCCGTTTTCTTCCAACTAAATATTCACTCAAACGCTATTACAGATCTAAATCCGTTTGCACCTAGATATTTTAAAATTATATCGAAACGGTTGTTATTGAATAAAATTCGATTAATAAACTCCGTCGCTTCTTTATAATGATAAGTTGAAGTTAAAATTTTAAAAAATTCTATAACGATTTTATGGAGCAGAATACAAATAACTTATTTCACGCTCCCTTTTAACTTGTTTCAACTGAAATTTTTCCAGAAACCATTAGACACTGTTTACAGGACTAATTTAATGGAAATACAGTTTCCAGAGTCAATTGCGGATTTTCTATTAAATATTTTTTCTGGTACGAATTTATTTTATTACATAATTTTAGTATACATATATTTGCGCATGAAATCATATAGTATGGATAGAAGTTTTACCGAGTCCATCAAAAATAATAACATCATAAATCTGTACATATATAAAAGGCAAAGAAAATCGAACTTCTATACCAGCAAATACGTACAAACCGGAAATTTTGGTAAGTAAATCCTTCTCAGCTGTTAGGTACTCGCTTAAACGAAATTTTGACAACAGCAAGAAGCTTCAGAAATCGCGAAAAACAAAGAACCTAAAAAAGAAACAAAAATAATAGTTAAGAATACAACAACCACAATTCGTACAAATTTGAAATTTAGTGCATACCCATAGACTGTTAACTATTCACTAAGAAAGGTTGTTTGATAATTCAAGTCTTTATCGTGAAAACTGCCAAAAAAAAATAAAAATGTGAAGTCAAATTTATAAATCCTTAAAAACAACAAACAGACACACAGGTGATATCTCTCTGGGCACGTATTGAAAATGTAAGAAAAGAGTTAAATGGAACCGTAAAAAAATAATTATTTTAATAAATTTAAATATTTGATCACGTTAACGAAGAAATGTACCCTTCAGTATCTTTTTCTGTTCACTTTGTGGATACGTGGGCCCGCCCCAACTGTGGAGCACCTGCTAAAACGGTGCCGGCGTTTTGCCGACTCTGCGAACCGTGTTCCACACTGTAGCAACTGCTGTCGGTGCGGTAAACATAGCTCTATTTTAAGAAAATAAACCAGAAGTTGCAGAGAGAAAAAAGAAATCACGCTCAAATTACGTCATAAGATAAATACAATATATAGAACTTCAAAACTTTTTTATTTTCGAAAGAATAATAAGAATTCTTCAAGAAAAACAACGCGAATAAACACACCTGAATTAAGGAGTGCCCGAGGGTTTATTGTGCGAGTTAAAATTGCTATTTCAGTTTAATTTATACCAGCCGATAAGTTATTATATGAAATAATTTCCAAGCACGGTACGAACACGAACTTTCCGAAATTCATTCGGTCATAGTTGCGATAACCGCCGAGGTTCAGTGTTGAAACCCACGCTGTATTTACTACGTATCGCTGATTTCTCAGTAACAGAACGTGTAAATATGAGGCTATAAATCCAAACATTGCTAGCATTAACCTGCAGTATGTGCTAAACGAAACAAAAGACCAGTTCAAAAACACAATTGTAAACAAAATAAATCCGTTAACATTGCGTTCATCTATTAAGATCAATAATATGATAATAGCAATCTGTACTAAATAGCTCGGTATGCGCGCTTGGATAGTTAAAAGTTCCATCCATTGACAGGCGTCATCAGAAATATCACCGAGTAACCTTGTAGTCGGATTGTAAAATAAAAGCAAAAATAAGTACACTATAGTTAAACTTTAACTCTCATTATTATTGCATGGTTAGAAATTAAACAAATAACGAACAAGTAACTTTGAATGATATGTAACACTGAGTGCCAAACTACAAAAAAAATTAAACGTTTAAGCTGCTAATGAGAGAGTGGTAGTTGTATAAAAATTATATTGTATTATTGTAATATATAAGTGTTAACATATTAAGGTATTATAATAGGAAATATTATTTTAGATAATGGTATAATTGTAATATAAATGATAAATAATGAGAGTGTAGATTTTATAGTATAGTAATATATAAGTTAATACTTTTTATGCTGTAACTATTGTACAAATAAATGATATAATTATGTTGGGAACCCACAGACGGGCTAGTGCCTTGTGGGACCCGCAAATTATTTAAAAAAAAAAAACAAAAAAAAAACGAAGATACGGCCATTAAACAGATGAAAAAAGAGATTAAAAAAAAAAAAACACTGTAAAAACGTATCTTCTTCTTTTATTCCTCCATTTTTCGATTGGTGGTCAATCATCTGAAAAGTACATTTACATTACTTAGAATCATTTTGTCTTTAAGCATATCTAATTGTCGGGCCTTCCCTTTCATTAGCTGGTATTTGTTCATTTTTGTATCTTCCATTACTTGTGAAATGAATTTTTGCCGCGGTCTGTTCTTTTACCAATTAATAGTCATTCGATTATTGCTGTGAAATATCTGTTACTTCTTATTACACATTGCACATCTCCTTTCACTTATGATCTTCACTAAGCAGCGTTCTTCATTTTGATATTCTGAAGCACTTCCGTATTTTTAAACCAGTTAACTTTTTGCATTTTCCTCCAATACCAAACTTCAAATGCTTCTAATCGTTCTTGTCTTCCTTTATTTATGGTTCAAGTTTCTGCACCATACAGAAGCATACTCAAACGTGTACTTTTAATAATCTTTTCCGCAGTTCTACATTTATGTTTTTGGATGTTAGCAATGATTTCTTTTTAATGAAGGCAGCTTTCGCCTACGTTATCCTAGACCTTATTTCCTGATCGTACCTTCCATCTTCTGTTATTATTGAACCAAGGGTATCTGTATTTTTTTACATGTAGTATTTCATTGTCTAATTTTATTTTTACTTCTTTATTATTTTCCATTTTACTGCATCTCATTACCACGGTTTTCTTCTTATTTATTTCCATGTTATAGCATTTAAGAATTAAGCTTATAATCAATGCATCCGACGAGGGTTTTTCACTTCCTACTATTACAGCTATGTCATCCGCAAATCTAAAGGATTTTATCTTCATTCCACCTATATTGATCCTACTATTGTTAATTTCCGTCCAAGGTTTAAACGCTCGCTCTCTCTCTCTCAAAATCAAAACGCCCATATCAACCCACTTGCCGGGTGTAGGCAATCCCTAGCGAGACAAGTTAGCCTAATCTCCCGTGCTGGCCAGGCAACTTGGGAAATGCATTTTATACCTGCTGCCAGGTTTTTCATTCACTAATGAAGGGTGCTGCCAACAACGTGAGAAAGGTACCAATGGCGAGGCGAAGCCAAGACGACTGGCCCTTACTCACGTTGATGCGATTGTTCGCCGACTGAATATGTCTATGCGACGCTAGCGCACTCGCACTCTCTCTCTCTCTCTCTCTCTATATATATATATATATATATATATATATATATATATACATCTATATATAAAAAAGTAGTCATGAGAAACTGTATCCTTGCCTTACTCCTTTTCTGACTTTCGCTTCTTTTTCTAAGTTTCTACTCGAATTATTAGTCGTTGTGTATAGTTTTTTATTATTATTCTGTCCTTAAGGTCAATGTTTATTCTTGTTAAAGTCTGATCAAGAATGCTCCAGTCACATTTATCAAATGCTTTCTCTAAGTCTATCATTGCAGTGTAGACCGGCTGATTTAATTCTAACCTTTTTTCAATCGCCATGTGGAGTCCTAGAATGGCTTCTCTAGTTCCTCTTCCTGTCTAAAACCATACTGCTTCCCGCTTAATTCGTTCTCTATTTTACTTTTTATTCTGCTAATTAGTACTATTTTTATTATTACTTTTAAGCAGTGTGGCAATAAGCTTATCAAGCGATATTCTTCACAGCTATTCCTTTTGGGTATCATCATTAGCTTGTTTATCTTAAAATCGTCCGGTATTTTGTCCTTTTCATACATATCCGAGATTAATTTGTATATGTGTGTTTATGCGTCACTCTCTAACGCTGTATAAGATCGCTGCAGATGTTATCACAGCCTGCTACTTTATGGTTTTTTAGTTCATTTCGGGCCTTAACAAATTCATCTCTCGTTATACACGAACCTATATTATCATTTGGTATTGTTTTATTGACATTAATCTCTTGTTGTAGATATTTCTTAGCACTATTCGTATCGCTGAATAATTTTTTTACATACCTTTTCCATCTCTGAGTTATTTTTTCTTCTATTAATTTTTTCCCATTTACATTTTCAATACCATTTGTTATATGTTTTTATAATCCCTAAAGTATGTTCTAACCTGTTTGCATGCATTTTCTATGTTGCCTTTTTTAAAATCTGTTTCTACTTCTATACATTTTGGTTTAAAGTGTTCTATTTTAGCTTTTTTGACTTCTCTGTTTGTTATGCTTCTATATTTTTTGTACATGTCACGATCCTTCTCTGCATTTGCACTTTTGTATTTTCTACTTTCCTCAGTTAGTTTTAGTATCTCAAATGAGATATCCAAAGCTATTGCACGTTTTGTTTTCGTTACCTCATGTTTGGCAGCATTTGCTATGATTTCTTTCGTGTTATTCCATTATTCATTTACATCGTTTCCTTTGTTCATTGTTTCTAAGCTAATCTTGAATTGCTTGAATTGCTCTCTTGACATTTGCATTTTATTCAGTTCTTATATATTTCATTTTCTCCTGCTAATTCCTTTTTCAGTTTAACTTTTTATACTATAATCTTGATGTCATCAGTACTAGGTTATGGTTACTAGCTACATCTACTCCCGGGTACGTTTTGCATTGTTTTATTCGGTTTCTGTATCTACTTCTAACTATGATATAATCTATTTGATATCTCTCTCGATCTTCGGGCATTTTCCATGTATATATCCTTCTGGGTGGCTGTTTGAAAAGTGTCTTTCCTATTATCATTTTATTTTGAATGCAGAAGTTTATTAATTTTCCCCCTCGCTTATTATCCCTTTTATCTAAATCATATTTCCCCACACACTCATTATCTTTCCAAGATTTCAATTATAAAAAGTACAAATACTAATATGAATAAGCTATGCGATTTTGCGCCAGAGATATTTGGTAGAACATCTGGTGTGAAATATGTGACTACCCGTAATAAGGTGAAAAGCCAGCCTTTATACGAAAAATACGCTACTGGCTCAAAACGTATGTCGCGACAAAAAATTTCAGAACAATTTGGAAATTTTCAGTTGTTTTTCTTTTTGCGATTAAAATTAGGAATAATCCGGAGAATTCATGAGATTGTGTAAAAAAGAACAAATAATGAAACATCTGAAGTGATTCACAATTAACTATTGGCATTAAAACACAGAACATAGACATTATTTCTGCACCGTTTTCGGTAAAAATTTATATCTAAAAAGTAGCCATGGACTTTTAAATAGCCTTTTAACACAGGTTTTGCACCCGGTACAAAATGATACCCCAGATATAGAAGAAACAGTTTCAATTTGTTCACGGCTACAGCCAACTCTATTCCCAGGTATAATTTCGGTTACAGGTTTCGCTCCGACTAAGACCCAATTCTAGCATACCGCTATTTTTGTCCGGTTCAAACTATTACCGTTAGATCAGAACGATTATAATAACTATTAGATATTGGCATCATTACGTTTTGTTAAAACAACAATGGAAATATTATATTATGTCTAACGCCTTGCGTGAGTACACATTCGTACTGTATATAAACAATTGCTATGAACATTATGTCTATGTGTGTAAAGCTGAAATGCACGAATAGGTAGTCGCCAACGCTCAGTAATTAAGTATGGCACTATAAAGAAGACAATTTTCACTATACTATCTTTTCACGTATATATTCTTACATTTCTTATAGTGAAACAATTAATACAAAAAAATTGCTGATTATGAAATTTAAAATGTCATATGCGCACTTCCATTGTTTTAATAAGAAATTCATATTACAAGGGACCTTTGAAAAGTAAGTAAAAAACCCTCAGCAAACGAAGAAAAATGGACAAACCAAAATCGAAAAAATATTTTATTATTTATGAAGTCTTAGTCTACTTTTCTACATAATCGCCGTATCGCTGCAGGCATTTGTTAGAACGTGAGATCAATTTTTCTCTTCTAGTCGTATACCATGTAACGTCTAAATTTTGGAAGAACGCAGCGACCGCTTCCTTCAAAGATGATGTATCTGGAAAACGCAGCCCAACAAGATCTCTCTTCAAGCCAGAAAAGGCATGGTAGTCATATGAGGCGAGATCTAGTGAGTACGGGCGATGTCCAAAGATGTCCCACCAAAAATAATCAGCGAGCAGGGATCTCGCTTGAGCTACAGCATGGTAAGGCTGCGCGGTACCCACCGCGCGGCCACCTTAGTCATGTGCAAATGTTCTGTAAGAAGGCTACGATAGATAGAAAAACGACCCGTGCTAACATACGAGAACTGTTTCGCTATATCATGGCGAAGATCAGATACTGCATAGCGGCGATCTTCGTCCAGGACGGTGCGTACAATGTTGATTGTTTCGTCGTTCATGCCATCAGAAACCGGACCACTGTGCGCGTCGTCGTGTATGTCTGTTCTTCCCTCTTCAAATTGTTTTATACAGCGCGATATAAAGCTGCTCTTGTTATCACATCTTTTTTCTCCATACGCTGCACATAAACGTCAATAAATTTCGGCACCAGAAATCTTTTTAATAGTTTTTTTTTGTTTTTTTTTTGTTTTTTTTTGTTTTTTTTTTTTTTTGTTTTTTTTTAAATTTATATGGTCCATGTGCTATGCGTAATTTCCGGGATTATTACAGCACATGGATCAGTGCAAGATCAGAAGTGTTTTAATAGGTTAGCCGCTCTAATATAGTGTAGTAAATCCTGGACCTGTTTTGGTTCGTTTGACAACGCAACCGACGGTAAGTTGAAGGTGCTTGCAGGCAGGCAATGTTACAGAACGTGTTCAACAGTTGGTGAAATTGGGGAATTGCATATGGAACAGGCAGAGGGAGGAGATGTTCCTTCCAGCAAATAGTTGTGGGATATTGCTGTGTACCCCATGCGGAGTCTAGTCAATACTGTAAACTCTCTGCGTGACGTGGATATCAGTGGCCACCAAGGCTCAGTGCTCACCTTAATGGATCATAGCCATGATGTGTGAGCCGACCACATAGTTTCCCATGTCTAAGGGGTGGCCCCAGCTGAGGCAGAGGGGCGCTTTCGGGCATTAGGCTATATGTTGCTGCCTTAGCAGCCATATTCACACTCTCGTTCCCCAGCACCCACAAGAACGTTACCTGTGAGCCAGCGCGAAAAAGCACGTTAATGATGCGCTTTATTTCTCGAGACAGTGTGTGTAAAGTTTTCGGTGCTGGAGAGTCCTAATTCAATAGTTAAAAATTTGATAACTGCACGTAACTCACATTTGGACGGCACAGCTGGTGTCGTACTTACCGTTTTTTCGCTCTAAAACACGTAATTTACAACCGATCGTTTCCTACCTCTGAGAATACATTGTAGCAACCTTGAGAAATATGCCTACTCAATTTCATCGTGGTTACCGTGAGTGGGGAACAAAAATGTGTATACTTACTTTTCAAACGCCCTACGTATCTTCAAAATTTTTTGTTCAGTACTATATCGAGTTCAAAAAAGAATCGAAAAAAAAAATTGTTATACATTCGTTAAATGATTTATTACGCTCCCACTTTTTCTAATAACTATTTATTTCATCTGTTTTTGTTCTAATCATTCTTTTTTTCTAATCCATTACTTCCTCAGTTCCTTTCGCTTTGCCATTCTGTTGTTATCTGCATTCTCTACCTATACGTTCGCTGTTCGTTTGTGTTATTATTACCCTTTCGGACCGATTGATACAGTTGTGTCTGAAACACTAATCATATTTTCTTTATCTTTTTCTGTGGAACATTTTTTTCGTATGTCTATTTGCAAATATGTATCCTATATTTCATACAGAAGTTATATCCTTTTCTTTCACCACACACTTTTTCTGATATAATGATTACTTCCTATTAACAATATCTAATCAGCTTCACTCTTTCCTCTTCTAATTGTTTCTAGAAAAGCTTGTCATAAATTAACCAGTAAATGGATAATTTAAAAAGTTAAGATGGGAAATTTTCATTATGGGAATATTTAAAGGAATTTTTATTACTTTTTTTCAACGATTTTGGCCGTCTTTGGACCGCGCATTATAATGCATCCTGTCATTTCTTCTCCGCTCCTTCCGGTACGTCTTCATCAGCTTCCCGTGCCGGATCTTTCTTTCACTTGTCCAAACTGCTCCCGTTCTTCTTTTTTCCTTTGCCATGAACCCCTTCCGATCCTGTACCTTTCTTCGAAATTTGTTTCTGCCTTTTATTTCTTCTTCGTTTATTCCTATTTCTTGCAAGGTCACTTTTCACCTCCCGAAACCAGTTCAGCTTTGTGTTCGCGTTTTTGTCGAAATAGTCAAACAATGTTTCTTCGTCATCCTTTTTCCATCCATTCTTTTCAAATGTCCGTACAGTTTCGCTCTTCTTTTCCGCATAACCGCGACTATTTTTTCAATGTTTTCATAAACTTCTTTATTACTTCTCAATTTCAACATTCCGTTTTCCTGTTTAGGGTCCCAGAATTCTTCTAATAATCTTTCTTTCATTTCAATTTTTTGCATTTGCTTTGCTGTGTTTAGAGCCAAGCATTCAGATACGTATAAACTTAAATTATTATTATTACGTTTTCACATATCAAATATATTCAAATCCTCCGTTCTTCGTGTAATTCTAGCTCTTGGGAAAGCTTATGACTCTTGTTCAACGATTGTCTTTACCAACTTGGACTTGCTAAAATGTATTTTCCTCGGAAAGTTTCGTGACTACCTAATCTTGTTCGATGAAGCCTGCACGAACTTCCACGTTGAAGTCATACACATGGTTAAATTTGCATGGTTCGTGATTATTTTTTATCAAAAACTAGTCCTCGAATGCCTCTAATTTCCCTCTTACCGTCTTTCAAAATTGTTTAATACATAGCTTTTTATCCTTTACGTCGTTATCGGACCTATCGGATTCACTGGCAGATTCAGTGCTATAGTAACCTTTATAAAACGTTTCCCGCTATCATCCCACAAAAGCTAAAGTATCACAAAAATACTTCTCTATGCTTTGGACTCTAATTCTGTACAGTAAACACAATGGCAAGTAAAATTTTAGCGATTACTCGAAAAGTATTAAATTTTTAATTTCCCTGAAAATTAGACCCTTTTAATAAGTGAAAATATTAGAATTTAAATGGTATTCTCTGAAAAGGTAAAATGTAATAAAAGTATTTAAGTCTGTTGTAGAAAATTTTCCAAAAAAAAAAAATAAATAAATAAATGAAACGTGATTTCTATTATATTTTCAAAATGCACCTTTATAATGTACACTAGTTCCGTTTTTAGTTCCGTTTTAAAGTTCGCTAATTTATATAAGTTAAAACGATTAAAATCATAGCACGTTGGACTTACATAATACCGCGGTAACGGAACTAGTTAAAAGTAACCGGGGACGGTCGCTCGTTTATTGAGCACTGCCAGATTTGAATTACCACCTCTTTTTTCAGCACGCACTATTTACTTTTTAACTTTCCAGAGTTTTAGACAATTTTTACTTATCGGTCGGTGATACCGGCGTTCAAAGAAAGACGCACCTTACTTAGCTCTCCCATGAATTGGAAATATTTCGGAAACAAGCCGCCAGCCAGACGAAAACAAGCAGATATTCTTTTCTGAAGAGAAACTTTCAAAATCAGCTGCAAATAAAACCTCTATTAGGGCAGAGAACATGTAAGAATAAATAACAAGATGAAGAAATTATTCTTCTTTTAAATTATTATCCGTATAGTATAGAACGAGGGGGTTGTTGAGGGAATTTGAAAAATAAAATAGTTGTTCAACGTATATAGCTTACGGTTAAAATTAGAAACACCGCCTTCGCTACCGGAACTTTTATCTTTCCATCATTCAATCGGTTCACTGTTCGTTTCTGTTTCGTACTAAAAAGTCTGAGCTTCGATAATTTTCACGTTACCAGCAAAATGGTGCATATGAAGAGACAAATCTCGGAGAACAGCGATAAATACGTATTTCCCAATGCGCCCAAGTGGTCTTTTGCATTCTGGAATTCGTATTTTTGAGTGAAGCTGACCGATTATGGTTCGGCGCTGAGGGAATTTACGAGCATCGGCGTTATACGTGACGGTTTAGCGAGGAAATATGGGACGTACGCGAAGAAATTTTTGTTCAAACTATGTTCGACGACAACCAAGCCTCTACTCCCTGGAGCATTTAAATTTGCGCAATATAAGAAAAACGAACTTAAAATAAAACTCTTCGCAGAGTTTTAGTAATACTGTTTTTCCGAACGCGTTAATATTCACCGTTACTATAAGCACCTGGGGGCGGGGGGAGGGGGGAGCTGTATGACGGAGTAAGGCGAAAATCGGTTTTATCTAACAGCGTAAATAACAGAAATAGAATAAATTAATTAATGAGAGGGCTTTCAATCTCAATCAAAAATAAGCATATAAGACAAAAAAAATTTACAGCCAAGATTAAAGAAAAAAAAAAAATTAATGTTCCTCGGGGCACAGGGCAGGAGTGAAACTTCAAAATCATTTTTCCCAACTTCAATTAAAGTTATATATGTAGTATTAGTACCAAATTTACCAAGAGTAAGAACGGTTCTCGTGAACACATATCTATAAAGTTTCACTTAAAGAAAAACTAAAACAAATAAAAAATTAATACATGTGTTTCATGAATTTCATTGATTGTTGGATTCTATAAATGATTCAATAGGCGTACACGGTAAGTAAAGTATGAAATATAAGTTTTTGATGTAATTTTATCAATATATGTATCTAGAAAATATTGCATCAATGGGGTAGTTCCGTAAATTATTTCTTTTCCATCTTCCGTCTTACATTGAACATTCTCCTGCTCGAACGTTATAGCGTTTAAATTTCACGATGCAATCGAAATTCGGTATGCCGATATTATCGTCATTATTCATCCACGTTTCTGTTAAGATTAAAATTCGGGTTGCTTCAGTTTTCCTTTGAGATCATTGACATTCGCTCTCTCTTAATGCTTGATGCCTTTCTTCTTTTTCCGATTCTCTATATCCGCTTTGAAAACCTTTATTTTCGTTTTCATTTTCTCTCTCTCTCTCTCTCTCTCTATATATATATATATATATATATATATATATATATATATATCTTTCTTTTTCCGATTCTTTATATCCATTTTTTGTGTTTGATTAATTTTTAATATATCAAGTTCTAATAAATTTATTTTCTTTCTTTTTATATATATATATCAAAGTGATATAAAATGCAATAACATGCAACACAACCGATTCTTTACATTCGCTTTCAGAATCTTCATTTTCGTTTTCATCTTTTTTTCTCTCTATACGCTCGATGCCTTTCTTTTTCCGATTCTATTTCAAGTTCTAATAAATTTATTTTCATTATTTATATATATATATATCAAAGTGGTAAAAAATGCAATAACATGCAACAATTAAAGTAAAACGACACAACTCGAGTTCATCGATGCCGGTCTATGTATCGACCAATTTATCAGCTAGCCAGTGTATGTACGTATATATTACAGTGGTCCCACAAGGAGAGATCACGAACTGCGGATCATCGATTCTGATGAGATTTTGCAGATCGATAAAAGACCATGAGTATATGAACTGTGTAAAATACTGTTAGAATGCAACTTTATGGTTTACGCGAGAAATTTAATTTTTTAGAAGCCGTATTTAACGGATACATAGCCGTTTTGACAAAAATATGCAATAAATTCCAGATTATGTTTATTTAATTTGTATAGATGGTTCGGAAGACTGATTATTCCAAAATGAAGTATATTAAACAAAACAGTTATTAAAAAACAATAACATAATTTTAAAAAAATCAATATTTAATTTAATAAAAATTTAAATACGTTATTTATTATATTGATAAAGAATAAACATATAAATTTTAATGAACTTGTTTTATGGTATAGTGGTGAAAGTGATGTCTATTATGTATAAATTTAAAATAAGGTTTAGGTTTGAATCCTCCTGATGACTAGTAAAATTTTTGATCTTTCATTTTAATTATTAATTCTTATTGTCTAATTATTTTAATTCTTTATGCATAACTGTATAAATAGCGCCGCGAATATTACAGCTAAAAATTTTGAACACGGTTAAACATACCCGCTTTCACGTATATTTCTCTAGTTTGGAATATCAGGGTTTGAAAATTTCGTTAAGGAAACGACTTATGGTTTCGTTCTTGTCAAATACTTATCTTTCCAACGATACCATACGCCCGGGAAAAAAAAAATATTTTTTCCCAAAATTTCGAGTTTTCAGCACCCCGAGGGCCTAATTTTAAAGCTGGAAACTAGGACGTTCTAAACGAGAGAAATACATGGGGATGGGCATTTTTTTAACCCAGTTCAAAATTTTTAGTTATAATATTTGCGGGAATAAGGAGGGGACACATAATTTTTTTGAACTTTTCGGGAACTTCGAAAGTTTTGTTAGGGAAATTACTTATGGTCTCGTTCTCGTCAAATACCAATCTTTCCAACAATATACAGGGTGATTATAATTAAAGTTCAAGTTTCAAAATGCTATAAAAAAAGAACCACTGATCAGAATAATGTCAAATTTGAACGGAATATTATTGAAGAAGGAGGAAAGTGGATTGCATAAAAAAAAAAATAGTTCCATCTAATTTTAATAACAGATTGCGCTACCAGTACCGCTTCATTCTGCAAAGGTTACTGTGTAGTGCGGGTTTACGGCATCATTTATCATACGGCCATATTTTTTTCAGCGGACGGGTGCTTTCTCGGTCTTGTTACCGGTACCGTCACTGGTAAGCGCTATGTGTCTTTTACGCAACCACGTCATTCCAGCTCTTCAACAGCTTAAATGTGTGGATGGGATCATTTTTATGCAAAATGGCGCTCCTTCGTACATTGCAAATCCTGTGAAGCAGCATTTCGGCAATGCTAGAATGATCAGCCGTCGTATCCCTACAGCCTGGCCGTCATCCCGATCACCTGATCTCAATTAGTGCGAATTCTGGCTGTGGGACTATCTGTTGTGTTCAGTGTTCTAATTGCAAACTTAGCTGAACTGAAAGCACGCATTGCGCAACACACTCTGAACGTGACCCCGAAGACACTTCGATCAGTTGTAAAACATGCTGTTTCTCGATTTCAAACTTGTTTTCCAAAAACGGTGGACAGCATATTGAACATGTTTTGCGTCAATTTCACGAAATTTAAAAACCGATTTGATGGATTCCGTTTATGCGGTTTTTGGCCTCGAGAAAGTTAAAAACCGATTCGTTTGATGTTTTTCATGCGGTTTTTGCCCTCGGGACAATTAAAACCCGATTTGATTGATGCTTTTCATGCGGTTTTTGCCCCTGGGGACAATTAAAACCCGATTTGATTGATGCTTTTCGTACGGTTTTTGCCCCTGGAGACAATTAAAAACCGATTTGATTGCGGTTTTTGGTCTCAGGACAATTAAAAACCGATATCTTGCAGAAAAATGATCCCATCCACACATTTACGCTGTTGAAGAATTGGAATGACGTAGTTGCGTAAAAGACACATAGCGCTTACCAGTGACGGTACAGGGAACAAGACTGGAAAAGTACACGTCTGCTGAAAAAAATATGGCCGTATGATAAATGATGCTGTAAACCCGCACTACACAGTAACTTTACCGAATGAAGACTGGTAGCGCAATCTATTGCTAAAATTAGATGCGGAGCAAAAAAAAATAAAAAAAATGGAATCATTTTTTTTTATGCCATCCTTCTTCAATAATATTCCGTTCAAATTTGACGTCATTCTGATCAGTGGTTCTATTTTTATAGCGTTTTGAAACTTAAATTTTAATTATAAAACATGCCCGGAAAAAAAATATTTTTTTCAAAATCTTCGATCCTTCGAATTTTAAATTTGGAAACCTGGATGTTCTAAACTAGAGAAGTACACCGGGTTACGCATTTTCTTAACCTTATTCAAAATTTTCTAGCTATAATACTCGCTTCGTAAAACGGAGGCTACATATCACTTCTAAGGTTTTTTTAATGTTTTCGTTAACTTTGAAAGTTTCGTTAAGGAAATTAAATACTGGTTTCTTCTCGACATATAACGCAACCGTTCCATCGATATATCACACGACCGGGAAAAAAAATATTATTTTTGAAACTTTCGAGCTTTTGATCTTTCGACGCCCAAGGGTCCGATTTTAAAGGTGGAAACCTGGGTAAGTAAAGAAACATACAGGGACACGCATTTTTTAACCTTGTTCAGGATCTTTAGCTATAATACTACGTCATTTTTCGCGATTTTTTGAACTTTTGGTAAACTCCCAATGTTTCGTTAAGAAAATGAAGTACCGTTTCCGAAAAATAGCAGCGGCGCTCTTTCCAACAAGATATCACATACATTCGAAAAAAAAAAAATTTTTTACATTCCGAGCTTTTAGAGATGTTTTAAACCCGAGAAATATACGTGTATACGCATATTTTCTACTTTGATCAAAATTTTTAGATATAATACTCGCGTCGCAAATCAGCTCTCGCGCCTTTTGGAACTTTTCGGCAACTTTGAAAATTCCGCTAAAAAAAAATTAAATACGGTCTCCTTTCCCGACAATCTAAAGATACATATGTATATCTCAAGCCCGGGGGGGGGGGAATTCAAAAATTTCGAGCTTTCGGAGTCCCAAGGGTCTAATTTTAAAGCCGGAAATCCATATGTTCCAAACTAGAGAAGTATACGTGGTTGGGCATATTTTTCTCGCGGCGTTAAGGGGGAAACACGTCATTTTCGCGCTTTTTTGAACTTTTCGGAGGGTTTAAATAACTATTGTACCGTAATCTTTTGATTTTATGAAAGGACCCGTGCATTTTATTTTATATTTTGAATTTCATCTTTACTGGTTGTCTAATGGGTTAGGAATTTTTTATGGATGATTTTTGAGGTCATATTAAATAGCGTATTATATGTGTACTCTTGACGGTTCTTCTGGTGGGGTTTTCTCCGCTCAGGGTAATCGGCCATCTTGAAGTTGGTTTAAGAGAATTTTAATTGTAATTCATGTTCCCAATTTGTAGTTCATTATAAGTCAAGGCTATCGATTTTTATTTGATATTTTTGTTGTCCTGTCTGAACCATCTTGTTAGGGGATCCCGTACATTAACTATAATGTACGGAATCCTAACAAAATGTTTGCAAAGAACTCTTTTTTCCTTGTCGCGCAAAAGGATGGGGCAATGATTGTCAAAGCCGAGTGGGTTCATAATAACTCCAATCAGATTAGATATCAATATCATGATCGGGCAGCAGCATTGATCCGGCGTCCTTTCTAGGATGACCAGCACAACACAATAGAACTTGACATGCAACACCGCACTTGAGTGTATTCCATTAAAGCACACGGACCATTTGTGTTTTATGTCATACAAACCTCATCATGCGCGTTCGTATATCAACATGCTGTCCGGTCATGCTTATACAGGCCACCGGCGCATTGCCTACTATATGACGAGAATATGTTTGGAAAACCAATGCCGATCATTCTCCCGGTATAATCAGCGATCAGTGTAAGTATCCGTTACGAAGTTACACACAGCTATAGAATCACATCCGCCGAACGATTGCTGCCGCCGCTTAAACTCAGTGGGCGGGAGAGGCCATGGCACATGACGACTGCTAGCGCTGGCGGTTGTAACTAAAGAGCCATACGCAGCCGCATAAAACATCAACCCAACCAAACAGTTCTTGTACCACCAGACTTCAAAATCATTACCGGGTAAAGTAGTGTGAGAACTTGTACTAGTCATATGTAAACATTTTTATTGTTAATAAACTACGACTTTATAATAAAATGAATCACTAGGATTTAAAATGTTTAATTCCTCGTATATTTTTATTGAAAAATGTCGGGAATGGAAATAGTAATAAATTCTTTGGATGCAGTTTAAGCATTTGGGGCTGCCGTATATTGCGCGCAATACTCCGAACGAACAGAACAACGAAACATTCTCGAATTTACCGGGCGCATTCTTTTGCACGATTGCTTTGACGATAATAGCCGGTATAATAATAAAACACTTGAACGGTTTTGCACTATAGACTGTTCATCGGTTGGCATGATAGCATGAACTGTCACGGGGAATGTGTAACTCAGTACTGATTCGAATCATACGACTGATTTGATACGATTCGAAACTGTAATATGAATGAAAGTAATTCAGTAACTCTTTTGACTCATTAATTCAGTGTGGTCTACACAGGGCTTGAAAGCTGAATAATAATAATACGGCTTAAACTTAATATGGCTTATGTCCTTGAAAAATACAGCTTAAGCTTTCGTCTTTTGGCTGTTTGAATTTAAAATATGGCTTAGGCTTTCGGCTTTTAGCTGTTTAAATTTAAAATACGGCTTAAGCTTTCACCTTTTGGCTCACGAAATGAATTTCAATAGAAGTTAATTAAAATCATTTACTAATTACTATGCATCAAACTCATTAGCATTACTATTGAAACTTAAACTTTTTTCTTTACGCACAAAAATAAAATTTTTTAAAAACAATTTCTTAAACGAATAATTATGTCAAAAATGCAAAATCAAGAAATTAAAAAAAAAAAAAAGCTTAAGCCGAATATAAAGCTTAATTTAGCTTTTTTAGAAATACAGCTTAAGCTTTCGTCTTTCGACTGTTTAAATTTTGAATATAGCTTAAGCTTTAGGCTTTTAGCTTATTGAAATTTAAATATAGCTTTTAGATGAAGCTTGTGATATCTAAAAATGATTGGCTTTCAGCTTTTAGCTTTTGGCTTTCGGCTGGCTTTCAAGCTCTGAGTCTACAAAGTTTAAATGACTGGAACGATCTGATTTGTTCTAATGTATGTCAAGGTTTGGGCGATCGTTGCAGGAGCATTGGCGAGAATCTTTTGTAAAGAAAAATTTAGGTTAAATGACGAGCGGGATGTTGCAAATTTAGCACACGTAAAAAGGATATGATAAACTGAGGGATAACACGTTCGGGAGCAGAAAGAGTAAGTTGTGGGAGGCGAAGTCGTTGGAACACGTACTCGTGAGACAAAGAAAAATGATTGTACCGATGAAAGCAATTTGATTTTCAGATATGGAACTCTATTGACTTTAATAAAAATTTCAATAGAGAAGATGGAGTCGCAGAAAGCAGCTTTGTAACATGGACCTATTATCGAATTATTGCGCGTCCTTTTACCTTATAAATAATTTTTTATAATAATATCTTTTAATTTTTTTTCAAATATTCCGGTGCACCATTTAGTAACTATGCAACGCACTGGTAATGTTCTGCAAACAAATATATTGAAGTTACAGAGAATTTAATAAAAAATTCTGCAATGGAAGTTCAATAGTTGATACCAGAAATATTATTTACTTTCAACTACTATGGTTTGCCGCTGTAGAATGTATTTAAGGTTTGTTTAAATTATTATATTAGTAATATTCACGGGGGAAAAAAAAGAAAAACTGAACAGAAGAAATTAATCTTTATTAAAAATACTGATATCGCCACATAAAAAAAAAAAGAAAATAAAGACTTTTGTTAATCCATGGGTGAAGCTGTAAGAAACAGCTAGCGGATGACTAAATGAGCTGTTTATAAAATAAGAGAACGATGTGATCAAAACGGTGAATGAAAAATAAAAAACAGAGAATTATAATGGTGAAAGCTACACGACCTCCAGAAATGTCACTACACTGACTCTGATGAACATGTTTTGCAAAGGATGTACAAATTTAAAAAAGTAGACTAAAACAAAGATTTAAAAACGTTCACTGTGTAGGTATAATTCCAGGTAAAACAAAAATTTTTGTATTCATTTCTGAGCACAAATTTAAACGAGTATTGTATGATACACAAGCAGTAGTTTATATTAATATTTTTATTTTGAGAACTTTTTTTAAGTCTCTAAATATTAATACTTTATTTACGTAACTACATATATACATATAATATCAGTGACGAATTTTTTGACATTTCTAGTCATACGGGACGAAGTATCAAAGCAAATTAAAAAGGAAAAAAAACCTACCAAACCACTATATGAGCATGCGGAGAAAAATTCTTAATGTGTAAGACGCGCTAGTCGCTCTGTCGATGTGAAGCAGAGATGGTAAAATGCTATTTATTTCAATAGCAACTGCTATTGCTATTTCTTCATTTGAAGTAGCAGTGAAAAATGTTTTTTTTTTAGCTTGAAGTTATTACTTTACAGGGAATTTTAATTTTAATTTATGATCATCCGATTTGAAGTTTATAAGTATCAAGCCGTTCATGAAATATTGCATATTTTAATTGAATATTTTTGTCGTTTCTGAACTATCTAATTAGTATTCGGTACATTGTATGTGTACGAAAACCTAAAAATTGTAGTTTGCGATTAAATTATTGATTCATTTTTTTTTCTATAATAATAATTTAACGTTTTAACTTATTATTAGATTTATTATATAACTCAAGGTCGTGTCCACGGGGGGGGGGTTAACCCCCCTTCTCCATGAGAACTGAAATAATTATTATAAATACAAAAAAATCTGAAAAAAATCACAAATTTAAAATAAATATTGATGATTTTTTAGGATGTTTTTACCTACTTTTAAAAGAAAAAAGAAACAATATGCTCCATATTTTTAGGTACTTCATTAATATTTTATAAAAAAAAAATTTTTATTACGAGTATAATTAATAACGTATATAATTTTTATTAATGTTCATATACGGGGTAATTCATTTATGTAAATTATTAATATATAAATCAAAATGATGGAAATTATTAACAGTACGAATATTAGTGAAAAATGTATTATAAAATTAATATGCAAAAAAAATTTTCAAAACCTCCCCCTTTCCAAAATTCTGGGCATGGGCCTGATATAACTGTAAGTGTAATAAATAAAATTTTCCTTTATTCAAAGATAATTAACTTCTCGTGTATTATCTATATTTCTTTTTTTCACTATACTAGTATAAAATACTAAAAGTTAATGTTTTATTTATTATATAAGAATTCATAATTTCCAACTACTTCGGTTCACTTCTCGACTTTTAAATAACAGTAAGTTAAACTAAAAAAATAATAGCGTTGAAATCGCAATAGCATTTAAGTAGTAATAGCAGTTACACTAGCAAGCGCTAAACACAATAGCACTAGCAATTATGCTAGCAGTTGCTAAATGGAATAGCAATCAGGGCTTGAAAGCTGAATAATAATACGGCTTATACTTAATACGACTTATGTCCTTGATAAATACAGCTTAAGCTTTCGGCTTTTGGCTGTCTGAATTTGAAATATGGCTTAGGCTTTCGGTTTTTGGCTGTTTAAATTTAAAATACGGCTTAAGCTTTAAGCTTTCGGCTTACGAAATGAATTTCAATACAAGATAATTAAAATCATTTACTAATTACCATGCATCAAACTATTTAGCATTACTATTGAAACTTCAACTTTTTTCTTTACGCACAATAATAAAAGTTTTTAAAAACAATTTCTTACACGAATAATTATGTCAAAAATGCAAAATCAAGAAATTTAAAAAAAAAGCTTAAGCCGAATATAAAGCTTAATTTAGCTTTTCTAGAAATACAGCTTAAGCTTTCAGCTTTCGACTGTTTAAATTTTGAATATAGCTTAAGCTTTAGGCTTTTAGCTTATGGAAATTTAAATATGGCTTTTGAATTAAGCTTATGACATCTAAAAATGATTGGCTTTCAGCTTTTAGCTTTTGGCTTTCGGCTGGCTTTCAAGCCTTGATAGCAATGCTAATTCTGACGCATGTGCAATACGAACTAGCAATAGCAGCTATTTGGATAAACGAATAGCAACTGCTGGTGCTATTCTAGCAGCTATTGCTATTTTTTCTCATCTCTAATGTGAAGTAACTACATTTCCATTTAATAATTTCTTCACTTTACTCTGAGTACTTCCCCAACGTCAGCGAGTCACTAAGAACACACTGAGAAGCATACACACACATACAACAACAATTTAAAAATCAAATCGAACATTTAAGTAATAAAGTATTTCTCCACTTTGCTGAATGACCAACGCGTTGTGCACTGTGCATTTTCTTTTTTATCCGGTCAGTGATATCCTATAAAGTAAAGTAAAGTAAGTCCCATACCCTTGATAAGGTATCATGGATTGTGAAGTTAAGCTTTTCATAATGGTCCTAAGCCTAATGAATTTAAAGAGAATACTGGGGCCAGTTCCTTTCTCTTGGCCGCCTTTACTTTCCCAGATTTCTCTGGTACCCAATTATTTCGGGCTTGGTAAACCTGGGAGAGATTTGGATTTGGAATGAGACAAGTCTCGAACCCGTGTCCTTTGGTATCCTATATGATGGAATATTTTTTGCATTTTCACACTACTGCCACAGTACTGCTGCAAGACTGTGACTTGCAGTTACTATTTTTTGTCCTAGCGAAATGACGTTCATACAGCTGTATCAATTTTTTGTCATACTTCATGAACACGCTTGGCGAAATAAACCGCTGAAGAAAATTTATCGACTATAACAGATGAAAAGCTATGCAGAAGAAGTAGTTCAACGAACCAGCATAGTTAGATCGGCAGTTAAAACAATTTTTCCAGCGAGCAGACATGTTCACTTTTAAATAGATATTTTTTGGAGGAAAGGCCACGTCTACTACGGACCTTAACCAAACGCAAGCGACATTTTCGGTAGTTTCAATGTGCGCTAGAGGGATTCGAACTAGCTCCTACATGAGACACCGCCGTCCAGCTAACCCTACCACAGCAACTGGCTAAAGTTGTAATTTTTCATTATACGTTTCGATTTTGTTTATTATAAGGCGACGTATATTTTTAACTTTATAGAGTGTTAAATTTATGTTACTTAAAAATGCGTTTTATTTATTTATTTTTTCTAAAATTTATTTTGCATTACTCCGCTTTGTTGTTCAAATAAATGCTCGTTAACGTTCTTTATGTAAATTTAAATGTTAATTTTCTCTATTTCTTGAAACAAAAAAAAAAACAAAAAAAGTGGCTCCTCAATTTGGTTTTTTTCTTTTTGTGTAATAATGCGTGCAATTGTATGCCAAGTTAATTCCGTTGTAATATTTTTTTGTCTTAGGAAAGTACTGGGGAAAAATCAGGATTTGCCCCTGTCATATTTATCATCAGAATTTTCCAGTCAGCTTTAGTTTAGTGGGCAGTCTTAAATTTATTGAAATCTCGTTATTAGAATTCCTCAGTACAGCTATTTTCTTCGCATTTCAGTACTGCAAGTACATTTTCCTGCATCCGTTATATATAACTTTTGCCTCGGCACATTTCTTCCTTTCCTATTTCATATCACCTTCAATTATTTCTTTGCTTTCTAATTATTTCTGTATTATATATTCTTTCTTCTAACTTTCTTAGTAGATTTCATTGTTTCTTCCTTTTTTTTTTTTTTCTTCGTTCACAATATTTGTTCGATCTTTCTTCGGCACCCGAATTTCAATAAAAGCTTCTTTGAAACCGCTTAACAATGTAAATTCGTAAGTTTACCGTAAGGAAAAAAAAATGTTTTCAGTCTGCCAGGATTAATCTCCCGTCGCAGTCGGTGGTTTCCAGCCTTTTAGTTTAAATGCAAAATATTTTTTTTAAACTTAAATAATAAGTTATTTTAACCAATTGGAAAAACCGGCTTTCATAATTTGCTTTTAGAAAATATCGTTAAGTTGTTTTAAAGTTAAAATTAGTAAAAAAAACTTTTTTCCAAAAAAAATCTGAATAAATTTTTTACGCAACCTAGTCAAATACTCTGAACATTTTAGCGTTATAAATGCAAGAAGAATACAAAAATCTTAAATCACTTTGAACAGTTTTTAAATAAAAATAATAAAGTTTTTGCCGATTAATTTTTTCTTCTCGCTCTAACTTCCGCCATCTGATTAACTCCTCGTTTTATTTTAATTTTCAGCAATCTGTTATTATTTTCTTTTAAATGTTTATGTTGTGTTATTCTCTATAAATTCATACGAAAACATACGAATTTCTGATTGCTATACAATCTGCGATATTGTATAATCGGCAAGGTAGAATAGTAGGGAATAAATTTATTAACAAATGTTGTACGGCTGGTTTATTTAAACTGCTGAAACATTTGCTTTTCCTCAACTTCGTACGAAATAATATAGTAAAACGTACAAATAGAATAAAAAAAGGAAAAAGGTGTTCCTTTCTCCTTGAAATGATGGGAAATGTGAATTAAAAATTATTTCCCAATATACTCTAGAAAGAAGGAAAGAAAATTATAATTAGAGTAACTTACTAATGCATAAATAATTATTTTACCGAAAACGTTTATTTCTAATGGGCAGTGAACTATATCGCTTAATTACGTAAATATTCCACTATAACATAACAATTAGATCAATTGCAATGGACGAACGGAGGTGATAAATAAATTAAGAGGTTAAATCAAATTCATAAGATCAAAAACAGTGACGGAAATCTTTAAAAGGTGAATAGATTGCCATATTTCAGATTATAATCGAAAACTATCGGCGAACATTCGGGGGACTAAAAAAAAAAGAAAAAAAAACGGTTAATTTCTCAGATAAAACGTTTTTACGAAAATAAAAAAAAACTAGAAAGAAATATTATGTTTCCTGTAGCCGCAGATGACTTTTGTTATTTCATATAGGAAAATCGCAAGATTACCATTTTTTACGAATTATTAATATAAGTAAAAATCTTTAAACCTTCAGCGATTGAATAAAGTATTTTTTTTCTTTTTTTTTTTTTTTTATTTTGGACTCGTCAACCGGAGACCTTCACCCAGAAATAATTATAATAGGAAGGAGTCAATTATAGCTTTATGCGATATCATATGTTGTTAAGAGGAAATAATGGGAACAATCTGTGGAGAGGGAAAATATAGGACATAAGAGGCGCAATATGGAGTAGGAAGACCAAAAGTCGCAGCAAACTGAAGTAGAAAGCAGAGCACTTAGCAGAAAGAGATATGAACACTTAATAAACACATGGTCCGCATCGCAAACATGCTCTTCGTTTGAGTGGATAGGACAATATGGAGAGGCAACCAACGGAAAACGAAAACGGGAGGAAGATAATAGACTATAGTTTAAGAACGCAGATGAGTAAGAGAGACAACAATAGAACGACGAAGTGAAGGAAACAAAAAGAAGCATAGGTTAATAGGAAGACTAGACAGATGAAATGAGTATAATTATTAGAGAAAGAGGAAACGTATATATACCCGATACCATAATCTGAGATGAAAACCTTTGTACAGTGGAAGGAAATTGGACGATGGGACTGATTTAATATTAATCTCGTGCTTCCGTTTGTTAATAATACAAGTAGTTACTTCTGGAGCTCGCAATTATTTAATTTTATCAGCGACGTGTCACCGTGTACGGAAGCGATATTACCTACACCTTCCTTAATTAGAAAACTGGTTCAAGCATCGGAGCACCGATCAAATCAGTTGTAACTCTATATTTCTGTTGCTCGGACGCAATGCGCACGCGTGCATTAAAACACAAACGCTCGCAACAATCACTGATAACGCATCGTGCGTGTATGGCAAACAAATCAACGCTAGAATTCAACTATCATACTTTAAGAACATCTATGGAAAGAATTATTTATACCAAAATCGTGCAAAGTAGACGAATGTTCGCACAAAAAAGCTGAAATTACGAAAAAGGTAATCCCATTAGCGAACATCCAAGAGATAGACAAGGAATATTTCGGTACATCTCGCCATAGCCATTCTAGGCTATTTCATGATACATATTAAAAGAAGACCAGGTACCCGTGGTGCCCTGAGTATAGTAGCTGTTGTAGAAGCGGAACAATAATTTTCCTAAAATCTGTTCAGTAGCTGATCAAAAACAAACACTCGTAGAATTAGAAACCAAGCTAACTAGCTAGTGCTATCCAACATGTCAGTAACAATTCTGAACAACATAGTAGCTCAATATTCGTCGTCAGTGATGGCAGTAAAAGCCCTGATGCTCTGACCAGCATGTCACACTAACGTCCCAGGCATGACAGATAACTTTTTTCTTTACGATAGTTTTATCTCTTCACAGACAGTGCCAAAGTAAACCCCCTTAAATGGTCTTCGCTAGCGACTTACGCCTACACGGTGGAGCAAGAGGTTCATGCGGTTCAGTTCCACGACTTCTGAACGGAGAGTTGTTTAAAGTTTTATTCTGTTTGAGAGAATATCTGCAGTCTCGCCTCCAACTGCGAAATGTTTATTTCTAGTTACAGACTCTCTACAATCCGTTAAGAAAGAAAAATCTCCGCATAGCGCTCATAAATGTTAATAAAGTTTTTGACTTAGTTAATAGACTGATTCCTAATAAAATGTATGAACTGGATTGCCCGAGAAGACAAAACCAGATTAAGAGGCTCGAAAGTTTAAATATATAGGATACTTCGCGTATAGTGCCTTCCGCGTGGACAGTAAAATACCAAATAAATTCAAAGCTGCTTTCAACAACCATTTTTTTCGTCTGCGGTATGACACCGCGCGATGCCAAGAAGAGTAATTTAAAAACTCATCAATAAATAAAGAAAATTCCCGAAATCGAGGGAATATTATTATCGTTGAAAGTAATCGCCCGAAAGAATTAAACTTTATCAGAAGAATATTCAATTATTACACTTTTGGAGTGGTACTATTTTATGAAGGAGTGCTTTGAAGATTCAAGTTTATAGCACCTGCTTAAACACATTTCGACTATTACTAATAATGCCGACTGATCTCTCGATTAAAAACACGTTTCTACACCAAATTATGAAGTTATAAATCTAACTTATCAGAATTTTTACAGCGAAAAATCCCGCAACCATGGAAACTCACATATAAACATAAAACTGCTCCTTTCTCAGGATTTTCAGAATAACTGCCGGTGCGATTAAAACGAATTTCCTTGTAATCTTTCACGATGAAGAAAAGGCATCGAGTACATAATGATTTTATAACCGACCACCATTTGGGAACGAAATTATTATCGATGCTTAAATTCCGACCGTGAATTGTGTCTACGATCGTACTAGAAATGAAAAATATTTTTTTAAAGTAAAACGTCGAAAAAAAGTATACCAATGGAAATAGATAAAATTAAATCGCGATAAAATGAAATAAAAGAAAAGGATACGCAAAAAGTTTTTGTCCTTAAAAAGCGATCATTCTTCTCCACAGACAGTGGCATTTTCATTTAGCCCCGTAGCTTCCAGAGCTGTTTCGTTTGTTTTTTACTTTCCTTTCAGTCCGGCAAACAATTTATCAGATTAGTCGTAGAAATCTATTTACAACACACATCTTCGTACTTTGATCAACTTGAAAGTTCCTTCGCGAACTTTCGGAACTTTTTCGAAACCTGATTTTACAGTTCATTAAATCTGACGATTCGACGTCACGAACCGACCTTTAGAAACTTATCGATCTTGTTTCCTGTTAAGTGAAATATATATTCTCTTTTACAAAATACAAATTGCAGCGCTATCAAACGGTTCTCGTGCGAATCACATTACGTATTGTCCTAATAAAAGGAAAGTATCAAAAAAGTACTCTCTGTTTTAAAAAATTTCCCATTTAAATCAGTTTCGTAATACGAATATATCCTATCCGCGTGTTTAAAATTTTTCAATTAGCTAAAATTTAATTGTGTCTAATTTTTTCTACTTATTGAATAACGTTAATTCGTCATTCTCATTCATTCAGAGCAGCCGTAATAAATCGTTCGTTCGTATTTTGACAAAAACTGGTTTCTCGAATGCAACAGCACATTTTTTTTTTTTTTTTTTTTATGGCTCGGCTTAGCACATTTAATACGGGTAAAATTGTGGAAAAAGTAAACGTTTACATTTCAAAAATGCCTAGAGCCTCGTTACGGCCAAATCACCAGTTTGATTTTTAATAATTAAAAAATTCACCGCTGAAAATTGCGTAATTAACAAAAAATGGCAATCTGGAAAAAATTTTATTTTGTCTTCGAAGGTTAAAAGAAGTATATTGGTCGTTTTTTTTTTTTTATTCACTGTACCGGTAAAACCATAAACAGTGCTCCTCGTGACCTCAACCATATGTTAATTATGTATTATTGACCTAGGAATACATTATAATAACCTAGGGACTAACCGATGATCCTTCCAGTGAGGGACTAAGTCAGTGATGTTAGTTAATTGTATAGAGCAGTAAGACCATCATGGCGATACAACCGAGTACGGAAACCTTATCAGCATCTATTTAGGAAGATTAAAGAATACTATATTAGCTACAGGATGATTATCTCAACATGTAATATATATATATATATATATCTTACGTTATGTTATTGGAAGAGCGTCAGAGCACCGTTGTTTTAATCTCTGCTTAGGGTTACTCGGCAATGAACTAATGTACATTTTATTCCGGTCCTGTAGGGATTGCGTCCACCAATCTGTGCGGCTGGTGTATTTTGAATGGCTAGTTTTGAACTCATACTGATGATGAGGATGGGATGTATTCTTTTTAGCATTAGTTTTTCTACTAGTTGAGATAGCGAGAAAAGACAACTAGTTGGTCTGCAGGAAGATAGAGAAACCTAAGGTTTATTTGGTTTCCGAACCAACTACCTTAGATATTCGCAATTATATTAATTTTTATAGATACAAAAGATTTCATAAGATAAAAACTATTACTATAACAGAAAATTGACTGCGTATTATAATTTCTGGTAGAGATTTATCCGAAGAAAGTTTTTATTGTGAACTTACACCCGGTAAAATTACGAATGAGAAAAAAAATTCCCTTATACAAGAAAACTTGTCCATTGTACACAGTTCCTGTTTCGTTTTCCGCTAACGTAGATGACATATTTTTCGAAAGTACTTGTCCCATTCCTCAACTGCGATTTGTTTCATAATCAACCCTTAAACTCAACTCCATACAATGCTTCCTGTATTATTTCTCTACCTATCCTCTCGGTTATTCTTTTAAATTCAACTAAATTGTCAACAAAAAATACAGAAATAACATATACAAATATACACCGGTGAAATCCGTAGATCAAGTTACTTCCGCTTACCTCTTAAAAAATAAAACTCAAGTGTTCCACTTACCTACAACAATATTATGTTAATACATAAAATAATATGCTCCAATTCATCCCATGTTGTTGTACAACGAATTCCGGATCAAATTAAAAATACAAAACTGTATTATAATTAACGTAAAATACTTTATTCGGAAAATCACATCAAAACGTACACTCTTGTGGCTCCAGCTCACACAGGAGTTGCAGAAAATGAAAAACAGCTAACTTCAAAAAAAATATAAAAACGATTTAAATTCGCCCACATAAAAGGTCTACACAAGATAATAGAACAAAAAAAGTTATTCTACTGCATCAACAATATTGCGAAGAAACTCGCTGTGACACATACATATACGTCTTTATTAGATTAAGTCGAAACGTGGACGTTGGATAACAGCGGAACAAAAAAGTAGGCCCCAAGGGAATTAACAATGATCATAGGACACACCTTTTTCGCAACACAGTATCCTTTTTTTTTTTTTTTTTTTTAAATGGGTTCGTCAACATGGACATTGGCCCAAGCACAGCGGAACAGAGAGAAAAGAGAGGCATACTTATCAAACGGAAACTCTCCGCTAGAGCTGCCTTACATGTAAATATTCGGGTAATGAATGTAAAAATCACGGAAATCAACGAGATCTTTACGAACTATCACATAATGCACTAAAACACAATGATCAGAAAAAAGCCAGCTGCCGCAGCGTAGCAGTGATATATGAACAATTTTGATACATAACTTATATTAATTCGCTTGTGTTACATAGTATGTGCGTCTGCATGTGCCATGGGTGTATATGTGTTATATGTGGTTGGTGTGTGTATGTATGTGCATATATATGAAAACGTGGAGTACTTACTGAGAAGATATTTTATGTACATAGGAATACATTTATTTTTGTATTGATCGTTTATTAAAATTATATTAATTCCATGACATATATGTACTCTTACGTGTTACATAGTGAGTGTATGCATACGTGTATTATATGTGATGAAGAAGGGTATGCGTTTATTAAAGTGTGTTTTACTTATAGCTTATGTATTGTTATATATTTATTATATATACATGTATACAGATCTAATGTATACACTGTAATTGGCTTCATGCTGTTGTGTATAGGCCATTAAATAAATAAATAAATAAATTAGTTAATTGTGTTTCGTTCAGGTAGAATCGAGTTTGAATCGAGCTGCCGCACACTTGAAGCTTCTAAAAAATTTTCACTTGTGCTTGGTTAATGTTTCTAGTAAACGTGCTAAACCAAAAAAACAAAAAAAACAAAAAAAAACAGCAAAACCATTGAAATTTTCCACCGTTACTGCAATATATTATAGTCGTACCGAGGGGGGGATCTGCCCCCCCCCCCCAATGGATTTTTACGTTGCTGTATTGTCGCTTTATGGTCGTAAGATGTCTTGGTACCAGACATTCTGACAGTACAACTAACTATGTATTAGTGTAAATTATTCTCAAAATGAAAATGAACAGAAATAATCCTAATCTTTCCGCATTTAGAACTATTGTACAAGAGATTATTAATAAAAAATAATTACTAAGTAAAATCCTTTTTACTGTCAAGTGTTTTTTCTTTTAATTGGTCGATCCCCCTCCCCCACACGCACACACGCGCACACAAAAAAAACTGGCCTAGGTACGCCTATGCAATATATAACAGGCTCACAGACGCAAATGATCTTGGTAATCAAGTGTCTGTAAATAGAAGGAAGAAAAAAATCACAATCCAAAAATTACGATTACCAATTTTACTAAGCATTTAAATTTCGATCAAAAACACCGTTTTCCACATTATCGGCGATTAAACGTTTCAATCGCCCACAGGTGCTACATCCTAATCAACATGGTCTTCAATTTATAGTCGTTGAGCCAATCCCCTTTACTGATGAGCTCGGAGGAAAAAAACGAAAAAAAATTACCTTCAATTTAGTTGTTTGTGTTCTTTATAATTACCTATTTATTTTTTAAGCAAAAATAATCTAAATGGCTATTTAAAATTTGACCTGTAAGCAATATCTGCCAACACTTCAAATTTTAGTAAGTTCCCTTATTACCAATGTCGATAAATACTCTTATTGTTCTGATATCGATTTCTAAAAGAACAAAACCGTAGCGAGAGAGCTAATTTCAGAAACAGACTAAAAAAGAAAGAAAAAAAACAGCAGCGAAAATGATTTATCGTGTCTAACGCTAAAATTGGTGCCGCGAAGAAGATTGGAGTGGCAAATCAGCGTGAGTCGTTTAATGGTCGTTGACGTCGAACAGATTTTTGTTCAAAAGGGAATAGAAGTAGAAGGACAACGTAAAACGGGCGAGTACGTAAAGAAGAATTAAAAACAAAACCGTTAAGGGAATAGTCACTGTTCGCAGTAGTGCTCAGTTTGCCATTTACTGCGTACACACAGCACAAATTGTTAATTCGAAATAAACATGTACGCGTACGCACACACGAGTAAGTAATTCCGAATTTTAATACTCTAAACGATTTTAATTAGTGCTTTTTGCTTTTTAAAATAAAAATCACGAAATTAACAGAATTTTAACCTTTTTCACACAACGAAATTCACTTCGCTTTAATTTGGCTATACACGAGCGATTTGAAAAGGTGCGGGGAATACTTTTAAGACACTTAAACACCGAAATAATTTCAATACCACCGGCCAATTTGAAATTTATCTCAACAGACAAAATAACGCGAAAAAAAAGGAACACATAACGGAAAAGAAGTACGGTGACCGATGATTGGCAGAAAGAGAACCGGTGATATATCGAACTAAGACGTTATGAAATATGTTAAATTTCGGAAAAAATTCATAATTTATAACTAAAGTTGAAAATCGTCTAACCGTCTATGGGAAAAATTAAATTAATCCATCTTTTTCCAGCTTCGACACCAGAAACTTCTTTAGAAATATGTCTTACCAATTCTCATGAATCGGTCGATTTATCTTTTTCTTTTTTTTTTTTTTAATTTAATTAAAAATTTTATAAAAATAATTTTCTGATTAAATTTTTACGAAATTAAATTTTTCGAAAAATTTTCTTCTTCAAGTTACTCTTTTTTTCTTTAAATAGGGAATTTAAAAGATAAAAAAAAAAAAAAACTATACATAGATTTTTCATCCGTTCTTAATATCGAAACACAAAATAAAGTCTAGACGATATAAATGCTTTATGAAATTGTAAGTTTTTTATGAATGTTTTACAACTCCGCAAAAACTAGAGCTGTCTACTCATTTATTTAGGCGCTTTTCCAAAAAAATAAAAACAAAAAAAAAGCATGTAGCACCATTTTCTAATTCATAGAAACATTGAAAATCGTAGATGTTTTTAAAATATATACCTTTTTTTTTTTTTTTTTTTTTAAATATTACACTACATTTTCTATTTTAAATTACAGTAAAATCATACAGAAAACCACGAATATAGAACGGAACTACCAGTACTGCAATAGTTGTATAAAAAAAAAAAAAAAAAAATGGTTAGGTCTATGTTAATTGCAAGAAATCGTACTTACTTAAGGCAATATTATTGTTGAAACACAATCGGATATATTATGTACAACTTTACTGCAAAATATATGTACGTATAAGAAAATAAAAGTACTAGCTCAGAAATTTAATCACGGAAATATGTATTTCGGTTTATCAGTTAATTAAATCATTTATTTAGTGAACGATAATGTTACGTTACTTCGTCTTTTATTTTACTCATAATGCACGTAAATACACCGTAATACCACGAATACGGAATACTTTTAGTCGCGAATATATACAAAAGATGTCGTCGAAAAATATTACACCGCGAATAACGAAATCGCGAATACCGGAACAATTGCGAATAAGGAGATTTGATTGTGTACATAAGTGAGAAAGGAAGAAGAAAAACTTTATCGCTCCAAGTTCATTTTAAAAAAATAATTAAAATAATGTAAAAATCTTTTAGCTCCAGTAAAATTTTTAGATAATTTAAAAATTTTTTGTCAGCGTTTTTTTTCTTCTTCTTTGGTACAAAGTAATAACACATGTCGCGGTTACTTGGTGCGGACTGAAAATAAAATTAAAATTTCAAAAATAATTTCGGGTAACTCTAAAAGCTTACCTTAGGTCACCTTTTTGAGGCTGCAAAAAACTTTCACTAGCCAATTTAGCGCCGATTTGTTGACACATTTCGAAGTAATCCTTAAGATGCGTTGATCAGTTGCGTATTTTTATAAAGTAATGTCTCTTCGATGACGCTTAATTTAACGCACCTTTAATCACTACAACGTTCCGTAGCCAAAAAAGAATTTGAAGAGTTCCCGAACAGAAAATTTTTTTAGTCCCTCAAATAACGCTTAAAATTTCTGTACTTTTCAAAATTTTATTCACGACCGGGCAAAACAGAATTAGGTATTTTGTAATCAGTTAATCGAAATGCAATCTGTTCCCCGGCAGTATTTGGCGTAATCGATTACTTTCAGTGATTACAAAAACTTAATGATAATTCCTCCACTATTTAGTGTAAGCAGTTATAGTTTAGTTTAATAATATTCGCAATGTATAATAGTAAAGTAAAGTAAAAGCCCCTTATATCCTTGCGAAGACATGGATCGTAGAATTAAGCCTTTCATAATTTAGATTTTTAATTCTACTTTTGACTCGCCTTTACTTCCCCAGATTTCTCTGATGTAACTACTATATTCAATTTCAGCTGGGAGCGACTTGGATCTAAAACAAGACAACTCTCGAAGACCCATGATACTTCCGGTTTGATTAAACACCTAAACTACTAGACTAGCGCGCTAACTAATATATAGCCATAATAAATAATTAAAGAAGTAATCGGATTTGGCCAAAGAAAATCGAACAATACTGTTCATCGAGATTCCAGATAAACGATTACGGCGAAAAGAACTTTTAAATGTTAAATATCTGAATAATAATTTTAATAATTAAAAAGGAATCTTAATGTATTTCTTTTGAAAATTAATGAGTTCTAGCAATGCCGGCTATGACCATTAACGCTATTGTTAATAATTTTAATATTTCGAAAGAACGCGTACGATAGCGACCATAGGCAAAATTATAAGTGGAAATGCATTATATTAAAATCACCAAAACACGTTTCGTATTGATATTCACAAGGACGGCCGACACAAATTTTATAAAGAAAGGTGCTCGTGTCTTCATATTCTAATAATATCGATTTTCGCGCGTTTTTAATACTGAATGAGAGAAATAGTCGACAACATATCGATTAAATTAATTGTATGGCGAGAAGCATTAGTGATACCTATTTGCAAGCCACGTAAAGATACCTCAAAGCAAGTAACTATAGACCGATCTCTCTTACCGGTAACCTCTGCAAGATCCTTGAAAAAATAATTGGACGCCGCCTACGCTGGGAACTAGAAACAAATCAACACATAAAGCGGATTTAGAGAATTCAGATCAACTCTTAACCATCTTGGCAGTATCGACGAAGAAATATGCACTGCCTTTGCCAATGGACTCCACCTTATTTTAGTCTCAATGGACTTGGAAAAAGCATATGAAACGATGCCGATAGTTAAAGTTATCGAGGCCTATATATCACTAGGCTTAAAGGGAAACATTATTTTCTATATCATCAATTTCCTAACTCACCGAATATTGAAAGTTAGAATTAACAACAAGCTATCAGAATCCGTAGATGTGAGGAATGGGCTCCCACAAGGTTCGGTTGTAAGCGTGATTTTATTTATTATTGTAATAAATAGCGTCCTGTCTGAAATCAAAAGACCAGTCAAAGCCCACTTATTTGCTGACGATCTAGCAATAGTCCGTAGCGGCAGGAATGTCGATACCACTCAAAAATTGGTCCAGGAAGCACTGGAAGCAATCCACAACTGAGCCAATACAAACGGCTTTAAATTCTCAAAAAAGTAAATCGACTTTCACTGTTTTTTCAAAAGGTAATAAAACAATAGAACCAATATCATCGAAACTAGACAAACAGCCCTTGACACACATTGACACAACAAAAATACTTGGTATGACATTTGACTCCAAACATACATGGAAAAACCACATTGAAGATCTGGTAATAGAATGTAAAAAAAGATTGAATATCATCAAAGTCCTAGCATCAACCAAGTGGGAAACAGACCAAGAAAGCCTAATAAGGGTCTATCTAATTCGTTCCAAAATTGATTACGGTTCAATCTTTTATGGCGCCGCAAACCCAAGCCTACTAAAAAAACTAGGTACGGTTCAAAATATAGCCCTCAGACTCAGTCTTCGACCATTCCGAACTACTCCAATCACTAGCATCCTTGTAGAAGCCCAAGAAAAGCCTCTTGAATATCGGAGAATGGAATTAACTATTATATATTCTACCAAAATCAAAGCATTGCCTTTCAACCCTATGCACGTCTTCCTGACACAAAATACAGCAAACAACGTGTACCAAAGCCATCCCAGATAAACAAAACCACTAAAAATCAGACTAAATGAAAACCTAAACACATTAAAAACCGAGCTGATACCAATTTACCAAAGGGTTCAACATTTGTTACCATCTTGATTAACTCAAAAGATCCCTGTGAACACAGAACCATAACTATAGATCGGTTACCAACAGCCTCACATATCAACAATTATTTCTGGAAAGCAAAAGCAAATATGAGGACCACACATTCCTATACACAGACGGATCAATCAAAGAAGTCCAAGCAGGATGCGCACTTATCACAGAGACCGAGGACTGCATATCGAGCAGGCTACCTAGTCAATTCTCAATCTGTAGCTGTGAGTTATATGCTATATGCCAAGCCTTAGAACGTATCAAATGTGGCCTCGCTGACACCAAATACGTCATATGCTCTGATTCACTGTCTAGTCTAACAGCACTAAAAAACTATAGTACCAAAAATCCAATAATCCAATCGGTACAAGTCTTAATCAATGATCTTCAAACTCGAAGAACAAGCAAGGGATCCCAGGCAATGAAATAGCCGATACGTCAGCCGAAAAAGGCTACAACCATGTCTAAGCCTCAATTAGTAATACCAGTCCAACTCCATGAAGCAAAAAAAAGTATCCACGAAACTGTAAAAAACCACTGGAACAAAAGGTGGAAAGCCATCAGCAGTTCTAAGCTCCATTCGGTAAGACAAGATATACACTCACCAAGACCAATGATTCCAACTAATCGATCAGATCAATGTAAAATTATTAGACTTAGAACTGGCCACATCAGAGCGTCGCACATCCATCATATAACTAAAGAGGAGCCATTATAGCTTTAATAATTAAATAGCCGGACAACAGTTTTAATCTTTTAGAATATTTCGATAATTACAGTACAAAAATGTGCTCCCCTCGTGAAAAATAATAAACAGTACTTTTTTAATTTAAAAAAAAAAATAAAAGTAACAATTAATTTATTTATTTATTTATTGGTTTAGAGCAGACGGATAGAAGAGTCGAGATTAGAAAATGAAGGGAAATAATAGTTATTCCACAATTTAGAATGAGTAGCTGCAAAACGAAGTAACATGTGTCGTTGAATTCAATAACGCCAAGAAATCTCTCGGCAGAAGAAGCTAAGCGAGCTAGCAGATCTGTCAAGTCCTTCGATTTGTCCAGGTAAAATCGGTTTGGATAGGGTGACGAAAGAGAAAACTATAAAAGCAGAGAACGTGTGAAAATAATTACATATAGTCAGCGGAGTGGAAATAGATGAGATGGCCTATAGGACACTTTGGAAATCTGATGTGTTGAGGACTTATCAGAGAGAAAGAAGCAAAGAGAATAGCCCCCTTAAAATAGCATCATACTCGGCATAGAAAACTGAACAGAAGGAAAGAAGTTTAAAGGACTCGGCTTCAAATCAAAATTTTTAGCCATGCTATTGACAGCCAATCAGGCTTCCTCTGTTATTTAAAAAACTTTCTAGCCATGCTTCTGCCTTGTAAATCCACAACCTCTTCTCCATTGGAATTCTCCCAGAAACCGGTAAGACAATTTTCATTTTTCAAAAGAAGTTTAACATCAAATAACAAAATAATACAGTTTTAGCTAGTTAAATAATGAGAAGGAGAAGGCAGACATTATATGTATATCTATCACTCGGAAAATTTTTAAGCGACCGCCAAGAGGAATAAATTTTGGGAAAAAAGTTATTTCTCAAAGTTCAAATGAACAGTTTCAATCAGTTTTAATAATGATGCAAAATGGAAATTTTTGGTTTTTTCCGGTTCGTCTGTCCTCCGTTACTATGTATATGCTAAAATAATAAATCCGGATATTCCTGTTGTTAGATTTTTTAAAAATTAAAAGTAGCGGACCCAATATGTCCGACATACTGATACTCAGTTTGCACGCCATATTCTCTACAAGAATTAGAATATTATTCTTTTTTTCGTAATTGCTTATTTGAGACCTCTTTTATTACATTTATTTTTTAAATGTATATTTACATAAATTCTCAGATAATTTATTTAGAGCTGTGTACTCACGCAAAACCGCATAGGAAACAGGACACAGTTAAATCTGCTGTTTAAGGCCGAATTAGAAACCCGCTATCGTTACGAACATTATACAGCTAAAAGTGTAGCTCAATACGTCGAATAAACGCTACAAGCTCTAACCCTTCTCAGTATACATTTATAATAAAATATATAAAAAAAAAAAAAACAGAATTATTCGCTACATTTATATGACGTTATCGGAGATTATTTTTATACATTTTGTTATTTACATCACTATATATATATATGTAATTACAGCTCAACACGATTACTAGTTGATCTAAGTACGTATGGATGAGGAACTTTGTTGGGTAAAATATTTTAAAAAATCATTTCTTCCTCTTCTTCACCCATCATTATTATTGTTTGATATTGTTATTAACATTATTCTTATTAATATTCTCATCCGTTACGTGCACGTTTCTTAAAAAAATTATTTATTTATTTAATATTTATATAAATTATTAAAGACAAAGTTGAATCAGAAAATTTAATGATTCACAAAATATATTTAAAAAAAAACCGTCGTTTCGGAATTACATACTCGGTAATCATATTTACGACGATTATGCGGTATGTGACTCCGAAAAATATCGTTTTTTTTTATATATATTTTGTGAATTATTAAATTTTCTGATTCAACTTTGTCTTTAATAATTTACATAAATATTAAATAAATAAATTATAGAAAATGAACAAATTTTAATCTTACTTTGAAGACGTTGTTTAATATTTATTATAACTTAATTATACGAACTATCCAATATCTAAACGCTACAGCTTCATCATCTGTTCCAAATTTGATTACTGTTCATTTCTTCATGGTTATGACTCCAAAAGTCCCGTCTTTCTAAATTGGATAGAATCCAAAATTCCTGCCTTCGTCTATGTATTGGTGCTCTTGAATCCTCTCCAATTCCAACAGTTCTTTCTAAATCCGCAAATTTTATTTGGGCTTTCATTTACTTGCTAAACGCCTTCCACTCACGTTCAATACTTTCACCCATTTCTATCTTTTCATTTCTAAAAACGGGCGTTTCACACACCTAAGAAAACCCTTATTTTATCCCTTATCTCTCTTTGGCTTAGTTCGTTTTGCCCTTATACACGATTTTCTTTAACAATCTCCCCCATTTCTCTTTTAATTTTACTGAACTCTGCCATTCTTCTAAAATGTTTACTATACTTATGTACTATCGTTTATTCATAAATATAATTACAAAACTTCTTAATACTTACATAACATTATATACAGTACACGTATCATACAATTACACTTGACGAACATCCGTCTTAATTATATACATATTAGAGATGTTGCGGATCTTCCGCAAACATTTTCACATCTGCATCCGCAATAATCAATACGGATATTAATGCGGATGCGGATGTATCGAAGGTCGCAACTCGTGACAAGAAAAAAATGACTATTTAACGAAATCACACGATTGGGATCCAATTCGACTGGCCATCACTATTTTGAAAACTGAACTTTCAGCAAAGTTTTCTTCTTTGTTGAAAGAGAAAAATTTATATGTCATCGCCACCTACTTAAACTCTCGCTATAAGCACAAGTTTTTTACAACAGTAACTGAGGAAACGATTAAAGAAGATATTTTGAAGATGAGAAACACTAATGATAAACCAGAAGCGTTGGTTTTCTTAATTTTAGAGTTGCTAAAAGAATGAGAATGACAGATTCCTCGGATGATAAAGATACAAAACAACCAGGAACTTCCGGTATGGTTAGAAAGGCTGGCTTAAAAAACGATCTCGTCATGATGCCAGATTCGTCAAGTGAAGATGAGGGTCAAAAATCGTCAGAAAATGATAGCGCCGACACTGTACTCAAGAAGCAATTTTGCTATATTACCGCAATAAGGAAAAGATCAATGTAAATGAAAATCCGCTTGAATGGTGCAGCGTTGACCGAGAAGAACTGAAAATATTATCTACAAAAGCACGCAGATTTTTATCAGCTCCACCAGCCAGTCTACCTAGCGAACAGTTGCTCAGTAGCGCGGGCTTAATTTATGATCCTCTGCGAAACAGACTAGAACCTGAAAAAGCGGCGACATTACTTTTTATTAAATATAATGCACCAATTTTTAACTTTAATTACTAAGTATATAATTATTTAATAAAAATGTAAAAGATTACAAGCTTTTTATATTATTTATGCACCACTATGAAATTTCTTTTTAAAAAAATCCTAAGATCCGCATCCACATCGGCGGATGTCAAAAAATCTGCATCCGCAACGTCTCTGATACATACGATCAATTCTCCAACATTCGCCCATTCTACTCTATTCGTTCGTTAGCTCGATTACGAGCGTCGAGACTACCTATCTGTACAATCTAGCTGTACAGAACAGGTAGCGTTCTTGGCAATTGCTATATGCAACGCAGGTGTATACGCGCAAGATTACACCCGGAACTGATTGTAATCGTTTGATTTATCGATATACAAATGCAGCCCGTGTGTGTCTGCTGTGTACTGACCTAGCGCGCATATGATGGTGTACATGGTGGGATGCCACTGTCTTCCACGTGATTATTAGCGATTATTTATTTATTTAATTCTTGTAATAAGTTCGTCGTCGCTCGGGATCGAACCCGTGACCTCCATGTCGGAAGTCAAGCGCTCTAGCAACTAGGCTATCGCGACGCCCATATACAACTAAAAAGTAACTTATTATCTTTCATTTATATTCTCAACCAGTCACTGCTTAATTATTAGTTTCCAAAGTCATATCTCTACGTTCATTAAATCTTCTGGAATTCGTACCAGCAATTTAATTAACACTGCCTCATCCGTGTTGTCTATTATTGATACCTTTTGGTCGGGTATAGTACACTTCCCTATGATTCCTAGTTGTTTTACCTCTTTTCGTCGAAGATAATGGAGTATTATTAGTCCTATACTCAAGCAGTCGATGATAATAATTTAACATTTTTTTTGGGGGACATTTCTTTTCTCTCTCTTCACCAGCTAATGTTACTACTAACCTATTTCATAAAGCATTATATGTTGTTCATTTTACCGTCAAACTGTATTGATGGATTACGATGTTGATGTACACGAAACTGAAATTCCTCCTACATAATCAGTTATTTTCTCCAGAATCTCAGATTATAAAGCTATTCGTGGTTGGTTTAAAAGTGAATAGTTCACCGATAGATCTTGAAAATTTAATAATGCTGTCAAGTTTTGTTTTGATACAATAACAGAATCTATATGTGTCTACCCCGATGGTACTGAAGTAATAACTTGTGCATCGCACAAACGGCAATTGTATTTAACCACTTCTTCATAAAGTATGTCAGATTATTTTGAAAATGAAAACTGTGAATGTGTGAAAATAGCAGTTTTATTAATACTTTTTAGATACTTAATTCAACAAAACCTGTTATATATTGTACATAAATTATTTAAATGTTTATGATAAATAAGTATTTACAAAATAATTATAATAAAATGAAAGAGTTGTTCTTGAATAAACAATTATGAAAGAAATTAATATTCTAATCCTTATAAAGAATAAGAATTAATCGAATGTTTAAATACTTGCCAACCATACTGGGCTTGCTATTTTAAATTTTTTAAATCCAACAGTAGAATCGTAATCTAAGACACGAAAAACTGATAATTAAAGAGGACTATATATAGTTTATGTTTAGGGGCGGAGGGAAAAACACATCAACTTCATCTCCCGTTTTGTTTGTAATAATAATTTTTTTCTAATTTTTGGTCATTCTCTACAGGTATATACTAAAATATATAATTTTACAACCCTCTGAAAAATAATTCTGTGCCAAATAAAAAATAAATAAATAAATTATTAAGTTTATATGTATTGTTCTCTTTTTCGCTTCTTCCTTACTTTCTGAATATTCCGTTGCTGAGATGCTTAAAAATACCTTCGGGCACGGTTATTTTCATTTTTTTCCTTCTGTTGTCGGATATGCTCACGTCAAGATGCCACGAACCATCTTTGGACTGATAAGTATCGGGATTACTTTCTATTGCACAGTTTTTTATTCTTATCAAGCAGTCGAAAGGTCTGCTGTCGTACACTTCGCTCAACTTATAACTCGCAGATTTCTACGACGATATTTAATTTTAATGAGCATTAAACTGTCTTCTCCGTTGCCTTTTTTGTCCTTTACTAAAACCTCCCTTTATGTCGGCAGCATATGTGTCAGTAAGCGGATGGTTTTTACTTTTTCATTTTTATGTCTCATTTTTATACTATTACACAGTGCTTTTCATTTTTCCTGTCTTCATATCCTCAGTTCTAACTCGCTAGCCTTAATCTACTCCCTTCCCATTTTTAATTCTTCTGTACTTGTTTTCCTCTTTCATGTGCCTGCTAGTTCTACCTACCTTACGTTATATTGCCTTTGTATATTATACTGATTTTCCACATCGGTCTATCTTTCTCTCCTTTTTCTTTCTTCTTTTCTCCCTCTAGTATTACTCGCTCTTGTTTTAACGCTTCCTAGCTTTAAACATGTTGGAACCGTCTTTGTCGCAGCCTTAGAGCAAATAAAAATTCATTAGAGTGTCTATTAGATCTTCACGATATAAATGTTGCTCTTATTTCTGAAACTTGGCTTCATGCTGGTACAAATCTAAAATTTAGAGGTTTCAACCTGGTAAGGTGCGGTTGCGAGGATGGTTATGGTGAAGCTGCTATTCTCATTGGGAACGATATTCGCTTTTTCTCCCACAGTGTTCCTTCCAGCCTTTCCTCTAATACTAATCAGCCTAGTATTGTCCACATTTTTATTCCTGCTAACTCTAGTCGTCCCCTAAATTTGATTTCCGTCTATGTACCTCCGGATTATGATCTTAATCACTTTCCCCTCTCTTCTTTTTTTAATTCCCTCCCCAAACCTTTTATCATTGGCGACAACTGGAACGCAAACTCCCCCTTATGGAGTTGCTCATCTTATAATTCTAATGGTGTAATTCTTGAAAATCTTATTCTTTCCGATAATTTAGTTCTTCTTAATGACTCCTCGCCTATCTATATTAAGAATTCATATTTTTTGGCGCTTTACAAGTATGCAATTTCAAAGAAGTCATAGGGCGGTAGTTCCCAGACTTCCCTTGTAAGCGGCAAACGCGAGAATAAAATGGTTATTCGTAGTTATTTTCTGCTTTATTTTTCACCGAAAATACCGCTTCGGAAGATAGTTCGCCAACAAATCTTCGTAAACGGGTCCAAAGATGTCTGGAGCATCGTCATTTAAAGAAGATAAACGACTGCACTGGAAAGTATTTTCCATTTAGCGTTTTCGTCAATTGCATCACGATTCGGTTCCCCGGGGGCAGCATAACATATACGTATGTTGTGGTTTTCTGTCGACTGAAATAGTCCGGCGGTAAAATTGAAACCCAAATTTTTTTATTTTTTTTCTGTTGAATCTGAATGACATCGAACAGTTGAACTATAGTAAAATGAGATAAACCACGCATTAATTCAATAATTAGCGAAAATTGTTTAAGTTCACAATCCCTCTTTCTTTTTAACTTATTTTTCTCGGATAATAATTTCTTAGCTTCTTACACTCTTCTATAAACTCACGTTTTTTAACGTGCCATTTATTTATTTTTTTCTAATCAACTCCTTCATAACTTTTTACACCGATTGATTATTCATTACTATTATTATTATTATTATTATTATTATTATTACTTGATTATTACAATAGGTTATTAGGTAAGTGTAGGACAAATCCTAAAAAATTTTGGAATGTTATTAATAATACAATTGGCATCAAATCATCAAATATCAATCAAATAATAGTAAATAATAATATGGTGCAAATATCCGGAAATGAGAACTTGGTGGCAAACTGTTTTAATAAAAACTTTAAAGATTGTGTGTGTAATATCCAACATCAAAATTGTAAGCACACTGAACTAAATGTTTCTAATAAACAGGCGGAACAAGTATACATAAAATCCTTTGGGTTTATAGATTTCACTACTTATGACATCAAACGTGCTGTTCTCAAAATAAATCATCTTATGGGAAAAACATGATATCTATTGAACTTGTTAAGCAAAATCTATCCTTTTTTACCAAGCCTTTAGCATATCTGTTTAATAAATCTGTTCTATCAGGTACGTTTTCTGGGATTCTGAAACTTGGAGTTATTGTTCCAATCTTCAAAAGTGGTAGCAAAGAACTCACAGAAAATTATAGACCTATATGCTTTCGTTCTACAATTTCAAAAGTGTTTGAAAAATGTATGAAATGTAAAAATCTTACATTATTTACTTGAGATAAAATTCTTCAATCACAATCAATTTGGGTTTTTACCTGAGCGTGGAACCGATGCAGCTCTGTTTGAACACACTTCCTACGTAACTAATAATCTAGAAATGGGAAAGTACAACCGCTATATATTTTAATATAAAAAAAAGCTTTTGGTACAGTAGACCATGGGTTGTTAGTATTGAAATTAGAGAAAGCCGGATTCCGCGAATTCATACTACATTGGTTTAAATCTTACCTTTTAAATAGGCGATACGTGACTAAAATAAATAATGTGTATAGTGCTGAGCAGGAGCAGAACATTGGTGTCCCCCAAGGGAGTATTTTAGGTCCAATTTTATTTCTAATTTTTATTAATGACCTGTGTCAGCTAAAACTTAATGGAAAACTTCTTGTATATGCAGACGACACGGTATTGCTTGTAAGTTCAAGGCATCCGTCAGTTTTACAAAAACTAACTCAAAATAGTATCGATTTAATAAAAAATAGGGTAAATAGAAATAAATTAACTCTAAATCTCGTTAAAACTAAGTATACAATATATAGTACACATCAACATGTAAAACACTTAAATTTAAATTCGCCGATAATTACAATATAGAATGTGTTTCTGAAATTAAATATCTTGGTATCATGTTTGATTCCAAATTAAACTGGTCGGCTCATTCAAATTTCGTATCCGCTAAATTACGGAAACTAAACTTATTCTATTACCTTACCCAGTATTTCTTACATTCATATTTAATTAAAATTTACTTTGCACTCTATCAGCCAGTCTTGACATATGGTATTATTTTTTTTTTTTTGGGGGGGGGGGCTGCAAACTATCACATCAACAGAATAAAATCACTTCAGAAATCAGTAATAACAACTGTACTTAAGGAATTACCTGTAGAAAGTAAACGTATATTGGATTTTAATGTAATCTATTATCTTCTCACCCTTATGTTCATTTTTAAATTTAGAAATAAATTCAATATTTCACTTAGAGAAGGCGTAACAAGAATGTCTAATGATTTATATGCAAATCTTCCACCTTATAATAAATATCACACAAGGATGCAAATCACTTACCAAGCTCCTATTAAATTCAGCTCGTTGCCTCCTAACCTAAAATCGTTTCCTTATATCCATGTCCTATTACGAAAAAAACTAATTCCATACCTTTGCCGTAATTAAGTACATCGAATAAATGTGTTTCCTTCAATGTGTTTAATTAGTGTCTGATTTTTTTTTCACATTTGTTTTGCAGTATGTCCATATAATAGCTTAGAACCATACAAATATTTTGTACTTAAAATTTTGTGAAACAATTCTTTTTTTGATATTTTCTTGTATTTCAACGCTCACATCTAATGTTTTACTATTATTTTTCTTTTTTATATGTACATATGTATATATATATATATATATATATATATCGTTTTTTTGTTGTACCTTTTGATTTATTAATTGCAAATTTATACTTTTTTGATCGAATTCAAGAAAAATTTTTGTTCACTTATTTTTGACTACAATTCGCGTAGCATTGCGTATCGTAGCCTTACCATTATATTATAATAATAATAATAATAATAATAATAATAATAACGATTTGATTTTATTATACTTGTATACACCGTTTTATTTAAGAATTTTAAATATTTTCTTTATTGCAGTGCTTCGATACGCATTGATAATAATGATATTTACCATTTCGATTACAACATTAAGAAAAGCAAACGCAGAAACCATAAATCATGAAGCATGCGAGACGTTATCTTCCGACATACACATTACTAAAGAAGAATTTGATGAACTGGGTAGACTGGTGCGAACATGTAGCGGCGATATCACGGTGAACAAATGTGAGGGAGCATGTAACTCACAAGTGCAGCCTAGTGTTATAGCTCCCAGCGGATTTCTTAAGGTAATACGTTTTACCCCATTTCGTACTGTAATTTCTCCAACTGATTCGTACCAGGAATCAACGATTAGACAAATAATGCGATAATTTTTAAAACTGCTTAAGTTCTTTTTAACATACAAGGCCATGTTGGTAGGGAAATGAAAGGCACTTGTCTCATGATGCAGCTTATAATCGACTCTCCATTAACAAACAGAACCCCAAAAAAAGTTCCGTTTTATTTCTTCCTCCTTTTTTAATCAACTTTCCTTTTATCTTTTTCTTGGCGCTTTCTTCAACTTTATTCTTGATTTCATAACTTTCCTTCTTTACGGCGTTACACTATTTCTTCCTTATATCGGTTGTGTTTTAATCATAGATCTTTTTTCACTTACAGACTCTCCTCATTGCAGTTTCTAATGATAATCAGAAATGCACTTCTGAGCGCATCTTTTTTAAATGTTCCTGTCGTTTGAGCATTCTTTGCGCTACTTGTAAATAGCGCTGTATTGGTTTTTTCGTTATCATTGGCTTCTTTAGTTTCTCCTATTGGTTCTTTCACCGTCTACGTTGCTGATCGTATAAAAATTTAAATGTATCGTTACTTTTTGTCAAATGTTGGCCAGCTCCCATCAAAAAAAAAAAAAAAAAAAAAAAAAAAAACAATAATATTTAAGCGCACAAAATAAAAATGTAAACATTTTCTTTTCCAACATGCATGGCTCGCAATTTTCATACCGAACGGAATTATCGCAGTAGGAACTGAATTTATTAGTTTAAAAGAAGCAATACAATACATAACGAAAAGATTAAAAATTCTATCAAAATTCCGTCAGCGATATTTTAGAAAATTCCCAAAAAGTTGGATGTTGCACTAATTCATAATTTACTTTTGCGGTTAATTCAAAATTTTGACCTCCAACTTCGCTTCGATGTTCTCAAATCCTCCCCCCAGTTCTAGTCATTTTTGGCGAATCCAGTTCGTCGCCGTTGTCAATTCGCGAATATTTTATTTAGGCTATTGCGATTCTCTTGCTAAATACCACCTCACTCATGTCCTCTAAATCCTTATCCGTACCTATTTTTCAATTCCCAAGAACTGACATTACCTATGAAAATCGTTATTTGTTACCCTTAGAATTAACTAATTTCAGTCTCACACATTCTCCTTTAATAACCTTCTTTTTCCCCAACTTTACTAATATATCTCTATGTCATCTTCTCAAAGTTTTTATTCTACCTTCACTTTCAACTTCTCCAATCCGTAATTAAACAGGAATTTCTGCAGTACCGTAAATTCCTTATTACGAATTTCACTTCACGGAATAATCCTTTCGTCTTTTACCTTTTCGCTCTACCTGCATAAAATTCTTTACGGGGTAATTATTTTCACTTTCTCTAACCATTTTTCTTCTAATTACGAACCCTTCATGAATTCCGACTACGTGATGGCCCTCCCGGCCATCTGTTCCCTCCCATTATTATTTCGTTCACTCATCTACATTCTTCCTTCCCTTTCACTCCATTCAAACTAATTTTTGTTGTAGGTTCCTGACTATTCGAGCATCTTTAGTGATGAGCCGCTGCTTCTTTCTTTTAGATTCTCGCTTCCTTTCTTAAAAGAAATCCCGCGCTCACCCTTACCGCGACGATCATTGTTATTTTGTGTTTTCACGTTAAAATCATTATCGGTTATCGCTCATGTCGCATTATTACGATTTTTTACGGTACAGTGTTTTTCAACCAGCAAAGTCGTCGTGCTTGTACACAACACAAAAACATTACTTTTATGTATAAACAAAACTAACGGTTACACTCCTATGTTTTAAGAATTACGCAAATTTTCCGAAGCGACGAGAAAATAAATTTGTAGTTTTCTTTGCAGGAATGTTTCTGCTGTCGAGAAAGCTTCCTCAGGGAACGAGCGGTCATGTTGGGCCATTGTTACGATCCGGATGGCTTACGATTGACTGCGGAAAATTTAGCTCAGATGGAAGTGAAATTACGTGAACCGTCCAACTGCAAATGCTACAGATGCGGGAACAATCCGTCAACTTAATTTTCTCACCACCTTATAAACGATCATTCAAACATAAATATACATTTTATTATTAAAACGATTTTTAAATGCGCTTTCTTCAATGTGTATTTCATTTTATTCGTATTAATTAAAATAAAACGCCTCGTCATAATCGCTTTAACCGGAAATTTTTCAAAATCGCATGAAAGTTAACTAAAAGAGTAGTGATGATAAAAAAAGGTACACATATGTATATTTACATTGCGGCCCTCAACTTATTGTCGAGTATACAGCGTTCGCAAGCATTGATCGAGTTTTTAAGTACTTTTATAAAGCAAGATAGAAAGTGAAGATATAAACTAAAATAAATATGAGAAAAAAAAAAACGAAATATTATGATGAAACGATAAAAGCATAAAAACACTTTTTCGAACAGTTTGTTTACGTCATTCATGTTTTATTAGAAAGCGACAAAGTGATTTGAAAAACACCACATAAAAATTAACTTTTTTTTTCTTCAATTGAAACCGTCACCGCTGCATAAAGCGTCCCTAGATTCGATCGTTAATTAATAAAATTTTTTGAAGATAAATTTTTAAACAATTAAATATCAGTTGCAATTTTAAGACAATTTGTATAAAATTTAAGTTAACAGGCATCCCTGAAAACGGTTTCCTTAAACAACTTTCGGTTTGTTATAATTTTACATCAACAGGATGTAGTTCTCTGGTTCCTTTTCTTCAAGATGTGAGAGATAAACAATATACTCAATATGAATAAAAGCCTAAACTAATGTCTGGAGTCAAGAATAATTATAGTTATGATACCCGTCGCAGAAAAATTCGAAAACTGCACCAGATGAGTCAGAAATAAATGAAAGAGAACCATTTTTTGGACAGGAAAATTTTCGTACTAATATTTATTATCGAATTTTAGATTTTTTGAGCATACAGCTGACCGGACGTAAGAATGTATATGAATAGCTTCACGCAAACTTCAATTTTTTTGATAATTTGTCTGAAATTAATACCAACGAATAAACAATTCAAGCAAATAAACTAGTCAATAAGTATCCGAACGATTTGGAAGAGACGTTACGTAATGAATGCATTCACTCATGGGCGTCACCAGCGGGGAGAGGGGCAGTTGCCCCCTCTGGGGCCTTGAAACTTTTTAATCAACTGGCCATGATGAGTATTCATCGGCGTGTAATCATGGACAATTTGCCAGAAACCCGTGAAAATTATGTTTTAATTAAGATTTTATTCTTGTTTAATAAAATATTAAGCCTTTACAACTTTTAAATTTTATTTTTCCAGTAACTCATATCCTCTTTCTATCATCTTGCCCCCCTGGCTCATCGGCTGGCGACGCCCTTGCATTCACTTACATTATTAAATCACAAGCAGTTATCAGAAAATAACGATGTCCGCTCTGCACTAAAGATATGCAATCTTTTACTTTCACGTAATCTTTGCGACCTATATCCTAATGTAGATATCGCTTTATGCATTTATTTGAGTATTCCAGCTACATTTTATTCTAGCGAAAGATCCTTTTCTATTCTAAAAAGAGTGAAAGCTATTTGCGTGCAAGTATGGGCCAAGACAGACTCAATGACCCTTGCACTGTTGTCTGTGGAAGCAAAATTAGTGCAAGAAACCGATTATGAGGATATAATTGATGTTTTTACACAAGCTAAAGCAAGAAAAATACAAATTCAGTCAAGCATGATGTTTCATGCGCTAAGCATTCCGCATGTTAACTTAAAGATTACCGTAATATTTACGTTTATATAATACTAGAGTTAAAACAAAGAAATCAGATTTTTCGCGCTACAAATAGGAAAAGACACGTCATTTTTAATGCTTTTTAGAAATTTCACCAACTTAGAAAGTTTAGTTAAGGAAATGAAATACAATTTTCTTCCCGAGAAAAAACGATCTTTCCACCAACATAACATATGCCCCAGAAAAAAAAAATTTTCAAAAATTTTGAGCTCTTAGCGCCCCGATGGTGCAAATTCAAAGTTAAATCCCCGGTTGCTACAAACTAGAGAAATATAAGGAGATGCGCACATTTTTAATCTTGTTTAAAATTTTTAACTTTAATACAGTACTGGGCACGTCATTTTTTGCGCTTTTTTGAACTTTCCTGTCGTTAAAGAAATTAAATTTGATTTTGTTCCTAACAAATAGTGTGATTTTTCCACTAATATATCACATACCTGGGGGAAAAAATCAAAAATTTTGAGCTTTCAGCGCTCCGGGAGTCTAATTTTTAGATTGGAACCCTGATTGTTCCAAACTAAAGAAATATACGGAGATGCGCATAATTTTAGGTCTGTTAAAAATTCTTAATTGTGTTACACTTCATTTAATGCGTTTTATTGAACTTTTTGACAACTTTGAAAGTTCCGTTAAGGAAATGAAATACGATTTCGTTTTCGACAAGTAGCGATATTTTCAACCATTTATCACATGGCAAGAAGAAAACATTTTTTTTTCAAACATTTCGAGCTTTCGGAGCCAATATACCCGGGACGCGATGGGATAACAAATGAACATATAAAAATGGGAGGTATTAACATGGCAAAAATATTAACAAAATTATTTAACAAAATTTTGGAAATAGGAAAAATCCTAACGGACTGGAAAATCGCAGATATAATAATATTTTTCAAGAAAGGGGATAGACATACGATAGAGAATTACAGACCAATTACTCTCACTCCGACGATCTCAAAAATCTTTTCGAAAATAATTAGAAATAGGCTAAAAAAGATACTAAACGAATAACAACTAGTAGAACAGGCAGGCTTCAGAAGTATACATTCTCAACGTTGGATCATATTCATACAGTGAATCAAATAAGCGAAAAAAGTAAAGAGTACGGGATAAAATACGATTTCCTTCTAAGGTCGCTAATGAATCAAGGAACCCCATACAAATTTATAGAAATAATAAGCGAAATATATAGTAATATGAAGGCCAGAATAAAAATAGTTCCGAGGGGAGATTATTTTGACATCAGAAAAGAAGTAAGGCAGGGTGACCCGTTATCGCCAATTCTGTTTAACAGCGCATCGGAGGACATATTCCACAACTTAAACTGGGAGGAGAAGGAGATCAACATAAATGGTAGCCGTCTAACAAACCTTAGTTTTGCGTACGACATTGTCCTTTTTGCAAAAAAGTTGGAGGTCTAAAAACAATGTCAATGGCCTAAGTGTACACAGCAATAAAGCAGGTTACTAATAAACATCCAAAAAAACAAAATTCTGTCGAAAAACGTTGAGCAGCAGAAAATAAAAATAGACGGGGAAAGAAATAAATATGTTCACGGAAAGTATATATTTAGGTCAAAAACTGGCTTTCGCAAACCAAGCAGAGAAAGAAATAGAAATTCGGATAACTAAAACCTGGACGAAATATTGGCCCTTAAAAAACTTCTTCAAAGGGGATTTCAATAATAGACATAAAAGCCAAGTTTTCAACACTCGTATAACTCCAGTCCTAACATATGGATGTCAAACATGGCCCCTTAAGAAAAATATACTTAACAAAGTTAGAGTTACCCAAAACGCCATAGAGCACTTAATATTAAACATCAAAAGAAACGACCAAATAAAAACAAAAATTATAAAAGCAAAATTAAGGGATAACGAAGATATATTACACCAAATCAGTCGTAATAAATGGAATTGGGCTGGATGCATGTTTCGTCTAAAGGATAACCGGTGGACTTAGAAAAGTCCTTTTTGGCAACCGTAGGAAGAAAAAAGGAAAAGGGGTAAGCAAATAATATGCTGGAAATATGATTGGAATAAGTTTTTAAAACAAACAAACTTCCAAACAATAGCCATAGATAGGTTAGAATGGAAGCGCTTGCGAGAGACCTTTGCTCAATATGGGCCGAGGGACTAGTGGGCCCTACTTTGGGTCGTTTAATAAATGTAATAATTTTTTCTTGTAAAAACTGTCCAAATAAAATAATTCTGATTCTGAAAGTCAAAACAAAGAAATCAAATTTATCGCGCTGTAAAGAGGAAGAGGCGCGTGCCATTTTCCATGCTTTTTGGAACTTTTCGCCAACTTAGAAGGTTTAGTTAAGGAAACGAAATACAATTTTGTTTCCGAAAAAAAAAACAATCTTTCCATCAGCATAACACATAACATATGCCTGAGAAAAAAATCTTTTTTTCAAAAATTTTGAGCTTTTGACGCCTTGATGATGTAAATTCTAAGTTAAAACCCCGGGTGCTACAAACTAGTGTTTATAATTTTTAACTCTAATACAGTACTGGGTACGTAATTTTTTGCATTTTTTTGAACTTTCCAGCAGCTCCAAAAGTTTTGTTAAAGAAATGAAATTTGATTTTGTTCCTAACAAATAGTGTGATTTTTCCACTAATATATCACATACCTGGGGGAAAAAAATCAAAAATTTTGAACTTTCAGCGCTCCGGGAGCCTAATTTTTAGATTGGAACCCTGATTGTTCCAAACTAAAGAAATATATAGAGATGCGCATATTTTTAGGTCTGTTCAAAATTCTTAATTATAATACTCGCGCCGCAAGAACGGGTTACATGTCATTTAATGCGTTTTATTGAACTTTTGGACAACTTTGAAAGTTCCGTTAAGGAAATGAAATACGATTTCGTTTTCGACAAGTAGCGATATTTTCAACCATTTATCACATGCCCAGAAAAAAAGAAATTTTTTTCAAACATTTCGAGCTTTCGGAGCCCCGAGAGTCAAATTTTAAAGTTGGAAACCCGGGTGGTCCAAACTAAAGATATAAGGGATACTAATATTTTTAACCTTGTTGAAAATTTTTGTCTATAATACTCACGCTTAATATTTTTAACCTTGTTGAAAATTTTTGTCTATAATACTCACGCTGTAAGGCGAGGTCCGCACTTTAGGTTACACACTTTTTTTAAACTTTTTTCCAACTTCGAAAGTTTCATTAAGGAAATTAAATACAGTTTCGTTCTCGGTAAACTGCGATCTTTCCAACGATATATCACATGCTCGGGAAAAAAAGTATTTTTTCCAAAATTTCGAGCTTTCGGTGTCCCGAGGGTCCGATGTTAAAGTTTTCGAACTAGAGAAATATACTAGGGTGCGCATATATTTAGACTTGTTTAAAATTTCTATCTATAATATTCGCGCCGCAAGGAAGGGCTGCACGTCATTTTGTGCCCTTTTTTGAACTTTTAGCCAACTTCGAAAGTTTCGTTAAGGAAATGAAATACAGATTCGTTCTCGATAAATAGCGATCTTCTCAACGATATATCACATGATTGGGAAAAAAAATATTTTTTTCAGAAATTTTGAGCTTTCGGCACTCTGAAGATCTAAATATAAAGTTGTTAGCTCGGTTATAATTTTCCTATAAAGCAAGTCCTTTGTGCATAAGTTTGAGATAACGTTTTGGTTGTCTCTACTTTTTTAGTCGAGCTATTGTGTACGCGAACACAATTTTTTTGTTGCTTATTGGCTCAAATGAGGGGCCCCATATAATTTTTTAACCGTAATGTTTTGCTTTTATAGAAGAGCTTCTACATTTTGATTTTTACATTTTGAATTTCACTTTTAAAGGTTTTTGTCTGGTGATGAGTTATGAATGTTTAAGTGATTTTTGAGTTCGTTTTATATCCCATATTATATATTATAGACGGTTTTTTGGGTTTTTTGACATCCAGGGTGATCGATTAGCTTGAAATCCGAGATTGTCTTAAAGATAAGTTTAATTAGAATTTATGATCCAATTTCGAAGCTTATAAGTCAATATTGATTTTTATTTCATATTTTTGCCGTTTCTGAATCATCTTGTTAAGATTCTGTACACTATATGTGTACGAAATCCGAAAAAAAAAGAGTAAAAAATCACCTATTCACGGTCAACAGTGGTTTAAATTTATAAATAAAAAAAACATTGCAATCGTATCACGGCGAAAATTTTACAGTTCAGCATAACCGATGTAATCTAGCATTTTTATCCTTTTGTTTTTGTTCTTAGGTTCCCTCTTTTTTTTCAAGTTGACACTTATACCTCTGCGCGCCAATATTATGCATTTTCTTTATGTAATGATGCATACATGGGCGTCGCCAGCGGGGACAGGGGGGCAGCTGCCCTACTCTGAAGCTTTGAAACTTGTTAATCAACTGGCCATAATGAGTATTCATAGGCGCGTAATCATGAATAATTTGCCAGAAACCCACGAAAATTATGTTTTAATTAAGATTTTAAGATTTTATTCTTGTTTAATAAAATATTAAGCCTTTACAACTTATAAATTTTATTTTTTCTATAACTCATATCCTTTTTCTATCATCTTGCCCCCCCCCCCCCTGGCCAATCGGCTGGCGACTCCCTTGGATGCATAAATGTCTTTAAATATTTTCCGAACAAATTGCAATTTTGTATAATCTGTTATAGTTTTGTCTTCTATATTACAACATATGAAAAAAGGAAAAAAATATTTACACAATTACTACATACGGTCCTTAAAAGTTCAGAAAAATATTGCCGAGGAGCAAAAGCGGATCCAGTGAAACCTTTTTTTTGGGGGGGGGATTATTTAATTACGTTACACCTACATAGATTTTAGAAATACCACCTTATGTTTCATAAAGAAAATCAAATAGCGGCCTTGTTAGGTAAAAATGTTTTAAAAATACATAATTATTACAATTTTTAATTTAAATTTTGTTTTATTTTTAAGGGTGAAAAATAAAACGAAATTATAAAATTATACCTTAAATATGGTAGTTAAGAATTTGAATAGTAAGAAAGACAGTATTTTTATTAGACTTTACTTCTTTTTTATTTTTGTTAGTAATCCGATCCGAATTCTCTTTGTTCCCGTGAGCAAGTTTAAATACATATATATATATATCTCATTGAACTATTTTCATTTACATTACAAAGTAAAAATTAAAAATAAATAAGAAAATCGAAAGATTAATAACAGTTGCGTTTAAAATAAAATAAAAACATAACATTAATAGTTCTACTAGAAAACAGTATTAAATAATAGTTATAATTAAATCCATAGGTATAATAACATTTATACAAATTTTTTATAGTATAAATAAAAGTTTTCCGTTATAATAAATTTTTTCATAGTGTGGCTTTAGTTCTTTACGGGGGGATGTCTCCTAATCACCCCCTCTCGTGGATCCACCGCTGAGAACAGCAAGACAAACAATAAGAACAACAAAAACACGCTACATAATTGTGCACGCATCTTGACATCTATTTTCGCGGAAATTAACGAATTGTGACGTCACGACGTTCGCATTAGACGTTTCTCTTTGATTTTTGTATTGAAATTTATTTGTAAAAACATTCATGTTTAACGTTTTACGCGCAACATGCTTGGTGATCAGTTGATATATTAAAGATTTATAAAAAGTTGGTGCCCGTTCGCGAATAATTTGAAAAATTCTGCGTTCCTTTTTTATTTTTCGAATATCAGATTTGTTGTAAAACCTAGTAAGTAAAATTTATTTTTTTGTTTTTACAAGATGAAACAAGTTCACGTGAGTAATAAGAGAAAACGGAATATGTCCGACTTAATGCTTTTGTGATTGTATTACGGATTTCATTTCAAATTTGATTATTTTATTTAGGAGCTTAATTTTCATATTAATTTATTGAAATATTAACATTATAACCCCGCTTTTAGCACTTTATCTTCGGATCCGAACAAATTAAGAAATAATTTCTAGATACGTAAATTTTTAACTTATTTTTTATTATTTGCATATTTATTGTTTCAATAAACAACTATGAAACATTTTTTCCTCATTTTCTTGCTTTCCTGTTTTTAATGCAGTATGATCTTTTTTAACATCATTTTTCACCGCATTGTTGAGAATAAATTCTATTAATCTTTCCACTACGGTACGAGGTAAGTTCAAAAAGTAAGGTTTCTACTTCTGTAAAACCGGTTAGAATAAACTTACAGGAGTGGGCGTAGTCTCATTTTGTAGCTACAACATTCTCAAGTTTAAATTAGTGTCTAAACTGCAATACTGTATATTTTTTTTTGTTTTCGAGGTACGTGAATTAATCATGAGTAAAATTCTGAAAGTTGCGCCAACTACGAGGTGCGCTCAGTTATTCGCTATAAAAAAATTGCACCAACTGAAATTTATCGATCAATAAATAGTGGAAGAGTTTATGGTCCCCTGTGATGACGAGTGTTCAACATATTCGTAAATGGTGCCGTGAATTCCGAGGGGTAGAACGAATGTAGGGGACGAGCAACGGAGATCTGCGATCCGATCGCCGTCAAACCATTTTCGATTTTCTTGGCCAGTTTCCGAGTGTTTCACGAGGAGGTACCATGCAAAAAAATTCGAGACCAACGAGGAGTTGAAAAATTTCGTTCTTACCTGGTTATAAAATTTGGCGGTAAGTTTCTATCGAGGAAGGCTTATTTATATGTTAATTTCTCGATTTGACCAATGCTTAAATTTAAAAGGTGAATATATGGAAAAAAGTAAATAAAAATATGCTGAATTCAATTCCGATGTCCGTTTTTTTCTAGCTATATTAGTTTCGAAAATAAAAAATAGGGAACCTTACTTTTTGAACGTCCCTCGTATTAGGTACTTTTTATTAAAACTTATTTATGTAATTAATCGATTTTATTATATTTAAGAAACCTTAGTTATTTTATATTTTTCGTGTCCCCAAACAATAGTTTAATATTCGAATGTGTTGAAATGTGTTGAGGTAAGCAAGTTTTGTATTTTTAATATGTACGGTTCAACGGTAAAATTTAAACATATAATTTTAATTTAAAAAAAAAACTTCGGTAAAAGTGCGTTCAAGTCCAAGACGTTCGATGTTTTCAGTTCATATTTATACGTAAGATATTGACGTTGTTTAGTTCATTGCTAGTATAATCGCTATACAATGAACTATTGATAAATTTGTTTTGTATCTCATGGTAAATTTTAAAAAAATATATAAATTTGTACTTTTTGCGGTTTAAAATATTTTAAATTTAATGTAAGTAATTCAGCTGTTAATTTAATTAGCAACGTCAAGTTACCCCCCCCCCCCCATATGATAGAATTTTAAAATCAAATTTAACTAAACAAATTGTGTTCGTTTTGTGTCTAATTGTGCTGTTAATAAAAAATTTTGCGCTGAACCATAACACGTATTATTAATAAAATTTGGTCTGGGGGGCTAACGACACTGCTACATCAATATAATAATATAGGATTCGTGACGAAGGCTTTATGTTATTATCGACAAAAAATAACTAAGCAATCTCTGTCATTTTTTTAAATACGGTGTACATTTAAATAAATCATCAGGTTGGAATCAAATCACGATTTTCTTAAAACGGACAATATTTTAATCTAAACCTCATTTTTTTAATCGACGTGCCATTTCCTTTTTTAACAAAAAATATGTACCATGCTGACACTTCTGTACTCTATGAAATGTTCTTTTATATTAAAAATTCACGCAGTAAAATAACTGAAAATCCAAAAGGTTAGGCCTCAAAACGGTCAATGAGCCAAACTTTATAGTATGTAGATATCTTAATTCCGCTTCCTTCAAATATTTTGGCGCAAATTTAATAATTTGAGAAATGCTAAATGCAGACAGTGAAATTGTATCACATTCTCGTACAAATTGTTTTCAAAAAATTGAATATAAAAATAATGCGCACGGTAAATAAATGATATTCATTTATATATTACTTGTGGTCATAATTTTATTTATGCAAATTTCAGGTTCTTATAAAGATTATTGTTTATAATCTAAAATCACAATAAAACATGAATAGTGTTAATATATTTTCTAATTACATGTAATTATTAGTAGCGGTGCATGCTCAATAAAATACTGCTACTAGTATGTAAAGGGATAATTCATAGATTGATAGTGCATATGTCTGTGTAAAAGTATACGTGCAGTAGCAAGAGTATTTCTAAAGATATTCACTGAACAGTAAGCAGTCGATAATAGTAGTCCACCTACATCGTTCACTCTTAAAGGACCTTAGGTAATTTGATTAATGGATTGATAATATAAGCAAGGTGAAATTTAACAAACAGTGGTTTCCTTAAAAAACATGACAATGATTATAAACACGTAAAAAGACAAGGAAGAATTGTATCTGTACTAAACACAAAAATTTAACAATTGAAGGTTTCAGCAAGGGTCAAGTTTTGTTAAATCACAAATTTCAACTAACACTAAAAATCGAATAAAAACCGAAAAAATTATAGATACGTGGAAAAACTACACTTAAAAATTAGTATATTTTAATAATATACTAATGTTTAGCAAAAAACAAATTTATTGAGTTCTAAGTAAAAATTACTACGGGCTATTTGTAACATCATTTTATTTGCTAATTCCTCCTATTAAATGAATTAATAACGAATTCGTAAGGTAAATCTTTCTTCAGATCATGTAATAAAGGTTTCTCAATGGAAATAATAAATAAATCTAATAAGGAGGTCTACTCTTAAGTATTTTGTGGACAAATTCTAGAACTTTGCAACGCCAAAAGTAGGAATAATAAAAATAAAAAAAAAAACAGAACAACAATCATAATAAATACAAATTTGCAATGTTCTACAGTTACGAGATGTGTGTTATTTTCCCAAATTGCAGAATTTGAAAAATAAAAAAAGGAGATCACTCTTTAACACGGCCGATGAATTGAGTTAGGTCGTTGTATTGTTGTTAGATATAATCCAGTGGCAGATGCGTGGCCCGTGTATTTTACTATGATATGTACGCCAACGGTTAATAACATCAGCTCTTGCAAGCAATGCACGAAAGAGTTCGCAAACGACGTTGCCTGGCAGAACGGCTGCCATTTGTACTGCTAATTCAGCAATATAGACATTTCATACTAGCGTTGCGGATGAATATACACGCGTAGAGATGCACAAATCAACCCGCTAGTTTTGGGTACATACATGTGTCCTTTCCGACCGCGGATACAGTGGAACTTCTGAATAACGGACAGTCGCGGAACGAAAAAATTTGTCCGGTATTAAGAAGTGTCCGCTAATGGAAAATAATAATGTATGTGTACAGTTTACTGAAATTTACATTATTGTGTATTGTAACGTATTTAACAAAAATATAAAAGATGATAGTACGTAATATAAAAAAATACAGTACATATTTACTTAAGACATACATGCGTTTAAAATATAAAAAAAAAAAAATGTTCGTATAATATAAAAACATATGTATGTATGTACAGTACTACTACAGTACTTAATTATGTTTGTATTCCAGGATTAGTTGGTAAACAAGTTAGGTAATAGAGTATAAATCACTTTTTGTTTTTAAGAATGCGAGATAATCTATAATTTTAATCACTTATGTTCAAAATATTTTTTTTTTAACACATAATACTGTAGAATCCTACATATTTCAGTTTTCTATGAAAAAATCGATAATTTTACTTTCTTTCACTTAAAATCCGCGATTCGACGTGCACTTGCAGTTCCGGATATCATTTTTAAACCTTTAGCACCGGAGCTTTACGGATGAAATACGATTTTTTAAATTTTCCAATAACGACTAACGAGTGAACATTATTTAAAGTTTCACAGTCAACTTCGCTAGTTGTGTCGTCTTCTTCGCCATCATAAACATTACTGTCATCACAGTCTATTTCATCATGCATCGGGTGGATTTTGTTGCATGAATTCAGCTGCTAATTCATTTATGTCGGTACATGGATCTTCCACATGCAATCCCCCTCGTGTCTATTAAACAATAATCTGGGGCACTAATTGAACCTTTTTTTGACAAACTTTGTCCGTTTAACAAAAATCGAATTTCCAAAATCATACTTACTAAAGTGCCCGTAATTGGGAAATATTTTTATATTGTGTCTTATAGGAAAATACCGGGGATTTTAAAATTGCCCGCTATTTAGAAGTGTTCGTTAGTAGAAGTTTCACTGTATATATCCGCTTCTCAACTCCAACTGCGATCGAACAATCTATTTCATACTAGTGTATAATTACACTCTTCGCTGTATATTCAACTCCAACTCCGCGTGGTACTCGAGAACGCACAAAACAACAGAACGTCCTTGAACACGATGCGAATTTATTACCAACACTTTTTTTGATAAAATAGCTAGTTCGCATCGCGTTAACTCTTTGAAGAGCAGTGGTTAATTTACTAACCACCCTGGATGGTAAGTAAAACGCGCTGTGGTTATCTGTACTAACCACCTTCTTTCTTCTTTTGTGCTCATTACCGCGTGGTGGTCAATAGATAAAACCACCTAAATTAGTTCCAATATATGTCATAGATGGCATCAAATAATTCACTTTTTTAGTATCACAGTGACGAGACGTTCAGTGGCAATCGTTCTGTTTTGTGTAAGGAAGTAGTATTGTGCTGATTATTTGTTTAAATTTTTGCAAAGTAGTAATTTTAATAATAGAATTTTTGCATTGTTTATAACCTTCACATTATACTAAAAAGAAATACGTAAGTTATAATGATTTCTATTATTATCATATAAATTTTTTTATTAAAATAAGGTGGTATATTTTATTAACCACCAAGCATTATAAGACAGTGTTCTGTATTAAATAGTCTGAGTAATAATACTTTTTTTTTAGCGCACAGAAAACATGAGCAGAAAAATAAATCGAAGTGAGATCATAGAAATATTAGAAAACGTTCCTTCTTCTTCCGAATATGAATTTAGTGACGATTCGGCTGATAACCCCACATTTCGGCTCGATGATAATGTATTCAGAGTATTGGAATCTGATGTTTCAGAAACTGATGATTATGATCACGAAATATTAATACCTCTTCCATGTAATGTGTCAAATTGTGTGAATGATCAGTTGCTGTCCATAAATAATAACACTAATAATATACAGATAAAAATGTATCTAGTGATTTAATAAATTCGTCATCACAAATAATAAAAATTGAAAATATGAAATGGACTAAACAGCTTACTACGCCAACAGGTTCATTACAACTATTTTCTAATGAAACCGGATGCTCAAATGAAATAAAGGAGTTAAAAGAAAAATCACCTTTGGCGCTATTTAACTTATTTTTCCATAATGAATTAATAAATCATATTGTATTTCAAACAGGGGCTCTTGCCTCAAAAGATAATTGAAACATCGTTACCCAAAAAACAGAAAGCTGTGGAAATCAGCAAACAGAAACCGAAAGTGACGAAAGAAGTTAGGTTACAAGGACTGAGACACATTCCAAGGAAAGGGACGTTAAGGCGATGTGCAAAATGTAGCACAAAAAAACATCCAGTAAGAATTATGTATGTGGGAATGTGTACCACTTGTAATGTACCTCTTTGCTTAAAAGCGGATAAAAATTGTTTTAAAATGTTTCATTCAATAAAGCAGTACAATAAGTTAATTATTTGCATTGTTCTTTATTTTTTGTTTGTATATTTTTTTTATTTTCAATGTATTTTTATTATATAATTTTTTATACATATTCATTCAACATAATATTATTATTTAATTTGATGGGCGGTGGTTAATATATCGACCACCACAAAACTTTAATTTTTTAAATAAAAAAAATCATTAATAATGATTTAATAAGTTCTATGACACATTTTATTCCATGTCCATAAACATACAAGATAAAAGTAACAAAAAAAATTTTTATTTTTTTGTGCCCACTGGGAATACCAAAAGTCTAGAAAGGTTTGCCTCTCAAAGAGTTAAATAACACGCAGCATTAAATTCGTGGATCACATTACTCATCCAGAATGGAAAATGTTAAATTACACTGTCACTTGTAGTTCGATATGTTCCTAGCAAAAATCTTTTATATTTCATTGAGTTTGTCCACAAAGAATATTGGAATTCCTTTGGGACAATCCATGTAAATCAAAATTGTATAAATCTATTCAACAATACATCCCAAGATTACCGTAGTAAGTGTTGATTTCGGATACGAGGATTAACAATGCTCGAAAACTTTTAGTGACGTCAGTCTCCTTTTTGTCCACATGCGAATGAAAGAGATTAGTTGGCAGACGTGGACCATTTAGTTTTGAAATGCAGCTGATACAAAAACAGTATTATATAATTCATTGGTTAATCTTACAATTAGAGTAGGCCTTCCATGTAAAACAAGTTCGCTCTTGACTACAAATAATATCACCTTATATTGCATATTACGTTCATTTATGTCATCAAAAATTATGTTTAACCTTGCTCTAATAATATAATGGCCGATGAGTTGTATTGCATATAAGCTCAAAAATAATAAAAAAAAAAAAATTGGGTCAAAAAATTATGTAGACCCCCTCTCCGCTGATTCAAAACAGCAAAAAAAAAAAGGGGTATACCCGTAAATAATAGCTTGAGCAAAAAAGTAGAGAAAACCAAAACGTATCACAAACTTATGCACAAAGGACTGCCTTATGGGACAATTGTAGCCGAGCTTACAACTTTATATATAGACCCTTGGGCAACCGAAAGCTCGAAATTTTGGAAAAAAATACTTTTTTTCCCGAGCATGTGATATATCGTTGGAAAGATCGCAGTTTACCAAGAACGAAACTGTATTTTATTTCCTTAATGAAACTTTCAAAGTTGGCAAAAAGTTTAAAAAAAGTGTGTAACCTAAAGTACGGACCCCGCCTTGCAGCGTGAGTATTATAGACAAAAATTTTCAACAAGATTAAAAACATTAATATCCCTGTATATATATCTTTAGTTTGGACCACCCGGGTTTCCAACTTTAAAATTTGACTCTCGGGGCTCCGAAAGCTCGAAATGTTTGAAAAAAATTTCTTTTTTTCTGGGCATGTGATAAATGGTTGAAAATATCGCTACTTGTCGAAAACGAAATCGTATTTCATTTCCTTAACGGAACTTTCAAAGTTGTCCAAAAGTTCAATAAAACGCATTAAATGACATGTAACCCGTTCTTGCGGCGCGAGTATTATAATTAAGAATTTTGAACAGACCTAAAAATATGCGCATCTCTATATATTTCTTTAGTTTGGAACAATCAGGGTTCCAATCTAAAAATTAGGCTCCCGGAGCGCTGAAAGTTCAAAATTTTTGATTTTTTTCCCCCAGGTATGTGATATATTAGTGGAAAAATCACACTATTTGTTAGGAACAAAATCAAATTTCATTTCTTTAACAAAACTTTTGGAGCTGCTGGAAAGTTCAAAAAAATGCAAAAAATTACGTACCCAGTACTGTATTAGAGTTAAAAATTATAAACACTAGTTTGTAGCACCCGGGGTTTTAACTTAGAATTTACATCATCAAGGCGTCAAAAGCTCAAAATTTTTGAAAAAAAGATTTTTTTCTCAGGCATATGTTATGTGTTATGCTGATGGAAAGATTGTTTTTTTTTTTCGGAAACAAAATTGTATTTCGTTTCCTTAACTAAACCTTCTAAGTTGGCGAAAAGTTCAAAAAAGCATGGAAAATGGCACGCGCCTCTTCCTCTTTACAGCGCGATAAATTTGATTTCTTTGTTTTGACTTTCAGAATCAGAATTATTTTATTTGGACAGTTTTTACAAGAAAAAATTATTACATTTATTAAACGACCCAAAGTAGGGCCCACTAGTCCCTCGGCCCATATTGAGCAAAGGTCTCTCGCAAGCGCTTCCATTCTAACCTATCTATGGCTATTGTTTGGAAGTTTGTTTGTTTTAAAAACTTATTCCAATCATATTTCCAGCATGTTATTTGCTTACCCCTTTTCCTTTTTTCTTCCTACGGTTGCCAAAAAGGACTTTTCTAAGTCCACCGGTTATCCTTTAGACGAAACATGCATCCAGCCCAATTCCATTTATTACGACTGATTTGGTGTAATATATCTTCGTTATCCCTTAATTTTGCTTTTATAATTTTTGTTTTTATTTGGTCGTTTCTTTTGATGTTTAATATTAAGTGCTCTATGGCGTTTTGGGTAACTCTAACTTTGTTAAGTATATTTTTCTTAAGGGGCCATGTTTGACATCCATATGTTAGGACTGGAGTTATACGAGTGTTGAAAACTTGGCTTTTATGTCTATTATTGAAATCCCCTTTGAAGAAGTTTTTTAAGAGCCAATATTTCGTCCAGGTTTTAGTTATCCGAATTTCTATTTCTTTCTCTGCTTGGTTTGCGAAAGCCAGTTTTTGACCTAAATATATACTTTCCGTGAACATATTTATTTCTTTCCCCGTCTATTTTTATTTTCTGCTGCTCAACGTTTTTCGACAGAATTTTGTTTTTTTGGATGTTTATTAGTAACCTGCTTTATTGCTGTGTACACTTAGGCCATTGACATTGTTTTTAGACCTCCAACTTTTTTGCAAAAAGGACAATGTCGTACGCAAACCTAAGGTTTGTTAGACGGCTACCATTTATGTTGATCTCCTTCTCCTCCCAGTTTAAGTTGTGGAATATGTCCTCCGATGCGCTGTTAAACAGAATTGGCGATAACGGGTCACCCTGCCTTACTTCTTTTCTGATGTCAAAATAATCTCCCCTCGGAACTATTTTTATTCTGGCCTTCATATTACTATATATTTCGCTTATTATTTCTATAAATTTGTATGGGGTTCCTTGATTCATTAGCGACCTTAGAAGGAAATCGTATTTTATCCCGTACTCTTTACTTTTTTCGCTTATTTGATTCACTGTATGAATATGATCCAACGTTGAGAATGTATACTTCTGAAGCCTGCCTGTTCTACTAGTTGTTATTCGTTTAGTATCTTTTTTAGCCTATTTCTAATTATTTTCGAAAAGATTTTTGAGATCGTCGGAGTGAGAGTAATTGGTCTGTAATTCTCTATCGTATGTCTATCCCCTTTCTTGAAAAATATTATTATATCTGCGATTTTCCAGTCCGTTAGGATTTTTCCTATTTCCAAAATTTTGTTAAATAATTTCGTTAATATTTTTGTCATGTTCCTACCTCTCATTTTTATATGTTCATTTGTTATCCCATCGCGTCCCGGGTATATTTGTTTGTTTTTAATTGTTTAATTACTGCTTCAATTTCGCATTCTAGAAAGAACGACTCTTCTTCCACTGTCTTGTCCAAAAAGTTCATTTTATTTTCGTTTTTCGTATCTTGATATAGATTTTTGTAATAGCGTGAAATTATCTGGTTAATACCCTTCCGATCATAAACATTCTTGCCTTCACTGTTAACAAAATAGGTAGTCCATCGTATCCCTGGATTTAATTTCCTTCCTATTTTCTTGAAGTTACAATTTCCCTCTACAGTCTCTCTTATAATTTCGTTTTTTTTACGTAGTTTTTGTGCCTAATTTTGTTACCAATTAGTTTGGAGATCATTTTAAGTGCTACTTTTTCTGTTTTAGCTTTGCTTTTGGTTTTCAGAAGAACGTTTCTTTTGACTATTAAGCCTGCTATTTCTCCTTTCATTTTTTTTACCCCTATTTATGTATTTATCCTATTTATTTTAGTTTCTTGTAAATTACATATGGCCAAATTTAATATTTCTAATACTTTCTGGTATGGTTTTTCCACCGTGTCTATATTTATGTTATCCTGATCTATTTTATCTAGCTTGCTCTTTATGAATTTGTTAAATTTATGCGGATTCATTTCCTTTTTTGTTTTTTTTTGCTTGTTTTTCTGGTTGTTTGGGCGGGGTACCGCATCCCTAATCCTATGGTTAGTAGTCTATTGTCAGAATGAAATTCAAATGTAATAATTTCACGATCTATTACTGAATTATTGTTTATAGGTGTGATTATGTAGTCTAATGGCACGGGATTTTTTTGGTTTTGGTCGAGTAAGCGATCTTAACAAAACAAAGCGACTGCTAAAAAGAACGATGTCCGAGAGATCGTGAATTAATGACACTTGGGAGAATATTTTCTACCTCGGACATCGTCAAACGATAGCACTGCAAGTACCGAATCCGTATCAATATAACGCACAAAACAATATTCTCACTTACAATTGCGCAATAAATAGAAATAAGCCATTCACTCTTTTTTTTGCCTCACTTATGTAGTAGAGAATCCTTATCATACACATTCAGAAGAGATATACAAATGATGATACTGAACAGAAATATTCCATCAGAACTATGCTGCGTTGCTGGCACACAGCAATATACTGTAACGAGGGTAAGCAGTATTTGCGGCGCGCATGTATGCTCGTTTCACCGAAATGCTTTTCGGCACGTTTTAAAGTTGACCAAATGAGCTAAAATTTTAACGGTATGATTTTTTCACATAAGAGAACAATTCTACGGGTTGGGGCACCTAATTTTTGAAAACAAACTAAAGGCCACCCTAATATATTCATTATATTATCTTTCTTTTTCGTTGGTATCTAACAAGTTTATTTAGGGATACGTTTATTGGAGTTTCTTCTGTATCTATAAATTTAATTGCATATTTAATCCCTTGATAAAGTTACGTAGGTTTCAAAAAAATATTTAAAAAGTCAAATAAAGCACAAAAATTTTTAAACACATTTATGTTAATGCTGGATGAGAAATATAAATGTATTACAAATTACGAGTAAAAACCCTCGTTCGCTACTGCCCAAAAGAGGACGACCCCCAGGAATAAGGTTAGTTTCTGCACTCTACATACGGTGCAGTGTTGTGACGTCATACCTCTCAGAACAAACACTTTCTTTCTACTCATTTCTCACTGTGCAGTTGAAATTCCCAGTTTTATAGACGTTGGAAAACTTTATGTAGACACTGATCACATACATCCTGATTTTATTTTACAATAAGAATGTTCTTGAAAGATATAGTTAATTCTTATATGGCAGAAAGGTTCTCTGAAAGATAGCTGGAGCAGGCAACTTGGGTCCAGAAATAAGCTGGTTGTATTGAAATAATATGATGTGAGCTGTGGTTGTAGCGAGTAGCTATTTTTCCTCATTGATGAGTAATTAGTTGTATATTTTTCTGAGAAATCGACTTGATTGAGAACCTGATTTCTACTGTTGTTAGTAATTATATATTTCATGTATGGAATTGCATACCCATTTGAGAGTAGTGTGTCATTAAGACTTGTTGAAAAATCAGTGTATACTGAAAAAAGGTAATTTTTGACGAGGCGATCTAATTTTGCATTTAACGATTTGTGAACAGTCAATACCACTGAATGGGTTGTACATTTGGTTTGAGATGTAACTAAACCATTTTTTTCATTAAAGTTTGCATTTCTTGTTTAAAAAGTTCAGCATAGTGATTTTACCCTGACTAACTAAGTCAGCTTATTGTAACCGAATTTAGATTTGTACATTTTATAAAATCAAGTAATAAAAGTATATCATTGCGCAACAATCAAATATCCTTCTGCATCACAACAACTTGAGTTTTTTATTGTGAGAAATGGTAACATAACATAAACTCACAATTTTGATTTCACTTCTATCAATACTGTAAATCCTGTTGAAACATTCTTTAAATACCAGTAGTTCTGTTTGTCATTGCATCTTTATTCCAATGTAGTTATATTAACATTAAATCTGCTTGCATTGTAATGTTTATCCCATTAATGACGTCTTCAATTAATTTATAGGGTCTTCTCTTGGATATGTGTATATTAAATATTAAGTCGTGCAGTGTCAAGTTTTCCTTCCCATCTCTTTCTATGGCAGAGTTTTGCTAAATGTTTAATAAAACGATAATAGCATTACTTAATCTTGGAAAAACATTCCACCCAGCCACCACAAAAGCAGACTACTTACTGGTGCAGCCTATCTTTCCTAATTTGTGAACTTTTTTTTTTTTTTTGGTTCCTGATTGTCAGAATTTATAACCAATGTCATGAATTCTGGTATTTCTGTCCCCAGTTTATGCCAGTAATGCGATTGAGATGCTTAACATTTTCCCCAAATCTTGAGAATTTTGCTGCATCATTTTCCTTCAGAATAATTACTCTAGATCGACAAGAATCATTCACTCAAAGAGCAGTCAATAAAATTTGAATTTGTCTAAATGTAAATTTCAAATTCAGACAAATCTCCTTCCTTATTGACATCTACCAAAATAGTATCTATATTCTAGTTAACTGTCTTTGTCATGAAAGCGTCAAAGTGCTGTTAAAATAAAGTTCCTGCATTAAAGAAAAACATTTTTATTTCTTTTGCAAGATCGGCGAATAACATTCCACGAGTTTTTTTGGAGCTGCACATCCGGTCAGTTGACAATATTCTTGTTCATTTTGTTGAACTGCCAAAAGTGTGAAAACTATTTCATTGAACTCTATAATATGTCCATTGATACCACTGAGATATTGTAAGTAAATGTTTTAAGATACACACTGAAAGTATCTATTGTTGACCTTTCTTATAATTTATCGAAATTTGTTCTTTAAACAACGATATTTCTTTTTATAATACTTGTAACTGGCTTTTATTAAAACTTTCAGAGATCCAACAACATTTGCATACAGGTTTCCGCTATTGCTTTTAATGTACTTATTAACTGTGCCAATTAAAATATATCTGTTACTGAGAAAAACAAGTTAAACGTGTATTCTAGGAAGTAAATGTGATTTATTTATTTACAGTACACAAAATACCACATAATTATCACAGACGGACAAAAAGCTGTCTCTAACTACATCTAATATACCTTTAGCATACATATTATATATTATAAAATTTTGGAACATTCTCGGTCCATAAGCTGGAACGTCCGTTAGAATGTTCTAAAGTATTTGATACTCAACAATAGACAAGCAATATTTTTTTTCTTTTTCGAACTATCATTATTTTAAACATAATTTTAGTGATTTAAATTTATTTATTGATTAATGTAAAATTATAATTCAATTTCAGATTATGGATGAAATATTTGAATATTCGAACAGTTTGACATAACGTCTAATTGAAATCAGTAGTATAAAAGGCGTCGATCTATAGCAAGCAACAGTATGCCGTTAACTACAGGTTATCTCAATAATATATGCAGTACACACAAAATAATTGGAAAAACAATTAAATGTCAAGTAAACTTTGAGCGAACTACTGTACATGAAAGTGTACATTTTTGTACTAACTGTAATGTGCATCAGAAAGGCAGATCAGTTACAAATAAGTATGTTAACAAAGAAAACAATATAAAGTCGAAAACACGTGTTCATTGCTATATAAATTTTAAACAAACTGCAGAACAGAAATATGTGCATTATTGTATCAATTGTAATGAAAATTCATCTGACAAACGGATTTATTATTGTAACATTTGTCGAAAGCAGTTTATGGAAAGATCTTCTTTAATATATCATCTAAGAATGCAGACAAAGAAAGAGGTGTACAGTGGTAATTATAATAAAAAATATTTCTCAGCAAGTGCTCAATCAATAATCTCTTCAAAAAACCACAGTAGAAAACCATCATATCAATGTAATGATTGTTCAAAACAAATGTCTTCCAAGATTGAATTCAAATGTAATTCAGAAATGCTGTTAAACGAACATCCATATACTGCTGACCATAGCAGGCAATGGATACCTCAAGATATAGAACTGATAAATAATCTGAAAAAATACACAAATAAATGCTTATTCATTTGTAAGTACTGCCAGAAACAGTTTTTAACTCAATTAAAATTGAATCGTCATTTAAAAATACATACAACTGAACACAATTTTACCCCTGACCATTACCAGAAACGGTATTTACAGAAACCAAATTTAAAGCGGTATTTACAAACACACACAGATGAACGCAATTTTACTTGTGAACACTGTCAGAAACAGTTTAAGCAGAAATTAGGTTTAAAGGAGCATTTAAACACACACACCGGTAAATACCTCTTTATTTGTGAACACTGTAAGAAACAATTTCAAAGGAAATCCAGTTTATATATCCACATGAAAATACATCAAGGTGAACACAATTTTACTTGTGAACACTGCCAGAAACAGTTTCACGTGAAATCACATTTAAGTGAACATTTAAGAATACACACTGGTAAATACCTCTTTATTTGTGAACACTGTAAGAAACAATTTCAAAGGAAATCCAGTTTATATATCCACATGAAAATACATCAAGGTGAACGAAACTTTGCTTGTGAACACTGCTGGAAACAGTTTCAAATGAAATCACATTTAAGTGAACATTTAAGAATACACACCAGTGAATACCAGGGCTTGAAAGCTGAATAATAATACAGCTTAAACTTAATACGGCTTATGTCCTTGAAAAATACAACTTAAGCTTTCGGCTTTTGGCTGTTTGATTTTGGAATACAGCTTAGGCTTTCGGCTTTTGGCTGTTTAAATTTAAAATACGGCTTAAGCTTTCAGCTTTCGGCTTACGAAATGAATTTCAATAGAAGTTAATTAAAATCATTTACTAATTACTATTGAAGCTTCAACTTTTTTCTTCCTGCACAAAAATAAAAGTTTTTAAAAACAATTTTTATGCGAATAATTATGTCAAAAATGCAAAATCAAGAAATTTAAAAAAAAAAAGCTTAAGCCGAATATAAAGCTTAATTTAGCTTTTCTAGAAATACAGCTTAAGCTTTCAGCTTTCGACTGTTTAAATTTTGAATATAGCTTAAGCTTTAGGCTTTTAGCTTATGGAAATTTAAATATGGCTTTTGGATTAAGCTTATGACATCTAAAAATGATTGGCTTTCAGCTTTTAGCTTTTGGCTTTCGGCTGGCTTTCAAGCCCTGCCCCTTAATTTGTAAACACTATCAGAAACAGTTTCAAAGAAAATCATATTTAAATGAACATTTAAGGATACACACTGGTGAATACCCCTTTATTTGTGAACACTGCCAGAAACAATTTCGATGGAAATTAGGTTTAAGGAATCATTTCAAAAATGCATGTATACAAACGTGATTTTACTTGTGAACACTGCCAGAAACAGTTTATACAGAAATTAGGTTTAAAGGAGTGTTTGGAACTAATAATTAAAGAAAATCGAAATGGAAAAACGATAAGGCTTGATGGATAGTTTTGCTTTGATGTCACATCAATGATCTATAGCAATTGAATTTTTAGTTGTAGCAAATTTAAACTATACATGTCGTTTTGTTGTTATTTTTCACTTTATTGATTTTGTCTTTTACTTATTATCGTTTACTTCGTTTTTATTAATTTCCTTCTTTTATTTTTCTTCTATCCAAATTCACCTAGTTCTTATTTTCATTATTTTCTCTGATTAATTCATTTGTAACTCCTTCCTCCTTATTCTCTTTTACTTATTGGAATTAGCCATTTTCAGGGCTTTCGTTCGATTTTATTGCATAATCGAATTGTTTAAATAATCCCTTTTGGGAATCGCTAAATTTAGTTAGCTGTATTTTTTCTGATTCATTGTTACTTGCGTAGTCGAAGCTGGGAATTTACTTTTTCATATGTGTGTCATGAACTTCCACTTTCGTGTGTTCATTACGTCAAATAAACAACTGTATTCAATGAAGTTATATCCTCGTATTCAGTTTTAACATCAACAAGGAGCATTTAAAAACACACATTGATGAATAACCCTTTATTTGTAAACACTGCCAAAAACAGTTTCAAATGAAATCACATTTAGATGGACATTTAGGAATACACACTGGTGAATAGCCCTGCTTTTTTTTTTGGTTTGATATACAGCATAATAGGATTTGTGATAAGCAACAGTTTGGTTTTCAAGTTTCGAAAGAATCTCTGAATCATTTTCAGTTGTTGCCATTTTTTCATAATTTGTTGTTTGGATTCATCACCCTGAGAAAATATAAGGTTAAGTATCTGCTTCCCAGATTTCTTCTGTTTGCAATTGCAAAATAGACAAACGGCTTGATTGCCGGATGTTGATGCTCTTAATGGAGACTGCATCTGAAATAAATTGTAATTCGATACGTAAAAGATAATGAAATTAAAGAACGGGTAATCGATTTGATTGATTGCGATTCTACAAGTACAAGTGGTCAAAATCGATGTGAGCAATTCAAACAAGTTCTTATTGAAAATAAAATTGATGTAAAAAAATGTATAGGTGCGGCAACTGATGGTGCAGCCAATATGAAAGATGTTTACAGAGGTTTTACTGCATGGTAGCAGAAAGAAACCAAAACATTGAATGTTTGGTGTTATGCACATGTTTTAAATTTATTACCGATATAACCAAAAATACGACGCTTGCAATCAATTTGTTTGGACTTCTTAACGAGATCGCCAATTTTTTTAAAGAATCATACCAGAGAATAAATGTTTGGCCTAAGTACAGTGGTAAAAAAACTTTATCAATAATAAATGAAACTCGCTGGAGAAGCAAGCATGTGTCAGTGGAGAAAATTTTTGGAAAGTTTAGTGACAGCAAAAAATCGTTATATATTTCCGTGATACAATCCCTCTTAGAAATCGAAAATGATGCCCATTTTATAGCCGATGCACGTTTTAAGGCTAGTAATTTGAAAGAAAATTTATTAAAATTTGAAACAATTCTAGCAAGTCAAATATATTTGAGAATTTTTGAAATATCAACTTCTTTATCAAAATATTTGCAAAATTCCGGAGTAGATTTTATGAAATGTAATGAATTGGTAAAATATTTCAAAGAGAAAGTAACTTCGTTTTCAAGATACTTCAAAAAAGTTAAGGATTCTGCCGATACCTTTGTTGAAAAAATGAATTCTATTTTTGAAGAGAAAAACGTTAATGCTTCTGTTGAGAGCGAACTGCCAATGAAACGAGTTAAAAAACGAAAAAAAAAAACGATGATGAATTTCACTCGAAAACCTGTGATGTAACAAAAGACGATGATGAAATGTATAAAATTGATACCTATAATGTGATATTGGATACTACTGTAACCAGTATCAATGAAAGTTTCGATGAAAAGATGTACTATGCCCTTTGCCTTCTTGGATCTCAGAAATTTTGCTGATATAAATGACAAACTTTTGTCAGCAGAAATGCTTCAACCCCTCAACGACGTTCTGAAGAAGTTTGATGAGAAAGCCACAGCAGCGAAAATTGGTCCACTTTAAAGAAAAATGTGCCAGAATCAGTAAAAAATGTTCCAACAGTAGATTTAGACGACGATTTCAGCGACAAAGAAATAGATCCAATAAATTCAGAGTTGGAAGACGAAACTGAGATTGATTTCAAAAAATGTGACTCAAAAATAGCATGTAGAAATTGCGTTGTATGTTGCTTTTTTACGTTGGAAAAATACAGCCTTTTAACAACAGCTTGTTCAAATATAGACCTAGCCTATAAATATTTGATGACACAATCAGTGACTCAAGTATCATGCGAGCGCAGTTTCTCAAAATTAAGTTATATAAAAAATCGTTTACGAACAAGTTTAAAGCAAAACTTGCTATCTAGCTTTATGTTGATGAGCATCGAAATAGACGTTTTCTGAATGTTGACTCCAATAAAATAATCGACCTAGTCGCAAATCAGTTAAAATTATTTAAGAAAGAATTGTTATTTTAGTTTAACTATTTGTCGTTACTCATGAATTTACTTTAGAAAGAATTTTTATTTTAGTTTTAATGCTTGTTACACATGAGCACGAAAAGGTATTCTAAGTAGATTTTAGAATCTCATTCAATTTTCAAACTGTTTACTTTTTATTTTTTCATCAAGATATGAATAGGATAATAGGAAAATGTCAGCAAAAAAAAATTGTACAACTGCATTTTCTTCAAATCGTTCTAATAAGCTTTCCAAAAAATTTGACCCCCACTCCAGAGAGAAATTTTTTGTTGAAGGCGCCAAGAGTTTTGAAAAATCCCGGTAAATTTAAAATCGCCCATCCGCGTCTGTCGATACTCAACTTTAGATATAGGATTGTCGTAAATTTGCGTTGTTTTAATTTCATTTGAAATTTCTGGGGGTTCTTCGTAATTCTGTAGGGTGTTAAACCCACTTGTGAGTCAAATATTATTCTGTGGATATGATTTAAGCTGAGTTGAGTAAAGTATGTCTTTATTGGTTGATAGAATTTCCATTGCAGCTTCTGCATAACACATATTCCTATAAGCCATCAGATATTTTGTCACACTGCCTTTGTATTTCAGGATAAGCGATAGAGGTATGTTGATGATTCTCTTTACAATTCATACAAAATGGTTGTTCCTCACATTTCGTTTTTATATGTTCGGCCGATGAACAATTGCCACATAATTTATTATTAGCTTTGCAATATTTCATACTGTGGGAATACCCGAAACACGAAAAACACTGCCGAACTGAGTGTATATAAGGTTTGCATGTAAATCAAACTTTATTGATATATACATATATATAAGTGGGAATTTTATGTCCTAGAAAGAATAATTGTACCGATTTTGTTGAACTAAATTCGAGTTATTTGTTATAGTAAATGGTCCGCTTTCTAATCCTTCCATTATATCTATTTCAGACATATCTTCATCTACACCTCAGATAACTACTGTTCTCGCTAAAAAATATGGAGGAATATATGAATCCACTCCGTGTTGTTTAATCCAATCGTCCTTAATGAGACTGTTCGCCGATGTCATATCTGTTTTTTTATTAGGAATTCATTTCGTCCAATTTCATTGATTCCTTTTGTGATAAACAGTTTTAAATTTTTCAATAAGTTTGCAATTTGTAGGCTACTGATATATAACGATTTATTATTATATTCAAAAATAACTTTATATTCGAGATGCTCATCGGTACCCTTGTATAAATAAGTTTGTTACTCTGGTTTATTCACTGTGTTATTTTTGCTATATGTATCGTTTTTGTTTAATTTATTGTTATCACTGATAAAGTCTGACATAATATTATCTTCATTGCAGCTGCAAATATTATTAGTATTATTCCGAAATAAACTTAATTCCTCGTTAATCACGTTTTTTTCTCAATTATTTTCATTATTACAACCACTTAAATCTACTACCATATTATTGTCATACATCGCATTGCTTATAGCATTTTTATTATTATTAATTGTATCGCTGTAATCATTAGGATTGAGGCGGCAGTCACATGATTATACATAATATTATAACAACGTTAAGCAGTATACCACTTTCACTGTAAAAGCGTATAAGATTGTGTGTGAGTGAAAAATGCAAGATGTGTAAAAAGAACGACTGGAAAAACAGAATTCGTAAGCGCACTATCAACGAACGATCACTAACAGTTGCATATTTCTCCAGTTGTGAACGTTATCAACAACTAGAAACTTAACGCAGAAACATACGACCACTTTATTTTCAACATAACATGTCGCATGAAATAACATCTTGGACAAATACAAATGTAAATAAAAGACGATTTGGAAAAGATTGGCTGCTGGTCTGAAATATTACATTCTGACAATTCTAATATGTTGCTGGTGTGCAGTTCAACTTGTATTTTTTACCAAAGGCACTGATAACGTTACTGTAACTTCACTAAAGAGTGAGAGCATCTTTAGTGACCCATTAAAAGAGAAGCTAAATTGCACTATTTGTATCATACGGGGTTAAAATTTGAAATGATTTTAACACTGTCAAACCGGATGGAGGCCCAATAATATTTATGCGTTATATTTTTAGAAATTGTAAATTTTACATAGGTAATTACAGAAATTGTTAATTTCATAAGATCTAAAGGTTTAAATCTCTACCGTTCTTTTTGTTTTGATCTATAGAACAAATTTGGAAGTGTCTAAAGTACCAGTCGCCTAGTTAGACACCAATCCGAGACTGTGGGGGAATATGGTGCCGCACCGATCAACAAAAAGCATACGCTTTTGCTGAGGAACTGGAAGCGATATTCAGACAGTTCAATTTAGCTGATGTTGAAGACGTTTAGTCCAATAAAGAGTTTCTTCAGGCGGGGAGTACTGCTCCAACTCCAGTCAGGTACGTCACACCCGCAGAAGTTGCAGAACAAATCAGCAAACTAAAAATTAAGAAGACCCCAGGGTATGGTAGCATTGGTGGCAGAGCAGTTAAAACTCTTCCAGTCAAAATTCATTGTAAAGATATTCAATGTCATGCTACAAATCTTTCCCTTCCCAACTTAGTGGAAGTATGCTGCAATCGTTATGATTCCTAAACCAGGGCAGCCAGACCATCTTCTCGCCTCCTACATACCAATAAGCTTACTTCCCACTCTCTCTAAAATATTCCAAAGAATAATGTTATCCAGGATAATGGAAATTTTAGGAACGAGAGCGATTCCTGACCGTCAGTTCGGCTTCCAAGGACAACATGATCGGGTTGTTCAACATATCCTATCTCCAAATACAATATGGCCATCAAGAATGCTACCCCTACTCCCACATCCGGCAGTTATGGCAGGGGACTGCAATAGCTGGCACGCCGCATGGGGTTACAGTAGTAACAAACCGAACGGAGAAGCAGTAACTGAGTAGGCAAACAAGGCATACACGTTTCTGTTGTATAGCTCAAAACAAAAAAGGCACCTTTCACTCGGCGAAGTGGGATACTGATTCTACACCTGATCTATGCTTTGTTACAAGTGACGCACAGTTACAACCTGTGCCGACAAAACGTATAGTTCTCTCGCAGACTTTTCCATACAGTCAATATCGCCCAGTAGTAATTAGTGTGGGCATTGAAGTCATATACCTGAAATCGGTACCTCGACCCAGTTGGAATTTTCAAAAAGCTGACTGGGACAATCAGTGTCTGACTATGTCGGTCTACTCCAACCTTGAACGGGGAAAAACCACGTATTATACTGAAGCAAAGTAAAAATCCAATTGCTGTTTTCCACAGTAGTCTTCTTTTTCGTCTACCCTACTCCTACTCAACTCTCGTATACATCTATCGGGATGTACAACTTGCTCAGCACTGATAACCGTTGATCCAATCACCGCTACCCAGGATCTCAGACTCACACACATATTCATCTTCTCACTGCTCAACATCTATTTTTATTTATTGTTTTACACGAAAGTATCATATAATGGTGTACCCATTACAGCCTATATGTATGCACGATTAAAAACAATACTAAATATCGAAGATTCAATAATGATGATCAAGCTTCGCTATTATAAAAAATCTTTATTTCAGGATCTCTGTTCTAGAATGCGAATGTAAGAAATTTACTCTTTTTTTGCCCCTGTTCACAGGAAGCTAATATTAAAAATCTGTTGGTCTCTGTTCAAGAGCTGATGATAAAATTATTTTTTTTCCTTTCTTCTCCTAAGATAATTGTTTACTTGTCCAGTATTCCATTTTTAAATTAAAAAAAGAAACAATAATAACAAACTTCACAAGCACAGCGCGGATCGTAATGTCTTCTCAATAAAAAAAAGAAATAAAAGAAAGGACAAAGAATCCGGAAAAACCCTGATCCGGAGTATACCTTCGCCTCCATTCCGTTCAATGCTTAATGGTTCTTTCATTCTCTCACTTTCCTTATTCCCTGTCCTCCTTGCTCTTACTATCTTCATGTTTCCCCTTAGTATCCAATTGAAAATTAGGCTCTAATATTTCTCTACTTCCTTTTATAATCTTTAAAGTCTGCTAGACTGACGTCATTTTTTGGTATATCCCCCCCCCCCAAAAAAACCTACACCTCACCCTTTCAGTAGGTAACGAGAGCATACTGTTCAATAAATTACGCATTTAATGACACTCATATTTGGAGATTATGGGTTAGCGACTAGATATATCCGAAAAGGAATAAAAACTATACAAAACAATTATTGACTGGTAAAAGCTCAACAAATGCTGCAAAAAAAAATAGTGCGGTCTTTTATCAATTTCCAACACCCTCCAGTGCCTGGAACCATCTAATTAATGAAAGCAATAACTCCAGTTAATCTAATTTGAATATTTGCACCTCTGATACTCTCCATAACAACTCCTACACTACCGCCACTATAGCTACTCTTTCGGCCATTAATAATCTATGAACAATGGTAATTTTAACTATCAGCCTACTAAACGTTAAATGTAGGTGAATACATCCTGTTTGTTAAAATGGTATAATAAAATAAACTTTAATAACAAACAATATAGATCAATAAATTAGATAAATACCTATTTAGAAACGTTTTCGGGCATAACCCATCATCAGCTAACACTAACTTAAAGGAAACTTAAAACATACTGAAGTGAATATAGGGAATACATGGGTATATATAGTAGATGTAAAGAGGAATAAACATGGCAGGTATAAAAATCTATATGTTGAAAATGCTAATAACTAATATAAAATATAAAATAAAACAAGAAGACAAAAAGTTAAATTTTTATATTAAACAGTGGATTATTATTATTAGGTGTTTGGTCATTTAAAATATTATTTTTATATTTATTTATATAATAATTTTCTGCAATGTTCATATTATTACCTTTGTGATAAGTGGCCAGGATGGTTACAGTATTTTCTATTGAATTAGGTTTATGTTTATTTTTAATTAGATGTTCTGCATAGGTTGATTTTTCTATTTCATTATTATTAAATGCTTTTATATGTTCTTTATATCTGCAATTGATTTTTCGCCCTGTTTGACCAATGTATGATTTCTCACAATCAGTACAATTTATTTTATATATACCACTATTTTCATAAATATTATTATTTTTTAAATTTAAGGTGTTTATTTTATATTTTAAATTATTTTTAGTTTTGAATGCTACATTTAAACCTTGTTTTTTGAATAAATTGGTTAATTTGTATATGTTATTGTTTATAAATGTGAATGTTATCCATCCTTTATTGTTAGTAGCATTATTGACTCTTAATTTTTGTATATATTTTGATTTTGATTTTATTTTGTGAATTAGTTTATCTATTATTTGTTCGTCATAACCATTATTTCTTGCCAAAGTCTTTAATATATTAATTTCTATTTGTTTTTTATTTATATTCATGGGTGTAGTTAATAATCTATTTATTGCAGATTGGATGTTTTTGATAAATTAAAAAATATAAAAATTAATAACAAAACTAAATTAATTTCTTATGATATAACAAACCTTTATACAAATATACCTATAAATGAAACCATAGATATAATTAAAAAATCTGTAAATAAGTTAAAGAATAATATTTTTTGTAATCAATTAATCCAAATAATTAAAACTGTTACAGAGCAAAATTACTTTAATTTTAATAACTCCATGTATATACAAAATAATGGATTAGCTATGGGCTCACCTTTGTCAGGTATTTTAAGTGAAATCTTTCTACAAAATTTAGAAGAAATATACATGGAAAATATAATACAAAAATACAATATTAAATCTTATATTAGATATGTAGATGATACACTACTAATTTTTGATGAAAATAGTAGTAATACTGAAAATGACATTCTAAATGATTTAAATAAAATTCACAAAAATATTCATTATACTATGGAAAAAGAAGAAAATAACAAAATAAATTTCTTAGATATAACAATAATAAAATCAAATGATAAGTTAACATATAATATTTATAGAAAACAAACCACCACTGATAATATAATTCATAAAACATCAAATCACCCAAACCAACATAAATATGCTTACTTCATGACTGCAATAAATAGATTATTAACTACACCCATGAATATAAATAAAAAACAAATAGAAATTAATATATTAAAGACTTTGGCAAGAAATAATGGTTATGACGAACAAATAATAGATAAACTAATTCACAAAATAAAATCAAAATCAAAATATATACAAAAATTAAGAGTCAATAATGCTACTAACAATAAAGGATGGATAACATTCACATTTATAAACAATAACATATACAAATTAACCAATTTATTCAAAAAACAAGGTTTAAATGTAGCATTCAAAACTAAAAATAATTTAAAATATAAAATAAACACCTTAAATTTAAAAAATAATAATATTTATGAAAATAGTGGTATATATAAAATAAATTGTACTGATTGTGAGAAATCATACATTGGTCAAACAGGGCGAAAAATCAATTGCAGATATAAAGAACATATAAAAGCATTTAATAATAATGAAATAGAAAAATCAACCTATGCAGAACATCTAATTAAAAATAAACATAAACCTAATTCAATAGAAAATACTGTAACCATCCTGGCCACTTATCACAAAGGTAATAATATGAACATTGCAGAAAATTATTATATAAATAAATATAAAAATAATATTTTAAATGACCAAACACCTAATAATAATAATCCACTGTTTAATATAAAAATTTAACTTTTTGTCTTCTTGTTTTATTTTATATTTTATATTAGTTATTAGCATTTTCAACATATAGATTTTTATACCTGCCATGTTTATTCCTCTTTACATCTACTATATATACCCATGTATTCCCTATATTCACTTCAGTATGTTTTAAGTTTCCTTTAAGTTAGTGTTAGCTGATGATGGGTTATGCCCGAAAACGTTTCTAAATAGGTATTTATCTAATTTATTGATCTATATTGTTTGTTATTAAAGTTTATTTTATTATACTACTAAACGTTACTCTACATTTTTTTTTTGTTATCTGTATACTGTTGACATCAGCATCTGTTATCAGAATATGTAAACAGACCAGCTTTAACTTTTACTGAGAACTATAGAATTCAGTACTATAAGGCGGATAACTATTATGAATGAATTAGTTGTGTAGTACAATTTCTATCACTTATTATATTACTTCTCCTATTATACTCTCCAGATAGTTGTTTTACTCACTTTGAAATATTTAACCCATAAGTGATTTACAATACATCTATATATTATCTAATATCTTTAAACGAGCAATTCTTGTATATATATATATATATATATATATATATATTTTTGCTATCTCGAAAACGGCTCTAACGATTTGGATGAAATTTTCACACTAGGTGTATTTTGGGTCAAGAAATTGATCTGGCAAGTTCAAATCCATGGAAAAATTCGATTTCGCGAGTTTTTTATGATTTTTAATATTTTTAGTATGATACAAATCAGGGTTGGTGGCGCGATCTATCGGCTTATGCTACGATAGTGTCTTTTAGTACGGGTCGGTGGCGTCAATACTGGTAGTACAAAGCAATAAAAAATATGGTAGACAAAACATGCGAGCGGGTAATTCCAGATACCTGGAAACGGCGAGGAACGAATAGACAAAAAAAAGGCATCGGTCTTGGCTTTCAGCCGATCAGCGGGCGGTCACATAATGGCGGTTCGAAAATCATGCGCTACACATGCAATAAAAATATATAGGAGTATATAACAAAAAACAGAAACATCCTAACAAACAGTCCATTTCCTTTTTTTTTTTTCTGTGTTAATTTTATATTTAAATAAGAAAAAAAAAACGCTTTTTAATAGCTACTAAACAAAAAAAGAAAATCGGTTAATAAACAAACGAGGACTTTACCTCTTTATATGTATATATTAAATGTTTTGCGTATTTATACTCGTATATTTGTTTGTGAATGTGAATTACTGAGAATATGTTGTGCACATTTTAGAAACCCCCTTATGTGCAGTGTACCCTTATTATATTTTGCAATGATTTAGTCGGAAATTTTTTCAAATTGGTTGTAAAACAGCTGATAACAGGTAAAATTACAAGATGCTTTTTATTTGTTTTTATAACGAATAAACCGATAGATAAAGCTGACGACGATCCTACAGGCCTAAAATTTAATTTTTCTAATAAAAAAGGTATAAAAATATATTCATAGTAGTCATTGAAAACATTTTCCAACCATCCGGAAAGTGAATTGGAAGGACCTCTACATTATTGTTGCGTTCAGTATTGAAAAGCGAACTATGGAAAGAGGCTTTAAATTCATAAATTAGTTTTATAAATATTTTATGTTTTGTGAATATGTATAAGATTAAAATAAAGTTTAAAAGTTACAAAAAAAAATTCCGAGCAAAGCTCGGTCGCCCAGGTACTATATATATATATTACCATCATCATTATCATCGTCTAGCATACTCGTGGCAGAGTTTAGCTGACGTCTCTATTTGTGTTTGTCTGTTATGGAATATAAGTCCTATTTTGAGGGATATCGTAAAGCTGCATAAAGAACATCTGAGAATTGTTTGTTGTGTAGCATCGTTATCCGCTGTTTTCTGCTGTATCCTACTTTTTCTTTTGGTAACTTCATTTGCATGTATTTCATATATGCATCTTGTATGTGACAGAAGGAAAGGATAGTGTTAGAACAATGGGAAAGGGATAACAGGAAAGGATAGATTTAAAACAGAGTTAGACACAAAGATAGAGACGACCTAGCGATGCTAAAGGGAACATAGGAGCTGTAGCGCTTCAATCTCTTATGCTGCCCGTTCAGTCCAAGTAGGTACTCCAGTGGCAAGGCAAACCGAGACGACTGGCCTGGCACGATGACTCGTGGGCTGGAAAAAGTAGAGTAAGAACATGATATAGGAGAAGGATAGGATAATAAAGGAGAGGGAAGAGGCTATCACTATTTCGGGGTGACACCCTAGCCTTATCATACTTGGAATGCAACGGACTTCTCCTTTGTTGGGCGTTTGTGCTTTGGCGGGCCTTCCTCCTTTATTATTCGCGATTATCTCACCTTTCTAGATTCTTTTCGTTATTCCCTACCATATCAATTTTCCACCAGTAACTCCCAAATCCTATTCCTATCCTTTCCCGGTGATCCATTGGTCAAGGCTTTAACTTTTCTTTCTAAGGTAGGCATAAATTGGAGCGACCATCATGCTAATCCGACCACTATAGCGCCCTGGAATCATGTCCCGACATCTATAAACATATCCTTAGCAGATTTCTTAAGAACATCTAACCTTTCTATATTCATGTCTCAAGTAGTATTAAATAAACTCGCCTTCTTCCCTAACTACATTTACATGTACACAGACCCAGCTAAAGCGAGTCCTATTAATTCTCCATCACCAACTGCATGCACTTATGAAATTGGAGGCGTAATATACACCGAGCGCCTAAACGACTACTGTTCTATTTTAGAAGCGGAAATGTTTAGAATCCTTCTTTGTCTTGAGACACATTCTTCCAGCCCAGCGTCTCAAAATGCCCTTCTTATTACCGACTCAGTTCAATCTATCAAACCCATCCAAAGCCCAGACAGTTGCAACTCTCTACTAATTAAAATAAAAAACCTCCTATTCCAACTTTCACAATCTGGGGTATATGTCACATTCTTATGGGTCCCTGGCTATGTTGGGGTCCCCGACAATGAGCGTCTACAAACTCTCTAATAAAGTAGTCAAATTAGGTCCGTGTCAACATTACAATCATACATGGAATAACAAACTTCTAAAGCTATGGTAATTCCCTTTTGGAAAACAATTAAATCACTCAAAATACCACATTCTACTAACCCTTCTTTAACCCATTTTGGTTTCACAGAATGGCCCCGACCAAGCTTAGCTTTCAGCTAATATGCTCTACCAGACTCAGTAACAAAATATTAACCTTTACAGCACTTACTTCTCTGGGAAAGTACGGAAAGATGTACGTGCTTTTCTGAACATTAACAGCAATATAAATTCTACATAAAGCAATTAATCTCACTATTATAAATTCCATTATCCTACTAGGGTACTTTCCGGAAGTTCGGAAAGAATCTTCTATAATTCCAATTCCAAAGACTAGTAAAGACAATTATATAATGGACCTGTCCCTTTATTGAATAACCTTAGTAAAATAACAGAAAAAATAATTCTCACATTAAAACGTTACTATCAACAATATTCTATTCTCATCTCCTACCAGTTCGATTTTCTTAATAATCCATTGACTTTAGATTACTAGAATAGCGGATTACTATTCAGACAACAATTATCGGCGCACTTTTACTCAAAGACTTTGGTCCTGCGTGGCATCAAAACCTAATTTATAAGTTTATAAGATAATACTCAATAAATTTCCATACCACCTAATTCAAATTTAACAGAAAATTCTCAGTTAAAATCAACGAAATAAAATCCTCTATAGGATGAACTTTTGCTAGCGTCCCATAGGGTAACATGATCTTTCTGTTTTATTCTTTACATAAATTACTTCTATAAATTTAAAAATGCTGACCTCGCGCTATGACGACACGGCAGTATATACTTCGTTCTTTCGAATCTCAACAATCCAAAAACGATTAGAAAACAATCTCCAATCTGATATTCAAGCAGTAGAAATTAAAGTCGTGCCTAAAGATCCTATAATAATCTACAATCCATACATTGTTCCGGATCAATCTATTCTACTTGCACTACTGAGCGATATAGTAAATCAAATTCGAGACCACCTTATATCATCGTGGGAGACTTTAACGCGCATAGCTCCTTATGCAGAAGTTCACATTATAATCAGCCCAGACATTTAATACACTAAAATCTGAACTTATATAATTTAATAATACTAAACACCGGTACAACATACCACAACTGGTTAATTCATAACTTAGTAATAATCGCGGCTCAGTTGTCAGGTCGACTCGCCCCTTATTATCACTCAGATCCCGCAGAAAGCGATCACATACCAATTATCTTTACCACTATTAATAGCAATCTGCATCCAGCATATCATCCATATGCAAATACCGCAATGTGGATTGCAAAAAACTTTCGAATCTATGCAGCTCTCAAATCGAACATCTGCGATTGAATCACTTCAACAACAGGGGAATAAATAAATTTCCTTAGACAATTTTAGCGTTCTGTTAGATCTCACCTCTTCACCACTTACGAATAAGAAACTCACCCGGTTGTGGAACAAAAATTGCTCATCGTAGAAAAGCACTGCAATATTTTAAAACCAATCCAACAACAGAATCGAATACCGGCAGTTAAAAGAAAAGACCCGATTTGTATTAAAAAACGCTAAAAATGGATCCTGGTGGAAATTTACATCTCAAAAATCACGCAGAACACACCACCTCGTGTTTAGCTGGAAGAAAATACACACAATGGAGAACAAAAGAACAATCTAATAGTCGCTGTCTTGTGACCATCGGAGTTCTCCGAAGCTTTTGCTGATGCTTTCATGGAATCATCTATTAAGATCACCTTCCTATTATAAATAATCCTCTTTCATCAAACAAATAGGATATTAAAAACATAATAAAGATATCACCGTTCATGAGATCAGAGATACAATTTAAAAATCGCGCGCACCACTAGCCCTGATTCGGATGACGTACATACCTTAATACTTAGCCGTGACCCTCCTCATTAAATTTAATTCTCAGGCAAGCTCTCAGTCATTTATGGAAATCCAGCACTTCTCCGGAAAGCTAGCTTCAAGGAATTAGTATCCCTCTTCTCAAGCCATTCAAACTAATACATACCGCATCTGTTGTTTTTTTTTTTATGTAAAACTATGGAAAGAGTAGAAAACATCAAATTGCAACGTGTACTACACGACCGAAAATTACTTCTCCGTAGCAAGCTTTCAAGCACATTATTCAACAGCAGAACAACTAGCATTTCTTTCAGATGTCACCTTCGAATCATTTTCTGATTAACGTACTCGCAATATTTTTCGACCTAAAGAATATGCCTTTAACGAAATATGGGAAAATCAAAACACTTCTTAATTTACATAGTGGGTCATCAATAGCCGGCTATTATCATTTATTAATCAATTTCTCAACAGTAGAAACTTTATGGTTTGTTTCAGATCCTCAGCTACAGTCATTGTCAATTGCTTAACAGAGTTCCATAAGGCTCTGTCACAAGCCCTCTACGAAATTTCATCTCCGGTATGATCAATTCTATTTGCAGATAACTTCGCCATTTTTATATCCGTTAACCGCTTAAAGGTCTGGGTACTTAAACATGGCCTTGAATTTTCAACAACAAAAACCAAAGTACTATTCATTTTTGCAAGCATAAAACGTGCAACGGTCAACTTAATATTACCGTTAATAATTCCGTTGTTCCAAACCGGTGAAGGACTTGGGGTCTATTTTCGATCAGCAACTAAACTGGAAACAACACATTGTAAAACTTACAAAAGTCGCATTTGCCAAAATTAAACCTAATAAAGGAGCTGGTTCATAAAATGTATAGGGCAAACTTTAATTCGCTGTTGTTACTCTATCGTGTCCTCATTAGATTAAAATACGATTACGGCGAAGCTATTTGTTCCTCAGCACAAAAAACTGCACTTTTATCACTCAACGCGATTCATCATCCTGCTTTACGATCAGCGAATGGTTCGCACAACGGTACAAACCTATTATGTAATGAACTTTCGCTAAACCCGCACCGTGCAGCACAACTTTTGCGGTTCCTAGCGCGTACCCGAGCACTAAAACATACGATTTTGAAGCCACTATAATCATCACTTCTATAATCCGCTAAGTACATAGAAGACTGCTATCATCCTTCACTTTCGTCACTAAAACTTAACCGGATAGGACTTTCCAATCGATCAATAAAAGAAGCAATGGCCAAGCAGTGGTACCACCGTTGGAAGCAATCACCCGACACAAACCAGCTCCGATTTATATTCAAAGTCTCATCTGAGTTCAACATGTGTACCCAGCTATCGACATATCGACGTCCTACCCTTTCGTCTTCTTACAAAACATACCTCGCTCATTCACTGACATTTACTATCCAATATGTTTCCTTTACTACTATCTCTTTACTATTTCGTTCATTATTCTCGAATGTCCCTTATCTCTCCCACTCAAAAATCTCTTATCTATTTCACTAACACTGCTATCTATCCTTCTCCGCACTTCTTACCATATACTATTCAAATTCCTAAAAGATGTCGGTCTAACAACTAAATTATAACTAAGCGTAACCTTATATGTTTATATGCATTACGCTACCTTCGTATTATTGCCCTTTGTAGCTGTTTACATAAGTACAGGTTTTTGTAATTAAATAAATAAAATAAGAAAATATATATGAATAATGAATATTTTGAACAATGGCGAATAAAATTTAATCCCGCCAAAACTGAAACTGCTTTAATCACTAAAAGAAGATCTCCAATTATTCTTCACATTACTTTAGGCAACGACGATACCGAATTCAAAAACCACGTGAAATATTTGAGATATATTAAATGTATTAACTAGTTGCGTAACTAAAAAAAGCCAATGAAGCCTTATTTTCCGTATACCCAATTTCTAATAAAAAATCCATATTTCCATTAGTAATAAACTTATTATATGTAAATACTAAATCTTTCATGACAAAATTAATGAAAATATCACAATAAAATTGGCGAATACTTAAGGACCTCTCTACGACATAAATACAAAAAATATAAGCATAAGAGAATCAAACACTCTCCCTTTTTATCAGAATAATTTAGCTTATACTAAGATAATTAATTTATTCCTTAACTACCGTTTTATTTTTATTATGCCGGATTTTCTGTAGTATTCCTCCTTGGTCAGTTACATTTGATTTGTTTTGATTAATTTTTCTGTTACAGGTTATAGGATTCTGCCCCCATCGCGTTTTCTATCGACCCTTAAGAGATCATCTGGTAGGAAATAAAAAAAAATCACACCAACTTTTAGCTCCTAATCTCAAATATTTTTCGAGATGGAAGGATACATATCATTCCGAACAATTCTTCTTCTTGTTGGTGCTCTATCTGCATTAGATGTTAGCGACTATTCTTCTGGCGATTTCTCTGTCGGTCATGCTGTGTAACAGTTCCGGTATCCGAATTCCCGTCCATTCTCTCGCATTCTCCATCCAGGTTCTTCTTCTTCTTCTTCGAGCTTTTTTTCCTTCTATTTTTCCTTCAATGGCCAATTTTAAAATTGCATATTTTTGGTTCCTCACAATGTGTCCTAGATATGCAATCTTTCGTCTTTTTACTGTCTCAACTAATTCCATCTCTTTATTCAATCTGTTCAGTATTTCTTGATTTCTGATTTTGTCTATTCATGATATCTTCAGCATTCTCCCATACAACCACATTTCAAACGTTGCTAGTTTTTTCTCTATGGATTTATTTATGGTCCACGCTTCCATTCCGTACAGTAATATCCGAACAATTACGAAAGGTAAATCGTGGTGTTAATCGAAAGCTTGGAAAACAAGAATATCATTAACATTCATCCAACTTCTTTGACTAGATTATTTTATAAAAAAGTTACACGGGTCTTTCTTCAATTACTCAATAGGGGAAAAATTTAATCACTTACAGATAAAATACATAAAGAATTTAAAATTCGATCTTTTATCCCGCAGTATCTTCTATTTCGTTTCAGTATAATCTGAGACATACCTTTCGAATTATCCATCGATGAACTCCTGGTTAAACCGTACATCCGAGGTACCGACCCCCCGTATTCGGAGACTGCAAAACCGTACCTCAGATAATATTATTCCCATTCCCGTTATTGAAATTAAATTTCTTAGCACCGTGCTTCCTTCTTCTATTTACTTTTTTGATTCCTATCGTGTAGAGGTCGAACCAACGATTCGCAAACTTAAACACTTCAGCTCTTCCCGCCGTAGTAAAACTGTTTGCTCCTTATGCACAAGTAGTCATTTCTCTTCAAAATGCGCACAGCAAAACGGTCTATCCTGCTTCTATCGTGTTCTTTGTGGCAGAAACTACTTTGCTCTAGACCCTATCTGTCAGGTTTATAATTAGCAGGTCAAAATTCGTGAAATCATGATTTGCAAAATGTTTTCTTTTCCGAAGCAAAACACATTCGCCAAAGCAAACTAATCATCTCTGCATGTATTTTTGTAGATATTTCGAACTCCCCGAATTCTTGGGGGGGGGGGGGGGGCTTATATGCAAGACAACCCATTGACCAGACTACCACAAAGAAAAAACAACAAAACTATTCCAGCAGTTCTTTTTCCTTGTTTATTACGATTTTCTAATGTCTTAACTTCTGCGCTATTATTTACTTTCAGCTAATTCGATATCCCCAATTTAGAAGATAAAATTCTCTAACCATATGTCAAGTCTTACAATAACTTAAATACAGCTAAGCCGTTATTTCCCTCTACTCTAAATTTTCTTTTTGTTCACTATTTTTCCTATTCGCCTTCCCCTACCATTCTTTTTAGGAACGCAACTTTCAGGCCTTTAAAACTAGTTTTGCATTTTAATAGAAATTTCAGTATAATACAGCTTAAATTGGTTAAGATCTGAACCATAGTATCGGAATTGATCAGGCGCTTAGTTTCAGTTGAACTTTGTTCGATTATCTTGCTGCCGCATATTAAAAATAGTGAAAATTATCACCGCTTGCGATAGGTTAATGTCCTTGAATAAAACTAAATAATAATACGTAAAAAAAAAATTACAAAGTACTTAAGCTAATAAATAATGAAAATTTAATTAACATTATAGTTCGAACAATATCGCAGTATAACGCTGAATAAGCCCTTACAGGAGACTTTTAAAATGTAATTTTTAATAGTTTCTACGAATAAATCTTGTAAGGCTGTCGGGAATGTTTGTTTCTCATGTATAGAAAAAATTCCAGTTCCGAGAAGAAAATAACCTCTAATAAATAAACGGATTTTATCATAAAAATACTATTACATCAAATCACCATTAACCAAATTTCCATCGACGGGAAAGGAACTTAGTAGCTGGTAATTTATAATGCATGTTAAAAACAACGGGGTGCATTTATAGGACATATATGGAGTAACGACATTTATACTTCACTCCCATGCTGCAGTTCTACTGCACTATATTAAACGGCGCGTGTAAGAAAATCAGTAATTTTTGATATGTCTAATAAATCCAACAACTAAATCCGCGTTCCTAATAAGATGTTCCGATTATTTCAGTTAAATTTTATAAGTAAGTAAAATGTATGTGTTTCATTACGTATTTAGTGTAGGCGCATATAAGCACGTAAACTATAAATTACAATTATTATTAAACCATACGTAGTAATAATTTAAATATTGCTATTTTTATACATAAACCATGATAGCACTGTGTTGTTTATTTTCATCAATATTATAATTATTTATATAAAATCAGTGTCTATTATTTTCTACTATTTAAACTGAATGAATTGCAGCTCATTCGTTTAATCAAAATAAAGATGTAAATTAGTTCAGTTTAAACGAAGTTCAATAACGTAAGTAAAAATTCGTTTACTTTCTTTTTGTTTACATAAAAATAAACTTTATAACGTCCGGTCATGTTGTTCTGTTTTAAGTTTAAGGTAAAAAAAACACAAACTTTGTTTTAACTTTCAATGTTGTCTCTAATTTCATTAACATATGAATCAGGTTAATTACTATTTAAATGTAAAAATAAAAACTGCATTTCAGAATTTAATATGTTATTAACATGTATTTGAACCAGTTTTATTTTTTTTCAAATTGAAAAATAAGAACCGCATTTCAGTATTTAATGTCTAATTTAGTTGTTGTTTCAATAATACGCAATCTAAAACAATCAATTCTTTTCCCAGGTGTTAGGTTAATGGATGAATGAAAAACAAACAAATGATAATTTATCGTTCCAATAAAAATATTTTTTAAGATTGTATTTGTATACTGTACCTGCCATTCTGTTTCTCTACTTTCCCAATTTTTTTCTCACTTTCATACGAAATATAAACTATCGTGAAATATTTTGTTTTTCCAGTTATGTTTGTTTGCTGTGTTCGTAACAATTTTTATTTTTAAACTTCCAAAAGAACTTACCTCATTTATGTTTTTTTTTAATTTTTTAAAAAATCTCTAATGGTAATATTTGATGTGAAATTAAAAATTCGAACTTGCAAAACCTACAAAACAGCTTAAAATTTACTTCCAAAATTTAAAAAAAAATGAATTACTGCACTCGTTTACAACTTTTAATGACATGGTAGTAATTGTTATTTCAGTTATATGGTATAACGACATCTATAATTGTAAAAGATAAAAATCATAACTGAAAACTGAAAACATTTTTCTTTAAAAAAAAAGAAAAAATCAACATATTTTTACTCATACATACACGTCTACATGTAAAAATTACAATTTAATTATTTCGAAAATGGTAAGTTACTTGTAAAGTAGAACCTAAAATTTTTTAAATATCTCGATTTATAGAATTGGCATTAAAAAATAATTTGACCTATTTATTAAATATACATGGGCATCGCCAGCGGTGGACGGTGGGGGCAGCTGCCCCTCCCCCCCGGAGCCTTGAAACTTTTTAATCAACTGGCCACGATGAGTATTCATCGGCGAGTAATCATGAACAATTTGCCAGAAACCCACGAAAATTATGTTTTAATTAAGATGTTATTCTTGTTTAATAAAATATTAAGCATTTACAACTTATAAATTTTATTTTTCCCATAACTTATATCCTTTTTCTATCATCTTGCCCTCCCCCCTGGCCCATCGGCTGGCAACGCCCTTGTAAATATACATATATGAGCTCTCATAAAAAACAAGTTTTATTCTTCTGAAATTAATTATGTGCAATGTACAACTTTATCCTAAATTCAGTTAGTTGAAAAAAAAAAAAACCAGGTAAAAAAATTTCGAGTAGTTACTTAAAAAATTCAGATCAATATATGACAAATGTTAAAAATACTTTCATACATTATCCAAAATGCACAATTTTAGCTCTTTGATATTATTATATGCACAATAAAGAGCAAGCTTAAATTCTCCTCATTATTAAACGTTAATGTAAAATAATTACTTTTTCTAAACCTAAATTACAAATATAACCTTAACTCTACAGTTTAAAATAAAATTGAAAAATTATAAGAATTACATATTTCGAAAGAAAAAAAAAAATGTACGTAAGTTGTAACATTATTCACTAACATTTTTCATATACTTTCTTTTTTTTAAATAAAAATATTGTTTAAAAACAAAATAAAAAATCTCCCCAACCATACTTTTGTGAATTAGTAATAAAATTAAAATTCACTCCGCTGAAATCATTATAAGAACTACTATTCTTATTAATTTTAATACTTCAAAGATTAAATATTTCATATTCATAAAATACTGCTGCGTTAGCAATACAAGGTTAAAATTACAATGAGCACAAAATACTATAAATTATGTTTAAACTGGTTTTGCGAATTAAAAGTATAACATTTAACAACATTTCATACATAATTGATTCATGGTTCCTCTAAATTATAACTCACTGTATCCGAATAAAATCATCATTTTTTTCTTTTTAACACCAAAATACGCATTTGGTTTAATACGCGTATCACAATTCAAAATAAAATAATTACATAAATTATTGATTTAAATTATACTAAACAAAACAATAAAGTATATTTTACACATTCTAAATGGCAGATTTTAAATTAACAAAAAATGTATTAAATAATAAAAATATTCAACGAAAATTCTAAGCGCAAACAAAATCTACTCAGAAACGTACTTGTGCCGGTATGGGGGTTTCTTGCCCTTCAACGAATTATTTGGTCGGCATTTTTAGAAAATTCTGAAATACAGATTTAGTTTTTAATTGAAGTTTTAGATTAATTTAGATTTCAGTTCCCTTAACCTCTAACGAAATTTCGGTTTCAAACCAAAGAAATAACATCTAATAGCTCTAAGCTCGCAAATAATTTTAATTTGATTTATGCTTTTAATAAATTGGTAAATAAATACTTTCCTTTTCAAGTACTGCGCTGATAAAAAAAATAATTAATACAAGTTATAATGCTGTTTGACAATTTAAAAAAAAAATATTTTCCATCAGCGTTAATAAATTTTACATACACACCCTTTAGAATATAAACATAAACCTCTTAGAACGCTTCTGAATCCACTGCTTAACAAGCATAAATAAAATAAAAACGTAAATAATTTTACCTGATTAAAAATACATAGTGTATTGTTTATAACAAATTTATTAAATTATTTGTATATAAAGAATTAACGTGTTGAAGCAATTTCTCAAAAATTTAAAAATAAAAAATTATGCTAAATAAGAGTAATTTAAAAAAATAAAAAAATCGGTGGATATTATAAAAAAATAGACTGCCATACTTTTAAGGTCATGAAAGGACTACAAATATTAAAAGAAGCAAATTTAATTCAACTCACCTTAAAACTGCGGAATTCATGAAATCACCTTTTCATATAATTAAATTACAACTACTACGATAAATATAAAACTATTTTTGAGAAGAAAATATTACTTTTTTCCAGAAATATTCATGGACTTTTTTAAAAGTGGTTACTGTAGGTTTAGAAAGGAAAGAGCCATACTTCTTAAACGTGCTAAAGCCACAACCGACCGAATTTCATGTATTTAATTTATGACCTGAAAAATTAAGAAACAAAATATTTTATGTAATTTTAATGTTCTGCTTACCTTTCAGCAATATTAGTAATATCATTTAAGATGAAAACAACAATCCAACAGGACTCAAATGCACTAACCATGAATACTTTAGCAGATGACTGTCAAATAACACCTGTTATACATGTCCTTCAATATCCCGGTTGTGTACCGAAACCAATACCCTCATTTGCGTGCACGGGAAGATGTAGTAGTTACTTACAGGTATTCTAGTATACTAGTTTTATTATGTTAGCAGTTTATTTATTTTTATATATATATATATATATATATATATATATATACCTACTTATTGTTGAACACCAATTTTCAGGTATCTGGTTCCAAAATATGGCAAATGGAAAGATCGTGTATGTGTTGTCAAGAAAGTGGTGAAAGAGAAGCCACTGTATCCTTATTCTGTCCTAAAGCGAAACCTGGAGATAAAAAATTTAGAAAAGTAATGTTTAAATAATAATTCGATTAAAACACATTTAAATCAATATCCTCTTGCAAGATTATTGGTTTTTCATTGAATTTCAAAATCCAGTTCTACAAAATTTGCAATTTACACCAAATAAAACAATTTATATTTAATCAAATATCAAAATGTCAGTTTTATACCTTAAACAATAACAATCAGTGTGATATATATTTTACAATCTGAATGTTTACATCACATTTATTAACTCAATTATTACTTTATGGTTTAAATGAAAGATTAAAATTAAAATAAAACCACCCAATTCATTAGAAAAATTTAATATACCTTTTTTTAATTTAATCTTCTAGTAACATTGATACTTTTAATCAAATAAGTAGTGATGAATTGATAGCGATTTTACAGTCCACTTTTTTATACTTACTTAACTATTGACGTTAAGTGAAAACTGAATTTGCGCCTAACATTAAATGAATTTTATAACATAGTTTTTAAAACTACATTATTTAGCTACGTTTAATTTGAAATTTCTGGTAATATTAAATAAACAAAAGATATATTACAACACAATATAAACGGAACAAAAACTAAAATCCAAAATTTTAAATTTCATATTTATAATTTTTAAAGTCATTTTAAATCTTAAATTATTTTTTTTATACGTATATTACAAATTTTCTTATTATACTGCAGACAAGCAAAGTCGAAACAATACAAGTACAGAATGATTTCCCTTCCTAACACCTGTGACATAATATTTTAAATTTTAAATGGTCAACTAAAACATAATTTTCTTTTATTTTTCAAAAAAAAAAAAAAAAAGTTTTCCAATTTACTTACCTCTCCCCCCAGAGATCCTTCCAAATTCCTTATTGTTTCGGATTCTCTAGGCGTTTTTCTGGCATTATTTCCTCCTTTCTTTCTTCTTTTACTAACGCCATTCTCGATTCGCTCTCTTCTCCATGATCTACCCTTTTCAACATTTACTCAGACTGACTATCTTTGGGTTCCTAGTGATTCAGGCAATTCATGAAAACGCAGCGGCCGACCTTCTTGCTAGATCAGCAACAATTGAAGTTTTATTAACTGGATTCCATCGCACAATATTTTTTTCTAATCCAAGTCCTGCCACCTTAAGCTATGGCACACTCTGTTTGTGTTTCTCTTTTCCATAGTTCTAACTCCTTATATCTGTTGTTTAACCCTGTTCCTCCTTCTCATCCTTGGTTGTATTATTGCCCTCGTCTCGGTCGGTCTATGGTTATTAAATTGTCTCGCCTTCGTTTCTCGCGTCTCTATTTGCTTCTTCTCTAAATCGCTTTTCCTTGGCTTCATCTCCTTTTTATACATTGCATCCTGAAGGTTCCTATTATGTTTATGATGCAGATCGCATGTTTTTCGGGTGTTCCTGTTTATCCGTGAACGTGATTTACTTTGTTCTCAAACCTCGGTCTTCCTACTCTTTGCATTGCTAACTAATTTCATCTCTTATTTCAAAACATTGTTGTCCGCTATCTACCTATATCTGTACAGCTGAAATTATCATTAATTTCAACTTTTATCATATTAAACTATTAAGTTATTTCCCACGCTTTTTAAAATAATTTATCTATTTTAAACTTAAAATTATTTGCTGAGCTTCACGTAAATGACCGTGAATTGGGCAATAACTAAAGATAGCAGAAAATAAGTGCTCCCTAAACAATTTCCAATCAATCCGTACTGTTTAAATACAGTTTTCCTAAAAATTAAAATTTTTACAATTTTGTTCATCGAGGCTAGACACACCTAAAAGGGCGCTTTCGCACTATTATATATGATGCATTGGGCAAAAGAATATCGTCTGAAAAATATTTATTCTTTAAGTAGCGGGGGAAAAAAACAGAATTGTCGATTTTCTGCCAAATATTATAGAACATATTGAGGTGTGCTTTTCCAATAAAATCCACTTTTTTAGCTGATGTAATTCAATTCGAATTTAGCACTATCCTCAAAAATTCTATCCTTTCTGATAATTTGATCATCCTTAATGGTCTCCCACATTCTTATTTTAAGAGTTCATCTGCCGTTAACTTCCATGATTTAACTTCTTATTTTCTTACTATTAGTTTCAATCAAAACTGGAGAACCCTTTTGTTTATTTTCTTTCTCTGATTTCTTTCAAATTAAACTATTCTGTTCTATCATTAATTCTTTGCTTCCTAATATTCAATCTGGCTCTGATCCAATCCGTGTTTAATCACTTTCTAGAATCCGTTACGTTTGTCCTTAACTCTTCCTCGCCATTTCAATACCCTCCAATTTCTAATCATTGAGGCTGGTAGTATGAGTACAGCACTGCACTTGACCATACTCGAGCCCTTTTTAAAACTTTTACTTCAAATTCCCTGCTCATAAACAGGCGAACGCAAAGGCACAGCGTATACTTAAAGCCTCAAAGAAGTTCTCTTGAAATAATTTCTGTTTTTTTTCCCTGAAATATCCCTCTTTCATATATTTTGAAAGTTGCTAGAACTTATGAATTCCAATTCTTTGAACTCAACATTCTTGCTGGCAGCCTATCGCCATTTATTAATCTCGAGTATAAAACATTTTGGTGATATAGTTTGTGTTCAATAGTTTCACTGCTCTGTTGTTAATTCTATTGTTGCTCGCAGCTTTCTTGTTATTCAAGGTGTTAATAATTGTATTTATTGTTTCTTGACTAATTTTCAATGAGTTATTACTGTGCGACTTTTTTAGTTTTGGCTCGAAATATTGTTTTTCTCGAGAAAGACATCACATTTTTCCCGATCTCTTATATGGTTTTTATTTTTGTAGGTTATTGTTGTAATATTAGTTTTTTTATTCTTGTTAAGAACATATTTATATGGCTTCCCCCGCGCTCTAGATTTACTTACAAAACGTTTCCAGGAGTTTATTTTAGTTTTTAATATTATTTCTTTGTATTTCTGATTCAGTATTTTAAGTACTCTACTAACTATTGTGAGCTTAAGGGGATTTTTTGTTCTATTTCTTATTCTCCTAATTCTGTTTATTTCATTCCTTATTCGCTGAAGTTCTTTCGTCCATCAATCATTTTGGAGCGTATTGACTGGATATGTGCAAAGGTTAATGTTTCTAGTAAAGTATGAGCTTAAATTGGTAACTTATCATTAAGTTCATTATAACTTGCATGTCTTTTGTCTTAATCTCATTTTCGCTAATACTTTCAGATAGTTTAGAGTAATTAATTTTATTGTATTTATTGTTATTGATTTTATAAATCGAGTCAAGTATGTTTATCGTAAACATTTTATGAGCACTAAGCTCCACTTCTCTTATTTCTTATTTGAATAAGGTATATTTATTTTTGGATACTAAAAGGTAATCAATAATATTTGCTCCGTTGTAATTTTTGAATGTTTCCGTATTGTGATTCATAATTATTAAATTGTTGCAATATAAGAATTCAAACAGTAATTGTGAATTTTTATTCGATTTTACCTTTTTCTCTAGAATGGATAACCTAATGTTAAAATCATTGATAATTTTAGGATTAAGTTGAGAATTTGATTTGATTAGGTGATCAACTGTTTTGATATGTGGTTTTCTTTCTTTATTTGGGGATAAGTAGCACCCGATTATATTTTCTTATGCAAATAGCAATAATATGCGTGAATGCGTGTGTAGTGCGCCTGAATAAGTAGTGGAGGTGGAACATTCAACAGAAAAGGCAACGCTGTTTTTTCACTCGCTGCCTGTCGGAGCAATTGTCATTGGAACAGTATTCGGAAAAATTATCGCTGGAGCAATTGATGGAGTAGGGAGCAGTGTTATTCTGATCACTGCAAGAAATCGCTACAGTTTATTTTTCAGAACAGTGACATAAAGCAGCACTGTGGGTTACCACTATTACACAGTACATTGAAAAAGAAATATGAGCGGTAACAGCATTATTACTACTGGAAAATTGGTAATATTAAAATGTTAATATATTGTTAACTATGAAAAAGTTCATGCTCGTTCATTAATATTTCAAAATTATGTTAATACATTTTTCCAAGTTTTAACTTTCACTTCTAGCAATTTATATTGATAACTGCACTTGTAAAACTTCTGATATTAAATTTATTTTCATTTTTAACTAGGTAACAACAAAAGCTCCTTTAGAATGCATGTGTCGTCCATGTACCAGTGTGGAAGAAACTGCCATAATTCCACAAGAAATGCTTAGTTATCCTAATGAACAGCCAATTAGTGGTCACTTCGCAAAAATTTAATAGGAAAAATTGTTTAATTCAATAAATAAATAAGATTTTATATTTTAATAATTATTAATTGTATCCATTTTATTTAAAGTCTGAACAAATTTTTAAATAATATATTTTTGTCGCATTATACCGTACTTTTTTTTCCAAATGATTTTAAACTATCGATTTGCGATTATGGTTTTGATGAAATATTTTGTTTGCAAGCCAATAAAATACTTAAACAGTAATTTAAAATGTAAAAGATAAACATTAGAGTGACAGTAATAATTTTTCCGTTATCAAGTTTATGTTTGGAAACCAGTTATTTGTTTTATGCTGGTAAAAATGAATTACGTTATATATCATATTATTCAAATCGAAGTGAAATGAAAGCGCATCAGTTTATTGAAAATGAGCACCTTTCGTAAGTTGGAAGATGAATCACTTATTAATGAATCTGGTTCAGCTTTTATCAGCTATAAAAGTTCGAAAAAGAACATACCATCGCATGGCAAAAATGTCAGATATAAATCTAACGAAACTCAAACAGGTTTATTTAGCGTAAGAGCGCTATTTTTTCTTATACTATGGTACTTATTCAGCGGATTTACCTTATTTTTAAATAAGTACATTTTATCGACTATGAATGGAGACCCGACTGTACTAGGTAAGTTGATTAGTACCCTATTATTTACTAATAAAATTTAACCATGATTTAGAAAGAAAAAAAAAAAACTTTCCCCGGTCTTATTTAAAATATTAGTTCTGGTTTGTTATTAAGAGGAAATTAAAATTATATATAGCACTAACGAAACAGACACGATATATACAGGAAGTAAATAATGATTTAAATTTAACTAAAGAATTACAATGAAGTGATTACGACGTTTTATCTTCCATAATTATAAGTTAACCATTTACTATTTAGTTCCTTGTTTTTCCTATATTTGATCTTTCTTTTTCGATTAATGGAATGATTTATTCATAATTTATTTTTTTATATGTTAGCATACTTTAATATTGGTACTTAATTTTAAAGTGCGTATACGTAGTTCAGTCCGTAACGTATATATATATATATATATATATATATATATATATATATATATATATTTGTAGGCTATATTCTTTATCAGCCATATTATATACCGTTTTTTTTTTTTTGTTTTTTTATCGTAATAGAACAAATAATGTAAATTTTTCATATGTCGTAAGTTATAAAAAATTATTTCCTACTTTTAGTTATAAAAGTACACTAAAGCTACCAATTTCATATTAAATCGTAAAACCTCGATATATTACTTTTTGTATACACCGAGTATTGTCACTGATTCTAATCGTGCAATAAAATATAAGCAACCGGTGCTTAGGCGAAATAGTTTTATTTATACAATTTCAAGCCTGTAACCCAATTGTATACCGTACATCGTATACATAGAAACTATTGCAAAAACCATAATGATCGACAACTAGTAATGACAAAGATCACATTGATATTTTTAATGGTGTAATGCCTGTAAGAAATCTGCCTTATATTGTTATATGTTGTATAATTCATAGCCGCTCACTGTTAGATTTTTTACAGCTTTTTATTTTGAATTTAAAACGAAGGGGAGAGGCCTAGGCACACAAATAACTATTGAAATGAATTCATAAAAATGCTGGTAATAATTTTTGATTTTTTAAAAAATTTTGAACATAGAATTATTTATTTTTCGAGTTAAAATAGGAGTATTGAAATGGCATTTTGTGTGTTACATATTATCCGTTGTGGCCTTTTTGTAATTAGAAATTTGCTTAGTTGCTCGTAGTAATTTTAATTTTATTATTTTTTGATTTAAATTTTATACCACCGGTTCGTAATGGAACAATTGCGGTGGTACCTCTTGTGCTATATCAGTTTAATTTTTATAATCTAAACTAATTTACAAGTAAATTTTCCGTTATCACTTTTTTTAAGTATGAGAAATATCACAAACGAAAAACGCTGTTGCACTTGAACGACGTCTATTTCTGCATTGACACTCAAATAAAATTTATTTTTGGAATAACAAATGAATACCGTACAGCATGAAAGGGTAATAAATATGTTTTAGTGGTATTGTTAAAGTGATGTAATCACCTATTCAAAGTAATACAAAACAGGAAACATATATACATATATATGTCTGTGTGTATTAGATAATGAAAAAAGAATCTACTTTTAAGTAAGATATAGAAAAATAGCGTGAAGAAGAATAAATGAGTAACAACAAAAATTATGAAAAATTTATATAAATTCAGATATACTAAAATGAAAAAGAAAGTCAAATCAAAAAGACTGGAAGAAAAGGGATCTAGTGCTATCAGAAAAGCTGCGCAAGAAAAAGAGAATAGATTAGCTGATAAAAGAAAATCAAAAAAATATGGATGAGTGAACGATAATAAATACCTCAAATAATAATAAAAAATATAGCGCTGAAAGAATCTGTATTGATAATGTTTAGAATTCTTTTTTCCGTTCCTCTTGACATGTATCTGATGCTAAATAAAATTATTTAACAACATTTTACAAAAATACAATCTCTAGTAATTTGCTTATAAAAGTATAATGCATTTATTGATATCTAAAGGTGATTCATTAAAGAATATGTGAAAAAAACAAATACAAATACGTTATTTTATTATAATATAAATTATCTGCAGAATTTTAGAACGTTTTTTGATGCATATATCACTAAACTTTAGTCCTATTTTGTTCACTTATCGTATTGTATTATGTTCATTTTGTCTTCCTTGTAGTTTAATGTCTTATGCTGGACACACTTTCGTATCTAACCAGGACTGTTGCTAATTTTTAAAAGAAATTTTTTTTTTATTCATAATTTTGATTTCAACTAAAACTATTATAATTTTAAAGTGAAATAAAATTTCCTTATTAAAATCAATGTTTTGATAAATTTTTCCAATTTTGCTATTATTATTGTTGTGTTTAACATAACATAATTCTCTTAAGGGAACAACTTTTTTTTTTTTTTTTTTTTTTATTTAAATACTGTTCAGTCTGTACTCACCGATACTTATCGATATACTCATACAAAACCACCACGGATCGATAAATAAAGAAATCATTCGAATCATTTCATATGGTCAAAAGTTATACGCAGTGATGTAAAAATGTAATATTTCGGTCAGTGATAAACTTGTGAATGACGTCATGACGGTCTCAAATTCGTTTTCTTTATTCGATCTGTACTGATCCGTGGTAATTAACATTGATAATACTTCAATTTTTTTCTTGCTAAAAATTAACTTTTTTCCAAATTACCTTTCCGTGATAAATTGATAATATTTTGAGTCAATCGCGTTTATTATTTTACTAAAAAAGTATTCCATTTTTTCACGTTTTTTACCGATTACTTAATCTGTGTTCGCCAGTTTTCATAGACATCACATGATACTATTAAAGCGACAAACGTATAATAACCTTCTTCTTTTTGCAATTGATAAAAATACCTGTAAATTAAAATAAAACTATTAAAACGTAAATAACGTAAATGTATATAAGTTGCCAAACGAAATACAATACAGTTAATTACGGATCGCTGTTCGAACCGTGAGAAAGTGTATTTTATTTCAAAAACATTGGTGAATGAAAAATTAGGGAACTTAAAAAATTTGTTACGATGCGTTTACAATGTCTTCACAACAATCTCTAATTAGTACACTAGTGAGGATGCTTAATTCAGATCGGTAACGCGTAACTGCGTAATAATTTTATTTTAAATTTTTATTTGCGTAGATGAATTTGGTTAATAGTTATTTCCTTGCCCATGTGTCTGTCTAAATTTCTTTCGCATGTAATTCTAAATAAAATCTACAAAAATATTTATTTTCACGATAACCTTCGTATATTTGTGTACAGCTATAATTATTGCATCAATTCCTAAACTATTCTGATCGATAATTCGTACCTGTATATTGTTAATTATAATTTTCACTTTAAAATTAATTATTAATAAAAGAAAGGAAGAAAGTTTAAAATAACAAAATTTCTTTTTTCCTCTCAAAAATAAAACATTAATAAAATATTACGTTCGAAATTTACGTGTAATTTATAAGATCTTCCATTAATGGTGTTTTATTCATTATCGGGAATGAGAACAGCCTTGAAGTACAGCCCCCCCCCCTCCCCCCGACTGCTTCATTAACCGGTACTCCGATGCTTTATTTTCTGATAAACCAGACATTGCAATTTTCGACGTTGATTGATGATCAGAGAAAAAAGCACGCGGTTTCCAATTCGTTTATCAGATGTAGAACACAAGTTTGCTGTCATCGAGGTGGCCTTTTCTTTTTTTCACTCTTTAACCTTTGCATTTACAGTATGAAAATTCGATTATTATTTGAATTTAATATGACGAATAATACGCGCCCTACACCCTATCTTCGAGACTAATACAATATATATATATATATATATATATATACATAGATTAAAACTTTTAGGTAATCAATTTTATTTTCATTCGCGAAATATATCGAGAAAGGTTGATGAAATTTGATGAATTGTGTGCAAAACCTGAAAAATTAATATTATGAGTAATCCGGCGATATTTCGTATCATCGGTAGTGTTCAATTTTCAAATCTGTCTGTTTCTCCCTTTCAATGACTGCAACTGAAATACTTGTGTCCCAGCTGCATTTACGTATTACAATATCTACATAAATTAGGTTTTCTTTTTTAATTATATTTAATTAGAAACGGAACTCGCAGCAATAAAAGAAACACCTTTTCCGTACGGCAAAAGACTAGTAATTTGTTTCGAATGTAGCGCGGAGCAACACGTTTATAATTAAGTACGAATGAACGAACGCGGTAAAAAATAGAAATGTAATAAATTCGCAAAATCAAAAATCCGGCACTTTTCGAAGTTTACTTCGTAAATGACGGCGAAACACGTCGATTTTTTAATTTTGCGAATTTATTGCATTTCTGTTGTCTATTCGAATACATAATATTTAAGAGGGTTTTAAGGATTTATATTAAAATAATTCTAGGCGTCGACTTTTGTAACACTGAAATACCTTCAGATTTCCAGTTTTTCGTTTTTTCTAGACGTAAAGTAAAGTAAGTCCCAAGGTATCATGGATTGTAAAGTTAAACTTTCCATAATGGTACGAAGCCCAACGGCACTATAAGGAGAAGAAGACCTAAATGTGAATAAATAAATCTTTCGATAGTCGTGCGTCACTCTGAGTTAACGAAGAAAACGAACTAAGCTTTTACTATTACTAATGATGTAGGGAAAGCTCGTTTCGCTTAGTATGTGACAATGTTTGTGTTGGTGTTGGTAATCAGTTCTGATAGACGATGTGATACATTTTGTCTCGATGTTATCGCGGGCTACAGTGTTATCTGTTCTGGGGGAAGGTGTCGTTATTTTTATCTTACGCGAGAAATCGTATTAATCGGATTTCAAATAGTTTCAAGTGCAGAAAATAACTGTCGGTTCTCAGATAATTTGCTTTGGAATTCGTTAAGGATATTGCTTAGAGTTTTGGTGTGAGTTCTTTTCAGTTTTGTAGTCCTTTGTTCACTTTCTTCGTAGTGCGTCGCTACATCATCCGGCTCATTTACAAATTCCTATACGTGATAATTACGCTTTAAAGAACTAAGACGTTTCTTACAATCACTGCTCCTGGTCCATTAAGCTGTTTAGAAGACCGTTCATTAATTCAGATTTTCTTCCAATTTTATGAATCCGAATTCTTTCAAGGTTTCAGTGCCGACCGGGTCACATCGATTACATTTAAGCAATGGTATATATTTCGCTTCTTGCGTGGCAGGTTGCACTTTACGGATAAAATGGCTCTAAAAACATCTCAATTATGAACCAACATATTCAACTACAATCGTTAACAGAAATTAGGCTAAGTTCGCGTATAGTAGCAACGTTCTAACCGTTTATTAATTTAAATTTTAGTCGCACCGCTTAGTTCGTTAATCGACACAGCTATCGATTAAGCTTATTGATACTTTCGTTAAATGTTGTTGTTTTTGTTTTGTTTTGTTTTTGTTCTAATTACCGTACCGCCGTTTTAATTTTGTTGTAAATTGTTCTAGTCTTGAACATTGATGAGTCTTTAGAATTTAAGAAATATACCAAAAGCACCGAAATTTATTCTTCTTAACTTCGTTGCGTTCTGATGTATGAGCGTTTCTGCAAGGGTCACTGCGGTCTGCACCCACAATGGTTTGGAAGTTTGGTTTTTATTAATGTTTTAAAAGAAAAGCTTAATGTATTCGCCGGATAGTTGCTATAGCGCCAATCTCAATTTCCCCATCATCGCAATGCCTTCATAAGCATCTTCAATTAAGCTTCCGAACTGCAGAACTTTGATATTTTATCATTTCTTTGAAATGTTGATGATGATTCGAATTGTGTTCGTATCTGTTTCATACTGTCACGAGCTAACGTTACACAAATAATACTTATCGAACGCAGTAGGTGCAGGTGATTAGTACGTAAGACGTGTCTGAGTGTCTATGTGCTATTTACTACTAAGCGTTTTAATCTTTTTTTTCTATTCCTTCTTCTCTTTGTTTTATAACACATCGAGATCCTAGTGTGCTTATGGTTCCCTAATCACCGAGGAAATAATATCTAAATTTTTCTCATTTGTTTAATTTTTTAGATTAGGCAAAGTTTTGAAAGATGGAAACAACCTAAACAGGAGGGAGCTTAACCTTTCCCCCGACCAAGGCTGCGTATAGAGGCTCTTTATTACTTCTCTGAACTCTGTATTCTTTCTTATTAAATCTGACTCTTATTTTATACTCTCTCTTCAGTCGTGTTGTCGGACATCGTGATCGACCATCATGAACCAGTTGATCGAGCGACCAGCTGGCGCCATTTTTCTCCGTTGTTAATAATTATTTTCATTAGTTCTGATAGTGGCGGTTTTGTGTAACACATTTAACATGGTACGAGGTGTGCCTATTAAATAACAAGACTAATTTTCAAAAACGGCTATATTGTTAAAATTATTCGACAACCTGGTTTTCCCCTTCAATATACTCACCTCCCCTCTAGCACACACCGTTCCATTCGTTTTTTTTTCCATTGTTGGAAGCAGTGCTGGTGGAAGTCTTTTTCTGTAAGGCCCTTCAAAAGTTTCTTTGTTTCACACCTCTTCCATCGATTCAAATGAGTTCTAATTTAGGACAGACTTCACTTTTGGAAATAAAAAGAGGTCGCACTGAGCCAAGTCCGATGAAAGGGCGCCTAGTTTTCGAGCACTGGAATATTTTTATCAGCTAAAAATTGCTTCGTAGACAGCGCGTTATGGGCAGGTGCGTTGTCTTGATGCAGGATTCGCGACTTGTTTCGCCACAACTTCGGTCTTCTTCTGCAAACTTGCTCTCGCAGGGTTGCCAACACTTGCAAATAATAATCTTGGTTCACAGTTTGACCCTCTGGAACAATCCATTCGATCATCACTATTCCATTGATGTCGAAAAAAACGATTAACATTGTTTTGAATTTCGACTTTGACATCTTCGCTTTTTTCATTCTATGAAAAGCGGGTGTTTTCCAGTGCATCGATTGCCTCTTAGTTTCGACATCGTACGGAAAAATCCATGTTTCGTTGCATGTAATGATCTCCTATTCATCAAATCTGGCTCTTCGTTTAACCGTTTAAGAACGTCAGAACAAACCTGTTGACGGCGCACAGCTTTCGATCAGCACTCAAGTTTTTCGGTACCCCAGCTTCACACGTGTTCAGTTCTGCATGTAAAATTCTTCTGACGGTTACAATCTCCACAACCATCCGAATAACGATGGTCTGCGCGCACAATTTCATTGATTTTGGCAACAGTTGCGGGAGTTGAAATCGAGAAAGATCGACTTGGATGTTGGTCATCTTCAACACTCTCTCGACCTTCAGAAAATCGTCGGTATCAAAAAAAAAAAAAATGTACGCACGTGACAGAGAATTCTTCAATTCCATGAGAAATTTCAGATTGATACGCTGTTCATGTTTTTCGTCATACATTGTACCCGACACGCAAAAAAATCACATACTCTTCAACATTCGATAGAAAAAATACGACTATAGCTACGAAAACGTGGTTTGGAACTATGTTAGTAAACACTTCAAGGTTTCTCCTGCCTTACTTGTTTCTCTCCTTACTCTTCTAGGGCACCCATAGCGTGCATAGTCTCGTTATTGAATAGCCACACTTCGTATCTGTGAGCTTCATCGGTGGTCGCTCTCGACTCCTTTTTCCATTGATTTTTCCTTGTATGAAAATTCGTTCGAATCCGTTCTGTCTCATTGCCCAAAGAACTTTAAGCTCCGTCTTTTATTTTATATAGCAAACTACTAATTGTTCTATTGTCATTCTGAATATGTAACAAATTTTTCTTCACCGGCTATTAATTGTAAATTCTCCTTTAGTAATTCTTTTTTTTTCATAACACCGTCTACCCAAATACGATTGTTTATTTCATTTTCTCCCTCATCCAATGGTAAAGCTGCCAAATAAAACGCTGATGAAACATTTAACGTTTTTCGAACATCGATAAGACCCTTGACTCAATTTAATCAAGTACACTAGTAAGAAAACACCTATTCACACGATAAATCAAAATTACAGCGACGCTCGTGTGTTCTGTCAATAAATGCAAATGCAGATCAGAGTTTTCTGTCATTATCATATAGTCGTGTCGTGTCTGTAAACGTAAATACACATGAATTTTATATCGTACTGTACAGTCGTGTCGTTATGTATAATTTGAATCGACCGTGCCCAATAAATTATCAATGTATGATAGTGCTAACAACTGTTCGAAAATGTAATCGATGTTTTATGGGAGGTGTACCACCTTATTATATCAACTTACAAGGTGTAACGCTATAGCATTTCGGATACCTGTTTCTCCGTGAATACATAATGATTCCCCGACCGAGTAGTCGTAAATTTGTACCTTTTTTTTTTTTTTTTTTTTTTCATTGCAGTTTATTTAAATTTAACGAGTTTGTGTTCATATCATTTATTCGCTAAATGCTAGAGAAAAATATAATATCTAATTATTAAACAAGTATTAAGAAGAGAACGCGTGTTAGCACGAGGCCGGCTAACCGGGAATTTTTCTATAAAACCGGGAAAAAAAGTAAAAATAGGCAAACGGTAGTCGCCATAAAAAAAAAAAAAATGTACGCACGTGACAGAGAATTCTTCAATTCCATGAGAAATTTCAGATTGATACGCTGTTCATGTTTTTCGTCATACATTGTACCCGACACGCAAAAAAATCACATACTCTTCAACATTCGATAGAAAAAATACGACTATAGCTACGAAAACGTGGTTTGGAACTATGTTAGTAAACACTTCAAGGTTTCTCCTGCCTTACTTGTTTCTCTCCTTACTCTTCTAGGGCACCCATAGCGTGCATAGTCTCGTTATTGAATAGCCACACTTCGTATCTGTGAGCTTCATCGGTGGTCGCTCTCGACTCCTTTTTCCATTGATTTTTCCTTGTATGAAAATTCGTTCGAATCCGTTCTGTCTCATTGCCCAAAGAACTTTAAGCTCCGTCTTTTATTTTATATAGCAAACTACTAATTGTTCTATTGTCATTCTGAATATGTAACAAATTTTTCTTCACCGGCTATTAATTGTAAATTCTCCTTTAGTAATTCTTTTTTTTTCATAACACCGTCTACCCAAATACGATTGTTTATTTCATTTTCTCCCTCATCCAATGGTAAAGCTGCCAAATAAAACGCTGATGAAACATTTAACGTTTTTCGAACATCGATGAGACCCTTGACTCAATTTAATCAAGTACACTAGTAAGAAAACACCTATTCACACGATAAATCAAAATTACAGCGACGCTCGTGTGTTCTGTCAATAAATGCAAATGCAGATCAGAGTTTTCTGTCATTATCATATAGTCGTGTCGTGTCTGTAAACGTAAATACACATGAATTTTATATCGTACTGTACAGTCGTGTCGTTATGTATAATTTGAATCGACCGTGCCCAATAAATTATCAATGTATGATAGTGCTAACAACTGTTCGAAAATGTAATCGATGTTTTATGGGAGGTGTACCACCTTATTATATCAACTTACAAGGTGTAACGCTATAGCATTTCGGATACCTGTTTCTCCGTGAATACATAATGATTCCCCGACCGAGTAGTCGTAAATTTGTACCTTTTTTTTTTTTTTTTTTCCATTGCAGTTTATTTAAATTTAACGAGTTTGTGTTCATATCATTTATTCGCTAAATGCTAGAGAAAAATATAATATCTAATTATTAAACAAGTATTAAGAAGAGAACGCGTGTTAGCACGAGGCCGGCTAACCGGGAATTTTTCTATAAAACCGGGAAAAAAAGTAAAAATAGGCAAACGGTAGTCGCCATAAAAAAAAAAAAAAATCATTTGAATTGAAAAATGAATGCATTTTTTAATGCACTTTACTCAATTTACGAAGTTCTCCTGTATAAAGTATGCTGCGGGAGCGGTCAAACATTATCAATGGTAACAAAAAAAAAAAGTTCATCTATAATATTTCGATTAAAAATTTTACATTGGCAGGTCTATTTTCATGATGAGTAGTATTTATATTTATTGCCAGTGTATTTTAGGTAAACATTTTTTATATACATTTCAGTTTATCGCGAGGGTTGAACCCTTTCAATAAAATTTTTGGAGAGGCTTGAGCTCCGTAAACTCGCTGAAGTCAGCTTGTATGATTGCAGATGTAAATATCAGACGTCAAATAAATTTTATAAGTTAAAACTATTTAAATGGGAACAAATAAATCAGCGTGGTATAATTTTTATTATTAACTGTTGTAATAATAAAGTATAATACATATATTGCTTGAGTTAGTTATACTAGATAATAGAGTATGGCTTAAGAACGCAGACGAATAATGGAAGCAGCAACAGAACGACGAAGTGAAGGAAATAAAGAGAACCCCACTGATTGGCAGTGGAAGACTGGGTTGAAGAGACAGATAAAATTAATAATTATTAAAACAAGAAGAAACGTACATATCTGCCCAAAAAACCTTCTAAAACAAATCACGGTCTACTTCAGCGCCAATTGTGGTTCTAGGACCGGAGTGGTAAAAAAAGAAAGAAAAAAATTGTTTATACTGTCCTCGCTTCAAGAAGAACGTTCGTGTAAACTTTTGTACAATTCTAATAATCAGGAAATCGGATGGATTTTGACCGACAACAAACCGGGAATTTAAAAATTATATTCGAGTGGCTACCACGGTTAGCAGCGTTATCGGTTGACTAGTTCATCATAAACTAAGCGCAGAACTCGTGCAGTCCTGATAAACTCCTAAACTATCCTTGTAGCTACATTTTCTGGTTTTAAACTACCATCAGTGATATTTTATGTTGGTTAGCACACTCTCTTTTGGTACTGCTTTCATTCGTTTTAGCCTTTTACCGCTTACGCTTCTTCCTTATTTTATAATTTCCTTTTTTGGTACAGTCTTCAATTTTATCACTTACAAAAGTTGCCTACATTCATTTTCTTCGACTAAACTTCGAACTTTACCCATTCACCCGGTTCTTAGTAGCCTCTTCTCTGAATCTAGATCTCAACAGCAGCTACCCTGTCTGTTTTCGTATTTTTCCTTAATTCGAAATTATTCAGTTGTCATAATTGTTTAACACTCATGCATATATATATATATACATATGCGCAATAGTGATACCCTTTAAGTTATTAAATTGCGGTTCTGTCGCTACTAATATAAAAATATTGGAAATATAATGTCAGGTATGCTCTAAATAGAACTAGTGTACATGGAATACATCGGTAAATCATTTTTTTATCAATTCCAGATTTCTTTAAGACATAAATATGTTAGTTACAAATTAAAATTAGAAACAGTAAAATCGAATGCATGAAAATAAAATTGTTTACTGAATTGGTAAACAAGTTTATAAAAATTTAAAAGGTGTTTTTTCACCAGGTAGTGTGCGTACGGTGGTACAGCTTTTATGTTATTATCGATGTAAAACTTAATTTACATTTCGCGATATATGGCCATATCTATTTATGGAATTCTTGGTGAAAGATATATTTTACGAAGGTTGAATTTTCGACGCTTAAAAAAAAATGAAAGTAAAAAAAGAAAGTAGGTCGGTTGAATTCCTCCTTAAATTACATTTTTATAAATTAAACCAATAGCTGCTTCGCAAATTAATTTATTATTTTTACGTTTTTTTTTATCCTTTAAAAAAAGAAAACGGAGCTTCGTTATGTACTAATTTTTATTTTTTCGCTGCTGACCTCGATCGATGCACATTTATTTTTGTTTTCGTTATTGTTATTTCTCTTTTTTTCTCTTTTTTTTTCTGACTTTCCTAAGAAAGTGTGAACGCCTTGTACTGACGGTACACAATGACTTCCAGAATGAGTTGAAAACGTGACGGTAGTAGACATAAATTAATAAACCCTTCATTTCGCCGAATATCGGTCGATGATCTGCCACTTATATATATATATGTATATCGAATCCCAATTAATATCTTATACATTAAATTAAAAAAAAAAAAAAAAAAAAACTTACAACTATGTAAGAATGTATAAATATAAATTTTTCGGTCATCAACAATCATTCCGTATAGTTTGCAGGTTTTCCTCCAGACCATTTTGTCAGAACTTAGTCACAACTGACTCATCCACTGCTCGAAATCGTCTGCCCATTGTCTAGCTAAAATTCTTTTCCGATTAGGATCCATTTGGTTATATTTGCGGCTAAACTATTCTGTCGATAGAGTTCCATTTTAAACTATTTGTCCTCTTTCTTTCATTTTCATTTTCAGTCTTGTTATTTTCGTTGTATACCGTACCCTTTTTTCCTAATTTCAAAAACTGATCCTTTCATTACCTTCTCTGCACTCGGCTGATCTTGTTGCTGCGTGTACAGTTTTCATCGACAAATTTTTTGGCATCCGTATAATTTTAAGGATATTCCATTTTGTCCTTGAACTAATTTTCCAGCCTTTATTATTCAGAACGGCGTTTAATCACCGATTCTTCTTGGTAACTATCCATTCAATCGTCGAATAAAATACACCGGCCTAAATAAATTTTTGTTGCGTTCATAGTTGACGAGCCGAAATAAAAGGAATTGTTCCCCGTACATATTTCAGTTCGTCGCTATACGCCAATAGAAAATATCGCTCTTATTTATTTCTAACACTTTCACAATTACAATTCCTCCATTATTGCCGCATTGGTCGAATAATTGGATCATCGGCGAATCTGAGATTCGATAAATACATCGTCCTTTTTTGTTCCAATTTCTTTACGACAAATGCGAGAACCGTGTATTTGTTGGAGAACTGAGACCACCTTACTCTGTTGGAATCATTTTACCGTTTTCTTCAAACGCTTTATTATTTTTCTTCTTATTGTAACGTTTCGAATATAATGTATTGCGATTTTATTCCGGTGAGAAAGCCTCGCTAAAATCTATAAAACAGCGATGAATTTTTTTCCGATTACTACGTAAACATTCTATAAATAGTCAAAAAGGTCGCTTCCAAATCTGATTTACGCTTGCGACTGATATTCTTCCGGTAATCAAAACGCGCCTTTTTATAGACAACTTACACCTATGGTGGAAACTAAACGAATCGGGTGATGATTCCGTCTAGTTTTTATGTAATGGTATAAAACTGCCCATTTTTCGTTATACACTTTAGCTAGCGTTAATATTCGAGAATTTCACACAAATTTTTAATGAACAGTCCGGCGCGTCTATAAAATTTTCCGCATATATTTTCACCTCTGAATACAGATCGCGATTGTCTCTAACCGGATTTTCGTCGCCTATCGCATTAACTCAATTCGAGTATCTCGCGATATTCCTCGCATTACCCTAAAATTTTAAGCACTTTCGTTATTTGTTTTTCATTTAGTCGTTGGTTGTTATTATTACCGATAGCCAAGAGATTTATTTAGTTCGACACTTTTAAGTGTCTCGTCGGTGGTAGTTTTGATTGTCACTATTTTTAGGTAGTTCCGCTCTATTACAAATGTTTTTGCGAACATCTTCCTTGTAATGCAGCGTTTACTCTAAGTTCAGTAAGTTCCATTTTGTAGTTTTGTTTTCTCATAATGCACTGCAATTTCCGTAGTTCGTTTTAAGTTCCGCTTAATGAGTAATGATTATGTATCCTATTGCAAAAAAAAAAAAAAAACGCGTACTTTTAAAGTGGATTTAATGAAAACTGATAAGCGAGTACATGTGCTGTAATGTACTGATTAGACGCCAAAAAAGCGAAAAATAATAAAAACAAAAGTGTGAAAATTAGTTAGGTTGGAAAGAGAAATTTCAACTATTCTGAAAAAAATTGCAAAAAGAAATTTTCGTTTTTGGTCCGTTAACGTGCAATCCCGCGATTTTACACTAATTGCAAGTGGACCTCAATTAATTCTACTTTTGATTCTGTCGAGTATGAACTTTAATATTAGAGATTTCAGATTAATCAAATATTGTGATAACAGTTATGGCGCTTCGTCATTCATTTCCTCTCGACCTCGTAATCAACATGATGTTACATTGTTCGCATCTCTGTCCATTCTATCCTCGCGCATTCTATTAACATTGTCTCTCGCTGATGCGCATTCCGTGCTGTATCGGTTAATTGAAATGTTTAGCCTGCCATCACGGTCATTTGCCGTGGACGTATATTTGTTATTTTTAAATATTAATATAGAGAATCAATTGAGTTTACAGTTATGGCTTCATGTTGATTGAAAGTTTACATAAGTGTCTCTGAACAATAATAATTCCTGCAATATAAATGTATTACACAAATTATGTAGTAAATGTAAATAATTCGTACGTCAGTATTGTAGCTCAACCGCTTTGGTGGGAGCGTAACCGGACGATAAATATGCTGACGTTCTTGAACTGGAAACCGCATTAATTTGATAAAATTATTTCGGTCGTTTGATTTGCGTACGCTGAATAACGATAATTTCGCAAACAACTTCGCGCTATGAATATTTTTAACTAATCGCTGTTATAAGAAAAATGACGTGGCTCTTTTTGCTTCTCCCCGAGAAATTTTCAATTCGTTATTCAGAATCCGACTGGATGGATGGGTGTAGCTTGCTTCTTTTTCAAACACAACTTTACACCGCTCACTAGCCTATAAATGCCAAAACTTTGGTCGTGTAATTTACGTCCAACCGGTTTCGAAATTAACCGGTTTCTATTTTCCGATCTACCCTCTCAACTTCGATGCATAGTAGTCCGTCCACCCTTAGCCGGTGACACGCGAACATTCACACTTTTAGCACCCAAGCTTACTTCGTCGTTTTTCATATTCAACATCAAAGGACGTGTTACATATTACAATGATATGTTTTTTCATTTTTGTAAAAACTATTAATGTATGTTGTTTGTTTGTTTTTTTCTTAACAGGGGCATCGCAAATGATTATGACTACAATTTGCGGTTTCATTCAGTTATACATTAGATGCGGAATGTATCAGCCGAGTACTCGTTCAGCTAGACCACCTGGTTTTTACAAGCACATGACGTTCGTCGGCTGTACAAGGTATTAGCGGTGTAAATGTTTTCCCTTGATTTTACATAATTTGATGAAAGTTAGGTGTCCGAATTTTCCTTAAAGTTAAGGAAATACTTCGGACGTGATGCCTGTAACACCGAATTGTTCAACTATTATCAACGACAGTAACGGGAAAACTAATTTAAGTTGCAGTTGAATATTTCTGGTATTCCATTGGTAATAACCTTAAATATGTAAAATTGCAACAGCGAAGAAATATATTCACTAATTCATAAATTTTCGACATGTTTCGGACTTACTCCGTATATTATTATTATCGAATCGTTTCACCCCATGTAAGGGTATCGTGACCATGATCTGTCACCCTGTTGATCAGACTGCGCCAACAATTCCGATCCCTTGCGATGTGTATACAATTCTGAAAGGTACGACCAGCAGCTGTGCACACCGCGTCCGTCCATCTAGTCGGCGCACGACCTCGACTCCTTTTTCCGTTGACCTTTCCTTGGACGAGCACCGTTTCCAAATTGTTCGCTCTGATCACATGACCAAAATACCGCAGTATCCTGCAGAGCACCACAGATGATAACCTCGTCGGGTTACCAATCTCATTTATTATGGAGACATTTGTTCTCCTGGCTGTCCATGGGACACGCAGCATAAGCCTCCGGCACCACATTTCGAGTGCGTCTATACGTTTTTTGTCTGCGCTGGTCATTGACCAGGTCTCTGCACTATACAGGAATACTGAGAAGACGACGGAGTTCACTAGCCGAATCTTTACACCTTTATACTAACAGCGGAGTCAGGCCAAATTCTTTGAGAGGACAAATGAAAATCGATAACTACGTAGCAAAATCAAAATATGTTGAAATATAAAAAAAAAGAGTAATAGAAGTAAAATGAACGTTTAAATAGTTTAAAAAAGTGCGCTATTATTAAATGTTTGAAATTAAATTATTTGACCCTTCGGCATAGTTTAATAAGCGTTTGTCAGATATTATGTGTATTTTAATATAGTCGTACCGTTATTTATGTTGAGATGAGAGTTTATGTTTATAAACATTATGTTCAGCACCCGATAGAGACAATATGTTCATTATAACGTGAAAAATTTGTTTTTTTTTGAGCTCGTCGACCAGGAGAGGGACCTTTAGCCAGAAATAATTAGAACTTGGCTGTTCTGCAAATAACACGTCCTTCACTTTAATAGTCATTAATGGTGATTAGTCCTGTTGATTTTGATCGAATATTATTGCGAAGATTGTTTTTTGTTGTATATTTCAGTTTTTTGCCCGAATATACATATATTAGTTACGTTTTTTGTTGTTTGGTTGACATGTGTGAATTTAGTACAAATATCGTTGTTGGGTGTTTTTCATTGTTATGTTATTGTAGCATTTTTTGTGTAAATAGTCTATTCAGTTTTCATTGTTTATGGCTGTAAGTTCTTTGACCGGAGAGTTACGTAGATTATTGCTCGCGCTATAAAAAATTACACTTATTGGGGCTTATTTTGTAGTCAGTGCGCTTAGTTTTTTGTTTTTTTTTTTGCGTTAAATCGATTAATCAAATATTTTTTAATCGCTATTACTTCTTTTTTCTTTTTTTTTTTTTTAATGTTCGATGAAGGAACATAAATCAACCTAATCACTGCTGCGTTAAACGAAAATGAAAGATAAAAATGCAACCAAGCTATAATTTATGTATTTTAAAATCAGAAAACTTAATTTTTCGTTATCAAAATCGATTAAGACAGGTTGACTATACCTACATTATAATAATACAAGCATCAAATGAATAACAAATGTCACGAGTACTGTTGTTGCACAAACACAAACAATTTACTTTTTTCCAAAAAAAAAAAAAAAAAAATAATAAATAAATAAACAAATTGTCGAAAAAACGTCGTTTTTTATACATATATATCAGGAAAAAAATATATACGGACAGGAAAAATTGTGCAGAATTTACTTCATGATCAATATTTTAGTTTCTATAGTGGTACCGTGTGAACCCGGATCTTGTCATATTCGGAACTGTGGTTGGAGTTACATCATCAAATGTTCCGTGTATAGCATACGTTTCCTTCCGGACTTACTCATGACTAGGATTTAAACTATGTACAGGTTTTCAATTATTGTTTTACATTTTACGTTTCGATTCCAATGCCCTCTATCGGTATAATTCCCAACGAACAGTTTTTTTTTTTTTATTATTTTTTTTCTTACGCGATCCTTATTTCACGGTCTGACACTTTGGAAATTAAACGTTTCTTCGCTTTTTTGCTTAACGATAAATTAATTTTTCCAAATTAATTCGTTTAACTTTTCAAAAGAATGCTTACACAGAAACCACGTAAATATGCAACAATAAAGGAAAATAAAATATCGAAAAAAAGCGGTATTGTTTAAATTGAAATTTTACTAATGAAAAAAGTTCAACATATTAAAACAAATTGGATAAATCTGACATGGTCGAACTTGACTAATAAAAAAGTAGCTTTCAAATGTAATTTTAATCGAATTAGTACGACTTGATCAATTTGGTGCGACCTAAGAAATCAACAGAGATAGTTGCTAATCGCACTTTTCGTTGTGTCTTAAAGGTTTTTAATTATTTATTTACCCCCGTTTTTTTATCTTTTACATTTTTAAGCGCTCTGAATATTTTTAAAAGTTTTTTTGAAAAAAAAAAAAAAAAAAAAAATTACCAAAAAAAAAAGTAATAATAATTGAGAGTGCGGGGTAAGCTTAAGTGTATGAATTTAAACGGTCGTCAGAATTTACGTGTAATACTTGATGGCAACAATTTAATTATTAGTTAATGATGTGTCGGGAATATTGACATTTGTATTACAACACACAGAAGTCAAGCATACACCTGTTCATGGAGAAAACATACACTCAAAGTATGCACCAGTATGGCAACGACTCAGACGGAAAGAAAAACGTGACTCGTTAATTCGGTGTAATCAGTTTTGTTTGTTTTTTACGGGCATCTTCGGCTTTTGTCGTCACCATACACGCGTACTTTTGACTTTTGTTATAACTACCTGTGCAGCAATTAATAACTGTATATTGCAGTAGAGTGCAATTAGCGAATGATTTCGTCGCATATTCGCTGTTTCGTGCACCGTTGAGTAATTCAATTTACGCCTTATAATGCCTTCCGTCCTTTCCACGAGATTCCTACACTTATACACAAATGCACCACAGCATAACTGACTGTTGCCTGTAGTTGTGCACAATAATCGTCCAAATGCTATGCTTATTTCGGCTCCATTCGTACAACATTTTTTGTTATCGCTGCATGAGCTTAGCCTAAGTGATTTCCTTCCGCGCAATACCGCGGTCGCCCAGAACAACAGAGCGTTCTCGAATACGACCTGCATTTTTTTTTTTTTTTTTTTTTTTTTTGCGCAATTCCCGTTTAGCGGTAATGGATGGAAAACATTTTGTGCATTTGGCGCGTGCTGTTCTTAAGCATTCTACCGTGCACGATTTGTTTGTTTCGATGTGTTCGTGAATATTGTGCAAAGTTAAACACATGGCCCTGAGGCAACTTTTATTTGTTGTTTTTTTCCCCTTTTCACTCGAAACTACATCACTTGCCCTATTTATTTTTATAACCTAATTTTAAGTTAAAATAAATACTATTTCAACCATTTCTAAACAATTTAGGAGTGCAAGAGAAGGAATATGCAGATTTTAAGTAGGATGAAAAATGTATTAATCAGCAGTTTGTATTATTTGTATTCAGTACATTTACGTACAGATAACAATTGTATTCAGTACCCGAAAGTAGATCGAATGTGAGCTCCGCAATGTTTGCATTAATGCGCATATAACTAATACAATATAGTTTGTTTTTCTATTACAATCGGATCATTATAATTTTAGTCGAATAAGCTGATAAATTGTAAAAAGAAGAAAAAAAATATTCTCATTAGAATTGAATAAAATGGAGAATAAATTGTATTCTCGTGAATTCAATTACGAAGGTTGTTGATTAATGTATGTCATTTTAGTTCATCTTTCGATTTCTACAATTCGCAACTACACTTTTTCTTTTGAAATGTGTTCAATAATCTGTAAACATAAGTGTGACCATCTAGTTTTATACTCTAGATCTTAAAGTCGTCTATCCAATTTAAGTAAACAAGTGTTCGGGTTGCCATTGATCACGAAAAGTGTAATGCATAAGATTTATCATCTCTGAAAAATGAAATTAAAAATATTTTCCGAAAAAATTCATAAAATTCAAATTTCCACACTTTTATTAACATCGTTAGAATTATCAACAGGTGAATGTATACATCGTAAAAGGAAATAACAGTTCTTTTTATATAATACATTCTGTACCCAAAAGGTAAACTACGTATTATCCGGTTATATAATGGAACACACATGTTACGTAGAAGCAATATGCAAATATCTATACGAACCAATGAAATAACCAGTATACGTATCCTGCACACTTCGCTAATACGTATATTTATTTTTTGAGTAGAGTTTTTATTTTCCGATGATTATTGGCGTATTACATACGCGCACATAGAGATGAAGAAATCTGCGTTCCACATTGCCTACACTTGCGAATAAATTTTATTACGGAAATGGACTGTTTTTTTGTTTTTTTTTACCGAAATATAGTGCAACATATTTTCTAATTTTTACATTAAATATTATTATTATCCGCTATATATTGTTACAAAAATGGATGAGTATTATTTAACAATCAAAAATTTTCGAAAGGTTCCAACAAAAGCAAAATTTAAAACAATATATACCTATCCCAATTATAGTGTGTGTTACTGAAAGTGTAAGAAAATTTTTTTAAAAGTTACAAAATTCCATACACACTGTCGTGCAGTTTCAAATGTTCAGAAATTTTCTGCTTGAACACTAAACATTTCGTTTCTTCTAAAATACCATGAAATCAAAAAATCGGTGTAGATTTAAAAAGATATATTTACATTTTATAAAAATAAAATTATAAACCCGTTTTTTTTTTTCTTTTTTTTTTCTATTGTAATCTAAAATTAACAACAGTTAGCCACAGTGGCATATTCAGGAGGGGCAAAGGGGGTAATTGCTCCCCCCCCCCCCGGAACCATTGTGATATAAAAATAAATGTAGTGTCAGAATAAGTACCTGATAATTTTACGTTTGTTTTTATGATTATTTTTTATGAAAATATATTTTATTTTTTCTGTCATAAGTTGCATAATTCTAAAGCATGTTTCCATAACATTATATATACGTATATAAATAGATAAATACACCTATTTGAAAATTCAGAATTCCTTCTCCCCCAGAACCATATTCTGAATACGCCACTGGTTAGCGATAAAATAGCTGGAAAAAAAAAAACGTACCTAACGATATATTAACACTGATGCAATTCTGCGTACCGAACCGTAGAAATGAAGCAGGCATGATTTATTTTGAACGAATAAGAATACTCACTACCATTTAGAAGCAGTTTGCCCGTTCCAATAATATGATGTCCAAGGAGATTTAGGGAGAATACATTTTTAATAGGTTATTCTTAAATTCTAAAAGTCCCTGCTTTGCTCTTGTTCAATTTCTTTTGCGTCTCTTTCATCTCCTACCTTAATTATCACCCGTGACGCAAGACGCAAATCACATTCTATTCGAATGTTCCTTTATCTCCTCAGAACGCGTGATCTTTTATTCCAATTTGCTTAGCCTTGGCCTCCCCACTCCCTACAGTGCCTTCTACATTCTCGCTTTTCCATTTCCGTCTGTTGTTCCTTTGTTAGCCGACTTCATTTCTTCTGTCTCTAATCGTTTTTTGATATAACCTGTCGCCCCATATGTCTATCTATTCTTCTAATCTTTTGTGTTGGGTAAATGTCCTATGCTGACGTGCCCATGAAATAAAAAAAATAAAATTCTAAAAGCCGTTTATTTCCAACCTAGTTCTTTCTTTAACGTTAAAGCTAATTACATCATTTGCTCCGTAAAATAATCCTTTTATTCTCTTTTACGATAGCCAACAATGAATTTGATTTGATTCTGCTCATGTGTATTGCTGGAAATGAACTTAGTAAAGTATTAAAAGTCGGACCGACAAAAGAAAGTTATTAGTTGTTTTTTTTTTGCCTTTGAAGTAAAAACTTTTATATGTTCTTGCAGAATATTGGAAGTAATCCGTTTGATAAAATCCATTCGCGACTTTTTTTTATAACCCTATATATATGTATATATGTATATATACATCGAATCCATCTTCAGCTTTTTTATGTATATGTGTATTTTTATAGATATGTATATGTGTGATTCAAGGAACCTTTTTGGTATCCATACGTAGATTATGGTTTAGGGGTAATAAACTTTTTTCTAAGCTGCATGTAGTAATTCAAATGATTCGAAATTTTGATCCCGATCATAGTTTCCTTGAATAGGGTTCCTTTTTTTCGACGTTTCCATAAAGCTCTGTTATAAGCGCACAATATAGGCTTCCTCCTTTCCAGCGGTCGTATAAATATAACTATATCTCGCTTTTATAATAAGATGCAAAATTCAATCGTTTGGTAGTGTAGTTATGTAAGTTTGCTGTATTAGTTGAAATTTTATAGATTGATTATTATGAGGCCAAAAAAAAACTAAATAAATTGAAAAAAGTTGCTTCATTAAAACTTTCAAATAATATTCAAACAATTTATTCAATCTTTAACATCCTTTAAGGAGTCACGCGGTGTGATTTGTTTTGAAATGTATTTTGTTTTCGCGTTAAAATCGGTGAACTCTGATAGCGCGTTCTCACGATTCTTGGCGTAAAGTATTTCTCAACCAGCAAAGTAAGCACGTTCCGTTTATTTATTTACTAACGTAAACAACTGACTGTACTCCGTTCGGGCGTACCGGTTTTGCGAGCCAAATTCCTTATGTTGACATGATTGATGACTTTAAATGACGAAAATGATTTTACGAACAGGAAGTAAATTTTTCTCTGGCAACAACGCATCCTATCGCGGTATAGCGAATTGTAGATGAAATAGGAAACTGGCGAGCAATTTTTGGAAATGATTATTCAGCATATTGCAAATCGAAAGGAGTTCGAGTTTCGCCCCGAACAATCGGCATACCACACATAAGCATACTTTCGCACATCGATATTCACTTGTCCGACTTGGAGCAAAATTACTATCACTTCGTAAATACGTATATACTTTTTTTAAATTCACGGCAAAATCTCTCGCGATATCCAGATAAAGGTCTGTTTATTGCATTTAGTTGTACATATGCGTTGATAACTTCACTGTGCAGTTTTTACGCTGTCAATGTTATTGGTATTATTATACAAGATTAATTAAATAAGTTAAATGGATTTAAATATTATTTTAAGCAGTAGAGGGAATATGAATTTAATACGTAGTGTAATTGCAAATAAAAAAATCGTGATAACAGAAATAACGCAACAGTTAAGAATTAGGCATGTGCCGCGATTTTTTGTTTTTGTTATTCATTACCTTTATTTCGTCTTCTTTATTTTATTTCCAATATTTTTGATATGTAGTGTATTGGTGCATAGTACCGTTCATTTTGTTCGTTTCATTATTAGTTTGTTTTTTGTTAATTTCCATTTTTTAATTATTTCTTTTTTATTATATCACTTTTTTAAAATTTAGTCTCGTTTTAATTATTCCTTCTGTTTATTTTTTGTCACCTTCACGATTTCCCGATCAGTTGAACTTTTTGTTACAAACAACTCTTTTCAGGGCTACTTTTGTGTTACTTTACTGAAATATTTTTCGTTGTATTTTATTAATTACTTTGTTTCACTCGTGGTACAAATATACCCATTAAAAGCATGCACAAAAAAGTAAACGCTTAACATTAATTTTTTGCAGTCAGCATCGAATTCAAATTGCAACAATAATTAAAAACTAATTAATGAGGATACATATAATAATAGTATAATCGTTCACTTTCTGCAAGCTGAATAATGAACAATTACTTCACTTTGATTTGTTGCCGGTTTTGAAAAGTTAATGTTGTTAAAGAATAATCCGTAAGATTTGTTAACTATATTACACCCTGAAATGTATTACTTTTTATTTAATTATTTTTTACTTTTAGCGCATTTGCCTTTTTTTAACTTTTATAACAAACTTTGAGGTCGGTTTCACTTTTTTACCGGTGGTACACCTCTGCATGAACGAAGAATCATTGAAATCAGTCTGCATAGTTATACGTAACCAAATAAATCAATAAATAAACAAAAGTTCAGTCAAGCATGATAGTTCACGCGTTCAGGGTTACCCTGGTATGTTAATTTATAGATAACTATAATCTTTATGTTTACATAATGCTAAATTTGAAGGAATTTGATTTTTTCGCTGCAAAGAGGAAGAGGAACGTAATTTTTCACGTTTTTTTTTTTTTTGAACTTTTCAGAAACTTTACATAACTTTTGTATCGTAATTTTTTGATTTTATGAAAGGATTCGTGCACTTTATTTTATATTTTGAATTTCACCTTTATAAGTTTATCGGGTGATGAGTTATAATTTTTTAAGTGATTTTTGAGGTCGTTTTAAATACCATATTATATATTCTTAACGGTTTTTTGTTGTTTTTGTTACCCGGGGTAATCGATCACCTTGAAGTTATAGATCGTTTTAAAGAGAATTTTAATTCTAATTTACGTTCCAAATTTCGAAATTAATAAGTCAAGCCGTTTGTGAGTTATTGATACATTGTATGTGTACGGAATTCTAAAAAAAAAAAACACGACGGACACATTACCTGTGTTTGGAAATTCGGTAATAAGAAGCAATAAAAGTTTCTTTACAAACGATAAAAAAACGAATAATTAATAAAGCTAATAATAATAATATTTTATAAATAGAAACATAAAAGGAATAGATATATTTCCATGAATATCGTAGTTTGGCAGTCTTTTTGCTAGATAAAATGAGCTACATGTTATTGAAAAAGGACTAGGGATACACATTTTCGCGTTTATCGTGAAAAACATTGAAACAATTCATATATGACACACATTTTAGGCTGCAATTTATAATCTACGTAAATTTCATTGAAGTCTGTTGAGCCTTAATTAAAATCATTTTCGAGAAAAGCGGAAAGGTGGAAATATTCTTGCGTAGTATATGAGTATATTTATGTCCTAAAATTTGTTGGAACGGAAATGCTTGCAAAACATAACAGTAACAAAAGAGCTGATACAAAAGGCTATATGCACATATTTATTCTTTATAAATGAGACCGAATTGTACAACCGTGAAAGATCAATCGTTGCGTTCGTAAAATATGTGAACATTTCATTTTAGTTGGCTCGCAAAACTTTCGTCGGCTGTCAACAATTACCTTTGGCTCGCAAAACCGGACCGCCGCTCCATTTCCGCTTTCGTTATATGTAACACGACCTACGTCTTCACGAATGCGGGACTCGGCAAATATTTTCAAATAACCTTACTATTTCGTTCGAATTCGGAAATGTAAAAATGGAAAATAAATATTTTTGATTAGCTTAATCAAATGCACGAGGAAGTAAAAGGTATAGAGGGTACATGTAACGACACAAATGCCAAGATTGATAAGGCGCAATGGAAGAAATTAATAAATTAAGGAAAGAAAATGAAGATTTGAGGAGCGAGATCGCATTCGTCAAAAAAGATAAGCGAACTACTAAAATAGGAACTTCAAAAATTGAGTCGGTACTCCAGAGTGGACAATGTGTTAGTTCGCGGAGTACTGTCCGTATAAATGGGGAGAGTGTAAAGACGCTAATAAATAGAATAGGAACAAAACTCGGTGTGCAGTTGACGGAGTGGAATATCAAAGCAGCACATTGTCTGCCTAAAAAGACCAACGATTCCGCACCGGCGCCGATAATCGTAGAACTTCACGATAGAGAGAAAAAAGCGCAACTACTAAGTAATGTAAAGAAGTTGAAGATAAACAGGAACGATGTTGGCTTATCGCAATCAGTACCGATTTATATAGATCGAGGTCTGATTGGCTACGTTAGGAAACTCTATGCAGTTGCTAGGCTAGCGCGTCAGAAAGATAAAATAAGCCATGCATGGTGCAGAGGGGATAAAGTATATGTACAGAAAACAAACTCAAGTAAAGCGAAAATAATAACTAGTGAATCAGATCTCGAACGGCTGACTGATGGTTTCACTCAGGAGAGTGCCACTACTCGGAACATCAGCCACGTAACCAAGCAAATAGATAAGATTAGTGTAATAGATTCGGCAGTAAAACACAGTGAAAAACACAAAAGTAGCCAGAAGCAGGTTCTATCGATAAATTCGTATAGACAGCGTTTACATCAAACACATAGTCTCCAACACTAGCATACTCTGCAGCACACACACAAACGATAACATAATCACCTCCAACCACGCGTGCAAAAAATAAACAAAAAATTATAAATAAATGAAATGTTTCTCGGCCTGTTATGAGCGTGAACTGTCCTCACCCGGAAATGCCGGTAAGCGACGGTAAGTATATACCTTTTTTCTTCCATCACTTCCCGTCATTTAAAAATACTACTAAAAGTTTGGCTAAGAGCAAATTAAATCAAACGAATAATATAAAAAGTAATAAAAATAAAATAAAAAACCCAAAGTTCATATAGCTACACTCTGAATGTAAGGTCATTTAAAATCCCAGAAAGCCTGATTGAGTTAAAAGAGGCATTTCAGAAATCTAATATTAACATTTTTGGATTGTCCGAAGTAAGAAGCCCTAGAGAGAAAATTATACGCATTCAAAAGGAGAGCCTAATTTTATTATATAGGTAACAACTTGAGGGCAAAAAGGAGTCGGTTTTATTATTAAAAATGAATATATAAGTGTAATGCAGTGGAAATAAAGAGGATTAATGACGGAATAGCAATCTTAAAAATAATACGTATTCAAGTTTATGCTCCGACTGCAGCTGCAGAGGATTGGGAAGTAGAAAATGTTTACGAAAATTTGGGAAACATTTTAAATTCCCAATTTAAAATAAAAAACAACAACTTAATAATTACGGGAGACTTGAATAGCCAGATAGGGCAAAGAGAGAAAAGTGAAAAACCAACAATGGGTTTGTACGGTTATGGGAAACGCAACGAAAGGGATTAGATGTTTATAAGATTCTGTCAAGAATTCAATCTAAAAATAGTAAATAGACTGTTCAAAATAAGAATAGGAAATAGATGACCATGGGTATCTCTAAACCAACAGTATAAATCATTAATAGACTATATACTAGTACCTAGAACGAATCAGTCAATTATAAATTTCGAAATAAAAGGTTTGAATAAGTGTTCAGCTTCTATACAGTCATAGACTGCTAATTATAACAACTGAAACTGATAAAAATAAATACTACAAGAGAATCATAAAAAATTCGCATGCAAGACTAGACTACGAAAAGTACGAAAATATAATTAGTGGAGAGTTAGGGAAGATAAACTTAAGTAGAGATCAAGAATAATCAGATAAAATCACATCAAACATGTACGTTAAAATTATAATTAAAAATCCCGACTAATTTCGGATAATTTGATCCATAATTAATCTTCACGATTACCGATCAAATTATCCGAAACTCGCCCGTATTTTTAATTATAATTCTTTATGTTTAATGTTTGCGATTTTATTTCTTTCTGCTGTTTATGTGTGTTTATATTGATTAATAACAAACACACTGTTTTTAGGAAATATTATGATTAGATTTTACATAATTTCGGCAAGAAAGTGCCGTAATCATGCAGTACAATGTTGATTATGGCACTTTGTTGTCGAAACATGTAATTTATGTAAAATTTACTTATAATAAAAAACAGTCCGTGTTTGTTATTAATCAATATAAAAAAACAAGGAAATGGATCATTTAAATATTATCACTATGTATGTTTATGTTTGTAAGTTGGTTGTGTATTTGCGCTATAAAAATCTAAACTTAATTTTGCATTATAAATTTTAACTTGTATTTCCTGTAAATGCATTATTTTTTAAATTTTATTTTGAACGAATTCAATTTTTTATTGCAATTTTTTTCAAAAGCAAATTACTCGTCTGAATGATTAGCGTTTAGATAAACTAATAGTCATGGTGAATTAGCTGGCACACACGGTATTTTTAAATCATTTTAAATTCATTTTTTTTTAATTTTTTTTTCTTTTTTTTTTCATTTACCTAAGTTTGTGGACACACTGCTAGTTTGATTTACCCGTTTCTAACGATTTGCCGTCCATCTTGTCGGTATCGTACTCAGTATTGCCTCCGTGATTATTAATTTATATTGTCGTGCTCAAAGTGCTATCATTCGTGAGTTATCACTGAATTCGGTCTAAAACTTTCAGCAAATATTAGTACAACAGTTTTTTTTTTTTTTTTTTTTTTTTTGAAGGAGACGAGATTTTGTGTATTTTTAATCTGCGGTAACGAAATTCGAATCAGGCCCTATCCGAATGAAACATCACTGCCTAACCAACTATGCTACAGTAGCTGACTTGATGCAACAGTGAGTTATTTCATTGCAAACCCGAGTAGCAAGGAGGAGATTCGGCGAGCGTAGTTTTAATGACTATGCCATTCTTAGCCCGGGGTATAATATATTTCTTGTTCCATGATTATGTCTCGTTACTTTATATAAAATAGTAATGCTGCGTTGTATAATTTCTAAGATTTTTTTAAAATTAAACAACGGATAAGAATAACGTAGTTCATTGAAAATGATTTTTCTAAAAGTAGTTTAAAAGAAAAAGCGATTGGCAATCAAAGTGGTTTGCAAGTTTTTATATATTGCGTTGGGGATTATATGAAGAAAAAAAAATGATCAAAAAATAGCATGAAATATATAAAAACTTACGTTACATTTGAAAATAAATTAGTACAAAAATTATAAATTCAACTTTTTTTTAAAAATTTACTCATTTAAAAGCATTACAAAAGAAATTTGACGCTATGACGAAATCCCGAATTTTCATATATAGTAATTAGAGACGGCAAAAAAACATATGAAACTATTTTTAAAAAACACTGCGGGAAAAAACAACAATTTTATTTGTAACCATCGAACGCCAATATAAGAAGAGCAAATTCTATTGCAAAATAAGAAGTGAAACATTTTTCTTTTTCTTTTTTTTTTTTTTTTTTTTTTTTTTGGGCCTGGCATTAAACACCATTTGAACACTCACTAATCATTAAATTAATCCTTCAGCTTGTTTAAATCTATACTTTTTGCCGCCGCTAGGAATCGAAACCATGACTACACTATCTTAATAATCAAGCGTTCAAGCCACTAGGCTATTGCGATGACATAAAACTACATTCAAATATACAAAACTATTTTATCCAATAAAGGTGGTGAGCCTTTTAAATGAAAAAAAAAGGGGCTCTGCAAAACATCTACCGGTTATCTCCAAGGCTTTTACTAGAAAATGTACCTCCAAAGCTTTTACTAGGAAATGTACCTCCAAGGCTTTTACTAGAAAATGTACCTCCGAAGTTTTTGCTAGGAAATTCGGTTTGTTGTTTGCGAATATTAAGCCAACTTAAAACCGCTCGAGAAACATCCGAAAATAGTCTACAATCATATTTCTCCCCATATTGTTGTACGTACGCCATCATAATGTAGCATTCGAATAATCAGGAATTAATGGAATGTGCGGAGTATTTTTGAATTCGGCTCTTCAACCTGTTCACTACTATCATCTTTTTAAATGGCTTAAATTTTCTATGCTTTTATTTATTTAATTTTTCATTTTTTCTTATTTTTTTTTAACTCGAATATTACCTAAATGAATGTTCTTCTTGCGTCGTAACGACTGAACGTTGGCGATTATCATAACATAAATAATAATATACGACAAAGCGGAGAGAACGTGTTTCTGCCGTCTGACACAGCTTTCAAAAATCGGACACCTCTGTCCAGTTACAGATGTTTTGGCACCATGACACATAGATTTGCGACCGATTCCACGCCTTCCTCCATCTGTTTTCCCCTCTAATATCAAAACACGGTCTGTTTATTTCTCGAATTAGATTTTAACATTTTCCTGGCACACACAAACTTCTATCATTCTAAGTTCCTATTCGTTTAATACTATCACAGAACCCTCCAGGATATTCTTTGCACTCTCTGACCATTGAAGGTCATTGCTCGTATTTTCTCCGTCATAATAATATCCTGGGAAAGGTATTGCAGTGGTTTCCGGTTGCCTACTGTAGAATTTTTACTCCCTTAGCCGAAAGAACCCGATTTTAAGGCGCCGGATACTGGTCTGCTCGCTCTAAATTGATATGCATCAATCCGATTGAGACATCTTGTTACGAACGAGCTGCTGATAGTCTGCCGATTGTAAATACAAAAGAATGCTTAACAGTATTTATTGATAGGAACTTTTTCGGGCAAGTGGGTCTTCGTCCATTTTACTGTCAGCAGTGTGCTGTGAGTTTTGATATTTAGTTTTTTGTAATCAATCGGCTACCTGGTCGGACTCAAGTTTGAGTTTTTCTTGTAAAGTCCTAGTCGAACCTATCGGGTAATCGGGCAAATTTTAATGATTTTTGTGTCGCTCGTTCAGTTTTTCTTAATCCAGCCTGTTTGATCGGAGACAAATAATAAATTTTTCGCTTTTTACGAATTATTTTTGATTATATTTTTTCTTTCCTTTTGACACAGGTTTGCCACCGTTCTGCTCGGATTGATTTCGTTAAATTACGTCGCAGTCAGCTTTACCGAAACAGTTAAGAGTTCCGCGCCAATTTTTACCGTGTTTATTTCGAGAGTTCTTCTGGGTTAGTACAAAGCGGCCGGAAAATTATGAGCGTATTTTTCACAATTATTATTATTATTATTATTATTATTATTATTATTATTATTATTGGGAATTAGTTTGGCTGCAAATTAACCGCTACCTAAATTCGTCAGATTTGCAATAGGACACGATTTCCCGCCAGTTTTTATTGGTTTTATCTGTTCCTATCTGTAATTGGTTGTTTCGACTGTTATACATCTTGTGCAGGTTATTATTTATTTCACGTATCCCTATTTAAAGTTACTATCATCGTTCGATATTATTACACTAAAAACAGCAGCATAGTATAGAGATCGATTGATAAGAAGATTCTTCTATGCATAATCGTACATGTAAAATTGACTGTGCAAATTATTTCCTGTGTTTTCGAACAATTTTGTAGTACTGTATCAGTAACTGATCCGGGGAGGGGGGGGGCAACACCGTCACCATTCGAAGAACCAAAGCCTGTATGAAAAAATTTGTTATAACAGAGAAACTTAATTTACGTTATAAAAGATTTGTATAAATGCCACACCTAGGAATTTAATTATAACTAATATTTAATACTATTTTCTAGTAAAACTAATAATGTTCCTTTTTTATTCTATTTTAAACACAACTGTCGTCGATCTTTTGCCATTTTTATTTATTTTTAATTTTTATTTTCCAATTTTAATTAAAAATAGAGATCAATGAGAAATATATATATTTAAACTTGCTCACGAACAACGAGAATTCGCATCGGATTACTAACAAAAATAAAAAAGAAGTAAAGTCTAATAAAAATACTATCTTCCTTACTATTTCTAAACTACCATTTTAGCTAGAATTTTATAATTTTCTTATTTTTCACCTAAAAATAAAACAAAATTTTAATTAAATCGTAATAATTATGTATTTTTAAAACATTTTTAAATTTCTAAAGAGCTGGTCGTTATTTGATTTTCTTTATGAATCAAGGGCTATTTCTCAAATCTACTGCCTACCGTAGAAAATTTTACGTAATTATATAATTTCCCCTCCAAAATGTCCTGGGTCCGCGCCTAATAATAGCGCATTCAGTTCAAAAATAGCATAAATTTAAAAGCTTCATTGACAGCGTCAGGTTCGAACATACTTACACAAAAGGTTAGAACAAAATCGATTTAAGCTACACACATTTGCTAACTTGTTTAACACATGTGTGTGTTTATAACATTGTACAAAACCATTGAGATTGCTTACCGTCATAAATCCGATTAATTCGGATGGAGATTAAAGTCGCGCCAAAACACAGTACTGCGATGCATGATCGATTTCTAATACGCGAGATTGTTTTTAAATCGCTGCCGATTAGAAATTTGCATCGGCTGCAAGCTGGTTTGAAATTGCTAAAAATATGTTCGGATTTTTTACTATTGTTTGGACAATTTAAAGCAAAGAGAAGTGTAAACTTTTCATGAATACCACTACTGATTTCGAATTTGGTTTTTAGAAACTTTTTCTAAATTCGAAACAGACAAAATCTTATTCATTTAAGTAATCTTAAAATTTTGAATATATAATTTTTTTGTTTTAATTTTTCGTATAATATGATTATAGAAGGATTATTATAAAACCAAGCGCATCGTTAATTTTATGTTTACTTTGCAACTCAAAGTTACTCCGAACAATTTAAACGACACATACTGTCTAGTTTTTATTTATGTATATATATATATATATATATATATATATATATGTGCCCTTGGGCTTAGTACATTGTGAACCTTAACTTCACAATCCCGACGCCCTGTCAAGGGTATGGAACTCACTTTACTTTATATATATATATATATATATATATGGAAAAAAATTATTATATTTTATATGCGCTTTTTTTGTACTTTAGGTGAACGAACCGGACTTTATGTGAATTTATCACTAATACCTGTAATGGGTGGACTGGCATTATGCTCTATGAATGAAATAAGTTTCAACATAATCGGATTTATAGCAGTTTTAGCTACAAATTGTACTGAATGGTAACGAATAACAGCCCGATTTTTTTTTTTAATATATTTAAATATTTATATATATATATATAATTCAAACTCATCAATACCCCTTTGATTCCCAAATGATGGTTCTTCCATAATATTTATGGAAGAGTAAGTTTCAAATGACTACGTCATTCTTTAAAAAAGTAAGGATAATTTACGATTTGCATAGTAATTTCTATTACAACTTTCAACATGGAAAAGTGTTAAACATTTTATGGCGTTTTTTTTTTTTCGCATCCCTGGCACATGAATGACATTGTCACTAATACATAAATTCTTTCTTTCCGGTATAATTAAATAACGAGATCTTTATAATTTTTTAAAGTTATTTTCTGTTCTACAGTTTTCTATGAACATAGGCCGATACAAACCAAACAATTATCTTCTATAATGTTACGAAAACCTAACGTTAATATGGATAAATTAAGTTCATTATGGAGATTAATTAGAAAGCTAATAATAAAAATGTTGGCAGCTTGCGAAATTTCTCTCTAACATTGCAGAAGAGAAGAGTGTGTTTTAAAGTCCGGGAGCTCGTTGAAAATATACTTATTATTATATATGAAGGCCCAGTTTAATCGGTACATCACTTGTTTTCTATAATTTCAGTTTTAATTATTGTTTATTTTTCTACCGAAATAATTACTGGTTTTGTAAACAAGTTTCTCGACTTGGTTAAAACGATAATAAGGTATTTTTGATTTCCAGTTTCGGCTGTCCCCGAGTTACTGTATGTAAATTTTATTCGATGACGTATATTTAAATTTACCCCGCGAAAATTTGAATTAACAGTGATGTGATTAAGTTATTGAAGTTCAGCCTTTTGTCTGCTAGCGGACTTGATCAGATCAAAAAATATCAGTACCCGTTGTATGTGCACTTTCGTGGGGGCCATACCTACGAGAAAATAAAATCGCATCCGATTTAGCGGGATTTACAGGAACGCGTCAATTTAAAAAAAAACAACAACACGGTACCTCTCAGATTGTTTAACAGTCGCGTTCGGTCTATATTATGAACTATACAATACAGTGCACCATCATCGTCGGTAAAGAGTTCCGTGGTAATACGAGATACGGTGCTGGAAAATCGTAAAGAAATATATTAAATATAATTTCGACACGCTGCCCTGCGAGCTCAAAGTCTTTTAAATGAGGAAAAAGTATCGGAGATACTGCAAATGTATTTTGTTGCTTGAATAGCTCTTGACTAATCTGATTAGGTGATCCGGAAATTTTTTATCATTTTGAAAATTATTCTCCATCATGCCAAGTTATCGAATGCTTTGGCTACATCTGATAATATTGTCTGTGTGTTTATTCAAAATTGTGCGAGTCATGGATTGCCCGATTCCAGTTACGTCAGCGCCTTTGTCAAAACCGGTAGATTAAGCGATGGAAGGAAGTACGTTTGTTTCCAATTGCATTGTATCTGCAATATGAGTGTGTTTAGGAAAAGACATTAACTGTAATAAGAGAACAAGATACCGGGTTGTGATCGGAAAATAACCGACTAACGAAAATGAGACGAGTAGTAAGTAATACAACTATTGACCACTAAGAAATCTATTATATTTATTGTTTGAAATTGTTGAAGAAATACACTGATAAAGAAAGTGTGACATAATCGGGTTTGCAGCACGATTCCCGTCACGGTTAGCGCATTTTAATGTGTCAAAATTAGTCAGAGGCCATTAGCCAAGGTGTGACCAAACGTCTGACATTTGTAACACTGAATTAAGTTTACGAGAATATTTCTCGCATTTAATTGAACCGTAAGCTAAGCAAAAATTTTTATTTTTTAAAATACGTCTGTAGTATTTATTACGGGTGGAAAAGAAACGAGAAAAAAGAGAAACTGTTTCTGTCTCATTTACATTTTTTTTTTTTTTTGTGATTTGTGTTGTTACAAAAATAACAGTTTGACTTCGACATTTTAGTTCAAATTCGGCATTAGCCTAGCCTGAATGAGGAAGACAGACGTTTTTAAGTGTATGGAAAAAGGAGGAACGTTTTGAGTTTTGAAGTGATCAATAACGGCATGAAAATTTTCAGAGCTGTTGACGAGTATTAAAGTTCCTTTACGGATTCACTTAATACAGTCGACTCGCGATTATCCGGATTAATTGGGCGGCCAGCCTTTTCAGATAGCAAAAAATCCGAATACGCCGTATAGTCCAAGGTTAAATACTGCAAATTAAATGAAAAAATGAAAATTAACTTATCCCACGATAAAAAAGTAAACATGAAAATTAACTAACGATGGTACACACATTAACTAGTTTTTAATGAAGTCTGTGGTTAAGGTCTGTGCGTTTTTCGCTGCATTCTCTTCTTTCTCGCCACTTGTGTAAACAAATCATATCAGCCGGTGACGCTTCTTCCTGTTTTGTTACTCTAGCGTTACTTTAATCGCCTTTAGTCTTTCATCGTGTGGTATAACACTTCTAAAAGGGGTTCATTATCCATATTTTCTTCAACTGGATCCTCATTGAGTACCATGATATCCTCATCTGCCGATTCTTCAATTTCGTCGCTGCCCATCCATTCTGTAACGGCATCCATACTATTATACTACCCGTTTCACATCCTGGAATATTTTTTATTAGACAAACAGGCTCCTCGTTGTCTTTTGAACTGTCCAAATCACATTGTTTGTCAATTTCGATCCCATTTATCACTGTGACTTTATGATCAAATAATATTTTCCACGACCGCACTAATGCTATAGAACTATAATCTCTTCCCATCCCTCAGAAAACCCCAAGTGATAACATTAAGCATATCAACTGATAGCAGTCTGGCAGTCCTCATCATTTTCAATGCGCTTGATATTAGTCTGATGAGAAGGCAGCGTCGATATTTTTTTTTTTTTAAGACCTCTATGATTCCTTGATCCATATGGGTTGACAAACCGATGTAACGTTTGCTGAAAGAAACATTGCGCCTTTATATCATCATCATCATCTTGTAACTCCTCAGTTGCCGGATTGGAGAATTGTCGAGAACAGGGATTGCTTTTCTCGGTAACTATTTGTCGGACAAATGTTTCGCAACTGCGGCAACAAAATCCCTGTGAAACTAAGTTTTACAAATTTCACAGCATCTTCATTTACAGCGAATGTAAACAAATATTCAGATACATACTGCTACTGTAGTATGTAATTGTGAATTTTATAAAAGCGCTTTGGCTTCTTTTTTTTCTTTTTTTTCTGAAAAATCAATCCGGATACTGTATTACATTTAACAAGCGCATTTAGGTTTTAATAAGCAGTGCTTTAGTATCGATTAATTTTTCGCGATGAAAGATCGTTATTGTGTACTGCTTCCGACAATACTATTATTTTCTGTTATTGTATAATTCAAATATTTTCATAATAGCGAAAAGAAAATATTAATTTTGAAAAACAAAAAAAAAAAAAAATAGGTAACACACATATTTTATAAATTTGGAAAGAGTGATTAGCAACAAGAGATCCGTTAGTGTCATAATAATAACGATTTCTTTTTTTTTTTTAATAAATAAATATTTTAACAAAGTCGCTTGTTTAAATATTATACAAACAATTCTAAATTAAAGAAAACCAGAACAGTTCACCGCGAGATCTAGAGGTGTGTAACTCAGTAACTCAGTAACTCTTTTGACTCACTAATTCAGTAGTCTACAGAATTAAAACAAATTACTCTGTGATCTATGATTGTAACAGATGTTTAATTTACAAAGAAATTTTAATTTACAAAACAACAACTAATAAGAATTTTTTAAGTGCTTTAATAATTACTACTTTGCTGTATTAGTCTCAAAAAAACTGAACAAATTTAGAATTTGTTGTTAAAACAATTTAAACAGCCTGTTAATTAGCTTGTAATTCCAAATATGAAGTTGTTTAACTTCATTTGTTCAGTTGTTTTGAGACTAATACAGCAAAGTAGTAATTATTAAAGCACTTAAAAAATTCTTATTAGTTGCATTGTTTTGTAAATTAAAATTTCTTTGTAAATTAAACATCTGTTACAATCATAGATCACAGGGTAATTTGTTTTAATTCTATAGACTACTGAATTAGTGAGTCAAAAGAGTTACTGAGTTACTGAGTTATACACACCTCTAGCGAGATCATTAAAAACATTTCACTAAATTCAGACAAGAAGAAAATTAGTGCACACTATCATCGATATTTCATTGCGATGCAAATATCCAATTGTGCCCGGCTAAATGACATTCGTAGACGTAAACAAGTATCAAGAGCATTTAACGGCTCCAAGGTCAAAAATGTAGATTGATGATCTTAACGGGTTTTTATGCTACACTAGTGAACAATTTACTAGTCAACGAATTCGAGACATGCTGCCAAAGAATTGAACGATTTATTAATGGGAAATGCGATTCAACATTCGACGTCCACCATTAAATTGTCTTCCAAGTGAAGATTAGAGATTCCTTGATCTTAGCAAATTCATTTCTGATAATATTATTCACCAGATTTAGAATAGCAAGCCCAAATATTTTACAGAAAAATAATGATTAGATCTCGATATACATTGAATGAAAAGATTTTTAGATCGACGCAGAAGAAATTCTACTGTGATTCTATCGGAAACGAAAGTTTCTACTGTTTTAGAAAATAAAGATAAAGGACCAAAAGCATATCATTTAGGTCTGCGTGATGAATGTTTCAAAAAATTTCGATATATGTGTCGTTTTCCGTTTTACGATGCATATTAATTGCACAATGATTAATGTAAATTTTTATTTTATTCGGGGGAACTAATGTGTGTGTGTGTGTGTGTGTGTGTGTGTGTGTGTGTGGGTGTGTGTAGATTATAAAAAAAAAATATAAACATAACTATTTTGGCCATAATTGAATTGGGCGAGAGTCGTTATCTTTTTTTGACTGATCGTATTAACCGATAAATTAGTATTTTTCATCGATTCATTCGTCAGATGCGTAATATCAATAGCTACTTGCTAGTGTAAATATGTGATGAAGCGCCCGCTGCTCATTTACTGCAGATAAAAAAGTCGCGCGATACGTTTATATTAGCAAAAGTAATTTTCAAAAAATGTCAACTATAAATGGAATTTCACTGAAAAGACAATAACGAGTAAAAATGGAATTTATGAACTCTTCTCCAGTTGACATTTTAGGCAGTTTTAAATAGCCGGCAAAAGAGAGGAGAATGGTTAAAAACTTGACCCTTCTTTTCCTAATCTAGCTCTTCGCAATTGGAATTTCCGGCTACTCGCGTCATCTATTACTGACCCCGAAGTACCTTTTCATAAGGATAAAAAAAAAAAAATCACATCCAACTATAAATATCAGCAAAGGCCAACAATCTGGCTAGGAAATGAACTTTATGCAAAATCTCAGGTGGCTCTTGGGATACGTCGGTTATTCAAGTACTGGAAAATAATGACTGGCATGTGCATAAACGCGTATTCCGAGTGAAGTACCAGAAGAGAAAGAGGCGTAATGGATTACATTCCGGAGGTTTTTATAAACAGCTTTGGTTTTCCGGTAAAATTTCCACTCTTTACATACGTTTGTCGAAACGAGCCTAATGAAAAATACATCGTAACAATATAAAGAATCCATCCCGCTCGGATTTTCTACCCTTTTGAATTGTGCGAAATTAAATAATGGGATCGATTTTTTTTAGAAAATTATATTTTTAAGTTCGAACGGCTTGCGCGAAGTGTGTACGAAAAATGAAATGTGATTGTTTTTTATTTTATTTTACATACGTACATAGCTTGTACCACAGAAACAAGCGTAATGACACAGACGGACCGTTAAATTATTGCAGGTTTGACTTTATTTGAATGTTTCATTTTATTTAGGGGTATCAGCGTGTGTATAGTGGAATTGTTTGTTAACCAGCCACTACTATAGTTGCGACGCGAAATCGTTCATTTATCTAATTGTTTTCCACCGCACCGCGCGTGTATTCGGTATAAAATTTCGTTAAAATTATCGTATTTTTATTTTGCAGTTTGCAGAATGTTTATTCGAAAATGTTGATCAGCGGAGAAAAATACAAATATACGTAAGTGATCAGAATGCACTATATATAAAATAGCGTACGTTTGTGAATAATAAACAAACACGATTAAGAACATAATGATCTTTATGCGTACACAGACCAGCCGAACTGCAATTCTATACCAGTATTTCTTCAATTGTTGTCCAGATTCCGGCATCAATGATACTAGTCGATTACGGTTCATTTCGGAAAAATCTCAGCTTCAATTTGTTCATGGCATTTATTTTAAACGGAATATTTTTCCATTTTCAATCGATAACTGCGTACGTTTTAATGGATTACATAAGTCCCGTTACTCACAGGTAAGCGTGATTATGCCGAATTATAAAATTATCATTCTGAAAAAAATTAATAATCTATTTAAATATACGGAATTGAACGATTTGCCGACGAAAGCGGGTCGCTTTACGCGCTCTTACTACTTCTGTTTTCGTAATTCTTATAGTTTTTGTTACGAATTCCTGACGAGTCATCAGATTCCTCGAATAAACCGCTCTTAGAGTGTAACATTTTCGACTCGCTTTGCCAATTCCTTCTTCCCTTTTCTCAATCGCTCCAGCTGGCTTCCTACTACCTGTCGTGAAAACGCAATCGATCGTATTTAATTTATATTTCTTCATCTTATCTTCAGCGAATGCTTATTTATTCGATGAATTTTCTTCGAACCGTTCATCGAGATTTTTTGAAGATCCATATAGATAATACACCCTGTTTCGCTGTAATACTAGTACCGTTTCTGAAAATCTCATCCTTTCCGCTAATATTGTGCTGCCCGATGATTTTTCTCCTACCTATTGCAACATTTGGTTATAATTCTTTCGACCTTCACTACTATCGAGTTTTAACTATCACTCTGGTCGACTTTTTCGCGCTTCTTCTACCGATAATGACCATGTTTCTAATTTCTAGTCAGACTTTTCCACCTCGTAAACCTCTGCATTATTCTTCCCTAATGGAATCTTTCTAAAACAACCTAGGATTTTTTCCGTATTGATCCTGTACTCTCTAACTTATCACACGGCCCTGATCTTCTATCGTTACTGCGGATTCCTAAGTTCTATTGCTAATATTTCTCGCTTTCGTCTCCTCCTCGTCGACCACCGTTAACCGATCGTCATGGGACAATGTCATCATCTGTCTGGTGGAACGACAATGCTGTATTTGATCGTAGTCGCGCTAAAATAAATGTTTCAAATTGCAAAATAGACTTTACATTAAGCGTAGCATCGTCAATAATGTGAAATAGGAAAACTCAGGCTTTAGAGCAAGCACCGCTCGTTAAAAGGGGGAAAGAAAGAAGAAAAAAAGGGTAATAAAGCATGCGAATATTTGTCGCACATAATCTTAGCTCTCCGAATAAAACTGTACAAGTTTATTGGCACACATTAGTGACTGCGATTTAGAAAATGCAAAAATTAACCGTTGTACCGAAATTTTGAGCGATTATATCGTTTTCTTTTTATACTTTTTTGTAAAATTCACTTGTTTGCAATGCGCTTTGCTTTTGTTTGAATTTGTTTTAATAATAAAAATTATAAACGTAAATAACAAACGCTTAAATTGAATATAAATAAATATGCTAGGAACGTGTTCGCAAATATTCCATCTCCAGCTAGGAAAGAAAAAATCAACGAATTATTAATAAAAATTAACGTGTAATGTATACGATCCAAGTCTGAAAAAGACCTAAATCACCCTCATTTTTAGCTGAAAATATTCATGAATCAATTTCTAGCCTATTCGTTTATATTTAATTTTTATACGTTTGTTATTACGTTTATAATTTTCTTTATCAACTAATTAACAAATAGGATGCAAAGGTACACGCTATACTTTATCTCGTTTCACGTTAGCGGAGCTTCGTAAGTTACTATTAATTTTTTTCTGTTTTTTATTTGTTTATTACGTGTTTTCAATCGTCATTGTTATTGTAATTATTGTTCTTCTTTTTTTTTTTCCCCCGGTTTTTTAGTGTCGCGAACACTGTTAAAAGAGCGTTTCTAATTTGGTTGTCGGTTATTATGTTTGGTAATCCGGTGACTTTACTGAGTGGTTTGGGTACCTTTATGGTTGTCGTAGGAGTCGTCATGTATAACAAGGCGCAAGAATACGATATGATAAATAAAACTGCAAAGGTAATTTCACACGTATTTGAATAGAGTTTACTTGTGGATCCTGTTTCACCTCTTGATTTCAGATAAGTTTTTAATTTGAAATTATTTTATCGGTAAAGTGTTGTGGTCAACGTGCTATAAATTCCCCATTATTAACACTTATCTTAAAGTAAGCAAAAATTGCCTGAAATAGTGGTCATTGTGACAAGTAAAAAACGTGAATAAAACAAGTTAAAATAACTAAACATAATTAATCCGTAATTTGTTATTCAGTTACAGATTGCAATGTTGATTTCAATTTTTATGTAAAAATTTTATAAAAGCTAAAAAAAACATGACCGTTTTTTTTTTTTTTTTTTTTTTTCTTTGAAGAATAATTGTATATATTTTATTTATAAATATTAATGTAAAGATGCAAAGGGCAAAATTAATTCTAATTATTACCAATATGTAGTCTAACTTTTCAAAAAACAAAAAAGAAAGGAAAACGAAAATATAAAAGAAAAGAATATATATATATATATATATATATATATATATATATATATATAAGTAGTCCATACTGCAAGTATACTTATAATTAGAAGTATTAATCAGGATGTTAATAATATAGTCCCAACTGTAGCCAAAATATGTTTAAAAATGTAGTTTGCGCATTTATAATAAATACATTTGAATTCTAGTGTTGCACCATTAATAGCTAGATCATTTTTTGTTTATGATATAGACTTTAAAATCAGTAATAAGTTTGATTCAATTTCGATTCTAAGCAAAATTTCTTTTTTTTTTTATTCATTTTTTGGTTCAATTCCAGTTTGAAGCCATGCTTATATATTGTCATCCTCCTATTTAATTGTTACTTCGTTATCTTTTCGGTCGCATTATTGTTCCATTTCGATATTTTCTTGAATATTTCCCCCACAGTTTCGGTGTCAATTAAAACAGCAGTCGTAATATTTTATTTAAAACGTTAAGACATTCGTTTAATCAAAAAAAGTTCCAAGCCATCAATCCAATTTTATGAAAAATATAAATTCTTTTTTTTGTTTCGCCGAGCATTAAATTTCAGTATTGGGCGAATTTTGCTCGTATCTGTTTTTGTATTATCACATTGAAATGCCATATTATAAGCGAAAACATTTCATGCTTTTTAAGAAAGCTTATTATTAATCACGTTGAGTTTTTAAATGCAATTTTAATTTAATGGTAAATGTAAAATTATAACTCCGTTTGTGACATGTAAATATTTGCACCAATGTAATAGTATGTAATTATGTCCTGCATGATAACGTCTATATAAAGTTTTACACTGCTTTTGTATATTTTAAAACAAAAATTACGCTTCACTTTCTCTTAAAAATATTAAGTATCAAGCAATGGAATACAAAAAATACAAACAATGCTGCGAATGCTTCCGTATTTAACAAAAACAAATCACTATAACTAATGCAAATATCTGAATAAAAATACTGTTTTTCAGTGATAGGGGTCAATAATTAGTAACGTTGCAAGTTCTAAAAATAAAGTGATTGTAATGAAAGTTTCCAACAATATTATTTATGGTGAACCTCTTTTGTTACTATTTGACCAGAGATGGATCCAAAGAGACATTTTTGAGAAAGAAATGATATAATTACGTAATATATTATAAGGTAGGCGGTAGATTTGAGAAATACCCCTCGTTTCATAAAATCAATTAAGCATTTTTTAAAAATACATAGTTATTACAATTTTTAATTTAACTTTTATTTTATTTTTAGGCTAGAAATAAAACGAAATTATAAAATTATACCTTAAAAATATGGTAGTTTAGAATTTAAATGATAAATTACCAGAAAGAATAGAACGATAGTATTTTTATTAGACTTACTTCTTTTTTATTTTTGTTTTTGTTCGTGAGCAAGTTTAAAATAGATATATTTCTCATTAAACTATTTTCATTTGCGTTGCAAAATAAAAATTAAAAATAAATAGAAAAAAAAAAAAAAACAACAAAAGATCGACAATTTCGTTTAAAACAGAATAAAAACGTACCGTTAATAGTTTCACTAGAAAACCCTAATAAATATATTAGTTATAATTAAATCCGTAGGTAATATTTACACAAATCTTTTATAAGTTTCTTTGTTATAACAAATTTTTTCATCGAGGTTTTGGTTCTTTGCGGGTGAGAAAATCAAAAAAAAAAAAATTGAATATTTAAATTTAGAATTTCATTATTATTATTACCAGTTATACAGGGTGCGGCAGCATAATTTCCTTTTTTAAAATGCGCCACTTTTTTTCTACTACATTTTTTTAAAGAGAAATAATAACAGAAAATCGAAATAACGGATACTCTAGATCCCCCCAATTGGAGGGCAATATGTATGCTTCTTCCCTTCTCGCAGTTTTATTTCGATTTTCTGCTTTATTATTTCTCTTTAACAAAATTTAGTATAAAAAAAAGTGGCGCATTTTAAAAAAGGGAAGTTACGCTGCCACACCCTGTATATACAAATAATAGAAGCCCATTTACCTTAAAACAGTGTAATAATAAAGTAGAAAACTGTGTATATTTTTTATTTTAATTATTCATTTAATTAAATCTTATTTGTATGTACATTAAAAAAAAAGAAAAGAAAAAAATGACTTATTTTATTTTAGCATTTTTCATATTTTTAAATTCATTAATTATTACAATTTATTATAGTATTAATATTTTGTATAATCAAAAACGAAACTTAACAAATTTAAAAAATGCGATAGACAACAAAACATAAATGGAATATTGTAACTACAGACATCTGATTCACCGTATCTAAAAGGCACACTTATACGTTACATATTCAAATTGGAATTTCTTGCATTTCCTAATTTGCTGCAAAACTGAATCTGACAAACCATGTGATGTCGTCTTTATATATAACGACAAAAATCAAAAACTGAAATATTACGAAACTGTGCTATCCATCTGCAGACCATCTTTTGCAGCATTATTGATACATCCGCTACAAATGCAGAAATATTAAATATATATTTCGTTTTATAACAGATGCGTTAATTTAATAAAGTTTTTGATTTTTATTTATGTTTATAAACTATGTAAAATTATTTTGAAGCCCTTAAATGAAATTGGAATTTGTTATTTAATACGTAACAATTAATTTTAATTCCAAATTAATACATTTTTTCAGTAGTGGAACCTTTTTAACTGAGATGTTTTAATACAAATAGGACGGTTAATTTAACGTTTATTTAAGTTACTACAATGAATTATTTACAACGCTCCAAAGGGTTTTATATTTTAAATAACTTACTATCGCAATGGTTAATTTTTAATTTTTATCGCGTTTAGGATTTATGAAACATGAAAGAAATATTAAAATTTAATTAAATTCAAGTTTTATTGTTATGCACTAAATAACAAAAATGACTGTTTTATTTAAGTGTTTTACAATAATTTAGTGCAGTTTATAAATATAAATAAAAACCAACTTCATTTAATAAACACATTTATTGCAAAACAGAATATGCTCATTATTCTTTGATGTTCACTGTATTTATCAAATACACAGTAATAATTGACCTGAAGAAAGTGACGTTACAGTTTCTTGATACCTCAGTTCGATTTACGCTATTACACAGAAAATAGCGTGAAATGATTTGCCAGATTTAGTTTAGGTCCTACCTATTACAAATTAAACCACTAGAGTTTTCTACATCGCTACTGATATTATTATTGGTCATTAACAAAAAATTAAACAAATGATATCACTATTAGTGAAATAATACAGATAACAAAAATACGTACGATTCATTAACAATTTAGAAACAGGTAAACGTGAAAATTAGCGTGAAATATAACGTTAAAACAGCCGCTATTTGTACTGAATAATAAATGTTTGATCTTTATTTGCAATTTTCGTTATCTACGTGAAAATTCCTTATCAACGTATTTTTATTTTATGAAAATATCTAATGTTCAATAATTTACCATTAAAAATATTTATTTATTCTATTCTACTTTTGTTTTTTTCTTTGTCACTGTTACAAGTAAAATCTCACCGAAACAGTAACAGAGTCGTGTGATTAAGTAAAATGAGTGCTCGGATTAATCGGGAGCCAAACGTTTATTGTTTCGAGTCTCTTGTTATATTTTTAGTTTTCGCGTAAAATTAAACAATCTTCCGATGAGCCTGCTAGGCTTCTTCCTTTATAAATGGCCGTGGAATCGAATTCTTCTTTTCCGGATCTCGGTAGTGATGCTTTCCACATGTTGGTACATTGCCTGATTACCGGGTTTTTCATATATTTTCCATCTTGTTTCACCGGTCCTAGTATTCTTCTTACGATTTTTCTTTCTACGATTTTAAGTTGTTCATTTAATCCTTTTTTGTTCATTGTTAGGCCCTCCGCTGCGTATAATGCCTCCGGTCTGATCACAGTTGTATAGTGCCTCGGTTTGGCATTTCTTATGATATATTTCTTTTGTTAAATAAAGTGCTGCTTTCATTCGATCGATCTCGTATTTGATTGCTTCTTTTTCTGACGCACTCTGCTCGATGATTCTAGACACTCGAATTTATTAACTCTTTTCACTTGAGCCCCATCCGTTTTTATTTTATTATGTGGTCTTGCGTGTCTACACCTGCGTTGCATATAATAATTGCCTGGTACTACACAACCTATATCGGTACTAAAAATGTACGAATAGGTTGCGCCAACGCGCTACGTAGCGTACGGCACCTGAAGAAGAAGAAGAAGAAGAAGGAGCAGCTTTAATATTTGTCATAGATTTGGTTTTCTCAAAGGAAATTTGTATCCCAGCCTTATCCGATTTTTCTTTTAATAGTTCTATTTGCCGCTTTGCTGTCTCCACAGATTCCGCTATTATTGCCAGATCGTCTGCAAAAAAGCTAGGCAATCTATTAATAAGTTATCCTTCTTGTATCCTAGTTTAATTTTCCCAGTGATGTTTTCTTTACTCATAGCTTTTCTCCATTCTCTTATAACTTTTTCAGATATGCAATTAAAATGTAAAGGTGCATCCTCCTGCCTAACTTTTGTTTTTATTTCGAATTGTTTAAATATATATCGCCTCTAAATTTCACTTTGGCATAATATGCGTTTGTTAACATTTTTTGTTATCAAGCTTGTTGTTTTTTTTTATCCAGGCCAAATTCTTTGAGGACATTAAACAACACTGTTCCATCTGCGGAACCATATGCTTTCTTAAAGATCGCAAAACGTTATATTTTTTGGATTTTTTCTTCAAATACAGCAACATTGACTTGAGGTTGATCTGTGTTTCCTGAATCCATACTGGTATTCGTCAATTTATGAATCTAGCTGTTCTTCTGTTCTAGCTTGAATTGCCTTAGAGAGTATTTTATAAGTAACTGTGGTAATAGGCGAGATGCCTCGTGTATTGTTCACGTCTGTCTGTATATTCCTTTCTTATGTAATGTATGTATCAAGACTGCCGTCCAGTGCTTGGGAATTATTTTTGTTTCCCAAATATTTTGAATTATTTCAACCGATTTGTTGCGGTATCTATCATTCGAATTTTTCCATAACTCTGCTATTATTGTATCCTTCCCCCCTTGGGCCTTATTGTTCTTCAATGATTTAATTATATTTGCAATTTCTCCTTTATCTGGAGGCGTTAGAATCGTGATTTTTACGCCCTTCTTTGCAAGTGAAGGTTATAATATTGGTCTTTCGCAGTTCAGTGGCGTTTCAAAATACGCTGCCAATATTTCACAATTTTCTTTTACCTTTGAATATAAGGCGTCGGTATGCATATTTATTTACACTTTGTAAGTTTTATAAAAAACTCTTGCGTTATTCTTCTGGAAATCTTGCTCGACTATACTTAGCTGATCACTGTGATATTTTATGTTAACCTTACTAATAATCTTCCTTGTTTCTTTCCTCATTTCTATAAAATACGTTTTATTGTTTACGTTTTTATCTGCATTCCACTTTTTCTACGCGTGTTGTCTTTTTGCAACGGCCTCTTCACATTCATAGTTCCACCACGAATGTTTTTTTTTTTTTTTTCTTTTACTTTTACTTTTATTAAGCTAAGTATTTATTTAGCCGTCGTTTGGTGCACCAATGCCTGTTTTAATTTGTTCCCTTGCATTCCTCGGTTGAAACTTAACTTTAATTTTCGAAAGGTAATGGTCTGAATCCAGTTTTTAGCGTTTCTTATTACCTATACATTCTGTATCTCCCTTGCGGATACTTTTGACACCGTCGCATGGTCTATTTGAAATATATGTATATATGAAATTACTAGAATATAACGTTTTATACAGAGATCCACTTTATTAAAGACCAAAAAATTATGGTTTGCAGCGAACTCAAATTTTAAATGTATTTTAATAATTTAAACTGTTCACCGGTATTAATACTTGTATAATATAATAACTGACAAAAACCAATTAAAAAAAATGAATAAATAAATAAATAAATAAATAAAGGTGACATACAAAATATATTAATCAATTACTGCTAGTCAAAAAGCAACGCCTAAAGATAAATTAATAAACATAATATAAGCTTTGTTTGCGAAACATTAGGAAACTACCACAAACGGCAAGACCCGTGCGCGGTACTATATAAAAGTTTGCGAAAAATTATTTTCATCATTTAGCTAAAAAAATTTTGTTCGCGGAAACTTTCAGATTGATCGCGAATTATTTGCAAAGTATCAAAATGATCCGTCGAATGTAATCTGATTAATTTGAAAAGTTGTAGACAAAAAAATATCAATAAACTTATTGCTAAATTCGAATAAAATTTATCTTAGACTTAGTTTTTATATGATTTTTGTAACTTTTATAAATCGATAGTCCAATTAACTTTTATTCATCTAAAATGTATAAATCTACAACTGAGCTATTTAACACATAAGTTTATACTTGATAATGAAAATAGTTTGACCGCTCAGACTTCACTGTAATGGCATAGGCAATATTACGGCTAATTCTAAACCGTCTTATAAATTCGTAATTTAGACAGTGTATTTGTATCGTCGTAATTTTCGTTTTTCATTTTCTTTTTCCCATAAAGTGCAATGTAAATCTATTTCACTTAACGATGAACTACCTTCAAAAGACATATATAAAATAATATTTTTAACTTTAGAACACTGTAGCGTATGAAAATAAAATATGTAAGAGATTTTCATTTAGAAATTTCTATTGGTGCTTACATAAGATTAATTTCCCGACAAAGCTTATTTCGGACTGGAATTCTTATGTTTACATTAATTTCATTGCTTATGTGCGTACCAAAAAAACACTGATCGTTTGAAAATCCGCGAACAAAACTATAATAATATTATAATACTTCATATTATCCTAGTTGTTGTTATTTTGGAAAAATAATAGAAATACACACTAATCGGAAGGAAACTTTAATAAATTTTAAAATTTTAAAAATACAAACTTCAAATTATTTTATCGAGAACTAGTCGGTGTTTTTGAAAGTTTTGGATTTATTAAATTCTCTTGCGATTAATATATATATAGATATTTTCATTATTTCATTAAAGCTCGCGCGATCGCATCGGAAGAAATTGGATAAAAATGATGATCATTACAGAACTTTTTATTACTAAACGAAATAAATACTGTGCTTTTGACAACGGAGTAACTACAAACATTTTTCAGATGACGAATAAGATCCAAGCTCGGACCACATTTAATATGTGTGCTATTGTCGATATGTATTAATATTAAGTAAGAGTAAAGTATTCTGCGCGTACAGAAATATGAAAAGCTTACTTAATAGTATCAAACAGTATTTTTGAAAAACCTAATTAATGACACGATAATTTGAAAAACTCTTCACATTTTAAGAAATTTTTGTTAACATGAAAAATTTGCGAAGTTTTATCTTAGATTTTAACGGGATAGGTTAAAGGGGGATTTATAATAGCGACATATCCGTAACATGATACCGCTCGACCGTTTGCAAAAACTACATAAAGAATTAATACAACCCTTGTGCGGCAAAGTGGCATATCTGTTATATACCACTTTTATTTAAATTTTAAAGAAAGTAATAAGTAAATATAACGAAAAATTATTAATTTTATTATTTTTTTTATTTTTTTATTTGAAAAAACCTTTTCAAAAAGTACACATTTATAAGTTTTCAGAAACTTGACTTTTTAAACGATTATAATAAATGCTGCTAAAGGGGAAAAAGTAGAATGATCAAGTAAAAGATAACTTAAGACAGATAATAGCGGTAATTGAAAGGAATGCGCGATAAAATTTGGCTAATTGAATGGACGTGAGATGAAATGGAAAAATGATTTTTCTTGTGTTAAAAAGATCATAAAGCATTGCGATTTTATATTGTAAGCAATTAGCTGATAATTAAAAAATGTTCTTTAGATACGTTTAGATAAATAATGAAAGTGCAGAATTAAAATGAACGCGATTTCACTATTGCCATTCATCGTACTATATAATATCTGCGATAACTGCAGCAGCAGATGTTTAATTATATTCCTGTTGGTAATAGTTGTTTTTACCTGGTATTAGCAATGAAATACTTCTCTCACTCTTTATGATATAACACATTTATCTCCTACTTCTAACTACAGCCAAACGCAGACGTCATTTAGAAGTGTTTACAATCGTTTTCTGCGGAAATATCGATCGCGTTACTGTGAGATATTTAAATTTACAAACAAGGGTATTCGTACTAAATAAATCGAATTAAAAAAAAAACAAACATATATATATGTATATACAGTAAAAAACGATTATAACGACATTGATGATCTGGTCGTTATAATATCCGACATCGAATATAGTATAATAATTTTTTTATGTTCAAAATTTTTATTGCTGCCGAATAATTACTCCGTTATAAAACTTACATCAGATGTTTCACAGTTATAACGATGAATCGTTTATTTTAAATTGACATAATTTTTATCAAACGCAAAAGTACAAACATCGATTTTTTTTGCTTTATACACGGAAGTACCCAATGATGGAAAAAAACACCTAAAACAAGAATAAAAAGGAGGAATAAGGTTTTTTTCTTACTTTTGAAGAAATTTATAATTGATTTTTATTATAACGAGATGAGCAGCAGTCTTTTCGTAATATTTCATCAGTTTCGTTAAACCTACAATAACACATTTAGTACATCAATTAACAATATAAGCAGAACAAAGAATAACACCTGTTCGTATAAATTTTATTTGTTTTGTTCGTTGAAACAAAAAAACAAGGAATGATTTTTTTTTATTAAATTCATTTACAAAAACTTTTCGAAGCTGTTGTGTCGGCATGGCGTTAATTTTTCATAATCGTAATAATAACCCATTTTTCATTATATCCGATGCCTCGTTATAACCTGCTGCGTGAAGATATACCTATATATATATATTAGCGGTTTTTATTACGTTTTATACGGTTTCTGATAATGCTGTCCGAGGTAGAAATTATTATTTCGATTTTAATTCATTCTATATTTCGGGTTTTTCTCGGGCAGCAGAGATGACGGGGAATTGCGATCGGAGAAGTTATTTCGACCGAGATGCCTGGTTATCCCGAACGCAGCCGTTCTGTCGGCTGTGTTGCGGCGGTGAACTGGTTTCGCGGGGGAAATCGCGGTCGCGTTTACCGTCGAAACGTATAAGTACGGAGCGTGTAGCTACGAGAGTCGCGAGAGAATTGGTGAAATCCCGAAAAGACAGGGTAGCAGCCGATTTAAAATACATATAATATAAGAATGTTCTAGAAAAATCGGCGTGCGTATTAATTGATAAGGTACGGGGTAATTTTCAGCGATTCGACTATATCGTTTGGAATAGCCCATCGTGTACCGGAAAATCTTCGTTCGTGCTAGGCACTGTAAATCGATAGTTAGATTATTTTAGTTGTTCACGCGAGTGAGATTAATTCGGCGGTTCACACGAGTCGGTTTATTTCGCTAGTCAATAATGTACGTTCGTATTTAATCGTTGTCGGAAGATCACGCTGTCGCGTGTACATATATATATATATTTCCACCCTAGTCATTGTAAATTTTATCGAAATTTCGGTTTTCTGTTTAAATTGGCATGTCTAGAATTTGTTTTTTTCCTTTTTTGATCATTTTCTTGTGTGAATTTTGTTTAAATATATACGTTTTACAGAAAGCTTCGTTATTGGACACGTGGTTACCCCGTGATATCTCCACCGGGAGAAATACCGCCATCGAACGGCGGATTTCGCGAGTTTCATATTTTTTTATTTATTTTTTTTTATCAAAAGCCTAAAGCTCTGCTAGGCAGAGTTTTCCGGTAGTAGCAAGCCGGTATTTTGCTACTGGCGCCCGCGAAATAATTTTTAGTATGTTTTTTTTTATTTTTTCTTATTTCTCTCGATCAACTGGATCCCAGAATAGGAACTAAAAGTCAATTTATAACAATATATATATATATATATATATATATATATATTAATTACAACGTAATTCTTAGGCTGTCTCAAAAAATGTCCCAAAAAAATAACCCAATTTTATGTAACGTTTGTTATATTTTATAGGATTTTTGTGATTGTTATTTTAAAAACGTCACAATTTGATGTAACGAAAAAATGTCTTAATTTTATATAATGAAAGTTAAATGTCAGGATAGAATTTTTGCAATTATGTTATTTTTTTCTGTTGATGCCAGTAAGAATTACGTTACAAATTTTAATAATTTTATACAAAGTATGAAAGAGAAAGAGACAGAAATGAAAGAAAGGGGGTCAAGGGGCATGGCCCCTTACGAGACCAAAAGGCCCAAGTTGATATATATGTATCTATATTACAATTTTTTGGAATTCTTAAAAGAGCCGAACTCCTTCTGTCCTCATCGCATCAAAACACGTTCTATACTCGTCTGAATATATTTTAGTCTTTCTCGAAGATGCGCCGGTGTCTTGTATGTTTTAAATATTTATCAATCAACGCAATATGTGGGCTATAAATAATATCGCTTAATCATGTTATATGTGAATTTAATATAAATAGTAACTTACAGTGATTAATTTTGCAAGTTTTTCATATAAAGAGTAAATGTTACAAATAGAGAGATTGAAAAGTTGAGCTATTTAAAATAATTGAAATCGTAAAAAATCTTTTGGGGTAACCCGGAGAAGATGCAAATAAAAACGAATGTGACCATCATATAAGAAGTATTCAAATATTAATCGGATTACAATATGACAATACGTAACACCTGCAATTAGTGCACAAGTCACAATTAATACTTTATAATAGCGACATATCCGTAACATGATACCGTTCGACCTTCTGCAGAAATTACATAAAGAATCAATACAACCCTTGTGCGGCAATGTGACATATCTATCGTATACCATTTTTATTTAAATTTTGAAAATAATAAATATATTGAAAAATTATTAATTTCGGTTTTTGTTTTTTTTATTTTTCTAAAAATCTTTCCAAAAAGTATGCATTTATAAGTTTCCAGATTAAACTTGAAAGAACAATAAAAAGATCTGGCTGGAACATAAACATTTAGAAAATTTAATAAAAATAATGGAAATATATCACATGCTTAATTGGAAACTAGTCGGTGATTTTTAAATGTTTAAATTTATTACTTTCCTACGATGCCGCGAGTATCGTATATTAATATAACATAACGCAGCGTAGTATGAAGTGTTATGATATTATTCGGAAAATTTCTTGAAAAATTTTAAATATAATTGTAGCGTGGAAATTGCATAAATAAATTTGAAGTAAAGTTAGATCGGTAATAACCTATTCGGAAATACATTTGATTTGACTTTTTAAATACTTATAGAGACCGCCGTTGAAGTGTCAGTAAATAATTTAGAGAAAAAGAAAACATAAGACCCGCTCTGAAAAGAAAAACACTTCAAAAAAACGATCGATGCTGTTCGCAAAACATTTCTTATAACAACTGTAAGCTATTAATATTTATTTCCTGTATGAAATAATAACCTTTCATGTTGGTTGATGTTTTTTATGTTTCTAGTTGCATAAATCAGTTATCGAAGATGAAGATCCGGTTAAAGTCAGGCCCATCTGAATTGATTAGTTTTCGGAATACCGATGATACTTACGCACACCGTAAAGCGGATACCGATTTATATACCGTCTTTTTTTGTATATAATCATTTAAATTATAATTTATCCGTTTTCTTATGTTCGATTGAAATTATTTAAAATATGTGCTCATAACGGCACATGTACACACTCGGAAAGAGGATGCAGCGAAGAAAGTTGAAAACCAGTGTGAGGTTTATAGGGGACAGCTATAAACTGCAGACCTTAATAATACGGCTTAGTTAGTGTGAAAATTGTCGAAAACGTGATTATCTTTGTACGCGATGTACAAATTTTTCATTTTAAATTACCAGTAATCTGCACGTACGCGCGATAACTAGTTATTCTTCGCGTCGTGATACACATCATACGTTAGTTTTGCCATGGCAGCAGCAAACCGAATGAACCATTTTTAATTTCTGAATATCACCGCGTTCGTTATACATACATACATATATATATATATACGATTACACTGAAGCATGTAAAGGAGTACGTAAAAGCGATTGCATACATTTTTATTGTTTTCTACTTTATATATATATATATATATATGTATTATATACATTTAATAATATTGAAATTTTTTAATTATTTATACACGCGCGTTTAAAAATGAAATTACCGCGATGAAAAAAAAAAGCAATAAAAAAACGGAACAGATGTTTTTTAACATAACCGTAAGGGAGAGGAGAACAGCTTGTTTGTAAAATTAAATTTAAGACGCTTCTACCGACTTAACGTGCAGATAGAATCGTAGAAAGAATTAAGTTCACAGTTTTCCCGCTGATCTCGATAAACATTTTGAACTTGAATAATTTTATTTCGTGTATATGTTCGAATAAGTCGATATTTTTACAACATCATAGCGCAGAACGAAATATATTATATTTATACGAATTTCGGGCATTTCATCCCCGTTCACTGGTGTCTGTTTTAATGTTTCATTAAAGTTTCGGCGCTAGCTACATTAATCTCTTGAATATCACATCGACTCTTTCGGGATCATCCCTGACTCAAAGTGATACGAGATTTAAAAAAAATCAAAATAAACATTTTTTCGGCGTATTCCATAAGCTTTGACGAGAATTTTTACACTCTGCGAAATGGTCGCACTATCCGCAACAGAAAATTTTTAACCTTCCGATGGTAACAGGGGTGATGAGTCACCCCAGTAGAAAATTTTTGTTGTGACTGTGTGGGTACTAGTGGTCAAACTGATTTCAGGCGCCTGCTAATCTTAGTTGAGATTAGTAGCATTCAGTTGACATTGTGTATAATCCCGTGTATGCTTGCGTTCGTCTGCATCTCTGCTTTGTTTTGTGTTTGGGGTTACGTGTAACCCCTGTTACTATTATTGTTTGTAAAATTTTTTTCATAGTTACTCGTTTATAATGGCTTCTATTAACGTAAATGACCCCAATTTCGCCAATTTTGTGAGGGAATGTCTTGATGATGAAGAGACTGTACTCTCTGGCGATGACTCAAGCGACGAGGAAGATAACCTGCAGGAAGAAAGTGATCTCAATGATGAAATTGAAGGAGATTCTTCAACCGAGGAGGAAGAAACTTCATCTACTTCAGACACGATAAAAGGTAAAAATGGTCATGTATGGTCAATTAATCCACCTAAACGAAGCAGAACACAACTCCGTAATATTGTAAAAATTCCACGAACAACTGCTTCTTCAAGTATTTTGTTGGAACGTGATGCACTAAATTTACTAATTGATCAAACAATAGTTGAAACGATCGTTAGGTTCACAAACCTAGAAATAAATATTCGGCGTGTGAAATATGTTGGCCAAAGGTTTGTAAATGAAACAGATGAAATCGAAATATGGGCTCTTTTTGGATTACTTTATTTGGCTGGAGTGAGAAAAGATGGCCATTGGAGTACTGAAGAAATGTGGTCTGGATTATCTGAATATAAACTTGTTATGCCTGAAATGCGATTCAAATTTCTGATCATTTGTTTGAGGTTTAATGACAAACAGTCTCGGGATAAGTCTGATAAATTTGCACCAATAAAAAATTTGTGGTTACATTTCATCAAGAACTGTCGTGAACAATATAGTCCTCATATGTATTTGACTATTGATGAACAGCTACTTGGATTTAGAGGAAAATGTCCTTTTCGAGTATATATAAGCTCAAAGCCGGATAAGTATGGTATCAAAATTGTAACTATGTGCGATGCAAATACATTTTACATGGTCGATGCGATTCCGTATACAGGGAAAGAAGAACGGAATACAACAGATAGTCTGCCTACATACTATGTAAAGAGACTCTCGGAAAGCGTGCGTGGAAGCTATAGGAATATCACATGTGATAACTGGTTTACTTCAGTTCCCTTAGCACAAGAATTGTTGACGTTGTATAATTTGACGCTTGTGGATACACTTCGTAAAAATAAGCCTGATATCCCTCCGTGTTTCCAACCTAATAGAAAAAAGACGGTCTTATCATCCCAGTTTGCTTTTGATGGAAAAACTGCTATTGTGTCATTCACTCCCAAAAAAAAAACAAAGCAGTAATTTTAGTTTCCACAATGCATGATCAAAAAGACATAAATGAGATCACAAAGAAACCAAAAATTATAGATTTCTATAACAGTACTAAAGGAGGAGTAGATACATTTGACAAAATGGTACATGCATACAGTGTTTCACGACGTTCACGATGCTGGCCTCTTCGCATGTTTTTCGGAATGCTCGATCAAGCTGGTATAAATGCACTAATTTTATATAAGATAGCCAATCAGAACATAAAAATTAAAAGGAAATTTTTTTTTGAAAAATCTGGCACAACAACTCTTTTATCCGCACATGAAACATCGAGTGGAAAAAAATTTGCCTCATCAACTTTCTGAAGGCATTTCAAACTTTCTCGGGAAAAAGAGGACAATTGAGGAGGAAGAAGAGGGAGAAGAAATGCATGAATTTCCATGTAAGCTGGTAAAACAGAGTAGATGTCATCTTTGTCCGCGATCTGCAGATAAAAAAGTCAAAACTGCTTGTGCAAAATGTGGGGAACCGGCGTGCTGCGCAGTTCATCGAAAGGAAGTGTGCACCAATTGCTTTTAATTTTTTCTCTAAACAATAATATACGAATTTTCATTATTTGTATTCAAAAATAGTTTAATAACATAAAAATGTTTAAATTAAATAAACTGTACGAAAATATTATTGTATTTTCATTAAACAATCAGCTGGGGTGACTAGTCACCCCATGTTACCTTTATAAGATGTCGGAATTGTGTTACCAACGGAAGGTTAATACAAAAAAGTGATTAGGAATACATCGAAAAAAAAAAAAAAAATGTACATCACGACACAGACTAGGAACTGTACGAGAAACAAAATGTTATCGACGGTGAATAAAGAGATCGGCTTGTTGGTATTTGCGCCATTATAATTAAAACATGATGAATGAAGGAAACCAGAAATGCCATAACTTTACTCAAAATAATAATACGAAAAAAAACCTTGAATTCGGTTAGGAAGGTTTTTTCTTACGAGAAAACGGCTTTTCGGAAGGTTTTATGTCAAATTCACTAAAATAAAACACCTAACCGGAATGCTTCAAAGTTTTCACTTGGCTATAAATAATTTTAAATGGTTAATTATATTATTATACTAGGAAGAATAAAATACCATTGGAAACGAAATAGAAAAATAAAACTCGGAAAATCTCGGTAATTTTTTTTGTACACGCAGAAAAGTTACAAACGGTTACTACGTAAAGCTCAAAGCTAGCCGTGAACATTAGGTCGCTCCTCAGTAGAAGTGTTAAAAAGTGTACTGGTCTGCTTGGTGCTGCAGCAATGATTTTGTTAAACGCTACCATTAATTGTGATAGATCGAGTCCAGCCGTATATTGCTATTGCTGGGATCAAAAAAAAAAAAAAAAAAAAAAAAAAAAACGACGCAATGTGCAACGCACTGGTCGTTTTTCCGAAGCAGGGAAATACTTACAACGCTCAGGCCCGATTGGCTGTTTGTATTATTGTTTTATGTGTAATGTGTGCAGTTAAATTAACTGGCTATTAATCACGCGGAAGGCAATGGAAAATCGCAAATCACCGTGTACACCGTCATATTTGCGCTAATTGAGTGTAAGCGGTCGGACACATACAGGGCTGCATTTTTATAGCGATAAATCAAATTCACTTCCAATTGTAGTTTTGTGTCTACATTCGTGTCGCATATTACAATTGCCTAGTGCACTAGGCCCATGTCTGTACAGCTAGAATGTACAAATAGGTAGTCGCCGACGCTACGGAACTGAATTTGACACTATGTTGATAATGATGATAATACTTCGCAGTGCGTCCTTAGTGACTCACTAACATTGGAAAAATATTTGCAACGCCTGACCAATGCAAATCATCATATCGTAATTCAACACTTTTACCCGAAACTAACAGAGCGACTATTAAGCAGTTTTCTTCGCATGCTCAAATGTCGACTACTTCTCATATTTCTACTGTCAGCTAAAAATTAACCCTTGAACACAATTAATCTCTGCTGCTAGCAGCTGCGATCAGATATTGTTCCTATTCAATTTGCTTTAGTACTTCGCCGCGTGACTAAAATGTACATGCATGCTTGTGTATGTATATATATATATATAGGTGAAGGAGATTAAAAAATCTTCAAATGTAGCAAAATTGTGAGTAAAAATGTATGTACAACAAATAAATGCGATTAGCCACACAAGCGATAAAGTCCTGCCTGCTGAGGATAAAGAAATAAGAATAAACAGGGCCGGTTGAATTATAGAACGGAGATTAATACGAAGAAAAATTATTCGTGCGGGTTGAAAACAAGCATGTAGGGATTAATATACTGACGAAGGGGAAGTGGAAATACATCGTAATTTAGATATCCTCCGAGTATAGCCGCATCTGCGAATGGTGGGGATGAAAAAGAAATACAATCGGGAACTTGAATGGCGAAATAGTCGTTTAATAATCCGAGAAGCAAAAAAACGATTAAGCACCTAAAAGGCTTAAGAAAATAATAATACTACGCTGCAATATGCTTGCAAAACCCTAAACTATTAGAAAATTCTTTTGAAGCGTAGCGTTGTTGCCGATTGTAAAAAATATCTTGGACTGACTTTGTCGCAGACGGATGACGGTTTTAATTAGAGCAAAGAAAAGACGGTAACAACGCTAGTTTGATGAGATCGAGAAGAGAATACGCATGGCTCACAAAATACGTAAACACAAAGTTTCCGTATTGATCACTCAGGCGAAAATCCAAAGGGAAATCCTAACGCGAATTTGTGAACAAAATTTACGAGACAGACAGTAAGGGATGCCATCTGATGGCTACGCGGCGATAACGTCTTAACTACGTTAAAAAAGATGCCTTTTTTTTTTTTCGAACCTGTCAACCGGGGGGACCTTTACCCAGAAACAATTAAAATGGGAAGGAATCAATTATATCTTGATACGGTCAAATATTGTTAGGAGAAAGGAACAATCTGTGGAGAGGGAAAAGATAGGATATAAGAGGCGCAATATGGAGTAAGAAAGACTAAGTGTCTCAGTAGACTGAAGTAGCACTCAGCAGAAAGAGATGAAACTAGAGATAGCGTGTGAAAGAGTCGTGCATTTCTAACCGATAATTCGTTATACGAATAAGACACGACTACGACTAGATACAAAGCGAACTAAAATCTTCCGATTAGTTAACGGGGTTACTTGGCAGATCCGAAAATACGGTATTTTATATCATCTATCGTTCACCATTCTACCGATCTTCTTCTTATAGAGTGAGCGATCTATTTTGTAAAATGATTATGTGTATGTTAATTGTGAGTATGTATATATATATATATATATATGTATATATATATACTTATTAGGAAAGCGATCTAAATTGTGATGCACCTAACATGTTAGCATTTCTGATTTATTATATAGTATTTGTACAATACGTAGGGGAATTTTAGGTTTTAGGTATGATAAAAAAAATCAACTTTTTCTTCTTCGCTTATGTTACCGGCAGTATGTGAAGTACTCGATTTTAAATCACAATACTAAAAATTGTGTAATAAAAAACCAAAATTTCTGTATATAGTCTATTAATTTTGTACAAAAATTGACCGGGTATCTATGAATTTTAAATTATTTTTGTAACGGGTTAACGCGGTGTATTAGGTCGAATTTAGTGACATTTATTTTATATGTGTTTAATTTTAGCTAATTATAAAGATGCATAAAGGTGGCATATCTGACGTCACTCCAAATTGGCTTATCAATTGGCGTATTGTTTAAATAGACCGTTGTGTGTGGCCGTGTATGTATAGCTAATAGTCGGCTATGTTACATATGTGTATTACGTTTTGTTCCTTTTCATGTCTGCCGGCACTGAGATAATATAATATATAGAACTTTTTTTATAATCATGCAGCAATTGTTTCTACTTGTACCGTAGGTTTTTTATCATAAAATTTACAATCAAATAAACCTCCCATCATTTCACAATAATAAACATGAAAAAAACAAAAATCATACCGCAGTAGAAAATGCAGTTTAGATTTGAATCAACTGATGACTAGCTTGCGGAGGCTTTAACATTTTTTCCTGCAGTGACACGCTCCTTTTCAGCCGGCTTTAATAAATACGATACCTTGAAACCTTCTATTCAATTTTGTTTATTTCATCTCCTCGCAATTCCCCCTAAATACTTAATATCTAACTCTAAAAGTGTTCTCTTAGCTCCCCTTTTCTCTTTCTCTTTCCTACTTATACGATTCCCCTATTATCCAGACTCGAGATTATAATTTATGATCTCCTTTCTAACTGTATGCTATCCAAAACGATTTTTTGTGAATTCGTGATTAGGTTGGTATTGCCGAATTAGCTCGAATTTGCAACACAAAATCGTCCTTTGATCGAAAAGTTTTCAACCCTTAATCTTCTCTCCTTCTTTTCTGCTTATCATTAGCGAATCTAGCCTGATAGTCTTCATCTTTCTCTAATTCCGCTCCATCAATCGATTCAACCTTCACCCTCCCCAACTATCGTTTTTGTTTTATAATTTTACATCGTCTCTCAGTGATTTTCGCTATTTGTCATCCAACACTCTGTTGCTTTCCGTTCCTTCTTAGACTCTCTCCCGCTATGTCTCCTTATTGTCCATTACATTCTTATAATTGACATTTACTAAGTGACCTCCACCAAACCCTAATATTCTTCCCTTTTAACTGAGCGTTTATATTCTTACTCCGAACTATTGAAACTAAGAATCTTTCATGTTCTCGTTTTCATTGTTTCCTGTCCAGCTTGCTCTTGTACTACGTTTATTTCCTTAGAATCCAACCGAATTAGGATCTGATATTCCGTCTCCGTCCTTTTGTAATCTTCAAAGTCTGCTGGACTGACACCATTTATCGGCCAACCCAAAAACAATAAATAAAAAGAGGATAAACGAATAAAAATAAGAGATCGTACTATTGAAACATTTAAATCGGATACGGTCGATAGATGGCGCCAGATATACCGAATCAAAGTGTACCAATCATACGGATGTGTTCGCCTTAAAGTAAACGATGACTTTTTTGCTCCATCGAGCGAAATTATTATTGAAGATTAATACTCTTATTGCGTAAAATTACGGGTAAAATAGATTATTTACACGCTTGCCTTGGTGATAGATAAATTTTAGGAATGTGAAAAAATGCAATAAACCCTTCTAACATGAAGCTCTAAATCAACCTTTTGCGCTGTCTAAAAAAAAAAAAAAATAACCTATTTACAAAATCGACTGGAAAGTAAACAGCCCTTACAAAAACACGTTAATGTTTGCAATAAATTTCTAATCTTTCCTAGTGTACATTCTTTATAAGAAGTGATTATTTGAAAGGTAGAAAGAAAAAATGAAATTCGGAACAAAACACACAAAGGGAAGAGCGTCAATTGTGACGGCACTCGTATTTTATTTGGTTACGTTTGGGGCCTAATTAGTCTAATATGACTCTAATTTCTCTGTGACGGTTGCACTAGTGACAAAAGTGGAATTTCTGCGATTTTTCTGCCATCACTACTGGCCAGCGTTGCATTATTAAATCAGCTGCACGAAAAAGAAATATACTAGGCCCTTTTGATTACTCTGCGAATCGCATTTATGAGCATTTATCACGGCGCGCTATTAGCGAAGCGCGCTTTTGCGCGGCCTTGGCTGTGGCTCTCGTACAAACCGGTTCTTCTAATAGGTTTTACTAACTGACCTGCCGGGATACTTTCAATCTATACATCAGAACCAGTTAGTACGCTGCATAATTTTTACTTTTTTGAAATCCATCAAAGCCTCGTGTAAATTGGAGTCCGCGTGAATACTAAACGTTTTAGACGCGCTTAGGCAACTCATCATCGACATCGGTAACTTCAGCGCGCAGGTTAATTAATTGTAATTAATCACATTCGACAGCTTAAACGGATTTTTATACTCAAAAATATGACTCGATTTCTTTTTATAATTGGGAGCTTTTTAAATGTCCCTATTGAAAAGACGACAAATAGTGTCAAGGCGCTAAAAAGTAATTATTTCGAAAGCTTTTTGTCGTCTGTATGGGTTTTTTAATTTATTTTTAAAACTCGCCCTCCTATTTTTCAGATGAGAAAACGTGTCTTTAAATTTCTGTACTTGACCGCCTTTTTATATGATAATTATGAAACCCCGATAATTTTTCCAAGAAGACAAAAAAGTAACTAATAGAACAGTAAGTTCTTTTTTTTGAAGTGAAACTTCTTATCACGCGGTAGGGAAAAATTTTGGTACGGTAGGAAAAAATTTTCGTTACGCGTTACGCATTAAACGTAAGGTAGGTATGTATTTGTGTGTATGTGTATGTATAAGTGTGTCTGGGTCTAGTAGTATACCAAAATCAGTAAATGTATAGTTAAGTATTTATACTACAGGTCTTCGTATAGTATATAGTTTATGAGCATTCTCATATATATATATATATATATATCTATATATATATAAAAATCCCGTGTCTTTATGTTTGTGCAGGATAAACTCGGAATTTACTTCACCGATTTTTATAAAATTTTGAAAGTACATGCAATTTGGTCCAACTCTTAACAGATAGGATACTTTTTGTTTTAATTATTTACATAAATATTTGTTATATTAAATAATTTAATCAATCAATTAAAAAAAACAAATTCTGACAATTTTATTATTTTTTGAGCACCAACTACTTTTCGTGGCGACTTTTGTGTATCGTGCGATGTTAATCGAAATGCAACCATGTTTATCGCTGGCGCATGACGTTATTATCGATGAATGATAAAATACATTTTTTCGCTCTGTTGTTTACAAAAAAGTTCGTGGAATATGTAATTATGAATGTAGAATTAATATGTGTTGATGATGCAATAATTTCCCATTATGTAAAATACATAGATAGGGATGGTGCATCTTTGTTTTCGTCTCTATCTTATTTATTATATAATAATGAATTATTAGGAGTAGAAGAAAATGTATCGTACAATATGTTTGTAAAAACTGGAAGAGATTTAAGCAATAGATTATTGGACTTAATGGCGAACATATAAAAATAAAATAGAGTATTTAACTGATATGTCAAATATTCGAACTTTTAGGTCAAAACCGCCGTATAAATTTTTTAAATTAACCGTTTAACTTTTTTTTTAATAATTTGCTACCAGAAATATTAAAATCTTTATTCAACACTGTTATTTTGATTTTATGATAATAAATTAATTATAATAAAACGCTCGAGACAGAGTGGTTGAAAGATATGAGTGAAGATGTTCTCTTAAAAGTGTAATTATGGGAGATCACCGTGTGAATAACTCGGCCTCTTCAAAAGGATGGCTGTGTGTGTTGTTTAGTTGAGCAAAATTTTTTGTTAGATTACGACGCACAGGTTATAGAAAAATCGACAATCTTCAGCTAAACGTGAAACATGAAGACTATTTTTTGTTAGACGGTGATAAACATGTTTCCCAAAGAAAGAAAGAATCTTTACGTAAATAAAATTCCAGATAAAACAAAAATTTTTTTTTGAATTTCCAAGTATAGATTCAAACGGGCATTAATACACGGGCGAAGCCGTGGGGCACAGCTAGTATATATATATATATATATATATATATATATATATATATATATACATGTAATAAGTACGTGTACACACCACTCTATAGAAAGATATCCACGATACGATACATTATACATTTAGTCTGTTAGTGAGTTTTTGAAGTGAAACTTTTCACGGCACGGTAGGGAAAAATGTTGGTTACGCGTTAAAAATAAAGTAGGTATGCAATAAGCATAACTGAAATAGACCAATGATAATGATACTTTTTTATAAATGCATATAGATTTATTATTTATTGAAAATGAAAATTTTGTTTAAACTGATAACTTTTCCATCCTAATCATTTTTTAGAGCACAGTTTAAAATAATAATGATAATAATAAATGTGTTACTTATATATATAAAATTAATTTAAAATAAAACTTTATTACAGAATTTAATACATATAAGCCAAAGAAGTTTCACTTCCTCCGCGTGTACACACATGCATCATGATTTTTTTTTAAAAAAAGGCAACGTTTTTAAATTACCGAACGCTCTGCAATTATCTATATCGCATCTATTATGGTTTTTTTCTTATGAAATGGCTACTTCGCGCAACAGTTTATGTTGTTTTGTTGTTTGTTTTTTTTTCGTACAACAGCTCTGTACTGAAAGAATATCAAATTCTACTCGTATATAATAAGGAAGATATTGGGAACAACTAAAGAAATGACGTAGAGAAAAGTGCTTCACAGCTCCATATCGAAATACCGGATGTCATTCTTAGACGTATTTTACAGTTTCGAAAAATATTTCACTGTTAGCCTCTGGCGGTTTTTCGGCATTGCTTCTGGGCGATAATCTTTAAATATTCAGCTCGTTTAAAATAAATTGTAATAATTAACGCGCGAACATCATACTAGGTGTGGTTTGAATACACACTACCACCGGATGAGGTAGATCCGCATAAAACAAAGAAAAAAAAGAGAAAGCAAAAAGAAACACATTGTAATGAAACCTCTTTCCGGTGTAACTATGTTTCTTTTTCACTATATTTCGTGAAAAATTGTAACTAGTAATCTGCAATGTTACAAATTCAAAGGTTAAATATACCGCTATAACATTTACGAAGTAAATTACCGGTTAGTTTTAAACAACAAATAATAATCAGTATTGTATGAACGATTCGGAATTAACGTAAAACACGATTACAGCCACCATTAGGACTACGGGACTAAATACATCATCAACACTCTCGCCGGATATTGCAGTTAAACGTAGAAGGGATTTCAAAAAGCAAAGCAGAATGTTTGACGCGTATAGCCTACGAAAATGAGATTGATGTTATTGTGCTTCAGAAGACACATACTGAAAAAGATACGGACCTTCTGTCTCGTGGACGCATTCGAGGATATAAGATCGCAGACACATCCTTTATCCAAAATATGGTTTGGCTGCATATGTGCGAATCAGTTTGGTCTCACAGATAAAAGTTATAGGGAAATCATATTACTATGAAAGTAGATAACTTGACGATAGTCAATGTATATAAACCATCCGGTATATTGTGGAACGCAAAACCACCTCTACCAATCTATAAATCACCATGCACTTATGTAGGCGATTTTAATAGTCACAGCACCATATGGGGATATTCAAAAAATGACGAAAGTGGTATAATCATTGAGGATTGTAGGCAGCCGAGTACTGTTAATCAGTCTTGTGCAATAGCAAAGTAGATGTAATGTTAAGTGAAGTCCTTCGCAGCATATCAGAAACGCTCAAATCTACGCCGCTTATGTGGCTACCAGTATTAGCTAACATGACTCCATCTGAAATTAGACGGGAGGTGGCTTTACTTAGGGATAAAAATAAATTTAAGATTTACCCCGAACTGCCAATCTCTTCTGAAGAGGTAAGGTCCGCATCAAGATGCCGAAGATCACCTTGGACATCAGACAAGTTATTATCAGAAGTCTTGAAATATTTTAGTAAATGGAAAACGACATGGGAAAGGAACCATGGTATATACAAAAAATTCCCATTTAGTAGTCGACCTAAGGAAAGAAGTTCCGGGAATGGATTTACCCAGGAAAGAGTGGAAGACTCTTAACAGAATTAGAACCGGACAGGGAAGATGCGGTTATTTAATGCAGAAAAGGGGTACGACGACATCAGCTGCATGCCAGTGCGGATATTCTAAACAGACAATGCAACATATACTACTACTGGATGACTGTAATGCATTTGCACCCTCCCATTTAACGTTAAAGGATATTAATGGACTAAGAGAGGCAGCCGTAGACTGATTAATTTAAATAAGCATTATAATTGAGAATTATGTATTATTATTTACCACATTTCCTATATAACCGACTATTATACGATAAGAAGAAGATTAATATGCAGTTGAAAACTTTTACTTTCTGAACGTAAATGCCATGCCCCGATAGTACCCGATGTAATCATTAAATTTGTATTAATATGTGCATGCGTGTGAATTATTGTCTAAAACTTTTCGTCATAGTGGCATTGAAGTAGATCTTATATCAATATAAGTTATCACGGAAGTTCGCTCCGTGGAACAGATTTAGAAATAAGACATTTTTCACTATTATCACTTCACCTCCGTCCACTGCTGGAACTGTACCGTGTTCCTCTAACTTTTTTTTCGCCAATTACACTACAACAGTCTTTTGTTTTTATGTAACTCTTTACTCCGGTTAGAAAGCAAGAACGTTAATCTGAACTGTACCGCTTTCGTTCGGATTGTATTTTACAGGTTTTTTTTCCTTTTTTTTTTTTGCATTTTCCAAAAAATAGCGTCTGTCCAGCAGACTTAGAAGATTAAAAAAGAAAATGGAGAAAAATTAGAATCTAATTTGATTGCATACTAAGGAAATATAAAGATAGCAATAGCAAGGAAGACAGGAAACGAGGGAAGTGAGACTATGAAAGAGGCAATGTACGGGGTTAGGATTCTTAATTTCAACGGTTCGGTGTAAAAAAATAAACGTCAGGTAAAAGAGAAGAATATTCAAATAGGGTTTGGTCGAGGTCACTTAAATGTCAATTACAAGAATATAACGAACAATAGAGAGATATAGCGGTAGAGAATCTAAAAAGGAGTGGAAGGCAACAGAGTGTCCAGTACGTGGATAACAAATAGCAAAAATCACTGAGAGACTATGTAAAATTATAAAACAAAGGACGATTAGGGAAGGTGAATCGATTAATGGAGCGGAATTAGAGAAAGATGAAGACTAACTATCAAGCTAGATTCGCTAATGACAAACAGAAAATAAGGAGAAAAGATTGAGGGTTGAAAACTTTTCGATCAAAGAACCGTTTTGTGCTGCGATTCGAGCTAAATTCGTTTTCGGCAATAGCAACGTAATCAAGAATTCACATTACAGGCCAGAATTGTTGCTGTTTATTAACGACGAAAGGTAAACCTGCGGGCAAACCTGTCAAGCTAGAACTGTACCGACTTAATTACGTGTTACTACAGGTAAGCCTACGAATTTATCTGATCTCTCGAATAATCGTAAAAACCGATACAGATTTCATTAACAGTTTTACATTACATTTGTGATTTTCGTGTTGTATGAAAAGGTAATTTTTATTATGCACACTAGAATCAAAAACGTGCTTTGTATTTTACTATGATTTATATGCTCAATTCGCAAAATAATGCAGCTCAAAAACGTATCAAACCAGTGACGTCACTTGTACCTCTATTAAAGGAGAAATCTGAGAAAATGATCCTCACGATTTTAGAAAATATTTAAAGATATATCTAATTACGTTTGATTATTTTTGTTCTTTACTAAGAAGTGATTTAATAAAGAAACATATAGTTATAATAAAAGTCATGTCAACGGAAGAACGTTTGATAGCTACGTTAACGTTCCTAGCTACAGGAAGATGTTACGAAGATTGCAATAATGGATGGGAATTTTGTAAACATTAAATACAACGAAATTGTCTTTATTGCACAATCGCGAATGAGAACTCAGTATAAGAAATTACTAATTAATTCTAAACACAAAAGAATAAAAATTAAATTAATAATAATAATTGTATTGAAATTGTAAAAAAAAAAGGAGAGAACAGTTTTAGAGTCCGAAGAACGACGTGATGAAACTTGTAGCGAAATCGTTGAGTAAACCTGCGCGCAAGTCCATGGATAAAACCGTGAATAAAGCTGTGGCGTTTTAATTCGCGCCAAAGGCAAGTCCGCCGGTGTACAGATATTGTGACAAGCCAAGTCTGGTCCCCTTGCATTACATTTAACGCTAAGTCATTTCCTACATTTTCTAAAACCTGTAGGCAAATCCGCGAACAAAACCGTATATGTTTGGCGGGCTATTATTTCCTGTATAGCGCAATAAATTATCCTCTACAGTTAATATTATGTTAGTTCCATTTCTTCTTACTTCCTCCGGCAGACCTATTATAGCAATTTTTGACTTTTTTAAATGCGTTGTTCAGTTCGGTTAAATTATTACTTTTCCATAATTTTACATTTAAATTGGCAATATTTGTTATTTTTTTTTTTTATCGGATAATCATTTTTTACTTTCTAATGCGTTTCTTTTTTTTTTTTTTTTAATTTCTAAGGAAAATTTTGAAGTTGGCATGTTTTTTAAAACTTTATTCGTAGCTGTATTTTTTTAAAAATTAAATACTTAGCAATTCTTTTAGAACATGCCGTTTTAAATTTTCTTTAGAAATGTAAATTGAAAAAAACAAACATTCGCCACTGTTAGCGCATTGAATATTGCGAAGTGTTAAGGTGGCCCTCAAAGCATCAAGTCCCCATTGACATTAATGAAAACATCGATCAACTTTTTTTTGATACTTTTCCTTTCCAAGATTTCTCTAGGATCTAGCGCTTTTTTAAGTCGTATAAACTTGAGCTTGAAACAAAACGAATTTTTAAACCTATGATCTGCAACTTGGTGACTCAGCTCCTTAGCACCACGTAGCATTTAAAAACGTACATGAGTTAATTATCAGTTCGTATTATTTAAATATTCATGCGATGGAATCACAAATGACGCCATAAAAATATAGTGTTTAGAAAATGCACGATTATTAAGTCACAATTATAATGTAAATATAAATTTTATTAAAGCATAATTTTACATTCAGTTAGTACATTTTTTAAAATTCTCCTGAATTAATTAAATTATCTCCTCCAAAAACCGTTTTAATAATAGCATTTTTATTTCGAAAATAATTAGATTATAGTATGTGTGGTGTAGAAAAAATTAAACAACGATTAAACACATTTTCTCTCGATTTTTCTTTTAATAGTTATGGAAATTACACCCGAGTATAATTTAATTTAAAATGTAAAAATTATTAAAATCAGCAAACTGGAACAGTTTAAATCATGGTACAAGAATGTTTCTTGAAATTATTAAAATTTGCCGTTTATTAAATGTCATTTGTTTTCAAAAAAAATTTTCATCTATAGTTCGTGATTTCTTTAATTCTACTTCCACGAAATTAAATTTTTAAAAATATCAATTTCAAAATAAAAAAAAAATTATAAAATACGCCTTTTTTTGTAATTTTTTAGAAAATAATTACGACATCTATCATAAATTTTAATTAAACCGTAAAATTATCAAAATGATACCTGCCCGATTATATATTAAATGACTAATCACTTGGCCGCCGACTAATTCGGTGTGCAAACAGCCTTAATTGCAAACTGCTTAGTTTTTTTAAAAAAGTAAAATATAGAGTTTTATTTTCTTATTTGAGAAATACAAATTAAACCGGTAAATTTAAAAAAGAATTAAAAGTAAAAAATTAAATTTTATTTATTTTTAACACTATAATTTATACAGTTTTGTAATTAAAAATTTCTGCAATTAGAAAATAATAACTGAATTAATCGCATTGTACAGTTATAAAATTAAAATAAGGACAGTAAATAATTTCAGTTTTAAAAGAGACAAAAATACATATAATAATGAAATAAATATTTTTCAAATGAAAAATCCAACAAATTTTCATTTGAAAAGCTAAAAGATTTATTTTTTTTTTAAATTGTATAAAAATTATATTCATATAAGATTTTTTACATTAAGATTTTTATTTGTAATTGTGTAATATATTATACTATTTTAAGTATTTACTTTTTTAATTTGATATAAAATGAAATATATTCGTCTTACAAAATATTTGGATATAGGAGCAAAACCGTAAAATATAAAAGTTTAAATGTTGAATATTTTATTTTTAATAGTCAAGGATCAATCACGGAAAATAAAATTTAATTTCCATTTTATCTATTTGTAGCTAAAGAGTAATATTGCAAAAATATTTTAAAAGATATGTGAAATTGAAAACAAAAAGCACTTCCCAGTTTGATAATAAAAGAATTTAATGAATTAAGTTTTTTAAATAAATTTAAGATATTTTTATTTTCGATTCAAAATATTATAATAATAACGCTTATTTATAAATAAAATAATTATTATTGTTAAAAAAAACACAAATGAAAAGGTATTAATTAAAATAAAAGTTTTTTTCAAAAATTATTTAAATTATAAATATGCTTTGTGCTCTGCAGTTGTATGTATTTTAAAAGCATATAATCAACTCAAAAGGGTACAATTAAATATGTAATTTATAAATATATTGTAGTCTTTTTTAACATATTTCAAAATAAAACGTGAAATTTGTAAGAATTGTTAATTGTAGAAAATTGATGACAGCTTTTTACTTAAATTCTATAATACTTTTTACGTATAATTTTGAATTATTATTTTTTTAATTTTACTTCATTTACATTTTACATTTATAGGCTAAGATTTTTCATATTTTGATTATGAGAAAAAAATAAAAAATTGAAAAGGAAATTATTACTTTTTAAATTTCTATCCTATGACAGTATATGTAATGACGAAGAATTTCGATTCGTAACACCGTTATGAACGTGTAAAATAAAAAAAAAAGTACGCGACATGCTTGCCATCTTTTTCTTTCCTATAGTTTACGTTAAAGAAATACAAATGGTTACTTTACTCGCTTATACCAAATATAATTGGTTGATGCGAAAGTGGCGTTGATTGCACAACTCGTGGTTTGCATTGTCGCAAATTTCTTTTAATTTTGTTTCTTGTATAGTACACATATATTTTAAATTTTAGTGCATAATTTTACATTATAATCAGATACGATTAGTGTTTTGTTACTTAACTGTTTATCGAAAAATGAACTATTTTATAACATTTGAACGGGATAATTCGCAGTAATTAAAAATTGTCGGCTTTTATTATTTATAAATTATACGCACATGTATACGAAAGAAGTAACTATTCGTATATGTGTACGTATTGATTAAATAAGTTATTATTAATTTTATGTACATGTTTTTAAATTCTTTTAATAATAGTCCTATAAGGACTTGGCAAAAGAGACTACTGGTAATTTTATGGGATGAGCTTGCCCGGTGGTAAAAAACATAATCATGGATATAATCCGTCGCAACTGATCAATCATGGTAAGTATTTTAATGTATATTTTACGTTCGTATTTGTAGATTGTATGGGAAGTTGAGAGAAAGGTGATCTAATGCGTTAATGAACACACGCTGGAATATATTATGTAGGTGTGGCATGTGAATTAAAATATTTCAATTTTCATACGACCATATTTTTTAAACGTATATAATTCAGAAAGTAATTGTTACGGTTAGAATAATAATTCCCTTTATTGACTTTTTTTTTTTTTATTTAATAATACTACCCCGTTCGGCCAGTAATGTGTAATTGTCTTGCGAATCAGTCCTTGTTTTTTAACTTGATCCCCTGTTATATATTTTTTATTTCAATTTTAAATATGTCAAAGAACGATGATAAATATTTTTGGAAAAATGACTTGTAATGAAACTATATATATATGTATATACATATACATATACATATATATTCATAGTTACTCATGTACACATATGTATATATATTCAAGCATACTGTACTAGTAATATATATTCACAGCGTGAAAATAGAAGTATATTTCACTGGCAATGCAATTAATTATTACAAAATTAATATACTATCAGATTTTTTTTTTTTATTTTCTATTTTTTTTCCCCAAAATGTATTGAAATTTCTAGTAATCATTGTTTTTGAACTGCAAACAATAACCGTTCAAAATTTGTGCTTCAGATTGTTATTATGAATAAACAAGGTATGTTTAAATTTAAAGTAAAGCGTAAAAATTCATAATCTATAGTGTTACTCTGTACGTTTATCTTTTTGTTTTGTTTTTTGTTTTTTTTTTTATTCCTTTATTCCTTTATACATTTTTCAAATATTCAAGTGGTAGAAAAATTCCGTACTGCTTTTTAAACTAACGGCATATAGTGTTATCGTATGCCGTTTAGATCCTGTCATATTATTTACGTTAATTGGGTATTTGTGTTTTAGTTCCGCAGACTGGGAATGTATCTGTACGTCTGATATTTTGCGGTGTATCAGGTATAATAATAATGACAAAATAGATTTCAATTTTCAAAGTTCTATTAATATTCAACTGCTTGGCCTATTATTTTACCCTAAATTCGCCTACGAAAAATCGGTAATAATTGAATAATAATACCGAACATACCATTTGTAACAACACGCTATATAGTGCACTGAAGTAAAACTACTAATATCTGCAACTATTCATGAATGCTTGTATTATTTGTTAAAATTCCTTCATCTTAAGAATCTCTAAAATCCGTTAGTTTTTCATTTTAAAATAAATCTTACTAATTTTCTTTTTCGAATCATTTAAGTATATAAACGCGGATAGATTTATTCATAATGTTTTAACATGGTTACGAATGCCGTATGGTTTTTGGGATTTTAATCAAGTTTATCTCGTGTACAGCAGTCTTTATTAAAAATTAGTTCATTACCTTTTTTATTTATTTATTAAATTGGATTACTTCTCTATTTTAATTGTATCCTTAGCAGAAATATGTTGCTTAAAATTACCACCTAAAGGCTATAATATTGCGAATGCTTTTATTATTTTTTAATTTCGAACTGTGAAGCATATTTACATCGAAATGTATAGTTTAAAAGTAATTCGCGCTTGTTAAATTTACATACGTACACACTACAAGTATTTGCTTTGAACGTGTTTCATTTGCCAGCATTGAAAAAAAATCTGTATAACTAATGATTATTAGTTAATGAGAGGAGGGGGGATAAAACGTAACTTCACATTACTTGTTTTTTAATCTTAAGAAGTACAGTAGTATATCATCTCTAATTTAGGAAATCTAAATTCTTTGAAATTGTTCTTAAGAAGTAAAATACGAGAAAGTACAATCGTTTATTTTATCTTAGTTTTACGCAGTTTTAACAATATTTGGTGTAGTATATGTTCATTATTGTAAAATTTGGTATTTTCTACATAAAGTGAGAGGTTATAGAATTACTTTTAAAATATTTCTTTTAAAAAAAAATAAACTATTTTTTTTTTTTTTTGAATTTCTGTTATAAATTTTATGTGGTTTTTATGAAATTTAGCAAACCAAGTATAATTTAGACATCCGCGATATAGTAAATTATATAGATGTTTCGTGAAACATAAGTGAGTTTTATAAGAAATTTTCAACAATTATGCAACGACATCGATAGATGGAGAAATTTAAATTTCGAGAGTAGATTAAATAGATGTTTCATAAAGTTTTTAAAGCCAGTTTTGTATAAGAAATGTTCGAGAATTTGCCAACACTTAGAAACAAATGTGGAAATACAATTTAAATTTAACAGATCAAAAGCGCTTAATTTTGATATATGTATGTATGCAGAATAAATTTGAGAAATACTTTTACATTAAAAGTTATATGTTTAAATAGATTCGTGTAGTGGTATTTTATTAAAAGCCATTTTTGATTACTTTTTTATGCTAACATACAATTTTGAAATATTTCAATTCAGATAAAATTTTTATTGTTTTTGTAATTAGTGTCTTATTCCTTGATTAATGTGTGATTCGTGAACAGAATAAAATAATTTTAAAAATATCCAAAGTTTCCCGGAAAATTAATGCGTTTTTTTTTTTGTTTTTTTTTTTGTTTTTTTCTTTATATGCGTTCTTTTATTTATTTATAAAGTTTGTTGTTTCCTTATTCTGAATCTTTTGATAAGTTAATTTGTATTTAAGTTTGTTTTTTATAAAAATTCGTAACTTAAACTGTGTTTTCGCTGTACAAAAGGTAATGTATCAAAAATTCGTCTCAATCGTATCTTTTCTGTTGGTGTTTGGTATGTGATTGCTAGTTGGATTAATTAGCCGATTTCTTATGTGTTTAATAATGCAATGTAATATCCGAAAATCGAGAGTGCCTATATTTTTCGCTCCTTTCACACAATCAATTTTCTATTTCTATTGTAAATCAATTATATCTCATCGGTTGAACGATCTTTTGCGGTAGCGTGCATTTTTTACGGGTTCGAATATCTTTAATTTTTACAAGCAACGTCATGAATTATTTGAGAATAGAAATAGTAAGAGTTTTTGAAAATTTATATATTTTTTATTTTGTTTAATGTTGTGCTGATTACTTTTACCACATTTTGTTCTTTACGTTTTCAGATTTCTTATTTATACTTGAAGTTGTAGTCTGTTCTTATTTTTAAAAGTATAATTTTTTTAAAATTATTTTCGTGCCCGATTTCGCTTATGAGTTGTTTCATTTATCCTACGGTCTTACTCTGTATAAATAATCTTATTTCAAATGTGCGCATTTTTTATTGCTTTAAAATATGCATCATCGAATCTTAATTGTTATTTGGATTTACATTAGTTTTTTGTGCGAATATAATGTCAACATTGTTATTCATTATGCAATTCTAAACACGGGGTGTTACCTTTGTGTGTGTGTATGTATGTATGTATGTATGTATGTATGTATGTATGTATGTATGTGTAATTTTAACTATTTCCAAACAATAAGGGCCTGATGTATGTAAAAATATTTATTATCTTCATTAAGTTATACATAGTAAGACGATTTTAGTAGCATATTTATGGTATTCGGGTGATGATATTAATGCGTACATTAAAATTAAAATGTGAAATGATCTTGAATAGTGCGTGTGAGATGTGTATGGTAGGGATGAATAAATTGGCCTACTTAAACCATGACCCAGTTAACAAAGCTCGCCCTGTAAGCTTTACAACGGAATGTTCTACAACTATGCACCGCGCAAAAGAAACTAAACATTCTGCGCAGTAGGAAAATGCGCGTTCTGCTTCCTTTATCCTCCTTTAGCCAGATTGTTTCTTATTTTCAGTCTCTTCATAAAGGAAATAGAATTTACGATTTTTTTTTTCAAATTTTTATTTTGTGTATATACATGTATATATATATATATATGTGTATATATATGTATATGTATGGGTGTATATACATATATATATATATATATATATGTATATATATATAATGTGATATAATATAATATAATATATTTCTGTCTTTAGTTCATCATTTACAAAAATTACTGAAATTGTTTTGCTATTCTTTGAAATTTAATATGTCATATTTCATTTTTTTAGCAAGATAAATTTAGAATTTCCAATGTACTCCCAGAATTTTTCAGTTGCAAGCGAAAGATGTTTATCGTAAGAAATTAGATAAAGATCAGATTTACGTATAATTATTGTTAATTGTTTCTTAGAACTAAATTGCATTCTCTAAAAAACGGGTAGTACATTTTGAATTATAGTGTAATTTTTACGTAAATTATTCGTTTTTTTGATATATCTAAAAACCTTTGTTTTTGATAAAACGATATTTTATTTTCTATTCTTATCTTTAAAATTTTCGAGCAAGTGGTGTGTCGGTTCCATCAAAACAGAAAAAGTTTATTAAAAGTGGCTATTTTATATCGCGAACGTGTATTGAGTATTGTCTGCGGCGATTTTTATGTCGGAAATTTTATTTCAGTTGGGTAGTTTCTTTTCAAACAATATTAGGCTTTAAGGAAGGATTACTTTTAGTTAAAAAATTTGTTACTGATATTGTATGTAAATAGTACGGTTACAATTAGTCCAAAATATACCGTAAATGCGTTGCTATGCCTTGAAGAGAAAAGTGATGGTAGATACAGTAAGACCAGATTTTAACGATGTAAAGTGCACTAGTTTTTCGTATTTTACAGTATGAATTTATGCAGTTAGTTGCAGATTATATTAATTATGTAAAAAGTACTTGTGTGCTATTCAGTGAAATACGATTATTTCGACTACTAATCAATTGATAAAGGGAAAACAATGTCGAAAACTTCGATTTAAAAACTACAGTGAAAAACATTTGAAAAATCTATGCATCGAAAAATTTAAAGAAGATTGCTAGTGATTTTGTCTATTTAAAGAAGAAAAAATGTAATTTAAGGATTTTTTAAAACATACATGTATGAATCAGTGTCTTAAAGGAGCTTAAGTCGTTTGCAGAATAAATGATAGTTTGTGTGTGTGTTATGCACATGTATAAAGCAGAAATGAAATAACTTCTGCAAGTACAATTGTTCAAGTATTGGAACTTGAGAAAGAAAATTATTTCTCGGATCATATGCTGTATAACTGTAGAAAATAAGTAATGTTTTACTACTAGTATATTGTGTCGATAAGAAATTTTGATCAATATTCAGTGAAATAATTTTTGAAACATTAATAATTGGACTGAGAATTGTGTTTTTCGCCGTACTATTTTTGATAGATCAGAGTTTAAACGGAACAAGTGAATTCTGCTTAAATTTAATCGATTTCCAAAGAATTCGGTTGTAGAACTCCTGTCAGACTAGAAGAAAAAAAATGGCTGTTTACGTTGGACGGTTTATAATTTATTTTATGGTTTATTTATTACATAAATTAATTTCGTTAATCTCATTGAATCATTAGTCAAATTTACTTTATTTCCAACAATAATGTAAACTGTTCGCAATGATTTTAGGTTTTAAGTAGTCTGTACGAACATTAGTATTATTTTAAATATTGCGGACTATGAATGGTAGGGATGCTCAATTGCCATTTTGTTGATTATTAAATGTTTAAAGTTATTGTAACTGTAAATTTTGAAATGTCAATTTATTATAAAATGAAGCTTCACAATAGGAATTTATGTGTATAAAGTGAAATTAAAGAACTGTAATCCTGAATGTTTATTCTTTAACTAGATTTTCTTGATTTTTATATAAAAATTATTTTTTGTTCTAGTGGTACATATGTGTTTTATTTTCTTTTTTCTTTTTTATATTATATATATATATATATATATATATATATAAAAGAATAAACTAAAAAGAAGCGATTTTAGAAGAACTGCATATACATGTGTTTTGTCATTTATAAAATCTAGCGTGCTGGCCTTGCAATAATTATCTGTCTGAAAATCACCCGGAAATTAGATTATTGTGCTGTTGAGTGATGTAAATTTATTATCACCATGTCGTCATAATTAAAAATTGTGTTCAGCGTGCATAGTCGGTGATTGGTTGGTAACAGAGTTTAGGTAAAATCCTGATAACGCGGCTGATCACCTGTTATTCGCACGAGCCAATTAATTCCTAATACGTGTTTAAATTTGTGCTTCTAATGATTTTTTTTTTTATATAATTCAGAATCGTACGAGATTATTTCGACCTTTTTTCTATTTTTCAGTTTAATTGTATTTGAACTTGAGTAGAGCTTTTTAAAAAAATAAAGAAACGAATTACCTTAGGGTCACTAAGTACACATTCACGTCGCTATTTTGTATAGGAGGACGGTATTTTATCGTTTTCAAACATGTGTGCACGAATGTGTTGATTTTTTTAATTTAGTGCGGTATTTTAGGCTCCGTCTAGACAGATTTTTTGTCGGCAGACTTCCAAAGAATAGAAGTATAGTCGTTTTCATTTTCTCTTTTTTTTTCTGATTGTTATAATTAAATATTTTAGTTGAACGTGAAATCTGATTATTTTTACGTGAGCTCTTATATGTTCTTAATGTTCAACATTATATGAACACTCATCTCTAATTTGTAACTATTAAACTTTTTGTATCTGTTCAGTTTATTGTAGTTTTTGTATTTATATGTATTTTTTCTCTTAGTACTGAAAAACATTTATCTCGGAGCCATTTTATTTGTAGTTCTAGAAATAAAAAATGTGTTATATTGGAAGGTATTTCATTCCGGCAATTTTCTTGATTATTAGGTAAAGCCCGTCGCGCTTCGCAGTGGCTATTTTTGTAAATAAAATAAAAAAAAAATATTTAATATATTTATTTATTAATAGTAAAATATTATTCATTTATGTAATGACATCATTCTAATGATTTTGGATACGCGTAATATGTTTAATTTTTCCAGTTATACACATAAACCTGGTAGGTTTCCAATGCACGGACAGACTACTTAAAATTGTCCACGTGCGAAGGATTTTGCAAATCCAATCTACGCACGCGTAGCGGCTGCCCTTGGTGCTTTGTTGATTGTCGCAAAGACAAATCGAATCGAGAATTGTTTAAATTCGAAAGACTTGTCTAATGGTATTATTGGAACGCGTGGGAGTAGCACACCTTCTCTTTTGAATTTGCCATTTAAAATCATAGTTTGCAAGTCTGGTTCCATTGAAGAAAGGTGTGAGGGATCAACGTTTCGAAGAAGAATGTTAGGAACACCAATTTCCAATTGTGGAATGATCACAATCCTGGCAGATCAAGAGAATTCAAAAAATCATCTTAACTCGTTGCAGTATCCACGGATTTATTGCTATTTCATCAGTTTTTTTATTTTGAATGCTAGTATTAATAGCGTCGACATCTATTTGGCATTCAATATTACACGTTCACTTAGCCGCTGCTGGGTTCTATAATTTTGTGCGATAATTGAAAATGCCCTCTTTTCTTCTTTGTGATTGCCAAAATCTGGTGGAAATGTAATACCTTTTGTGGATGCATCCATTGGCTTTTTTTTTTTTTTTTACGAAGATTTGAAAACATTCGAAATCACGTTAGCTGAAAAAATAACAGAATTGATAATATTACAGTTTTTGAAAGTGATTATTTTTTATTGATTGATTTGTATTTTTATCATGTTTGTAATAGAATTTAGCCCATCTAAATGAAAAAGCGAAGTACAAATTAATTTAATAGTATACTTATCTGTGACATTTTCATTATTTAATAAGCCTCTTTGGGGCAGATTTAACCGCATTATAAAATTATTTTTTTAAGATGACAATACTGCTTGAAATTAACGTCAATTCTGGTTATTTGTTTTGAATATGTTCGGTTCGCCTGTTTTTTGAGGAATTTTTTCATTTTAATATTTTACTCTTGCCATCTTTCCGTTTTATGTTATAATCCATCTTTTAAGTTTTACATTATATGTATTTCAAAAATTTTGGTTGGCTAACTTTTAATTTTATTGTATAAAATTATCTTCTAGTTTTACATTTACATTCTGTATTTAAAAATTTTCTTAGCACGCAAGGTTATTAAGTGAACATATTTAAGGAGGAAAAGATATACGTGATTTTTTGTTGTGAAATTCTGGTATCTGGAATAAAAATGAAATGTATCAACAAAGACCGTACTTACTTTAACGGATTGATGGTATCACATTTTGTTATTTGAACAGTTTACATTAATTCTGGATTTAATTTACTCCTATATGTATTTTATTAACTTATTACACGGATAAATACAGTTTAAGGTTGAAGGTTTAGTTGATTTATCGATGGTTCTTAAATTGGAAATTATTGAAGCGTTATTGTCAATACGCTTAGGCAGCTATGTAGATTATACACTGATTAAGGTGATGTTGAAGCATTAATGCCAGGAAGGAGAATGAGTGGTAGATCTTAATATGTGTTAAATTATTTAAAAAAAATAAAATTGATTAAACATTACAAATGGAGTATTGCGGTTTCGTATGTTGCTGCAATTATGAAAAATAAAACATTGTTTAGTTTTCCACGTATTTTAAATAGTGCAAATGGAATACGATGATTTTTTTTTAATGTCAGTGAATTTTCGAGAACTGGTTTTATGTTGGGAGTTGGTATTGACAGAATGAATTCTGCAAAAATTCCCTTGTTTTGGAAAAATGAATCTTTTAGTATTTCAAGTTAACATATTTTTTTTTTTTTTTTGAAAATTGTTTTATTTACGTCGTAAGCATTGCTACTACAATTTTCTAATCTGTTCAGTTTCGTTTAGTTTATTCTTGCGATATAAATTCATAAAAATTCTATATTTCGTATTTTAATTTTTTTTTCTTGAGCTTTTTGCGAGATAAATTTTTATCTGGTAGATAACCTAAATTTGCTTTTTTTTTTCTGCTTGTTTTTTTTTTTTTTTTTTTAAATTTATATTTTAACGGCAGTATTTATTGCATTTCAGCTATGATTACTAAATTAGAACTTCAAATTATAGGTGCTCTATGAATTTTGATATAATAAGATATGAATATATTTTTTTTGTATAATTTTTTGCGTGATAGTTTTGAAGTAATGTATGCTAGTTTTGATGGTTTAAAACTTATTTTCTGTTAAAGTGTTTCTCAAAATTTCTTTTCATTTCATAGGAGCAGATCTTTTTTTATTTATAAATTGAAAATTTTTGAATCTATGAAAACGACACTGAACCATGCACGGAGAGTTTGTATGTTAATAAATGTGGAATACAGGTTATGTTATTCATTTTCATTAGAGGTATACTCTCTTTTGGGATACCATTTTGGAGTTTTTGTAGGTTGTATAGTGATTTCTGTTCAAGAATCAATTGACCAATTAAATCTGTCTAATGGAAAGTTTTTAATAAAATATATAGTATTGTGTGTACTGCGAATTTCTTACTTATAAGAATGGTCCACGCTGTGTCATAAGCTCTTTTGAGATCAGAAAATGGAATATTTTTGGTTTTTTGTGAATACGTTTTATATTTCCGCTTTTAGGTGTATTAAGTAGTGATCATCGAGGACCTTTGCGGTGAATTTTAACGAATTAGTTATTAAATTTACTTCCGTCTGTCCATCATTTTTTCCCACTAGTTTACATAAAATGCACATTAATGATGTTGGTAACCGGATAATAGTGATTTACACTTTCCGCATTTTAATATTAGAACAATTGACGTAAATATCTGGAAATGTTTGTGCCAAAAAAGGGGGGGGAACTAGTGATTGATTCAAGATGGATAGTCGAGAAGATGCTCAAAATTCTACAATTAGAAAGAAATTGGAGCAAAATATTTTTTACCTGACCGATTACAAAAGCGAATGCGTTTAATTACCGTTGCAGTCGTGATTTAATGTGTACAGGAAGTTAAAATGAAAAATATTGAAAATTCTGGTTCAGAAATGCTCGTGGAAATTTTGTATTCATTGTATTTCCTATTTGTTGGTTCGATTATAATTGACTTTGATAAAAAAAAAATTTAAATATTAATTACCGTTTGTTTTCATTTGTGATTTCGTAATGAAAAAAGTGGTCTATTGGTTTTTGATATGTTTAACGTATTTATTATAAAGTCTAATGATTTTAAACAATCATTTTAACGATTCGAAGTAAAAAATAATAAATACAAATAATTTAATATTAAATTTCATAGAAGTTTTATTCGGATTAAAGTCTCTAAAAACAATAGAAAGTTCTGTGATTTTAAATGAAATGATTCCTATAAAAGATACGTTTTTCATTCCTGATTTTAATCCGTATTTATGACATAGAAGCGTAATGTGTTATAGATACACTTTGGAGATTCTTATTTAAAAGAACTCTGAAAGATTTAATTTTTGTGCAATGTATTGGAATAAACCAAAAACTTCAAATCTTTCACAGAATTAAACGACAAATTTAATTAGTATAAAAATTTACGAAAGATAAACAATTCAATCGGAGAATTTCACTTAAAGAAGATTACGTGGGTAATCAATGGTACAGATTAAACGCGGATCAATCCCTCGCAGAAAGTGAATTGAATTTGAATTATTCAGATAGATGGCCGAGAACAAAAATAATCGAGAATTTTTGAACGTTTTTGAAAACCATAATTTTGTAGAGTGTGTATGTTCTCGTATGTATGTATATATATGCAAAAAACATACATATTTTTTTATTTTATATCGAAATTTTCCCCCATTGTTAATTTGCGCGGTTCATTTTGGGAGACATAAATTTAAATAAAAACATTTTGAAAAACACGAGTTATCCGGCCTTTAAGGAAACCGGAAGAGTTATTTAATGGTAAGGAGCGACAGGTTAAAAGATAATATTTATGGATCATTCAAGAAATTTAACTCGATAATTCTCTTCTACTTATACTTTGTGTGCACTTGCAAAATTCGTGTGATATTTGTTTTGTTTTTGTTTTTTTTTTTAATCCTGAGTTTCCCTTTTTACGTTCTATTTGTTCTGCCCCAGTTAATTAAATTTTTTCATAATCTTTGTCATTTTTTTTGTGTGTGTGTAATTTTTTGGTCCTAAGTAAGCGTAATACAGTGAATTTTAAAGTTAAATGTATGAAAATGTCAAATTAAACGCTACTTATTTCAATTCGAATTCTATTCGTGTTAATTGACAGTACTACTATAGTTGCACATTGTTCATTGATCACTAAATATCTAGTAATATACGAGATCGTCGTCGTAATATTTACATCCACTAGTTTGGCTATTTTTTCTGAAAACTTAAACGCCGATGTCGACCTTTGTTCCCCTGTTTCTGTTTGTTTCTAACGCCTTCAGTTTCTTCGATCTTTTTTTCTTATATTTTTCGAATGTCAGGGAAAAGTGAATAATGAAGGGGGGAAGAACAAGTGTATATCTCGTTCTTGGAAGATGAATGCCGTGATCGGGCTGCTCTCTCGCGTGTGAAGGAAACTCGTGTTTGCGAAAGGTCGCTTGAGTACTTTTAGAAGCGGATTCGTATTCATTCATTTATTCGTTAGTTCCTTCGTTCGTCGCTTATTTGACGAGTTCGCATGTGCTACATGAGAACGTCATGGTGAACAACGCAACTACAATACTCTCATTTCGCTGCGTCAAGTTTCTTGGAGACATTATTGCACGACGTTGATAATGATAATGACGACCTTCGGTTTCGTGTGTGTATTGGTGCGTCGGAGTTTTTACAAGTAACAAAAAGCACCCACACACGTACGTAGATGCGGTACAGTAGTTGTAAGATATGGCGAGTGTGCGCTATGTAGTTAAGACATTGCATTATTATGATTCCGTGATTATATAATGAACAGTCTAAAAATTCTTAATGAATTTTTTAATGCGTATGTACATATTTGAATTGCTTCTAACAAATTATTCTTCGACTAATGATAATTCCTATTTTATCTGACAATTTTTATAGAGCTCTAGGAATCTTGTTTGAATTCGGGGTTCCGTGAATTTAATTTTGTCGGGCGTATTGATTTTTACACGTATTCAGTTAAGAGACGGACTTCGATGTTGGAAACATTTTGTTTCACCTATACCGCTTACCCCCTGGTTAGATTATTTTCTTAGTTCTGTTTCCCGGAGATCACCGAGTCAGTAAATTTTTTTATTATAATTTGAAAAAATTGCATTTTTTCGGGGACATACTCTAGTATAGGCTTCGTAATTCGAAAATAGTGTGTCATTTTGCAAATATTAAAAATCTTGTCTTCAAAAAAAAATAACGAGTGCGTGTTTTTTCTCTCCTTTTTACCATAACCGCAGTTGATTAAATTATAGCTTAGCCGATGAGATTTATATTAAAATATGCGGGATCATACCTACGTAAGTAAGAATCCTTAAGTAAAAATATTTAAATTACTTTCTTTTTTTTTTTTTTCAATCTTTCTGATGAAGAATGAATTATTTTATGCGATTATCGTGAAATAATAATACTTTTTCGACGTGAGCATCCCTAGAAGTTATTTTCCTGTGTATTAAATCTTCGCATTTTACTTAATGAGGAAACTAGATTAAAAAAAAAAAAAAAAAAAAAAAATTATAGTTGTCCAATTTAAGAACCGTCACATTTTTCTTTTTCGGAATGTTAAAAAACTTGTTTTTTTTTTGATTTTTCGAATGCACGTCATTTTAATAAATAAGTAGAAAAATATTAATGTAGGAGTGATGATTTTAAATTTACACGCCACCGGTAGTTTTATCTGTAATTCCGCTACAGTCAATTGAAGTGATGACTTATAACTTCCCCTTTGTTTTTGTTTTAGATAATTACTGTTGTTTTATTAAGTAAATACACACTACTTTGTTAGTGCATCTTCAGTTTATCATTTATTTTACACGTCTACCAAATCACCAAATCGGAGATTATAAATGTTCCGACTTTTTTGTCCCGTCTCAAACTAGTCTAATTTTCCCTTTTATTAGTCGGATCTCGGTCGAATACCTAATTACAAATATATAATTAGAAGTATAAACATAGTTCTAGTGTAGCGTTCAGATTATGTAAAGAGAAGTGCAAAATAAGGTAATAAGAGGAAGACAAAGAAAAAGTATCGTTAAAATAATTCGTAATAAAGCGGATATTTTTATATGTGTATGCGGTGGTCGCTGAGAAAAGGTACATAGTGGTGTCAGAAAACAAGTTTTCGAATTTAAAGTTTCGCAATATAACACACTTTAAGGTGGTAATTTTAAACATACAATTACGATTTACAACAGGAACAAAATTTCTTTTCACCAGTTTGACCGATTTCTCACGTTTATAATAAAGAGCATGCTGAAAAAGTGTCTGAAACCGTTTTCAAGTCAAACCCGCATTTTTGACACACACTATGTATGTACCCTTCCTCAGCGACCGTCACATATGTATAATAAAAACCTTCGATTACGGCATTTATTCGTCCTTAAAAGTACGACTAAAGCTAATATTGTTTGGAAAATAATAACTGGAGAACATTAAAAGTTCAGATAATGTCTCAGTGGTCAAAATATTTTTGTTGATTTATTTTTGTTTTTTAAATTGTTTCCAGATGTTTCGCGCATTCAGAAAAGTAGCTAATGTTTTTAATGATAAAAAAAAAAAAATGGCTCAACATAGATCTATTTGATGTTTCGAAAATGATATTCATATTCTTCAGATTTATATCACCTAGTTTGTTTTCGTTTCGGAGATGACGAAATTTTCTCGTTTTAGTTTTAAATGTTCCTAGGCCGTAATTTGTTGATTCTACTTTTTGCTGAAATATAATATGTCTGCTAATAAACGATCGGGATCATTTTTTTTTTTTTTCATTAATGTTGATTTCGCTTTACATCATAGCGAAATTACCTGTTCAGTTCAAGAAAAGATTTTTGTACGGGTGAAGAACTGCTGTAATAACCATTTGCTGCAGAGACTAGTAATTAAACAGTCATTTATGTCAGTACGTTGCAAATAAATATGTAGAAAATAGCGTTTGCCTGTAACGCCTGTCGAACGTTTTACGATGTGTCCTTGATTTTATAGGAGTTCTTATTTAACAAGAAAAAATAACTCGCGGTAATTTGTGTACTCGAGAATTTTATCGAAATCTTAACTTGGGTCGTAGAAAACAGTGTAGGGTATCCTCCCCTTTTTAGTAGTTTAGATGTATTCAGCTCCGTTAGCGGTAGGACTCTATCCGATAGTGGTCGATCACGTTCGAAGTCATTTTTGTCTTTTATATCAGATTATTTCACGACGGCCGATGAAATATTTCATGCGGATTATATTTACCGGCATACACTTCCTGTGGTCGTGGTCCTCGTCCCTTCTACTTTTAGTTCTGTTGTTAATGTTGTACTTTTTTCGTCACATACCGCGACCGGATAATTGATTTTGCCTCGGCATTTATTTTATCTGTACATAATCGATTGATAAGATTACGACCGTTATGTGTGCGGTATTTACTGTTTGCACGCACGAACGTAGGCGGCTAGCCGCACAATGCACGGAACGACATGCCTGCGCTTCATCGAGCACATCCGTTATCAAGTCGATATCAGTTGCCGCGTCTTCTTCCAAGTGTCGATTGAAATATAAAAGTCATTATAAGTGCGATAAAGCGCCGAGAGGATGGCATTTTTTAATTGCGTACCGAGATCTATCTAATGAGATCCCTTTAGCCGCTTATTTGTGTACATTTTTGTTTCGATTGAAGCTTCCTGACTAAAAAAATGCAATTCACATTGCTAATCTATTGTGTCGTCGTCGTCTCGGTAATGGAATAAGAGGACTACTACATTTCATGCCCGGTCGGAGGATTTTATTCACTTTATTACAATTATTAATTGAGATGGCGCTGAAAAGTTGAACGTCGATAGATAAAATAATCTGTAGTGTGTAGTCATCTAGAAATAAACGAAGATAACACTACAACTGGGTGTGTGTATATTTGCCGCCGTATAAGATTGTATATCGAGGAATTATCATTATAGCGAAAAGTTCGTCCTGGTGGACTGGCGAATTATTTTTAAAATCGTTAACCTAACGAAACGCTAATGACATTATTGAAATTACTATAAAATGCAGCTGTCGGCAGTTTAAAAAAAAAAAAAAAAAAGAATTCTTCGAATTCGCAATTGAGTTTTATTCGCGCCATCACCATCACCACAACCACCTCGGATATATTGATTTTTTGTGGATACATATTAGTTTCGGTGATTTCGTTGATCGATAACGGTAGGAGTAGATGTGTGTCTCATTTCTTTCGGCAGTTTTGTATACATAAAAAAACGATGAGAAAAAAGTGTACGTTCGTAATATACTCTGGTACGCGTGGAAAAATACAAATTCAGTATTTTCCTAAACACTATTTCTCGGCCGTTGTGCGAATATTTGTATTTATTTAAAAGTTGAAAATCGTAATTTAAAAATTAATACGTTTTAAAAACTCGTACATACTTGGCTTTTGATATTCGTGGTTAATATAATTTCTTTAAACTTCATTTTTATACGAATCTGTCAAGTTATTATATACCACAGCTGTTTTTGTCATACATGGGAGAAAACGAAGCAGTTTAAAGTATGACGTGTATTTTTTTATAATTATGTAAGACTTAAAGTCACTCGTTTAATCAAAATCATCTTTTTCCCACCCTTTTTTTTTCTCCCCTTTTTTATTGATGAAATGTATACATAAATGAAAGAAAAGCTAAAAATCAGTAATCCTTTTTTCAATCAAAATAATTGACGCATCACACAAGTGTTTTGTATATATTTACAAAATTGATGTATACGATAATTGTTTCTTAAAATCGATAGTTATTCTATAGCTTTAACGTCGGTACGCTAATATTGCTTGATACTAATATGAAGTATTTGTAGAACGTGTATTATTGTGTATGTTCAAATGATGTTCCTTTATTGAATTCCTCCCTGTATTGTTTAATATATATTTTTTTTTTTTGGTTTTGTAAATTAGAAAAGATAAATACGCGATATTTCTGTTAATTCGGTCATTTTTTTTTTTTTTTTTTTTTTTTGTATATTAAAACTTCTTTTTTGTTTTCTGTTTTTTTGCAAGATTATAAATGATAAATTAAAAATAGCGTGAGATATATGCGATCATTAAGTGACTACTGACGCTATTATTATATCGTTTTTCGTCCAATGAAGTCGTTTCAGATGTAGCGATAATAGGCTAGATTCTCCTGAAATGTGCGTTGATTAGATAAGCGGAAAAATTGTCGATGATGATTAATTCGAAGAGGTTGACTCTGTGTCGTTTGTAGTAGTAGCCGTTTCATAAATTTGAGCATTCCTAGAATCCGCAGTTTCGATGTTTGTTGTGTTGCCTAATATTTTCAAGTTCGTTGGGAACTTTTAGATTTTCCCCCGCTTTGTTAATTTTTTCTTTTTTTTATTTATATATTTCAATTTAATAATTATTTCAAAGGCGCTATAAATGACACGTAAAGCGCCAGAACAGATATTATTTTCATAATGAGTAGGAGCGTGTGTAATATTTTCTTTTCATGATTACCGGTATTATCGGATAATGCACATCTAGACCTAAATTAGAGAGGAGGGGGAATAAAGAAAGTCATTTCACGACTATTCGTACGGAGTTTAATTCGGGTACGCCTGTTGATAGTGAATGAAGAAGGAGGAAGCTTTTAATATACACAATGAGAACCTGTCGCAACTTGAATAGCGGCTTAAGTCGTAAGTACTAATCAAAAACATGAAAAAATTATGTTTTGATTGGGTATACGGTTACGAAATAATTTCTCGCGGCCACTGAAAGTTTATTCTTAATTAAAAAGTCTGAAATAATGTCAACTATTAAAGAGATAATCCCTAGACCAAGTACAGCTAGGAAAGCATAATTTAAGAAGTTATTTTTATTTTTTGTTTGTTCAAGAAGTAAATTTTTATTTTTGTTTGTCTTTTTTTTTTCAACTGAGTAAGTTAAAGGATGAAACTGATTCAGCTAAAATTATAAGTTTTATTTGATGTTCAAAGGTTTCACAAAAAAAGAAGATTTATCGAAATTTCTAGGCTGTTTACGTTATGTCATAACGATAATTTCTCTTTAGCTGTCACCGTATTTTACATTGACAAAGAAACGCTTTATGGTAAAATATTGAAAATGGAAGATTTTCATGATTGTGGCGAGTAAAGTTACGAACGTAATAATTTCAGAATTGTTACAAAAAGAAGAATACGGTACAGAATAATTTTGCCAGCGGTGTAGATAATGAATACGAAGAGTTGCGCTATTTTAGAGGTGAAGTTCTAAACAGGTGAAAGTTAAAATGTTTTAATCTGAAAACAAAAATTACATGTGTTAACTGATCAGTATAGTTTCCGAAATTCTTCACCGGTATCATCGACTGTGTCTAATTAAATCATGGCCTTAAAAGGGCATGTCAGTCTTGTTATTTTTTTACGTCTCGCGCAAATAGTTTTTCATTAAAATCTTATAAATATTTCAGTAAATCCGAAAATCTTTATATTTAAGCATTTCGTGCTATTTTTTGCGGAAATCGCGCAACAGATTATTTCACTTTCAAATTGAGTAGCGTATGAATGCTGCTAATCTTGTAATTATCGTAGATGGAATTTTTAACAAATAGATTTTCGGACTTCAAAGTAGTACTGGAACCAATTATAACATTTTTCGCTAGGCGAAGGAAGTGTGCTCATAAAAAACGGACATAAACGGATAAGCATGCTGAATGTGCCTCTACAGTGTTTTCTATCGACACATTTTGTAGGCGAGTGGGATCATTTTGATACCGAATAAAAAAAAATTTCACATTTAACTGTATTTCTTCAGACACGAAGTTACTAAATTTTTACAAGTTGGCCACCCAACCGGGGATTTTGTCGTAAAATCGAGGGGAAAAAAGTAAAAATAGCCAAAAACGATATTTTTAATAAGAAAAAATCACTTGAAGCGTTAAAAAATGAATATATTTTTTTACTGTACATTATTCGAAAATAAATTACGAAGTTCTGTTCTATTCATATGAAATATACGGCGGCGGTCGAATATTCTCAATAGTAACAAAAAAATTCCATTCTTCATTTTGTACAATTCTAGTGATCGGAAAATCGGGAGAATTTGCACTAGGAAAACCGGGAATTTCGAAGTTATATTTAAGTGGCCACCATGTTTATGCTAGGAGGAATTTTTTCAAATTTTTCCATTTAGCGCAATATTGCGAAAAAATTCGATTTTAAAAAAATGCGATAATAGAAATTTACTACTGTTGTATTATACAAGTCCACTTAATATTATAGTGAGGAGTTTTAAAGAGGGATATGACTAACGCGACAAATGTGTTTTTTTGTGTGTGTTTGCGTGTGCGTATTCTTCTTGCTAGGATGTTTTTTCTTTCTCTTTTTCTTCCTTTTTTTTTTTTTTCTTTTTCTCTTTGGGGTAAATCAGTTTTTGATAGTTAGAAATGAGTACTCGTAGATTATAATGGAGTTTAGATCCCCCCCCATTAATGCATTGTTATGTGTTTTAGAGTTATGGTGATAAATTATTTTTTATATATTTTTAATATCATTTTCAGAAAGTTGGTTTAATTAATAAGCGTCCTTCGGCGGCTGCTAGTAAATTACTCGCTCGAGCGAGTCGTTTATTTTTTTTTTTAAGTACACTGCTAAATAAATAATAAACGGTGTTTAGGTTTTGTGCAGTACTACGGAAATTAATCAGCCTAGATTATGATCGTCGTAGTTTGTTAATCTCGGGCAAATTATTTACCTGCGTTGCTGAAAATCTCGTAAATAATTATTTCCCATAACGAGGTAATAATTTTATCACTTCGTGTGTATTTGCCCCTAATTTCTTAAGAAAAAAAAAAATAAATAAATAATGGTTTATGCCAGAAATGCGCGATTTACATACGAACGCCGTGACACTTCCAGATGCGTTCTCAAAAAACCAAAATAGGATTAACTTTGGTAGCGGAAAAAATGCTGCTCCGGTCAAACAAAGAAACTGTTGGTGCTCATTGCGAAATGTTAAATTAAACACAGTTCCATGTGATTTTTCATATAAATCATCTCTAATTGTTGTAGCTGTCGAGAACGGAGGATACGTAGCAGATGGATGCTGATAAAACGTCTGTTTCGGTAGATACTCTGCAGTAAAAGAAATCGAAAAGGTTAGAAAAAGTATGTACTACCACGTGGCGACAGAGGGCAAGTTCTGTTACGGTGCGCGGGTCAAAATAAAATCTATAACGTGTACTATACCGGGGAGGTTTTTTCGACTTATACAAAATTAGAAGTTCCTCGTGTTCTGCGGTGAAGTAGTTATTACGGAAGAGAAGAAGAGGAAGTTCCTGTTTTCTTATATAAACGGGAAATTGATACATTTTGAAATGCAATGAAGCCGTGGTGTACTGGTATAGTGTTCGTAGTTAGCTAAATCCTTGCTAAACCCCGATGGTAAAAACTGTCCACGCTATTAATGGGAAAATGGTAGACATTTAAAAAGCTGGTGATTTTATATTGCCTAATCGTCCGTTCAACCTGAAATAATTGGGTAGCAGCGAAATCGGGGAACGTTTAGCTCTGAAACATGGTGTGAATTTCAATCCTCGAAGGCCAGAACTAGCCGACTCTCCCTAATCTAATCGATGCCGCGCTCGGTACATTGTCTATTTTCGCAGTTGTTTGACGCCAAAGATTTCAGATTTGTTTCGCCGCTCTTTTTTCTTTGTTATAAAAAAAAAAAAAAAAAAGTGCCCATCACTAAGTGCTCTGAACGAACTTTTAAAAGAAAAAAACTTTTGCCGTATATTTTTAAAACATTCGTTTCAAAACTAACAAGTAAGCATATCTTCTAATGTTTTAGTTTTACATAATCAGAATATAATCTGAAAGTATTTTAGCGGAGGACCGCTCGCATTGTTATTAAAACGAACACGTTAGTTTGTGATGGAAATTTTGCACGCTCAGTATTGCGTAACAAAATATTATTCCATCAGTTTCAAGAGCTGAAAAACAGCAAATACCTTTTCATACAAAAATTAAAATTTCCTGTCTATTAAAAATTATGTACCATAAAAAAAAACATATATATATATATATATAAATGTTCATCATTATGTATACATTTCGGCGAATTATTCATGTTTTGAGAGTTACCGAGTTTAGAAGTAAGTTTTTCGAAATATGTTTTCTCTAATAATGCTTGCTACATTCTGAGAGGTGTGGTTTGTGCGTCGACAGTTTTATCAAACGGTTAATATACGTAATGAATGAAGGAAGAAGAAAAAGAGGTAATGCTAGAGAATCGGAATGGAATCCTAATGTATGCTGCATTTGCGATGTTTAACGATTTCAACGTTTATACATATAATACTGATATATATGTTATATGCATATAGGTACTTGTACGTTAAACAAGTTTTATCAAGGAATATGCGGCTCAGCAGTTTTGTGTCACCTGATGTGTAAGTGTCGGTTCGAATCGCGACATAAACGAAGTTTTTAATTTTACTATTTCAAGCGAACGCGATTGCTGGTACTCTGCATAATAATACGGAACTGTTGTATCGTATTTTCTATCCTCATAGGTGATTCTACGTACGGTGTGTAAAAACAAAAAAAAATCACTTTTCATCGATCTTGCAATGTAGCTAAATTTCCATTTGAAATCTAAAAAATTATAGGCGGCGAATTGTAGCTATATCAGTCTTATAATAACGGAGGTTGCGCGATAAAATTGTTAAACATAGCAGATGGAACGTACCCCAGTGCATTCTGTTGCGACTTTAGCGCGAGTAGTGCGAATTGGTCTGTTGGTCCGATTAAAATTCTAATGGTAGTTCTATGATTCGTGTATATTTTTAATACATCGACAAATAGCTAATGAGTAGGTGAAAAGGACTTTATAAAAGGAAAGAAATGATGGTAGAAGAGTTTAAAAATCGAATGTAAGTTGCAGCTGATACTGGAATGTTGGGAAAATACGATGAGCGCGATTTACTAATTCGATAAACTCTGAGAGATATCAGTGCAACCGCTGTAACAAAAGAAAAGAAAAAAAAACCATTCAAAAGCCATCAAATTTAAACGAGATTTTGTTTTATTGTCACGTATTTAAAATGGTGTTTTGGGACCTTCTTTTGGACTAAAGTTAATATTGTCTTTGTCGGTTCAAGGGCCGCGCGAATAATCAACCTGCCGAATTCATTACGTTATATGCTTTGAACTAGATATTTATAGCACGATTAACATCAGAGTGATTGGGAATCAGTAAGCGGTGAATTAGGATGAAATGAAAAGAAAGATAATTAAACGCGCGCGATATCTATTAAAAAAAAAAAAAAAAAGGGTTTTTATCATAGTTTACGTTAAACAACAAAACGGTACATAGTGATCATCTACTAGCACATGAACTATGTGACAGATACGATTAAGAAATTTGCAGCGAAATATCAAGAGTGCTTGCATAATCAAACAAACTGGATGGCGATTATGATTTCGTTAATAGATTGAAAACAAGCGAACCGCTCTATCTGACTTATTTGATGACTAATGGGGCTTTTAGAAAACCCGCAAGTGATTTAAACGTACGGATCGCGCATATTATTGATAGTTCGCCGAAGCTGAAGGTAGATTTAAGGGAAAATGCTAGTATTGAAATTTCTTTTTTTAATAAAGAAAATTCTAAAATACACGATTAATGTTGATTTATAACTCACTTTTGTAAAATGTTTTTTCCGCCTAGCTTGCGTCACAGGAACTTTACAAAAAATAACCATTTCCGTGTATACATTTACTTTTATTGTAGTGGTCCTATATAGCTCGCATTCACTTTTTATTATACTATATAGATTTAAGAATCGATAACCGTCTAAATTTCCTAAATATCTTCCAGTTTGGTGTAATATCGCGGTTATACTATTATATTATAGGCCGAAAATCGACTTATTGAACTTTATTCTTAATCGAGTAGTCTATGATATCGAAATACATTAATTCAGGAGAGGATGGACCGAAAGAAGAAGTAAATTAATAAAAAAAAAAAAAAAATGGTCGTAACTGAGAACACTAAATATCCAGTTTTTTTTTTTTCGACATTCCAAGGACGCATGTATTTTTTATGAGGATGATAAAGTGAACGAAGATAATGCGACGAAGAGGGTCATTATTCGCCATGCTAGTTATTCGCCTACGAGGCAGACATTTCTTTCTTTCTTTTCTTCTACTTTATTATGGTTATGTATATTCGTCGTCCTCGTGCGATGAATTAACACAACGCTCAAGCGTCATTACTCTCTTGTCTGTTGCCAAGGTTCTTTGCTCCTTTTCCTTATTTGCAGACTCCAGTTTTAAACATGACCAGTTTAATCATGACTCATTATTACCTCGTACTAGATGGACGGTGATGTTTGCAAATTTTCCGCTAAAACGAAATAAATGAGTATAAACTAGAAAACAAAAAGATAATAAAAGATAATGGAGAGATTGATATTGCAGATGAAAATTGAAAATCTGATTGATGACTGTATTTGCAATCGTTATTATTGGACGAATTCGAGGAGAGTGCATTAAAAAAATTCGCTAGGCATAGAAGCAATTATTAAAAAATATTCGCAAAGGAGCTGAGGGGATTTTTCAAATTATGCTTTACATTGTAATTTCAACTACAAATTTTAAATCGAATTTGTATTATTTTTATTAAAATTAAAACTTGGAAATAATTATTTTTTTACATAAATTTCCAACAGCGCCGTTACTTGTTCTTTACGCGAATATAGAAAACGTAACAGACGAATGAAATTTCGTGCTTCGGATATTTAAACTATATTTTTTAGTTTATTACGAGAGCTGAGCTCTCTCGGTAAATTTTTTTGTTTTTGAGAGAGGAGAACAAACTCCGAGGCCTTATGCGCTGTCGGTGGGATTATAATTACAAACCGAAGTTGAAGTTTCAAGTTTTATAAATCATAACTGCTTTAATGGAAAAGTGCTGTAATCAACGTGCTTTAAACTAAATTATTAACTTTTGCGATACCTGAAGTAAGCTGAATGAATTAAATTAGTGTGATCCGTAACAGTACAATATGTAAAATGTGAATGAAATAACTTCAGGTGATTAAAAAATTTAATTTGCAATTTTTTTTCTTCCTGTTGATATCTTATTTGTCCTCGCTTCAATATGCTACGTAACGGGAGCAAGTTTCATAAAAGCTCTTGTACCCGGTTCCGTTGTCCAAAAGTCAGTAATAACTTTTAACTACAAAAACCGAAAATTTAAAGATTATATTTTTCTGCCACAGATTAATCGAATTGGATAAGCTGTTTTATCTAGAAAAGGTGTAGGCGCGCTCTTAATTTCGTTTGAATTCGGCCGAGAATGTATTTAAAAAATGATCTCGTTCATTCTAAATTGTTGACACTAAACTTTTCTCTGATGTTAAATATTCATCCCGAGTATTTCAGAACTGAATCAAAAGAGAGACCTCGTAGCTTTTTGAGTTATTAAAGGCTCTATAAACACCGTATTTTCCTCCTGCGATGTATTGTAAAACGACAATTTTATCACTTATCGCTGATCATTTCGGTGTAATTCAAACTGACGAATGTTTTTGACTCGATGAAAACTTCCTCTACATCGATGTTTTTTCTCTCTGTGCTGTCATTTTTTCTTTAATGATGTTTCCCAATACGGTTTGTAGCATGGTCGAAGCAAATTAATTTGTTTCTTGGAGTCCGACGGGGGTTTTTTCCCTTCGCTTATTAGTGTTTTATTATTTTTCTATAATCCGCTCTTTATACTGGAGAATCCGCTTTGTAGGTTGATGTATCATTCATTTTTCTTCCGTTTTAAATAAAACTATTGTTTACGATAAGTATTTAAAAGACGAAATGAAAAATTGCTAATGTGCGGACTGTGATGATATTTACTAATACATTTTCCATTTCGGTGATAATTAACGCGGTGTTCAATTAAAATTCCATTATAAAAAAAAACAACGAAGGAATTTAAACCTGTTCACGGAAACCTTATTTACAGTTTATTATTTTTACATTCTCAGTGTATCAATAAAATCGTTTGAAAAATGATTAAGTAGTAAATTAAAAAAAAAAAAAAATAACAAATTGCATTTTTTTCTATATATAAAAAATTGACCTAATTTTTCCTCCTAATTTTATTTTGTAATATAGAAATATATAGCGGGGTTAGATAGCCAAAAATATTTTCCATTAAAACGTAAACGGTCGAATATCATTTTTAATAGTTCAACAAGTAAATAATATAGGGGTAAGTTCTCTAGTAATTTTTTTCTTTCTATTGTAATTAAGTAACGAAATTGTAACATTTAATCGCGACAAAAATCTAAGAAATGACATTTTTTTTTTTTTGAAGTAATCAATATTTCTTTCTGATTTATTTGTTTCGTCGCAATTAAAATAACTTTAAAGATATCACGCTACCAGTGTGCAGAATCATAATTGATCGTTTATGGGCTGTAATTTTCAGGTTTTTTTTTTTTTTAACAAATTTTTTACGCATATTGGAAAAACATAATAGCTAAGGGGCTAGACTTTATGAAAACTTCCGTAATTCTCATGTGCTAATATTTGAGATTTCTTAGAGAATTTTAGTCATACGGTGAAGAAAAATCTAATAAGTATATTAAGTATGTACAGTAATAAGATCGACGGTTTTTTGTTTTTTTTTTTTTTGCGATAAAAATCGATTTCTAGGAGTGTAGAACTTAAATCTTTTCTCGGCCTAGCATAGAATCATTTCCTCCGGATCTTATTTATATTTAATTTTCTTGGATCCATTTCGAGTTAGAGTCATTTTATTGCGATAAATTAAAAATTAACTTTTATAAATACCATTGAAAAATTTATGAATACATTGAAAATTTGAGCAAGCTATTTATAAAATTAAATTGTAACGGTTGTTTTCTGAACGGCTGAAGTGGTATTATTACTTTTATCGAGGCTGTGATTATTGTGTCGACTGTAAACGAAAAATGACTAAAATTGGCTTTTCCTCCTTTCATTTTACTTGAAAAATCTTCATTTATATTTTTTATTTTTTATTTTTTTGGATCGCCAGTCGAGGGCATTACCCAGCATTGATCTTGCTGAATCTTACATATTCATTATCGCATACTTTTTTTTCTTTCTGATTTTCCTATTGAGCCTTACTTTATAATAATTGTGTAAACCAGTTGAATGCATTTACTTTAAATTCGAGTGTTTTTGCGCATGCAACAGGTCAGGATGCTTCTAAAGCGGGGCAAAACTTGGTTCCTTTTTCAAACCTTCTGCTCTGACATACAAGTTTAAGGATTACGATCGATTTGCATTACAATTCGATTTCGTGAGTAGCAAATCAACCGAAATAATCCTTTTTGAAAAATCGAAGAAAGTTAGTACCATTCGAGGTAATAAAAAGTGGGGACCATTGAACTTCTACTCTTGCATATTAACAGCGTTTTCGATAACGGCTCCGTCGGTTATTCCATTCAACACAATTAGAACTTTCTCTATAGATTTATAAATCATCCTTCGACAATATTTCAAAAGTAGAATTACATGTTTTGAATGTAGCGCAACAAGACTGATAGCAGGAAAGTCGGTCGATTACTGCAACATATTCGATTTATAAAAGATGGATTTTTCAACGACTGCTGTAAAATATATTGCCACTGACCATGTATCACTTTCATTTACTAGTATCCTGGGTTGTTTTTTTTTCTTTTGTTTTTTATTTAATCGTCCTTCTCCTTGCTATTCAACGTACCCGTTCCTTATTACATTTCTCCTTAATCAGCGTTGCTTTATTATAGTATTTCCGCCTTAGTTCTCCCTTCACATTTAATCACAGTTAATTTCCATCTTCATGATTTGGCTCTTGCTTCACCGTCATTTTCTCTTCTTGATGCCCTATGAATTCTAATTACGTGCGCTACGCTAACACACAGCACCTTCTTCGAATGTTTCCTCATTCTTTTGAAACACTTCTTAATTTTGCATTATTAGTTTAGGTTTTCTGATTCCCGATAATTCAACAAGACATTCTTTCGTTTCTTTCATTCTCAGACTATTTTAGCTTCTTTCATTTCATCAATTTATAATTATTTTGAATGTAATTCACGATTTTTAATTTCCCTTCTCAATTACTGAATTCGAATGCTTTCAATGTGCAAACTCCTTAAAAAGAAACACATGACGCTAGATGGAGAACCGGAGCATTTTTACTAATGTCATTTTTGATCTTGGACCGTATTCGGGATAACAAAATTTACTGTTTATTGTCCGATCTAATATTTCTTCCAAATTTTGTCTTAGGACTGTAAAAAAAGAGAAGAAAAAAATGTAAAATAATTCGTATTTTATTGAAATCTCGAGATTATTTGCCTGAAATTTGTAGATTTTTTATTTATCTGTGATTCTTCGTAGACTTTATTGCGCATTTTCATACCTTACGACTAAACTCGGAAAATCTAACTTTAGGAAACTGGACTCTGCAAAGGTTTGTGTCGAGGCTGACTAGAGTGGTGTTCAGAATTTTGCTATTTAGAAAATTACGAAGCGTGTAGTGCTAGAATTGAATTGTTTTTTGTATCTGGTCTGTGGGTTGTAATTAGGATGGATTGTGTATCTTTTAAAATCTGCTTCTCTTTTTTTCGACAACATGAACTTTTTTTTTTCATTCATTAGTTTCTTTCTGCAAGGGGTATAACTATTGTGCAGTTGGTTTTTGAAGGTAATTTTGGTTAATATGAACAGTGTTACAGAAATGATACGTATAATATATCCTCCAGCGGTTCATTTCCCCTTATGTTAACTCACATTCAAAATGTTGCCATTTGATTTAACTCTAAGAGCCATGTATCTGACGGGAGAGGGGGTATATTTTTATCGTCATAATGTTGTTACATCTTTACCGATTAAAAATTGAATGTTGGTCAAAAGTCCATAAATTACTACTTAAAATAGCTTTTTAATGGGGCGAGAAAAAATTGTTGTTACGTGTCCTTAATATTTTTTTACATACTAATTTTTCATATTCCGGAAAAGGATTTTACACACTGCAGATGAGAAATGTACACGATTATTTTGATAATGTCCAATTAGATGTAAACAGTGGATTATAATTTACAATTTTTTAAAAATTTTATTCAACGTTTAACAGCGAAAAAAAAAAATGAAAATAAAGGGATATTCACGAATAACCGTAGTTTCTAGTACACCCGTGTATTTGGGTCAGTTATATATTTTATGAGTTGTTTTTTAAACGATTATTTCTCGTGCAATTATTGTTTACGTTGATTTCTAATATGTTATTATAGGTGCGAGGAGGAGTTTTTAAAACAGTGTGTATGATTATTCTGTTTTATTGATTTTGTGTGGAAATACTCTATAATTATAATATTTAGTATAAAATGAATTTATTCAGGCCTGTTGAATTATTGATAGCGGTTAATGTTATTTTTAAATTATGTTCTTTCAGTCACAATATTGCTGGTCGTCAACGATAAATGAAGAGCTGCGTTGATAAAATAAAATTCCATGAAATGGCAATTTATGTTGTTTCTAGTGTAATTATTTTAAATGTATTCATTTTTAACATAATAAAATAATTTCTCTCCCTAATTAAGCTGTTTGCTGAGTCATTTCTTATTTTTAAATTTCATATCGACATTTCTCTAGGCTCGCGTAAAGCCCCCTCCCCCCAAAAAAAAAACGTTTTCTCTTCTTTCTTTTTTTTTTTTTTTTTTGTGTGGTGGCACCCTAAGTTGTATGGTTTTTCAGATAAAACGTTTATCGTTCTATTGTTTAACCCGATTTTCTTGACTTCGCAAAACGTGTTGAAGTTATGTGCGAATTTTCTGAATACACCGTGAACTAGGTTGCGATAATAATAGTTGGCGTCCTTTACGGTCGGCAGGCAACGCACTTATCTTTCTACTTTAAATTCATACGGACGACCGATGATGGCTCAGAGTGACACACCGTGGTGGAACCTTATCGGAGAGCAGTAAAATGAATGAATTTTCCGTCGAATTTTTATCTATTTCGGGAGGAGGCAATATTATTATGTAGGTGAGGGACGCTTCGATTCTTATTATTTGTTATTACGCGTTTCCACAAACATTTCCTGGCTTCACGATGTACACAGTGCGTTACAATGTTGTTGACAATATGTGACGCGCGCGTTGTTGCTGATGGCTTTCATTGTCTGTTAATGAAAAGACAAATAGTTCTGGATATCTCTCTCGTTACACGATGTACCGTTTGAACTATTTTGTGTTAAAGTGCCGTTTTCCGAACGCATCCGTGTCACATTGAGCGTACAAATGTTAATTAACTTTCGACTGTAATTTTTTCCCATACTCTGCGTTTGTTTTAAAGTCCTTATAGCGTCGATGGGCATTTCGTTCGTGATAATTGCGATCAACTGCTTGCTGTGTCCGATGTTTATAAAGTTTGTGTTTGATAACATGAATACTGTTCGTTTAGTTACTCAGCGAAACCTTTAAACTATCGTGTCGTGTAATCTCTTCTTTCTAAACATAAATGTTCTAATCTGTTATATAAAGAGTTATCGAATGTTATTTATTTATTTCTATTTTTTGTATTATTTTTATTATCGTCACTATCAAATGCTTTTAATAGGTATCGATCTGAAGTCGATTGCAGTAATGCTCAAAGTATTTACACTTTTTATGTATATATGCGATATATACAGTTGCTTGGAAACGTATAACAGATTATTTTGCGTTGTTAATGTGATGTTCCGATAGTTGAAAATGAAGCTCCGAACTTGTGGTTTAAACTCATTTATGTAAGGCTCTTCGAAATTTGTTTTCTCTTCTGCGGTGACACTTCGATATTAATTTTTACCGAATTGCTAACGGTAAATTTCTAGACTCTTCCATCTCATACCGTTCTGATGGACGCTATTATAAACGAAGGAGTAATGTAAATAGCTGAAAAATATGTAAAACCCGTTTTGTATATGGAATTGACCTTATGAGAGGGTTATATCGTGCCGGCAATATACTGAACTACTAATAATAGCTCACTTTTTTTTAACAGATCTATATCCGTAATTATTCGGAATATCAGTAGAGATTTTATTACTAAGATTCGATTTTTTTTCGTTTGCCTATAATTAAATTTACTTTCGATAGTGAGAAAGCGAATTAATACGATAATGCAGAATTTTTATTTTCTTTTACACTTTTATCTATAGAATTTTATCCGCGCAGGCCAATGGTCGTTATTTTGATGGTTGGATATTTCAGGGGTTGGTATCACGGAATTCAAATTTGCGGGGCTGTATTTCGCTGGTGCATCTAATCCTTTGGACACAGCTATCTGAAATGGAGTTAAAATAAAATCATACTTGGAGGGGGGGCAACTTTTACGTTATCCGTTGAAGTCTAAGCAACAAATGAAACACGTCACAATTTTAGTTCCTGTTTTTTGCAAATTAATAGTTACTTCTAAAAATTTAAATAATCTCGTAACAAAATTAACTATACTAGCGCCTTTAACTTGTAAACCGTTTCGCAATCTTTTTAAAGTTGCTCTCATCCTTGTCTCGTCTTCTATGTTTATTACAAATTATACAACTTACATTTTTCGAATATATTAAAAATATTAACTTCTCCGGCCGTTTGTTAAATTTATTTAAAAATAACTCGAAAAACATGTAATAAACACTGGTAGTTTTTGTTCTCGAGATATTATCCGCAATCAGTCAAATTGCATTCGCGACGAAAGCCGAGGAAAATTTTTTACCCGAAACGAGGCTGTATTTGGAAAACATAATTAGTAAGAACTAAACCGATTATTCGCTAAATTATTTCTTATTCCCATCGATTCCCAGTTATACTGTCCTAAAGTATAAATACCCCGGTGCCTTCAAAAAAAATTCCCCGTCTTATTTTAGACCTTCGCCCTAGGTGGGGGGCACTACACGTTCATGTGTTGTTTGACCGGCGTTGGAATGGTACCGAAAATGTTTCCACGTGTTTGTTCACCTTGTTTTAGTTGTACATTATTAGCTTGTAATGTATTGTTAATTTCCTTTCGTATATTTGACATATTGATATAACGAAATTGATGAAACGCGGTTGAGAAAAATATTCTGAAGAAAACTTCCCAAATACGGATTTCGTTTTTAAAAAGGGAAAGAGTCGCCAGTTAAATTTTGATTCGGTCAAATACAGACAATAGAAAGCAACTCGTCGAACGGTATAATAATTTTGACCTTTGAATGTGTTTATATAGAACCGAGGAATACTACGACCAAAATGGAAAATGGGAAAGATGACAAATAATTGCCGGTGAAAAAGGTTATTTTTATTTACGCTCTGCCGAAGGTCTTTATTGTGAATCTAAATGTCCATTTTGCCGGCTGATTTTTTAGTATACCTGCGATGATATCTTCTCGGAATTTTTTTGGTAATTGTCTTCTCGCCTTTGTATCTCATTTTTTTCGACTTGCCAATCGAGGATACCAACCATTACTAATGTGTACTATACGTATGTGTAACATCATTAATTTTATCTCCGACTCGTTTCCAAAAAGCGAGAGAAATTGTTATTTAACGGTAGTGCCCGTCAGAATTCACCTTGTGGTTTATTTTAAACGGAAAAATCGACTGGCGTCGAGTTATCGCAAAGTGAAAAATGGTTTTTGCGGGGAAAAGAAATATAATAATAACGGTTTTCCTATAAACAATTATTGCCATAGCTTCAAAAGAAAGAGATAGAAAAACAGCAGCGTACTTAAGGAACTGCGATCATTGTTGATGTACGAATTATAATCGGATTTTGAAACGTCTCTAACACTCTTTCTTTTCTATTGCCCCGTTATACTCTGTCGTACGAAAATTGTCGAATCTATCGTGCGTTTTTAAATTTACTATTCGCAGTTGTGCATTGCGTCGTGATCTTACCGAAAAATTCCTTCCGGTAACATATTTGATTTGAGGAAAGACGGACTGTCTACTTGCCTCGAATTTTGTTTTGACTATTCCGAAACGTGGATTGTACGAGCTCAAGTTGATTTGTGTGCCGCGGAATTTTATCTGAAAAGCCGATTGTCGTCGACTTGGTGCGCGACGACGTCATTGACGTTTTTGAATATCTTATTAACGTGTGAGATGATGATGAAGCTTTGTTTAAATCGAAGTACTACGGTAACAAAAGGGGAATGATGTATCGTTTAATTTTAATATCGGCAAGATAGTAGTGGAGGGCGACGTCATCGTCTGTCGGAAATAACTGGCTACCAGTTTGGAGTATCCGTTTAATAACGTCATCGTTTATCGCAGCGCGCGACGTTAGCCGGAGACTGATTGGCATCGAAAAGAACGCGCTACGGGAACAAACTGGAATTTAGGAGTCGGCGACGTGCGACGGGGAACGTCCTCTATTGACCTAAATATAGCTTCGGACTAACGAGAGAGTAAACTTTCATTGACTTGTTCTCAAAGCGAATTTCTGGCTGAGATCAGCAGAAACGATTATTGGCTTGGTTTTCCCGTAGCAGCATCCACGTTCGCAGGACGATAGACGCGATTCAGCGATCGACACTGAACATATCGACGTCCTGGTCTTCGTTCTAGCTACTAGTAGCCACATTTTAATAAGTTTACATCCTCGTTGACCGGCTCCGATTCGGTCGTCGTCGCGGCGTACGTTCGCGTCAGGCCCGATTCCGCTCTCTCAACCGTTCTCTCTTTCTTTTTTTTTTCTTGTTTTTTGTCTTGCATTTCCTTTTTAGCGCGCTATTTTCTTCTTCTCCTCTTCTTAGTCGTTTTCTTTATTATTCCGCCGTTCGTCTACGTTTTATTTGTGCACGCTCGACATCCGCATTGTAGTCTCACGCCTCTTTTTCGCCTTTTTATTGTTGGCAGCATTGATTATTGTTCTACTACTATTTATCGGCGGCGCAGGTTTAAATGCCGCGATAAAACGGGCTGGTATCACTACTCGTTCATCTTGGCCGATTGATAACGTTCGCGCGTTGAGTGTCGCGCGTATTACAGAATATGATAAAATATTTGACGCCATCTCTCCCCGTGTTCGTTGTTCTGCTGTTGGCAATTTTTTTTTTTTTTTGAATATGACCGATGCAACGAAAACTCGAAATGGCCCCGCTGATGCTGCGGACCTTACTTTTAACGATCGCGCTTAATTTTTCTGCTTATCAGTGTGTACACACACTCGGTGATAACAACTGTCTTCTCGCTAGTTTTTACGCTATACAGTTTAGATGGAATGCTTTCTCTTCAAATAGGTTAATTCGTTAAGTCGCGTAATTGCACCGCGGCTAAATATCTTCCGGTTAAAATATCCGTGTTCTACAAGATCACACTTCGTCCTCGTCGTTATATTTGCCCCTGGGTCCTGGCAGTTACGCAACTGATAGACCCCCCCCCCCCCCCCCACACACACTTCCGTCAATGAACCGGTGGGCCGGGCTTTGGGTATAATTGCCGATGAATCTTTCTAATACATTTCCTTCGTCGGCAAAGACTTTTTACTGCCATTCCTGTTGCTCTATTTCGTTTTTACACTGCTCATTTCGCGGTCATAATATCATCTTATTAATTTCGGAAAAATATTTCTCAGGTTCTAATTCAAATTTTCAAGAGTTCTGGTTTTTTTTTTTATTTGTAGACGATCTCTGTACATTAAGTCAGAAGATGTTTTTAACCTTCTTCAGCTTGCTGCTGACAGTATATAATTCAATTAGGCTCGACGATTCACCCTCTTTGCGGTTGTTGTTTCAAGTGTTAACTAACCATATTATGTACTAACTTCATTACTTTAAATTTCTATGAACTTACTGATTTTCCTATTTTTTTTTTCTTCGTTTTTATATAACTTTGTTTTTGTTTTTTCTTTTAAAAATAAGTTGCGAGTCCCGCAAGGCATACTGCCCGTCTGTGTTTCCGAATTAAGTTACTTGTTTCAGTTATAATCCGACAAGTTAATTCAGTGCAAATCTTTATTTCTGGTGTAATATGCTGTGATTGCTACGATCTGGACAATGTATTTTTACCGCTAGGAACTTAAACGACTCAAAGCTAGAACGTAAATGTACACGTTTCATACAAATTATCGGATCGCATTCTATCCGGAAAAACACAGTAATGTAATAAATAAGAAACTAAACAAAAAAAAAAAAAAATTATGTTTCCAAAGTGTCCAGATTAAAGTGACCCAATAACTCTGGATGTTTAAATATAGAATTTTCAAGTTTATCTCGGTGCTTCTGTTCTATCGCAGCTAATTGAAAGGTGTATTTTTAACGGAATTTAACTTGAAATCTTTAACGGCGAGTTCGTTTATTTGGCGCCAGTTCAAATATTGTTTTCGCCTATATGCAAATGCGAATGTGTGCACTATAATAATTTTTTTATTTTTTCCGCTCCCGTATTGTTATTAACTTTTAATATAATGGCACACAGTTGTCGAAACGACATGATTTTAATGTTTTTCTATCGTTTCGACAATAACGGTCTGAAGTAAGATTCGAGAAAAAAGGATGAGGGGAAAGTTAACAGCATTAGCTTTTTTATAAGTTGTACATATTTATATACATACATATATAATATGAATGAGAGAAATAGTGCGCTATAAATACGAGTAAATAAATGTAATAATGAGACGTAGAACACGTGCGAAGTTGTCGTTCAAAGTCCTATGTGATGTAGCATTTTGCCTATGATCCTAGGACAAATGTTTATTTATAGTTGTCTGTTGCTAAAGCATCATTTGTTCTGCCGCTCGCTTCGCGTGGGCGGAAAGATAGACGGTATAATAGACCGCTTAAATTGCTCCGTTCTTATGTGGACACAAAATTTTAAACATTAATGGCACGTGCGTATTTACGTACATATGCATAGTCGTTTTGAAGTCACTTTTTGGTCCTGATCGCCGATAATATTTCTTTTGTTCCGAGGCTAACTTGAAAACCCGATACGAAAAAGCCGTATGAAATATGAAAATGCAGTTGTAATAGACATTTCTACAGAAACGATAACATTTCTGTTTTTAAAGAACAGCCTACTCGCTGAAATTTACTCTTCTGCGCGTATTACAACTGCCATTCAGAGTCCAGGAGCTTTTCCATAGGTTCGAAGGATCGAGTTTATTTATATATATGTATATGTATATATGTACGAGTATGTATGTATGCGTATGGAAAATTTGTACTATTCTGTCGTCCATAATAAGTGGCCGAAAAATTTCAGCCGCTGTTATGTGCCTCTTAAATGTATTATAAATGATGTAAAGAAAAATTGACGCCTGTACATATTAATGACGTCATTCGGATGATCATTGGAAGAAAAGAGCGATCATTAATAATCATCGGCTAAATGTGTTGAAAAATTACTGGGGCATTTGGGAAATGAAAATCAGTTAAGAATAGAATTGAGTCGAATGAAACATATTCAAGTTTATAATGTCGCGCCTTCGACGTTACGACTATATCTAAGGAAAGAGTTTGATTTCGGCTATACTAAATCTCGAATTTGATGATACAAAGTATTTAAGTGAATGGTTTAAAATTGTCGCAATGTGCCACAATTTTCCCGTTGTCACGTTATGGCTATTTGCGATCTACTGTTCGATATCCGATGTCCGTATTCCCTAATCTCTCATGCTGACAGGGCAAATTGGCAGATGCATTTTATACCTACTGCCAGGTAAATTTTCATTGCAATTGTTAATATGCAACGACGCTCCGGTTTACACGCAAGACTAGCAATTGTAAATGTTTGATTTATCCACATGCAGTCCTAAGTGTGTGTGGTGTCTGCCTGCTATACATCAACTAGCGCGCATATGATGACATGCATGTTTACCATTGTCTTCCACGTGATCCTATTAGCCGTTATTTTAATTTATTTTTTGTAATAATTTCTATCGTCGCCTGAGATCAAAAACTCTTGAGACTTCCGTAACGGAAGCTAGTGCTCTAGCAATACTAGGCTATTGCGAGGACAGTTGAAAATTGTACCGTACCTCAAATTTGTCCAATTCTCTTCGATCAGTTCGCCTGTATTAGTTTTGAGTTTGTTGGCGTTTTTTTCTACCGCTCTATTGATGCACTTTGTTTGCGCGTAATCAAATATTCCGAGTTCTTCCAGCGGGAGGGGAAACAGGGGCCTAGTTTTGGAGTTTTACTTCATATATTATACAAGGTCTGACAATTATTGATTTTTTCCCGCTTGAAATTTCTGCACGACAGTCTGGCATCTCTCCTCTATCGGCAGACGTGTTTGCGACCCTTATGCGATCTGACGAACTTAATATCAACCGTGAAACCATTAGAAGCCGTGATTTTGCGATGAATAAGCTGTGCACGAAGATGGTACCGAAGAACCTTTCTGTACAAAACACCATCGAATGTCAATCGCGCGAGATTGTTTGGAACAGGTAGAAAACGATCCTACGCTGCTCGACCGCGTTATTCCGGGTGACGAAAGCTGGTTTTTTCAGTATATGACCCCGAGATGAAGCAACAAAGCTAACAGCGGATGTCTCCGGGCGCCCTGAGACCGAAAAAATCTCGCATAAGCAAGTCAAAGTGGAAGACCATGCTCATCTGCTTCTTTGTTGATGGTGGTTCGTAAGGAGTTCATTCCAGCTGGACAGACTGTTAATCAGGTCTACTCTAGCTTGATGTACTAGAAAGACTTCGAAAAAGGATCAATAGAGTGCGCCTAGACATCGTGAAAACGTGGATTTTTCATGCTGACAATCGATGCACCTTGTCACACCGCGTTCGGAGTTATTTAGTTTTAATCTCTAAAGGAATTAACTGCAGTATGTCCCGTATTTGCCTGATCTGTCACCATGTGAATTTCTATTCCCTAAGGTTAAAGAGGTGGTAAAAGGTGCGCATTTTGAATCTGTTAACAAAATTTAAGAGGCCGTGACGAAGGTACTATCGGACATTCCACTTGAAGCGTTTCAGAACTGCTACGACGTATCGAAGTATCGCTGTGTTGTTAGTGCTCACAAAGGAACTATTTCGAAGGTGATCTTGTTGTTGAATAATTTTTAAATGTACGATTTTTATAGACTCAGTCTCATTACTTAATTGTCAGACCTCTACATATCAAAATTTATACCGATTGTTGTTTTTAAACTGTTGAATTAATGACTCGAGATTTCAAAAGCCCGCTCATTTAAAAAACATCTAGAAGTAAACTTGGCCGGGCGGAATCACCAGTTGGTTAAGGTTTTGTGAATATCGTTAGGTTTTTTAAATTTTGAAGAAAGTCGACAGAGCTTAGCGTTCAAAGAAATTCTAAGGAGATGGAACGTGTTCAGTTTCAAAAGTTATATTTCCTCAGCCATAACCGTAGTAATATCGATTGTGGAAAGAGCGGCACTCTGCTGGAGCATTATCGGCTGTAATCGAAATATAGTTTTCGCGTGTTTGTTAAAAATAATTTTTACAGGCGGAATTTTACATTTTATTATTCGAATTGATTACGTTTCTTAGAGAGAAGAACGCTACATAAATTTTTGATTCTCTTCAAAATTTTAACTTATTTACTTTTTTATGAACTAAATCGTATGATGATTAATGTAAATTTCTAAAATGATACGATGAAAATGAGGACAGCAAATTTGCAATGTGCATCATTAGTGTACGTCTCATTTAATATGCGTTATGTAATATTCACTCATTTTAGTTCGTGTCAATCGTGTCTTTTTTAATTGCGTTCAAAATTACTGTGCTGCGAATGGTCTCTTATCATTGTGGTCTCGATAAATCGTTTCAAATTATCCTACTGTTCACTTTTGGGTCACTGTCGAGAGCATAAAACGTCTAGATAGGTTTGCGACTGTCGTTTGCAGACCAAATGGAAAGTAGCCGCCAAATGTGTATGATTCGGTAGTCGATAGTGGAGAGTCGGTCTTTATTTTATCATTGCATCCTTGACATTGACCGATATTTGAGGTCGACAAGTCACACCACACAACTATATTTGATAATAACGCGAAGTAACACCTATACTTCATCGTAGTGTATGATACTGCTTGTGTAACCAATGTTTCATCTGATTCGAATGTAGCACATTACTACTACATTCTTTCGGTGGCATTTGACTTTTCCAGCTTAGTTGGAATTTCTTCGCTGGCTGTAATGTTTTTGATCGATACTTGTTGATGATGAAATGGTTTTAAATTAAAAAAGGAAAGAAAAAAGAAAATGCTAAAAATAAAGTTAGATGTTACCTTGTTTAATGACATTTTTCCTTTTGATAATGCTTTTTCCGATCTTTTGAGTCTGTGTTGCGGTTTTTCTGATGGTATATTTTATTTACACGTGTCATTATTTTTTTTCACCAATTTTATCTTACCGCGAACGTTGTTAAAGGTGTGTAGAGTTTCAAATACAGCTAATTAATAAAAAACGTGCATTTATGTATTAAGAAATACTTTGATTTTTAAAGAAATGGTTCTATTAATGTAGAGTAAAAAAACCGTTACCATTAATATATTTTATTTTATATGCATATTAAAAGTGTTTGAATATTGCCTGTCTAATATCAAAAGTATGTATAAAATAAAACTGTTGCATCTAATGACGTAAATGTTTAAATAATAGATCAACTTAGAAACGTTTCGGGCAAAGTTCTCGTTCGTCAGTGAAACGCTGTCTGAAATGTCTACCTCCCACGTGTTGGTTTCTTTCGGTAAAAAGAGCGCGTCACAAATTTTCCTCGTTGACGTTTCCAACCGTGATTATTCATCGTCAGAAGAGGAATATGGTTTCAAGTTTTCAACATAAAAAACGCGAACAGTTCACTTTTTCAGATTAAGACATTACGGCTGCTCTGCGAATGTCCCTACTTGTTGATGGTTCATTCGCCTAATCTCCATCCGTTCGACACTTGGGCTGTTGTATATTCAAACAGAAACGATCTCGGAAGAATCATATAACCAATTTTAAAAAATCACGCACGACTACAATTTTCGCTAACAAGTTGGCCCGTACATCATTCGCAGCTCCTCTTACGTGTTGATTGGCAATTCATTTTAAATATGTCTATGGAGCTCCACTCTTTTCCTCTGCATCTAAATTTTGTTTCTATAGGCTACATTTACTAGACGGCGCCTCAGCTAGTCGTTACTGCCACTTTTCGAACGTCACGAGTCTTCTCTGCAATTCATCTGAATAGCCATTCGGGATCCGCCGCGATGTTACCTTTAAATTTGCTCTTAAAAACTGAACTGTAATACTCATGTCCCAGGGGTAAGGAATAATGCTAAAGTATTATTAATAAGAATCATCCGGACACAGTCATGGACTATTTCTTCGAACCAAACAGAGACTAAATATTCAGCATTTTGCCTTTTGATCTACTCGTACGATTTCTAAATTTCTTTACAGCTTACCTAATGATTTATCTCTATGTGCGAACAGTACGGCTGATTTGATTATTTGCCGCTGCATCAAAAATGAGGATGGATTCAAGTTCGTAATTGGGCATATTGTGGTACAAAGGAAAAACGCTACACTGATAAATGCAGTTCGGAAGCTCGGCAGGATGTGCTTTAACGTGCAAAAACACAATCATATCTAAGCTTTACCTCATCCTTTTTTTTTTCTTTTTTTTTTTTTTTTTGTACTAATTTGACATCATGTATGCATCAAACAAACATAGCTATCGTAACTGATTCCGTGCTATGCGCAATATAGAAAATAAGAAGCGCGATCACAAAATATAATAATAACTCCAATTTACGACGTTCTTGAAAATAACTTATCTCGTCGTGGTTTTTATATGGATACTGGGACAATCTAGGGAACGCAATTGTTAACAGAGCCACAAACGTGATGCGACCTGTTCCAAATATAAAGATCCTTCATCATCCGACATTAAATACCTAATCAACAGACTCTTCTCCGTGGCAAGATAAATGAATTAACCCGAGACCATCCGACCTTCTCACTAAAGACAACGTCTATACATGGAATCATATTTGTTTCATAAAGACCGGATCACTCTGAATCGCTTTCGCATCAGACATACAAAGTATAAATACGATCACATTTTGCCTGGACTCTTGCTCTCCTTACGTAACGTCTCCTTATATCTGTGTAACTCATTATCTCGTTGAATGTTCTTTACTTCAAAGGCCTAAAGCACAGACTATTCTTAATCTTAAATCTCAACTACAGCATATATACATCCCTTCTACTCTTTTTGTAAAGAGTCTGGACTAATTTAATAATATATATATAATTATAAATTTTTGCGCCTTCAGCTAAAGTTGCTCAGTACACGCTACGACAAAAAAAAAACATTGTATCCGATTAGGGAAACCTCGCGGGCCCTTTACATAGAGATAAGCTGCACTCTCGGATGATGAGCTATTGACTATTTACTGTTCTCTGTTTTACTAATAACATAGCCATTCACTTTAAATAGGGTTCGGTTTTTCGTAATCCGATCTGACGATGGATATATAGTTATCATCGTTTGAAACGTTAACGAGAAAAAAAATCTTATGGCAGTTTTTAGCGAAAAAATAGACAAATGGTGCGAATTAACAAAAGCCGAGAAAATTTAAAAAATCATTTTTAGGTATGAAAAAAACTGCTACGCGCAAAGCCAGTGATTCAATGTTTTCTTACTTTGAAGAAATTAAAAATTTGTAGTTCTTTATTAGTAGGAGAGAGGCGCTAATATTCATGATATGTACCGGGGATATATATTACTTTTTTTACATTCATCTGCAACAGCTTTCCAGAGTTGAATTTTGTACTACCGCATCGTTGTAAGCGATAATGTTTTATTTGCGCGGCAAAATTTTGGGGCCGATCTTCCATTATGAAATCAAAAATTAATATATATGTGGCTTTATGTAATTCTCCAATTCCGGCAATATTGGACTTTATAACGGATTTTGTTTATTATTTTTTTTCGGGCGAAAGGGACAGTTTATGGATACTTTTTTTTTTCTCATTTCGTCGCAATTCACTTTCAAAATTGTTATTACGGGCCTACTTGCCGAGTTTTTTTGTTTTTTTTTTTTTAAATTTCAGTATACTTTTTCGATTGAGAATTCTAAGGTCTACCTTATATTACGTCGTATTTGTTTTGAAAAAATACGTACTCTTTATATTCTTGTGTTTTATTAATTATTGAAAATTTTGTAAAAAGATGTAAACTCGCCGAAATTGTTTTTATATACGAATTATGACGGGGGCTTGCTAGTATTTATTTCTCCCTTTGTTCTTTGATCGTGCAATATAAAAGATTAAAAGAAGGGAATTTATCTTAAAGGTATTTCTAAGTATTATTATTATTTCCACCCGCCGATGAGACGACATGGTTACTGTAAAAATAATTCTACTTTTTAAAGATTAACTGTATCTAGAAGGGTCGTCACGACCGTAAATTCTGTGGCTGTTTTTTATTAAAATTGTTCTTTTGCCGCTTTAGTTTTTAATGTGGCTTTTTCTAGATTTTACGTGATCGTGTTGTTTTTTATTTATTATAAAAGAGCTGGCGTTCTCTTAGCTCGAATGTCTCGTTGATGTTAATTTTTTTTTTTATTATTATCAGTAACAGAAATATTGAATTATCGGAGGAATAATGCTAACCGGATTAGAGCGTTCATAATGAAGAGTAGGCAAAGTTGAGAACCGTGTACCGAAAACCCAAACTTAAATGGTTTATTGTACGGGAATTTTAACTTTATTATCGTCCATGTCGAAAATAATTCGCTTTTTCAATAGCAAAATAACTCTGTTCGAGAGTTTTATCTGGAAATCTCGTTTCCGTTTTAATGATTTTCAAAATATTAACTTACCGGTGACGACGCTAGTTCTGTGGCTTAATGATCCGCAGCCAAGAAAACCCGTTTACGAAAAAAGAATGTCGATTATTCGCCGCACGATACAACGTGATTTTGTGCAGATCAAAATGTGTGATGGTGTCCGGATGTCCATCTTTCTTTCCCCTCTCATGAGAGTAATACGAGAATCGTTTAGATTTTCGATTTTGAAAATAATGTGAAACACTTTGTAATTGGAAAATCGACGGAACAAGAGTGCTTCGAGTAGCGAATGAGACTGAATGATCAGAAAGTTTAGAAGGTGGTGGTGTTGCGGTCGTGGTGGTAATATTCTCAAGATTACTTCCAGATAGTCTCCCGTTTTCAAATTCTTCAAACGGCAGCTTAGGTGTTTATCGTTGTTCAAGAGAGCGGCAGTTCCGTTTTCTCTACGGAATACGTTCCAAGGAACTCCCCCAGTCCGCCCATTAGGATTTCCGCTATCGACGTGCACCGTGCGCATATTTTCTCACGCGTTTATCCCTCTCAGTCTAGCTTCGATGGAAGTCATTGATTGAATTCTGGACACGGCTGATTTTCGTTCGTCCGGTTCGCTTGACCATTTCGTCTTCTTCTACCATACATAGTAGTACGTTCTCTATAAATATCGTGTTGTGCTGCCGGTATTCCTGCGACGGTGGCGCTTTTTCCTCGTCGTTTACCTAAATTCCATCACGCTGTTCGTTATTTTACAAATTACCGTTAATTTCTCGAACTTGCCGTACACCGGGCCCGAAGTTTTGCTTATTTTTTTTTTTTTTTCAAATTAATTCTTGTTTGTTTTAGTGTGTGTAGCGTTTTAATACACGGACTGTGCTATGTGCGTGTGCACGCGAATTATATGAACCAGTTGTAAGACGTGCGCGCGCAAGTAAGAACTTTGTTATCGGACAGTTACAATTGGTGGTCTCATTAATAACCACTCCGAAATATCGATCATTAATATTGTATAGTCGGTTTTTTGTGGTTAATTTTGGATTCTTATCGTTTTTTATTTTTCCGGAAAGTACTATACGGAAGAATAAAGACTGAAAAAAGTTACAACAAAATGGAGGAGAGGATGCTGTTGCTTTGTCTTTGTTTTACTTAATTTAATTTATGCCTTAACTAGGTTACTATGTCGTTTAAACCTGAAAATTACAATTTCTCCATTAATCGTATGAAAGCTGTTGAGTATGTTTCTTCACGCGGTAGTAACTTTTCGTCACTTCCGGGCGAACTTACGATTTCGTAAAGGGCACTCACTCGCAATATCTTCATCTACGTTTAAAAAAACCATCAGTTCTCTTTGATCGATGAATGATTTTTCGTTCGAAAAACATGTTCGCCGTTTAGAGAAGACAGCTTTTCAGCAACAATCTTTTACTGCTTTTTCAACTATTTCGTTAATTTCGCTTAAAGAAGAGCCCCTAAATTAATAAAATTATCCTTCACTCGATTATTTTTCTATTATTTTCGTCGCCTTGATGGGTTCCTGATTCTTTCTTCGCAGCTTCCCTACTTTTCTCTCCTTTTTCCCTCGTTGCTCTATGCACGCATCAAGAACGGACTTTTTTTTGACGTCATTCCGGTTTTCTTCGAATCTATTTCCCCCCTTGTTGTAGGTGCTCTATTTTCCATTTTCGGATGCTTCTTCAAGCGTGTACATTTTAAAGCCCTTCATTTTGTTGTTGTAGCGTTTTATTTTTCGATTTAATCAAAATTTGGTTTCTTATTTTCGCTGTGTAGAAATTCTACATCAGACTGACCTCTAATGAATTTCACTTTTGTTTCCGGGGCGAAAAAAAAACCGCTTTATGAGACGCCTTCTAAATTTTGGATGATCAGAGAACCACGCGTAGCTTCCAGCTTCTTTTGTTTTTCCTAATCCTTTTAAGAAAGTAATTCACACTGTGAACGTATGTTTCGAATGAACTTATAATGCTGAACTTACTACCTAAGAACCACAGTACCGCGCGGAATATAGAATGTTCGTCATTCTCGGTTATTAAAAAGCTACAAGCAGATGATAGCATAAATCGTTAATCGATATACTTAACTTCTTCGTCTAGTGTTATTTGCTTTAGACTTTATACAACAGTGTACCACCACACACACACCCTCTTTATATTTAATTCAATGGTAACGCATTAAAAACTGTAAGGTACGAAAAAATGACTGAAAGCTCTATTATGTGTAATCATCGGAGATAATTCAATTTCAATACGATATTCTAAAGATTAAGGCGTCCATACTCTGGTAAGCCGAAAATTTTGCTGGAAAAGATTTTATTAAACGCATAAACGAACCTGAATTTAAAGTATTTAAAATTTGGATCTATACGATCTGAAAAATAATTTTCACTGACTAGTTTTTACCCTTCGAATTACAGAGGTTACATTTGTTTTTTTGTCTTTTGATTAGTGAAATTTGTTTTGTATAAGTATTTAATAGTTTATACAATTTTGTCCCGTAAATTTAAATTTTTTTCAGATCGGTGCGAAGTGTAGAGTTACCTGGAAATCCGGGAAATTGGTTTAAAAACGAAAGGCCATTATTATTTTGAAGATCGAATCGCTTCTTTTGATTCTGATTAAAAATAATTGTATTCTTGAAATTTTCAATGTTTTGATCGTGTAATGGAATTATATGTTTTGTGCAATCGCTTATAGTAGCGCGTATTCTTTTCCCTCCATCTGAATTTTCAATTGTGACATTAACCCCCCGTGGAAGCGGTAATCATTTTTTTCTTTGTTTTCAAGTACGCTAAGGAAATTCGTTAACTTACAAACTGCCCATCGATATCCGACCAAAGGAATAAATCTGATGTTTACTTCACTTCTTTTTAATGCTAAAGTTCAAGGTAGTTGTTACATGATGTAATTTTTAAGAAATTTGTCTTTCGTTTCGTTCAAATGAAATATCCAACACCTCCTCCGTAGTGTGTAGTTTGAACGGATTTGAAGTTGAAAGTGTATATAATAATAGTACATTTTATACAACTTCACTAAGACCGCGGAAATTATATTGTATTTTTGTTGTAAAAATGTTCAGTATATAAAATTCTTTTTGTTAAATCGCAAAATGTATGTTTCATTTTCTGTTTTAATATTTGCTTTTTGCATTTTCAGATTCCTGGCTTATTTTAACACGGCCAAATTTTATGACATATATGGGTAATCTCCATTGCGAGTTTCCGTAATCCTAAAACTGTTGTTCTGCATTATCATCACTTTTTTTAAAAATTATCCCGACTAATTTATTCGAACGTTTGAAATCGCTTTTTCTTTACGACATTCATTATCTATAATCGCATATTCCAGTTTATCCCTTTTTTTTTTAAAGTGCGCTTCCTTGTTATCGTCAGTTCTCGTGCGCAAAAAGCTGCAGTTTTGAGATGCATTTTTATTAACTTTGCTTATATAAAATGGAAAAATTCCTTAAAACATTTATTTAAGTAAATCATTCAATTAAATAACGACAATTCATTTTCTACTGGTTTACAAAAATCCTTGAACAGTTGGCGGGACGTTGAATTATATCTGTGTAATTTAGGAAATGTGCTGTTTCAAAAATTTATCTTTTTTTTTTTTAATTTTTTGGAATTGTATAAAGTAATATACGATGTACGAGTATAATTAAATAATAAATAAAAATTTCATACGTGAAGTTTCCAAATGCAAAACGGTTAAAAACATACGTGCGCGGGCATGGCCATAAAACATTGTATATGTATATATTTATAGTAGCTACAATTGTTTATAAACTGCTACTTTATCTTTAAGTGTGTGTAATGTACAAAATTCTTGAAGGCGCAGTGTTTTTTTTTTTGCTTTTATTAAATTTATCAACTTGATATTACTGCTGAGCTCTATTTTAACATACTTAATTGTACGCTAAAATTTAACCAAATAATTTATTAGATTAAATTTAAAGTATATATGTGTATGTGTTTTTTCAATGATGAGTACTGACTGAATGAATTACGTTCCATTCCGCTTTCGGTTTGTTACCCCGATTTATCTAATCATTAGTTCACGTTTTCGTGTAGTTTACGTCTTGGTCATATTTTAGGATTTTTCTGGATCGCGTTTTTTTTTACCTTCAGTCTTAATCCGTGACCTCTTCCGTATTTTCTCTGACTTTCGCATCTGGTATGTATTTTTCAATGTGACTTACGATGTTCCGGAACATTAAAACGTTCGTTTGTTTTCATCGTTTGTCTTAATATATAATAATTTTCCTACATTATCTGTGTCTCAAAAGTTTCCTGATCGTGACTCTTGCCTCGCTGCCCCTACTGCTGGTTCCTTCCGTCGGGATTTTTTGCCCGATCTTTTAATTTCACCATTTTCAGAGTAACTTGAACATTTGTTACGATAGTTCGAAGACACTGCGCTTCATCGTTATATATTTCTTAATCCGCGTCGTTATTTATTTAAAATTCAATCTATCGAAAATGTTAGTCACCAACATAAATGATCATCGATTACTACGAACATTGTGGCAGGTTTCCGAAACGTATTGATTAAGTGTCGAAAGAAAATGATTTAACGATAATTAAAGTTATATGGGAAGGGCTGATATGAAGATCAGCGGACGACCATTTTCAGTTATGCGTAACGAGTCACATCAATAGCTAAAAGTATTTTGGACTTGAAGACGGTGTTCTCTCGGCGTTATTTAAATTACGCGATTAGATCTATAGTCTTCGAATAAAGGTTAACGTTGTCAATTTTTAAACAATTCATGTTTATTATTTACATTTCGTTAATGCGGTAGTATATAAATAAATGACGCGAGTTAATTAATAACGTTTTGTTTTGTAATAAGCAGCCGGTACACTGCCTTGTTTTTTTTAGTACTGTTGAATAAATCTAAACACTTCCGTTCGACTTTTTTATACTAATAACGTTAAAAAACAAAAAAAATCGCTTTGCTATTTTGCACGTCGCAAATTTTCAGAATAAGTGATACAAGTAGGATACGAAAAATATATAGGATCGGCTTTAAAATCGCACGCGAAAATGTTACACGAAAAATAGTTTATATGCTCTAGTTATTAAGAGAGCATATCGGTGGAATTATAAACCGTAGAAATAAATGAGGAAATACATGCGCGTAACCCCACCGATAGAGATTATACGAATGAAAGTTATAATTAATTAATTAATTATTTGTTTTCTTCATATTTGTGTGCCGTGTTGTGTGTACTTTAACTTCCGGGGCGCATGGATAAAATTAAATTTATTATTAAGTAAAAAGAGCAGGTGTAGGAATGATCGATTTTTTTTTAAAGGAATTTCACGGCGGGTTAGTTGTATTTTATTTCACTTACGACGCTAGATTTGCAAATATCTAATTTGAGTACAAGTGTTGTCCCTATTCATTTTTATTCATTTAGTTTTTATTCGAGAAATTTTTTTTTGTATAAGTGGGTTGTGAAAATTTTTATAAACCAAGCGAATCGGCTGTTTTTTTAGATATTCAAAAAACTTTTACGTTTTTGATATCGAATATTATTGTAACTTTGTCCGTTAGACTAGTGTCTCAATTCTGAACTTTTAATGTAAGGTTTATTTTTTATTTTCGTTTTTAGAATTCTTAATGGTGGGATTATATTCTTTAAATCATGAGAAATAGAGAAAATTGATATAGCATAAGGATAAATATAGCGGCTAAAATTACGGCATTCCCGTTTATATTTTTATACCCCGGACGAAGGGGTAAATGGATATAAACTTAAAATTTTTCCCAAAGGTTGATTTAAATGGAAACTTTCAGAAGTTGTAATGTGTCCGTTACACATTGCGTACTTAATTAGAATAAAATGTTATTCGAAAATGCGTCGAGAGAGAAAATGGCCGTTAAAAGTCCAGTTGTTCGTCACGGGTGGTGAATAGCTCTCATCATAGATAATGGTAGGGAATCGCGCGCATCTTCTAGGTAGGTCTGGGAAAAGGACTAAGAAAAGAAAGATCCGATCGAAATTTTTTTGCAAAGTTAGTTAATTGGTACTTTTATTAAAAATTGATATCTCCTTAAGGTTATAGTATCCGCTCATCAAACACAGAAGATATCCTTCAGAACAGTAATTTTCCTTTAACTGAATTACGCGCCCGTAAATAGCCGGGAATTTCGCCATTTTTGCCTTGTATTCTATTTCAATACTCATTAACCAATTTAATTTTCATACATCGCATTTGTTATTGCAGTTTTTTCAGCGATCGGCCGTGTTAAATAAGTCAAAAACTAAAGATGTCCATTTTCCAATAATAATAGAAAATGAATAAATCTGCGATCATGTAAAATTATCATCGTGATTTTGGCATCTTGGAGGGCTTGACAAACGAAACGTGTACCGTTACAATATGTGTATAACTCCATCTCAAATATTGGTGCCTAGAGTAGTATATTACCGGTGTTCTATGAAGTAATATTTTCGTGCCGTACAAGAGACAATTCCGGCCTTGAATAAGTTAAAAAATAAGTAAAATTACAACAGAGCGTTGTTGTTAAATAAGAAAGTCGAATTATTTCTAGAATAGAAAATGGTGTTATATTTTCGTTTAATATGGTTTCCAAAATTCATACAATACTGTATAGGAGGAAGATTTGTTTGATCGTTTGATCATCGGGTCTTTGTCGGTTAAATCTTTAAACTTCGCCCTATAATACCTTTTTCCGATTTTGCTTTTTCGTTTTATTGCTTGTTTCATTTTTCTTTTCTCTGCTGATAAAAGGCGTATCATTTTTGTATGGCACATATTAAAAAAAAAAAAAAAAAAAAAAAAAAATGAAAAGAATGAAAGAAAGAAAAGCCAAGTGTCGCGGGGACGGTTTTTGCATTACCCCCCGAGAATGCCCGGCTTTATTCATTGGCGCGAATCAAGGACACTGAGGATTTCGAAGTTGGCGCAACCGGCGAAGTAATGAAATTCTTTTTAATCCGGTTACATAGACAGAGCCGCGCGCGGTGCATTCTGCATTGTGTTTATTTTCCTTATTTTTACCGTCAAAAGCCAGTAGCAGGCAGATATGTGTAGTAAAATCGCTTTACTACCGCGCTAAACGTACAGAGCTAGCGCATATATGTATGCCATCGATTATTATTTCAGCAGTCTGACAGATGAATGGCGCACACGGTGCACATATCCTGTATATCGCATTGCCGTGTTCGCAAGAACCGTGCGAATTGTACGCGATTCGTGTCCAAGATGAGACCCTATAATATTTATTTACGCATCAACATCGACCACACACTCTATATCTCGATAATTTTTAGAGAACGCGTTCACCGCATCGCTAACACACACACGACGAAGCAGCAGCATTGCTGGGTCAATGAACTGCCGTTGTCGAGTTGCTGCTAGTGCGACGACCCTCGGATACATACGCTAGTGTTGCTAAGCTAGTGTCGACGGTATCATCGCGAATACAATATATACAGCGCGACGCGTTACGATACGATACTACGAGGTCTTGACAGTATTGCCGGAGTCATGTGTGATGGTGACAGGGAGTTGGCCGAAGACGGACCGGAGGCGTCGGATCCGAGCTATGCCACTCCATTCATTATTCTTGAGCTAGGCCTAGCCACTAGTACCCTCCATGAACCTCACTTTCGGACGACCGTTCACTTCGGATGAGTGTGCACGCACCCACCACCACCACCACCTTCATCACCACCCTTAATGGTTACCCGCGACCGGTGTTACCGTTATTATTTCACCCTCAATGTTCGTCGTTCGCTGTTGCAAGCTCTCTTCACTAAAACCCGTAGCCTAATTTTAATTTCCGACTCGATCCTTTTTTGTGTTTTTTTTTATTCGTGTTATCGGAGCCAGTAGCAGCAACACCCTCTTATACCTTGTCATAGTCTGACCTTTTTTTTTTCTCTCCTTTCATAACCTACTCAAGAAAGACAGTCTGCTTTTTTTTTTTTTGGCAAATTTTAGACAGGCTTGATCGAGTGGTATCATTTTATTTAGAAGTACAATCGATGAATTAGTAGCCAGATAATAAGAATAAGATTGTTGCGGGATATTGTTTTTTAAATCATTCCAATAATCTAACCGAAATATGTAAGCAGAAAAGGATTTATCGATTTTGCTTTGTGGCGAACGTTTCATCGTGTTGTACACTGTGCCCGAATATTTTAGTCGCGAGTTTTACTATACAGTTAATGCCAATATATCTTCTCTCACGTAGTGGTGACGTGGTTCATTTATGTTTTTATCATTGGCAATTGTGCGATCACCGTAAATTAGTCCAGCCGATAACAGATTGAAGAAGACGAATGAAATATTTTTCCCCGAGTTTTGAAAGCAAGCCGCGAAAAAGTGATCGAAATTTTAAGAATGTGAATGTAGGGGTTTATTTCCGAATGATATTCTAAATCGGGTACAATTCTATTTATGTTGAAAACAGAAAGTTGTGTTCGCTTGCATATCCAAATTAGGAAGGCTCTTATAGTTTATAAGTTATTATGTGATTCGAGTGATTGTCACGACTTTAATTCAATAATATTGCTTCCGGGGGGTATATTTCAAAAGATTTCTTAACCGATTTATGCCCCATCGCCCGAAAAAAAAAACGAAAAAAACGAAGATTTTTCGGTAAAAAATAAAAATTTTCGTTTATATTTTTTATTTTATTTTAAAATTAGAGCATTCAATTCAACTATAGTCGAAATTATTCGTATTGTGAAAACATGACGCAGCGGTGGAACGTACGATACGGCAGTATCGGATGTAAATTATTGCCACGCGTTTCTTTCATACAATCTAACAGTTTATTATTTCATTGAGTTCATTAACAAACCGTAAGAGTATACGATTGGAACAAAAAAAATAAAATACGCTCTTTGGAACTGCAAGTTTCCGTTGTGAAGCAATGTTTAACTCTCGAGGAGGAGGCACATTTCTTGTCTATCGTTGATTTGCAAAATACATGACACGGGGTTTTTCTCTTTTACCATTTTGTTGAATCGATTTTTGTTCTTTCTTTTTCTTCGGCCCGTTAGTAAAATAAAGATGAAAATGTCTTCTTTTTTTCTTTTTTTTAAGCGGAAGGGGGTTTCGGAGACGTTCGATTAAAATTCCCCTTAGTGTGACACTCTGTCGAAATAAAGGAAATTAGTTAAGCGTTCTCCAGTACATGATGTTTAAAGGCGGTAAAGCTGTCATGAACCTCGCATTGCCGAATCTAAAAGCGCCATGTAAATGTCGGTCAGCTTCTTTTTAAAACGAGTGTTGCTCTGTTCACGATCTAGACACATTTTGATCCCCGAACCCGTTCCTTCCTTATTCTCTCGCATTGTAAACCTAAAATGTCTGATTATGTTGTTCTAGGTTTCCATTCTTTTATCCATCTTTTTTATTGCAGAATGGTATGTACATAATCCAATCAGATATGTACAGGCTGACGGTTGGATAAAATGCTAATAACGACTGAATTGTCAATCCGTGTGTGTCTAACTCTGATCCGTATTACTCTCCCGCCGGTAGTCTAAAGTTTTCTGTAGCGGTTTTTTTGTTTCAACAACGTCTTTCAAAACACATGACCCGGTTCTGTCTTTTCTAATAGTAGTTTTGTTACTCTGATACCTTTTTCTGTGCACCGGAAATTTTAAAATATCAGCGTAGATATGGTGAAGTACAAAAATCACCATTTCCTTTTTTCGGCAATCCTCAGTAAAAGCTGTAAATCGTACTCTAGTGTTTATGTTGGTACCTTAATAAATATCAAAATCAATCGTATAACACAAACGGAGATTATGACACCAGACTTTATAAGGGAATGAATTTTCTTTGTATGCACTACTTCAGATTGCGTTACCCAACTATACTAGACAATTTTTCCCATGCGGTAAATCCACGAAAAGCTTTTTTATACGTGATCATCCGTATAAGGTAATTTTTTCTGAAAATTCCTCATCGTAATCATTAAAACTGACATCGTCGCTGAAGTATATATGAAAAAAAAGGATAATTTCGCCCCATTGTTGAAGACGTACACAAAAATTGTTAGCGTCACACTAGATTCTTCCCAATACCTCTTTCTCCTCGTTATAACCGCTAATGATAAGCATACCGAGAAATGCCTTGAAATCGTCTAATGAAAGTTGAAAATTTAGTTTTCCTTCAACCAACTTCGTATGTAACACTAGAATATTTTACAATCTCTTTCAGGTCATGTGTTGTGTGTCTGTATTATAAATTTTCGTTTTAATATAGATTTTGAAACGTTCGATTTTCTTATATTGTTTTTCGTTTCAAGGATTTTCTTAATTTAGGGAAATTTTCTATTTTACGACAAAAATAAATATATTTAACAATGAGTTTAAATAATAAATACGGTGAAATTTCTATTTTGTTTATACGAACTGAGCACGTATATTTTTTTTGTCCTTTCTCGACCGACCAGTATTAGGGTTTATTATTTTATCTGGTGCTTCTTCAAAAGTTGCGATTTTCGTTACATTATCAATACCAGTTTCAGAACTAATCCTGCACACCGGACAACAACTTGTTCCAGTTTTTAGATTATTAATGTTTCCTCCTTCGGGCATCTCCTAATCAGTCTCTAAATTAGTGTCTGCGCAGGAACCCAGTGTATATTAATTTCCCCAGCTTTATTGCAGTTAAATTTTTTAATTTCTTCTTTCTCTAATTGCTGTAAGTAAACTAAAACCCCTTGGCAGAGCGTTGACGATTGTGAAGTTAAGGTTCATAATGTGGTGTGTATACTAAGCTTAACGGCAGTAATGGGGGCAGTTCCTTTCTCTCGGCCGCTTTTACTTTTCCAGATTTCTCTGGTGGTACTCAAATTTCAGGGGGATTAGGTATAAACGATTCAAATCCGGAACGAAACAAATATCCGTGTTCTCTGATTTCATAGCCAGGCACCTTAACCACTAGGCGCTACCGCGCACCTCTAATTTTTTCCTATATGTGAATTAAAGGTTCATGGTATATAGACACATAGTCGGGAATTTCGCAAACCGGGAAAAAAAAACCAATAAGCCAGGAAAAAAAAGCAAAAACAAACAAACATTGATATTTTGAATAAGAAAAAAATCATTCGAAGCGAAAAATGGATGCATTTTTTTACTGTATTTTACTCAAAATGAATTACAAAGTTCTGTTTGATTCATTTAAAATATGCTGCGGGGCAGTCAATATCGTCAATAGTTTGAACCGGGAAAACCGGGAGGATTTCCGAGAATTTGAAAATTATATTTAAGTGGCCACCATGATATAATAGAAGACACGCTGTAATGGGAAAAAATACAACTTAAATGTATATTAAATCACGGCGTAATATCGTATTTGCTCCTAAAACAACAGTGGATTTTGTTACAGATTTATGTAGAAAGATATAATTTCAATACGCGTAAACATTTTGATTCGGGATAAAACAATTATCAATAGATACAAAAATGAGTATCATTTGTAATTAGAAGAAAATTATCGAAGATGTTACATTTTTATTGACGTGGTGTTGAACAAATTATTGATGCAGGCACGAGCGAGATCAACGAAGAAAACGTTAAATGTCAATGAGATCTCTAGGAAAATAATGGGTACGTAGTTCGAAATGAACAAGAAACAAAAAAATTTACCGAATGCTACTTACCTCGTATTATTACGTCGTCGAAAGAACGAATCATATAGGTTGTAAACTGTTCCGCGTTCTGAGTTAATCTAATGATGCTGTACACATAAGCGTGGACTTCCTCGGTAGAGTTTTGAGTTTCGATGTTTCATCGCTAAAATTTATTGCGAACGATCGGAAAAAATAAATTCTTCCCGCCGACAGGAAGTTTTGTTACAAGCCGTCTAAGTAATTCCCGTGGTATACGCTGGTCGAATGAAGTAAAAAAAAAAAAAAAAAAAAAATCCTTTTTTTTCCTTTTTTTGTATTTAGATAAATTGAACGCGGTGGAAATATAGCAAAGCACAATGGCGACGGAGGTATTATCGGGCTGAAAGAAACTTCATTGTGTAAAAAACAAGTTTGCAAAGTTTGTTTGAAATGTATGCAATAATCCAAGAATTGAGGTTATTAATGAACTTAAAAAAAAAAAAAAAAGAAGGAACCCATAACGCTGAAGAATAAAAACCATGCGTGGGAACGAATTGGGAAAATTCGAGCGGACAGATAAAGTTCGAAATTCTGGATGATGCTGCGTGAAGTCGTCGTGGGTGGTGAATAAACACGCACCGAGAGTGATGTTAAAATTAAAGACGGCAGATAATTGCGAACAGGCAGTGTGCGCTACCGGCACCGAGAGGGAAAGAGAGGGAAAACATGTTGGTGGAGAAAATTAATACGTGAAAATGGAAAAGTCCGTTATGGGGACGACCCTATTATTGGAAGCCAAATGATGGAAAATCAAGATCACACACGAACGTTCGCTTTATTTTTTCGCGCTTCCTTGTTCATTAACAAATAACACGGAGGTAAAAACATACATCTCTTGTCGTACGTTATTTGCCTGAGTAATTTGCATTTCGGACAATTTGTGTGCCAATTTATTGAGACCCGCCGCGGAGGCAGCTCTCTCCGGTGGTATACTTCGTGAAATATCATCTTTAGTGTAGCCGAATTAAAAAGAAGCAGATTGGAGGAGCCCCCTTTCTGAATTAGTGGATGGAACACGGATTAGGGCGAGCTCCTCGTAAAATCGAAGTAAAGAGTAGTCTATAATGAGTCCTATCAAACAACAAGAATTTTGCGAATATTCGGGGTTTTAGGGTGTTTTAATTGATGGCGGACAACTTAAGAAAAAATGATAGCCCGCCAAAATGTACTGAAATTGAATGCGCTCTGGTTGCCGGGTGTCGGAATATGAAGTAATAACCGCTGTTGTTAAGGCACGCTTCGGTTTTGAAGCGAGACCGGTTAGATTCGAGACCAGGCGATCAATATATATCCGGGTTTGCCCGTGATTTATCAGAAATAACCGCCGGGTCTTTTAAATTTTCCGCGCCTTACTCCGCATCTTGCCATCGTCTCGTCGAACCTTACGCACCGCCACTCTTTTGGTATGCAACAGTTTCACGGCTAGAGCTCGGATTACTCGCCGGCTTCTTATTGGCTTCCTTTGCTTGCCGCTCAGCGCGCATCGATCCCCTTCAGCGGTGTCCTGTTGGCATGTAGACACGGCGGCCTATAGATTTTGCAACGTTAATAATTATTATTGTCATTTAACCTGTTAGTTACCTCATTCTTACTTAACTTCGTCTTGCGAATGGTCGACACTTTCACAGGTGCGCGTCGACCGCTGCACACGGCAGAACGCGGCGCTGCTTTTAAGTTCTCCGGCCGTGATGACGTCGGCGACGTAGGCACGCTGTTCGTGCGCTGCCGTATGTGCACGTTGCTACCTAGCCTCTATACCACTACCTGCGCTCCTTATTAATAACCTGTTCTCTTTGAAGCCGGTTTTTTTGAATGCTCTTGCAACGTTTTTACGCGACACTACTACACGCTTCGCTCTCTGTCTCGTAGTGCGCTGCCAACGAAAAGTACCATATTATCGTTGTCCGTTCTACCGCAATTATTTCTAATAATTAATTGTCGCCCGGTGAGTGACCACCCCTTCGTGTTGCGAGTGACTTTTCAACGCTAAAGGCGGCCGGTTCACCATCTTTTTCGGGGTTGGTTCTAGTGTTCTCATATTCCGGCCTAATTCTTTCGGAGGACATATTTATTGCATAGACGCGAGGAGAAATGAAATCAGTCTAAGCGCGCATGCGCATTTCAGCAACTCGAAGACGAGATTAATTTGAGATCTTCATCCGTGGCTCGAGAACTACTCCGTTTAATGACAGGCAGAATTTGTGATTTCATCGGCTAAAATAAGGTTGTTGGTCTTAAGTGTTAGCGAAGTGGCAAATTCCTGCGTACTATGTTCGCGGTTTTTAATTATTAGGAATCTATGTAGGATCGATTTCTCTGGTGTGTGGTTCTTGAGTGAATGCGAAAACCTTTTATAGAGAAAAAGGCCGCTTTTCCTCCCCGTCGAGGAAGCAGGGCTCTTCCATAATTTTACCTTTCATCAAAACCCGGTAATATATACAGGGTGGGGCGGCATAACTTCGTTTTTTAAAATACGCCACATTTTTCTACTAAATATTTTAAAGAAATAATAACAGAAAATCGAAATAACATATTCTAGATCTCTCCCATTGGGGCAATATGTATGCTTCTTCCCTTCTCGCAGTTTTATTTCGATTTTCTGTTATTATATTTCTTTCAAAAATTCAGTAGAAGAAAAGTGGCGCATTTTAAAAACGGAAGTTATGCTGCCGCACCTTATAATTAATTGAGATTCGAAGTGGGTTCATTAAATCATATTCGCATCAGAAATTTTTCTCTGTTTTTAATATTGAAATTCAATGCCGCTTTTTCGAATACAAAAACAAGAGAACGGCGATTTATAAACTTGCGTATTAATATAACAACTCGATTAACCGAGGTATAGAATCCAAAACAGGGTTTCGTATATAAAAGGTGGTAGGGTGGGTTTCCTTTGTCTTCTTTCGATAAAATGTACTCGTAAAAGTCATTATATACATATATATATATGTAATACATACATATATATATATATTATAAACTTTTCGGGTGTACATGTTTATAAAATACCTAATATTGCCTAATTGTCGAATTAACAATTCTTTGACCGTCATATTATCGAATTTTTTTGTTATATATTAAACTCTCAAATTGAAATGATTTTTTGCGTTCTGATTTGCAAATCTTTTTTTATGTAAGTAAAATTTGTAATGTAGGTTTAAGGTTTAAGTTATTAAACATTTTTAATCAAATAAACGCCAAAGTGTGTATTAGCCGCTAAAAATTTACATAATTTTTTGTACGATTGGAAATAGTTATGGTCGCGCGTAAATCAGTTTTTTTTTTTTTTTTCATAACAATAATTCACTTGAACTTTTGACGGTTAATGTTTGTTAGAGCGACCGTAAATTATGAGTTTCTTTCTGTACACGTGCGTTAATAGACAATGCGCATAAAAAACTCGTTTTAGATTAAAACATTAGAGCAGTTCGGGCTGTTGCATTTGTATTATCAATTATCATCCCCTGTAACGAATAATAATAATTGAAATTGTAAAGAAGCTCAAATTTCCCGCACCTATTGTCTGCGATCTAAGTTTTGGAAAATGATACGTGCCGAAGGAAATATTTTCAGTTAAATCCTTAATTAACTAATTAACGCGTTATTATTTATTACTAAAGTAATTCGGCATGCCGTCGAACAGCTATACTTTTCTGATTGTTGGCTGAGCAGAGAGAACAACACTGTAATGTGAGCGTTTCTGTCGCTACTTGGCCAGCTTGTCTGTTGTCATCGTGTGTGTTGCTGTGTGCGCTGGTGGCGATGTTCGCGGGCGAACGATTAATGACGAGAGTGACGTGTCTTTATTGTCGACGTGTAGGTTAGGTTAAGTCTGCCGTTTTTGCGCATGCTACACTCTTACCTGCCCCGATTACTTGTACGATGCTACGCGCTATGCTCGTAACTAATAACAAGAAAATGTAACGAATTGTCTTCGCGCAGAATTGAACCTTGTCAGCAGCCTACTCTCCTCGTCAATCCGCGATTTTCGTTACTTCATCAATGAACACATTCTGCGGACATTGTTCGCATTGCGATATGTGGTCTGCTGTAAAAATTTGCCGCCATCCTGTTCACATGTCGTTCGCTTCTTCCGTCTACTTTTCTACACATCGACCGATGATGTAGTAAGTCGCCGCTCACAGTAATCTGCACAGTTAACACAGTCGCAGCTCCTCGTGCAACTGCAAAAGTTCTAGATTTCTTTCCAGACGTAACGTTTATTAGCGTAGCGTTTGAAGTGTGTGTGTATTGGGTTCTTTTGTATTACACGCATTTTCGCGAGTAAACGAAGCTCCTCGTACGTTTGTATGTTCTTAAATTTCCTTTCTCTGGACGATTTTTTTTTTTTCTTTTTTAAACTGTACACTGTATCATCGGTTTAAAGCATTCAGTCGAATCCTTTGGTCGTCCCCTTTTTTTGTTTTTTTTTACACGAACCAATTGCTGGAATGATCCTACGGAAAATTCGCTAAACTTCCTGTTTGATTCTTTTAAATTAATTTTTCTTTCTGTTGTGACAAAGTTAGTTCTCCCGCATTATTTTCTTATATACGTAATTCAGAGGTGGTCAAGTAGCCTAGCAACCAAACCAAAGGCCACGAATATATAATCTCATTTCGAATCCAAGTCGCTCTCAGGTTTAGCTAGCCTGAAATGATTGGGTACCGGAGAAATCCAGGAAAATAAAAGGCGGCCTTGAGAAAGGAAAAAATTCTCTTCAGATCCATTAAGCCTTTAAGTACTTTGTGAACCTTAACTTCACAATCCCTGACACCTTTTCAAGGGTATGAAACTTTACTTTTTCTTTTTATTTTATTTTTTTTTAATGTAATTCAGCACAGAAGCTGTGACCAAACTTTAAAATTAATGCTGGTTTTGTCCGTCAGTTTCACTACGCCTTCCAGACGTTTTTCTCCAAATGAGCAACATAGAAGCGTATGGCGAATAAAGAGTTACTCGCTTAATGGGAAACTATGCAAACGCAGTCTCCTTGAGGCGATGACAAACGCGCGTGGTTAGAATCACTCGAAATACCTGTGCTCTTCTCCCAAATAAGGGGAGGATATGATGGATTATCCGATGAAAATACACTCTGAATTGTCTGGCTAATAATACACGATGGCAGCCGATATTAAGACAGCTTTGTTTAATCTGATGCGTTTATTTATTTTTTTTCGACTGTTTTACAACTGTTTACCTGGTGTACATGTCTATTTAAATTAAATCGTGTAAAAATTATTACCTTTTTTTAAATATATATATATATGTGTATTACTTTTCACCATGGTAAATAAGTTATAGTTTAAAAAAAAACAATCGCTATTAAACACTTGCCATTTCCTTTTCACAATTACTGATTTCATAGGATTTTCTTGGCCATAAGATCTTGACTAATCATTTCTGGACTCTCAAAACTTCTGCTCATCAAAGTCGTTAGAACTGTTTCCAAGGATCCAGTTATAGGTAACTTTTGCTCATATATATATATATATATATATATATGTATATACTTAAACGTAGAAAGAGCAGTATTGTGAATATTTTAGGATGATCGTCAGAAACGGGAGGAATTGGATAATTTTTCCATTTACTTAACATGTTTTACGCGTTTTTCCATAAAAAATAATTTTTAGGAAATATAATCAAACAGAAAACATTAAACCAACGTAAATGATTTATATTTTCTATTTAAGTGGTTATTACTGTGTTCATAATCCTGTTATTGTATTAACCTATTTAATAAAAGAAGCGCCATGTTTTAGTTCTAAATATTGACTACATTTTAAACTAAAACATTTAGCTGTAACAGCAACCATTCTTATCGTACTGTTACGGTGACGAAATGCTCGCAGTAACGTCCTTACGCGTGGGAACGTTCCGGGACACTAAACGTTATTACACCTGCTCTCCGTGCTTTGAATTTATCTGTACCAGACGATTTCTTAGTATTTCTGTGCGGATTAATCAACACTAAAACAATAGAACCGTGTGAAGTGTATGACTGTCTAAAATAGTGTAATTTTAGTTCGAAAAAAATGTTAAGCGTTTAGAGAGACGTCTATTTGTGCAGCAGATTTAACGCGCGGTTTGCACGTACGTACGTAGGAAAATAAAGAAAGGAAATTGTATGTATCAGTGTTACCGGGCGGACAATCACAACTCTGTTAAAAGTACACAGTAATACTTTCTCCCGTATGAAAGCATGTATAATGCTGGTTTTATGTATCCTGTATTATAATGCGAAAAACGGTATTGGAATTAATAAAAACGCTGTAAAAAAATTTAATAATTTATATATATATATATATATATATATGTGTGTGTGTGTGTGTGTATAATGTATATTTAGCTTAGGAACGTTTTTCGATTATGTTTTCCTGAAAATGAGCCACGGGCTGTTGTGGGTACGTTTTATTCATTAAATTTAATTAAAATTATTAAGTAGAAAAATATATAGCCAAAATTTTTTTGTTCACATATTTGCGTTAAGAAGAAGAACACAGTGTATAAATATGTACACCGATCGTGAGAATCTGAAGTCCCCCAAAAAACTGCCGTTAGAATGAACGTGTATAAAATTGAAGGATAAAAAGGAAGGAAAAAAGATTCCAAAATCAGATAAACTCGATTTTATTAATACCGCGCACGGCGGTGGAGGAATAGGAGTAGGAGGAGGAAAGTATTTGTAAAAATAGCATGTGTAAAGAGTAATATGAAAACTGTCTAGATTCTAGAAGAAAGCTAAAACCGGTAAAAAATGCGCCAATATTTATGTCGTATTTTCGCTTGCCCACAGTAAAGAGTTCTGCCGTATTTTAGTCGAGTTTTCTAGAAAATTAAAATTTCAGTAGGCCGGTTTTCGAATTAAAAAATATTTCTTTTGAACGTTCGATAGCGATTTCGGTACAAAACTGCATTTTAAAACGACTTATAACAGAATTACGAATTCAATTTACCGTCAGCTATTATATACATACAACTGTGTAAGTTGTGTAACTTTTTACATTTCATGTAAGCGTCAATGTTACAATGGTACTAAAGATTCGAAAGAACAATTTCTTATATGTTTACCGTAAAATTATGCATAACGAATTACGATTTTTATACAACTGATAAAGTGAAGGGTAAATAAATATCATTACGTGAAATTCAAAAACCGCCGTTCGAGAACATTCATTTATACGTAGAGCGTACGTAAATACGATACTCTTACCTGCGTAATCTTCTACCGATGTGTGGTGTATTATTCATAAACACGTCGTGACACATTTTACACGTTGACTCGGCATCAAGAAACCGTTTTTCGCGCTTTTCCCGATTATTGTATGCAGGTGTTTCGAAAATCATTACCTAGGACTCGCGCTAATGAGCTTTTGCTTTTTTTTTTGCATCAACGCACCATTTTGGATATCTTTTTATGGTATTTTTCTAGTTTGTCACTTCTGATCAAAACGAGCAATTTGCATAGAGCGTTGTAGTTACAATGATGTACTGAATTTGATAATGTTAAATGTAAATATCCAAATGTTGCGTTGTTTTAGGGTCGACATAAAATATCATCGACCGTTCAATGATGTGAAAATTAATCACTCCGCGTCCGTCACGTGCTCGTATTTAATTTTTATGTCGCGCGATTGAAGCCGCGCGAACTGAATACTGATAATTTTTTCATAAATCTGCTACGGCGGTTATTCTTGGTGTATATGAAGTTTTGACGACGGCGGTAATACGCAATTCTAATTGTGTCTACGATGTTTAATTTTCAAAATATTCGCGCAGTCGAGAAGAATAAGTATTTCGGAGAGAGTAGTAGGAAATATGATTTATCTTGCCTGCTCAGGTGTGTGGATAACTGGTATAAGGGGGGTGGCCGTGTTTTTTAAGTGCCCCTGCCAGTTTACTTGTTCTCATTTTGTCTCAATTATACGATTAAGTTAGATTAACCAGTTGACTTTTTTTTCTCTCCTTTATTGATTGCGAATTTTTCAACGAATTTGGACAAATTCAGTTTCACCAGACCTGGCTCCTTATCTAACGGCAAAGATGATCATCATATTAGTGTTGTTTATAATGGCGGAATCTGGTCCTGCCGTATCAGTGAAAGTAGTAAGGGTTGGTTGCCTGTAAATTGTGTTCTGGAATGAGTATTGAAAGAGCCCTTGGTATCAGTAGCATTGTACGATAATGTGACTCTAATCGGTATAATGAATGATAAACACGTATAGGAGTTTTTGAGTAGGAAAAAGATGCGCTAATGGCTAGTACTACTGGCGTTCTAGGTGCTTTATAGGATCAGCGAGTTATGGCGATCTAAATCTGAAGAAGGAATTTAGAGGAGTAAATTGTTTAAAGACGAATAAACGTAATAACGGGGTTTCTCTAGCAGATTTGATGGCATCATCTGTAGAATTTCGTAGTAGTTACCGGCAAATATGATACTGTGCTGAAGAGGGGTAGCTTTCTTTAAATGTTAATTACTTTTCCTTCCCAATCGTTACGGTCAAGAGAGTAGTATTCTCCATAAACCGATGAACGTAAAATGAATTAGCTGAAAGAAAAATCAAAGTTAGTGAAAGGCTCGCCCCGGATAAGAACAGAGCCTACATTCGTATTGCAATAGAATCTTCCAACATAGTGGCATGACATTTTCGCATAACTTAAACCTAAGGTCTTTCCTCGTCCTGGTAATCGCATTGAAACGAAATAAGATGAATAGTTCCCGTATGAAATCTTTTTTGATCGAGTAATAGCACCAGCTTTTTTACGCTTGTTCGAATTCAACGACATTCAATATTGTACGTTTATTTTAGCGTAATAAGTAGAACAAGATTTACAGGTTTCCCGTCGCTTTGGTGTGCCGTAGACTTTTAAAAGTCTACAAAATAAGCCGCTGTAAATAAACAGAATAATGAAGTCGAAAACAGAAATGACGTCCAAAATATTGGGGGAACATCATAAAAATGAAATGGACCTCCTTGGCAGTATGAATTCTGATAGTATCGTGATGATGATGATGATGATCATACACATCTTCGTTATGTAGGTAGCCTGAAACAAAAAAAAAAAAAAAAAAAGTGGTTTTCCCGTGACCACTACAGTTCGCGAAAGGAAGACGTCTAATAATTAGTACGTTCAAGTTTACGGAAAAGTAACTGATGGCTTGTATTTCGGTCGGCTCTCAGACGCAGGTAGATAATCGAGTATTGAATACTTTTTTAATTTCTTTTATTCTATGTATATTTTTATTTATTTATTTTTTTTTTTTCGGCGCGCCAATTATGTGGACATTAGTTCGGCGTGGGTGAAATTTTCGGAAGTTTTAATGTGCGGCAGCAGGGGTCTATCATATCCGAACTAAACACTTCTAATGAGAATTAAAGAAAACTCGGAAGAAGAGAACAAAAAGACGAAAGCGGACGATGGAAAAAAATGCATTTTCCCTCCACTGAAAACAATATGGTAAATGCATTTTTGAGAGCGCGAAAAACGATAAAACCAACTTTCATCCAGAAATGAACTTTTCATTTTTTTATTTCTCCTTTTACCGCGTTACTTGTTGACATCTTAACACCCTGAATTCGCGTCCTCCTAAAAATGATCAGATTCGGATGCGATAACTGGATGTTTTATATAAAATATTCCAGTTCGCGTGTGTTTATTCTAGCTCAAAAATACATCCGAACGGGTACTATACGTGCGTTTTCATTTCGTTCTCATCATTATGGACGCTGTTCATATATGTGATAGCGATCTCGTGCTCAGTACTTTCAAACATTTTAAAAGTATGTTCGAACCACAAGCAGAAGACGAATTCATATCACACTTACAGGATACGTAATGAATTCCGCAGATTTATACCGCGAAATAATTTCGAAGCGTCTAATTATTATTTTATGCGTGATCAACCCCCCGCCAATTTATTTTTAAAGTACGAAGTATATTTTTCGTATTGGAAAAAAGAATGGCTTGCAAATATTCTCAAATACGACAAAACATTATTTCGCATTAATATAGTAGGCGGCAGAGGGACACACAAGCAAGCTGTTGACCAGCGAAACTGGCCATCTTTCGTCAATCGTCCAGGGCGAATTAAGTTGCGCCACGCTGTTACACTTTATATTTAGTAAATACATGAAAATGCAATTTACACAGATTTGTTAAATCAAATTCAGAAATGTTAACATATAATAAGTAAAGTAACACCGATATATTTTCTCAACGCGTTTCGAAGTCGATGCTTTTCATGATCACCGGTGGTTGTTATTAAAAGTTACTTAGAAATCATCGCTATAATTGCGGTATAGTTTACTCGAAATACTTCTGAAGAGGGTATCCGTAGTGTTAAGTACAGCATTGACGTATTGAAAATTTTAATCAAAATTTTCATTTTGAAACATTCGGTCCTTTTTTCCGTTTCACGTGATGATGGCGTGTTATATAATCGAATATTCGCTGTCTTTGAGTGAACTTATTATTTTTCCCGGAATTTAGAGAAATGTATTTTCGCGCGAAAGCTATATAATACTAATTTTAGTCTTAAAAATAGTTCCTGGACGTTTATTACGTTCAAATTATGTTTGTGTTCCATCCGAACAGGAACTTTATGCGCGCGTACAGAGTTGTCGTATTTTTAAACTTTTATTGCTCTGATTTTTGCTCGGTAACATTCGCAAACGTAGACATTTCGGCAAATAAATTAAAAATGGAAATATAGAACAAGATAAAAAACAACGCTGAAAATACCCCCCCCCCTCCCCTCCCCCACCCACCCAATAAAGCGCTAACAGTATACTATGGTGAAAATAAAGAATAAAACTGTTTTTAAAATTACATTACATTGCTCCTTTATCACAACGGCCGGTGTTTTATCGCCCTTTTACGTAATATTGTCTTTTTCAAATATGGATAATTCATTCTCTACAATCCCGTAGTGTAGTATGCCTATTTACTCGTAAAATTACTTGTCCCATTTACATATGACATCGTAGCCCGTTATTATGATAAATACAAGCATATATTTCTTTTTGAATCAAAAAATTATATTCATTCGGTAAATATGTTAGACTAGCTTTTAACCCGTGACGTTGTCCGTGGAGAATTATTATTTCAAGTAAGCTGTTTCGACGTGAAAATAAATATAAATGAAAGAGATTTTATTATTAAATTATAACTATAGGTTGTTTTTTTTTATGATTATTGTTTTTTTTTTATTAGGTATTTACTTCTATATATTTTTTTTATTATTTACTTTTATGTAATTATTTTTGTTTATTTACAATTACAGTAGTAAAATTTTAATTCAACACATTTTTGTAAACAACGTTTTTCAGACATTGTCCTGCCAGTGTATATTCATTTACTATTAAATATATATATATCTCAAATGGATGGCCTTTATATTACAATGAAAAGCTTTGTCGTAAAAAAATCAGTTAAGCGGTTTAAGCGTGAAAAGGTAACAGATAGACAGACAGACAGACACACAGAGTTACTTTCGCATTTATAATCTCGGCAGCCCTTTGAGAGGCGTGACACTCAGCGTCTAAAGCTTGCCGTGCCTGAGTCTGTTCTAAGGTCTCTGAAACCTTTTGAGAGGAGTGACGCTCGGCATCTAAAATCTGTCTGGTCTGTGTCTGGTCTGTGTCTGCTCTTGAGATTCCTCAGTTCTAGCTACTTTCACAACTCGAGCTCTGTTAGAGTTACGCGTTAGATCAGATTTACGCCTGCGAGACATATTGACAGTAAAAATAATAAGAATTTTTTTTTTAAAATCAAAATATAATACGTTTATGTAAATGTTTTAAGGAAATCTCCGGCCTACTCACTAAGTACCTATATAACTATTTATGATTTAATAATAAAACCTCTTTCATTTATATTTATATTGGCGTCGAAACAGCTTACTTGAAATAATAATTTTCTGCGGACAATGTCGTCGCGGGTAAAAGCTAGGAACGGACGAACGAATGGCGACTATCGAAGATGAACAACACGTTAATAAAAGCTAGCTAGTAATTTTGTTTACATAACGAAACCAATTTCTGGCGTTCTGATGTTTCTTGGAATTTCCGAACCAAAACATCTGTCTGAATAAAATAACATACACTAACGAACGAATACGTAAGAAATAATAAAATTAATATAATATTTCTAGAATAAAAACTATCCTATGTTCTTTCCTTGACCTCAAACTATCTCCATACAAAATTTCATGTAAATCGGTTCAGCGGTTTAAGCGTGAAAAGGTAACAGACAGAAAGACAGACAGACAGAGTTATTTTCGCATTTATAATAAGCGGTTTAAGCGTGAAAAGGTAACAGACAGGCAGACAGACAGACAGACAGAGTTACTTTCGCATTTATAATATTAGTAAGGATAAGGATTATCGAAAATTATACCTATCGGCGGTATAATTGGCAAATTTTAAATAATGTCCACGGAAAATTTAGAGCGAATCGGCGCAGTTCAAAAGCGTACGTTAAAATTATCGTATAAATTGCAAGCAGTTGTCGATCGGACGGCGATTCCTCATTTTCGCGTGCACACAAGTACACCTGAACTATTGCTACGTTGCGTTGTTCAAGTCCCGGTCAATAGTTTTACTTAGAAATTGTTTACGTTTTTAAAAACGATGCTTGAATAATGTTCGTTTTGATATTTCGTATTTGAATATGTGGTAGATTTTGTTTTTATCTTTTTCTGTTTCTTCGGCGACGACTTGCCACCATTGTTATTTAATTTTTCGGTTAATGTTTTTTTTTCTTTTCTTTGGGTTTTTTTTTCTTTTCCCGGTCGCGTTTTTTAACCAATTCATCATACGGTTTTTGTTATTTAGTGTTAAGGGTAGTAATACATGCTATAATTGTAACTCAGCCTAGAAATGTTTTTCTCCGTTACCATTGGCTCACCTTTTGAACCAGTTACTACTTCCATCAACAATGAAGAAGGAGGTACGTGTTTTTTAAAAAGATGACCCTTAAACGCTGCCATATTTCCGCTTCTGCGGCGACGAATGATTTCATCTATTTGTTCATGAGTCAAAAAATTCGGAGAATTCTTTTGATGTCTTCTGTGTGCCAAACGGAAAGACAGCCCTGATTTCTTCTCTATCTTTTCCTGTTACTGTTTATGTCTAATATATTACTGTCGCGGTAAACAATAGCCCGAACGGTTTTCCCTTAAAAACCCTAAAAGGCCATTGTTATTGTTGTTCCTTATTCTCGTTTGTCCTGCTTGTGTCGGAGGAACTGAGCAGGTAAAATCCTTCTGGATCATAGTGCGCATGCGCGAAATAAATGCAGATAAATGCGGTCTAACGGGGGAGGAGCTTTTTGTTGTTATTTTGCCTTTGTGTTTTTGTTTGCGAACAAGAATTATTTAGTGTAGATCGTCTACAGTGAGAGACCGATTATTGTGATAGAAAAAATAGTTTGTCGCTGGAGCGGGCAGTAGTTAGAACATATCGCGTTCGCAATAAGTGTTGTAGGAAGTGAGAAATCACTTTAAGTATCGTAAACATATCCTTTCGTGATCGTCTATTGCGTTTTTATTACCGTTCCGTTTTAATGTCATACCGCAATCGTGTCGTTGAAGGAATTGGACGAAAAAATTACGGTAAGATTTTAACGCCGTCCTATATTTTTACGTAAATTTAGAGCTGAATTGAAAATTGGTAGTTTTCCGTTTTATTTGCGCTAATTCCACCGTTTTGTAATATTGTGCAATGTACGTTTAAGTTGACTCGTGTGCTTAATGCTGCTCGAAGAAAAGCATTACAGCATTACATAGTGATCATTGTCGAATACTGTGACGTGGTCATTTGAAAAATCAACTCTCACGTTCTCGATTTTTGCGAATTAAAAAAAGAAGGGAAAAAAATCTTTGCCGTAATCGTTCGCGATTTATTTTTGGATTTCTGTAGCAAATATTGTTGAATCATTATACTTTTATTTTTAATAATCGTTTCGTTGATATCCTTCATCATTATATAGTTTGCAACTCGCTTGGTGGGAGAAAAAATGGCGCATGTTCATAAAAATCGCTTTGAACATTATCGATTTTCAAAAAGTTTATGGTATGAATTCTGTAAAGAGTTTCCATGGTTGTTTGCGTTGTTTTTTTGTTTTTTTTTTTAATTATGGGGGAGGCGTAAAGAAACAATATAAATACCGGGAAAACTAATTTTCGAGAACGTGCGATTGTAAGTATGAAATTCATACGGACTTATCAAAAAATGTATGCCGTACGTTTATTTTTAATTTACGTTAATTCCTCGTGTATAAGTGTGTAATACAAATGTATATATGGTTAAACCTTTTTTGAATTTTATACGGTCGGATGAAAAGACTAACTTTTCACCCGCGTCTTCGTCGCATTTTCAGACCTGTTTTCAAAAAAGATCGAGTTATTTTTATCATTAGATTTTTTTCATTGCGCAGATTCGAAATTTAAATGTAAATAATAGTTAGGAAACAATTTTTATCAGAACAACTGAGCGGGGGTTATTTTCGAATGTATTTTTCTACCAAATATTGCATTTTGTGTCTGATCTTAATTATTCTGATGGCCGTGTAATTATAGTTGTACTATTTAAAATTCCGGAAGCGTCCTTATTTATTACTTTTTGAAATGATTTGCGACTATGAAAAAAATTACGGAGCATTAATTTTAGTGTGTAAGTAATTAAGACGCGGGAGGTATCTTTGATGAACACGGCAATACATTGGAATAGAAAATTACGTTGAAATGTGAATGTTTATAACGAATGTCCAACCGGTGAACCTATCGCAAGTTCGATGAGTTCACTGATACAGGCCAACCGGGGGAATAAGCCGGGAATTTTGTCTTAGAATCGGGGAAAAGGTAAAAATAGCTAAAAATAATATATATTTTTAATAAGAAAGAAAACATTTGACGCGAAAAATGAATGCACTTTTTAATGTACTTCACACTCAAGAAAAAATTACGAAGTTTTTGGTTTTTGTTCATATAAAATATGATGCTGCAGCGGTCAAATATTGCCGATAGTAACAGAAAAATTCCATTCTTATTTTTGTACAGTTCTAGTAATCAGGAAATCTCAGAGGATTTGGACCAGAAAAGCTGGGAATTTAAAAATTATATTTCAGTGTCCATCATGTTGTAATAAAAACGAAAAGAAACGGCGGTTCTTTAAGAAAAGGTTTTTTTCGAGTTAGACGTTCTAAGAAGTTACACAGAGCTTTATATCTCAAAATTCGAAAAAGCGCCAATAATAATCGAAATATCGGATCGCGTACTAGTTGCACATAATTTTACATAATTGTTCCTCTATCGATGAACGTAAATATCTCGAAGCTTTTACTATAAATAATCTAGTCATTTTTTTTTTTTTTTTTTTTTTTTTTTTTTTTTTTTTTTTATTATAAGTAATACTTGTATATAAAACGTCATGAAGTGCTTGATTTATAAAGTTTTATCAGCATGCACCGTAGTGCGTGCACAGCCAAGTTTTTTTTGGTATTGCCGCATATATACTCACTTAAGATAATCAAAAATATCCAGCAACCTCTACTGAATTATGCGCATCAACGACCACGCGGCATAAAGAAATTAAAAAATAGAAAAATTTTCAATCCAGACCTCCAAATGAATTCGAAATTGTTAACGATTTTAAAAATAGCGTCTTGACAATAAAAATTCACAGCGAAACGTCTATCCTAATAAATTACAAATGCACAGATCATGATGAGCTCTAAATTATCAAATTTTGAACTTTTTGACTAAAAATGCAAGTACAAAACCCGGTGAAGCCTATTTAACTTGAATTGAAATTTGGTACATATAACATTTATGTAACTTATAAACAACAAAACAAAAATAAAACTTGTAACATTATTTTTAGGCTCAAAATTCCGGAATTTGAATTATTTTTATAAAGATTAAAATAGCCGGCTATAATCGGAAAAGACGCAATGTTGAAAATTAGTATCTGCGGCACTCTTAATCTAGTCATAACAGGGCAATTGTGAGACTTGAAAAATTTATAATACCAATTTTTTCTTTTCACGATTAGTTTGGCGGTCACCTTTAAAAAAATCTCACCTTCGTTCCTTTTCTGTTATTGTTCGTTTTCGTGTTGAGCGTTTAAATGTAAATTATCTTACTTTTGATTATGTTATGTTCGCGATTTTCGATCGTTTAAAATCTTATGTTTGGTATAACTATTATAAAATTGCCGTGCCAAATAAAGACTCCATTACACACATTAGCTTTCGCGTGTCGATATTTTTTCATTAACTTTTTAATTTTAATTTATTTAATACTTATGTTGAAAATAATTGCGAAGACCGCAAATGGTTCTTGGAAATACAAATAAAATCCCAATCTGCTTTCAGAGGAGCACTAAACATTTTTTTAAAAACAATTATACTTATTACCTAAAGGTATTAACAGATTTGTTTAAACAGCTGCGCTTTCTCTGGATCTAGATAATTTTTAATAAATCTTAAACGTCGTCAATCTTAATAGCGAAAGATCTTCTATTGATAAATACATTCAAAAGCAAAAAATTTTAGCCATACATATCTTACTTTTATAAATTACTCTGTATAAACTATTCAACATCATGACAGTTGGTAATTGACTTGACTAATCTATCTAAATTATTATGCTCTTCTAAATCCGAACATATGCCAATTTTTTAAATACAAAATTCTTATTTTTTACCTTGCCCCTATCAACAATTTTTATAGAAACTGTTATCAGAGTGGCCACCCAATCGGGGAGCCGGGAATTTCGTCGTAGAACCAGCGGGGAAATAATCAAAAATAAACAAGTACGATATTTTTGGTAAGAAAAAATCATTTAAAGCGAAAAATCACATTTTACCGTACTTCACGCTCGAGAATAAATTACGAAGTTTTGTTTTTGTTCGTATAAAATATGATGCTGCAACGGTCAAATAAAAAAAAATTCCATTCTTCCTTTATGTAGTAATCAGGAAATCGGGAGGATTTGAACCAGGAAAACGAACTCGAAATGGCTACATAATAACAAAGAATTTGGCGATTTCTTGTCATATTGCGAATTTTCTGAAATCTGACAAAAACGCTAATCATGAAGAATATTTTTATACGAAATTTCAATATTTTTTAATGTGGGATAACCTTGACTGTTTGTTTTTTACGACATTTTGGTTTTGTTGCGATATCAAAGACTTTATGGGCAATACGTTTTTCGTATGATTAAAACAGTTTAATTTTCAAATCGTCCATAGACACAATGCATTATTTAGAGTGTCGATAAACATTAAACAAACCAATCGAACCCGATTCCGGAACGCAACACATCTGTTAAATCGCCAAAGAAGCGACAAGACAAAACAAAAAAAAAAAAAAGTCCAATTATCGTTGCCTTTCTTGTTAACACAAATAAAAATAACCGTATCAGAATTTAACAGTCTACTAAAAAAAAAAAATTCTTCCACGCTTTACGCGGAATTGTCTTTTTTTCGCCGGTAATTTGCTATTTGAACTATTTGCAGATAACCCAGTGCGTGTGAATCGAAGCATAGAACGATCCTTGACTGTACAGTTGAACGGTGCGAATTTCATCATTATTACTCGGTAACAGATTCTGGCTAAGTCTCCAAACACATACTGGTGGTAGACATATAGGTGACAAAAACTTGTTTCAAAGTAACGTCGGCTGTGTGGGGGTTATGGTTTTATTTCTATTATTTGCGGGTTGAAATTGATTTTCGAAAATAGATAATTTGTAAAATTTGGAACAGTAATTAATAATATATCGGGGGGATGTAGAACGAAGATGTCCGTGTCGCAGCAAGGAAAATTGCGACAGTTGGCGCAAGTATGTTACATTCGGATGCTTTTCCTCCGAGTAGGTAGTGGGCAGGTTAATGAGATGGTGTTGATTAATTCAATTATTGCGTTGTAATGTAAATTATTTTAACATGTAACCGAGCAAGAGAATAGTAGTCGAGGTCACATCGATGGAACTATATATAAATTTACATTATTATTATAGGAAAGAAGACATCAGAGCAGCGTGTGGAAAATCAGGGCCTCTAAAATTTTCTCATCTAGTGGCACATCTCTTGACGTTTCCGCGATGATTTTTCTGTTTATTTTCAATTTAAAATTGTTCATTATTCAAATACTTAATAGTACAGTTTGCGCGCGCGCGTGCTTGCATGTAATTAATTTTCGGTGTGTGGAGTGTGGCGACTTGCGCGCTAGTAAGTCTGAATTGAAGTGCTGATGCCTTATTTTTAATCGTTAACGATTAATAATTATCAGCCGGCGCTGCGTCGTCTTGCAGCGATTAAAGTCGTTCATCAGAGGCGTTTCACACATGGACACGTTGTTTAGAAAGTAGAAAGGAAGGCCACGTGACCACGTCGTAGATGCGATTGTGTCGGTGTTCTTTATCTGTCGCTATCTCGAACGGGCAATCTAGCCGTCGTCTATTCGTTGGTCCTACGTCGTGCTATGTTTCAGTTGCCTAACAACGCTGGCCTACCGTCTGCCTTTGGTCAACGTTGTAATTCTTGAACCGACGAAAGTTCTCTTACGTAGTACCAAGCACTAAGGCGTTGGCCGCACGTGGTAAACTTTGTTGGATTGTCACGCTTGTGCTGCAACTTCAAAAAGAAAACTATCCCGAAATTAATATTTAAACGAGTATTGTGCGCATCCGGAAATATGTTTATATATTTTTATATGTGTGTGTGTGTGTATGTATGTTTGTATGTATATATGTGTATTTGAGCATTTCACCTTAAACACGCCCCCATTTATTAAGCGTATTTAAAGCGAGACGAGCAATGTCGCGACCATTCTTTTCCCGTAATCGAATGTATTAACGTGCTAATGAGATAAACGCCCTGTTATCGAGACACGTACTTGCAGACTTTATAATTATGTTAATAAATTCCTTGAATCATCCTGCGCTTTTTATTAACTTTTTTAGTAGCTTCTTTTAAAATGCTTTTTCGGGCGAGGGTCAATTTTCTTTGGCAACATTATTTCATAATTGTTTCGATGCGTGTGACATAGTGCTTTCCTGAAGTTTGTAATCTTTCTGTATAATTTGTTGTTTATTATCATTATTTTTTTAAATACGTTTCTATCAGTTCCTCGTTAAATGCTTTATCGCGGAGAAATACTACAACATTTTATATCGAGAATTTCCTTTTATTGTTTTTACCATACTGCCTTATTTTATTACTACCAATATTCCTATTAAAAAAAAAAAAAAAAAAACGATATTAGGTTTTTATGTATAAAACCGATGTAATGAAATCTATTTATTCATTCCGGGTTCCTAATTAATTATGTTACTGCCGCAGCAAACGTAATTAGAATATTAAGAAATTTTATATTAATTAAACATTTCAAAAACTTCCATAATGGATATAATTAGGAAAACAATTTCCGGTAGAAGGGACACCATCACGTTTAAAAAAAATTAATCTTAAAACTTAATGGCTTTCGGAAAGCTTACACTTATTGTCATATCGGAAAATTTGCTTCTGATGATGGTGAGTGTAAGCTTCCAGAAACGTTAAATTTTAAAATTAAATTTTTTAAACATAATGTCTACCGTAAATTGTTTTCCTAACTTAATATTTCGATGTATTTAATTGTCAAGCGTTTGACGGAAGTTATTATTCATTCTTTTTTATTCTTTTACTGTTTTTTTCATTGAAATTTTATTCGAGATTGAAGTAGTTTTCTGTTTATTATGTTGTTCTCATTTATAGTTTTTCTTCGGTATCCTAGAGTAGTCTGGTCATCTGGTAATTTTTCGGTTCTTTAGAATGTTTTTCGAGTTTCTCTTGTAACGCTTGGTATATGTGATCATCTAGCAATCTATTAGTTTACACTATTATTGTTATGTACGCTGGCGGCGCCCTGCAGGGGATATGGCTACACCGGATGTTTTGCCATTTTTTTCTTACTACTCGCAACACAGAGTACAAAAATTTTGCTGCCACAACGTGAATATAGAGTGTAGAACTGCAGTTATGTTCCAATCGGATTTTTCGGCAGTACGATTAGCTCAAAAATTTACCTATTTCCTGTAGTGGACATTAAAAATTCTGCAATATTATCCTTAACCAGTTTAAAAGAATGTTCGTAATTAAACATTTTTCATTTAAATGTACAAGCTATAAAATATTGATAAAACGTGAAATTGCGAACGCTATGAAATTACGCTTGAAACGTTTATTAAATGTACTGTTAAAAAAATTCTAGTGCTTATAGCGCGCTTTATTTTCGCTTCCCCACCCAGCGCACGACGTTAAAAATGATCTTCGTTCGCGCCACACCTTTTCTTTAAAAAATTTCGCGAGAAAATTAACAATCTTTTTATTTTTGAATGTATCAAAAGGAAATAATAATCAATAATAATAATAACGGGTAAGATTACCGTTTCCTGGTACAGGAAAATCTGTCTATATTCGATTTTTATTTAAACTTCGTTTTATTCGCTGCTTTAATCAGTTTTGTCACATTTGATAGACGAGGAAAGTGCGATTTTTAAAAATAAAATAAAAAGGGGCGTTATACATTCCGATCGTTACCGATGAAAAGGGCATGTAACATTACAAAGGTTAATAACAGGGCGAAGATAAAAATTTAGTTTTAGAAAAATTAAAAAAGCCTAATGTCTGTTTTCACATTCACTAGAACTCTTGTTGCAGAACATCAAGCGATTTAAAAAATGTTAATAACCAGTATCGTACAAAAGGGGTTTGGTAGCGGATTTCAAAATAAAACTATATTCGTCGCCTACATTCTGTACTGTTTATCGCTTTTTTTTGGTTCTTGATTTTTTATACTTTTCTTTCATCCGGAATAGACTTACGTGTATGTTTTCGTTATTATATATATTGTATCAGGTGTCATACGTGAAGATAGGTTTTTGATTTTGATTTTTCTTTTTTTTTTTCTTTCTTTCCTTTCCCGTCCCGTTTTTTGTCAATTTTTACATTTAATATTCGAAAGATGGGGCAAATATTCTAACGGTATAATATGATTTATTCTGATTCTAGACGAGGAAAAAAGGCGGCGCGTATATAAGCTTTAAATTGGTATATAATAGCGCGCGTAAGCGTACCGGCTTTTGCGTGATCTCTATATTATTTTGTAATTTACGCACACGCTTGCCTTTTTTGTTTTTAAATACTTTATTGATATTATTACTCACATTGTTAACATTATTACTTTTACATTAGGTGTAGTAAAGTTTTGAAAGATTGATAGTTCATTATCTTTTGATTTGTATCCTTTCTAGGTAATCAACATCAACACGACAATGGAATGAATTGTAATCACGTGGCGTCGTCGGCATTACCTTCTACTGTAGCAGCGGGTGTCCCGCCGTATTCAGCAGCCGTTGGATCAACCGCTGCACAAGCGGTCAACATAAGAACTAATTATGCGACCACTGGCCATGTCAACCAATCGACTGTCCCAGTGACCATACCTCCTCCGCAGGTACCCACACCATCAAATACCCCGCCTGTTCCACCAGATCCGAAATTACACTTCATAAATCGTAAGGGAATTATTATGTATTAGATTAAGTGTGATAATATAAAAAGTATTGTCTCTTGTATACGTTGCAACACATTACAAATGAATAAGAAAAATGACAGTGTCTCGAAGCACTCGCTTCTGGCTTTCAAATTATCGGCGTTACCAAAGTAGATTAAAATGCTAGATCCTTTTATTCTTAACCATCATCCGCTACGTCTGTTTACTGTTATTTCTTTGGAACAACTCGGAGAACATTAAATGCCTCCTAAATCAACAGAACGTATTCAAAGCAGAGATAACGCGAAAACAGATCTTACAACAAAACGATAGAAACTTAATTCGGCATCAAAAATGATGGTGTAGGATTTGAACGAAAATGTACTGTACCGTTAGAAAATAATATGGGTTATTGTTCATAACGTTCCCTTATCTGCAATAAATGTTAAATACAATCTACGACCGGAAAATATGTTTTCAAAATATTGAACTAAAGAAATCGGATTAGAACGAAAACGATATAATTAAAATGTTCAGTTTTTGATTATTTTTTACCTTCAATCATCAGTCATAATTTTTGTGTTGTATATATTTAAAATAATTACATAATTTATTTTACCTTCTCGGATTTAAATGTACGGCGCATTATTATTTCTAAGATTAACAATTTTTTTTTTTTAAATGAAAGAGTTAGATTTGTCATTTTAGGATTTTATGACTTACAAAATAAAAATAAAAAAAAAAAACAATATTGTAATTCCCCCGAGCGGAAATTTTTCCAATGTCCTATTAATAACCGGTTTTAACAAAATTTTCTCTACAATTTTATATATACATATATATATATATATATATATATATATATATATATATATATAAACGAAACCAAAATAGGCGTTAATATTATAGGTTAAAACAAAGAAAAATATAATGAAATTAATGAATTTAAATCATGTAAGCTCGTTACTGTTTTCCGGTTAAACTATGAAGAAAGTATTTCACGTGATTTTTCGACATAATGTTGCGAAGGTCATTACAAATTTTTTTTTTGTTCTAAATTCTGAAAAGGGTGATTTCGATGACTTGTGTGATATTACTAAAATGTGACAAACCTTTTATTATGATCTGGCGGACGCAAGCTAAAACGTTAAATCAAGGTTCTAATGAAAAAATCTTGAATACATTCAATAAAGAGGTGAACTCTTCTGTTGACGTGAAGATAAAGTTTATTACACTATGCTAAGCCCATCGACACTGAAGTTATTATAGCAAATTATTCAATCAAAAATTTAAGCTAGACATATGATGGAGTATTTTAAAACTGGTTAACATGAATTTTGGAAACAGTTTGTTTGAACGTCATCTGACATGCTACACAAAAAATGTTGACTGCCCGACGGACAATGTGAAATGAATAAATACGATAATCATGTTATTATTTATTTTTAATCGGTTTTTTGAAATGCATATAGCGTTAAAAAGGGGTTTGTGGAACGTGTACTGTAGTTTTTAAAATTTCCTTTTGATTACAGCACCTTTGCTTGTTAAAACTCATCAATATTTTTCTTATTGAGAATGATTAAGTCTTAAAAAGTATATGTATAAGAAAATGCTACATCGTATGATATATGACTTTTTCAGGCGGGAAATTGATCTATTGATATATTATCAAGAAAGTGATAGAAACTTTTACTAAATTTTTGATGAACTCGATAAGTGTTTTTCTACAAATGATTTGGAATAATAAATTCCGCATTGCAAGAGTTCGTTGCAGTGCCCACGTATTTTTTTTTTGTAAATTGTGTAATTTATACATGTACAAGTGTGGATTTATTTGTTTGTTTTTGCTTTGTGTGTGTGCGCGCGCTCCCCCCATATATATATATATATATAACATTTTTTTTAATTAAAAAAGAAAATTTTCATTATGTATGTTCTTTCAACTTTTTTAATAATGTATGCAGAGAAAATATATATATATATATATATATATATATATATATATATATATATATATTGTGCCACTATCGAAATGAGAGATACCTTGCAAATAAAAAATCGGATTGCCTTTGCCTCATTCTAAAAAATTTCGTCGATGATTTTGCGAAATCATTGTTCTCCCTTCTTGTACCGTACAAGTTTAAAATACATTTAATTGTTGTCTTTGGCGTATTCGCTACGTACTAATATTTTTTTGATATTTCATTAAGTACCCTTATTTGGTGCTAGTTTTTCGATACATGTGTATGAAAAGGATGAAAAATCGGTTCACAAGGATTCTTCGGGCAATCTGTAGTTTGTTTACTTAATTTTTTTCGTTTGAATGTAAATAGGCGCCGTGTCTGCTCATTTAACAACGATAGCATCGTGTTGTATTGACCTTATTCCGAAAAATTAAATATTTTATCGGATTAAAAATTAGAATTTACGCGTGTGATGTGTTTAATTGCAGTCGGCATCTGTATTTACCTTTTTATCGAAACACCTGAACACATATACTATTTAGCGGAGACCACCATCATCACACCGTTTCAGCAGTCGTAGCATGTCGGATATATTGCATGGATCGACATAAACTTTTGATTTTTACTAAAATTATATGCAAATGATTTTCCGTCTTCGGCATATAATATTTCATTCACGCGTGTTATTATCGAATTAAAATGCGGCAAACAAAAAACTGTAATTTTGACGTAAGTTTAATACTTCAGTTTGCCGTATAACGTAATGTAATATTTCCTAACCTATTGTAATTTATGAAAATCAAAGAAAACCATATTACAAATATCGACGAAGGTTAAGTCGTTAAGCTTTCGATTTCCTACTAGTCGTAGCATCATCGCGCTATAACAAAGATAATTATTTTAGCGACAAAACTTTAGTTTCGAGACTTGTTTATTAAGTTAATTGTTAAATGAAATATTAGAATTTGCTGAAGAATTTCATCAGTGAATCTTTCAGTCACAGTAAGCGACTAGGAATAAGCACAGTTTAAAGTAAAAGGACATTCTCGGAAATTGTGGAGAGCTCACACAGTAACATTTGAAGAACTAAATCAGTAGTCAGCCACTACGATTAGTGATGACTCACTTACATGCTGATTTATTGACAAAAACAAAATTTGCTACACACCTATTATTCGTACATTTATAAAATTTCGTTGAATGGCGAAAGCTCAGTGTCCTACAGACATAAAAGTCTGTTGTATTTATTATTATTATTATTATTATTATTATTACTATTTGGAACCAATTGACGTAAATCTGTGTTAAAGTCAAAGAAATTTGCTGAATTTTGTAATAGAAGTTCATTTGTTTATTTCTATGCAATCCCGTATTTTATTTTGTTTTTATTTTTATTTATTTTTTTTTGTCTTCATTAAAATGAATGTTTAAATTTTATAACTTTATGTATCGAAGACGATTGTTGCTAGAATAGAAGTATCAAAATTAGTTCATTCTATTTATTTTGTAATTTACTTTTTTTTCAAAAAAAAGAAGGATTATGCCATAACAATGAGCAAAAATGATCTGGTTTAAAATTGACATAAAAAAAAACGGTTAAATTCATTAATGTTGTATGTAGTGTATTTTCTAAGTTAAGTCCGAAAGGAAAATTTAATTACGAGTTTCATTTAGTTTGTTGCCTTTTATTTCGCGTGCTTTTATTGCTTTTAGTTGATTACAAGTATTTCTACGAAATTTAATTCCTTTCTCTATTCTAATTTGACATGGCGTTTCTTGTAGGTTTTGTGGTGAGAACATCAGTGTTTGTAATGAGTAAGTAAGAAGAGATGTAAATCAAAGGCGAAAAATAAAGAAAATTCCTGTAATAGCAGTGTGTCGTCGACATTGCCTGAGTATCGCCCCACCCCCCAAAAAAAAGAAAGAAAACGCGTGAAAAAATATGCGGTAGCATTTCTAATTGTTTCAAAAGAGGAGTTGTAAATTGTACTTGATAGTGGGATGAGTGCGTATTCGTTATTGACGTAGAACACGAACCACCCGAAATAAATACCAGAAATGAATATATTAAATTAAAAACACCTTTTTTAATTTATTTTTTTCTTAATTTCTTTAAAATGTATTTTAGTTGGATTACATGGAGTAATTTTTATGCTTTATTTGAATAAATCGTTTTAAATTTTGAAACGAGAATGTAATTAATGACTAAAAAAGTAAGGTTATATTTTTATTATGGTAACATATATTTAGTGTGATAAATATTTTCAAAATAAGGGTAGATTGATTTTAGTTACATTTTTTTTTCAGCCCAAAACACGATGGTCCGGGAAAGTGTCATACGGAATAATGTAAGTGGCATAAATTATTCTTTATTTTTTATTATTAATTACGGCTTTAAGAAATTTAAGTTTACTAATAATTTTTGCGTGTTACTCTTGGGAGGGAAGTACTTTAAATTAAAAATCAAAATTTGCAGAAATAATTATAAAAAAAAAATGTGTTACGCGTGACCTTTTAGGATAAAAATGAGCTTCGGTTTGTGTAATTTCGATTTTTGACGGGTTTATTTATATTCCCTAAAGCGATTAAGTATTTTTTTTAATTGCCTATAAAAGTTTTTTTTTCGATTAAAACTAGGTTCTTCATTTTGTTGTACGTTACACAATAGAGTTAACACAAAAAGCAATATTAAGACTACTTTAGTATGTTTTATCAAAAGCATTCATTGCTTAAAGAGCAAAATGAAAATAATTCGTAAAGTAAAACTTTCAATAGTAATTTCTTTTTTAAACGGTGGTTAACAACTGAATGTTGTCCATTTTTACGTTAAACATAAGTATTCGGCTTGACTAAAAAATAAGCGAAGTAGCTTATAAGATTTGTTAATTACTACGTTTTACATTTAACGTAATGAAAGAATCGCCTGTTTTTAAAAACTTTATAATTCCGTATGGTGTATAAATCTGCGTTTGTAACCTCCTCGATTATTATTCCTATTTTTTTGTGTTGCACGTTTTATATATTGATTTATATTTATTTGTTTATTTTTGTAGTATTACTCATCAACACAAATGACACCGCCGGCACAGCCCATGTTTAGACAACCGCACGTAAGCAGTGTATACCGTTCTGCTAATCCTTACATAAATGTACGATTATTTGTAATTATTTATTATTAATTATTATTGAATTAAAGAATAAATTGAAATAGGAGTATAAAATGTAATTCGTCGCATTAAATATTTTCTTTGGATTGTGTTAAAAATTTACAAAACAAATTTCAAAAAGGAAAATAGGTATGTTTTCAAAACGGCATTGTGAATTGTCGAATATATTTGTGTGTTGTGAGCGCGTACGTATGCTTTTACGGATATGTGCGCATATAAAGTGTTTTTACGATACATTGATTTACCATTTGCTTAAAAATTAACTATATTAAGTATATTTTTTATTTATACATGTCTATATATAATCCATAATGAATCTTCTTAATGTTAATTCCTTTTTATTATTATTAATCGGGGTAACGGGCTATACGACGGTAATTTGGAATTTGTCGTAAAAGAGAGCAAATGGAAATTGCTAAAAGATATTTTAAACGAAAAAATAAAAACTTTTTTTTTTTGGAACCTTTTACTTACTCCTAAATTGTGTAAATCCCTTTTGAACTTCAAAATAGGCATTATAATATTAGTACGGTATTTAAGGTATGAATGAAATAATTTTAAATTGTATTAAGAGGGAGGAAAAAACACATTTTTACTTTTTCCTGTTAATGTTGCAAGTTCGGGCAAGAAATAGATTAAGATTTGCTTTTATGATCTATGTTAAATGTATTAGTCTTTTATGTTTGTCCGAGCCTGTCATAAGTTCTAAATATTTCTTTTATTTTTCTTGTCTCTTTGAACTGGTTTATGGTTCTGAATAGCGTGTTTTAATTTGCGGGAGTAGAAAAATTCTGTTTTTTTTTATTAGTTCCACGAATAAGCATTTTTTTCATCCAATTTCTGGTATTTCGATTTATCTTTATTTCACAACTGACGGTTCTATAAGAAATGTTTCAATTTTTATTTTCTTTGCTAAATTGAAATACTTTTTATTTTGTTGTTGTTGTTATATGTTGCTATTGCGCATTAGCTTTAGTTTGTTTTTTTTTCCCTATCTTTTCTAAAAGTTGTATTTCAACGAATTTGGCGCGCCGTTATTCTTATAAATATCAATGTTATGCTAGATTACTTTTAACATACGGGTCATTGTACTCTTCAGTAAGTACAAGTGACATGGCCGTGTTATCGTCTATATAGTACACATGATTCCGTAGATTAGCGTGTTTCTGTTATTTCATGTATGAGATGCGTCGAAAATTACAAAATACCCACATTGTTGGACGGTAACGTTTTACACTTTTTTCCTTAAGTACAATTTTTTTTTAGAAATAATATCATAATTATGCTGAAATAGTTGAATTAAATCGGCATAATTTCTTATTTTTTTTTAGTAAGACTTTTTTTTTGTATGTGTGCCGAAAAGTTTTGTTGAACTGGATTCAGTAGTAATTGGAATTTTTTACGATTACATTACGTCTGCTGTAATTATTTTTGTATAATGATCTACGCGCAGAGAGCAAACGATCTTCGTATCGGTGCCTCAAGCTAAGCTGATCAATTTTGTTGGCTATTAATTTACAGTGAAAACGTCCTAGCATTTCAACGGTATTTCGAAAATTTATAGAAGCCATCAATATATTTTTTTAATAATTGCACATTATAAGGTTTATAAAAATTCTGGGTTTTGAATTTTGTGTAACTATATTCAGAAGATTTGCCTGTGAAATGAACAACTGTTTTACCTCTTTTTCTGCACGTCTTTTCAAGCAACATTTTTCTTTTCGGATTGTTGAGATGTAGTTCTTCAAATTTATGAAACTTCCTTGATATTTACTTCGAAATTTATTTTGTCTGGTTAAAGTTGTAATTTCAAATAAAACGCAAGTTATGGCTTTCTCCTATATTTTTCGTTACATTTTTTCATTATGAGACAGTGTTGAAAATAATGTCTGAATAGAAAATAGTCAAATTAGAAGGTTCCTCAAACACGAAATAATGTAATATCGTTAAATTTGAATAATTAATCGCGTGTGAACACCCACACACCATATTATAGTGTAGGGTACTTGGCTCGCTAGCCACACCGCGTCTTACACCTCCAGCTGTTTAATTGTTTTACTCGATAAATTTTTAAGACCAAACGTAGCCTCCGCCAGCTTTTTTTTTTTTTTTTTTGTAACAAAAGTATATGAAAACGTAGATTAAAAAGGTAATATTTATTTCATTAAATTTACGTTCTAATCGTCAAATTCATTTTCTTTCTTAAAATACAGGCAATAACCTTTTAAGTCGCTAGTGATTGTCGCTCCAAAAATTTCAAAATTTGTATTTACAAATTTTACAATTTAGGATTTTGTGTTATTTCCGTATTTTAATATTAAAAATATGTTAGTTAGGAAAGGTTCACTCGCCAGTTGCTGTAAGATAGCCGTGGACTTTTTATCTAATAACATATTTGTAGATATAGAAGTCTTTTTTTTTGTTTTTTGACATTATGTTTCATTTTTATTTTATATATTAGGTAGTTATTTTAAATTTTAGTCTTATAAATTTGGGCCCTTAAATTCATAATTTCCGGACTTTGGCATTTTCGGCGAAAATACGCCGACTTAAAAAAAAATCAATTCCGTGACTATCATAGGAACAGCCTGTGGAATTTTTGAAGAAAAAAAATCCAAGTTTCTCTACTGATGCTGTTTACACAGATTTATATTTTATGTTTTGTTAAAGATTTCTGTAAATTGGTTTTTTATCTCGTTACATTTCAGTTATCGTTTGACTTTTGAAACTTTAGATTAGCTATTACTGGATTATGATCTGCGCCTGGATGAGATTCCGTTATGTTCGGTTTCTGAATCATATGTTAATCAGTATATATATATATATATATATATATATATATATATACTGTTTGATTTGTAACTACGTGCTGCTTTGTATTTTGAGGAAATCTACGTATATAAACGTCGTGTTGGATGTTTGTATCATACATTACAGGTCGTTAGATTTTGCTTCTGGCAGAACTGTACTGGCCAATCCGTCTCTTTCGTTTCTTTGCCCCGACCACAATTTCTTAAAGCCTATAAAATTTTTAATATCATTTTTGATTAGTATCATTATATCGTTTCTAGGTTCGTTATATTTTCCATTTCTGTTTTGAATAGTTTAGCTTTCCAATTCTTCAGCCCGCTAGGTTTCACATACTCCCAATATATTGTCTATATTTAATCTTTCCATTTCTAGAAGTTCATTGTTAATTTTTCCGACTTACATTAAGGTTCTGCTATTCCATGCCGCTTCCCGTTTCCGATTATTTCTTGTTGGAACTAGTCGCATACTTCCCACATGACACCTAACTTCTAATGTCAAGCGGCTGGTCGCATATTTCACACTATCAATCCTGGAAATCTGATAGCACCAATTGCTAATTGCATTGCCAGGTACGATTATATTTTTATTCTTTCTTATCATCGTATGATATACATGAGAATTTGAATGGAGTGGTTTCTCGTTGCCTTCCCCATATCCCAGCAGCTGGTTGTATTAATACATTATCAGGGTGGCCACCCAACCAAGAACAAGCCGGGAATTTTACATACCAGGAAAAAACCGACAGTAAGCCATGAATTCTGATATAAAACCGAGAGGAAAAGTAAAAACAGTCAAACATGATTAAAAAAAAATAAATTTGAAACGAAAAATGAACGCATTTTTTAATAAGTTATTTTTTGTTTGTATAAATTATGCTGCGATGGTCAAACATTATCAATGGTAACAAAGAAACTCCATTCTTCTTTTACAAATTGCCTCTAATTTTTAAATTGAAATAATTTTTCTATAACGGCAGATATTTTCACGATGAGCGGTATTTATTTTTATTAACCGACTTCAAAAAAGGAGGAGGTATTCAATTCGACTGTTTTTTTTTGTTTTTTTTTGTTTTTTTTTTTTTTATGTGTGTTACCACAGAACTTTCTTCTAGATGAACCGATTTTGATGATTCTTCTTTTATTTGAAAGGTGGCGTTTGTCATGTGGTCCCATTTAAATTTGATCAAGGTCCGACCGATAGTTTTTGAGTTATCCTTAATAATGCGGGAGATTGAAGCTTTTTGGATGCTTTTCATTCATGATTGTTTTCACAGTCGGATTAGATTTTTGACTTAAAATACTATAAATTTGCCAAATTACCATGGAAATGTAGCTTTTGGTGTTTTTACCGTGGAAATAAATGTTTGCACTAAAAAGTAAAAAATAAAATGCTTTTTTACAAAAAATAAATACCGACTTCAAGGGTTATTATAAAAATTTAAAAATGCACTAAAAAGTAAAAAATAATTACTCCCGATAAAATATATATATCAGAGTGATATAACTTAAGGTGATATCGTAATTCTTATACAACATTAATTTTTTGGAGTTGGCATCAAATTCATATTAAACGAATAATTAAAAACTGCATTAAATGTTGATTAAATTGTTCCTAACATGAATTTAATTCCAACTCCAAAAAATTAATGTTGTATAAGAATTACGATATCACCTTAAGTTATATCACTCTGATATATATATTTTATCGGGAGTAATTATTTTTTACTTTTTAGTGCATTTTTAAATTTTTATAATAACCCTTGAAGTCGGTATTTATTTTTTGTAAAAAAGCATTTTATTGCCATTAAATTTTAGTTAAAATTTTAACGAAATGCATTAAAAAATTTTTATTGTGCATTTCAGTTTATTGGGAGGAGGGTTGAACCTTCTTAGTAAATAACTTTTAGAGGGATTTGAGCTCCGTAAACTCCTTGAAGTTGGCGCGTATGATTACAAATATGAATCTTGCACGTCGAATAAATTTTATAAGCAGGTAGGGTGGCCATTTAATCGGAAAAATAAGCCAGGGATTTTGTTATAAAACCGAGAAAAAAGTAGAAATAGCCAAAAACGATATTTTTAATAAGAAAAGATCATTTGAAATGAAACATGCGTTGCACTTTTTAATGTACTTTACTCGAAATAAATTACGAAATTCAGTTTTATTCGTATAAAATATGCTGCGGCGGTCGAATATTACTAGTAGTAACAAAAAAAATATCATCCACTCTTCTTTTTGTACAATTCTAGTAATTCAGAAATCGGGGGGATTTGGACCGGGAAAACCGGGAATTTAAAAATTATAGTTGAGTGACACCGTGATAGGTTAAAACTATTTAAACGTGGAAAGTGTAAATCAGCCTGTTATAAACTTCATTTATTAACTTTTGTAATAATAAAATGAGCATGTATTGCTTGAGTTAGTTACTAGCCATTATAACGGTAAAATATTTAAAATTTAAATAAAACAACTCAAACAAATATTTAATCTGAATTTTTTGTTTCTATTGATATTTGACTTCGCTTCAATTTGTTAAGTTCGTTATTATACAACCGAAAGAAGGTCGTGTAAGCCTTTATACAATTCTAGTAACTAAGAAATCCTGAGAATTTCAACCAGAGATAAACTGGGAATTTAAAAATTATATTTGAGTGGCCACCGTGATTATAGTCGCCTAGTAGTTTCTGATATTCAGCTGCGTCTGCTACATGCGCATCGCGCTTGTATTGGCTGTTCCTACATTACTAGCACAGTGACTCCACTTGCAGAGATTAGATGCTGACCAGTAAGCCATTTTTAATATAGAGATCCGATTGGGTAGCTCTTCTGATAGTTGCACTGCTGCTAGAATAGCTCTCTTGATTTTCATGATTCACACGTGTCCCTTCACGGCGTAAAGATGGTATCCCCCACCCAGATGGGAGAGAAGTATTACGAAAAAGATTCATTATTTCTACATTTAGCCCTCCGCCTCACCCTAGATGCAGAAAAAAAAAAAGGAAAGAAGAACGTGAAGTTTTTAATCTTTAAATAGAGGGTTGATATCATTGAATATTTTATATAGCGCAAATGTGTACATTACAATATCTCATTATTAATTCAGATTAGATTGATGCGATAAGTGCTTACAATTCGCAAAATAAACTAATGTTTTAAAGGCTGTCATATACTCACAGACAGAAAGTGCTTTGACAACAATAAAAAAAAAAGTTTTTTATTTTTTGTCAAAAAGTAAGTTTTCCGTCTACTGAATCTCTAGAAATGAAATTTGAATTTCGTGACACATTTGAACTAAATAAATTAATGAAAGTAATTATAATTCAATTAGCAAAGATTATTTCGGTGTAAGTCATAATTTAACAACGAATCTCTACAAAACGTACTGCAAATGTTTTAAAATCCCCCTTTGTTCGCTAGTTAAGTAACTGATAAGATTATACGGCCTTATTACGCCACTTGAATCGAATTAAATAAAATAATGAGACATTAAAACATAATATAATTAATACATTTATATAAAAACACCGATTAGTTTCGATAAATTTTTATAATCTAAATCTAGTCGGTGTTTTTATATAAATTTATTAATTATGTTTTAATGTTCCATTGTTATTTTATTTAATTCCAATTAAGCAGCTGTTTACTGAGGTATGGTCAGGTACTTGTACCTGATAAGTAAAAAGATACGACAAGGACCACATCAGTATTATTAAAAAGTCTTTTAAAAGTCCTCGAGAAGTTTATGCGCTAGTTTTATTTGGAAAAAGATCAAAAAGGATTATAATCAGTTGGTCCTCTATGAATTTCAAACGACGCGATCGCGATAAAACTGACTTAATCATTTAAAAACGTGTAATTTAAATTTATTTAATAGCTGTCACTTGTTAATTATTTTTGGAAGGGTATTTTTCCTAGTTTGTATATTTTATAATAGGAATGTTTTTTTTTTATTTCGTGCATTTTTCTACAAAAAATAAGTATTTTGTTTTTTTAACGATTTTTTCTTTCTATAATTTGTCTATAAGGAGTGCCTTTCATTATCCTGTAGCCCAGAAGAAAATTTCAATCTGTATAGCGAAAATTATTAAACATTGGCCATTTAATGCTTTCTTTGTGAGTTTTTTCTTTTCTCTTAACTTCGTGATAATATCGCTCCTTTGGGTATAAAATTAAGATTTTTATTCCCTTTTTTCTTAAGGTGATTTTGCATGATAAAGGATCGTAAGCAAAATTAATGATTTTTTTTTTCGGTTGAAAAAAGAGGTACGAATGTGATGATTATATATTTTTTTAGTTTTTATTTATTATCGTACTATACTTCTCAAGAAATTTAAGATGCTTCGATTACTTGATGGTATTAACTGTAGTGGTATATTCAATGTTTATTTTTATATTTTATAACATTCTATATTTCGACCCTTGCAAGAAAAAATACTTCGAAATTCATCAGAGTTTATGTTCAAGTAGAAATTGGTTTTATTTCCCTGAAATTATTGAGTAATATAGGCTAAATATAATCCATAGATGTGTAGTTTGTTGCTACGAAACATGTGTTTTTTAAATTTAATTTATTAAAGTATATTTCTCTGTTTGACATCTTATATTTCAATATGATGAATTTACATTTTACAGGCTAATGTATTCGGTCAATCTGCTAGTAGTCAGATTCTAGTTCCGCAATTACGGGTAAATATATATCCTTAGTTTTTAAATAATATCCGCATTACGTCAATTAAAAAAAAAAAAAATACGTCTAATCTTCATATCGACAAACTTTATTTATATCATTTGTTACTCACTGCTTAAAAGCCAAAAAGTAAGTGATGTTTCAACAAAAGCGAAATCGTTCGGTATTCATTTCAAAAAATAATTACTTATATTGCTTATTATAAAAAGTGTATTTCATCCTTTGTTTTTTTTCTCGAGATATTCGCTTTTGTGTAGAACATCAAAACATTATAAAATATGTAGCAAAAATAGTGCAAAGCGAATTTTTACTCCTTCGTATAAGAAGAAAGGTATACTCTCTAACACAAAAATTAAAATCATAATTTTATTTGTAACAAATAGTACTTCTAATGATTTCGTGGATCACGCATTTTAGTTACTTCAGTTCTACCATTTTTTTTTACACACACACATATGTATATATAAATATAATATAGATATTTTACTTTGAGAAAATTTAAATAATTTCTTATTTTGAACGTTGTTGCCTATTCTGTTTATTTCTTTTTTATTATTATAATTACAAATTTATTGGTAATATTTTAAAGTAATTCAGAAATATTTGTACTTTCTGAATTTCATAAAAAGTTTTCGTCCGTAATGTAAAGCGACATTGTTAAACGCGTTTCGTGTAGTTCATTAATATCTTCATTTATGATTTTAATAAACAAGATTTACTAACAAATTAAATTTTATGGAAACCGACAGCTTACCGTTACTGAGAACAAAAAGATGAAATTTTAAAAATCAGAAACATTTATTAGGAACCCGGTTTAGTTAGTAGAATGATGTTCTTTAAATTTTCGAAAAATAATTTTTATATATTTCAACTGGCTTTTCAAAGTAACTCATTTCTGTTTAGTTTATAAAACGGAATAATTTAATTTTTAATTATTATGGTTTGATCATATTTGCTCCGTTGAATATTTATATTTGAAATCGTAATTAACATTTTCGTTCTTAGTTTCAGCAGGTTCCTTCATTTTACGTATACCAGGAGCCGAGACAAAATAATTTTACACAGCAACATCAAAATTGTAAGTTATATTTTATATAACTATCAGTATGTGTGTATATTTAAAATGTATATGTTTTTCTTTTTGTTACATTTTTGATTGAATTATGGATGTTAACGAAATCTTTAAATAAAATTGCATTATAATTACTCGCGAGGTTATATTATAAAGATACGACGTAACATTGAAGTGCGTTTATTTTTAAAATTCTCCTTTTGATATTTTCTTTAGACTTCCATGAAATTAGGAAAAGAATACATAAAGAAATACATGTGATTTTGTTGTCGAAAATAAAAATTAGAATCGAAATACGTGATTTTAGAACATTTCGTTTAGAGCTCATTCTCGTTCGGATAATTTATTCCCCTCTGTATAATAATAATCATACAGTTACCCAGAAACTTTAAAAAAACTAAATAAAAACTGTATTTACGCATATGATGTGTAATATGTAATGTTTTAAGGAGAAGAAAAAAAATATACCATAACCAATTAACGTATAAAATTTTACTTTTCTGTGTGGTAGGCTTTCGTAATTAAAATGTAATTCTAATGACGCACTCTTATCGTAGGTAAAATAGTTTACTGTTTGAATCATTTTTAATTTTTCAAATTTGTTTAATTTATAGTCACTACTGTTCCTGCCACTGCTGCTCCATATTCTTACACACGGCCCAGTTTTTTAATGAATAATATTATACCACAAAATGCAATAGTCCAGCAACCAATGATAGCTTCGCAAGGTACACATCAAGTTGTAGCAGTTAATTCTAGTCAGCAACAGCAGTGCCCTTTTCCGAACACAACAAGTAATAGTCAACCCGTTAGAGTTACTATACAAGATCCGAATACTTGTAAGTTTGTGACTGCCCAGCAACTAGCCAATGAAGACAAGGACAAAGCTAAAGAAAAGGGTACACCGTCAAATGTAAGTTTATAATTTAAAATTTATCGATGCATATGCAGTATTAATTATAAGCATAGTCTTCGGTGTTGTGTACATTTTTGAAATAAATAAGCTACAAGAACGAGGGTTAAATCAAAAAACTTCTCTTGTTTTTAATTTTCAATAATTAATGCTTATAAATTAAAACTAAACCCAAGGTGACGATTTTTTTCTTCTTTTTTAAATGTAATAAATCATACGACGATCAATGAATAAATCAATTTTTAGAATTATACGATAGACGGTATATATCAATTTATAAATAAATAAGTATAAAATCTGATTAACGTAAGCACGCTGGTAAAGTGTTCAGTTATGACTGCATAGTTTAAATCTTCAGTTAAAGTTACTTTGAATAAGCATTAGTTAAGTACTTACCGATCGACCCTTTTTTTTTTCTCTCCTTTTTTGCTATTTAGAAAAGTTCATATTTTTATTAAATATTTCATACTATGCTGCGCGCTATGTAATGTACGATTTCTTCAAATATCTTGAGAGAAAGTGTACTTCATAACTTTGTATGTTTAAGTAGTGCTCAGTCTAAAATAACTTTTGAATAAATTTTCGGAAACCACATTATCCTAGATTTATTTATGTTGAGTCAATATTTAGTAATCTTGTATAAAACTGTTACTGAATATTTTTCTGTATAATGTTAGGTGACTTAGATGTGGATATCAGTTTTAATGTTGAAAATGATTGTCTTGCTTATACTGACAAATAATAATAATAATAATAATAATAATAATAATAATAATAATGCTACTTTAAACAATCATGTTGAGTATAATTTAAAAAAGCAATGTTTACTATTAAAGTAAATAAATTTTCTGGTTCAATATTTATGCTGAGAATGGGGTTTACTTGAGACCTCCTTTGTTTTTAATGAGTTTCTCACTGTTATTTAAAGATATGTGTGTCTGTGCGCGCGTATATATTAAATATGAATATGTACGGGTGCGTGAATATATATATAAATTAACCGGAAGAAGAAATAGGCAAAATTTTAAAATATATTTTTATCGTTCCGTTGTTCTAGGCCCTTTCGGATTCCGCGCAGGAATTTGTTACGCAGGTTAGTAAACGAGCGCTGGAACCTTCGTCTGTATCAGATAAGTCGGTTCGATTAAGTTCTCTACCAAGCAGTAGTAGTAGTAGTAGTAATAGTAGTAGGAATTGTAGTAATAATGTAAGTAACAACAACGTCGTCAGTGGTAGCAGCGAGCAGCAACATTCGTTATTGAAAACTAGCGAACAGTGGACTAACGACAGTTCGTGCAGTGTCAGTTCCGTAAGTAACGAATTCTCAGATGGAGAACTGATCATTCATCCGTCCGCGAATGGTCGAATTCCGTTTAATAACGCTGACGCCATCCTACCGCTTGCGATTTCAGATATCAGTCCAAACACAGCTCATTCTAGTTCGCAAGAAGCGAATGCTACTAATAGTTCTATGGTTTATCAGTTGAATAATCATACTAATAATAACGCGAATCAAGCGACGAATTCCTCGGATATCGGTAATCAAATTACTAGCCATCAGCATAATCAATCAGCAGCACCGCCTCCTAGCGACAATCAAAAGTCCAGTTTGCCCCGTACCACTTCCTTACATAATGCAGCCGCCGCTCCGGCAGATAGCGCTAATGTCGATAGTAATGAAGAAAGCTCGTCTTCATCGTCGTCATCTTCAACGGCTAGAACACTGTCAGTTACCGGTAAAAGTAATGCTACAGTGATTGCAGAAAAAGAACCTCCTCCGTCGCCTTCTACTTCCTCGTTTGCAAAAAGTAACGACGTTAAACAACAGTATACCAATGTCACTACCACCACCACCACCACCACCACCTCGCAGACTGATAATTCTATTGTTTCAATTGCTCAACATACTACTAATGTTACGACTGATACCGAAAATGAACCCCTTGCAAAAGCATCACTTCCGTCTCTTAAACAGCCTCCGGTTGTTACTGCTGCCGTTGCAGTAGCACCATCTCAACCATCACTGCCATCAACTCAGCCGCAACAGCAGCAGGCAACCACCAAGGCTTCTCTTGATTCTACATCGTCCTCGTCACTTTTAAGCGCGTCGTCGAAATCGTCCGAAATCGATTATCACGTTAATAAACCCGCGTCAACTTCGTCGTCTAATAATCGGTCTCAAAATCAAAGTTCCCAGCATCCACTCACGAATCAGGCTCACGAAAAGTGCATTGTGGTGCACCAACATCAACCGAATTTACCGAAAGCGTTCTCGTCGAAGTCGCAACAGCAATCGGATAAAAACCAAACCACTGCCGTTAACCAGTCGAAGGAAGATAAACAACAGCCGGTGAATGTCACCACCGCAACCGGTAAAGGTAAAAAACAGTTTAACGCATCTAAAGACGAAGTTAACAGTAGTGATCATCATATACCGGCGAAAAACAAATCATCGCACTCTTACCAAAGGACCGGAACAAATGTATCCGATTCTTCGAAGACCAGTAATATTTCGCATTCGAAACAAACAAATGGTGAAACGAACATTGAAACTAGCACCGTAAATGAAAGGAGTAAGTGTTTTAATTTTTTTATTAATATTTTGTTAATTATTATTATTATTATTAGATGGGTGTGTGAAATTTCTGCCCTTCTTCCACATACTATAAGAAGTTTAACGCGTGCTAATTTGTAGGTAAATGGCGTTTAAAAAAGAAATAGTGTTTAAATTCTTCGAATGATAGTTTTTATGAATACATAATTTGCTGGTTATGTATCTATTTAAAATAATGTACCAAACTTGCGCGTGTATAGTATGCAATCAGTGTGATAATAAATTTTCCGTTTCCATTTCAGTTACTAGAGAAATCATTATAATAATCTAGTAACTGGGAACAACTTGTATTTACCGCCACAACGTACTCCAATCCGAATGGTACAATATATCTCTGCTAGTTACAGGGTTACACGTTAAACTTAAAATGTAATATTTATTTGAAATATTTAATTTAATTTTCGTGCATAATTATGGAGATTAATTTTATTGCAGTAAAAAAAGTATCCACAAGGTGGCGCACATATTTTGTACGATTTGTTAAAGCCCTACTTATGGACTAACTTAATTTATTAAATATGGATTTTCTTAAAATGTTAGCCATCGGAACCAAAGTTGACTTTTTGCTTCTTTAAGAAAAAGAAGAAAAAAAAGAACAGTTGGTGATGTATTAAAATTAGTTTTCCGTTATAAATTTAAACGCTGTTTAGGTTAAAATTATTTACATTGCCTATTTCTGTACTTATATATTACGTTTTTAACTCTGAAACGAGAAGTGCATTTCTCCACCGCTGTCCTACGTCCATCATCCCTTAATCTATGTCTATCGCGCTTCCGTCCTCTAACACTATTCGTGTGTACAACGATATTTCCCATGAGCAGTCGTGCTGTTATTATTAAAGGCCCTTTTTCCATTCATCGATAAACGAACCAATTAATAATATAGTCTCCTCATTTTTATAACATAATTATGTTTTTTTTTCTATTCAATTTCGTTCGGCAATTACCATCCTAATGAAGCTATCTTGAGCGGCTTGCTCTGGTTGTCTTCGCTGGAATGGTTAAGTCGAACCAGTGTTTTTTCCTGAAATCAGTCGAGTCTGTATCTCCGTTCTATTCGGTTCTCCAGTCTTCTCGGGTTTTCTCGATCTTCGGAGTTCTTCTGCTACGTTCGCAGTTCGAAGTTGCACTTTTCAACCGAGCTGTTGGCTGGCCAATTTTTTTAGACTCGTCTCGTAGAACACGTAGTTGTTATACTTTATTTAATCATAAATAAAGAACCACTCTCGGGCCGATGATGAAATAAAAAAGGATTTGTTCTTAAAGTTGATCGTTTTGTTCTTTTATTCGTTTACGTTCGACCGGGAGGGATGGAACACAACACATGTGAGGCAAAGAGTAGAATATCATCAGCGAATAAACAAAAACAAATAATGCGATGTATCCAAAAATGTAGCTTTCTTGTCATGTATTGTATCTGTCTGTTCAGCCTAGTCTTCCTGCCAGTTTGCGATTTTCTTTGCTTCCTCGACTTCGTCGTTCTGTTGTTTTATCTCCGTTATTCGCCTTCGTTTTGAGCCATTTTATCTTCCTCTCGTTTTCGTTTTTAGTTAGTTCTTTCTCCGTTTAAATTCTCTCCATTCAAATGATGAAGCTGTTTGCGGCGTGAATTTCTTTGGATGTTCATATCTATTTTAATGAAGAGCTCTGCACTTTTGCTGAGAGTTAGGATCCCTGATTCTTATTGCATCTCTTATATTCTGTCTTTTACTTCCCCGCGCATAATTCTTGCTATTTGTTCCTTCTTATTAACGATATTTAATCGGATTAAAATATAACTGACTTGTTCCTCTCTTAACTGTTTTTGGGTAAAATTCGAAAAAAAAAAAAAAAAAAAAGAAGGCGAAAAACGAAAAACTATAAACATTTGAAATATGTTAATAAATTTGGAAATAAAAATAGACCTGACTGTAACTTTTCGTGGCTGAATGAGATTTCCTACTGTGCAATAAATAAATTCCAGGGGATAATAAATTTTCAATATTATTCGTAACAATAATCATAGTAACAATGATAAATAATGATAATGATGTAATATGAGCACAAACTGTAATAAAAAAATAGTTGAAAAAAATAGTGATTTTAAAATTTATTTTAAAATTCATTAAAACATAGAAAATAATTATTCAATAAATAGTAATATATATATATATATATATATATATATATATATATATATATATATTTATATATTATGCAGAAATACATCCGAGAATATTACAATTATTCTTAACCATCATTAGTACTTGTCAGCGCCAAATTTAAATTGCTACAATGATTAAAAACTGCATTAAATGTTTCTGATGCATGTACTACTGGCCTTATAGGAAACAAGTGACAGTGTAGTATTGTTGTACTCATTTAATATGATTTTTTAATTGTTGCAATCTGAATTCGGTACATTGATTAAGATCAATCGTACTATTTGTATGTATATTTTACTGTAAAATACACGATTATATTACTTTTTATAATTTTTTTTTACTTTAAGCGTATTTTTTATAAATTTTTAGGATACATCTTTGGATATTTATTTTTGAAGAACTGTTTTGTCATTATAATTTCTTCCTATTCTCTTTAGTGTCGTTGGGCTTAGTACATTGTGAACCCTAACTTCACAATCCCGACACGCCCTGTCAAGGGTATGGGACTTACTTTACTTTATATATTCCGAAATAATACGCATAAAAACAAATGTACTATATATATATATATATAGTATATTTTTGTTTATTTCTAATATTTCTAAATATATATAAATTTAAACATGTTAAAGATACTCGCAATTGGGTATGTTTTATATTTGCAGGATACGTTACATTAAATTAATGTAGGCATCTCGTGGGGTAATTATTTTCTAGAAAATTCGTAAAATAAATAACTAATTGTCCGAGGAAGTATCTGAGTGAAAATAAATACTTAATAATATATGTGTCGAACTTAAATTAATGTGAGTAAAAAGTGTCTAAAAATCAAGAATTGGTTCAGATTTAAAATGACGCATAGGGAGAGTTTAACTGCTAGACAAAGTCGTCAAAATTGGAGGCGCTTTAACAAACGCATAAAAAAAAAAAAAATTGAAACAGAAATTATCTTACAAAAAATATCGAAAAATTATGCTAGTAGATGGAGTTATTTATTATTTCTAATTAGTATGCTCTTTTTATTTATTTATTTTTTTAAATACCAAGCAAAGAAACCTGTTTACATTTATACGCATGTTCAAATTGTTCCGTTTGTTATGTAGCCAGCAAGGAAAATCATCTATGGTATAATGAATTTTGTAAAATATCTGAAAACTATGCTCCAGTTTTCTTTATGTTTGTATTAAGAGCAAAGGGAAAAAAAACAAATTAAAAAAAGAATTAAGAAAATTCATTTTTAAATAGACACTTTATTTGTTAAATTGTTTACCGTAAAAATGGTTCAGAACTTGAAAATTATATAATAAAATTGTAATGCTGCTCACATTAGAATTGTATAGGTATATTTATATATTGGTTAAATGATTTGATAGTGAGTATCTACGTAATGGGCTCTAGATCGTTAGTGATATATTGATATCAGTTTTAAGTATTTTTCAGTGTTCCAGTTTCAGTTGGCTTTTTTTTTCCTGAATTTATTTGTTTTGTATTTTCATAGTTCAAAAATAATGTAATATAATGTGACAACGTGCAAAGTGCAAAGTAAATACTTCTCAAACAGAAAACATATTCAAGAAAAGCAATGTACAATATAAACATTAAAGGTGAATAAAACCGATGTAAAATAAAATGTCCATTTTATGCTAGATTTATTTTGAAAATAACTTACAAATTACACTGTTGTATCGTTTACTTATGTGTTTTTGTTGTTTTTTTCCTAATATCTTTGTAATGCGTTTTTCTTTTCTTTCCTTTTTTTCCCAAGCAAATTTTTTTGGAGTTAGGTAGTTTTTTTTATTTCAATCACGGGCTGTACTCCTTTAATTTAATTTTTTTCGACATATTTAAGGTCTAATGCAGCTATTGGACTTACCTAGCAACCTTGCATAAAGTAATGTATTTTTTTTTTTAAAAAAGCGTTAAAATTTTGAATGTAATTTTTACAAATGTGGTGAAAAATTTATAGACCATTGGAAATTACGATACATTGTATATATACTTTTAGTTATCCACAATATTTAAATAACAAAAAGAAGAGAAAAATACAAATTAATTACAGTTTTAACAGATTTTACTTGCTTTAGGTACATAATTGTGTTTAAGGAGGAAACGGAGAGGTCGTATAATCCTCGTGAATCTTTTTTGTTTTACATTTTCTCTTTCATGTCTATATCTTCTGTCACTTTTATTTATCTCTGTCTGATTTATTCTTCCTTCTGCTATTTTGTCTGTAGTTGTCTTAAACAGTACCACTTTTTTGTAACATTTATTGCCCATTTTTTCTCAATTTTTGTGTCATTTAATTATTTTGTTTATCTTTCAATCTTTAAATTTCAAAGTCACATCTTTCTATTTGATTTTTTTAAGTCGTCTTCTTGTCTTGGTTCTGAAAAGGTTCTACTGCACAATTTTTGTTTTTTCTATTCTTTTCAAATCACATACTGCATAGAAATAAAATTTTGTTGACTTAATACGATGGTAATTTTTTTATTCTCTCTTTTTCGTAATAACTCAACATCCAAATATGATTTTAAAAAAATTAATATGAAATTGGCATCTGGAATCAATTTTGTCGATGCTGTACTCGGCCGTAATTATAGTAGTAGAAAAAAAAGTAAAACCCGATTCACTTTTTAGAAGTTGTAGTTTCGAAAATTAGACGTTTAGGACGTTCACATAATTCTTCGTAATAATGACTCGCATGCGATTGGGATATGTGTTTTTTATTATTTTTCATTACTCTCTTGTTTCGTTGACTGAATTTAATATTTCGTTCTTCAAAATTAAACGAAGTTTCTACAACTTTAATATTTTAATTTCTTTTCGTCATCATTAAAAATACTTCATTTTTATGTGCCCGCGTGCACATAGGACATAATAGGGGCTAGTGTGTTTATATTCGTATGTGTATATGTGCGCCACGCAAAACCTTAGATTTTTTTTTTTTTAACAAATTTAGTCTGAGTTTAATTTTATTTACTTATTTTTCGGTAGTAATGAATAGCGATAGGTTTATGGTATAACCAGGGGCGGATCCAGAGAGACATTTTTGGGGGGAATTTTTTTTTTTTTTGATTAAGAACTGTATTTCAATAGCGCTTTTTTTTACAATACGAATTTGCGTACAAAGGCGCCAAGCCAAGCACCGCCGTTGGGCTTAATCTTGACCTAGAACTTTTTTACAATAAAACTTAAGTAATTAACTTTAATTTTTTTTTTTTTTTTTTTGTATCGGGGTTTGAGAAACTTAATGCTACATGATCTGGTGAGTTATGCACTATGTACTTATTTAATAGACAATATATATATATATATATATTTTTTCCCTGAAAGATGCAAGTGCGATTGATTTCGGTGTCTTGTCTCCAGGTATTAATATTGAAAACTACATAAGTGTTAATGAGTAGATTTTAAATTTAATGTTTTTTATTTAACTGAGTAATGCAAATCAATGTAGGTTGTTATTTTTGCCAGTAAATTTTGGTTTTAAAACTAAGAACGTGAATTTTTGAAATTTATTTGTCAATGAGGTTTTTTATGTTGAAATATCTGATGTCGTCATACTTACTGCGGTGAAAGATTACGTGATTGGCGTTTTCATTTTCCCCAGTCATATTTGTCGTCTTTAGTAATTTTGTATTTTTTTAAGTAGGCTCCGAAGTGTCCGTGGTCAGTGAAGAGTTGGGTAGTGTAAAAGTCAGGTGTTAACTGTAAGCCTGTTCTAATATTTTCCCAGGAGTTTTGCCATATGGAGATGAAAAAGTTTTTAATGTGTCTTTTGTGACATTTTTATATGTAAGTCACGGTAGATAAGTATATAGGAACTGTTCTGAACAGGATTTATTGGAGGTAGAAAGTTCATTATTTGATAGACGTGATCGTTAACATATTCAAAATTTTTATGGTAAAAATGATTGATCTATAGTTAATGTCTAGGTCTAGTGAAATGTTCTGAACAAGTGACTTGTACCGTACAAGAGTCTGTATTTGTAATCAAAGCCCCATGTATTTCTGCACACTTTTAGTAATTGAGAGTATTTAGCGTCCAACTTAAATGTGATGTAGTCTATGTGTTGTTTAAAGGAGAGTTTATTGTCTAATACAACTCCTAGGTATTTAAAATGTTTGACTACTTTTAAAGTGGTGGTCCCCCTGTAAAGTACTTTAATGTTTTTTCTTTTTAGTTTCAGGGAGTTTGTGAAAAGAGACACAAAGCATTTTTCAACTAAAAGATTAAGCTTCATTTCATTTAGCCGGGCTCCGCGTAATTCAAGCGTTTTGTTAGCTGTTCTTTTGATATTGACTTTTGTATCGTCCGTTATTATGAATAGTAAGTGATCTGCATATGCGGGTAGAGCTTGGTTGAATAATATATTTCGGAAAAGTGGACCTAAAACGTTACTCTGTGAGCAGCCTTTATTGGTTTCAGTGTTTGCACTATGATTGCCTATTTGAAGAGTTACACGTCTGTTGTTAAAGTAGCAATATATTGTACTTAGCAATAGAATGCCTTTGATCAGAATAGATTTTAAAATGTCAAACAAAGCAAGATGCCAGCAGTTATCAAAGGCTCTTTTGATATCCACTTCTATGACGAGAACGTTCGGTTTTTTCTTAAGGCTGCTGCTAATCTTGTTGATCGCATAATTCACAGCATGTTCTGTGGATAGACCTTGTTTGAATCCAAATTGTCTTTTATCTAAAAAGTTTGTTGAGTTTAGATGGCAAGTTATCCTATTTTTAATAGTTTTTCGTAAATTTTGCTTATAGTATTTAAAAGACATATTGGGCGACCTTATGAGATTTGCATCTTTGTTTGATTTATGAAGTAGAATTACATTTGCTTTGGGCCAGGGTTTAGGAAAATAGTTTAAGAAGATTTTTTTGTTTAGAAGTGGAAGGAGTTTTGGATGGACCTTTTGGATTAATTTTAGTGTCTTATATGTAATATTGTCAGGTCCAGCAGCTTTGTTGTTTTTTAAATTTTTTATAATGCTATTTAGTGCGGAAGTATCAAGAGGAGTCCGTTGTGGGTGAGCAATGTTTTGCTGTTTGGGAAGTTTAAAGTTTTCTCGTGGTATTTTCTGTTTGTTGCTGCCTTTGTCAGTGCTGTCTAACGGAAAAAGAGAAGATAGGGAGTAGTTTAGATTCTCTGTCATATTGGTGATTTTATCGCCGTTATTTTTTGTGAAAAGTGGAATATTGTTTGGTTTATTTGATTTTAGAAACGTTAATTTGTAGTTTAGGCCCCATGGTTTGACATTTTCAGAGCAAATTTGGGGAGGGGGATTATATAATTACGTAATATCTTCTATGGTAGGCAGTAGATTTGACAAATACGTTGTTTCATAAAGAAAATCAAATAACAACCTCTTTAGAAATTTAAAAATGTTTTAAAAATACATAATTATTACAATTTTTAATTTAACTTTTATTTTACATTTAAGGGTGAAAAATAAAAAAATTATAAAATTGTAGCTAAAATGGTAGTTTAGAATTTAAATAGTAAGAAAGATAGTATTTTTATTAGACTTTACTTCTTTTTTATTTTTGTTAGTAACTCGATCCTAATTCTTTGTTTGTGAGCAAGTAAAAAATATATATATTTATTTTTGATCTATTTTCATTTACATTAAAAAATAAAAATTAAAAATAAATAAGAAAAGCGAAAGATCGATGACAGTTGGGTTTAAAATAAAATAATGTAACTTTAATAGTTTTACTAGAGAACAGTATTACACATTAGTTGTAATTAAATCCGTAGGTAGCATTTATACAAGTCTTTTATAGTATAAATTAAGTTTCTCCGTTACAACAATTTTTTCCATAGAGGCTTTAGTTCTTTTTGTGGCGGTGCCCCCTCCACCCATCAGTGGATCCGCCACTGGTATAACGGGCGTAAGTAAATAATTTAAAATAAATTACAGTTCAGTGCAATAGCCCGTCTAGCTTTCTTGGTTTTATATTTCAAATGTAGAGTACATAAATCGCGCTAAGTGTGTATATCATCGTTGTGTAATAGTCGCGCAGTATTTAGTGTGGCGAGCGTTAATATCAAGAGAATCTGGTTTCCGGAATTTCTTGTAAGTAAGTGACGTCATTTAGGTTATTTATGACGTTGCACAAGTATACGTCTATTGTTAGCCGATGTTGCATCTGGCGCGAAGGTTGAGCATGTGGCGCGCTCTTCACCGTGAATAATTCGATACTCGATTTCTATTCCGGGCTGTTTTATTTTATTCGTCTACTCCTCCTACTTGTTTCAGCTGTGCGGCGCTGCCATCTTGACTTTATAACCAGCTCGGAATCGTGGTGTTCAACTTTCACGTGTTTTTGCTGACTTTCGTTTTTTCGGCGAATAAAAATAACTTGTTCGAATTTTTAACTATACGATTATGTTATAGAAAAGTGTTGAAAATTTATCGAATTCACCTATATGTGCCATAAATCGGTTATAATGTATTGTTGCATCGCTTTTATTTGTTAATGTTACGAAATAATGAAAAATAACAATAATGGTTAGTATCTTATATAATAATTTAAATGATTTTTTTCTCCTTCTAAATAGATACATATACGTATGCATTTGTATGTGTATACGAATGGAAAGGTAAATGCAAAATGTGTTGTAAAACAATGATGTGATGTTAAGGTTACAAAAGGACACGATGAAATATTACTTTCATTCTTTATATTTAAATTAAATAAAGATGTAATTAATAAAACTATTTACTTATTACCATTGATGATAGTAATAAGTAAAACTCTTAATTAACCTATATGTATTTACGTATGCGTGTGCATATTTACGTGTATGTATTATATAAATATAAAAGAGAAAATGTTTAAAATAATAGCATTAAATATATGCTACTTGGTATAACAGTAAACATCGACATTTTTTTCATTATCGTTGTTTTAGTCTACTAAAAAATGTATGCTGTTTTAACTAAAACTTTGCGTCATTGTTATAACATCTTACTTTATTTTATAGCGGTAGATTTTGAATAAAACTTGGAAAAATTACTGTTTCGAAATTTTTATATAAGTAATTTTGTAGTGTACGTTAATAATTTTAAAAGCTGTTTTTTTCCTTTGGTAAATTTTTGTAAGTTTTATACAAAATTACAATTTTGTCGATTATGAAAAATAGTACCTTGCGGCAAAATTCTTGTATATAAATTGATAAACATAATGTAAAACAGTTCTATTTTTCGTAAAAGGAATGTAAACGTTTATAAACTAAAATGTTTATATTAAGAAAATGTATTATTATGGTAGTCTTTTAATTGTTACTTGCGAAGTGTAATGTAAAACGCTTAAAATTACGTATCATTTAGTTTGTTCAATTTGTAAAAAGTTTTGTTCCTTCGGATTAAAAAAAAAACTAATTAAAATTCATAATAGAATACGTATTTAAGTTTTGAATACAATACTTTACGTAATACTGCACGTTCCTTTACGAGTGTTTGCTAAATGTGCTTTTCATTTCTTAGGCAAAGCAAAGAAGAAAAAGAAGAAGGACCTTAATCAGAAAGGCCTGGAAAAGGAAGGCAGCGATATGGACGCCATATCTGAGAAATCACAAATGGAGAAGGAAAAACATTCTGGACTGAACGAAAAATCTCAGTATACTTCCAATACCCGTGTCTCTAGTAATAATCAAATTTCTAAAGGAATTTCTAGTCAAAAAGCCGCGTACAAAGGAAAAGTTAGTATTTTTTACGTTGTTAGTTTATCGGGCAAGTTATTTAGTTCTTCTGATTGCTTCTTGAGATTTTTATTTGTTAAGTATAAAAACAATTTACGACGTGTTACTATTAAAATCATCTGGGGAATGGGCTAACAATGTTTCTTCCACGAAATATTAACTACAGAATGTTGTACAAAATTTTTATTTGCATATATATATATATATATATGGGGAAAGTGGATTTATATTTGTTTTGTGTGGCGTTTTCAATGATTATAATTTGTTTTATAATGCGAGTAGTGGACTGAATTATTTCATTCATCACTGTGTTGACAAAAGTTCATTATGAGAAAACGCACGCACACAACAGTTGAACGTGTACTTTTAGGTGTTTATTACTTCACGTGTAAAGTCTGTAACAAAACTAAAGTATATTATCATTTTTCTATTTTATTTATTTTTTATTATTTTTTTTTCATAACCATCGATGTAATTGTGAATTTGCGGCACGTGGAAAGATTATTTTACGGCCCACTATAAATTCTGAAGATAGTGTAGAAAGTAGATATAACAAATTTATTTTTTACTTCTAATGTAAATCAATTTTAAATGTTCTTAAAAATGTGGAAGGTTCATTTTATATTTATTTAAAAATTAAAAAAAAAGCATATTTATAACGCTGTTATCACAAAGGTTTTCTTTTTACTGGGGATCTATGTATTTTTGGTTTGACGACGTGCGTAAAATCAGTTTAACATAGTTTAGTTCTCTAAAAATAGTCACACTCCTTTTGTTGTGTTTTTTTTTTTTTTTTTTTTTTTTTTTATATAGAAACACTAGTGTATCAAAACATATTTCTATATCGGTTGTATTTTTTTCTCCTAGTCAAATTTTTAAAAAAATAGCAATTCATTTTTGCGATTTTTACTCTTTGGATTTTTAAATCTGGTTCATTTGAACTTTCGTGTTCAAAATGCTAAAATAAAATACTATTGCTGATTGCATAATATTCTTTTGTCTGCGTCAAAATTATTTCACTCGTAATTTGTTCGTCGAGAAAAAAATTTTTCTCGCGTATTTTACTTACATGTACAAGGTAATATTTCGAAATAATTTCTTAAGATGTCCTTTAGTAAAAGATAAAAAACAATCACGAAATCGATGTTACTCTTAATCTGTGTATAAAAAGAGCAGCTTTAAAAATGATTTTAAAAATATGCTGGTGCAGACTCCTCAAAGATGATTTGCCGAGGAAGACGAATAATTAGGACAATTTATCGATGACTGTAATGCAGGTCGCGATTTAAATGAGGTTAATAATGTTTCGCTAACAATATTACGCATTAAACGGAAAAACACCAACAAATTAAAATTTTTCGCAACTTATATTACCAAAATGTGTTGTAATAGTTATGAGAAAAGGACGACCTATATGTTACAAATAGGGTTCAGTTTTCTGTTTTATAGATACAAAATCGTAATGAATTTTGGTTTTAACGAATTAAATTCACTAATTTTATACTTACATAAGTCATTTGAATGTAATGTTTATGTATCCTAGTTTACGATGAATAATAAAATTAAGTAGTAAACAAAAACTTTATGTATGCATTTTTTTAATGTTTAAATACACTCTTAGGTAGTAAGTAATTTTTAGACGAATGCGTAAATTGTAATTGGTAATGTAAATTTTTAATCTTTGTTTCACTTCTACGAAACCGCTATCAGTTTCCGGGCTAAATCTGTATTGGACTTTGTGGCCTTTGCCAATAGGTTTAAGCAATAATTTAATTTTTAACAAAATTGGTACTCGATAACGCTTTTTTCTGTAATAGACCGATGTATATATATTAACGTTGTTCAGCCGCCGAAAGTGATACTAGTAACCGTGAAAGTTTTCAGGTTAAAACGTATTTTTTAAATCGGGTTAGATTACAAAAAGAAAAGTAGATTCATGTAGCTAAATATGCATATCGCGACTTGGTAAATGAATTGTTTTTAACGCTGCGAAATCGGGAGTAAATTTTTATTAGTTAATGCGTAATGCTTGACTATTTCGGGTCAATTTTCATACGGAATAAAATCGTATTTCCTTGATTTCGCACAGTGTGCGGTACTGTCATTTTCCACGCGTAAAGTATAACGATGTTTCTGTAACCTGTAAATGATTGCAGTGATTCACGCTAAATTTTATGAACTAATTTCAATATAAATATATCGATTAATTTGTAATAACCACATTATCATTACTTTCTGTGACTATAATTTATTTCGATACAAATCCCCGAATAGTTGGCCCGTTGAAAATGTTTTTATTAGAAAACATAGTTTCAAATATCGATGTAATCTTCATTATCTATTTTTCGTTGACGCGCTATTTTTATACGAGGAAAGATTGATAAGTAATGCATACATGCTTGTATAACGCGAACAATTTGAGCCAGAGTGGCTTAGTGGTATTTGGTAGTTACATATATCCTCTAAACACATGCCAAGTTCCGTTAAATATCGTTTACCAGTTCGTTTTCCGCTGACATGGAGACGTGTGCCGGTGCAATGCCCATGAGAGTGGAACAACGCACAGTGTAGCACTTGATGTTCGAAAATGTGACCTTTACGGAGATTTGTCGTTAATTAAAGCCGCGCATGGTAATAATGCTACGGATAGGAGTATATTTCGCGATAGTGAATTCGGTAAAGCATCTATTTTTGATGAACAGTACAGCGGATGACGATGCAAGAGAACATGGGTACCGGTGTTTACAATTTGATTCAAATATTACCCAAAAATACACTGCCAACAAGATAGGAACATGTGAAGAACATATTTGATTCGTTATTGAAAAGTTGGAATACTATAAAATCTGTTCCCGATTTGTGACGCGCCGTTTGATCAATAAAAATAAACAACTTAACTGGAGATTTACGAGAGTGACTTTAGCGGAGTCACGACGAAGAGGATGAGAACGCTGTGATCGGGAACGAATTTTGGACTCAAATCATTACGAGACCTCGAAGAAAAATGCCAAAACATGGAATACCAACATTTTAAATCCTGCCAACCAAAAGCAAAAGCCTCGACCAAAAAATTCATCAAATGGTGTTTTGAGGATAGCGGAAATATTTATTTGGCCGATTGTTTGGGTAGCTGGGAACCAGTGTCTTTCATTTAGTTTTAGTTTCGTTTCAATAACTTTTGGCGTTCCACAAGCATATGTGAATTACTTATCAGTCTACCTTCGTATGTCTTGTAGATTATATAAAATATAAAAACTTCTCATAAAATTCATTTTTAAAAATTGGAACACCATAAACTCGTAGATGCTATTGAAATAGCAATGTTCTTTCTGTTACGATTCTCCAAGAAGTAGCGAAACGGAATTTTTAAAAGAAATAACAGTGACTATTCATTTCCGAAATAGTCTTATTAAATTTTTCAATTAAATTAATTTTACGGGTAACAGAAATTTACAGCGTAACAACAGTAATGGAACAGAATCTTTTAAATAGTTTTTATAGTATTAAATACTTGGAAATCATTTTGAATTTGAGCTTTTGTAATTTTTTTTTTTATTGTTTTTTATTTTTATTTATTTAGATTGGTTTTAGAATTGGAATTAGTTTAAAAAATCGTAAGAAAGATCAGACTTTGTATTAGACTAAACTAGAAGAAACGGAATTTATAAAAAAAAAACATCTGTTTTTAAAGGACTATATTTTTATTTTTTTGTATAAAGTAGGAAATTGCAAAAAAAATTATTCCGGATCTGCCGTATTGCATAAGTAACTTAATTCATTAATGATAGTAATTCGAAATAAATTGAAAGCGAGGAAGACGTTATAACATGTGGCTTTCAAATTAATGTTTTGATTGGGTTTTTTTAATAGCTGTAATTTTGAAGTACGTATTTATGAAAATTAAAAAAAATCACGCGGATTTGTGCTATTTTCGATGATTATACTTCTTTACATGCGAGTAGTGGTCTGAACTATATCATGTGTTGATACCTTTTTAAGTGTATGAGAAAAAAAGCACATACTTAAAGTAAATCTATGTCAGTTATAATAATTTCAAGAGATAATTATAAAATACACTGTAAAAAAAACAAAATCGATCGCTTCATTAAAAATTAAAGTATATACTAAAAATATGGATCACGCATCGTGTGATGTTCCAATATCTGCGGAATTAAGTGAAATAACCTAATAGTATCTTCTGAAATGCATTATAAATTCAGAAGCATATCCGTTTATAATAGTTCCTTAAATTTGAAAAATGTAAACATGCGATCAAACAAATTAATAATTACATAACTTACTAATCGTATGGAAATTAATTCTAATACCTAATATTTCCAGAGCATGAGTTAGTATTGCACTTTAGTATGGAATTAAACTACAGCACTATTGCCATCGAAATCAGAATGACGAGCGAATTTTTTTTGGTCATAATGTTAGCTTGTTTTCTTTTAAACTCAAAGACGACTATTTGGACCTTGTAGTGTGAACCACCTGGATTCGTCCATGAAGTCAAACTGTTGCTGTCCAGTTTGAGAAAACAGTTTTTCTTCCTTATTACTGCGTGATGAAGGATTTTTCGCTAGCTTACAACTCGGATCGTTTTCTTTTATTCGTTGTCGTGCAGTAGAATTGATCTATTTTAACAATAGATAAATTGTTGTTTTTTTTTTCTCTCGCTACTTCCCGTTCGTCGCGAATATTTAGTTTGCGCGAACTTATAATTGAAATTTAATGGCTTGCTGTTTTGTAAACGTCCGATACTGACTTCTATGCTAGCTAAAATAAACTGCAAAAGTTTCGGCTTTCACAAGCGTCCTTCTTACGTCTCAAATTGTACCAAAAATGAATAAAAATTCTTGTTAACTGTTTACACGTGAATATACAATGAATATTAATCGTGTGCCGTAAAAAAGAATAATAGTGCAATTAGAGTGGATACAGAGTCATGGTGCGTAAGATCAAGTTATGCGCACAGTTGCAAGTTAATACGATTATCGATGATTCATCTAATAACCCGATAAAATTTCATTCAAATTCACACACATTTGGCGTCACTTTACAAAGAGTAAATGTCGCTAGCATTTGCTCTGTAATAATGCATTAATCGAAGAGTTTTATCTATTACGATATATCAATACGCGACTGTATAAGAGATGTTTTTTGGTTAAGTACTCATATTACGTAACTTATACTGCTGCTGTGTTGGTAAGTCTGCAAATAATTTTTTATTTACAAAATCGCATAGTATTTTTAGAAATTTCAAAGCAATAAATGTGGGTGATCTGCATTGTGTCCAACCCCTGGGGTCAGAACTTTTTAGCTACATATGCTAACTACTAAATAATTAAGTATGTTTCGTTGATTTCAATTATTTAATGAATTATTTTATTCCACTAGAATGACGAAAATGCGCACAAAAATGAGAAATCTATGGCTGTGAAAAACGATTACGTCAAATCGTCTGCTGATGCTTCAAAGGCAGATTATAATAAAATCGATAAATCAAATACCGCTGCCGCTAATGCTAAGAATTTGTCATCGTCCGGCAGTAAGAAATTATCGGCGTCCGATCATAAGAAATCGTCAAATGCCAACAGCGGCGCACAAACGAAAAATGTTAATGTTACCGAAAAGAAAGTTACGACTGAACAACATAAATCGACAGTCAACGATGAGGACGGAAAGCAGCCGGTCAACGCTGCTGTGTTGCGAGAGAAGCAAAACAATAGTTTAAACACTGCCCCGGTATTGCGAGAGAAGATTCCGCCTAACAGTTCATCTACAATATTACGTGAGAAGCAGCAAACTGCCCAGACTGAAAAATTAAAACCGGGTAAGTGTTATATATATACAATTGTTTTTAATATAAACTAAAATTTTCTATTGAAAGTTATTTAGACTATTCGTTGTATAAGTGATTACCAATTGAAAAAAAAAAAAAATGTTTAAACTGGGTTAAATTAGTTCCGAGTAATATTGCATAAAAAATGTAGTGGACTTTAACACTAATTTTTATTTTTTAAAGAGTAAGGAGAAGTAGGTGCTCCAATGACCATTAAATATTTAATTTTATACTTTTCTTTACATAATATAACGTAATGCGCATGTGGAATTTTTCTATTTTGATGTATATTCAAAAAATGACATTTCTTTTAAATGATCTCATAAATGAAAATAATTGACGAAAGTTATAAAAACATTCAGAAAAACATTTTATGATATGTAGACGATTAAACGGTAGGAAATGGCAATATTTTTGCTAATTTTTGTTAAAAATCCGGCTGAAATATTCTTAGAATTTCGTATTTAAAAAAAAAAAATATTTAGTTATTAAGAGAGGGGGGAGAAAATATTTATTCTTTGACTTAGAAGCACGTTATCTGTTCCCCTCTCCCCCTCGTTTCATTTTTCTTACTTAATTTAAATTAGTTCAAATTGGTTATTCAGTAAGATGTTCTTATCGCACTTTTCAGAAACGAGATCCGTGTCACCTAATAAATTCGAAAGGAGAGTGTACTCGCTAGAAGAGCTTAAAAGTTTAAAGGATGTACCATTATCGAATAACAAAATCGATATTCCATCTAGTCTGCAGCATATAGGAAAAGAAGCACCACCTTTCGTAAGTATCTGCCGCTTTGTTACGCATTATTACTACATAATTACTTTTAAAATTAATCCTGTTGAATTTTATTTTTCAATACACGATTACGCTAAAATCTTATTTTTCGTAACGTGCACAGTAAAATTGTTACGAATGGTTTGAACTGTTTTGTAAGAGAGATTGATTAACGTCATAAAAAAGAAAATCTATGGAGTTTCAGTTTTGATACGAGACTTTCGCAGCTTTGATATACACATTAGATTCAATTGAATCTATGATTTAGTGCAGAAAGCTTCAACAAACTTGATAATAATGATGATATGCAATTCTTAAAACATAAACAGTTCTTTATAAAAAAAAAAAAAAAATTATTTCGAAAAGAATATTTTTTGATGTTAAACTGAATTTATTGAACATAAACATGTGAAAAGTACTTGTTTCCGTGAGAAACGGTATAAATACTATACAAAAGCGAAAAACAAAAAATATTTATGCTTAGTTAATAAATTCTCGGTACATTCCGGAATGCATGTATTACCCATAAAACGGTTCTGATGCATACTGATTTTCAACGTTACTAAGCTTTTGTGACATTATGTTAGAAATATGTAGTTGTAAAATTTTGGAAATAATTTTAAATCTGTTTGGTTTACAGTACGGTGGCCGAAGCCATTCTCAGAGTAATTACGGAAATACCAATATGTTTGCTCCAGATTTTGTAAATGTTGGGAATCGATTTGTGAGTTATCCCCGTATTTTATGTTTCACTTTTAATTTCTATTTCATGCAAATATATTTTATATTTCTTTTTAAAACGTTTTTTTCTTTCTCTTTACGTACACATAGAATAACGTGCCGATGCGTCGAAGTCAACAAGGCCCTGGCAAAAGAGATAAACCGCCTCCAATTCACGTCACATTATCGTTAGGTGATGACGTGCAATTACATCAGTCTGAACAAGCATGGAAACCGGGGAGATTTACTGGTAACAATAATACTAGTAAAGAAGTAGACGATGAAGAAAAAAAGACACAGGTAAATTCGCACTTTTCATTATTCAAAAATGTCTTGGAAATCACTAAACAAGTATAAATGTAGTTAAATGAAAAATATAAAATTTGATCTTAAATTTTACAGGAATTATATAAAGCGGTTACCGGAATTTTGAATAAATTAACTCCGCAGAAATTCGACAAATTAGTCAATAAAATAAAATCGCTACCAATAGATTCGCTAAATAGGATGCAAGGAGTTATTGAACTAATTTTCCAAAAGGTAATTTAACTTTTAATCAGCCGCCTTGAATTTACATTGTGAAATCATTTTTTATGAATCAGTCTCTTCATAATTTTTATTGTTTAATGTCAAAGTTCTACGAATAAGCTAATTTAATATGTATTCGGCATAACGTGACCAGGTTCTTGCATCAACTAATGAGCATAAAAATAAACTAGAAAAAGTTAAATTATTTTAACGTGGAAATTTAAATGTATTTGGCATTTTCAAATTTCTCTATTTTAATCAGAATATGTTTACTGGAAAATCATATTTTTTTATTTAGTCGATATTTCATAATTTCTAAAGTTTTATTTAATTTTTTTTTTTTTTCGTTGGCGTGATTCCAAACGATTTTTTGACTTCTAAAAATATGTTCTTTTTATCGACTTATTTACTACAGAATTCATTAATAGTTTATTATTATTATGATTATTATTGTAATTATTGTGATTACTATGTTAACGTATATTTAAAATCCATTGAGAAGACTTTTATTATTATTGGATTTTTTTCCAGAAACAGTTCGTATTTCCTCTTCTGACGAAATAAAGTAGGAAAAGAAGTTGGTATTTTACACGGCCTCCTGAAAAGGCCGTTCGCATTATGCATAAATAAACTGATCCAATCAATCAGCTTTTTTGCTAATAACACGCCTTATTTATAATTTTTTATTTTAAAATAGGTTTTAGTGTTAGAAAGCGCGTGAAATTTTATTTTGAGTTGATGAAATTTCGTATGTTATAAACTTTATAAAATTTTATTTTACAGGCTATAGATGAACCAGGGTTTTGTAAAACTTATGCTCAGATGTGTGCGGCGTTTCAAAAGTCGAATGTAGAATTTGTGGACCCGCAGAATCCCACCGGCAAGAAATTAAATTTCAGAGTTATTCTTATTACAAAATGTCAAAATTTATTCGAAAAAAATCAAGCCGATGAATTAAAAGTTGTCGAAAGGGAACGCGAAATAAATGCATGCACTGATCCAGTAAGTTAATTATGTTCTTTTAAATATTTTCACATGTCAAAGTTGAAAAATGATTATCATCTAAAAAGTAGAAATTAAAAATTTCATGATAAATTTGTTTTCAAATACGCCCTCTGCCTCGAATATATACATAGGTGTGTGTGTGTGTGTATATATATATATATATATATATATCAGTGGTATTAATCTATTGATTTTGGTTGGTAGAACTAAATTAAATTCGTAATCTTTTCTATCATTCCTTCCGTTCTATATATATATATACACAAATATTAAAGAGTTTTGGAATAATTCGTATTTCAGCAAGTAACACTATTTACTTTAACTTTAAATTATTCAATGCATTTGGGACCATTAAATTTGTGTAATCTGAAAAAAAATGTGAAAGTAATTTATTATAAAAGCCGAAATTAATTTAATTATGATGTTGACTTGCGTGTCATGATGCGAATGTGTATAGAGTCCAATTAGAGAAAACAAATGAAGCATAAGATTTTTAAAAAAGTAAAATAAAAATTGTACGTCGTTAGTTGTTTGTGGAAATGAATAGTGAAGTATTCTAAGCGCATTTAAAATTTTGTGACAACTACGTGCAATTGAGTAGTTATTTGTGCAATATTTACCACTCGAACTCGTTTATTATAATCATTATTAATGGCTCCTAATATACGAACAAAAATAATTATGAGAAAATTTCATAAATAGTAGGAAAATTAGCATTTATTGATCACAGATAATATCGTTATCGTCCTCGTGAAACAAGGAACACAACACTTCTTAAATAATAAACGTTCTGATGCAGATACTTACGAGACACTATTGTGAAAGGTAGTTATCAAGATTATGTAAAGTATTTGCACATATTACACTTAATTTGTTTAAAAAAAAAAAAAAAAAAAAAAAAAAGTATTTGGAAAAGAGTAAAAAAGCATTTAACTATAAACTTTATAGTAGATGCTACTTATGTCCAGAGTTTAATTTTATTTGCCGGTTATTAAAAAACAAGTTTAAGTCTACTATTCGTGATTTTTATGATCAGGTATTTTAGTATTTCGTTTATTATTTTAATTCCCGAGAAATTTTGATTTATTTATATACTTCAGTAGAAGACCAAAAAAAATGAAAAATCAATATTTTGGCGATATGAAGAAAATCCGATCTTTACAATTAAAGGAAGATGAAACTTTAGCTAGTTAAATCGTAACTTATCGACAATTTGAAATAACGATTCTTTCCGTTTGGATACAGTTTGTGTTTGAAATTGAAAAAAAAAAAAGATCAGTACAATGTAGACGCAGTTTACCTTTAGAGTAAAATAACTATTATAATTTTACGATTTCGTCGACAATTAAATAAATACTTTTACTTGAGAAGTATTGAATAATTACTAAATACTGTACGCATATTTTTTAATACTTGAAAAATTATTATGGATTTCAATGGGCTAAGGCGTATATTTGTTAGATAATTTTTTAATCTTGTAGTTATTTAAAAACAATAATGAAATTCGAAAGTTTTGGGTTATGTTCAATATTTTTGTAGAAAACGAAATTAAAGCATAATAGAAAATTGTATAACTGCAAAAAAAAAAACCTATGCATTAAATTATTTCGCTTTATTGAAAATATCGTCATAAAAATATGTTTACATTCGGATTTAATAAAAGAAATCTAAAATGTAATTTTCAGGAAAAAAAGAAGGAGCTACAGTTGTTATTTGAAGATGAAGAAAGAAGAGTTCGACGAAGATCAGTAGGTAACTGCAGGTAAGATAATCGGTAAACTGTTTCTATTTTGTTTTTTCTTTCTTTGTACGAAGTAAAGGGGTAGTATTGTAATAACGAAAAATGTTTAATGCCTATTTCAACGGATATACCCATTTTAACCATCCCTGATTACTTCCTTATACGGAGGAAAAAAGGTACTTTATTTGTGGGGTATTTTGAATTTTATGTTTCAACAAACATATCCCTTACAACTATCTCTGGATCCATTCTAAGTCGTTTTTTCGTGACGTCTGTACGTTTGTATGTGTTTATCACGCAGAACTCAAAAATAGCTCGTCGTAAAATGTTGAAATGTTGTAGGTAGAACCAAGTGGTATCTAGTTGTGTACCTCCCTCTTTGGTTAGAATCGGTTGATCGGTATGGGGGAATGTACTTCTCCTATAAGGTCGCAGCTGCACAAGTTATCACGCATATATACTTCATATATTTTATGATTTACTCTGTAATGTATCCATTACATAGGTCAACTAAAATTCAGAGAAAATCAAATAAATATAAAATAATATAAATACATAAATAAAAATAAGAATAATTTAGAATAAATAGTGCGAGTGCGAATACGCGCGTGCCTGAAATTGTTATCGGTTAGGTGAGCCAATCACCGATCATCAAGGAAAAAAGGATCTACCCGATTCGGTTAGTTTCAGCGGTCATGGGTGGAAAGGCGGAAGAAATTTAGAAAAGACAGAAAAAAAAGATTTTTAGAGAAAATCAATTGCGTGTTACCTTTGGTCCAATTAAGGAGTCGTTTGGAACCTTCGCTTAAAGGTAATTACTCTTTTTCTCTCAAGCTAGTCAGACGTTTACCATCAATCTCAGGAAAAACAGTTGGGGTATTATAGTCAAGACAAAGTATAAATTTGATTTCGCGATCTATCGTCGTCGAAAGTATTCGGTGTTCTTACCAGTTAGTAAATCCAATTCGTAAAATATCGAAAATAGTAAAGCAGAATAACATCGATTCTGATTCCTCCGTGCTGACCGATCTTCAGATCCCGGTTCACCACCGATAACAGTGATACGTAGAATTTTGTTATTAACGTTAATTAATTTTGTACAATATTTCGTTGTTATTTTCGTAGATAATTATCGTGTTTTTTCAGCGGTCGATCGGTATCGAAAGATAGGTGAACGAAATTATAAATTATATCGTTTAAAATTTAATCGCGTACTTTGATAATAACCATAATCGATAAAACTAAAAAATAAACCTTTAAATAAATAAAATCTCGTGGTTGGCATCCCTGTGAGCATAAACAGGCAAACGGTAACGTTACATTTGGCATCCCTGGTGGGAAATTAAAATATAACGCCTAAAACACAAATATATCGTTTCAACCCTTTCAAATACTTGTTTATTTTTAATGTTTATGATTTCAGGGCTTGGGGGGCGAAGCTTCCTTCCCCTCACATACTCTTAAAGAAAGTTTTATGGTTGGTCACAACATATTTTTTTTTTTTTTTTAATGTTGCCTTTTTAGATTTAGTATCCGTTTAGAAAACTTGTGTTGAATGTTACGGAATGTTAACTCTACAATTTTTTGTTTGACAAATGTGCTATAAAGTTCTCTTTCTTTATATTAACTTTTGAACGATCATTTACACAATTATGTTATAAATATTAGAAAAGCTAGTCGATGCAAGGTTTTTTTTTTTCTTTTTTTCCTGTTGCTAACCTTTATATTTTATTTTGTATAGATTTATAGGAGAACTGTTTAAACTCTGTATGCTAACTTCGAAAATTATGTGCCGGTGCATAGAACAATTACTATGTAAAATTGATGAAGAATCGTTAGAATGTTTATGTAAATTATTAACCACGATCGGGAAACAACTGGAAGTAAGAACTATTCAATTATTAAGTTGCACGTAAATTTATAAATTTACGTGTGCAAGATTTTTATCGCGAATGTAAGTCTAATGATTCAGTGCCAAATGAAAGAATTGTTAACGTGCCGCCTTATCCCCACGTTTATGCGTACCACAAAGAACGTATTTATGCAATTTTATTTTACTTTAGTAAAGTAAAGTAAATAAAAGTGCATTGTGTTTGTAGTTTTAGTAAATTAAAAAGAAACTACTTAAATGTTATTGCTAAAAAAATTAGATAATGTATTCATTACGAAGAATTAAAAATATCGGATTTAATGGACGCGATAGTATTTTATATTTTTTAAACATTTCATACAATTTCTTGTGAAATAGTTCACCGCTTAATCATTTTATCACGAATAGATGATTATAGAGATTAACTGATTTAGTGTGGGTTCCTTAAACAGAGTAACATTTTATTTGAAATTTTTTAGAAAAAGTTGTTCGCGGCATAGATTAAAAAGTGGCAGCTGCTTTTTTGTTTTGTAATATGTAAGTCGATTACGAAAATAAATTTGCTTTTCTAAAAAGGCGTTTTTTTATTTTTTTCGTCGTTTTTAAATGAAATTTTTATTCGCGCTAGAAAGTGATGTTATTTTAGACGATTATTTCAAAGCTATGCAATGGAAACATGTTACGGCAAAGTATTCTATATCGATTATTGATGATCTAATGAATGTAAAATAATAAGATGAAAAAAATTAAAATCATACACCTGAGGGGTATGCGCTTTTTTTTTTCTCCTTTAAAATGTAATTCGTTTGTCACTGGTAATAGTTTTGATATTGAGTTGTGTTCTATTAGTAAATTGGTAATGATATATTTTTTGAAATTAGAATTATTTAAACGAACAGAACTTTCTCTTACGATTGTAATGTAATTTTAAGTGGTTTCTGAATTCTTAAGCGAATAAATTAATTACGACGAGGCTCTTTACTATATACATGAACGAAAATTACAACGTAAGTTTCATTTACAATAAAAAAAAAAATTTAATCGTTAAAATTACTGGTAAATTTTCACATAAAAACATATTTTGGGCAGTTGTGTTAAAGCACATAATTAACTTTTTTTCAAAATCGTTTGATTAATTCACACTGTAAATAATCATGTTTCTGTTTTTAGGATAATAAGACCGAGCTAGACGGTTATTTTAAAACTATGCAAGATTTAACAGAAAAGAAGTCCTCTAAAATATCGTCTAGAATCCGGTTTATGTTGCTCGATGTAATTGATTTAAGAAAAGGTGACTGGATACCACGGCGAGACGAAAATTTGCCGAAAAAAATCGATCAGCTCGACGAGGAATTCGAACAAAAGGAATATAACGAACGGATGAATTCGCTCATACCGTTACAGAAAAAACCCCAACAACAGGAAGATAGATATAAAGATCGCGACAACAGAAAAGGAAATAGTACGATTTTTTATATCTTGTAATTTTTTGTATATGGAAATAAGTAACCGGGGTGTACTGTTATAATTAATAAAGCTCGTACATTTTCGTAAATAAAAACAAAATCTTACAATTAAATGTAATTGTGTAACGTTCTAGCAGTCATGTAGTTCTCCGATTTTTTCAATGCTATTGCTGGAGAGTTTACTAAAAATATCAGTTTTAAAGTGTGTGCCCTAAAATAACCAATTCGTGATTTTGTAGATGTCCCCGTCTTTTTTTTTGTTTTTTTTTTTTAACATTATGAAATGAAATCTAAATTTGAGTGTTTTGAATATCTCGCGTCCGTCATGTGCGGAATAAAAGAGGAATTCATTACTTTGCCGTGTCAAGATTAGAATAGCGAATATTTTCAAAAAAAAAAAGTGGTAAAAGTTTTATAATGTGAATTTAAATACATCGAGTCAACTTGATTTGAATATATACTAGAGAGGCTGTTTATATTATCAACGAATAAAATATATTTATTCGCGATAATTAATTTCAGTAGACACATTTCAGATGAATTTTTTGCTATTATAAAAGTAGGCATTTTGTATTGTTATCACTTTTATAGTTTCTTTATATGTGTGTATACTTTTTTATTTTATACATATACATACATATTGATAATTTGATCTAAGCAGATATCAGTTCATTAGAGAGGGGTATTTTCTTTTTTGCGGATGGTGTTTCCTATCGTTTTATTTATATTTCCGCAAAGAGAAAAATAATTTTAATTTCGGCGTTGCCGCCCTTAATTTGTTGAACCCCCTTTTTTCTGAATGCTCATTTCTCAAAAAATGATGAAATAAAGCTAATCTTCTCTCTGAATTATATTATGTTGTAAAAAGTAAATTTCTGATTTGAGAAATGTTCTTAATTCTTTATTCGGTTGTTGCGTCGTATATTGATTGCAATTAATTCTTTACCAGGAATTGGTGGAAGTAAATCTATTGATGAAGGCGGTTGGCAAACACCGAAACCTACCAATTATACAAAGGGCAGCTATACGGTCGATGCCAAGAAATTCCAACATATTTCTGTACGTATAAAACATTTTATTATTATTAATTTTCGGCGTTTTTTTTTTTTTTGTTTTTGTTTTTGCTTCCGTAAATGAATCGAAATATTTAAAATAACCAGAAATTATATACCAAAGTAGTAGTATACCCAAAAATTAAAAGATAAGCGTTTATGAAATTTTAGGAAGCTGCGGCTACAACTGAATTATTCGGTTCAGCGCATAATTTTTCAAAGTGGAGTTCCGGTTCTTCCGGTTTAAAGTCCAGATCAGATGGAAGATCATATGGTTCAACTAGCATGTACAATATGGGAATGGATAATAAACTATCTTCAATGCCAAACACCAGGTCATATTAATAAATTATACCTTACGTAATATTTTAAACTTCAGCTGCTGCATATTTTGTATGTAATGTTTTGTTTTATTATGTAATCTTTTTTGTTTATTTATTTATTTAAAACGAATTATTTAAATCCTTTTGTTTTATTTAGAGTGCAAATTAGTTCGGCCCATTTTTTGGTGAAAAATGTATTTATTTTAGGACAAAATGAAATGAACAGATTAATCAAAATGAAACGAATAAATTAATCGAAGTATTGCCCATCAATAGCTACTACTTTTCCCCACTTCTCAGGTAATTTTCCAAATCCATTTCGAAAAAGTGTCTCGTCTTTTGAGGCGATCCAAGTTAGGATCCAATTTTCAATTTCCGCGAAAAAAGTGAACCGCTTACCTGCTAAATCGTTCTCCATCTGTCGGAACAACCAGTAATCAGACGGAGCAATGTCCGGCAAATACGGTGTGTGCGATAAAATATCTCACTTGAGCGTTTCCACATATTTTTTTATGACTTGCGACATGAGGCCGAACGTTGTCATGCAAAAAGATAACTTTGTTATGTCTTTGCTCGTATTTCAGCCGTTTTTCTCGTAATGCACGGCTCAAACAAATCAATTGTAACCTATACCGATCGCCCGTAATGGAATCACCAGGTTGTAGCAGCTCGTAGTGTACGACACCCTTTTGGTCTCGCCAGATACACAGCATGACCTCCGAACTATAAATGTTCCACTTCGGTGTTGATGTCGAGGTCAATGGCAATGATTGACCGGGCATAGCGTTTCTTGGGGCTGTCGTAGAATATCCATTTCTCATCCCCAGTCACAATCCGATGTAATAAACCCTTTCTTTGTTGATTTTGAATTAGCTGTGATCACTTGTGAAAAATCACCTTTCAACGTCTCTCGGTTTCAGTTCATGAGGCACCCAATTGCCTTGCTTTTGAATCATTCCCATGGATTGTAATCGTGCCGAAACTTCTTGTCGGGTAACTATCAATGATTCTGCAAGCTTCTCTTGCGTTTGACTCTCGGATCTTCATCGAGTAATACCTGCAATTCTTTGTCTTCAAATTTTTTTAGCTGTCCAGAACGAGGCTTGTTTTCAACGCTGAAATCTCCATTCTTGAAACGTCAAAACCATTCCCTACATGATTTATCAGTTGGAGCATTTTTACCATAAACTTCCACAAGCATTCGATGCGATTCAGCTGCACTTTTCTTCCTATTAAAGAAGAAAAATGAAACTTCCCCCAAATGCTGTTTAGTTAACACAAAAGGCGACACATTCAACATAGTAAAACACACGGTTTCCGTACGAAACTGAACGCGGTATAAACTCTACATTATTGATAGATGTGTTATCTTTCTAAAATCATCGAAATCAGCTGTTACTATAAAACGTCCATAACAGGCAGCGCCATGTTTTAAAAACGGACCGAACTAATTTTCACGCGCAATATAATTTTTAAAATTCACTTGATTATATAATTATTTTCCACACGTTACAATTTATATTCTTGTTAAAAAGTGAAAGTGACTAAAAAATGATATTACGTGGTCTGTTGTTTTTTTTAAAACTTTTGTTAGCAGCATTTATTTTCGTTACATGTAGGGTAGTTTAAGATAATGTTTGTATTTTTAACAAATAAAAAGCAGATAGATGATTTTAAATTTCTAATTTCAGTACGAGAAATATGCATAACAGACCTACTCATTCACCATCGATGGAAAGGAATTTATATTCAAGTTCTATAGATGGTATGTAAATATTTGCGCGCTGATAAAAATTTAATCTTAAACATATTGTGTTCGTTCATATATTTCCTGTATATAAGGTGATTGAAATAGCACTGTCATTACGGAGAATTTGATCTATTGATAGCTCTCGGTAGCACACAGGAATTTTACTTTTTATATTCGCGATCTTTTCAATTTTCTTTGCTCTTCCTCGTATCTATAAAAGTAAAAACGCTATATTCTTGTTTTCGCGAATTTTCCATCTTTGTTCGTTTGTTCTTTACTAATAAAACGTTTCTTATTTACATTTATTGTACAATATTAATGTCACTAGATAATATGACTACATAAATTAAAAATTTTTGAACGGTAAAACGTATCAGAATTTAAATATATATTTAGTTTAATTTTTGAAAGTTTTATTAATATGGGATGAATAAATACAATGAAAATCGGTTACAGAGTCTAAATTGCTAAAAACGGTAGAATTCCGTAATGAAACTTATAACGACAAAAATTTTGGTACGCAAGTAAATAATTATCATTTATAACGATTTGACGACAAAACTCATAAGCTTTTTCATAAAATCAAGAAGTTATGGTTGAAAAATTATATGACTCACTCCTTCCCTCCTTTAGTGTCAAAAACAGCAAAAAGAAAAAGAATGTCCGCGTAAATAATAGCTCAAGGAAGAAAATTGAAAAAACCGAAACGTATCTCAAATATATGCGAAAAGGTCCGTTTTATAGGAAAACTATAGCCGAACTTACAACTTTTACTTAGGCTCTCGGGGCGTCGAAAGCTTAAAATTCGGGGGAAATTTTTTTCCGAGCATGTGATATATCGTTGGAAGCTATTTGTCGGGAACGAAACTTTCGAGAAGTTAGCGAAAAGTTAAAAAAAAAACACGAAAATAATGTCCTTTATGACGCGAAAGATCAGATTTCTTTAATTTGAATTTAGTATTACGTAAACATAAATTATAGTCTTACGTACGAAATACTTGGCGCATGAAACCAGAGCCGGATTTTAGGAGAATACTATAGCCCCGGGCCCCATCCTCCAGGGGGCTCCGCGCTTTTGAACAAAAAAAATTAATTTTAATATGCAAAATTTAAGTTTTTCTTCTCAAAATACTCAATACTGTAAAAATGCAAGATTTTAAATTTGTGTTTTTTATCTTAAAAGAATTCAGTTAATTTTTATATATATCTAAAAAATATATATATAATTTTATTAATGAGCTCATATAGAGGACATAATTTTAAATTTATTAGTCATATTCATACGTTCGCAGAAGTTTTTTTTTGGGGCTTATTTGTTTACACTTTTGTTGGCGCTTGATTATAGAACCGGAAAAACAAACACGTAACAATATTGTTCCTCAATCTGCTGGTACTCCGCTGCCTTCTCGAGAAAGTTCAACCATTCGACCAGTATCGTCATCACACAGTCTGCCGCCATCGTCGGCTAGCAATTTATCCTCAAAATCTCAAAATTTGTCAACCGATGAACTTAGAAGAAAGGTCAAATACACTTTAGATGAACTCCTTAGTCACGGAAGTTTTGAGGTAAGAATTTAAAAAACAGTTACTCTATAATCTGTGTTATCGAAATGAATATCGTATATGTAATGCGTGCATTTATATTTATTCTTGCATAGGAATCATTGAGTTCTATTCGCGAATGGTTTCATCCTTCATACGCTGACAAATTTCCGTCTATCTTATTTGATCATACTTTGGAGAAAAGTCCACAACATAGAGATAAACTTGGACATTTACTCTCTCAAATGATTTCTAAGAATATAATCAGTCCGCAGAATGTCGTAAAAGCGTAAGTATATATTGTTATTGTTGCTATTTGTAAAATTCTTTTCTCGTCGAATATAACGGGAAAAAATTTCTGTTAAAATGTACTTTTTTTTTTTAATTGGCTATTGTAACTGTTAAATCCCCCCTCCCCCTCCCTAAATGAAATAATCCGTAATCAAAGATACGGTAGCATTTTTAGAAATTCTGTCATGGTATAAACCGATAAAATTCTATACAATTAAAAACTAATGCAATTTTTCTGCCTGCCTTATAAACAAAGATATGTACCCAAATTGAACGATGGTAAATTAATGGGTTAATTATAAAATAATAGTTTTAATACTTAATTCGAGAAAAATAACACTTAATTGAATACGTTTTTTATTTAACTTGATCTTTTGAAACTCGACATGGCGAAAGAGAAGAGTGCACCCAAATAAAATGTGATCAGCGTCACCTATAGTGGCAGGGAGCTAGAGAGAAGCGAAAAAGAGATCAGGAAGCGAACTATGTTCAAAGCGCAGAGGGTTGAACGCCGTATGGAGGGGGAATTGAAGAACTTTGGATAAAACGGTAGATTAGACTGGATAAAGAGATAAAAAAAATCCGGATTTGAGAATGAAGGGAAATGCGGGTTCACCCATGCAGATGTCTCTTTCGAGCGGATCGTAAAACAAAAACTAACTAAAATTAATTAATATTGAAAGGCTATCAACATATAAACCGATTGAATGATCGTAAACATATCCGCTACCATGCCTAATTATACTTCTCTCGTTGCTCACGCTACCGGCAGTAGTAATGATCAATGCGCGCACGCAATGGATAGACACTACTCTATTGTCGCATGTCACACACACACACCAAATCATTTAAACACTACACGTGCCGGAACTACGACACAGATCGGAATTCACACTTTTAGCTAATTTATAGTTCGATATCACTGCGAGATTGCACCATAAATGCCGAATCCGTATGAATATGTATATTTGTATTTTTTTTATTTTTTTTTTTTTAACTAAAGGCAGTGCCTTGTCGACGCAGCCATTATGTTCTGTCTGTAGTTCTACATATTTATTTATATTTAATCTGTTATAAATACTGTCCATTATAAACTCCCTTGGTTTGCCTCTTTACCTTTTACCTGTAATTTTTCCTTCTATTGTGTTTTTTATAAAATTATGTCTTAATATATGTCCTAAAAGTTTCATTTTCCATTTTTCAATATGACTTATTAAACTTCTTTCTTCATGTATTTCGTCTAGAATTTTATCATTCGTTTTCTTTTTTTTCCACGACGTTTTTGTCATTCAGCGTCAGATCCACATCTCTACTGAGCTAATTTTCTTTTTTTCCTAAGCTGTCAGGCACCAATTTTTTACAACCATAATTTAGTACACCCTGATGTTTTTGCTAATTTTCTTATTTGTTAATATTGACTTTTTGTTGTTGAATGCACATTTAGCTTGTCCTCTTCTTCTCTTAACAACTCTTATACTCCTATTATCATCTGTTATTATACTTCCTAGATAACGTATTTCCGTTACTTGGTCTAATGGAGTATCTTGTATTTTAATGTTTGTCCGTTTGTTTATCGTATTTTTGTTAAACTTCATTACCTTCATTTGTAATTGATATATTAAAATGTAGGTTATGTGATATGAATCTTTAATATACACTTATGAAAAATGTAAAGTATATTCTGTTTATAGCAAAACATTGTACTTTTTTTTACAGGATTCAAGAATATGTAAGCATATGGTCCGATATTGTAATTGACTGTCCAAATTTTTCGCTTTACTTGGCAGAAATTCTAGGTAATTTTACGGTGCATTTTAATAGTTGCTAAGCGCTTTTCAAAAAATTAAATTTTTTTATGCGATATGACATCTTTTATATGGATAAATAGATATTGTCAAGCTAACACTAAATGGTTTAAAATTTATACACTTTAATTTCATTTATGTACATCTAGTTCCGATTTAAGTTGTGACATTTTTTATTGTTGATTTAAAAAAAAGAAAAAAGAATGAATACTACAAAATGTTGGGATTATATTTAATACGGCTTTACCCTTTGCAATTTTAAACTCACATTAATGAATTAAATGATTTGCAAACATTTAGAATACTTTATTTTTGTATACTTCATAATATTAAACATTTGTGAAGTACTGAACTTAATTTTTAATTTTGTTTATATTTTTATTCCAGGTCCATTGTTAGTTTCGGATAGTTTGACTTTTGAGCATATCCGCCAAGGATTCTGCGAATCCATTTATCACACTCCATATTGCGGCGAATTACTGGCAAATATCTTAATTCGACTTAAACAAACACAGGTAAAATATGCTTAATATATCTTCGGGGAATTATACACGATGAATTTATACTTGTGACAATTATAAAGTATGAAAGTGAATAAAATATTGCATACGACAGTTCGTGTAAATGCTTTACGAAAATAAAGTAAAACGTGTTTTTTTTTTCGCTAGTCATTTGGTGTCATAAATAAAGGATAATTTGTAATCTTAATTAAATTATGTTTAATATGTTACGGTATCAGTATTACACTAAATATAAAAATGGACGGTTTACAGCGCATTTATAAACTTTAAGATTTGCGAATCGTGCATTTCTCTACTTTTACGTATGTGTATGTTTCCCTTTTTTTTCTTTTTTTTACTTTTTTATTGGGCTTATCAGCTGCGGACGATTACCCATTATGTTTCCTTTTGAAAACAATAAGTTGAAAACATTTTGCTATGCTTAGTATTGTTCGCTATCACTATAATAGCTCATATGTTGTGTGAATTTCATGAAAGGTCAAAGTGAAAAATAAATTGGCGATAATGTCATTTTCAAAATAATCGAAAATCCAAGATATAAGGGAGCTGTAAAATGTGTTTAATGCCAAAAAAATTAAAATTGCGGAGTATTAAGACATGTGTACTTCCTTGAAAAAATGATTTGTACAGAAATATAAAATGTACCGATAATATTCTGCTTTTTAATGTCAATTTTTGTTCAGTTTTGTTAAAAACAACAAAGGGTTTAAATGAGATTGATATTATTGTGTTCCAGACTACGCAGTCGATTCAGAAACGATGGAATAAATGTAATTTGAAACTGTCCGATTTCATTCAACCGGAAACTGTAAATGAGTTCGTCAAAAAATACGTAAGTGTTACTGCTGCTTTTTTTTTTTTTTTTTTTTTTGTAGAACCATAAGTAATTGTGTCGTTTAATGAAATGCCATAATGATGATTATTTTGACTGGAGTCTATGATATTGTTATGTGATATTGAATAACATTCTGAATGGCATTTATTTATTTATATATTATGCATTAATGAATTCGGACATTTTTAGCAATTAGCAGAAAAAATGTGATCATTTAATTACGTAAATAAATCTGTTATTGTTTCTTGTTTCGCAGAGTTTACAATATTTAGTTAATGGCAGTAACGCCAGTAATGGCAGTGTTACTGAAGATACTGTACATAAGCGGGTATGCGAGCTGCAATCAATTATTAAAGAAAGTGCAGCATCAAATAAGCCCGACCGAATATTGTCATTCATTCAAAATACAGTGGTAAGTTTTGCTTTGTTACTTTTTATTAAAAATTACTTTGCATTGTTGACAAGCTACTTTAATTTCGAATAAAGATGCTTCCCCCTCCCCCCATCCCATTAAAATGGGTTGAAGTACGTCGAAAGTTAAATTTTATCTTTATTTAAATTATTTCGAACATTTGTTTTCATTTGCGAGTGTAATTCAAGTGTATAATTGGAACAAAAAAAAAACAACAAAGCACACTTTAATAATTAGATTGTTTTTGCGCTATTATATTTTTAATTCTGTTGTTTTTCCTGTATTTATAATCTAAATTTATTTTTTATCTTGATTATTGTTTAGAAGGACCATGAAACAAAGATAGCGTTTATTCATACATTACCCAGCATCTTTGAAATTGCTCATGGTAAGTTAAAAAGTTGAAAAATATAAAAACTTAATTTAATAGTGTATTTCACATTTTAATATCTAACAAAAATCACGAACGTGGGCAATAGAGAGAAAAAATGCAGCTCATACATTTCATTAAAATGGCATCGAAGTTATATTAAATGTAAAAGAGACCCGTTATCATTGAGCATTGACGCCTCATTCATGAAATAATACCTAAATTTCTGCAGTTGAATAGTTCAAAATCCTTACGCATTACTGTGCTGTTAACAGTTTGTAACATGGAATGGATAACGAACAGGGCAACAAAAATATAAATTATAATATAGTGAGAAATGTGATCATATTGTGCGTTGGTGAAAAAAGGAAATATTATAGTACCCGGATGGAAATTGAAGAAAGTGAATTAAACTACAGAGTCAGAATGTTAATTAACAGAAAAATTTAAAATTGAGTGTTCAAAAAAAAGAAAAATAGAATATATCAATTATTAAGTTTTTTCAGAAAGTTAGTTTAAAAAATACAATCAAAGAACGATCAAGTTTATATTTTGAAAAAATATTTTTATTTTATGTATTCATAAAGGTTTAGTTCTAATTTTTTTATACATAATATATAATATATATATATATATATTATATATAATAGTTTGTAATTACTCTAGAATTTTTCTTGTAATATAAATTTATAGACACAATGTTTACGCCCAAAAAATAAGTAAAAGGATGTAAATATCTCGATATTGTTACAGCTAAAGGGTTAGGCTGGAAAGATTATTATGACGCATACAATAATAATATACAATTTTTAATCGATAATCACGATGAACTCTATGAAGTGGAATGTTTAAAGGCTGTGCACAAGATTATACATAAACTAGAATACCCCCAAGGTAAGTTGTTAATCACTATTGTTTGTTCATGTTGCAAAAATTTTTTTCGTTCTGATTTTTCATTGCGTCGTTAAAAGTTAAGTTTTAACAAAGCGTTGCTATCGTAACAGTCCGCCTTATACACTTTATTACTCAATATTGAAAAAAATGATCAATTTATAGTTGTTAGTTTTCGATATTTAAGTTTCCTTGTGATTAAATTAATTTTTCACTAATCTCAACAATGCGCTAATTTAATGTTTACATTTGCTTATGGGTAAATCTATAGAATATTTTTTTAAGTAAAATATCCTTATACTAATATAGTTCCGTAAAAGTAACTATGATCATGTCATCACGATTAAAGAACGAAGTATATAGGCAAGTGAAAAAAAATTTCTGTAAATTACGTACGTTATTTATTTCGCGATTGAATGTAAATGAGTTAATTACAATTTTGATGAATTGTTTATAAAGTCTTGTTACGTGGTAATTAATTATTCGCAAAATTTATTTTATATTCTATTATTTTTTAATTTACGGAAATGTAGATGGCTAATAGAAAGATAAAAATAGCCAAAAACGGTATTTTTAATAAGAACAAATCATTTGAAGCGAAAAATGAATGCACTTTTTAATTTACTTTACTTGATAATATATTACGAAGTTTCTTTTTATTCATATAAAGTGTACGCTACGGCGGTCAAATATAATCAGTAGTAAAAAAAAATCCATTCTTTTTTTCGTACGATTCTAGTAATCACGAATTGGCCGAGGAAAACCGAGAATTTAAAAAATATATTTGAGTGGCCACCAATGTATTACTCTTCCAAGAGTTAATCTATTGCTTTTCCCTTTATAAACATGTTTGCTTTAAAAAAAAAAATAATAATAATTTTACATTTAAAACATACGTATTTAAATCTTAAAGGAGGGCGACTAGTAAAAGTTAAATTTAGGTTTTCAAAATTTGATTATAGCTCTACTTATTCCCAGCATATTTAAATAAGTCGCTATACGAAACGTGCATTGAATTTAAGTTATAGAATTACAAAATCTGAAATGTTAATAGAAACTTAATTTTATTTTAGTACGTAAGGATTTATGTGATAATTATGTTAATGCAATTGCTAACTGTATTAATTTATTTATAATTTTAGGATGGCTATTGGGCATATTTGAACGTCTGTACGATAATAGTATAATAAGTGTCGAAGGTTTCGAGAGATGGAAAGAAATTCCGGGCATGGATAAAGGCGTAGCGATGACTCAGCTGCATGCATTTTACTTATATATTAATGAAGTAAAATAATATAAATATATTAGTTTCCCGAGGTAAATTTTTGTTTAATAATAATCGTAATATATTGGTTTAAATTTCTAAGATTACATCTTAACCGCATAATAAAGGTTACATTTGAAAAAATAATGAAAAGGCCTTTCGTAGAAGTATAAATATTAATCAGTAAAAAGAATGCAGCATTGTTATTAAAGTAGATTTTCTTGTATTCATAGAGAAGATTTGATAACGGTAATATTCGTTTTATTTTTGAAATTATTCCTCTCTAGCAGCTAGGCTATCCGCAGCTAATATAAAAATCAGTCTATCTGTAATTTGATTTCTCTTTTTCATGCTTTTCATGACGAACTTATTTTACCACCCCCTTTAGTCGAATAAAATTACGCACACATAGAGGGGTTTTTTTGATTTCTAAATTTATTTTACGCGAGCTAAAATGAAAATAGAATTATCACAACAGTAAACAGTTATAAATCATGTTTCAGTATAACTTATATAGAAAAAATGATCGATTTTTAATTAAAAGTAGTTTAACTGATTGAAGATATAAACTTCGTTGAAATATAATTCCGTTTGCGCTTAAAATTTAGTACGATTAGACATTGATGAAATAAAGCGTTCTCGGTAGTAAAGATGCTGCTGTGTTTAAGAGAGTCAAGTGCGAAAAGTATGCGCGTAATCAGGTCGCGAAAAAAATTAAATTGATAAAATAAAACCGGGTAAAGAAATAGTTGGAAAAAGCACTGTAACAAATTACCACAAGTTCGTATTCGCTTCGCTTCGTTAGTTGGTATAAATTTGCTTTAATTTTTCTGCTACGTTAAAGTGAAAAAGGAAAGAAAAGAAAAAGGTTGCTTGAAAACTAAAATTTAAAGTTGGTACTTATCTCTTCCCAAGTAATAAACAGGTGTGTAATTTTAAAATAGTGTCACATTTCTATTGTAATGCTGCATTTAATAACAACGTACTCCTCTCATAAGCACTACATACAGACTTTAGTAATCAATTCTCTTCCTTGTATTTTTCCGATAGTTTTCCTTTCGGTTCCTAAATTGAAAATCTTTCTTACCTTTCACGGTCTTTATGAGCTTTTCTCCCCCCGATTTTTTACATTTGTTTACAGTACAAATGATGAAAAGTAAAGTTACAAATTTAAGGGGGTCGTCCTGTATAATAGCCGTTTTTTTAACACCTTTTCGGCAGTTGTTTGTAAAACACAATGAAAACATAATACTTTGGTATTTACACAATATATTTAACAACTTATTAGAAGTCTTTTCAAATTTTTTCACATTAAAATATGCAGTCAAACCGACTGCAGACATTCTGGGAGACCGCTGTCAAAAAAAGAAGTAGGCCCATGGCTGCTATGATTTCAGCTTTTCTGCTAATCTGAAACAAAAAATTCAACCTGCGTTTTAATCGGTAGACTTGTAGCTATAGTCGGAACTAAAATTAACTCGAAATATTGAAGATTTTTATGTTAGCAAACTTTTGAATATAAATGCACGGTTTTTGTCACTTTTTGTTAAAAATATTTTAACTTTTAAAAAAAAACGGGACTGTTAAAAGAATAATTCTAGTTCGGACGATAACTATTGATGTCCCGAGCATAACATAAAAATTTGAGCGCAATCGGTCGGATAGTTTTCGAGATATCGTGGAAGCAATTTTGAAAAATGCAGTTTCGAGAAAAACGCATTTGAAAGTTGAGGTATGAATCACATAAAGCAACTCTTGACTTACCATTAATCTGTTACGCCTGGTCCATAAGCCGAATTTGAAAAAATTCTTTTACACACATTGTAGATATATTAAAGAAGCTATTTCTGCAAAAAAAAAAAAAAAACGATTTTTATGACCCATCACAACACCGGACGACCCCCTTAAAACTATAAAATTTAACGTACAATCAGTTATAGGCCGTTAAAAATTAGAGTGATTTTGTAGTGCACAAAGTATTTTTAATTAATGTGGTTCAGTTTGAATTTAAAATAATTTGTCTTATTGTTGCAGGCTGGACTACGAGATTTCTAGAAAAGACTGTGATTCGAGAAATTCCCGTATTATATTTGTTAATATATAATAAAACACAAATTAAAAACTTATTTTGACAGGTGTCCCGTATACACATACTGAGCTTGTTACTCTAGTTGCTTAAATAAATTTATATGTTGGGATTTTTTTATTTATTATTTTTTTTTTAAACAAAAAATATTTTGATTACAATTTGAGCTACATATGTGGGCTACATTTTTAATTACTGTTAAATAATAGTGCGTTTCTCTTGTATAATTTTTTTTTTATTATTATTTTTCTATAAGAATTATTTTATGTATATTTATGTATACATATATAAACGTGTATGAATTATTTCTAATTTTGTAACTAAAAAGTGGATGCTATACTACTCTTACAACAGGACTAGTTAACCAATTGGAGACACCAATTATGTTTTTGTATATGTGTGCGCGCAGATATATACATATATGTGTGTGTGTATATATATATATATATATATTATATATATATATGTATACGTATACGTATATGTATATGTAAAGTTTATCTCAAACTAACGGATACTTTAAAGAAATGATTTTATATATGATTTTATATACGCTATTTTCCATTTATACATTTGTAACGAAGTATTCGTAAAACATTTTTTAATATTCGCCGCCACGTTAATTTTTAATGCCCCTCCCCTCGTTTTACAAACTTCATCATTACTATTACGTTTATTATTATTATTATAGCTATCGATATAATATTGTTGTTATTATTTTAGTTCGGAAAAAAACGGGATTTGTCTCCTGCGTATTTTTTCATCGAAAATATTTGTTTTCAAAGTAAAAATATTATGACGACAGGAACGCGTTTATTACGCCTTCTCGTTTCCCGGATTATTTTTGTTTTGCCCGAGGTGCTTAGCCCTCTCTTACCATTATATAGGTTAAATTATAGTTAATATTTAATGCTTAAGATTGTTATAGTTTAAATATGTAATATTCTAAATTTTTATTTATTTTTAATGTTTATATGTGATACATTTATGCGTTTGCGCGCATTATACGAAAAAATCAATAAAAGCCAAAAAAAAAAAAATAGTTAAATTGAGATTTCAATATGTAAATATCAAATACGGATATTTTGCTATTTATATGAGGGTATGTGTGTGTGTATATTTATATATATATTTTTATATATATATATATATGCGCGCGTATATATGTATATATATATATTGATTTATGTTTTAATTTTACTGATTATTTATATGTATTCATGGAAGATGTATGTGCGCAATTCTTTGCGTTCATGTACATATATTTCCTAATGAGAAAAAAAAAGTGTAAATACATATATTTATAAGAACGGATAACATATTTTAATGAATTTCTCGCACTAATTTAATGCGTTGGGTACTTCTGTTGTGTGGTTTTCTGCAATAAACTTCGGCAAACATGTTTCAATATAATGTAATCCAGCCCTGTTTAAAATACATAATATCGGTCGGATCTATAAACTGATTGGAGTAAATAAATAAATTGTAAAACTTATTTTAGTTTTTTATATGATCGATCGCACTTAATTGTAATTTTGAGTCAGCGGTTAATGAAGTTTTAAATGTTGCCGTTTTTCACTAATCCTCTATCAGGACTTGCACAGAAAAATTTAAATTGTAATCATTATACGTAATATTTTGTAAATATGGGGCAACAATTAGTCACGTGTCGTATACTTCAGACGATGTCGTGTGGGGTTTATTTTTCAATGATTTATTATTTTCGATACATAATATGAAATTTTAAAACTGAAAAGGGGGTACGGTTACAATAACGTTCTTTATAAAACAATACAGGAGCAATTTTATGAACAACCTGCCGAATCTCATTTTTTAAAAACTATATGTGGGACACCGATGATTGTGCAATAAAATACACTCAACCTCGCTTTACGGCCTAGATAGGTTCCCGGAAAATGGGCCGTATATTGGATCAAATGTTTTAATACAAATTCGTACAAACTGAATATGATCCGTTCTACAATTTTTTATTTAAAAGGCTTTTTTGTTTTACGTAACAGCCATAGGTGTATAATGTAAAATAGCAGAATTTCAAAACAATTAAAAATTAAATCATTTATTATCTAAAATAAATTCGCATCATATAAAATTGTTAAAATTGAAAATTAAAGATATATGTAAACTTCTAATCTGATGATAAAGATATTCTTGAAGAATCGGTAAGCTGCAATATGCTGTCATCACTTTCCGCTCTTCTAGAATGGTGTAGTTTAAAGAATTGGTCTAACGTTGTCTGCCATGCCTTATTTTCAGCGATGACTGAGTTGATTTCTCGAGACATTAGCGCTGCGCTCTGTGTCAGGATCATTTTGGAATAGGATGTTTATTCCTTGTTGGCAAAAAGAAAAAGTGCCTTTGTCAAATGTTCCAATTTCAGCACTTGGCATACACGGCAGGCTCTGGTTCTTGATTTTCATCAAGTGCAACTTCCGTTTCAAGTTGAATCAATTCCTCGAATGAAAGTGGTGCTCTGTCAGCGTCTAGCAAATCAGTCGCATCATTTTCTTCTAAATCCTCAAAGCCAAAATGGTTTGCCGAACTTCGCAAAAAGAATCAACTTCAGAGTCATCAGTTTTTATACATTCTGGTCATATTTTTTTCCGAACATGATTCATGGTAGTTGAATGCAATTTCTTCCAGGATTCGCCACCAATGTTGTAGTTTTTCCAAAATTATTTGAGTGAAAGTCCATTATTTGTTTCACTTATAAGTTTCTGAAAAGTTCTACGCAAATAATAAGCCTTGAAAGTGACTATTGCACCCCGATCCATCGGTTGGATTAAAGCTGTTGTATTTTTGGGAAGATACTTAATCTCCACCCCTCCAGATAATTCGGACAAATTAACTGGGTGTCCTGGAGCATTATCCAAAATAAGTAATCTTGCAAATGTTTTTTTACTTCTGGACAAAAATGATTTTTAAAACAGTCTAAAGATTTAGTCATCTAACCTTTTTTGTTGGATCTCCAAATGAAAGGGAATTCTTTTTTGTTCGCCCTTTTACAAGCCTTCAGCTTTTCGTTTTTTTTTTTTTATTTAACCGCGACAATGTGCGTAAAAAAATACGATTTCTGCTTTTCTTTTGGCCATAAAGTGAAACATAAAGGCCGTAAAACGAGAAGGTGCCACAATTCAAAAGGGCCGTTGAAGCGAAAAGCCGTAAAACGAGGTATGAGTGTATGTTACAAATAAGTTGTAAACTTCAAACTGGTTAAATCGTTACTAGTAAAGAATTGCGGAAATTTTAGAGGTGTTACATTATTATGTAATTTAGACGATTAATTGCATTAATAAGTCGGGGGTTTGATGCATCATATGTAAAACAACCGATTACTTATCGTTTTAAGGTTTAAGCCTAGTTTGGGTTTATAAACGATTAGGTTTTAGCAACAAGTTAATGAATTATGATTAATGTATCTCCGGTACCTACATTATAAAACGTAAGACAAAAAATGGGCAAAAGCGTCCACTGTCGTCCTATATTCAACGTTAGAATACATTTGTTTACAAAAGGGAGCTTGAAAATTTTTTAATTTAAAGGCCCAAATTTTAAAATACATAAATAATTGCAAGACAAAAAATTAAAAATAAACCCTTTCTATATTAACTACGGTAGCGATTCTTGACTTTTTTTTGCACAATATAAGTTCTTTGTCATATTGTAAGCTTGTTTTGTTCTTTTTTCGCTATTCCATATTTTGCAGAACCTACATGGTGATAACGCGGAACAAAAACTTAAAATCAATAAATAAATGACTTATACTTGGAATAAAATAATGTAAATCGAGATTATTTTATGTTGTTATATTTATACATTCGACTCTAACTATGGTTGATCTGGAGGAATTGTTTCTGTTTTTTGTTTTCTATTTAGAAAAAATGTATACAATACTTTTTAACAAAAGAGAGGTAATTTCGCGAATGATTAAAATATTTCTTGAGAATTGCTTATCGGTTAAGCAACATTATGTTGTATTTTCTTTCATTTTCTTTGATTGTAATGTCGCTTACCTGAATTCTGAAAAATAAGCGCCTTTCCGATTTCCAAACCTACTTATTTATTTCCCTTTGCTAATTTATTGTAAATGACACTTTTTCCATGGAAAACGAGATTTATTTTTTATTTCACTATTTCCTAAGGAAATAAATGGCATTTATCTTTGTTTCGTTCGTCTTTCGTCCTTTGACCAGTTCGCTTCTATTTTTGTTGGATACGCTGACTAGTAGCAATATTAACCAAGGTACATAGGTTAGATCGAAATGAACACCATATCCTAGATCTTAATCTGGTGTGAGGTAGAACGAATAAAGAAAACTAAAACAAGAACGACAAAAAGAATATAGGCAGCATCATAGGGAAAAGTTGGCAACATTTAAAGAAAACACGATTAACATCACATGAAAAAAGGAATCGTTAGGATGAAGAGGACAATTCGGGGGACGAAGTGAGGGAAAACCGAAAAAGAAGCTGTGTCCCAAACGAAGGCGACATACATCAGTAATCAAAGAACGACAAAGGGAAGGAAACTTGCCAAACCGAAGAGTAGAAGACAGTAAAAGTTAAATAGAAGGATAAAAGGAATTAGGGTTGGAAAAAGGAAGAATAAATATTCCATAATTTACAGTGAAAATGTTTAGATAAATGATTAATATTGTGATTGGGGAATTTTCGAAAAAGCAGATGATTACAATGATGAAAGTTTGGGACCTCCAGAAATGACGCTCAATTGTCAATTCTAATGATTGACAAAGGACGTACAAATTTAAAAAAGTGGAATAAAATAGAATTTAAAAAAATATTTACTATGACATGTAAATTCTAGATAAAACAAAAAAAAAATCAGGACGACTATTGGAAGTCTCCAAGTGAGCCAAAGAATTAGCCACCACATTATGACTAGGAAATCAATAGATTTATTTAAATTGAACGGAACAGGGATAAGTTATAAATTAGACACTGCGATATTTGTAATAAGTCAATTGAATTTTTCATTAACAGATGCTTGACGTAAAACAGGTACTCAGTATTTCAACTCGATATTATTTGACTAAATTTACTTTTGCCAAAAATGTAATGACATTCAAAAGACGGACATGAACTATTTGTGACTATAAATTCAATCTTTCAACTCATGATCGAAAAAAGAGATAACAGTGACATTTTGTTTAAATATTTTATAGATGTATTTTTGTGTTGTATACATGGGCGTCGTCAGCGGGGGCATCTGCCCCCCACCTGGAGCCTTGAATCTTTTTAATCAACTGGCACTGATGAATATTCATAGACGCGTAATCATGGACAATTTGGAAAACGTATGTTTTAATTAAGATTTTATTCTTGTTTAATAAAATATTAAACCTTTACAACTTATAAATTTTATTTTTCCTATAACTCATATCCTCTTTCTATGATCTTGCCCCTCCCCCCTGGCTCATCGGCTGGCGTCACCGGAATATGATCCAAACAAGAGACGCATTTTCCGTGAGCTCAAAGATAAGTGGGCTGTTCAGTTAATGAACTCGCAAGCTTTAAATAAGTTACAATAATTAGCAGTAAAAATGTAAATACATTAATAATACATATCCCCCACCCCCCAAATTATGACTGTTTCTGCAGATATATTCAAAATATGTTGAAATTCTTAGAAAATTTTTTTTCCAGATGAAATGCAATATTTATATATACCACAAACAATAAGAAATTTATTGTTACAAAACTATATTTAAAAAAATAATACTGTTGGAAGAAATTTTTATGTCAGTACTTGAAAATTTATCCGATTCTTTTGTAAAAATAGGAATTCCCTCGGGATGCTTCACTTCTTTGCACTAGAACTTAGCCTTGTAATATAAAATGAAATAACGTTTCGTTTCATCATAAATCCGAATTTCGGTCAAAACTATTACAATGTCATAAACATGTTTGTATCGTTTCGGAAAGTTTATAACTCCTCAAAATGCATTCTTAAACTACACACATTTAAGGTAGATTTTTAATAAGTACTCAATCATATTTCAATAGATTTTTACTTTAACAATGGTTAGAGTTTATTTAACAACCTAACATGAAGTATTAAAATGATAAAAAAAAATACACGAAACGGTAATACGATATGAGGAATAAAATGTGTAACAGAAATAAATCTAAGACGGTCAAATATGTATATGAAATTTTATAAATCGTTTACTACGGTTTTGTACTGAAATAATTTTATTATCACTAGGTGATATTTTCATATTACTTCTGAAAGTTACATAAAACCAATTTTATAATAATAAATTTTAACCAAAAATTCATGATAAAATACTTTTTTGTTCCCTTTACTCATAAGATTGGCAAGTTACTAAATCATAAAAGTTACATTTCACATTATTTTCAGACTGCTTTAGAGGTGAGAAAAGTCGATACAAGTGTGTACTGTGAAATTAAAAATGATATTATTGTTAGTATATTTTTTTTAAACAAAAATTCGCAGTAATCATTTTATAGCTGTTTTATTTGTGAGAGTACTTTTATTAAGTTTTCAACGGAAATAAAGTTTTACATTTGTTTTAAATAAAATGCCAAGACCTAAAAATATATCGCTTTAAAAGGTGTGTTAATGTTAAAAATGTTCCTAACACAGTTTGTAAAATTACCCATTACTATTGTATTAAACATGTATTTAATATTTTTGTACTTTATTAAATAAAACGAGGAAAAACAGAAAACAATTAAATTTAAAGTATTAAATGTAGAATATTAGATATGTGTAACATTTGGTAATCTATAACTTTTTTGTATCGCTCGTTACAAAATATTACAATTTTTTTTATTCTAAATAATACGCATTTAAAATTATACCAAACAAATAATATTAGTATTGAAATGATAAAAAGTTTTCCAAACTAAGGTCGATTTCTAAAAAATTTAAACTATAAATATTAACCATTTATACTTTTAGCTTAACTTATATTTAAAAAAAAAAACAATACTTAAAACTTTATTTTTTACTCGAGTTTTTGTAATTATTATACTTCGCTTTTGGAAAAATGCGTTCGTAGGGTTTAGGAGTAGCCGAATAGTTAAACCAATTTTGATTGCCTCACATACCGCTGGGTAAAACGGGATGGCTCGACCAATCAAATCTGCGTATTCAACAATTGATTCATTTAAAGCCGCATCACTTACTTCATTTGTCTTCAATATCTCATACCACGTGGTAGCCTCGGCCATAAAATTATGTAGAAAACAGTAAAGGTTCTGTATATTTTCTGCTACATCTAAAAATGAAGATTTATCTAATTTTCTGATATTTTCTGGGTGGAGCTGCATAAGTGAAAATCCGTTTTTGTGTGTTGAGGAGAATCGATTTCTCAGAGAAGAAATGATAGAATCTAAATATGGGATGAAGATATACATATTCTGAAAAATTCGTTTACATTTTCAGATGGTTGATTTGATCTCTGAGCCTGCCTTGCCGCTATTCGAGGATGCTTAAATTCAACGTCCAATTCTTCGCGAATTTTTTAAGCTTTCTCGAAAATGATCGAAAACTGCATGGATGCATTATCGCGGCGAGACTGAAGCATGTCCGCTAGTTTATTTACGTGATCGTGTATCGCCTTTATATTCATATTTACTTCTTGTAATTGGTTGTAGCAGACGGGTTCAAGTTTGGCAAAATAGAAAGCAATTACTACGAGTGTCACAATGTATGTTGCAGTTGTTGCAGTCGTGTATAGCTGGTGTGCTTTGGTTTTCCTTTTTTAAGAGTTCAATGCGTCGTGCGAAAGTTCTTCTAAAACTCGTACAAAAGTTGGAAAGTTTTCAGAAAATTTTCTGATACTTTTGTACTTTGCTATCCAACGCGTTTCACAAAAGAGAGGTGGTATATTTGGGATTTTATTGCGCCGCAATGTACGCTCTCTAAAAAAGTCCTTTGTAGTCGCAGCAGTACTTCTTACTTCATTGACATCGTCCAGATCATTGATGACAAGATTAAATGCATGCAGGCACGGATTAAGTGTATGATAGGCCCGGGGTTACGGAAATATTAGGTGCCCTTTTTGGAAGTGACAAAATTATCAGTTTTATAGAATAACTAGATTTTCTTTAATTTAATTTAATTATATTATTTTGAATTTACGATTTAACATATAATTATTAATGTAAACAAAACTAAATATCATACAGACAATGGGTAGAATTTTCGATGCCAAAAAATATATATACATACCTATACACACACATATATACATATATTTATATATATAATTTTATACAATGAAATTTTTTCTTCTTTTTTTTTTTCTGTAAATTCTTGTATAATATCGTTAAAATCTACTGAACGGAAAAAATCCGTTTTGATCGTTAATCTTGAAAATGCCGATAATCTATCATCTAGCATGGTTGATCTGTACATGTTTTTTATTCTTTTTAATATCGAAAAAGATCTTTCCGTCTCAATTTGTAATCGGTATATTCTATATGCAATATAAATGCTTGGGAAAACATCTATTATTTCACGTTTAACCATCCATGTGGGAGGTGAGAGCTTCTTGGAGGCCCCTTAATAAGACGAAGCCCGGGGCTGCAGCCCCCACTAGATCCAGGCCTGAATGTATGGCTTGCAAAGTGGAAAAATAGAGCTGAAGGATATTTGTCATTAATAATTATTGATATAATAGATCGAAGTTTTATATAATTTTCTTCAACTTCTTTGTGGTATGCCGTATTTAAAGTTTCAAAAACACTTAGTCCCCTTCTATCCATGATCTTTTCAAATGTATTTGAAGAAGCGAGTGCGTCACAATGCCACTTACTGGGATTTCCCGAGCAATAATGCGATCTATCGACCACGTAAATATGTCATCGATGTGCGAAACATATTCAAATAACCGCGAGATTTGAATTTGACATTAACTTAACTGATGTACCTAACATAAATGTATAATTATATATAAATTATATTTTATTAGTTAATAGTATAGTGCAAGGCCGTGTCCACGGGGGGGGGGTTAAACCCCCCTCCATGAGAACTGAAATAGTTATGAATACACAAAAATCTGAAAAAATCACAAATTTAAAATAAATATTGATGATTTTTTAGGGTGTTCTTACCTACCTTTAAAAGAAAAAATATGCTCCATATTTTTAGGTACTTCATTATTATCTTATGCAAAATTTTTCATTACAAGTATAATTAATAACATATGTCATTTTTATTAATGTTCGTATACGGGGTAATTCATTTATGTAAATTATTAATATGTAAATCAAAATTATAGAAATTATTAATAGTACGAATATTAGTGAAAAATGTATTGTTATTTATAAAATAAATATACGAAGAAAATTTTCACCCCTCCACCCCTTTCAAAATTTTGGGCACGGGCCTGATATAGTGTGTAGATTAGGGTGGGTAAAACAATCGACTGTCTTTTTTTTACTTCCGATACTGGAAAATTGGTTGCTAAGTACCTCTAGAAAATTCTCTCCAAATATGAGCTCTTCATATTAATAGGAAGGTCTTCCTCATCAAAGTTTTTCATTTTTACCTCAATCCATACGAAAAAATTCATATTTTACCATTAATTAAACGTACAGTAAATCTCAACACACATTTTTGTAGGAAATTAAACATTCTACAAAAGAGTTACACTGTTTTCACTAATCTAACTTTTTAAAAGATATTAAAGTTGAAGAACTGAGGAAAATTTTTTTTTCTTAATTTTATAACTCGCTAATTAATAAAACTCATAAAATGAGCAATACATATTTTTGTAGGAAATTAACTGATCTACAAATATGGTTTTTACAAAAATATGTATTGCTCATTTTATGAGTTTTATTAATTAGCGAGTTATAAAATTAAGAGAAAAAAAATTTCCTCCATTTTTCAAACTTTGACCTTCAATATCTTTTAAATGGTTAGATTAGTAGAAAAAGTGTAAGAAACCTCTTTTGTAGAGCGTTCAATTTCCTATAAAAATATGTATTGAGATTTGCTATATGTTCAATTAATGGCAAGATATGCATTTTTTCATATGGGATTAAGGAAAAAATGGAAAACTCTGATGAGGAGGACTTTCCTATTAATATTAAAGGCTCATATTTGGAGATAATTTTTTAGAGGTGCATAGCAACCAACTTTTTGGTATCGGAAGTAAATAAAAAAATAGTCGATGTTTACCCCCTCTCCCAGTATAAATGCAGATGCACCTCCCTGAATGTAATCCTGGCGGCGCCCATGCTATATAATGTATATATATATATGTGTTCCTTTCACTTATAAAAAAAAAAATCAATAAATAAATATAAGTATGTTGGATTCTACTGAGTAGCAGCATCATTTTATTTTAATATCAATTAAAAATCGTATGGTATTGAGTTTTCTTTAAAAAATTTAAAAAATTCAACAATCGCTTCTATTTTTGACGAGACTGTCTTTATTTACCAAAAACTTGTTCATACAACCAAACTTATTGAAGAACTGCATTTGGCCTGATTATTGTTTACTTCATTAAAATGGCTCCATTATTATGCACTCCCTTTTTAAATTAGAGCCATTTAAAAAATATGTTTATTCATATTAATTAAAACTGACAATTATTTATAATAGTTTATATAAACACTACAAAAACATTAAAGTTTAGATAAATTCATTGCACTAAAGGTCGTCACATATATATGCACTGTGGAGGAAAAAAAGGAGGAAAAAAACTTATATAATCTCTGACAAGTAATTTAAGAAAAAATTCCACGATGCGAACAAAAAAAGTTCACGTAAAATCTTGAAAATCACATGGCGCATGCTCCAATGAAGACAATAGCAGCCCAGGCTAGAACATTATACTCATTACAAAGCCGTAGCTCACCCCACTGAACTTGAAGCTAAAAGAAAAATATAGCTAAACCCGTATCACACCGATTGACGTTATATAGAATTAAGTATGGCAATATCAGCAGGTTTAACTTACAGTTGACACAGCAGCAATGGTTCAACAAGATCCCTGTATTTATTAACAGCAGCTCCAAAATATATGTTTAAAAAGAACTTATCGAATGAGTAAAAATTCCATTCATCGAACAAGTCCATAAAGATCCGTGTGAAAAATGATTTAACAGACTGCAAGGTCATTGCAATTCAAATATCGGTAAAATGTATTAACAATCAGGTTAAAAAGAAGGGGTGGTGTTGCAATACTATCCCAATTGACTGATCTGTTTTTAGTGTATGTAATATGTTAAATTATTTTATTTAGAGCAAGCAAATAACCGTTATTCAGTCACCATATACTCATGTCTTTCAACGAATAGATTAACGTCTTCCTGAACTTACGTACATTGTTAATACCGGTACAGTGTTAATGATAGAAAATCAAATGCAGATATAAGGAACACATAAAATTATTCAATAATAATGAAACTGAAAATTCTACATATGCAACATCTAATAAAAACATAAACCTACTGGAAAATATGGTGTCTTGGACTCTTATTATGATAAAGGAAACTTTTGATGAGTACAGCTGAAAATTATTATATAAACATAAATATTCTTAAACGATCAAATACCGAATAATAATAATAACTCATTTTAATGTAACAATTTAACTGCTTTCGACATTTGTTCTGTGTATATTTTTAATATTTATTTTCAAAATTTTGTCCGTTAAATTGGTTATTATTTTGCAAACAAAATCCTGCATTTGGATTTTTATATATTTTATCGCCTTTAATTTATCATCTGTAGACAGTTTTTCGCCTTTGATTGTATGTATACCGTCATCCGCCTATTATTTACCTTTTTATATATATATATACATGTAGTCCCAATATTTCTCTGCTGTGTGTTTTTAGTTTTAATTGAGTATACCCTGTATTGTCAACTGACGATGGGCTATGTCCGAAAACGTTTCCTTAAATTGAGCGATTTATTTTTTAATTTATTAATAGAAAATTATTTCGTACCTATTTTCGTTTGTTAATTAGGGGAATTTATTCATCTTATATTTAGAAATAATTTACCGCAAACTGATCAGTTGGCTTTGATAAAAATAAATTTTAACGCACTGATACTGATAAATATCGTTTTAGTAACTGCAAAAAAGAAAATTGATTTTACTATTTCAGTAGTTTAAATGTGACACTTGTAACGAAGTTGCTATTTTGAAAAAATTACTTATAGTTACAATTCTACACACCTCCGGACTACTTCTGTTGTAGAATAACAAAAAAATTGGCTACCAATTTTCTGCCTTATACGAAATTTTGAAGTAATTTTACAAGTCGACGTTAATTTTATATTTGTTCTTTCAGCTTATTCTAAATAAAGTCATAGGTAAAAATTAATTTAAAACTGTGTAATTTTTAAACACATTAATATTATTACAAACTGTACAAAAACATTTTGGAAGAAATTATTAGGACGGAATAATTTATATATCGACTATTACAAAAACTTCACATTTATCGTCGTTTTCTATAATTTGCATGCTAGCGTATGTTATTGCCTTAATGTCGGCACACTGTGGATGTTTGCCGATAGTAAATTCTTCTCCAAATGCTCGAGCTTTTATTCGAAAAGATTCTTTGTTGAATTCCAAAATATGGACTTTCTGTAATAAGAGAATAATTCAGATTTTTGCATTTTCAAAGAATTACCGCTTTCGTTGTATTTTTTGAATATTCGTTATTGCCATTATAATGCGACAAATTTTTCAAGTGTACCGCGTATTATGTAACTGAAATATTACACAATTTAAATCGTACCTTCGCTATCAAATATGGCTCAGCGCAGAAATTGTATAGAAGTTCATCCAAAAAATTATACAGAAGCGAATTTAAATCATGTCCTTCAACTTCTATATCCAAAGCTTTATTCATTTCTACATAATCGATTTCGGTAATATATCCGTACATAGCATTAGCACATTGCTCAAAAGCTTCCTGTAAATTATCACCCCAGGCATGTAGTCTGTAATCAAAAATTAAATGAACCAATACAATGGAAAACAAGCAATAATAATGTAGTATTGTTTAAAATATTTTAAATTTTACCAGTCAAAATTGACAGATTTCGTATAACTAGAATTACTTTTACCTTTTGACATAGATAAAAATTAATTACCAACTATGCACTTACTGTACGTCTGCAGTGTGGTCCAAATCTAAATAGTAAATAAAATTATAATTACTGATAAAGTGAAAACTAATTTTATCTCTTTTAAAAAAACATTCGAATCGTAACATAATAATTTAGAACGTTTCCATTAACTCTTAAATCATTTTTTCAGTTGATTTATTTCTTTACCGCAAACAGCCAAATAGTTGTTAAGAAGTTACTTTAAAAAAAAAAAAAATGGCAAAAAAAATAGTGTAATTGACACGATACATAAAAAGAAGTAACTTGAAATATAGTGCGTACAATCAGTATGAATATAGCAATAAATATTAGTAAGAAGCTAATTTATGAATTCTTGAACTTTTCCCCTTCAAATAGATGTATTTTATGTGTTATTATTAAATTTACGTGCGAACTTATTAAATATATAAAAATTTCGTTTCTCTTTATATAACGTTTTGGTATTTCGATTTAAAACGGCGAATTTCTCATATCGCTGATAATATAGTCGAATAAAAAATGTTCATTTTTTTATAAATAAAATGTTTAGATAACATATAAACATTATATAATAAATCAGAAATTTTTACTGAGTGTTATTACACAATTTAGATTGATTTCCTAATAGATACAACGATAATTAGCATACATCTAACACTACAAAATAGGCTGCTTGCTTCGCACTACGTAAATACAAGTATTGCTTTCGAGATAACAACTTATATTCCATTTGCTTTAATGAATTATGATATACATTAAGTATATAATTTAAACGACCAAACGTTTTTACATTAGAGAACGACGATTAGTAAAAAACAAATAAAATGTAAACATTGTATAACTTCAAAAACTGAGGCTTGTAGTCAGCGAAGACTTTTGTGGTTTTTCCGCGGCAATCCGCTCTCGTTTTAGCATATTTGTAGGCTGAATTTTTATTACTGTCAGATGTTTTTTTTTTTCTTTTTCATAGTGCATCCACAAAGATTCACACCGGTGTTTTAGAAAAAACTAATTCAGACTGTGTAGATTACTCTATCATTTTGTGTAGATTATCATTTATAGCAGTAATGAACACGTTGTTTTAAAAAATACCTCCATAACAACAGCTTTAATCATTATATAGCTAGTAATTATTAAAATTTATTTACTTACATTCGTACTTAATTGGTGGTATAAACCAATCAGATTCCGTTATATTATCGTGCAGCGACATAATTATTTTAAAATCAACTTTTTGATAATATATTAATAAGAGAAATTTAAAACATTTTAAAAGTTAAAGGATAAACTGTGTATCAAATAAGGCTAAAAGGCAACCACCACAACAAATTCCGGATTATCCAATGGCACACAATTTCATTGTTTTTGTTTCATTATGGTGCCGTTACATGCTGTGTGATCTGTTGTTACGCGTCTTCTTTCGAAGTAATGATCAATTTATTAACAAATAATGAAAGATAAGCGTGTAATATTTTAAAATTTTAATTGTGTGAATTTAGCATGAATCACGATAAAAGCTGGCAATAATTGTAACAACATGATAAGCTTATTGAAAGCATATTTGTTTTTAGAATTGGATTATTTTTGGTTCCCGAAACGGTTTTTATATTCCAGATAGTGGTTTATTATTTACTTGAAGCAATATAATATAGTTTAATATGAAAATCATTTAAATTCTTTTACATTCTTTAATAATTAAAATAGTAATGTTAATGTATTTTTATAAAAAATATGAATCAAACATATCTATCTTATAAAGCTGCAATAAAAAAAAACAAAAAAAAAAACCGTACAGCCCGTTCTAAAGATAGAACATTAGATTTCCTAATTGCGGGAGGAGGTTAAGCTTCAGGAGGAAGAAGCAGAAATGCGAAAAGAACGTAAGAATAGTAGTAACAGTGATTAATAGATGAGCGAAATTTACTGTTTTTTTTTTTTTTTTTGCTGGATCCAATGGATATTAATAAGTGTATGAACTTATATTTTTTATTTTTTGTCCACAGATAGAAGTGTATGATTTTCAATTCAAAATTAATAATATTAACAACAATAATAATGTGAGTATATGTTAAATTTAATATTTATTATTAATTGTGGATATATAAATGCTTTCGTTTATGCTTTTATAAATTTTATAATTTTTATGAATAATGTAGGTATGCCATCTGTGTTCCAAGAATTTTAATAATAAAACGAATTTAAATCGACGAAATTATAAATTTTAATTTTTGAAACAAATAATAAAAAATTATATATGTGCGGTGTTAAAAAAAGGTAAATAAAAGTTTGTTATAAAACGAATAAATTTCGTTAATATTTTATTATTATAATGTACTAGATGTAGTAAAAGTTTTTCTAGCAAATAGAATCTGACAAGACATAATAGAAATAATGAATGTGAACGTAACAAAACTGATAATGTATTTGTAAGTAAAAGTTATAAAAGTATAACTATATCATATGCATGTATGGGTGGTTCTAGAGTTTTTCGTATGTAGGGTCGGGGGGAGGGTTATAATTATATGTTTTACGTGGTGGACAATGGATTTGAGGAATGCCTTGTTTCATAAAGAAAATCAAATAGCAATCTCTAGAAATTTAAAAATGTTTTTAGAATACATAATTATTACAATTTAATTTAAATTTTGTTTTATTTTTAGGTTCTTAGATTAAAACTAGCTGGGTGTTATTAAGATACGTATGTTTATAATTTTTTTTTTTTTAAATAATATATTTACATCATAAAAAAAAGCAGAATAATAAAAAAGGTTCTAATGTAATGTTTTTTTGATAACCACCTTCGAGACAATTAACAAACTATGGAATTCACGAAATAGACCTTTCTTCGCATCAGAAAGTTACATTATCATTTTGTTTATGTCCACATTCATTATTTTTATTATGTCTTGTCAAACTCCATTTGCTAGCGAAACTTCTACTGCATTTAATACACTATAATAATAAAATATTAACGAAATTTATTCTTTTCATAACAAACTTTTACTTACCTTTTTTTTTTAACACGCACCGCACATATATCATTTTTTATTATTTGTTAAAAAAATTAACATTTATAACTCCATTTATACTTATAGAATAATTCGGTTGTTTCAGTTTCTTATGAACTGAAGTAATATGTCGATTTAAATTCGTTTTATTATTAAAATTCTTTGAACACAGATGGCATACCTACATTATTCATAAAATTCATAAAAGCGTAAACAAAAGCATTTATATATCCACAATTACTAATAAATATAAAATTTAACATATATTATTGTTGTTAGTATTATTTATTTCGGATTGAAATTCGTATACCTTTATCTTACTGTATATTCCTCACCATTCTATAGGTATTTTTAATGGTAATAGAGGAATTTTTAAAATAAAAATCTCTCCAGGACGTAATTAATTAATTAGTTCATAAAATAAAATTCAATTTAAAATCAAAAAAGTTGTTATGGAAACCTTTTGCAAAACAACATATTTCAATACTGATGCTGTATTACTTTTTCAAAATAAAATCAAATAACAATTATTCTTTACCTGCGATTATAAACTATTTTTTCAAGACAGTTATTATACAACCATCTGATAAGTGCTACCAAAGGGAAGCAATTTTTCATAATTTCATCGAGAATGTACAATTTTTTTGATAAGTTAAAGAATAGCAAACAGCGTTATTAAACATTTTTTACCCACTTTTATAAAATCAAATTTAATTATTACGTATAACATGTTTCAAATAATGCTTTTAGACTTCTGGACTTTACTTTAACAGTAATTTCACTGCTCTGCCCTACTTTAACGGATGCATCATGGCACATTTGGCTACTAACTTATTATAGCCCGAGAGCTGATCAACATTTTTGGATAGGTATTTGAGGCACTTCGAGAACTTGTTCAATACGTCCTTTAGTAATCTACTGGTGTCATTATTTTATGTAACAGATGTTCTTATTTGGCCAAATATGTTCTACTTTCGGTAAATTGCAAATATATTAAAAAAGTTTTATATTTATGAATCTAAACAATTAATTATTTTCTTATTAATACACTGGACTATATTATTTTGTCTCTAACACAATGACATTATTGTCTAACAAATGTTACGAATTTCATTAGATGATTTTCTTATAAGCCCTTTCGTTAGAATCTTCATTTTCTTCAAGTAACCTTTTGACGCCAATATTCGAAATGGGCCTCAACCAAGTTATTCCACTGTTGTCTGTCCTGGAGTTTCGCGTATACATGTATGACCGATTTGTTTTATTATATCATCTGACCATCTTCCGAGGGGGAGGGGTCTTCCTTGTTACCGGTTTTCGGTATATTATTATAGTCGTCAGTTCAGTGCTTTCTTTATCCACCTTGACAGTCTTGCGACGTGTCTTGCCCAGTTCCATTTGTTTGTTGAAATTCTGGCTACAATATCTTTAAAATTTGCGTTTTTTCATGCATCGAAATTTCCGATCTTATCATTTAATCTTATTCCCAGTAATTCCACTCGTCCTACAGCCTATTCGATTTTATTCACCAATTCTCTTGTTAGGGGCCTGTAAAATCGTTTTCATCCTTCCAAATGCTATTCATCTGAACTATGTTGTTCTCTTAACTTCCTGTGTAGGGTCGTTTTTTTCAGTTGTAAATTTTTTACCGAAGTGTAGGAAGGTGTTGACTTTTCTACAGGGCCCTCCTTGTTCTGAATTTCTATTTATGTCGTTTTCTTCTTTTTTTGAGGAAAAGAGCAGGATATTAAAAGCACAGTAAGGAGCAGGGCGCCTTAACTTTGAGAGGAATAAATAAAGGGAAGAGCGTTCCGCAGAAAGAGCAGAACAATTAAAACCAAATATGATTAGCATCACAGACACAACTGCTTCGTTAGGATATAAAGGGCACAATAAGGAGAAGAAACCAAAGAGAGACGATAACGGGAAGAGGGCAATAAAGTGTAAGTAGGCGAATAATAGAAAATAATAGAATGTGGAAAAAAAGTGAACTCTGAAAACCAAGGATTAGAAGGAAGGTCAGGTTGAATTGAGGGGTAGAAGGAACGATTATTGGTAAAGGAGGAAGGATACAGAAGAAAAAAATATGTATATCCTTATAAGTTCAAATTAAAAAAAAAAATAAAACCGAAATAATTATACTCGAATAGTTTTCACACGATGTATTCGAAAGTAGTCAATCCCGAAAATAATTTGTAAAGACCCTCGATGCGCGCCGGGTCACAAAACAAAATACCGATACGGAGAAACAAAAAAAAAGAAATAATAAACAAATATTACAAATACAAAAAAATAAACACGATTCTATTCAACGGATTTAGCGAGTCCTCGAATAAATACGGCGGACCACTAAATTTAATGACAATACAAATTTAACCAAACATTTAATATACCAAGAAGAAAATGGAAATCTCGTACCATAGACGATAGCGGGAAGAGGACAATAAAGTGTAAGTAGGAGAATAATAGAAAATAATAGAATGTGGAAAAAAAGAGAACTCTGAAAACCAAGGATTAGAAGGAAGGTTAGGTTGAATTGAGAGGTAGAAGGAACGATTATTGGTAAAGGAGGAAGGATACGTATATCTGACTAAAATTTTAAATGAAGTTTTTTACTTAAGGATAATACATACAGATTAGTTCTTAGTTTTTTTGTTTTTTTTTTAAGTAAAAACGGGAACAAACAGCAACCTGAGCTAAAGCGTCTACCATTTCGTTACCCTCGATGCCTCTATGACTAGGAACCCGTAGCAAATCAATGTGAATAGAGTGGATGAAAGGAAAGATTGCGAAGAGAGGTCGTATACGAAAAATTACGAATTCGGAAGAGGCAGGAGGAAGAAGTAATAGCCTGAAGGGCACTCATGGAATCGGAAATTATTAGATAGTTGGAGAAGTTACAATTAGAGGAAATATAAATATTCCTACATAGCTTTAAAAATAGAACAGATAGGCAGAAAACGAAAGGATTCAGAAAAATTTTAATTGGGAGTATATACCTCGGAATTTTCGTAATTACTTCTGCGGTAAATAACATTCGCAAATGTCTTTCGCGTTTTTTTCGGTTTCTGAAAATCACTCCCTTCCGGTTTTCGTAGCACTAAAAAGATTAGAAATCGATCGATTAATTTTTTAATCTCGTCTTCGCATGCTGTAAAAGGGATTCGATCATTCGTTTTTAGTAGCCCTTGCAGTTATTCATTTGACCAAATTACGCAGCTCATCGTCGATTTTAACATTCATTTCCAATTCAACTCTTCTCCTATTGTGCATTTCGCCCCGCATTTCAGAAGTTCAATAAAGTGACCATCTACGTGACCAAAACACGCACAAAGCCCGTCGCTAGAATCTCACACGCGCAACATTCGCAACTACCTGTAATGGACCGATGATTGACCCGAACAAAAAAATATCTTCATGCCGCCTAAATCAGGGTTTTTCTACCTTTTTTTTCGTCGAGCCTCCCCGAATTATAAATAATATTTTTATGCCCCCCTAATATTATTTTAACGACACTTATTTATTTTAATTCTATGTTGTAGAAAATGAGCTTTAACCAAACTTAAAACGCTTTTTTATCGAAATAATTTATTATAATTAAAGTACTAATGAGCTACTTGAGCTTGCATGCTCTGCACCAGTTGGCTGATGATTCTCGGTTCAATTTTAGTCAGAACTATCGTCAGGTCGCTATTAATGGCAAGACGATTTCGCTGCTTAGTTTTAATTAAAACCAGAGCTGAAAACCTTGTCTCACATAAGTAAGTCGAAGAAAAAAGGACAAGTATTTTCAAAGCAAGAGAGGCAACTTTCGAATTAACTAGGAATCGTTTGATCCAAAATTCCTCCAATGTCAAGAGATGGAAGTTATCTTTCGTTGTTGAATCAGACTTCATTTTTAGAAATACTTTCTGAACTTGTTCTGGTAATTGTAAGACATCAACAACAAATGAGTTTCTGGTCATGTGCCATATATGGCTGACTTCGAATTAATGTCTCGATAGTATCGGTGAAATTCGTCTTCCAGCGCTTGCAAATGAGTTTACATTTCAACTTTCAAATCTTCGTCCAGTTTTTTTATTTTTAATTGTTTCGCATAGTCGAAGAAAAGATATTATTACATTTTCAGCGGACACCTTTTCAGTCCAAAGTTGAAACTTTTGATATGAACCCCTGAATATGATCACAGTTGACTTATTACAGTGCCGTTTCTCATTTCTGCCTTGAAGCTTCAAGTTAGCTGATTCAAGGCATCAAATATATCAGTTAAATAGGTCAACGGTCAACTTCCATTGAAATTGTTCATTGTTGCACATTTGCAAAAAATCTTTTTTTCTTCTTTAAACTCAACAGAGGATGACACCTTTTCTTTCAATTCATAAAAGCGAGCCAACATGTTGCCCTTAGACAACCAGCGTACTTCTGTGTGGCATAAAAGGGTTCGGTGATCCAAGATTCTCGCAAAGTAAACTAAATATAATCGACTGTTCAAAGCGCTGCTCTTGATGTAGTTTACGATCTTTATAGCTGAGTCCAAAGTCTAGCGTAATTTCTGTGGCAATGTTTTGGAAGCCATAGTTTACCGATGAATAAAACAATTAGTACAAACTATAGCGGGATTCTTTTTTTTGAGCTTTTGAGCTAAACCCGATCGTACATCTATCATTTCAGGGGCGCCATCTGTGCAAAGTCCAATGAGTTTATTCCAATCCAAATTATTTTATTCGATGAAATCAGATATTTCGAATTAAGCTATCAAAGATTAGGAGTACAAAATCTCTTCTTCAATGTGATCTCCACTGATGTAACGAACATAAACTATTAACTGTGCACAATTAACGATGTCGGTGGATTCATCGCAACTAATGCGAAAAATGGCGATAATTTTACTTTTTTGATTATTTGCGAAAATGTCCAGATGCTTGAAAGGTCATTTTCGAAGGCGTGCCACATTATTTATTGAACGCCCCTTGTCCGATGTTTAATTTACGCGTTAAATTAATTTTTCTTTCGCGCCTTCCTTGACATCTCTCTATGCCCCCCTGGTTGGGAACTCCTGGCCTAAACAAAGACCGACGCCATCCCTTAGAAAATGGCCGTTCGTTTATAGGGGCGCTAGTGCATGAACGAATTTAATTTATAAAATAATACGAAACATATCAACATATAAAATAAAGATATAAAAAAATGAAAAAGTTTTATCGACAACAGAGCTTAAAAATCGTACTTTGATTCGTTACTTTTACTCGTTCTACGTTTCCATGTGGGTAAAGTCATTTGCGTTCACCGCCTCTTTTGAAATTTTTAGAATTTTCGGTATTCTTTCTCTCACTCTAAATGATTACGAGTTATGCGCAAAACAAACATAAAAAGCTATACGCGATAGACATATAACTCCTCTCCTTCTTTCGGCAGGAGCAAAATTAATCGAGCGAGAAGCAGTTGGCGGTGGTCCTTAGATTGACACTAGCGGCCTTTAGCGTCTGCCTCAGTGATCAGTTAAGCGGCAAAAACCCGCCGGAAACAGTGAATTCTTTTGAAACAGGAAATTGTTTGGAATAAGTTTTTGATATATGTGTGGTGTATATTTATATTTATTAACGCATTTAATCAGATTATTATGCGACCAAACATTTTACCTATATATAAATATATGGAACGATTTTTATTTAACATATACTAGTTTAAATTTTAAAATTACAATCTGATAAATAACGCTTTACAAAAAACCAAATTTGAACATCGGTAAGAATCGAGATAATATTGATTAGTAGGTAAATCTCGAAACGCTTCGACACAATTAACAGAGCTGAACGTCAGTTGTCATATTTTGGATACTACCGGAAAACATGAGATGCAGGTCCCGCGTATGAAGGCGCCGGAGTCACAAGCAAGACTTAAAAGGTCGACATTTGAGCCAAGAAGGCATTTATAGAGTGATTCGCTCGGCATCTGTTTATAATACTTATGGTTTCTCGAGAAAGCTTAATGTTAAAGAATTAGGGCTTGCCGCGGCGGTTGAAGGGACATTATTCGACGCCTTTAAACCAACGGGTGTTAATTGCTAGAAAAGATGTTACGCATTGCGATTTTTTTGCTACAATACTTGAGGTCTGTCTGAATCGGCTGCTTGACAAAATGCATGCCCTAGTGTGCTGGTATCCGGACTAGTCGAATTTTATTACCGTTTGAACTTCGCTGGCAATACCCCATTCTCCCTGTGCTATATTAAGAATTTCCGCTTCAATTGCATTTTTTCGCAATTTGACAACTTTGAGAGTATTAAATTCCGGAGAAAAATTTCTGCAAAAAAAAACATGAATTAACAACCATTTTCGAATTATTAATAGTGTTCGCAAATATCCGAATGTGACAAAAGAAACAGGTTAAAAATGAGAAGAATCGTTTGAACTTTGCTTGTCGGTCTTCTCAATGACATGAGAACATGCGCGCATGGTTGATAAATCTAGAGCTACGAACAAAAACTTCATTGTCCGAACCTTGTCACCCCGGAAATATCGTTACGATGATTTTAGATAAATTCCGAACCGTTAAAGAATTAATATCTACAACGTTGATCTATCCGGTACTTTCTGTGTAAACAAGGACACATTTAATTTTTATAGATGCGATTAACTGGAACGCCATTTTTGTTTATTCTGCTACTCTCCGAAGGAAGGTATTTGCACTATCAATTATTATGTTGGAAGACGATCGCAGGTAGTTTTAGTAGTTGATTAAAAGAGGTATTTTGAGTGAATATACACGCTTGTTTGTTTAATCTGTAATTACTATACAAATAAGTAATAGCTGCCGCGAGTTATAATTTTCATTAGAATATACAGGTGTCAGAAGTAGTTTCTGTAACTAGGCAATTTAAACAATGGCGGGTTGCATTACAGTGAAGGTTGCAGTATAGCGTCTCGAAAAAAAGGTGCATAAAAAAAATAAAAAATATAGTAGACTTTGAAGAAAAACACGACTGGGGCACATTTACGAAACAGTCCGAATGCGAAGAAGGCGATGGAATACGAATGAAAGTAAAAAAGAAAAACGAGATCGAGGAAGGCTTTTCATCGTCGAATTTCGTTATAAAATAGCAAATATTACGTTAGTTTTATTTATGATTACCGGTAAAAAATGAAATTACTGATGTTCCTTTTTTGAAAAATTTAAAAATTGCTCTTCCTTTGTAAAATTTTATTAATCGCAAACCAGAAAAAAAACACATTTACCGATAATTTCTAGAAAATACCGATGAAAAAATCGTTCTAAATTCAAAATTACGCGTAAACTAAAAACATTGTCAAAAAGCAAAAAGTGGTAAGAAAACGATAAAGGCAAAATCGCAGTGTAATAGCTACTTTTATAACTTTAACATTATCGCCCGGTAATCTAATCTAATCGTAACCGAATTATTGTTTTCGATGCTGCTGCGTCGCGCCTCTTCATCTCTTCATCTCTGCCTATACGATAATAAATACATATTCTGTATTCTGTATTCTGTATTCTGTATTGTTCATTGTCGTAACACTCTCGAATCTGAAGAATTTTCATTTTCATTAACGTTGTCTAGCTCTTCCGGTATAACGTACATTTATCCTCTAAAACCTTCAAAATTTTGTACGTTTACTTCAATCAACGAATAGGAATGTATGGGGATATATTTTCGGTAATTTTAATCTTTTCTCCGAGCTGATTTACGTACAATCTAAATTCGTCGCTATCAAATTTCAAGTTACAATGTTCAATAGCAAATTTTTTACCGACTATCTAAAAAGAAGGAGGTTATATGTTTTTTATTAAAGGTTTGTTCGCGCATAACTCATATTCATATGGGGGGACCGATTTTACTGACTCTTTATTCATTAGAAAAAGCACCATTCAACTTAGGGGGGCAGCATGTGAGTACTGATGAAAATTCGTGAACACATAAACGGAGTGTTCGTCAAAAAAAGGTGAAAAAATATGGATCCTTTGGATAATTTTTTTTTCTTATTATTTTTTACGAGTATAACAGATACGACTAACTTAAAATATTATCAATTTGCCAAATTACAATGAAAATGTAGCTTTGTTACCGATTTCCAAAAAGAAGAAGGTTCGTCACGTGCTTTTTTTTTAAATACCGACACTTTAAGATTTATTATAAAAATTTAATAAAAATGCACTAAAAAGTAAAAAATAATTATTCCCGATAAGAAAATATATTTCAGAGTTATACATATATGGATTATCGTGATCCTTATACAACATTTTGAAGTCTCAGCATCAAATTTATATCAAAATAATAATTAAAAACTGTATTAAATATTCATTAAGTTGTTCCTAGATATTATAATATAAATTCCGTACCTACTCCAGTAAGTATTAATGTTTTGTTTTTTTTTGTTTTTTTTTTCTTTTGCCACACCAGTCGAAGATGACTACTATTGGCCCTGCTGACATTATACTAAAAAGAAAAACAGAAATTTAAGAATACTATCTCTTCTCCGAGCGAATCAGAGACAACAGCGAAACATACAATAACTACGGCGAGACTTACAATAACTATTAACCGATGCTGTCTTATATAATTAACCGCATAAGAAAAGTTTATAAAGAACGACAGAGTACAGGAAACCAAAATAAAGGAGAAGGTTAATATACAGCCTTCCCCTTCAGATACATAATAGCAGACTTAAACAATAGCTATTAATAAATGATATCTTAGATTAATATGTAACGTTAAACGATTATGCGGAATGCTACATGACGACATATATGCTGTTGTAAACGTTCCCTAGTCATCCGTTTGCTGAAACGTCTCTACACCATGTCCTTCTCAGTCTCCGGTGTGTGCAACCCGGAAGGCTCATCCGCCTCATGCTGGCTATATTCGGGTTATCATTAACTGCCAATTTATTGTAGAATTTAATATATAGTTCTTTGTGCACATCTTTGACGTACGGAATATTTAGATCCTCATGGAGGGTTTTATTTGATACATGATACGGAGCGTTAACCGTCTGCCTTAATATTCGTGACTGCAGTTGTCTCCTGATGTTGCTCACTGCTGAAGTTCCGTATACTTCAAGCCCATATCTTCAGTATGGGGCTACAAGCGCCATGTAAACTAGCCGTTTACACCTTAGGGTGACCTTAGATTTTCTATTAAAAATACATCCTAGCGACTTGATTCTGGAAATGACTTTTTGTCTGCAATTTGCTACTTGAACCTCCCAAGTAAGTCGGCGATCCAGTACAAATCCTAGATATTTAACGGTGTATTAATGTTGTATAAAAATTACGACAATATCAACTTATATAAGGTATATTGCTTTGAAATATATTTTTGGTATCGAATAATTATTTTTTACTTTTTAGTGCATTTTTATTAAATTATTGTAATAAATCTTCAAGTATCGGTATTTTTTTTTTCTAAAAAAAACATTTTATCAATTAATTATTTTATTAGTGAAAATATTTCCTATCGCTGACGTAAAAACATTAGCTACACCAATTTTTGTCATGTACATATTTTTTTTTTAACTTGATTTCTACAATGTACAATAATCGTTTTATTGCTATTTGGGAATATACATATATACATATATATATATATATATATATATATATATATATATATATATATATATATATATATATATATATATATATATATATATAAATACACATATATACATATATATATATATATATATATACATTTTTTTTTTTTTTTTAACGGTAATGAAATACAGTTTGTTGTAGAATTAACATTAACTGCAAACTCCTTCAGAGCCGTTATACCGCAAAACGATTATGTATTATTACATAGTCTTGGTTTTAATAAAAACATCGGTTTAATAATATCTAAATATCAAAACAATACAGTCGACTATTCGAAATTCACATCCAAAGGGAACGACTCTATGCCTCATTAGTATATTAATACTGTTAAAATCTCGGTCGCATAGACTTCGCTATCGCGAAAAGATCAGTTTATAAATCTGTTTTCTTTAACTTTACTTTTTATTTTTTCATTTTAGCAATCATAGCGACCTTTGCTGCGAATGTAAAAAATAATTAAGGCCAGAAGTTGAACAATTGCGATCACTACTATTCTTAGACAACTGACGCTTCTTCTGGGTGAGAAGATCGTAATCGATTATTTCAAAAAAAATTCATTCAATACGACACTTTTCAACAATATTCGCAAAACGTACAATGCATCTCTGCAGGCCCGTGCCCAGAATTTTGAAAAAGGGGAGGTTTTGAAAATTTTCTTCACATATTTATTCTCATAAATAACAATACATTTTTCACTAATATTCATACCTTTAATAATTTCCATAATTTTAATTTACATATTAATAATTTACATAAATGAATTACCCCGTATATGAACATTAATAAAAATTACACGTATGTGTTATTGATTATACTCGTAATAAAAAATTTTTCCTTAAGATATTAATGAAGTACCTAAAAATATGGAGTATATTTTTTTTCTTTTTTCTTTTAAAGGTAGGTAAGAACACCCTAATACCGAAAGACGGTGAAGAAAATTACAGTTGTCCGAAGAGAGAAAGTTCAGAGCCCGTGATGAACTGTGAGATTAACACGTTGGCATAAACGAGAACATATTATGTTGTTTCACAAGACGGATAGTAATGTTTCACATATTTCAAACTTCACTTATAATAGAGAGAATTTTTCCCTGTACGCTGTCAAACAAATCTCATCTGATCCATTTCTGTACAATTTCCCCTCGTGAAAAGAAACGGCTTCTGAGAACAGACGAAAGTACTTTTTCCAACCATTTCAAATTGCGTTTGAATAACATCGATATTTCCGGTAATTCCCATCTTATTGATTAATTTTCGTCTCTGTTTCATCTAAATTGTTTCAAAATAAATACTGACCCTTCGGTACAACTTACACAATTTTGTCAAAACTGTTTTAAAATAAAAATATTGAAATCGTTTACAGGACAAATCTGCAGATAAAGTTTGTAACATTTTTTATTAACGCAATATTCCATCGTTTTCTCGCATATTTTCATGGACCGATCCAAAAGTGACACAGATGCTGATAGTGTTCCTCAGCAGGAGTATTTAAATATTTCGTTTTGTTTTGGTGTGCATTGCTGAGAGATTTATAACTTTTTTTTTCCACAAAATACTCTAGATACAAAAACATTTTAATATTAAGCGCCCTTCTAAAAACCACTTGTCTAGAGACTGGATAATCTGAAATTCAACTCTCGCGAATAGGATCTTATTATAAATACAGTTTTATTTTTTTTTATTATATTGGTTAGGTTTTTTCTTTGTTTTAGGGGGTAGCTTTTTTTTCTTTTTACGGTATGCTAAGAGTAACAACCCAATCATACAAATTGGAGCAAAATTACAGCGAGAAGGAACCCCAATTGAAGAAGGCAAACAGAAAGAGAACGAAAACCCAAAGCAAGCGACGCCATGAAATATAGAAAGATCGAGATGCAAAAAGCTATGTTCGAAGTGAAAGTAACATAAACAGGGAACAGAAAAAAAAAAGGTGGGAGGGAAACTTGTCAAAGCGACAAGAAAAGGTAAAGAGGCTGAATAGAAAAATAAAAGTTATGAAAGATGAGGAAGGAAAAGTAAATATCACTACACAGTTTGAAGGTATCTAGATTAAAAAGTGTGAGCAGAAAATGTTCGAAGGAAGCGACAGATGAGGGTGAGCCAAAGAATCAGCCATTTCATTTCGTTCAACCGGGTATGATTGGGAATTCACGCTAGACGCTAGAACTGTTGGAAAACCAATCAACCGGTCAAAAATTCGACGGCCGCTGCAAATTTTTTTTTTTTTTTTTTTTTGAGGGGCTCGTCAAGCAAGGAAAACAATAAAAAGATGAGTTAACTATTTAAAACTTAATTCGATATCGGAAATAACTGGAACAAAGGAGCCAATGGCAGGAACAACAGACCGAGAAGGAAAGGATATAGGAAGGACAGTAGGGAGCAGGAAGTACTTTAAGAGGAGTAAATAAAGGGAAGAGCGTTCCGCAGAAAGAGCAGAACAATTAAAACCAAATGTGATTAGCATCACAGACACAACTGCTTCGTTAGGATATAAAGGGCACAATAAGGGGTGAGGAAACCAAATAGAGACGATAGCGGGAAGAGGGCAATTAAGTGTGATTGAAGCGTAGGCGAATAATAGGGACAATAACAGAACGAGGAAGAAAAGAGAATTCTGAGAAGCAAGGATTAGCAGGTGGGTTAGGTTAAATTGAGAGGAAGGAATAATCATTGGTAAAGGAGGAAGGGTAGTACACATCTGACCAAAATTTAAAGTGAAATTTCTTACTCAAGGACAATAGATTAGTACTAGGGATCTTATTAAAGTAAAAGGGGGAACGGGACTGCAACCTGAGCTGATTTCATTACCCATCGAGTGTGCTTTTATGATTGCGCTGCAAATTTATAGATTCTTTTTCCATAATCTGGTCGCGTTCCATTCGCGAAAGACTTTCATTTTCGGTTTGTCATTTATTCGCTGTCGAGTGCTATACAACTTTCAATGCCAGAAGTTCCACTTGGTGTTTACAGCATACGTCCCTCAGGACGCGATACAGCTGTGCGGGAACTTGTAAAATTCCCACACTCACACACATACACACACTCAGGCCCGTGTCCAGAATTTTGAAAAAGGGGAGGTTTTGAAAATTTTCTTCACATATTTATTTTCATAAACAACAATACATTTTTCACCAATATTCATACCTTTAATAATTTCCATAATTTTAATTTACATATTAATAATTTACATAAATGAATTACCCCGTATATGAACATTAATAAAAATTACATATATGTTATTGATTATACTCGTAATAAAAAATTTTTCCTTAAGATATTAATGAAGTACCTAAAAATATGGAGTATATTTTTTTTCTTTTTTCTTTTAAAGGTAGGTAAGAACACCCTAAAAAATCATCAATATTTATTTTAAATTTTTGATTTTTTTCCCGATTTTTGTATATTTATGATAACTATTTCAGTTCTCATGGGAGTGGGTTAACCCCCAACGCCCCATCCCGTGGACACAGCCCTGTACACACACACACAGACTTTTTTATCCGAAAATAGCGCGTTGTCCATCGCTGCACATTTTATACCTTCTTCGAATGCATCATAATAATATAGCAGCCCTTCTTCAGGCAGCCCGTGAAATTTTACAAACCCATTAAATACTGCTACATCATAGAAATCGAATTGAAAATGAAATAACAACAAAACCGAACAGTTCTCCTTAAATGGAATTCATTTCGTGTTTCAACTATTTCGTGTCAATATGTTTTATCAAAAATAAACAGAAAAAATTTAATATCAAACAGTACCGGCTGCGGAAATTTTCCTCTCTCATCATTATCGTTTTTAAAGAGTAGAAGTTATAAAAATACATGCGGGGAAATCTGTTTTCGAATAATTCGAGATTTCAGTAAATACGCGCTGGTCTCCTATCATGAAGAGTAAGCTGGTCTTCTATGGAAGCCGATTAATTTAAAGTGAAAAATAAAAATTTAATGAAATTAAAAGGCCGCATTACGCTGCGGCCGTAACGGAACGATGACGCAGCTGCCAGCAGCGGGAGCTCTGATCGAGTTTTATTTACTTCGCGCCACGTGATGAACTTTTTAATAATTAAATAATTGTTTTATATCGGTGTAAAAATTACTTACTGTACAATTAAGATCTGCGTGTCGTCCATTGAAAGACTTGACTAAGGGATTAGATATATTTCCTTATTGTAAATTACTTTTTTTTCTCCTTACGTTCTTTTTTTCCCGCGAAATAATATCGTGTATTTTTATGTAAATTGTAACTGCGTATGGCATTGTTAGTATTAACAGCAATGATTACAGGAAAATTATGTGCAACAAGTCCTTTGAAAATGTACTTACAATTAGTTGAAGGCAGTAGTCAGGACGGCAACAACATAGTCCTTACATATTACGTCCATTAAAAAGGGGGACGGCAGTAGGCGTTTTAGGCGTGAGAATCTTTTTGGCGGAGACTTTTATGAGCGTAGACTCAAAGGAATCCCCGTAGAAATCAGTGTGCAGAATTTTTCAATAAATTACCAAGCCATCGTGTGATCCAAACATCGGTAAAATGTTTAGAAGTACCCTCCCGTTCCGGGAAATCCGGTCAGAAGGCTAAAAAGAAAGTGGTGCCAAGATTAACGAGGTCACCCTCTGTTAGCGAAAAACACGTGTTGTATGTATATTGTACGCGTCTCCCTTGCGCGAGGTTGCAATCGACAATATATACATCTTATTTCCACTAAGGCCACATACTTAATTTTTATAATATACAATATAATACATAGTAGGTAATATTCTGTGATTCGATCCAGCATTGTGAGTTTTCTTCTTCCTCTTGGCCTTTTGCCCGGAATCTTTCCGTTTGCTACCAACGAGAACAGATCATCATTCGTCACTTTATTTTGGATGAATAGCCGCTTACAATCCTTAATTGCGGTCAACAGAATCGTATTTTCCAGTCCTACCCTCTTCGGTACCTCCTCATTCGTGAATCCTATTGAGTTTTCTGTAAGTCCACATTTCGAACGCATTAATTCTTCTTTCGACGTTTCTTGATATTATCCATGTCTCTGTTGCATATCTTGCAATGGACCATATACATGGCACTTCAGAATTCTTAAGCGGAGTTCTAGTTTCATTTTGCGGTTTCTCAGTATACTTTTTCTAAGTTGTTAAACGCTGTTCTAGCCGTGCCAAGTCGTGTTCTTACTTCGTCATCCTGCTTTCCATCATCGGTTATGATTACGCCAAGATATTTGTATTTTTTAATCTGTTCGATTAGGGTACGCCATCCACTTTGATGCATATTTTGTTCTACTGTTCGCTGTTCTTCCAATCTGCATAACTTTGGTCTTGTCCGCATTTATTTTCATTCCGTTTTCCTTCCATGTTCAACGTATTCACCGTTGCTTGTAGTTGAATCGACCTTTCCCAAGCAATAAGCACACGATCGTCTGCATAACATACGCTGCTTATTCTTTCTCCAGCCACGTTGAAGCCCATTCTCTAAAAGACTCTGTATTTTGTAATTTCTTCGGCATATGTATTGAAAAGCCGTGGCGATAGCAGACACCCTTGCCCCACGCCCTTTTTTATTTCGCACGTTCTTTCCGTTTGCCGACCTCCAATAATGATATTTGCTTTCTGTTGTTGATACAAATTTTGGATAGATCTTCGTTGTCAATCATATATTTCTTCAGAATCTGTAGGACTTCTGTATGTTCCATACGGTCAAAAGCTTTTTCATAGTCTATGTACGCGACGTATATGCTTCTTTTTACTGCGAGAGCTCTCTGAATCAATATTTTAAACAATGCAATTGCATCCCTTGTACCTTTCCGGGAGGTAAAACCGAATTGCGTTCTACTCAGCTGCCTGTCGATTTTTGCTTCAATTCTACGGTTAATTATTACCAGTAACAACTTAAGCGTATGACTCATGAGCGCGATTGTACGGTATTCCGAACATTTCTTTGGATTGTTCTTCTTTGGTATAGTCACGAAAGTCGAGATCTCTTGAAGTCGTGAAACACGGGTTGCCAAATTTATTTCTACATCATCCATTCGCTGCTATTAGAAATTACACGCGAGAAATACCTATTTTGTGAATAAATGTATACGTACTAAATACGTTGAACAACTGAATTTCTAACGAGGAACGGTATATTTTGCTCAGCATTTCCGTTGTACCAGTAAACGGATGTTTTACAGTGGCACACAAATAAGTATATTAAAGCCATGCTTCTCACTAACCCAAATTATCAATATTTAGCGGATGATAAAATCACCGCAGGTAATTCGATAAAAGTTTCGAGTATAAAACGTTCGCTCGCCAGAGCCTAAACGCTCGAAAAAGTATCTGCCAACAAGATTCACGCTTAAAAAATCCCCCACCTAAAAGAGGATGGATGACTCCATTAAAGAGGTTAATATGGCATCTTGGCACCACTTTCTTTTCAGCCTTCTAACTGGATTTCTACTTCTAAACATTTTACTGATGTTCGAATTACGCAATGACCATGTGACTTATTGAAAAATTTTGCATGCTAATTTCTACGGGGATTCCTTTGACGAATGATATCCTAAGATCGTTGTGTGGTGGAGTCTCGTTAGGCACAGATTTTAGGGATACTGTTAATATACACAGAACAGAATCTCGGGCCATTGTCGTATCATAAGTTAGATCTGGCACAGCGTTAGCATAAAGTTTCATATCGACAAGATAAAAGTGTTTACCAGTATTTTTAGTCTCGAACTCAGCGATGAGTCATCATAGCAGTAAGTATATTGTCTCGGCTCGAGAGCCATCTTGTTTCGTACACAACGTTATTTCCAAGCCCTGCACCATTTCCGACTGTTGGATTTCGACGTTGTTGATTTTTAACTTGTTTGCTGCTCATTAGATACACCGGCTTACTAATGAATGCTGTCCACTCGTTGTGCTGTACTACTGTATATCGGTACAGCAAGTGCTATATCGTTCGACTGGATGTAAGCATATAAGCTGTATAGATGATATAACAGCATAGGAGACCTGCACAAATTATTCTTTCCTTAAAATCAGAATAATTGACTTTATAGACGTCCGCGATTATTCAGATACAAGACAAAAAATAAATACAGCCTTCGCAGCGGCGGTAGAATTTAACTTATAAACATGTCTAAATTTAAAAAAATATTGCCGGATTAACTTTTTTTCCAACACTGCAAGCATCTAAAATTCTGCGGCATTACTGTTAAGTGGTGGGTTCAAAATATGAAATATGTTTTTCCTCCCCTTAGAATAACAATTTACCCGTGATGAGTTTTTCCAAGACCTTTGACAAACTGATGATTGGCCTGTAGGAAAATAGGTCAATTCTGTATTACTTTTTTTTTTTTTCTTTTTTAGTTTATGCACCCAACTCCGAATAATATTCAATTCGAACTATTGCGATAATGGTATAACATATTGCGGGGATTTTTTTAGCAGTCAAGACAAAATTACTTCCATTAATTAATAACGGGGGGGATATCTTTTCTGTTTGTTCTGAGACGTCTGAATATCTTTTTTTTTTTTTTAAGGGAAACTGGTTCGATTGGAAGTTCTTAATTGAAACGGTCGTTATTCGGGTGAACTTATTACATATTTTTTGAGAAAGCATTATTATAGCTGCATGAAGAGGAAAGGTACTTTCTAAATGAAAGGTAGGAAAAAGCTTTCGCCTTTTGACGATCTGTATTAGCCTATTCATTATTGCTAACATTTAATAATATTACAACGGGTGTGCGTGTGTGTATATTTCGAAGTAATTTTTTTTTTGTACCTATCTATAGGAATTATCTTGAGTATTTAATGTGAGCCGGTATAGTGCTTTTGAGACAAATTTTTCGATTTTTTGATTTCATTTTTTTAATTTGTTGCAAAGTAGAGATTATACTTCATTTTATAATAACCGATGCCACCCTTTTTTCTTGCTGGTCTTCCATCTTTTATAAAAATATAGTTCTGTTATGATATTGATATCTATCTTCATCATAATTGGTACAGCCATAATATGCAGTTTGAATGATACAAACAAGGTTTATTGACAGCCCTCTGTCATATCGTATTAATTTTAAGAATTTAAATCGCGTTTTCGAAACTGTTAATTATTATGTAACCTCAAAAAAACTAAAGGAGTAGTGTAAGCGCGAGAAATCCCCATTCTGGCGCTAATTAAAATATCCGGAAACAAAAAAAAAATTGAATATCTTTTCTTTTTTTGGAAGTCGACCTATTGGAAAAAAAACTCGTTTTTTTTTTCCGTTCCCTTTTGGCGAAATATGTTGACATTTGACTAGAACTGAAGCGACGATACACCGATTAGAAAATTTACACGTACATTCTATTATCCAACGAAAAACCACATTCGAATAAATTAGTTCGAACTCAACGGGGAGACCGCAATGACATATGTGTCTGTCCAAAAGGAACATGTTGAATAACGGTCAAAGTGGACCATTGGGAGTGGCCGCCTAAAGGTTTCTGGTGAACATTCTTTTAAATACAAAAGGGAAATTTCGAACAGAGTTACTGCGCAGTTTGACTTTGTCAAAAATTAATATTCAGAAAATTTTTATCGCAATGTTTATCAGTAAATTAAATAAATAACCTCGCTCGGAAAAAAAAAAAAAGTAAAAAAGTAAAAGCATAAAGTAATAAAATAAAATGTACTTTTTTTCGAAACTAATGTGGCTAAGTCAAAAGAAGTTTTCGACGAATAAATTAACTTATTATTTATCGTGATTTAGAAAATTTTTTTCTACAGTTGTTCGCTGGCGGCATAATATGAAAGAGTTATTATATAACGTAATACCAAAACGAAAAAAAAAAAAATATCCATATCCATCCATAAAAAAAACTACCGAAAAAGAATTACTTTATAAGCCAGGAAAGAGAGTCGATACTTTACTGGAAAATGCACGAACATCAATATTGCTCTTCTTTCTTCAGTTGCTCGTTCTAAATTATGCATTAATTCCCGTTTCTTCTTATTTTCCAATCTTGACTCTATTCTTCAACCGTATCTTCCTTCTTGCTCGCGGTTCCTAGACGTTCCACCAATCATAATCTCGTGTCTTTTTCACTCCTCTTCGACTTACTTTGTGATAACGATGATCGTATTCTATGTCAACGAACGGTCCTTTTCACTGAACGATTCTCCTATTTCTTGTCCTTTATTCTCACCGCATATTTTTTTGCATTCTTTCATCCTACCTCCTTTATGTATTTTTTTTTGTCTTTCTAATTCTTGGGCCAATATGCTCCGTTAAAAAATGACAAAAAAAAAAGCATAAAAAAAAAGAGACAACATAAAGAAATAACGATGATTTTGATTTGTCGAAATCAGATAAAAAAATACTTACGCTAACAGTGGCCGTTTAATTTTTCGTCTTTCTTTTTTACACCTCGGAAACGAAGGTAGCATTTTCGAAACTCAGATATACACTTAAATAGCCTTATAATTGCCGCAGATTAATTTCTGATTGTCACCTAATAATAGGGGGAAAAAAAAAAAAACGCATTAGTTGTGCGCTCGTAAATAAATAATAACCGGCTGTTCTTTTAAGGTGTGTCCTGCTCTTCGCAATTCGACCGTCCCCCGTTATCTGTAAAAGGAATGAGGTGCGCAAAGTAATTAATCCGCAGAACCTCCTCCGGACTACTATTATCAACAAAAGACGGCGACGCGTATCTATATAATCGAATCACATAGACGACAGATGGATCGTCGTCGTCAAAGAGACTAATTTGAATATCGAACGAGGTTACAACGACAAACGATACGTTCATTCAGAGTGCAGCGAATGATTGAGTGAACGTAAGGTCGCTCCATATCGATAAACGATATTGCTAGTTTCGCACGCTGACCGAGCGAACGCTGATAACAAGTTCGTAAATACCGTTCGACACGCGAATTACGAGATATTTAATTGCGGGCGCTGTTAATTAATTTCGTTTCGTTTTCTTTTTGATGTTTCATCTAAGTAAGTATTCTCGATTATTTTAAATAATCGCCTATTTCGAAACATTTCAAAAACACCTCATTACCTCCTTCCTTGAATGTGTATTAATTATAGCCAGTCCTACGACTGTACGCAGGTAATTACGATCTACGCAGCTTTGTATTTTAAATTTCTTTGCGTTAAAAAATCAAGCTGATCGAGTATTTCACGTACCTAGAATACCTTATTTACGCTAATAATTCACTCCGTATTACTCTCACTAGTACAACGTAAAAGACTATTTAAGCGAATTTTTAATATTTGCATTCGTGCGCGGTATTTGCAGACTATGGATCTTTCGTTCGGCAATCTATAGCGACATCGGTTGAAGTAAATTTAGTAAGCTCTGTGAATCAAAAGTTAGACTGATCTCAGCGATATTCAACCGGTCATTTTTGTTTTATTAAAGAAGTTTAACAATTTACAATCTTTAATGTAATTTTTCTAATTTTAAAAACCAATTATTTTTTTCCCCCTTATATGTATTTTCGTGAAAATTAATGATTCAATAATTTATCCTTAATGAATTAACTTTTGCGTATACGCGAACGTTAATAATAATAATAATAATAATAATTAGTGCGAATTACAAAATCAATGAAACGTATAAATTGAAAAAATACAAACGGTATTTTGTAGAGAAGTACACTATGTGTTTTGCGTAATGATGCGACAATTTCGTTTTATTAAAAACACATGAGACCGGGCTAAGTACAAACTGAATAAAATGTTTACCATATAGTGTAAATATAAATAAGACACGATTCTCTAGTTACCGATATTGTCGGTTGTAAGTGAAAGTTAATATAAAATTTCGCGACATTTCTTCGTGACGAACAGAATTTTGATTTCAGTCCAGCAATAAAAAAAAATACCCGTGTCAAAATTGAAATTAGTATATGTATATATATATGAAAGAACTATCTCGCGGGGTAGAAAACCGTTTTTTAATGGCTACGTCCTTCTTGCATCATATTACGAAAAACCGTTATGAAATATTTAACGTTTTTAATAGAAATTGCTGCGAAAATCGTAAATGACTTTGTTTTTCAGTAAGGAAGGACCTGGGGTGAAATGAAACTGACTCTTCTACGAACTATCATCCGGGTTTCCCACGACAAAGTTCAAAGGTTTGAATTTTAAATAATGATATAAAAATAACAAGTGCACAAGCCTTTGTTGAAGCCAAAAAGAACGAGAGAGAGAAAGAGATATGATTTTAATTAACGTAAATAAATAAGCTCGAAAAAGAACAGAAGCATACTGACTTACGAAATGAAATAAAAATTAACCTAGTCCATAGTGAAACTGCAGTTTGAAACCATGTTTCCACGTGAAATATTTACTCGAATAGTGGTAGTGTATTACAGATACGGTTCGAAGATGCTCTAGAATTCCCACCACCATAGAGTTTCGACTGTTTGAAGGCAACAACACATTCGCAACCGAAGGCGATAGATGCTAAAGCAGTAAGGCCTGTAAGGTTAAGACAAAGCGGTATGCAGCAATGATACCCTGCACTAGTGATTCAGTTCAGGAGCTGATTGTTCTTAAAGACGAGGTTTTACAAAAGAACTGGTTTCATGAACAGTTTTCAAATAATTGCAAGAGTTCTCAGTTTCCAGCTGCTCTTTTAACGTACTGTTCAATCGGTAGAAAAAAACTGCAGCATAGAGGCAGTGATGACAGTAAGTTGAAAACAAGGAGAACAGTTCTTTCTGTTTCAGTTTTAATGATTTTCGTTGTAGTAGAACAAGCGAAGAGTATTTTACATTGAATCGAGATTACTTCAGTGGTAAATATTCATAGTAATGATGTGTCACTACCACTCTCTGGTAACGTTATGGTAATACGAATGGAATACGTTCGCTGATGTAAGAACCAACACTTCGATTTGATCATGCATTTAATTCATTGCTTTTTTAAATCGACAGATCGTTGCGGTACTATAGTTACGCAAAAATTTCAATTTTAAATAATTTAAAATTGATTTACTAAAAAAAAATCTAATCAGAAACCACAATATTATTACCAATAACTGGCACTGGTTCAAACGGTTTTAAGCAGGTATCTGTTACAACCTCTATTCTCTATTAGGCATATACCAAAAAATTGTAGTGTGATCGTATGTTATTGTAAATTGCAGTACTGCTTATCTATTTTTAATTAATGAGAGCTGAAATAGTGAGATTATTACAGAATCAGAAGTCAGAAGCTAAAAAAGCTGGGAACTAATAAGAGAACTGTTCTTTAAAATGAACGGGAACAATAAAAAAAAACTCTTTGAAAAGATCTGTTTCGGTCATCACTACCCTGCTCACCGTCCAACTTCGCCGTGGAGACACCGCAGCGGCTTCAACCAGCGTATCCGCGTGACACCAACGTGACATTTAAGTTCCCAGCCTGTACAATTTTTCACCCCTGAACACTTTTAAATTCATACGATTACTACCTGCAGGGAAGGTAGTTATCGGGTTTTGGTCATTCAACCTCCAGGGAGACGTGAATGTGTACCATCATGCACTGCAGGAGTGTTGGAAGTGCAAAACGTTCGCAGCACTGCCGACTAGCGCAAACAGCGTGTTGCCAGAAATTTGGGATCGCACAGAATCCGGAAACCATTCGTTCCACCACTACCGTTAGGCCAACCGGCGGCAATACCCCCACCGAGACAGTATATTATGGGCGGTAAGTTGAGCTTGTTTTAACCGACATGACTTTTTGATGTTTAATTTGAGAACAATTTTTCTTCCTTCAATACGTTCTCACCATGCTATGGCTAATAACCACATTTGAGGTATTTTTTAATTTATTACAGTTTCTCCAGAAACGTTATGGGTTCTGTAAGTGCCGATTAATAAATAAAATACGGGTTACTTTCATTTATTTCAATTCGTCACTTTTAATGCTATTACGATATTCTTTTAATTACCTGCATCTTAAAGAAATATTTGCCAGAACTGCGTTATCATCAGTAAAGAAAGCTACAACGAATTATCTTCAACAGGAAAATTCGCTACCTAAATAAAATACGCTTTCTTGAGGAACAGCAGCGGACTACACGTGCGGATACATTTGATTTCCATGTAGAATCTTTCATTCGGATAAAAACAAAATAATTTCTAGTACCGATTCGGGAAATATTTTCTAACTATACGCAATAGATTGCCCGCCTTATCGAAAGGTTGACTTACATGCAAGACAAATCGCGAATTGTTTTCTCCTCCAAGTCAGATTCGGTTTTCTGCACTAACCGATGCAGCTGTCGGATTATGCTCCACTGGTTGACATGGAATACTTTGTTGTTCTCTGACTAGAGCAACTACTCTATTTTAAGCAGCGACATTTCGATATTCGGCTTGTCAGGCTTTGTTATCACCACCACTACTATCTGTGTGAGAATTTTAGCCACGACGTATTGTATAGTACGGCCGTCTTAGTATTGCTTTCAATACATACGGTAACATAAGCAATCCTTTGCGATTTTAACTCCTTAGTTGTTACGTGATTATTTCCGAAAGTTTTTTTTTTTGGATACTAATATAGCAGTTTTAAATCTCCCCCAACGAGGCACGTTTTATCGGAAGAATTTATTTATTGACGATAATTCATCTCCAACATTAGAGTGAAAATGATAATTTATTTAGGAAATTCTTCTACGTTTTCTTCATTACGATGTGACGAGCTGTCATCAACTTTCCTGATCGAGTTATCGGATTGTTTGAAACTTCTCGTTGTTTTTCATAACAAATATTTGCCTACTATCGGTGATGGAGATTTGTATCGGTTAAATATGCCACATTTTTTAGTTTTCATGGCAACCATTTAACCATTAATTTCCTTTTCTCTTCCGAATGTTTATTTGTTCGCAATTCGTATTTAACTTAAAAAACACAGGTTTGTTTAAGTTTCATTGCAATGTCATAACAGTATCGTCCTGTTATTTTATTTTGTTTTGTTTATAAAATCTTATTGTTTTAATAATAATAATGAATTGATTTTGATTGATTTTAATTTATGATTATTATTATTATTATTTTTATTTTTATTATCTTCTTCGCTTTTCGCAGGTCTAAGTTGTAGCTTCTCGGGAATGAACCAGGGAAAAGTACACTAGGTTTCTTTAAACATTCTGCATGCATGAGTAGAATCTATGATGACTACTTTCTGGATATCGGCTACTAGTTTTTCGTAGTTTAGATGTAATTCGACGGCACTTTTCCTTAACTTTACTGGTACGACCGCCATTGTTGAAATAACGAATGGTATTATATCCTTAGCCCGAAGTCTTTTAACCTCCATGGCTAATTCCCCATGTATTTATTTATTTTCATCGAGTATCTATTTTAAATGTTTCCTTTATTCGTAATATCAATAAGTGCACAACATATTTATTTTTCTTATCGACTAACGTTATGTGTATCAGGTCGGTTAGCAGCGCCCGTTTTATCTGTTATTGTTTGCATATCCCAGTATATCTTATGAGTTTCATTTTCAGCGATATCATGTGGTTTAGAATACGGTTCATTATTAATTATTATACCCCGTGTAATTTGCATAGCTCTTTATATATGTAATCTTAGCAACATTATTATGTCTGTGTGTGTATTGAGTTTGTGCAAGCATGGAGCATCCTGCTAGTAAATGACCTATGATCTTCAAGTTTCCGTTACACTTTCTACAGTTTTCGTTTTCTATCTCTTCTTTTAATATTCTTTTCCTATATACGCATGTTTCCCATACATCATCCTGTAATGCTAACATGAAACCCTCTGCCTCCAAATAAATCTTACCAGCTGCTAGCCGTTTGTGCGTGTTTACTCTATCAATTGAGTCTTTGTTTATAGCTGCCCAGTATTTATCATGGAGGGTCTTTTCATTTAAGGCGCTGTGCAGGTTCTTTTCGCTGTTGTCAATTAAAATCTGTATTTCAACTGTCATTTCCGAAGACGCTGCTTTAATGGTGTGTAATTATTATAGGTACAGTCCCTGAGTATCTTGAATATATATTTTGTTCTGCTGCCGTTGTATACCATTGTTCTTGTAGATTATTATTATTATTATTTGATGTAATGTTTATTATTGTTTTATCTATGCCTTCAGAGATGCCACCGCGGATTTAATCCCGCGGAAATTAAATATCGTAATTGATTTATTTTTCTTCTTCTTATTATCAGTTATTATTATGATTTACTTGATGATTATTATTATTACATAAACCAAGGAAATGGATTAAGATTTAAAGGCTTTATTATGATTTTACCTACAACGATTTTACTTGGAACGGCTGACCGCTAAAAAACACAGTTTATTAAAATAACACAAATATAACAAAATGACGATTATTAAAATAATTAAATATGATACATATCTCTGTTGTCGGCTGGGTGATGATGGCGGCGGTCCGTTGTTCCTCTGGATCAATTGATCGGTGGCGGACAATTTGGTTCGCGATTGGTTTAGGTATTTTAACATCTACGGCCAATACTTTTGCGGGATCACGTTAAACGATGACGGCTATATTTTACTAAAAAGAACTCGAGGAGCGGTAAGGCTTAAACTAAATAATTTACTTTTACTAAGCTGGTCCGATGACCAAGACCGAAAACTGTTCCGTACTGATCTCGACCGCGACAAAAATCAGACTCACTCTAACCGTTTTTAGACGGTTTCGCTAGCACTGGACACCGGGTCATTCCAACCGTTCTTTTTCGTTTCCTTGTTTTACAACCCTGACGGCAGCACTAGTCAGAATGGAGGAAGATGAAGACGAAGGAGACCACGAAGATTCTTTGATCTATTCAAATTGCCGTGCGTTTACGGAATCCTTAGAACCTGCGATGTTCACAGGCCTCATTTTTATGATTCGTACAATTACATTTTGCCGATCATCTGTGGGTGGCGAGACAGTATTCCATTCACCCCTAGCCGACAACAATACGCATACTTACACTCACACCATTAGTTCGATAATTTATTAAATTTAATTTTTTAGTATTTTATTTATTTATTTATTTTTATTTATTTGATTTTCTTTAGCCATGTAATGGTCACATTACAATGTATGGTCATTATTAAAATCCTTTATGTTGGCGAATTTTTTTAAATAAATAATTTATTTAAATTTCAATTTCAATTGCTTCTATTTAGGATATTCTCTAAATCGTCTTTTCTTCAGAATTCTAATTATCTGGTTAAAGTGAACTAGAATGCTAGATGATTCGCTTGGGTGTGTAGTTAATCATTTACACGTACAGCACGCTTTGCCGCGTCATATATCCGTACGAGAAATCTTAAATACGCCTTTGGTAGATAAGTTACCCCTAATCGGTTAATTTGCACATAATATGTTGCCGTCGGACATTTGTCTTCCTTAATTCACTCCTTTTCTCGAAAACTTTATTATACTCAACGGAGGGTTAAGAGAATCTTTATAATACCACATTTTAAAAAACAATAACATTATTTTTAATATTTTAAAATAAAATTGCAAATATAAAATATAATTTAAACAATTATAGACATTAATGCCATTTGTATACCAGCATAATATTTTATAAACGTTTTATAAATACCACGTAAGCACCTTTATGTTTTATAAATATAACCAAGCCTCTATTGATCGGTTCAAAATATACTTCTTACTGGAGGTACAGCGTCCATTTCGGAAAATATTTATGATCAAATTATCATAAAGTACAGAAATTTATTTCTATATAAATTCTACAAACTCCTTTTCTTTATTCTCTGCCGACGGCATAATACTTTTCTCCTCCTCCTGTGATATAATGGTCACGAATTAAAAGGTTAAGCGTTCCCGTATTACGCTGGAGCACTCTCTCTCCACATTACATTTCTCTGTTTGTCCCGCAAAATCCTTCTATATGATTTTCTCTCTTCATCCTTATAGTCCAGCTTCAGCGCACATGTCCCTAAATGCTATCCTAATTCCCAGTGTAGAATGCTTCTGCCATCTCGATGCGTTCCTTAATAGTCGTCTGTTCGCCAAATCTATTAATTCCCTGTTGAAAGCCGGAGGCGATCCATTTATCCTTATTTCATTTGGACAAATCTGTATTACACTTCAAATTTGGTTATTACTCCTTTGTTCATGATTCCGCCTTTAAATCACTTCTTTTCAAACTAGACAGGATGAAAAATTCATGTATTCGACTTTGTCTAGACGCTCTTAAAAATCCTCCTCAATCCCAGCAATTCTTGCTGAATCAAATGCTCCTCCCTTATCCAACCTTAGATCATGATTTAGGCTATCGTTTTTTATCTAAGCGCCTTTCGTCGAGTTCATTCAATCTTATCCTTGCTTTTTTCAAATACGTATGTACAGTCGACTCGCCGTAATCCGGATGATCGCGTTTATCCGTACGTCGGATTTTTCAGATCGATTTTTCAAAATAAAAAAATAAAAAAAAGCCAAAGCACTTTTATAAAATCCACATTTACATTCGCTGTAAATGAAGATGCTGTGAAATTTTTAAAACTTGGTTTCACGGAAAGAGTTTGTGCCCGCAGTTACGAAACATTTGTCCGACAAACAGTTACCGAGAAAAACAATCCTTATTCTCGACAATTCCCCAATCCGGCAACTGAGGAGTTACAAGATGGTGATGTAAAGGCGCAATGTTTCTTGCAGCAAACGTTACAACCGGTTTGTCGTCAACCTATGGATCAAGGAATCCTAAAGGCCTTAAAAAAATATATCCACACCGCCTTTTCACCAGACTAATATTAAGCGTTGAAAATGATGAGGACTGTCAAACTATGGGAAGGGATTAGTTCTACAGAATTAGTGCGGTCGTCGAAAATATTATTAGATCATAAAGTCACAGTGATAAATGGGATCAAAATTGACAATGTGATTCGGACAGTTCAAAAGACAACGAGGAGCTTGTTTTTCGAATAAAAAATATTCCAGGATGTGAAACATACGGATAACGTTACAGAATGGATGGGCAGCGACGAGATCGAAGAAACGGCAGATGAGGATATCATGGTACTCAACGAGGATCCAGTTGAAGAAACTATGGATAACGAGCTCCTTCAAAGTGTTGCACCACATGATGAAGGGGACTGAAGGCGATCGAAGTAGCGCTGGAGTAACTCAAAACAGGAAGAATCGTCACCGGCTGATACGATTATTTTACGCAAGTGGCCAAATATATCGGTAAGGAAGAGAATGCAGCGAAAGACACACAGACTACTTTAAAAACTAGTTCATGTACCACCGTAAGTTAACTTTCATGTTTACTTTTTCATAGGATAAGTTAATTTTCATTTTTTCATTTAATTTGCAGTATTTAACCTTGAACTCCGGCATATCCGGATTTTTTTGCTCTCAGGACCGGCTGGCCGCCCAATTAATCCGGATAATCGCGAGTCGACTGTATTTATTTTTAATTACATTGATTTCCTTCGCCAAAACACGTGTCGATGAATCCATATTTATACAATTACATTCTGACATCAAGATTTTAATTAATACATGTACATATCCTTGTGCAATGTCTACTACGCACGCCTTAATTTATTTTTGTACTTATCGGTAATTGTAATCTACTTTCTTCTGTTTTGTAATCTGTATATTTTACTTTTTGTTGCGAATTCTCTTACTTTGTATTTATTATTTTTTTTACATTTCCTTCTTCCTGAAACCATTCCTTTATTCTCCTTTTTCGTTTTCCTATTTTTCCCTCCTCTTTTATTATTTCCTTAGGTATTTTAATATCCGAACGTGTCTATCAAACTTTGCTCCACCATCTTTGTTCTTGCTAACGGCAGTTGGTACGTAAATTTTTTCCTCGGCTATCTCCATCAATTTTTCAAAACCGGCGTTTTACTCCCAGGAAAATTTCCAATCTTAGCTCATGCTCTTTTGCATCTTAACTAATTTCTCGGTAAACATAATCTGTATTAGTAACCTTCCTTATTTCTCCTTCAAGTTTTACGATTTTTCTCATTCCCCTCATTTATTCTATCTATCTCTATCCTCCAATTTCCTTCCCCGGTCGACAACTATATTATTTCTCGATTTCCATTTTTATCGATGGTTAGTTGGAGTCGAAGCCTCTTTCACTACTCTCGTTGATACTAATTTTTTTCCGAATCCTTCCTTTTGTATTATCTTTACTACCGAAGTTGTGGCTGTCCTACGCTCTATTATTTATATTTCCTCCCGTCGCTCCATTTCGAATTATTTAATTGTTTGTGATTTCATCGGCGCTTTCCAGGCTATTTGTTCTTCCTTTCTTGTTCGCTCCTGCGACTTTTTCAATCTTTTGCATACGTTCTCTTATCCATACTCTTTCCTAGCTTCATTCAATACATATTGATTTGTTTTGGGTACCTAGCCATATGAACATAGAGGAAAAGGAAACGGCGGATTCTTTAGCTCGCTCTGCTGCATTTTTTACTAAAATTGATGCTTCTAACCTGTTATCTTCATGTAACAAATTCCATACGAGACTTTGATCGGATATCTACGCGACATCATTTTCCAGCTCTCTCTCTTTCTATCTATCTATTCAACCTAGTCTTCCATTTTATCCTTAGTTCCATAACTCTTCCTTTTTCCACCGCTTTGCTGTCATCTCCATTATTCGTATACCTTTCAACCATATTCTATTCCTCTCGTTTTTGTCTCGGTTTAACATTTTCTTCAAATTGTCCTCTTCATTCAAGCGATGAAGAATTCTGTAATTCCAACCATGTATTTTTTGTGTCCATCTTTAATTCATACTTGTTGTCACTCGGACTTCCTGCTTCGTACACATCTTCTCTTTGCCCACTTCTTGTATTATTCCAGCTCTCCACATACTTATACTATCAATCTCTGACAGGATCACTATTTAACTGACTCTTTCCCTTCCATATTGCTTTTGGGTAACGGTCCTTCGCTAACGTACTATATAGGGTGATTTTTTAAGAGTTAAGTTTTTCAGGTTGGCAGCACTGGTTGGTATTGGCGTCCAAACGTCATCTGTCAAAGTGAAAAGTTTTCAGTATACTCTGCCATTTCATCATGGAAAGACTTACACAAACGAGCAACGATTGTGATATGGTTGAAATTTATTATCAAAAACCAGTGCTCTGTGAAAAATGTGCATCGTTTCTCATATTATGGTCGTCATAATCGACGAATCAACAATTCGTGCTGTTATCACGAAATTTCGCACCAAATTTACTTTGTTGGACATTAAACCGTCGACTGACAAGTTGTGTCTTGCATTTTAGTGCTCAGCTCATGTCGATCCAGTACAAGCCACTGCTGCTGAAGCTCGGGAAATACGTTGCCGGACCAAGGCATCGAATTTTTTTCAGCACTCTTGGAGAGCTGTACGCCAACAGGCAAACGATCCTCTCAAATTTTTCGCGATCAAATGAAGATCTTCAATCTCTCCGTCTGGTCCGACGAACTTTTTCAAGCAAGTCTACACACTTTTAATTCTCTTATACACGAACATGGATAGCGCATAAAACAGATAATTGTTTCGCTGAACGCGTGAATCACTTCCCAAAATCCAGTATTGTTAGAGTAGTCTAGAAGACTGATGTTGTGATCTCGGGATTCACCTAATCCATTAATTCCATGTGAAAACAGAAAATACCATGCAAGCTCTTCTGCTTTCAATTCGTACTCGGTATTAACGATATTATTATCCCTAGTTTTTTTTTTGATCTCGTTAACATTATCAGAAACCTCCAACACATCCTGGACACTCAGCTGGGCACAGTCGATTTGAGCCATTATGGATGTTTGGACCTAGGTCTTCAATGGATCTGACTGATGCTGAGTATCCATTGGATTAGGCTCAGGCATGTGTAGTGCTTCGATAATATTCAGGTCTTGTATTGAACCACATTCTTGTTATGTTATTTGACAGATTTACGAATAGTCTCTAAACGAGCCTTTCGTTCTGCTTGGCTCTCAATTTCACGATGTTGTGTCGTAAATTTACGAACAGACTCTAAACAAGCCTCACTCATAACTTTTATTTGCACGTAGCTGCTAGTGTTTCTGACGATCAAGTTCTAATCGGATTTCATGATGATCTTTCGTTTCAGCACTTTTTCAATCTATATTGATTATGCTAATCTTTTATCGCTCAGCATTACGATAATTCAGTAGATAAAACATGATATCAATTAAGTGGAAGGAGAATTAAAAAGATGAAATGGAGTAGAACCAGATGAAAATCAAGAAAATGATACAAAGGCAACATTAAGAGAGGGCGAGTATCTAGAAAACCATGGACGAGGAGGAAGAGATGGCCGAATATAGAAGTAAAAAGAGGGACCATTAGAAAATGAAGAAGAACAGGAGTTGAGTCATCGTCTGGAATGGGTGTCCATTTAAGGAAAGAGGAGCGATGTTACGAGCGAAAATGTGCGCCCAAAAATCTGCCGCTAAAAATGGAAGAAGGAGTTACGGAATTGCCCTTCATGTTCATTAACAGTTGAAGAAAATTTTTCCGAGCCATCCATCTTTTCTTATGGTACTTTTTATGAGCTTTTTCTAAACTTTGTTTACGTTGAGTGGTGGTTTCTCTGATTATTGTGGATAATTTTTCATATTGCAACTAACGTGACTGTAAAAGTTTAAACCATAATGCTAAGCAAGCAAGATTAGAAACATGTTTTTTCTCCTTTCCTATTTTCGTATTTTTTTTTTTTTTATTATCCAGTAATAGTCACATATATATATATATATATATATATATATATATATATATATATGTATATGTATATATACGAAGATATTTGGCCTAATTCCTGATCTTATATATATCCTGTAACGTATGCAGGTCGAAAATAACCATGAATTATTATTATATTGTCATCTAAAACAAAGGTCTATGCAAGATTTTAGACTTTTTCATCAACAAAACGAATAGACGTGAAAGTGAATTAAAAAAAAAGTGTTAAAAAAAAAATTACTAATAATCAAAAAATTGTTACATCTGAAAGAACCGTGCGAGAGCGAGTAAGATAAACACATTCTAAGTAAAAAATTAAATCGATCAAGCTTAAAATTGTTCACATTGTTCGTGGACACCGGTATCAAAGTAATCAACGTTTAAGTCAAAACAGTAACAACGGCTTTGTTAATTTTTTAGAAAGAATTGCACGTCCAAATTTATCGTTTTAATGAAATGAGGTCTTTTCTGCTGACAGCAGATCAAGGTTACGCGTAAACTGTTCGTTTTTCGTATTAATTAAAAAAAAAGAAACAAAAAAAATCAAAAAACTCACCGGTTAAAGTAAATAAAAATGCAATGGTCAATCGAGGAATAAATGAAGATAAAGAGTAAGACGAATAACTTTATAAAAACAACTTGTCGTCAAGGGACTTCAATCAATGGCGCAAATAATTTTTCCTTAGCACACGTTGGCTCTCGCGATAAATAATTGTTATTGCTACCGTCATTACTAGTGTCTTTTTGTGCTTTTTTTTTTTTGTGTGTGTGTGTGTGTTTTTTTTAACGATACTTTAAAGCAACCATTCTGCTGGTAATTAGTAGACGCAAATAATCGACTATTATTCATTTTCGTTTCCATGACGCGATATTTCTAAAATAGTCGTGAATGTGAGCTGACCAGCGTGCGCTGTTTCTCATTTAATTGTCGAAACTTTATCGAACTTGTTTTTGTAATTTCGCATACAAACTAAGCCTCTTTATAATAACTTTGTAGACCTTCAGGTAACTCTGTAATTCGATTTTCATCTGATTGTTCGTAGAGATAAGTTATTATGGTCAGTCCAACTATCAACATCGAAGAGGATATAGACCAGGAACATTCGAAACCGTCTCTCAGAACTTGTACGCTAGAGAGAAGCGAATCGAACGGTTCATCGTGGGGATTTCATTTGACCAGAACGAAATGGGACCCGTACCCGTGGATCGCTGGTGTGGAAAAGAACTCAGCCGCCTACTGTGCCGGACTAAAAGAAGGAGACTGTGTTTTGGAAGTTAACGGAGAAGATATTATCGGTCTGAAAATTGTGGATATTGCGAAGAAAGTGCTCGCCGACCAAAACGTTATCGCACTGCTCTTATGGAATGTTGGTAATGATCCGACCTGCGATCAGGAGGTTAGTAAAACTCTTTCTATTGCTAATACATTAAGCACGGCGCGCGTATATTGTAATCATTTTCATTATGAGAATATTACTTTCTATTGGTAGTTCGAAAATCCGCATTAAATAATCTCAAGCTGATGTCTTCCTGGCGACCTTTATATATTCATTTCGGTGGATAAGAATGATAAATTTGCCCTGGAGAGCTATCAGGAGTTAATATTTAGGTGGTAAGTGGCTACCACCAAGGAACATTCGTGACAGAAGTTTCGGATCCCTCATACTCGTAGTTTTTGAGAAACTCACTTTTTGCTGAAATGCAGTTCATTTTTCAAGCGCAAGTTGACCGGTTTTTTTAAAATTTTTCAGTATGTTGGAAACACATGGGAGGGGAATTTTGCAAAAAATTAACAACCTCCTCCCGTTTACATTTGACCATCCAAGTGACACTTTTTAACATTGTTCCATGTTTTTCACCAATGAAAATACATGGGCACAAAAATAACTCTGGCATTTTTAGATACATTTTAGGCCCCTAAATAACATACATTTTGGTGGGAAAAAAGAATTTTGGTGGGTCATGGTCAAAATTAGCGTAGAAACGTTACAAGCGAAAATGTTGTTGAAAATTGTTTTTTTTATTTATTTCTCATTTAGGTAGATTTTATTAAATAAAGCCTCTGAAAAAAAAGAAAATTTTATTTCTTCTTGTTTGTCTACAACATAATGAAAAATTTTAAAAAAATTGGTCAACTTGCGTTTGAAAAAAAAAAAATTAACTGCATTTTAATAAAAAGTGAATTTCTCAAAAGAAGCTAGGATGCTTAGGGATTTGAAACTTCTGTCACGAATGTTCCTTGGTAGTACTCAATTACCACCCAAATATCAACCCGATAGCTCTCCAAGGCAAATTTACTATTCTTATCCACCTATTTGAAATAATTATAGTTTTTTTATTTTCAGACGGCACCGCATCTCGTAAAAAAAAAAACAAAAAACATAAAATTTACTTTAGTCTGAAATTTATTAAACTGATAGAAATCAAAAAAACGGCCGGAACATAGAAGAAACCAAGATTTTATCAAATTAACAACGAAAGGCTGAATGTGAATGATAAAAAGAACATTTTAATCAATATCAACTAAGAAATAGTCGAATTTTAGTGAGCTATTTGTAACGGTTATAAAGCATACGATTCTGTTTTCCCAATTAAAAAGTAGAGAAAAAAGTTAAGGTAGGAAGAATAAGGAAGCGGATGTCATTGCAGTTATCGCTGGAATGTTGGTACTACGGCAACTCTACCCGTGATACTGTAGAATAACACCATCACGCGATCACCGAGGGCTCATCTGTGATGAGAACGCTCAAATGAAAGTAACGCTCGGAAAAATCTTGCCTGAATTTGTTTCTCCCGTGTATTTTAGATAGATCAAAATTTGTAAAGATCTCGTGCTGTATTACCGATACACTAGTTTTAGGATGTTGGTGCGCTTATGATAGTAGTTCCAGCAAAGCAAGGTCGGGAACTTATGATCAAATGTTTTTGATTTTCGAAAAAAAAATAAATAAAAAAAAAACGTAAAATTGAAAACAATTTCTTATTGTTGAAAATTTTTTTTGTACCATAAAATAGCATATTTTCTTTTCATCATTATCAGAACTGAGAGACTCTAGCTTCTCAGAAGCGGCAGGCACAGGTCTTGTGCAAAATATTAAAGAAATTTTTCTCGTTAAAGGAAGTGAGGAATCACAATTTTTTATTCGGAAATTTATATAAATATTTAAATTTAAACTAAAACACCGAAATGTTCCGGGAACACAGTCCCATTAATCATGGTATTTTACAAAGCTAAAAATTATCGAACATTTCAAAACAAAAATCCAATTACTAAAACTTAAAAATAGAAAATCTGTTCAAAATTATTTTTTGAATTTTTTCACAAATTACTGCAATAAAGAATTTTTCTATGGAGTAAAAATTTGTTGACCCGTACTAAAAAAACTAAAAAAGGCAGCGTTAAATGGTAATTATCAACAACGTCGTCGTGAAACTTCTTACATCAAGAATCTTGACACGTACATCTGGAAATCTTTGGATAAATAGAGAACTGAACTCGTCAGCCACTACACGACCCAACCAACTCTCCTGATTTTTAATAATGTTTATTTAAATTATGATTATCACGTTTTTATTGTTATTTTATTTTTTATAAAATTATAAAAGAGTAGGAAATAGATTATTAGTTATCGATAAGTAAAAAGATAGATTAAGATGTAGTAGGGTTTTTTTTTTTTATTTATTTTTTTTTGCGGGTCCTTTCGCTTTGGATACTACCGATGAGGCAAATATATTTTGTACAATTCATTATATATAGATGTAAATGACGACAAAGATTAATGTGCCCCATCCAATTAAGTTTATTAGGTCGTCACACTAATTCTGTTTTACAATGTGTAAAGTTAAATATAATTCTTAAACGTAAATAGTGTCTTAATATAAATGAATATTATTTTTACGACTTTTAACAACCTCTTGTATTGTAAAGTGATTGAAATGGTTGAAATTAACTGTTATCAGAGTTGTTCCGTAGTACCTTCGATAACTGTATTACTGTTATTGCAGCTGTGTAAAATATAATACAGGCTGTCCTGAAAATTGCATCTAACGCAATTTTCCGAACCCGCAATTCCATACTTGTACAAGTACACTTTAAATATTCCATATCTAGTTATAAACTGCACATTAAAAAAATTTGGCGTAAAAACTTTATTACTTAATCTTTTCTCTAATATCCTGTAATTATTCCAAATTTGCTGAAACTTATCTGTATAATAATTTTGCAAAATAATTTTTAATTTTTTAACGTTAATTGATTTTGATAGGTAAACAGGTTTTTATGAATACATTTTATGTCAGCCTGATATTACGTTTAATACTAAACAAAGTAAAATGCTTTTCAATTTCCATTTCCAGCGGTTTAAGTCTGTAGTAGATGTTGTGTATAACTACTGAAGCTCTAAAAAATAGTGTCCAATCTTAGCGCTTTAAGTAATAAATTTTCCTAAATTTGAGCCCTTAAATTCCAAAATTTTTAAATTTTTTTTCTTTTTTTTCGGTATTTAAAGGACAAAAATACGCCGATTAAAAAAAAACAATCCGGTAGCTGCCACAGAACTGACTGTAGAATTCTAGAAGAAGAAAATTTCGAAGCCTGGTTTTGAAATTTTTTAAAATTTAGTCCGTTTTAGTCTTATGGTTTATTTAAATTCTAGCAATGAAAATACGTAATTTAAAACAAAATTGTTTCTCTGACTTCCGGTGGAATGAACTTGCGGCCTTTGTTTAATCTTCGCCTTTTGCGCTTTTTGGATATGTATATTTTGTCAAATTTGTACCTTTAAATTTAAAAATGTTGGACTTTTGCATTTTTGCCGTATTCTGCAAACGAAAATACGTCGGTTAATAAAAATATCAGTCCCGTTACCATTCTACAGAAGAGGCTGCAAAATTTCTGAAATTTTTTTTTTACTGCCTAATTTTTACATTTTTTAAAATTTAGGCCCTTTAGTTTTGAATCTGGAAGATATCACAATTTTCCTATATTCGAAGGATAAAAATACGTTACTTAAAAAAAAAAATTCATTCTTTAGATTTCGTGGAAAGAGCTGTGCACTTTATCCCAGTGCTTTAAGTGTACAGTTTTTGTTTAAATTTGGGCCCTAGAATTTTAAAATTTTTGGACTTGTATTTTTTGCAATATTCTACGACAGAAATGCGCCGATTAAAAAAAAAACATAAAAAAAAAACACTTCTGTCTGTGAAATTAAAAAAAAAATTTCTTAAAACTATTAAATGTGTATTTTAAAACTAAACATAATTTCTTACTTTTCTATAATAATCTATTAAACAGTTATAAACAGTTATCATAACAGGCAACGAGCTGCGAAATTCCTAAATCATAGTTGGCGAAGGTAAATTTTGTAAATATGAATTAACACAGGGACGTGTCTACCGCCGTACCAGCCGTATCAATGCAATACAGCAACGTAAAAATCAATTTCAGGAGGGTTAGAACTCCCAAATCCCCCCTCCCCCCGGTACTCCTATGACAACTGCCAGAGCTGAAAGAAGTTTCTCGAAATTAAAACTGATAAAAAATTATCTTAGGACTTCAATGGGGCAGGAACGGCTTTCAAATTTGTCTTTATTGTCCATAGAGGTAGGAAATCTAGAAAAGCTGGAATCGGCTTCATCTATGGATGATTTAATAAATAAGTTTGTCGAAAAAAAGGCGAGAAAAGTGTATATTTGATTGAAGTGGAATTGTTTGGATTGAATTGTAACTTACCTCTTAGGAGCATTTATTGTAAGTAATAACTTATAATTAATAAATAATTATTTTAATTTAATGCGAGCGTTTTTGTTTCTTTTGTGAAAAATCTTTACACTTTATTAGGGCGCCCCAACAAATTTTGATACAGGGCCGGGTCTGAGGCAAGCTACGCCACTGAATTAACATTAGTTCTTATTTATGTATATATATCTATGTACACATATGTATTATATACTAACGTGTGCGTGTGTGTAAAGAAAAAAATATCTACAAAATTTTCACTAATGTAACACTTCAGTTTCTGTCAAATTAGCTGTTATCCAAGAACAATATGAAAAGAATCAGTATTGTTAGGCTCGTCAATTTTTTCAGTTCCATTTTTGTTTTGAACTCAAAATCGGAAAGTACTTCTGATGGTCAATATTATAATCCTCGTTTAAAAACATAAAAAGTAAACATCCGGCTAAAAATTGAAAAGTACCATTTGAAGTTTTCCAAATGCGCTAAAACAATACCGTATGTGTATTTGTGACAAAATTAATCGAAAAGTTAATGCTTTGAAAATTTAAATTTAGGACATAAATACTTCTTACATCGGTATCTGGATGCACATAAGATATACAAAAGTTGTACTTTGATTTATTTTTTCAACAGTTAAAAATACTAAAGAATAACCGCGAATTAATGGTGTATTATTGGCGGGGGGGGGGGATTTATTCAAAGCTTAATTTATATATATATATATATATATATATATATATATGTGTGTGTGTGTGTATATAGAAGAGATTTCAGAATTATGAAGGTTTAATAATAGTTAATTAAAGGTGAAAGTTGGACATTCCTTCTTTGATACGTTCAATTTTAACTTCTAATTAGTAGCGTAAACAACAGTCAATCGAGGTTGTTCTACGATAGAGTTTTTAATTTGACAGTTACAACTTTATTATTATTTTTTCCCCGTTACTTTTTTGAATTCTGAATTTCGAGCTCATCACAATTCAAAAAAGAAAATTTTCAAAAAAACATACCGGCTTTAAAATCTGCATGAAAAATTACAAAAAAAAAAAAATTCACTAAGAATTGAAAAATAGTACATTGAATAAAATTATGATTAGTCCTAAACAACACTAAAGCTTCGTTTTATTTAAAGTAGGCCTCACTTAATGAATATTCGTACAAAATCGTTAATTTTTTATAAGCCAAATATTAAAAATTGAACTCATTCAATTGATTTTAATTGTTGCAATTTGAATTTGGTGTCGACTTTAAGGCGTTAATGTTATTTAAAAATAAACGTAATATCCCTAAGTGCAAATAGGATGATGCTTTTTTTTTTTACTTTTTGGAGCACCATTTTTTTCTGTAATTTTTTTAGTACAAATTTTGAAGTCGGTATATTTAATTTAAAAAGAAAAAAACTCATTTCGCAATTTTTAATGTAAATATTTTTTAGCATAATACGAACAGTCTAGCTAAAAACGAGAAATTATCGAAAGGGGAAAAAAATCGTTGCAGATATTCTGTGAAACTACGTACTGCTTCGAGAGTAATGTATTAAAATATGTAATATTTCCGTCACTAAACAGCTTGTAAATTTCGCTATGGAGATTTCACATTCGTGTCTTTTTTACATTTCCACGGGGTACTTCAAATTAATAATATTTTAAGTTGCTGGCGGCAAAATTTTGGGGGTTCGTATTTTAACCGACTTCAAAAAAGAAGGTCACGTTGGTTGCGTGTGTCTCTTTTTTCTTTAAAACGGTACCATTAACACCATATAAGTATACCGTTGAGTACTGGTAAACACAGATACTCAGTAGAATCATCAAAAAAGGGTGAAAAAATGTAGTCCCTTCAGATCACTTTTTTTTTTTTAATTAATTAATATAATAAACGCGGAGTCGACTCTAGTCATTGATCATGTTTCTCTTAATAACTCTTCTTCCCTGTCCTCTAAAACTATCTTAACCGCTACACTATGTTATCCATTTTTGGTAGATTTGATAACCAGCTAATTTGGTAAATAAAATATTATTCATCTGTGATGTTTTGCAATTTTAGATATGGCGCATGTCGCAGTTCTTATATTCCGAGTTTTTTTATTTTGTTCACTCTTACCCCGTTTCCTCTTCCCCAATTGTTCTTTTCCGTTTTCGCCTTATTTTATTTATCCACGATTTTTCTACTCAGTTTTTACTTTGGCATTATGCTGCCGCTTTTACAATTTTATATAAAAAGTCTTAAACACTATGTGCGTATATATATATATACATATATATATACACACATAGATATGTGTGTATATATACATACCTATATATATATATATATAAATATGTATTCAATCAAATCTGGTATTAGGATTTAAATTACAGGAAAAATAAAAATAAAAAAAAACATACAGCGTTGAAATAAAAATGGTCAAATAGATTTTAGTTTTAAAAAATCTAATAAATAAATAAAAACACTTTTCTAAAAACAGTTTGTTATGAGCGTCTCTGCAAGCATATGATATATTGGCTTCTAAATTTTAAAATTTCGATTATTTCCTAGTTTTTCTATATTTTAATGATGAGCCCGCATCAATCAAAGAAAAAATCGACTTTCTAGCTACTGCAGAATGGGCTGTGGACTTCTTTGTTTTTTTTTAGTTTTCTTCTATATTTTTCCGAAATTGGGAATTTCAAAATTTTTGTATTTTCGTATTTTTCCGAGGTTCTATAGACCGAAATGGGCGGCCGATTAAAAATTAAGCAACAAGACGTTTTTTTTTTCCGAGTGGAATTCGAACTCCACTATTGAATGTAGCTAAATTTGTTACTTACATTATTTTGAAAACAACGATTTTTCGACAATCATTTGATATTGGTATCTCGTCAGATTGATTGACTTAGAATATTGTCAATATTAAGCGTGGAAACGTAATTTAAAAAAATCAAAGTATTATATCAACGTTAATTACCACTGATAAATATAGATTCGAATAAAAAAAAAAAAAAAAAAAACAATTTTAAACCACCGTAGTGCCATTTAGAAGCTTGTCACTTTTAAAAAAGTTGATTTTCAGCAAGACAAAAAATTTGAGTATTGTGCTTAAAAATGTGAAATGAAATAATTTTTTTAAAAAAAAGAAAATAATATTACTATAAAAATTTAACAGAAATAAACCAAAAAAAAAAAAAAAAGGAAAAAACAATTATAAACAATTATTCGATAATAAAAATTGAATAAAAACGTAAAGTAAAAAATAATATATTTTACAGTGAAATATATCACCTTAAGTGATCATACTATGATAATTCTTGTACAACATTCATACCTTAATTAGAGTCGTCGCATATTACAATAATAATTAAAAACTGCATTACAAATTCATTTGTTTCTAGATATCGTCATTTTTTAATTTGGTGCTTATTCTAATTAAGGTATTTAATGTTGTATAAGAATTGTCGTAATATCACCTTATAAGATATATTTCATTGTGAAATGTACATTACCTTCTCTTATCGAATAATTCATTTTTACTTTCTAACGGAGTTTTTATTAGACTTTTTTATAATAAACCTCGAAGTCGGTATTTTTTATTTTTTTTTGACATTTTTTCCCATATTCTAATAACGAAAAAAATTGCGTAAAAAACAACTCTCTAGCTGCTATGAAACGTACTGTAGATTTTTTTGAAAGCCCTTCCTATTCGATCATTCCTGCATGACCTACGCTTTTTAAAATCTATCCAGACTGACTTTCTTTCGCGCCTCCCGGACATTCAGACACGTTGGGAGAAACGAAGCTGTCAATCTTCTTGCCAGATTTGCTGTTATTTCTAACAGGCCTATTTTATTAGCAAAATTTCAGCGCACAATATTCTTCCGCTAACTTAAGCTGTTTACGTTTTTCCCTAATCCCAGTTCGTTTTACCCTCTGATTAACTTCGACCCCTCTTTTCTCGTCTTTGGTTCTACTATTTCCCTCGTCTGCGTGTCGATCCGTAGTTACTAAACTATTTCACCTTCGTTTACCTTCCTTCTTCTCTAAACCGCTTTTGACCACATCTCCTTTTTGTCCATTATTATATTTGCGATCACAAATACACATATTTTTCGATATTCTTGTCTATCTCGTGAGCATGACTCTCCATTCCCAACTCTTAAGCCTGCAGCATATTGAACCCAGCCCACGCATAGCACACGCACAGCCTACGCCTGCCATTTTGCATATAAAGCATATGAAACATAACGAACACATCAAAATTTTCAACAACTAAAAGGTTTAAACCAAACCACACAATCCACGCACCCGCGAAGAAAACTGTATTCTTTATACAGGCGACGTGAGCTGGGTTCAGTATGCGCGGTACTTCATTTGAATACATGTTTTACAGAATAAAATCCGCGTGGACCGTGCTTTGTTCAATATGCGGCGGACCTTAAAACTTGGTCTTCTTCCGCTCGCTACATGCCTCCTACCTTCTTCTTATACTTTCTGTTCAAGCAGTATTCGTGGATTCCGTATCACCCGGTATAATAAAAATATGCCTTTTTTTCTATTTTTCTGACTGAACACACTCTTAGCATTACCCCAACGAAAAAAAAAAAAAAAAAAAAAAAACGTTTTTCAACATTTATCTTCTGGTATGATGTGGACAATCCCCACATAATTCTGATTTCGTTAACTTCGCTAAATATTTCACGGGCCGTCGTTTTACATCATGTACGTAGCTCACATTTGAAATTTTCCATTTCACAGTTATTTTTATTGTTTGTACCGGGCTGCACGGGATTTTATGCGGATAAAGTAGGCAAAGAAGACGCAGCCCTACTTCGGTTGCATCGCGCACCTGACAGCGGATCTCAGATAGCAAAACTAACAAATGGACTCGGGTAGTAAACGGAATTAAATTTCGGAAATTAACCGACATACTATCCGGGGCAACATACTAAAGTTTATTGGTTTCCAGGACAATTCGAATACCCGCTTGAACATAGGTATGTCAAAAATTAATGCCGTCGCCCTCGCTGTAATATCTATCGGTCTTACCGAGAAGAAGTTCTTTGTCCGAAGAGAAATTCCGAGCAGAAACCCCAAAAATACAAAAAATTCTGAAGTCTCTCCGGTACCGACCAAGACCTTTAAAACCGCATGAATTTCATGCGAATACTTCTGATAGGTACAGACGCGGTTTACACACTTTTATGATGTCATCAGATTGAGGAGCGAAGAGTTTTTCCACATTTTTTCAGTTACTTTTATTCCCCTTTTTTTCTTTTTTTAAAAAAAAATATCGGACTCGATTAAACACGTAGTAAAGACTCTATACATACATATACATTTATATATATATATATATATATGTATATACACATATATCTTACTAGTTATTTTTTGAAATTCGCGCTGTTGACGCGAAACTATACTATGACGACCTTCCAATAAAAAAAAAAGAAGAGACATATACGAAGAAGAAAAAGTAAAAATAAACGCGGGAGTAATTTTATTTGTCTGACTAAATCGGTGAAAAACAATCGTGAGATTGTGCGCGTCGAGTCTTACATTTGACCGATTATCGATCGAATATTTATCTGGTAGACCCTGGAGGGTGTACCTGAACAGAGATGCTACCGAAGGTAGGTCGAAAACTCATAGTCCATTTGCCGCATGTTGATTCTGCGTTGCAGAGACCTTGACTGATCATCTCGTTCGACCGAGCACTCCGGTTGAATAATCATAGTAATAAAAAAGTGATAAAGATATACAAAATAGCGAAGCGCAAGGTAAACAGCATTTCGAATCTCGTAAATAATTGTATTTCGTTATTAAAATTATACCTACGATTCGTATAGGCGTGCAAAAAGAAAAGCAGATTACCGATTACCATTGCGTAAAATTCGCGTCATCTGCTTTCAGTTGGCAAAAGTTAAAAAGAACCTCTCGAAAGCCGAAACTTCTCGATTTAAAATGATCAGTCAGTCAACCGAAAAATATCATCTAAATATTTCCGCAGGAACTGAAATTTCGTCGCAAATCAAAAGAACTAAAACTCGAAATGATATACACACAATTAAAATATCTTGAAAATGTTCTAAAAATTCAAAATGAAATAATCGTTGAACCGGCCTGCCGCTGACGACTCCGTTAGTATATATGTTTATTTTTGTAAGCGCTGCACTTTTTCCCGAAACTAATCATTTTCTCGACAAAAAATTTATTTAAACATCGCAGTTTTCGCTAAAAAAACGAGACTGCGAATATTTCTCATTTTTTAAATCGATCGATAATTTTATTCCTCGTATATACATATTCTATTTTTAGGATATTGTGTGTACGGAAACAGGTGTAATATAGGGAACAACAAAATGGTTCGGAAACGACAAAAATATTCAATTAAAATGTGCAATAACTCGCGAAGAACGGTTTGAAACTTATAAACTTCAAAGTTGTGTCATAAATTACGATTAAAATTCTCTTTAAAACCGTATCTATAACTTTAAGCTAACCGATTACTCTGGGCGGCAAAAAAACACATAACAAAGAAACCGTGTCATGGAATTTTGAAACGATCATCTTAAAAATTAACCTCAAAAAAATAATTTATAACTCATCACCAGCTTAAAAAGTGAAATTCGAAATATAAAATAAAACGCAGAAAAAGCTCTTTCATAAAATCAAAAAATTATATATACTCTACCCCCTTTGGAGCCAAAAACACAGTAAAAGAAAAAGGATGTGTTCATGAGTAAGCAAAACCTCAGTAAAAAAGTTGAGTAAAACCAAAACGTATCTCAAATGTATGCATAAAGAATCCCTTTATTATAGGAAAACTATAGCCGAGCTTACAACTTTACATTTAGGTCTTTGTAGCGCCGAAAGCTCGAAAGTTTTGAAGAAAATATTTTTTTTCCGGCGCGTATGATTTACACCCTGTCAAGAAAGTATCGGGAATTGTTAAATAAAACGAACAATTTTTAATTTTCATCCAAATTTATTTTGTCACCTTCAAAATAACATCCATTCGAAGCGATGCACATATGCCAACGCTTTTTCCACTCGGCAAAGCACTTCTGATAGGCGGTTTCCGGGATGGCCTTTAGCTCTCGCGTCGCATTCGTCTTGATGTCATCAATCGATTCGAAGCGCATTCCCCGTAGCGGAAATTTGAGTTTTGAGAATAGGAAGAAGTCGCAGGGTGCTAAATCTGGTGAATACGGCGGTTGTTCGATGATATTTACCGAGTGTTTGGCCAAAAACTCATTCACAATTATGGCTTTGTGAGACGGCGCATTATCGTGATGGAGAATCCAAGAATTGTCGACCCACATATCGTTACGTTTACGACGGATAGCCTCTCTCAAACGTCTCAAAACACTTAAATAAAACTCTTTGGTGACTGTCTGTCCGGCTGGCACATATTCATAGTGTACCACGCCTCGAATATCGAAGAAAACAATCAACATGATCTTCACTTTCGATCGGCTTTGGCGAGGTTTTTTCGGCTTTGGCGCGCCAATTGGCCGCCATTCGAACGATTGCTGGTTCGTAAGCGTGTCGTACTCGTACACCCATGTCTCGTCACCAGTAATTATCTTTTCCAAGAAGGTAGGATCCAAATTGGCTCGATCCAGCATGTCTGCAGCTACCTGTTCTCGGTACTTTTTTTGAAAGAAATTCAGGTCTTTCGGAACAAGCCGAGCCGCAACGCGTTGCATACCCAATTTTTCGTGCACAATCGTACGTACGCTCTCGTGTGACATGCCCAATCCATGAGCCATCTCTCTCAAGCTCACATGACAATTTTCAGCAACGATTTCCTTGATTTTATCGACGTTATCATCGGTCACACTCGTTGAAGGCCGTCCAGAGCGAGGCATGTCTTCGACCGTCTCCCGACCATGCTTGAACGGTCTGTACCACTCGTAAATCCGCGTTTTTGATAAAGCAGATTCACCAAAAGCCTTCTGTAACATTTTCAGTGTATCGGCACAAGAAATTTCGTTCGAAACACAGAATTTAACACAAGTACGTTGTTCAATATTTTCACTCATTGTAAAACTTCGACAAAACACTTCAAGGTCGACTGATTTTAACAGCTGCTGTAAACACACTGGTTGACAGATCGCGCTAAAAATAGGCATCATAATACAAAACAGTTGTACCAACCTGGAAAAAAAAAATTATCTGCCTAGCTATTACCCGGGAGATTTAAATTGACAATTCCCGATACTTTCTTGACAGGGTGTATATCGATGAAAAGATCGCTATTTGCCGAACCCGTATTTCATTTTCTTAACGAAACACTGGAAGTTGATGAAAAGTTCACAAAAGCGCGGGAATTTCGTGTTGCTCCCCCCTTAACAAGACGAAAAATTAGATATATTTGTTTTTTGAATTTAGTATTATGTAAATGTAAATTATAGAGTTATGTTTAACTATAGCGATATGAGTCCGTCTAACTAAATCATCCGCAGAATTTTGGGAATACCATTTAATAACTTTTTTCTCATCTATTGAAATTTGTACGGAAAGCCGGCAGTTTTAAAATTGAAACCGTCTTCGAACGTTAATTCTTCTATTTTAAATTTAAACCTTTTATACTCTCATTTTAAACTATTTTAAAGAGAAAAAAAAACGCTTCCCCGATATTTAATTTGTTAGATATAAATAAGTTAATCAATCGATGTGCATTTCACGATAACCAGATATATTAAACTATAAATTTCACAGATAAAGATCAACATTATTATCAAGTCTGCAAACATCGTTAATATTCCGGGGGGGGGGGGGGCAATAGTACAACATTATAATCTTTTAAACAGTTATCCACGATAAAAAAAAGTTTAATAAAAAAACCACTCTACACGGACTTTTTGCAGTCTTTCTTGCTTCACAAGATCGGAGTTTTAGTAAAATCTTCTTTCTTTGTCAGAATACTACTCGCTTTATCAAATTTTCTTTATTTTTCATCATTTCTTCCGGCAAGCTTGCAATCTTTTCTTTGAACATCATTCGTTATTTTAACCTTTTTCCTTCTGGTCTCTTCATATTGAATTTCTCTTCAATAATCAGTGAATTCAATCATAAAGTTTGTATTTGATGTTCTCGTTTTTATTGATGAGAATCTAACAGTAATTCACCGTGTTGGCGGATCAGTTTCTATAAACCATTCAATTTTACTGAAATTATTACTTAATAAAAATGAATATTCCTTAATTAGTGGAGAAAAGTCCACATCATAGCTGCCTAGGAACAGGGGAAAAACGCAAATAATCCGCAATACTTCCGGCCAATATCTCTGCTTTGTCACACTTCTATAAAATACTTAAACGTCCGATACTAAACCGTGTGGCAGAAAAAATTGATCAGAAACTTGTTCCTCAGCAAACAGGTGTTAGACCAGGAAAGTCAAGTACCGGCCAGATCCTACAATGAAAACAATCTCACCGCTGCCTTCGATGCAGTTCACCAATGCACACTTAAATACAAACTATATCAAGTCACAAAAGGTTTTAAAAGTTTTTAGAAATTGTCTCCACAGATTTTTTGTCTTATCAAATACGAGGAAAAGTTGTTCCTGGAGATCTCAGAAAAGGTGGTGTCTTTTCACCGATCTTATTTAACGTGTATAGAAAAACGACGATCAGCCGATGTCTGAAACTACTCAGCACTTTTTGTACACGGATCACCTATATCTTTAACAGCCCAGTACGAGAGACACTTTTTAAGAAGTGGAAAATATGCTAAATCATGAAGCCGGTGAACTTGATACGTATTTTAAGAAAAATCGACTGAAGCCAAACTAGTTAAAAACAGTGACCCGTGTCTTTCGTCTGAAAAATCGTCGGACAAAGCGACAACTACAAATTAAATATGGGGGGAGATGACGACCGTATGGGCATTATACTCGACAGATCCCTTAGATACAGGTAGCACTGCGAATCGGTTAAAATGAAAACCATGGCCAGAACAAACATAATACGTAATCTGATAAGCTCCAGTTGGTAAACTAGCACGCAAACACCCTCAGAATTTCTTCCTTGACGCTCTGCTGTTATTCTACCGGTGAATATGCATGCCCAGTGTATGTGTGTGTGATGGCCCTAAACGAGACATGCAGACTAATAAGTGGATGTCTAAGACTCTACCAAAATTTTACGAACTTATTGTTAGTGATACCGCCCCGCCAGAAATTCAACAGAATATGACTGCAAAGAATGAAAAGCTTAAATCTGTCAATGACAATCTACAGCCGTTATATGAATATAAAGGATTGGCTGAAACAAGACTAAACTCCAGGCATAGCTTTCTAACTGACATGTACTGTAGAAAAGGAAAGACTTCGCATACGGAATACAAAAGCAAACGATAGACCAATACGACGGAAAAGCTTTAGCGGAAATCACTTCACTTATAGAGTCTTCGGAAAACAACCTTAAATAGACTAAGGAGCAGAACTGCGCGCACAAAATATAATCTCCGATAAATTGAAAATATCCGATAAAGTCCAGGAGTACAATCATCTATTTATTTACATGTGCCCTCAGCGCGGATATGAACTTGGAAGCTTATATTAGCGATGTTGATAATGGTTTAATAAAATTTTTAAGGTGCTTGGCTATTAAATCAGAGATGCCATAGGTAACCGAAACATGCTTGTTCCGGATGCGAATCGCTCCCAGAATTTAATATTGATTATATCAGAGAATTATCTGGTGGAAAGTAAAGGCGGATAATCAAAAGTAAAAAGGAATCAGCCTCAGTATTCTCATCAGATATCCATTAGAACCTTAAGTACTTTATGAAAAGTTTAATTACCCAATCTATGATACCTTATCAAGGATATGTATAGGAGTTATTTTACTTTACTTTACTTTACTTTAATTATATGATATTGGACGAGCTGTTGTATACAGCCGACCGGATACGCGATAATAGCAATAACTGAAATTATCTTTATTCCGTCTCCTTTACTGTGCGCAGAGTCATTGGCAATTTTACATTGTAATGTGTACAATACGGTTGTAATGTGAAAGTTAAACCAAATAAATTAAAAATGTAAAGAAAAAAAGCGAGAAATAAATGGAGCACGCGGTGCGAGCGAAAATGTGCACCTACCTGGAATCCTGTTGCTAGTTAGGAGTGAGTGTGCACCGTCATGCTTTGACGCTAAAAGCCATCGCGCCATTAGAAAGGTTGATCTCGACGGTAGGAGGGAAAAGAAAAGGAGGAAAAGTCAAGAAGAAAGGCTACAACCAGGAATTCAAGGAGAGCCGATCGTGTGTACCGTTCGGATCATCGCTGTCTCCTCGGTTAATCGTCGGAGCCCGCAGTAAAGGCTAGCCCCACGAAAATCGCGGTTGTAAAAAGGTCGGTGAAAATTACAAACATTGTTCACACCTTTATGAGAAGTATTCGTCGCGATTATTTTGTAAATTCCACTAATACAATGCCGAGAAGCATCGAGGAACGGCGCAACGAATTCAACAGTATCCGAAGCCATCGAATCCGTCGCCAACAACAGTGATACATGTAATTCTCTTATACTCGTATTTATAATTTATACGCCATTTTTTATTTATTGGTTTTTATTTTATTTAAAATTGTGTTGGTGTTTTTTTGTTTTTTTTTTGTGGTCGAGCGATCCGGAAGATTCTGGTATAGGTAAATTTCATTAATACACTGTATAAAAATTCGAGTAATAATTTTTTAAATAATAATAATAAAAACACGAGTAACTAACTTTTTCATATCCACGGTAATTAAATGTAGGCTGTGCGAGATCCGGAAGGGTCTAAACAAAAAAAGCTTTATGCAGTTAAATTTGTCTCTTCTATTTTTTTATAGTTTTTAATATTCGAACAAACATAAAGTGTTATGTTACTGCTGAATGATTTTAATATTTTATTCAGTATCCGAGAAAATTATTATCGACTGAATTCACTAAATCGAAGCGAAACGGTAATTAAATGTAGGCTGTGCGAGATCCGGAAGGGTCTAAACAAAAAAAGCTTTATGCAGTTAAATTTGTCTCTTCTATTTTTTTATAGTTTTTAATACTCGAACAAACATAAAGTGTTGTGTTACTGCTGAATGATTTTAATATTTTATTCAGTATCCGAGAAAATTATTATCGACTGAATTCACTAAATCGAAGCGAATAAATTTCGAACATTTTTCACGTGCAACGTACGTCTGTTTTAAATAAGTACAATTAAAAGATCTTTGAAAACCGTAATGGTTCGAATGTTACAGACCTCGTCTAACCAGGCTTAGCCTCTGCTACGGAATGTTTATTAATAGTAGATAATCAAATGACGTAATATAAAATTATTTTAATTTGAAATTAATAATATTAACAGCGAATTGCGCGCCGTTAATTAATTGCGAGAAATTAACAGAAAACAGTTGACTCTAATAAACTCGCAAAATTGAACAGAAAAAATCAGATCATTTGCAACAATACGAGTACATTAGATCATTTGAACTACATTTCGTATAACTGCGCCGATAAAAGATTGTTGAAGCAAAATTAAGAAGAAGATGAAAAAGCTAGTGGAACGATGAATCTTAAATTGTACTCATCGCGAAGGAGAATGAAAGAAAAACCTCGTTACCTAATTTATTCTTCATCAAGCAGTATGCTATTTAAGCAGTTCTATTATCAAAAAAAAATTAAATATTACCAATTCTTTTCTCGGAAAAACTTTGTAACATCGAGTTTTTCTTGGGAAAAATCATATAAAGTTAAGCTTGGGGAAAAAAAAACTTGTTCTGCCGGCTTTATGTGTTAAGCAACGTAAGATAGAGTTATCTTCATATCAAAAATTACTGGCGCTTGGCGCCTCATAGAATTCCGATTCTATCGCATATAGCTGCTCGTGTTTCCAAATGTTCTCCTTACGTTTTCTCTTATAATCGTCTTCCTTAATTTTTTTACGATTTTAATAGCACACTGCACCCTATCAATTTCTTTTCCCTCCCGATCCGAGCTAATTCTTCCTTTTACAATGTAGTCAACTTCGAATTCCTTCAGCTGCTGGACTCTTCTTTTCCTTCCCGTGTCTTAATCTTCACTGATGGCACCAAAAGTGACGCAGGCATGGGTGGTGCCTTTACGTCTCCTACGTTTTTGCACTCTAAGTCCTTCAGAATTCCTTCTTTCTGCTCTATCTTCTCGGCCGAATCGATCTCAATTCTTCATGCCATTCATTTTATATCCTCTACAAGGGAGGTTCACAAATTCCTGATCGTTTCCGATTCCAAAGGCGTTCTTCAAGCCATCTCCTCTCCTCCTTCTCATTCCTCTGACGCTACCATTCTCTCTATTCGATCTCTCGTCTCCTCTTTGTTATCGTCTCGTTCCATTCTCATAGACTTTCTGTGGGTTCCTAGTCATTCCAATATTGAGGGCAATGACTCAGCTGACTCTTTAGCTCGTTCAGCTGCCCACAATGGTCCCTTCCTCGATTCTTTCCCTTCTTCAGACATTCTTTCTCTATCACGCTTTAACCATTCCAATCTTTGGTTGGACATGTATCCATCTTTGTTCTCAAATCGCCTTTAACAGTATCGTCTTATTCAACCGGTCCCTCGTTTCCTGCCTTGGTTCCATTCTATTTCTGTCTGTCGTCGATCCACTGTTGTTTCTTTAATTAGTCTCAGAATCAATCGTTCTCTACTTCCTTCTTCTCGTTTTCGATTCGCTTTGTCCCCTTCTCCTTTCTGCTCTCTTCACGCTTCTGAGCCTCATTGTATTTGTGACTCAAATCATATCCGTTTCGAACGTTCTGCACTCCCCTTCTTTACGCCCAACTTTTAGCTTTGGGTCTCCCTACTCCCTTTAACGCTACATATATCCATTCCATCCCATTGCCTTCAGTTGTTCCGATGATGCTGTCCTTTGTGAATTCCATTTCTGACCGCCTGGCTATTTAATTCTACCTCTTGATTTATCATGTTGTTGGGTCAAGGCCGCTAAAAAAAAAAGATATATAATGAAAATGGAAAAATTATTTCCCGTATAATTAATGAAATCTTAGTTTGATGATGACTCATTTCGACTTTGAACTGGCAAACAACTGGAAATTAATAATGAAGACTTATATATTATTATAGAACAACTGAAAATGGACTTATATAAATAAAGTCGTTAAAATTATACACGAAATTCATCCAGAATTACTATTAATGATTTGCAATAAATGCCTAAAATTAGGATATTTTTCAGAGTACTAGAAAATTACAACTGTGATTTTGCTGAAAAGGATCCCTTTCAAATGTAGGAAGTTACTGACCGCTCTGACTATTTCCAGTTTTAGAAAAGACGTTTGAAAAAGTGATAAATAAATTCCTTTTGCAAGAACCTTTAAAAAACGCGAAATGCTAATCAATTCGGATTTCATGTACTCAGGGTCGGATTCAGGGGGGGGGGGGGGGATTATAACCCCGGGTCCCAGTTGAACAAAAAAAAATATAATTCTCCACATGTAAAATTTGAGTTTTGTTTCCCAAAATACTTAATACGAGTACTATAAAAATGCAAGATTTTAAATTTGTATTTTTTTGTCTTAAAAAGAATTCAGTTAATTTTTATATATAAAACTAGTGTTCAGTCAAGCATGATGTTTTATGTGCTGAGAATTCCGTATGTTAAGTTAAAGGTAACCATAATATTTATATTCGCATAATACTAAATTCAAAAAAAGAAATCTGATTTTTCTCGCTGCAAAGAGGGAGAATCACGTAATTTTTTGAGATTTTTTTTGGATTTTCGCCATTTTCGAATGTTTTGTTAAAGAAATGAAATACAGTTTCGTCCCTGATAAGTAGCGATCTTTCCATCGATACGTCACATGCCCGGAAAAAAAAATATTATGTTCAAAAATGTCGAACTTTCGGCGCCTCGAAGGCCTTATCTTGATGTTGGAAACCCAGATGTTCCAAATTAAAGAAATATACAGAGACGTGCATATTTTTAACCTAGTTCAAAATGTTTAACTGTAACACTCGCGCTGCAAGGGGGAGGCTACACTTTATTTTTCACACTTTTTTGAACTTTTCACCAATCTCAAAAGTTTCGTTAAGGAAATGAAATGCGGTTGCAAATAGCGATCTTTTCATTAATATAAATCATAGGCGCGGGGGAAAATGTTATTTTCAAAACTTTCGAGCTTTCGGCGTCCCAAGGATCTGAATATAAAGTTATAAAGCTTGGCTATATTTTTCCTGTGAAGTGCTCCTTTATGCATACGTTTGAGATACGTTTTTTGGTTTCTCCAACGTTTTCATTCGGGCTATTACTTACGTGAACATCCTTTTTCTTTTGATGTTTTTGACTTCAAAGGGGGGGTTTATTTTTTGATTTTATGAAAGGACTTCTGCGTTTTATTTTATATTTTGCAAATCACTTTTTAATCCGGTGATGAATTATAAATTTTTTAAGGTTGATTTTTGAGATGATCATTTTAAATTCCATATTATATTTTCTTGATGGGTTTTTGTTTTTTTTGCCGCCCAGAATAATCGGCTAGCTTAAAGTTACAGATACGGTTTTACAGAGAATTTTACTTGTAATTTATGATACAATGTTGAACTTTATAAGTCTCAAATCGTTCTTCGTGAGTTATTGCACATTTTAATTGAATATTTTTATTGTTTCCGAACCATCTTATTATATATCTTAGACTTGATAACGTTTCGCCAAACATTTATGAATACAATAGAACGTAACTGTTGGGCCGGGAAACGGAATATATAGTATGTAGCGACTTTAATGTTAATCTTGAATTAAGGAATGCTGCGGCAGCAAATTTCTTAAATATTATAGTAAAACACAGGGGAATCAGATTAATTAAGGGAACTACACAGGAAGAGATAAGAGGAAATAGTCTTACAAAATCTTGTACTGATAATATTTTTATAAAATATACAGCTGATGAAGTGGTAGCTGGTATTTTAAAGACAAAAATCTCAGACAACCAGCCGGTTAACTGCGCGTTTAAGATTAATAGTAGCAAATGTATAGCAGACACTTTAACAAACTGTAATTATTTACACGAAATTATGTTAAATGATAAAGTAAAAAAATATGATTGGCAGAGCATGCATGAGAATGCAGATGCAGAGCAAATTTCAATAAACTTAGCAAACGCTTTCAAAAATTGCTACGAGGAATGTAGGTATATAAAACAAACAACTACGAAAACGAGAAATTGCCCTAGGAATGAATGGATGAGCAGGAAAATATTAAATTACATTCATATAAAAGATCCGTATTATAAAAGGTGTAAAGGAAGCAACTCAAACAGACGATAAAAAGAATTATATAAGAGATACAGGAATCTATTTTAATTAGGAAATAAGATAAGAAAAAGAAAATTATTATATATAGGAATTACAAAAAGCAGGTAACGACATGAAGAAAACTTGAAGAATAATAAATAAAATAGTCTGCAAAAAGAAAAAAGCAATAATAGATGAAGACATACTCAGGAATTTTGCTAGTTATGACAATACAGTTAACGCATTCCTAAATTATTACTTGTCCATTACAGGGAAAATGAAACACTTCTGTGATAATAAATTCTTGAATACTGAAATAGATGATGAAACTAGTATATCTTTATACATTCCAAAAGCTACAGAGGACATAATAGAATCTATAATAAAAAAAACTTAATCTGGATAAAGCCCAAGGATACGACGGAATAAGAGTGAAGGATATCAGGAGACACTCAAAACTACTAACCCCATTACTAACGAAAATGATTAATTACCCCTTGAAAGAAGGAATATTTCCCAGGGAGTTAAAAATCGGTATGGTGCGGTCAATTTACAAAAGTGGAGATAGAAAACAGTGTGAAAACTACAGATCACATTAATTTCAGTCATAGCAAAAATAATTGAGCAGTACGTGGGGAAATATTTGAAAAATTATTTGGAGGTTAATAAGTTGATAAATAGTAATCAATTTGGTTTTAGAGAGGGAAAATCGACGATATTACTACTTAGAACACTAATATCAGATATAAATAAAGGATTAGCAGTGGGTAAACAATTTCTGTTAGTTTTTTTAGACCTTACTAATGCTTTTGACCCAGTGGACCAAGAAATACTAATTGAGGACATAAGAAAAATGGGTGTAAAAGGGAGGTATCTAAAATGGTTTTGGAGTTACATAAGAGGAAGAGAACTTTTAGTAAAGATCAGGAATGAACACAGTAGAAAAGAAATAATGAACTATGGAGTTGGACAAGGGACAATATTGGCACCTATACTATTTTTGATATATACGAATTCGCTCTACCGATATGTAAAGAACTCTAAAGTGTATGTTTATGCAGATGATATCGCACTAGTTATTGAACACTCTGACATTGAAAGTGCTGAAAAAATGTTACAAGAAGATCTCAATAATGTATGCAAATGGGCGCATGACAAAAAATTATTAACTAATGTGAAAAAAAGCAAAAGTGATGCATATAAGAACGCCAAGCCGGTTTAGAACGTTCGTCCCCAAATTAATTTTACATGATACAAAGTGTGTTCACATAGAAAGGAAATATGTGGTTGTGAAAAGTTAGAAAATGCGAATGAATTTAAATATCTTGGGATAACATTAGATAAAGGTCTAACATGGAGAAACCTTATTGACAATATTGCGGGAAAAGTCAGGTAAACTATATTCTTGCACTATATAAATTAAAACAAGGTATGACATACAAAAGCTAAATATTTCGAAGCTGTAATAATGTCCAGGATTAAATACGGAATCGAAATTTGGGGTGAGGCAAAAATTACAGAAGTGAGGAAAATCATCAAATTGCAAAAAAAAGTGTTTAAAACTGGTCTTACACAACGATAGCAAGACGCAGAGCTAAACCACGAAATGTCACCAAAAATGCTTTATATTATTACAGTAAATTACTGAGTGTGCTAAACTCGAAGATTGGCAGTTACCAACTAGAACAAGAACGTACATGATAGAAATTACGATAAACCTTGCTATGTACGATCTAGGGGCATTAACAGTAAAATAGACACAATGGCGAGAAAGAGGCATTAATAAAATTAATGGGGAAGATACCAAAGGAAATTAGAAATGAAAAAAATCTGGAGAGATGGAAAAACAAGGTTAAAATTTGGTTAATAGCATGGTGTAAAGAGCAATAGAAATAATAACAAAAAAATAAAAAAAAACCATTGATTCTACGTTGGCATGAGACTTATTATCATCTCCAGTTTTAAGCTGCTAATGAGAGAGTGGTAGTTGTATAAAAATTATATTGTATTATTGTAATATATAAGTGTTATCATGTATAAGTTTATTGTAATAGGAAATATTATTCTAGATGATGGTATATAATTATAATATAAATGAGATAAATAATGAGAGTGTGGATTTTGTAGTATAGTAATATATAAGTTAATACTTTTTATGCTGTAACAGAAAGTAGTACTTAAGTTAAGTTGATGTTATATTGTACAAATAAATGATATAATTATGTTGGGAACCCACAGACGGGCTAGTGCCTTCTAGGGCCCGCAAATTATTATTTAAAAAAAAAAAAAAAAAAAAAAAAAACTAGGACTGCTGTTAAATTATAAGTTAAATTTCCCGATATCAATAAAATATCGTATTGTATTAGCCTCGTCGGATAGTGCTAAGGCTTGCCATATGAGGAGCTAGAAAAATCATTTATGTTATTGCGATGAGACACACTTATGGATCAACCGCTTAAAGATCTGAAAAAGAACATTCACTTCTAACTTTTGTTTTGGCATTGCAAAACGGTCTCATACGAGATGCATTACAAGTAAAATTAATGCTCGGAATAAACCTTTCCTGCAAGAACGGAATATTTGTATGACGAATTGTACAGAGAAAAATGAACCACTGAAGCAAATCCAAAAAAACCTAAAAATTTGGTAGCCAATTTAGGTAAACAGTGAGAAAAAGGTAGCATTATGCTTTTCACCGATTGTTTTGCGTAATAACGCAATAATATAAATTTTTTAAGAACACAACTTTTGACCAGTCATGTGGGGTTTTTTGAGTATGTTTCTATTCTTTTTAGAATCAAAGCCTTTTTATGAACATATATACAAATAATTTTCACGCTGAGAAAAGTTTTTTTTTTTTTTTTTTATGGGTGCGCCAACGAAGAGTAACAGCCCAACCAACCAAGGAATCTAAGTAATAGATTAAATAGAACATAACATATCAGATTTTAATCTGGTGCGAGATTGACTGAATGAAAGAAGCTAGAATAGGAACAACTGACAAGGAAGGAAATGAAAGAACATAAGAATCATTGTATGGAGTAGGATAAAAGATAATCGCGGTTCGCATTATCGTTTTTTTGTTGTTGTTTTTTTTTTTTTTGCAAATCACTGCTTTAGTTAACATATAGTATTGTATAAAAGTGGACATAATTATTTTTTACATTTTTTTAATACTATCAAAATGCCAACTCCTGCAAAAAGTAGACTTCACCGGTCAACAATTATGTGTAACACATTACCAGTTTTCGTACAATAGCTTTTGACTAATTCGTTTGATAGACAGTCAACAAAAAGAAAAAATAAGGTATTTAATAGGATAAACTAATGAATAATATAAACTTAAATAACAAACATTAATTATACCTTATGAACTAATTAACAAGCGGTATCCATTTTTTTCGGTTGGCTGTTTGAACGGAATTGTAAAAAAATAATTATTCCAAGTTACACACGCTGATGACTTGCACTGTAGAGCGAGGAAAAGGGTTAATTTACCCAAAATCCGGATACCGTCAGCTATCATCGTGCAAGCGCGTTTTACTAGCCACCCAACTTGAAATTTTCTGTAAATTGATCTCAGCGAACTTTTATAAAAAAAAAACTCTTTTATAAACATTTTCAACAGTCTATTAATCCGATCTTTTGCGAAGATATAATTGTTTAAATTTGTTATTTTTGAGGGCTGATATTTAGTCTAATTTTCGTATTTCAGACGAAACTGTCGAAGTGTTTATCGTCAGAATTATCTCTCACAGAGCGTAAAAAATTCTTCCATACTTTTTTTATTTTGTATAAATGACGGGATCTAATGCTCACAGTAGTGGTAGCTGAACTTAACAAAATTTTAAAAAAAGCCCTCGTGAATTATTTTTATTCTCTATCTTCGCGAACATTTAAGTATATAACGTTATTTTCTCCTTTTTTCTTTCTTTTTTTAACCCTACCCTGGGCACGCCAGCAGCCTTGACCTAACAACGTGATAATTCAATAGATAGAACTAAATAGCCAGGCGATCAGAAACAGAATTCACAAAGGACGGCAGCAACAGAACAACTGAAGGTAATGGAAACGAAAGGATATAGGTAATGTTAAAGGGAGCAGGAAGACCCAAAGCCAAAAGCTGGGTTCTCATATTTCTTGGGCTAATATTCTCGTTGAAAAACCCATTAAAGTTAAATAAATAGAAAAAAAAAGAAAGTATTTTCATCAACCGGTATGGTTTAGACGAAAAATTGCTACGATTCTTGTTTTTGCTTTTACAATAACAAGGGGGGGATAAATGAAATTACTTTAAATTTGAATAAAGCAAAAAAGGAAGTACGTAAGGAAGCTTTTTTTTTTCTGTAAAATAACCTGATGCATGTACTTCGTAAAAGAATGATGGATATTCCTTAAGTTAATATGTTGGGAGCAAAAGTACGATAATGAAATAATAGGTTAGGTGAATATCGTGAGTCTCAAAGTTACATCTTGAACCTGCCGATCGTTGCGCTTACTACCGTTTAAATTTTCGCGGTCTAGATTTAGCCGAATACTGTACCAAAGTTCCAACGCTTTTTGAAATTGCTACATAATTCTCGGTAGTAAAATTCCGTGTTGGAGTAAATTAAGAAAAATTAATTTGATATATCGGGAAATGGTTCACGATTTATTATATCTGATACTCGTATCTCAACGCTTCCGATTAAATCATTTTCAAATAACCTACCTAGAATAAAAAGACGACCTAGGTCAGTTAAACCTGAATTCCTCCGGAAAGTGTAATTCATTTTAAGCGTGTCTATAGCTCGACGAATTTCGAAAAGCGTATACGTTTCCATTCGATATTTATTAAAAATTCGGCAGTTAATCAAAAATTGACAGCTGTTTTTTCCGACGCGTGCCTGTAAGTCACAGAAGTTTTTTCGCATTTCATCGGTGTGCGACGTAGCAAGTCACTGTTTCGGCAAACGAATGAAAAATTTAGATCACGCAAAAACATCGTTACTAGTTTACTTACATAACGTTAAGCAGAACCCTAGATGAATTAATAAAATTTGCTAAAATATTATAATAACAGAGAATTTTTCCGCAAAAAAAAAAAAAAAAGCGATTAAAATCCACGTCTTTTAAAAAGGTAGCACTTGGCCATTGTTTACTACTTCGTAATTAGTACAGAGCTGTTCGTTTGAATTTAATTTTTTTGATTTTTCAGTTTTTATATATCAACTAGAACTTTATCGATATTGTGTAATTTCGGTTATTTTCATCATATTAAAATGAAATTTTTCAGGTCGAATCCGCGTTGTAACAAATTATTAAAAATTTACCAATTTTTTTCAGGTAGGCTTTTTTTTTCATTACTTAAATTTTGGTTCTTTGCGAGGGTAATATTCACTAAATTTTCTCTCTCCGGTCCGGTCCTACTGCGATAACCCTAAATATTTAGAATCAACATACATAATTCATAATTATAAATAAAAAAACACACTTAGATATCTTCGCAATTTCACGTAATAATAATATAAATTGAAAGACGGTTCCAAAAAATAATATGGAAGAATGTATTTTTACCATACCGCTGACTTATAAATATAACGGACATCTACAGAGATTCATTAATTTACACATTTCAGAAGAAATACTCTAGATATGAATTTTTTTTAACACAGATAAGGCTATATTCGATAAAATGTTCAATACTCAAATCCCCCTTTTATAGCGCGGCGGGTTATGGATAAAAAAAAAATTCGAAACGATCTGAAGATTACAACTGTCATCTAGACACGCGGCAGCGTGTCAAGCCAAGTTTAAGCCACGATAAACTGTTTTTTTTTTGCAAAAAATAAATACCGGCTTCAAGGTTTATTAAAAAAAATTTAAAAACTAATTGAATAAAAAAATGCACTAAAAAGTAAAAAATAATTTTACTCCCGATGAGAAAATATATATATCAGAGTGATATACCCTTAAAAAAGGTGATATTATCGTTATTCTTATACAACATTAATACCTTAATTAGAGTCAGCATCAAATTCATATTAAAATATCTAGGAACAATTTAATGAACATTTAGTGCAGTTTTTAATTATTATTTTAATATGTATTTTATGCCGATTCTAATTAAGGTATTAATGTTGTATAAGAATAACGATAATATCACCTTTTTTAAGGGTATATCACTCTGATATATATTTTCTTATCGGGAGTAATGGTATTTATTTTTTATAAAAAAATATTTTATTTTACAATTTTCAGCATTATACTTGAATTTCTTTCTTGTTAAAAATCAATTACGACGAGAGATCGTTGACCGAAATAACGAGGCTACGAAATCTGTCTTCCGACAATGAAGGTCACACATAATACACCTCAAGCATTATTAAGGATAACTCAAAAACTACCGGTCAGATCTTGATCAAATTTAAATGGGACCACGTGAGAAGCATCAGATTTCAAACAAAAAGAAGAATCATCAAAATCCGGTCACCTAGAAAAAAGTTCTGAGATAACACTTCTTGAAGTCGGTTAAAAAAGAAACTGGCGACGACGCAGCAGCCGTGTGTGTTATATTACACGAATTATTTGAAGCCACTTTTAACCTCCCTTAATAATTTAATATTTAATTAAACATAAACACATGAAATTTGGTTTAATTATTAAAATCCGCCTTAGATTTAACTAAAATCCCCCAAAATTTCATAAATACAACTCAAACGGTTATCGACATATTACCGTGTCTAAAAATCGGCATTTTTATCACTGACTGACATATATGTATAAATCAAAAACCTAACCCACTTCCGGGTGACCTAGAAAGTTAAAATTTGGCGTCTAGCTGTGTAATTGTGTGTATACAAAGGAAAAAATCAGAGAACAGTGAATTTTCACGATTTGAAATATTTTCCAAGCAATCGATTTTTATTAACAGCTAGCGCACTTTAAGGCTTTGTTTTCCTTTTTTTTTGTAATAAAATTGCGATACTTGACCTGCCCGAAAATAAATTTATTAAAATTTCTGTGAAGCGTGCTTGACAAAGCTTATTATAAAATAGATGACTATCTTAATGATAAACGTATATATATTATGGAGCAATGCGATTCCAATTGCAGCTCAGGAAATAAACATTATATACTGATTTTGACATACTTGTAAAAAAAGAGATGAAAATAACATGACATACTTTTGTAGGGCCCTGTGTGCTGCAGTAAGGGTTTCCTGCCGCTTCTTCCCCTGAGCCATACAGGTCCCCGAAATGCCGGTAGTTTTAGAGTTAGGGGACAGACGGACTTGATAACATGACTTTCAAAAAGTGCTCATTTTGTAATCCTATTTTGAAGAATAAACGATTTCAATTTGAATTTAAATGAATAATAATAATAATAATAATTTCTTTACAAAAAGTAATTCAAATCCCATCAAAAACATAAATGTAAAAATGGGAGCCAAGTTCAATGCGTGGTAGTCGACTGCGCCGACAAAAGAATTGAGATCTAAATGGTTGCCAAATTCTGTAGATAAGCCTGAAATTTATTTATAAGAACATACAACATTCTAAAATAAATTTTTAAAAATACAACTTTTGTTTTTTTTTTGCTATTTAAAAATATATAATATCTTAAATTTGAACAGTCGAATTATTTACACAAAGCCGGTTAATTTAGGATAAATTCTAACGATTTCACTTGGCTAGTTTTCACATACAAGTGTTATCTTATATATTTGGCTAATTAATTTATCTTCTCTATGTTATACGCAAGTTACTGTTTTTACATTGTAAGGTCAACATAGCTTATACTCTTCTAAAAATTTGGTTTGCTGGTAAAAACTAGCCAAGGGAAATCGTTAGAATTTATCCTGAATTAACCGGCGTGGTGTAAATAATTCGACTGTTCAAATTTAAGAAGATATGTTTTTAAATAGCAAACATTGTTGTCTATGGAAAAAAAAAAACAAGAACCTACTTTTAAAATTAACGATTTTTATGGGATTATTTAATTACTAGATTACGTAAAATGGTGTCACTTTTAATTGCTGCGCACACATACGCGTAAACGTAGACGGACGCGCATGCGCACATTAGTAGAACCTGATGAGAAAGAAGAAAGAATATGAACAGGCGAGAATTGATTAAAATTTTGTTTTTCATTTTTTCGTCGTCGTTTTAAATTCCGATATATGTACACGAGAACTGGCCGGTCGAAGGCGATAATTTAATCGGAAACGCATGCCAGTCTGTTATCACACGAAGATCACTATAAATTTTCCGGGAAAAATTAAGATTATACGTAAATTCGTTTTGTCGTCGATACGCCTGCCCATATTATCATCGTCCGATCGAACTTTCATTGACTTGCTATCGGAACAGTCGCGTTATGCGCGCGTATTTTACCATTTCAGCCGAGCAAGTTTCCACGCGCCTGAAGGAAAACACGTACTACGCGGAAAATATTCTCCGAACCGGAAGCAGCTAAAATCGCGACGATTCGTTAGACGAGAATTTTCTCTACGCTCTAACGGCGACTACGCCAGTATCGGGCTTTTTCTTTGCCTAGACTCAACTGTGTTCTCCATATAGTTATATCTCCTCGTCACCCCTAACAGTTTTAAAAAGAAAATATGATTAATCGATTTTCCGGTTCAACTTTCGACTAGCAATTAATAACTAGAGACATAATCTTTCTCGAAATTTTTCGCCATACCAAACATAAAAACACTACCATATTCAGAAGCTCGACCGATATCCGTAGTTCAAAAAATCGATCGCACAAATCTCAAAATCAAAATGGGAACATCTTCTTAATCGTGGTAATTCAATATTGGCTCGGTCGGTGTTAGAACTACCGGTAATTTCTCGAGATCCGCATTATCGCGAATACATAAACACCGGGGACACTCATACGTAATGATCCGGTATTTATGTATACACTCGAAAGTTGGAAAATTGTTTACACGGAAGACGCAGACTATTACCGGTGTGTTCGGTTAGAATAAGTATGCTAGAAAGGGAGAAGGAAACTGCAAAACAGCTATTATAGTGTAATCACAGTAAAGGTTGCGTTTACAGGAAAAATGATGATAAGGTTTCTTCCTACTTATCCTAATGTTATCACCTTTTTCTCACTTTTCTAATCTGGCCCATTTCTGCTCAGCTATTCCATATAAGAAATGCAGAAAAGGACAAACGGGTCATCTATTCTTTTCTGTTCAAGGTCTTCGTCGCGATAGCCTAATTGTTAGACTTCCGTTGCGGATGACTCGATCCCGGGCGATGACAAAAATTATTACGAAAAAAAAAAATTAAAATACTCGCTAATAAAATCATATGGAAGGCAATGCAACCTACCACGCATAATATGCGCGCTAGGTCAGTACACAGCAGACACACACGGGGGACTGCACTTGTATATGCTGATATAAATCAAACGATTACTAATCAGTTCCGGATGTAGTCTTGCGCGTGAACTCATATTGCATGTAAACAATTGCTATGCACACTTTGTCTACATCTGTACAGGTGAAATGTACGAATAGGTAGTCGCCGACGCTCAGGAATTAAGTATGGCACTATATATGAACATCTGTATAACATTCAATGATTTAGTATTTGCTGGGTGTCGGAGTTTACTTGTACCGTAGTCCGAGTTACATCATCAACTCCGCTGCGGGATACAGATCCTTCCGGACCTACTCATCATTGGTTAGAACGTACTCGCAAAATCTTTCATCACAGTCTGTAAATATATAGGCCGACGCAAAGCTGGCCAATGTCGTCACGGTCGTATTAGTTAAAAACCGTATAAAGAAATAACAGCGAAGTAAAGTGAGTCATTGCAAAGGCAAGCCTAATGATACAGCAGTAGTTCCTTCCTCATAATTTTCGCATGATTCGCCTTTGTTTTAATTGTGATTTCTTTACTAAAACTAATATTCGAGATATTATCAACCGTACATTACTGCTGAGACAACGATTTGAGTTTTACAAGTGCCCCAGATATGACAACTCTCTGATTCTTGATAGGTAAACTTAAAACTACTAGGCTACCATGTTGCCCCTACCGAAATCAATAGGAAAGGGAAAAAGTTATTTTTTCATTCGCGTGACTTCTCCAAAATATTCGATACTGCATGATGACCTAACCAGGTTACTGCTATGACTTCAAAATATTCGATACTGCATGACCATCTTTCGAGGTTACTGCTGTGACTTCTTCAAAATATTCTCTACTGCATGATGATCTTTCGAGGTTACTGCTTAATGCGTAAAACAATAGACTACTCGAAGAGGATAGTGTAATTTTATAATACTATATCACAAAGTATTACTATGAAAAAAGATTCGGCAAATGTTTTTTCAATTAATGACGTACTTTTTAAAAAATTTTCGTAAATGGTCGTACGAATTTCACTGTTACACAGCATTCCCTCTAGATAGCCACGTCGCCGAAGAGAAGCTACCACCTTTCGATGTACTTTGCATTATTCTCTTATTGCGGGGCAGTAAGTATCATACCAATGACTAGATCTAAATCAGGTATCTGTAGTTTTGTTGTATCGTATTCCTCACCCTGTGCGTGTGCGTGTTAGTGTGTGTGTGTCTGTCTGTTCTTTAAAGTTTTGCAGGAGCACACGAAATAAATGAGTATACATTGCTCTAAAGAAAGTGCTGTAACCGAAGAATCTGCTTATGATGGCACAGCGTCAGTATTACCATATATAAAATAATTGAACGGCGTTTAAAATTTCGTGACTCGCGAAATACTGCAAAAGGAAAGAATACTCAATGGGCCTTTAAGGGGGACACCACACGCAAATGTTAAAAGAATTGCTGACGCACACAACACGTAATCTATGTCCATTACTTGGAAAAAATAAGTAGAGATAAATAAAAATTAAATAAGGTAGAATAAAATTAATTAATTATAAGGTGATGAGAGAGTGAGTGCGTGAGTGTATGGGAACTTGTCGCTGGCTGGGGAGAGACGGATTGATGTAGATCGTGGGTCAGCGAAGACACGATCGGTATGTAATCGACAGGGGAGGAGACAGATTTTGGAAAACAGAAATACAAGTAAAATGTGGGAAAAATCAAAAAATCAGTGGCAGTTCTGTCTTGACTGAAGTAGAGTTCATGTTGGAACAAAGTCCTTCGTAGGACTGCGAATGATATCGGTCACGAAGGGAGACGATCCAGCAAAGCCCGCGCAACCAGATCGTCTTTCAAATTCCGCGTTTTGTGCAATGTCCTAAATATAACTTTTATACTAATTAAATTACCGCGTCTCCTTCTCGTCGTCGTCGTCGTCATCGTCAAGAATAGTACACTGGGGCCTACCAAAGGAGCTTCAATCGTGTCCTAGAGCAGACCAGTCGGAATGATATATGTTCTACTGTTTGTTTTTTTTCCGCTTCATTTCATTTATAACACGCATATATCTATATAGATATCTGACTATTGTATTTACAGATCGACACCGATACCCCGAAATATTTCTGTAATAAATCTGGTAAAATAAATACGTGTAATACTCTAGCAAATCGTTCAAACTAATTCTAATAATAGCACAGTAATCGTAACTGTAATTGGAAAAAGAAAATTTAAATTTTAGATAAAAATATCTAAATACGTCCGCGGTGTATCCGGGACCGTGCTGGCATCCCTGAAGCAAAATGACAACGAATCAATCGTTAAAAACGTCGGGCAAACGATATTTATTAACTATTGCGAATTAATCGGTTTCCGTCATACCGGTTCTTCTGCAATACTAAAGAATGTACTGTTCGGCATTGCTTTTATTCTAGGCGTTATTTGTGATTTCGTTCGCGTATTACACTATTACTGCAAACTTTCTGTACATATGTGCGACTATTTCTGTTTTTCAAACATTATATGTGTATATATATATATATATATATATATATATATATAGACAACTAAATAAAACTCATATTTAAAGTGTCGTTAAATTTCGTGTATAAACCTCAGTAACGATGTATTTAAATAATATTTTGCAATGTGGAGCAGAAACATCCAGCAGTAATAATAGGAAAGATAATATTTTTTTTGGAAAAAATTCACCAGAATCAAATATTTTTCATATATATCTTACGAGCAGAAATTGTGTACACAAACGTACGTTACATGTAACTGGACTCAGCAATCCAGAGTTTACTAGTAATGAGGTTCAGATTTATGGGGGTTAGCTAAGCATGATTTTCATAGGGCCTATTGCAATTTGTTCAGTATGGATTGAATCTTATGCAACTGGCGGTGTTCGAAAAAAATAAAAATAAATAAATAAATAAATAAAAGCGTCTCTTCACTGTTCGGCTCGTGCTTTCAAACAGTACCGGCCGCATTTCGCGATTTTACGCTAATTAGTTAATTTCAGTTTTTTTTTGTTGTTGTTTTTTTGCAAATATTTTCGAAAACAGGTATAAAATATTATCGAAAGAATGCATTAAACGAAAAAATTACAAACTGCTTTTACAGTTTTTCTTAATGTTCATCCCCCCTTATATCATGTTTAATCGCAAACGAGAGAATGCGACATATATTTTGTACCATGTTGTTCTTCCAGGTTATCTACCTTTTTCACTATCGTTGAAAATCGTAAATAACTTCGGAGATTAGAACTAATTGGAAATTAATTAGTAGAGCCAGACGACGCTAATTACTCCGATATTCTAAACACAAACCTAATCTCGCCTGTAAATTTTAATTTGCTCTTTAGCGGTACCAAAAATGTTACTGTTGATCGAAGAAGAAGGTCTGCTAAAATAACTTGTTTTTTCCTTTCAATTTTTATATATTTTCTTTTGGGCGCGCCAGCGGCTTTGATCCAACAACTACAGAAATTATAGAAATGGTTAATTCGGGAACTCTTTAGTAAATAGCCATCATCATAGTTACGTGTTTTTTTGGGGGGTTTTTTTAATGTATTTTTTTGTATTGTCGAAAAGAATCCTTAGATTTTTGTTTTTCACAAAATTAGAGCTTTTTTTTCCCTTTTCTTTTTCTACGTTTGAAATATCGATTATCTGATTATCTGAGTTGCTACTTCCTCTCGTTCCTTTTCTTAAGAAAAGTACCATCCTCTAACCCGAATGTTCTCTATGTAAAAAGTTTCAGCTCAAACTTTGGTCAGATGTTTACCTTTCCTCCTTTTGCAACGATTAATTCTTTTATCTATCTGTACAACCTAATCTTCTTTCTGATCCCTAGCTCATTGAGTTTCGATCGCTTCCCCGTTCTGTTGTCATTTCTATAATTCGCTATCGTTTTGGCCATTCTCTGCTCTGCCTTCTTCTCGTTTGCGCTATATTCCCTTATTTTCTCTCCAAATTGTCCTTTCCAACCCCAAATAAAGCGATGTTTGCGATGCTAATCACAAATTTTTTGAATGCCCATTCCTTTCTGTCGAACGTTGTACTCTACATTCTTGTCTGCCGAAACTCAAGCTACAACCTCTCTGCTATTTTCCGCCTGCGTTTTGAGCACAGTTTGCTTCCTTCCTCACTTTTCCGTTACTCTCTTGTGTCGTCTCCTTATTGTCCATTGCAACAACCTCCAACATCCAATTTATTTGTAATCCCGATCACATAATGTACACTCGGTTGTTCGTCTCTTGTAATTAAACAAGCTTCTTTCTACTCCTCCCTTTTACAAATCGGTATTCCCACTCCATACAGTGCATCGTTCATTCTCCCCCTTCCTTCTCCTTCTGTTATCCAAACTCTTGATTCCTTTTTTTTTTTTTTTTCGGCTATCTCTGATCGTGTAACGATTTTAGTATCTTGCGACTTTTTTTGTTTGTTCTTTGGGCCAATGTCCTTGTAGACGAACCCATAAAAAAAAATTAATTGAATTTTAAAAAAAATCAAAAAATCAATAAATCTCCCTGCACCTTACACTGTGAACATCTTATATTTTGTCCTTCTCCTCGCCATTCATTATTTCATCCATTATTAGTAGTTTCTTTATATTGTTCGCATCTGACCAAATCAAAATTTAACTGACGGCTCTTTTCCTTCTTGTTGTTACTGTGTGTAAATCCTTGGCCAGCGTGGCAAAAATTTAAAAAAAAAAACATAAAATAAAATAAAAAATTTTTGTACCATTTCGACTCTTGATGTCTTTAGTGAAAAAATTCACCGTCAATTTTATTCATTGCTCGATTCGTTTTTCGAATAAAAAAACAGAAATCGTGAAATCAATAATACTCGGTCGATTTAGTAAACTGTTAAATGTTTACAACGTAAAAGAGAGAACAGAACTTCATTTTCCAATTATCTGGAAATTGTTAACATAAACTTCGGTCAGTTTAAAAATGCAAGTAAAGCGATAATAGAATTATAACTAATTACAATTGACCTCTAGAACAAAAGTGCCCAACGTCAGAGCCCCACCTATATTATTTTCATCGTTAGATGCATTTTCTTTTCTTTCTAAATACTCTTTAAAAAACTATAATACGAATACAGTTTCTATGTTCGTAAATTTAACTACCGTAATTTATTAAAAAATTTAAAAAAAGAACTTATAAAAATTTTAAAAATACGTATATTACAATATAATGTAATATATTTTAACGAAATTTAATAAAAACAGTGTAGAAATACAAACATTTTTTTATTTTTTAACTATACCTCCAAAAAAAAAAAAAAAAAAAAAAAAAAAACGCACATAAACATAATGTGCATTATTGAAATTAGAACGTAACATCGAAGAGACAAAAAACGAGGTATATAATTGCAAAAATACAACGCGCACTTGATTTTAAAATATTGTTTAGTGCTTTCTAATTAGTCGGATTTCTTACTGTCGCACCTTTGCGAGCGTACTAGTGTTTTACATAAATCCTTTGTAGATATGTCTCTTAACACATTTACTTGGCAAATACTGAAAACAATTCAAAAAACAATATGTAATTTCGGAATCGTTCATAAAAAATCGCCCGTTTTTGATTTAAAACGTCACCGTGAATTCATTCGCAATATTCAACATTTGACCGGGTTGTTGACACTGTTTATAGAACAACGACCGATTTATTAATTAAAATTACTACAAATTAAGCAAAATAAAAACTGAAGCGTTTTCGGTGTGAATTCAGTGTGCCTCAAGCGACTAATAACTTGACGCGCAACGGAACCGAAAAGCATCGAATCGTACCTTATAGTATCGCCACGGATGATAGGTAGAGTTAAGAACGTGCTTGGAAGCGTGAAACGGTTTCGTTACAGAAAAAGAAATAAAAAAACAGTAACCATATTTAGGTTGTATTCAGTGTCAAGACCGATTGTGGAAAAAAAGATATTCATTAGCTGAAGTAGGACGAAAAAGGCTGCATTTTTCGAAAATTTGATTTTTACTTCTGCCCACCTCGCTCCGTCTTCGCTTTAGAGTGTGGATAAAACTATAGAGCATTTTCTCTGCATTTTTTTTTTCTTTCATTACATATACCAGCATCGTCCCCGCGGCACTGGTGAGACTGCCGTTACTGCGTAAAGCTTCGTCGTCAAAAGGGAAAAAAAAGCTACTACAATTTTTACGGGAATTGTTATGAGGGTAGAAGGGATGCCGGCAAACAAACACGAAGTAATTAGCGCAACAAGAGAAGAAAAAGGATCTTTTAGAGAAGGTTAAAAGAAATAACTTAATCGAATGGGAACATATTATGAAGAGTGCGCCTAGTGTAGGCAGGTCTAGCGAATCAGTCCAATCGACTCTTTGAATTAAAACCCTGTGGTATTAGAATACTTCTAATGTTCCGGATAGTTTGGTGCGAAGGTTTGTAACTTTCTTGTAATTTAATAATCTTTGTTTTCCCAATGTTAGTTTTCATTCCGTATTTACGTCCGTATTTACGTCATTTATCTTGTCTATCATCACGCATCGCATAAGGCTCATTTATTATGAAAGTTTTGTTGAACACGATCGCCACAAAAAATACGTTGAAATATAAAAAATTTTAAATTAAAAATTCCCTGCAAAGGCAAAATGTATCGCAATGCGATTATAAAGGTAGTTTTAATTTTTTTATACGCGTTCAATTTGGCTTGTATGAGAGTTTTTTGAAATATTTTACCTGAACGAAGCCAATAAAAAAAATCTTACATTATAAAAATTTTCAATTTTTTAACCGTGAAAATGAAAAGCGTTGAGATGCCGGCTCTGTTGTCGCCTCAGCGTTCACTTCCATTTTTTTCAAAAAAAAAAAAATGATTTTTGCTATAAAGATATAAAGTTTACCGTTTTTTGCTTTTTTTTCGCCATGAGAAAATTATCGCCATTTCGGATTTTTTTTTTTTTTTTCTTTTCCGATGGATTAGGACATTCGGCCAAGAAATGTGAAGAAGGAGGAAATAAACTTCTTCTTTTTAAACATTTAAAGATACAGGTAATTCAATGGCAGGAATAACAGAAGCAGAAGAAAACAGGAGAATGTAAGAAGCACCGATAAGGGGAGTAGAAATACCGAGTTTTAGTAGAAAAGAGTAGAAGGACACAATTGTTCATTAGGAAAGGCCGGACATTCGAATAAAACACGATATCACAAAGAAAGTAATTAGAAGGGGAATGAAAAGGATAAAATGGAGTAGAAGTGGATGAAAACCGTAAAAATGATGCAGAAAGGAGACTGCGGTTAAAGCGAAAAATAGCAGAGATTGTAGAGCGTTTAAGAGAGGGCAAGTATCGAAAAAACCATGGATGATGTTGAAGAGATGGTTGAATCGAGAGATAAAAGGAGGCAGAATTAGATAACGAAGAAGAATAAGAGTTGAGCCATAGTTCACAATGAGCGCCTGAGGGGAAAGAAAAACAATATTATGAGCAGAAAAGGTGTGCCTAAAAATCTGCCACTGGAAATGGAAGAACGGGCTAATGAATATCTATTACGCTCAGTGTCTAAATAACATTAGGAATCCACAGAAAATCGATCTCGATCGAGTGAAGAAGAGAAAGATTATGAATGAGAGAACGTATGAGAAGCATTACATAATCGGAAAAGGTAGAAGGAAGGTTAGATGTGATGGCCTGTAAAGCACTTTTAGAATCCGATATTATGATCACTTTATGGAAAACCAACGATGATTACTAGACACGCAACCTAGAAATGGAGAATACGTTATGAGACAAGTTCTGGACGGTTTGAGTGTTGGCGTATCTATCGGTGGAAGAGTAATCAATAACCTACGCTTTGCAGATTATACACAACTGAATTATAATAATATTACTGGACCGACATTGAATGGAATAAGCGCCAAACACGGATTAACTATAAATAAGAGTAAAACGAAATTGATGGTGGTGGATCGAAGTTAGTGCCGGAAGCTGGCCAACAACAAATCGACGGTTACGAATATCATCCATTTTGTTTTAGAGATATTTAGTTAAAGACTTTATTTTTAGCCGCTGTTAATTACTTGGTCGAGAATATTTTGCATGTCATTAGTTAAGTTTGCAATCAATACGGTATCATCGGCATAATAGTGGATGCTGTTGACGTACTACAGGGGCCCCATTAACTTTTACACCAAGAGACTTATTACCTTCTGCCAGAGTAAATATTAAACAATAATGGGGATAGTATACATCTCTGTCGGACTCCTCTTTCGATTTTTACATCTTCTGATAATTAGTCTTCTACGGTGACCTTTGCTGTTTGTTGTCAATAAAAGTTTTTTTTTTTTTTTTTTTATTCGGAGATCATAACTATTGACTTGTGCGTTTTCAAGTATTTGTATCAGTTCATCGTGACGAGCCTTATCAAAATAAGTAAATATCTTTCTGTTGACTTCTGCATAAATAAATTTACTGCTAGAATTGCTTCTCTCTGAGGTACCAAGACCACCGAGTCCGAAGCCGAAATGCCATTTGCCTAAGTTTCTTTCAATCTTATACTTTGTATTCTTCTACTTAGGAAAGTTTTCAAAAGATATCTCATGAGGCTAATCAGTGTCTGTAATTGTTAAAATTAATTGGTGAATAATTTTTTCGGTAGTGTTACGAAGGCACGGAAGAATACCGGAGCAATATATTTTATTGAAGAGTTCACTTATTCTTTTTATGTTTTTTTCATCGCGTAGCCGTGTAATCTCGATAGGAACTCCGTCGGGACCAGCTGTTTTCCTCGACTTCAAAGTTTAATCGCTCGTTCCATCTCACCTCTACGTATTGCAAGGTAGTCTTCCTATGCGAGTTTATCCAGTATATTATCTGACATCATTAAATACTTCTCGGATACCATGTCTCGACCTTTTCTTTCACATCAATTGCAAACTTCTCATTTTCCATTATCAAAGCCGCGGGTATTTTTCTTCGAAAGGCACCGGTTACATATCTCACTTCTTTGTAAAAATTATAGGAGTCATGCTTTTTTTTTTTTTTAAGTTTTCCCGATACTTCACATTTCTATTTCATCCACTTATTTGTTGCGTCTCTTATTTCTCGTCTGATTAATTCGTTCAATCTTCTATATGGATCCTTATATTATGTTTGTTTTCTTGCCGTCGTTTCATCGGGTCTAATATTCTATCTGACATCCAATTTTTCCTTTTCTCAGATGTGTAATTTTCTTCTCTTTTTTCGTAACTTTAGTACATTCCATCCTAACCTGATCTATAATTTTGTCAATTCTTTCTCGGATAGTTTTTCATCCTGTATCTCATTATAGCTATCTTTGAAAGTTTGGTTAACTAGCTGCTTCAGTGGATGTTGTAGCCTTCTTATTTTCATTTGTTCGAAGATCTATTCGGTCTTCAATTTTTTTCCCGCGTTGTTTTTATTCTCTGGAATTTAAATTTAAACCTTGCTGCGAAAGGGATTGTGACCAGACCCCGAATATCTGTACCGAGGTATGTGACTACCCTTTTAATAACATTTCTATACCTTTTATTCAGCACGATGTAATCTATCTGATTCCAGACACACGATTCTTCCATCATTGTTATTAGGTGCTGCCCAAACACATAACCTTCTGTTTGGCATCTGGAACCGTGTATTCATTATCGCATAATTATTTTGTTGACAAAACTGGAATAGTCTTTCCCCTCTCTTATTTGCATCACCAAGCCCAAAACGGCCAACTAAGTTTTCTCTTCTTGCACAACCTATTCTTTTTTTTTGCATTTAGATCGTTCACGATTATCACTATATCTGATTTTATTAAGTTATTTATAAGTTCTTGAATTTTTTTTTTGTAAAATTGTTCGATATCGTCATCGTATCAAGTACATTAGCGCGTACACCTGTATTATATTTAATATAACTCTTTTCTGTTTGAACTTTATCATGGCTATTCCGTCCGAAACTGGTACAAATCCCACTATACAAGTTCGTTTATTGTCAACGAGCAAGCCTACTCTATTTCGACGGTTTGTATCTAAAATACCGAAATAATAGAAGGGACTATTACTATGTTGTAATACGCTGCTGCTGGCCCACCTTTATGTTCGCTAAAATGTTGACTTTTATTCTTTTCATTTCTTGACGTAAGTTATCCATTTTTCCGGGTTGTGCTAGACTTCTGACATTCCAAATTCCAATCAAAATCAGTTTGCTAATCTCTGGAGACGGTGGTATTCTTCGCATCCTCCTGTGCCCACTTAAGGGCTACACCGTACTCAGGGTCATTCGTTTATAGTTTTTTGCCATTTGGTTTTTTAAAATCTTTCACACTTTCTTCCTTTTGCTTAATATTTACGACCGAACTGATACGGCCATGATTTCTGTTATTTATATTTTTTCCGATCATTCTTTCTCCAATTATTTAATTACTTTTGACGGCACGAGGGCCTAAGAGTTCTCCTCTTTCCGATCAGTCTTGCGATTTTATCGATTTCCATATATTCTCATCCATAATCTACCCAGCTAAAATTCAATTCATATATCGATATTTGTTACGGGTTCCTAATCGTGAATAAAGTAGGTATAATGAAACGGTAGGTTCTCCGGATCGAGTTACGCCTTCCCCCCGCGTGCTTTCTTTTCTAAAATCCCAGATCCGAACTCCTTTCTCTTTGTCTAAAAACTCCGCGAGATTTATATAGATCCTGGGAATTTGATATCTGTGTTTCGTGAATAAACTTATCTTTCTATCTGTCTGTCTAGAGACTAATCTTCTTTCTAAACTATGATTTTCCTTTACTTCATAGTTCTGCTGCCGTTTCCGTTATTCAAAATTACAAAATTACCTTCCACTCACTTTCCTCTTTCCCTGTAACATACCCTCCATACTGTTCACTTCATTCGAACGATCAAATTTAAGCGTCCTTCTCTCTCAAATGAACGCTCTGATTTTTATTCTCATATGCAAGCATTTAGGCTTCCGACCCCTATTGCGCCTCTTTCATCTTGTCGTTTTCTTCTTATCCCATCATTACTCCTTTTGGTTTCTTCATTTTGTCGATCTCTGATCGAACTGTGTGCTATTTAATTGTTTCTCTGCCCTCTGCGCATATTTTCTAGGCAAACGTTTTTTTTTTTTTTTTTTTTTTTTGATAAAGTGTCCAAAAGAACAAAAAAATAACCTGTCATGAAAATTTTGTAGCACATTTTCTCATATATTTCGTAATGAAAACGGTAACTTCTTTTTGTATCATGCTTACAAGATATTTAAAATTGTAGACCCATCATCTAGGGAGATTCAAATATATGCTTGCAAAGAATTACGTTTTTGTTTTTTTGTTTTTTTTTCATATAAATTCTTAAAAATCAGTAAAAATCAGGACACCGTAGAGTCTGTAATTTCAATAAAAAACACGTTGAATCAGTTCGTAATTCTGGGTGCATAGTTTAAATTATTTTTTCTTCTTTTCCTTTATATATATATATATATATTTCTCGGCTTATTTTCCGAGCAGGGATTAATTCAGGAATACGTTTTCCAGGGAGGAGGGCAATTTATGTTTTTGGGGGGCTGAGATTTTTTTTATATTTATGCTGAGAAAAAAATTTTTTTTGGGATATTCCTGAATAAAACCATATATGTAAAACATGATTTGTTACGTAATTTAAAATAATGAAAAAGCATGTGAGAACGATGAATTTCAAGTAAAATAACGGATTATAAACAACAATGTTTTCTCAATTGATTTTAAAACGATTAATTCTAATTGTAGCATTAAAGAACATCATATTGTAAAAACATTCTAACGGGTTCATTATCTTTTTATAATAAACGAATACGTCGTGATTTCAGCTATTTTAAATGGATTTTTCCTTCTTTTTTTTTATTACCCTCCTTGGGTTTGCTACCAGAGAGCATTAGCCCAGAAAAATGGAAGAGTTGCATGAAACAGAATAGAAACTGTATTTTTATTTTATCGACAATGGAATCAGGGAGAACTTCTAGAACCGAAACAACTGAAAGAATGGGCAGAGAAAGAACATAGGAGTCGTTGAAAGGAGCAGGAGGAAGATCAAACTTTAAAAGTTGATAATAAAGTAACCCACGCTCGCGAGATAGACCATAACATTCTAAGAGCACGTGATTCACATCACAAATATACTGGAAACCTTCAGAATGCAATGGATAATTAGGAGATGTAGCCAAGGAAAAACGATTTAGAGAAGAAGGAAGAAGACTAGGCGAGAAAAGGAGACGAGATAGTTTAGTAATTATGAATCGACGCAAACTGGGGAAATCATAGAACCAAGGGCGAGAAGAAGGAACGGGGTTAATCAAGAGGAATAAAAGGAAATAGAATTAGCGAAAAGAGAAACATAAACAGAGTGTCAAAGTCCAAGGTGGCAGGATTTAGTTGGAAGAAGAATATTGTGTGCTGAAACCTTACTAATAAAATTTCCATTGAAAGCTGCAGCTCTAGCAAGGAGGTCGACGGCTACATTTCCATCAATGGCTGAATGTCCGGGAATCCAAAGAAAGTCAACCTGGGTAGACGTCGATGAGGATAGATCATGGAGAAGAGAACGAATAGAAAGGATGATAGCATCAGTGGAAGGAGAAAGGGACGGTGGAGATAACGCTGGAAGAATACTTAACGAGTCAGAAACAATAAGAAATTTGGAAGCACTTGCAAAAGAGAAAATATAAATAATGGCTTGTAAGATGGCAACAGATTCAGCAGTAAAGATAGAACAAAAGGACGTGAGAATGACTGAACTGAGGGCACAAGAATGGGGTTCCAACTTCGCTCGGGTTCGTCGATCCGTCAGTAAAAATTGGAATAGAGAATTTATTGTATTATTAAATTCCACAAGTTCTCTCGGAAATAAAAAAACGAGAAAAAAGCAACAAATGAAGTTATCTATAGATCATGTTGCTTTGAAGAAAAAAAAAAAGAATAAATGAAAACTGAAAAGAGAAACCTTTTAATACAATTTATTGATATTAATGATAAATGGATCGACTGATATTTGCCCTTTTAAGGCTGACAAAAAATGCGAACTGCAGCGAATATTTTTTTCAGTTCGTCAATATTTTACATCTTTCGCACATTTGCAATGAAATCATATCAGTTTTTTCATAGAATAACAAGCAAACGTCAAAGTCAAATTTTAAAAGAGCATTTTTTTTTTATTACTATTTTATGATTTTTCCGTCAAAAATAAATTTCGTAATTTTAAAATTTAAAAATATACGACACTAATTGAACCATTTCAAAATGTTTTGGCAGCAACTTTTGACATAACTGTAAACGAAGCGAACAAAAAGAATTTTATTTCCTATTAAATTGCTGCATTCTCAAACAGCTTGCATTAAGTTCTGGGGGACCATTTTAGAGTTCTGGGGGGAGGCATTCCCCCCTCAAAAAAAAACAAAAAAACACTGCATTCATCCGTGTTTCCCAAACAAAAAACATTTTAAACATAATTAAACACATATCCGCATGAAAAAGCGATATTCATTTTTTAAAGCGCTGAAACATACGATATTAAAATTTATTAAGTGTCATTATCTCAATATAAAATTAAGAACTATTTATCAGTTAATTATTTCAAGGTCCGCCTAATTCTCGCTGCGTCCAATGTGTAGAAACAGCTAATCATAAAGGAAGAATCATTTATCACCACTGTTCATAACTACACGTCATTTAAGCAAAATCTAGTATTACCACATTTTTCCACCAAGTCATCGTAGATCTTAATAACAAGTTATTATTTGCACACGTCATTACTTGAAACGCAATGAAACATATTTATAGAAAGACAACCTTTTTTTCTTTCTATATATCATCGAAAATAATTCAATCAGCTGCTAATGTCCCATCAATAGCTCTATTTATTGTCACTTGGTTTGAAGAGACATTTTCTCTTCCTGCTAATTTTTAAATTCTATAAATAGATCCTTTCATTATTGAACGAAACTTACTTAGCTATTCCGGTTAGTATGTCACATATTGTTGTAAGTTTATCGTATAATAAGTAAAATCAAAACCACACTACTATAAACAATTAATTAATATTTAATTACCCGACGCATTTCGAAGACAGAGCTCTTTTCATGATCACAAGAGTTATTATAAGATATAAATTTAACAAAGACAATGACTGAATAAAAGTTAAATTTTTAAAATTTCTAAATTTTAATTTTTAATAGTCATTTTTCGTAATTTTTTACTTTATTTAATCGTGCAATAATCGACTTTTGTTACCGACTTAATCCGTTATTTTTATTCAGTCATTGTCTTTGTTAAATTTATACCTTATAAAATAACTCCCGTTATCATAAAGCTCGTTAATTAATTGTTTATAGTAGTGCGGTTTTGATTTTACTTATTATACGATAAACTTAATTTTAAGAGCTTGACGAAACGCTATTATAAGTTCCGTTAAAATTTTTTTTTTTTTTTGACTGTCAACCATTTTATCCAAAAACAAATAGAAAGAAAAGAAGTCGGTTATATTTTAATCCGATTAGAAATCTTTGAAAAAAAAACAGAACAAATAGCAGAAATAACTAGTGGGAAAGGAAAATACAAGATATAAGAAACGCAATAAGGAGTAGGAGGCCCAAGCCTCATCAAATACGAATACGAATCAGAACGCTCCACCGAAAGAGATCAACACCGGAAGAACAGATGATCGGCGTCGCAAATAACTGCATCATCAGGATGGAGAGGACAGTGTGGGGAGGAAACCGGGGAAAAGCGAAATCTGAAGGAAGGCAGCAGAAAATGGTAAAATGCATACCAACAACGGACACAACATCAGAACGTTGAAGAGAGGGATGCAAATAAACCATGAATAGGAAGGAAGAGTAGGATGAACAGACGGATGAAATGAATAATTATTAGAAAAGAAGGAAGCGTAAATATCCGATATACCGTTATCTAATATGGAAACTTTTACACATCGATAGGAGATTAGCGATATTTTTAATCGAACTTTTAACGTTTAAATTAATCTAAATATAAAATAAATAGCTCGATAACAAACAAAAATAAATATAAAATAATCTCGAGACCTGGCGGCACGCCAGATACTTTCTTTCTCCGGAAACAAACTCGTTTCAGCAGTTCAAACCTTCGTATAGGACATACGCGAATTTCAAAGAATTTTCAAAAACAACCACCCAATCTGATTTGTAGTGGTCGTGATATAATTAGTTACTCGGAGGATATCAATCATTTGTTTTTGTTTTTATTTTATATATGTACGTATGTACACGTATGATGAATATACTCGTACATATATAAAAAAATAAAAACAGAAATTAAACTGGGATAACCTATGTAGGCGGAAAAGTCAACACACATAGGAAACGAAATAGGGAGTAGGAAGCCCCAGCCCCAACAGGAGTGCATATAAAGTATTCCGTCCGGTATGTAGGGAAGAGCACTAAAACAAAATATGGTTGGGGTCACCTAAAAGGAAGAATCAGAAGGATGCACAGCGAACAGTGAAGTCTTGGGGCAAGAGAAAAACAATATCGAGAAAATAGAAGCAGAGTGTGACCGAAGCGCAGATGACATATCGTCGAAATTGAGAAGCAACTGAGAAGAGGGAAGTCGTAGAACCGTGAGATGATTAGGTCAGGCTGAACTGTCAGCTAATGAAAGCAAGGATTTGAAAAGGATGCCACGTGGATGCCCGGACGGAGGTTTAAATGGTACTTTTTTGAATAGAGCCAGAATGTTACTTGCGCAGGTATCTTTCTAATAAAGCGCGCTGCAAGTACTAATCCGCTCAATTCCTACATGGCTGGAGACCCACAAGAGCTCGACAGAGATCGATTATAAATAAGAAAGCGAATACGATGGACGATGAAATCATGAGAGTATAAAAGGAAGGGCGAAGACCTGGAGTGCACTTATGGAGTCAGCAATAATTAGGTATTTGTTGAAGCGACGAGTGGAGGAAATGTACGTCGTAGTTCGGAGGATGGCAACTAATTCGGCAGTATATATCGAGCAGAAGTTTGAGAGTCTAAATTAGTTGTCAGGAAAGGAAAGGCGGTTCCACAAACTGCTAAACTGTATGCAAAGTATACGTTGCATTGCAAGAAATATCGCGAACGCGTACAGAACACCAGTTTATAATAATAACTGATTCGGCTAGTGCCCTTGCAAATATCCGATTGATATATAACAGCAACCCTATCGTGCGTGCAGAGAATCCAAGAAATAATAACAGAATTACTTTTCAATGGACTGGACATTCTATTCGTATGGATTCCAAGTCATAAAGAAATAAAGGGCAACGAAACCGCAGATAAATTAGCAAAGAGACCGAATTCGCTATTCCCAGATATTGATACCGAAACCATAATGACCACAGATGATCTAAAGACCGTGTATAAAGAGAAAATTATAAGATTACGGAATGCGGAATGGAGATCGACCTCATTCACAAACCATCTCAGAGGCATAAAAGAAAAGATCGAAGAATGGGAGTCATCTGATCGAAAATCGCGAAAAGAAGAAATAATTTTAACTGGGTTAAGGTTCGGCCATACCAATGTAATAACCCGTCCATACCTTTTTCAATAACACACCGCCTCCATCCTGTCCCTTCTGTAACACTCCTCAGCTTACTCTGCGACATATTCTAACAAGTTGCAATGATTTACCCGAATCCCGACAAAAATTTAATCTATCCTCAAACCTATCCCAATTACTGCGTAATAATAGTCCATATATAAATGATCTCTTCCTATTCTACAAAAACTGTAATTTATATTACACTCTGTAATAAATAACATAGGCGCGGCTTGATAACCTCACATAGTTGTGTTAAAGTCGCATATAAATTTTAAAAAAATAAATAAATAAAATAAATAGATATTGCTTTACCTAAAGTTCTAATTTTCTTCCGCCACTACTAAAATACTTTTAGTCGTTACCTGTTTACTAAATCAAGTCAGACATCTCCTCCACGAGCCAGTTTAAAATTATGAAGTTTTAAACGCTTAATAATTAACTTAACATTTCGTTTAATAAATTGTATCGTGATAATAATAATGATAACTTCAATATTAATTGCAGTAAATAAAAAACCAGTTATTTCAACTGATATTTTATTTTTCCATCATGCTTATACAAAGATAATTTTAGTCATGAATAGCACACAGCAAGGCAGGAACGTTTGAAGTTATCAAGGATACGTAGCAATATCTTTATCGAAATCTTAAGTGAAAAATGAAAGACGAAAGGAAAATAAGAACTCTATATGTTATAAAGAAGCTGTCGGCCTTTGAGACTAGTTAACCAAGAAAGCTATTGTACATATTGCATGGTTCAAAAGTTCAAAAATATAGTTTAAATTGTACGGTATATCAATTGTGTATGATCTAATAAAAGATAACCGTTCATTCCGAATATATACTAATACGAACTGATTATCTAATTCAAACGCCGGATCATCTCGCTAATTGACGTAAAACGGCACGCCTCATGAACAAAATATATCACAAGTCTATTCATGCCGATATATCATTCAAATGTTCGCCCCACTTTCCGTTCTATTCATGAAACGTTAGTTCGTGCCCAGCTGAGGTTTCTGAAATCGCACGAAAAAGTAAACACCGTTAATTCCGAATATACCTATAATATGATGTTGTAACTTTTTCTTCTTTTTTTCGTCTTTTTAGTCGTTGTGTTGCGCACCGATGCCAACCAGTCTGAACAGACTGTCCAACTGTTTAACCGCTATTTTATCCAGTCTGGAGTGTCCCGTCTGCTTCGAAATAATACCACCTCCGGCTCATCAGTGTCCACTGGGCCATATTATATGTTTCCGCTGTCATGCCTACACCGACAAGTGCCCGATCTGTCGCACTCGTTTCAACAAAGATCGTAACATAGTGGCCGACAACATTTACAACGCACTGATCGAGGCATTTCAACTGAAATCTCAACCGGCGGAAACTCATTCGCGAAAATTATGGAACATACTGTTCGGCGGCCGAAAAAAACGACAGCACGACCCAAAACGGAAAACGGAAAATAATAAATCGTTCAGTTTGCACTCGTCCGAACTGAGAAATAAGTTCTTATCTCGCCTAATCGGAAAAGCCTCGTCTGTAGATAATTTAAATTCGGTCGAAACTTCCGGTTCGCCGCTGCTGAGGAACGATCATCGAAAAAAATCGTTATCTAGCAACGAACTATTCCGACCAAGTCGACGGCGTGGTACTTCGTCGACTTACCATGGCTCGACAAATTCGCTGCATCCGCACGCGATCTGTTTCGGTCAGAATATAGCAACGAACAACAACTCGGAAGAGGAAGACGATGATGTCCTGTTCCGATGCCCGTGCGAAGAAAGCTGTCGCCATCTATCGAAAGCCGACGAAATTATCGATCACATGCAAGAAGCGCATGGCGACCGCGGTCCCATATTGCAGTACTTTCAAAGCGAGTTCCTACTTATTTTTCCTTTGTCTGTGCCGCACTTGAACATTATAACCATGACCTGCTACGGTAAATTATTTTTCGTCAAAATCACGTCGGACCTAAGTGCCGACATCAAAATCCGCATATGGTCGCTAACCTCGAACGAAGAAGCATTAAATTACAAGGTAATCGGCACGGTATTTAAACAGCACGACGATCAGAATACCGAATTCACGTTCACAACGTTCGTGCAAGCTTTGCAGGAAACGAGCCATTCGAGCAACGACAGTATCGATAATCCGGAAAACCGGCCTCCTTCAATATACAAAGACCAAATAACCATTAAGAAAGGCGTTATTGACGCCTACTTTTCCGATAAAAGTTTTTCACTGAGCATCAGTATTATTTCGACCGCTTAATGATCAAAAATTAACTCAGCGAAGGCAAAACGAAGAATAATAAAAACATACAGAATCCTATCTCCGGTAAGTGTTGGTAAGATTAACTGGAAATTTAAACCAAATATATTTTTAAAAAACAATTAAATTTACAATATTTATTTACTTAACAAGTTTAAATTCCATTACAAAGGTAAAATGAAACTTTCACTTCCACTTATCATAACTGGTTTCCAAGTCTTATCACTAATATTACAAATTCTCGAAAATTTTCCGAATTGCTGAAAGTGAATAATCGAGAATAACTTTCGGCAATATTTCAAGAAATAAAAACATGGAATTATACATAAATTAATTCCATAATAATTGAAAGAACTGCTCTTATTCATTGAATTTCAGCAAATGATTCCTACAATTACATTTCTTCTTCTTTTCACAACCAACAGACGAAAAAAAAAATGTATATACATAGGTTGTTCAATAAGTAATTCCTCCAACGCTAGATCTCAGCACTGCGAACAGATACAGTGTCGCGCATGTGTTCACTGGAAAAAGGGAGGAATCTAGTTTCTAGTGATGTGTTTTCGAAGGCTTACGTGTGTTCTCGCGTTAAATATGGTAGAAAACGTAAAACGAAGTAGTGAGCATCGGTACAAGCAGGAGGCAGTCATCGAGTTTTTAACCTGTGAAGGACCTCAACCGAAGGCCATTCACGACCGTTTAGAGGTTATTTACGGTGAATTCGTGATGGGCATTAGTGCTGTGCGCAATTGGGCTCGTGAAGCGAAAAAAGATTGGATACCATTATTCGACAGGGATCGTCCGGGTCGTCGTCCGGAACTGCCAAACATAGGTGAATTGCGTAGAAAAATCGATAAAACAATGCGTTCAACAGCGACTACTACCTCTTTAAACACATGAAGAGACATCTAAAGGGTATTCGCTTTACATCAGATGATGAATTACAGACCGCTACGTCGTCCGCTTGGCTGCGCGAACAACCACAAGAATTCTACGAGAACGGGATTAGAAAACTTATTTCACGGTGGCAGCGTTGTATTGAATTAAATGGCGATTACATGTGGAAGGTTATCGTTTGTAATTTGTAGAAAATAAAATTTCCTATATTTTAAAATCAAAATCAGCGCATAATCTTTTTTTGTTCCCGAGATATAGCGGTGAAGGAATTACTTATTGAACAGTCTTTGTATATACATATATATGTAGTCTCGACGCTCGAAATCAAGCTAATAAACGAAGAAAAAAAGAAAGAACATATTTTGGCTATTACACAAGCTAAATGGCGAAATGCAAACTACTACTGTAGACTTCTGAAATTTGGATTTCGAAGATATTAAAAAGAACTAACATATTTAAAAACGATCACAAATATCCACAGAAAACTATTAAAAAAAAAAGAAAAAAAAAACATTTCGAAAACATTGTTGCGCAGACGTACATTACTACCACTCCTTTGTTTGAAATCAGGAAAACAAAGAGGACGTCGTTTATTTACATACATTCACTATCATTACAAAAGTGAAACTATCGATGCACTATCGATGTAACGTTAGATGTACCTTTTCAGATTTCATTCATCAAAATATATTAATTATACTGCGCGCAATTTTCGATTATTGTCTACTTTTAAAACGGATTATCTAGCGCAGTTAAGAATTCAAAACTTAAGCAATCCTACCAAAATTTTTATGGAACACACTCACTCTAACGGATGATAGATAAAGGGCTATGTTTTCCGTTTGTCCGCTAAGCGTCAATCAGTCGAATGGTAATCAAAAAAAAAAAACAGGAATGATCATCACACTTTGCCATTCAGAAGACCTAATCAGTAGTGACTTTGTACCCAGATCGCGTGGTCGTGTGACGGAAAAACATTTGATCGTGTTTTAAGGAAAAATATCCGAAGAGCTATAAGTATTAATCTATAAAATAGTTTTTACTCCATGAAAATCAGCTATTTCATCAATCAAAAATCCATTACTGTAATTAATCTTTTTTTTAAATTTTAAAATAAGTTTGTGGGTCTCACCGGGCAAGTATGCCGGTTGTGTGAGTGCCCGGCACTCTTATTATCGTTTATTCAGATTGTACACGTTACAAGTACCATATGGGATTTTCTAAATTCGATCATATTTAATTATCTTTTGTCTCCAAAACTATAATTGTAGCCTTAAAAGGTTGGTGACTTAATGATGCAGAAGCCACTCAAAAAAAGAAAACATCGCCATCGCTAACCCATTTTAAAAACTGTAACAAAAAAATACGTCCATTTTAAATGAACATTGAACGCGAAATAATTAAACTTTCCCAGACACAACTACATAGCATTGAATCTCGGAACTTCTCGAATAAAGATCACATATAATACACCAACTAGTAGAAAATGGTTTTCGTTTGTCACACCATAAAGCGTGTGATACCCAAAGAAAAATTTTTGACTAGATTGAATTATTATCTACTTTACATTTTAGAATTTTTCATAATTGCCATTAAAAATAACATTAGCATATATTTGCTCGATGATATATATTGTATTAAATATTGCCATGAATTCATATAAAAGGTACAAAATAATTTGCAGAAATAGAACTTTTGAATTGTAGCACAATTAAGATTTTTTCGTTTTCATCAATTAGTATTTAAAGTTGTAGAGTAACAACTAAATCAACAAAATTGGCTAATAATTATATATTAAAAAAAAAAAAAACAAAAACATTATAAACTTTTAAACGAAAAAAGTACTTTATACTATTCAACTATCGATCAAACAATCGTAAATTGGTTTCATCATTCAAGAACAAATTAATTAAATGAGGAAAAATGTAGTTGATTTCGTAATTACTATAAATAATAAATCATCAAATATGTAAAGTAAAGTAAGTCCTACACCCTTGCAGGACGTGTCGAAGATTGTGAAATTTGAACTTTGCATAGTGTACTAAGCCTAATGGATCTGATGAGAATAGTGGGGTCAGTTCCTTTCTACTTGGGATCCGCCTTTACTTTCCCCCAGATAATTCTCTGGTACCGAATTATTTCAGGCTGAGTAAACCTGGAAGCTGACGACCTCTGGTTTGGTAGCCAAGCGCCTTAACCACTAGGCTACCAAACATATTTTAAAATAATATTAAAATTATTGATAAATAAATTTGTCTTCTTATTGTTATTATTTAGTTGTTCTTTAATATGCCGGCTGTTGAATATTTTTAAAGCTTTTATTTTTATTTCAGTAAGTTAAATTTATTGGAAATATCTTTGATAGTGGATTGCAATAATCTTTTTTTACAGAAAAATTGAATCAACAAGTCAGATATCATACACTAGACTTAAAATAAGACTACATATTTATTTAAACATTGTCTAATATGAATTACTAATTAAACATTATATAAATAAATTGTAGAACTAATAAACAACGAAATGAGCGCATAAAGCCAACAGCCAGTATTATTAACTAATTAAAATGATATATAAGTTGATTTTTGTTTATCTATTAATATTTGATATTTATATGGATGTATTTTAAAACTGAACTTGTTATTAATTAGATTTTGGTTAAAAGGAAAATATTTCGTAATTTTAAAGTGCAGCACTCCGTGATGAACAGTTACAATACAAGTTTTAGCTAGTTATTCATCAGTTTTCGATGTAAGGCAGAAAAATGTACCGGAAATATATGTTCCACTGCGGAAAGACTGGACCGAGAAAGCATTTATCTGACTACATGCGAGAAAAATTTGTGTTCGTATGTGGTAATAATAATTTTTTTGTCCATCACGATAATAATCTAACGTAAGTGTTCCGCATATATATTCGTTGCGCGTTTTAAGAAAATTGATTTTGGAAGCAAAATTCTCTGTAGGGGAAATTTTTTTTAATCATTATATTTTCTCCGAACGCGATTACTCGCTAGTCACTCTTCAATCAACCAAATCTTAAGACGAACCGTATGTTAACGAAATGAAAATAAATTATTAATATACTTCATATAACTATACAGAAGCTCCATTTCAGAAACTTTTAGAACGCGCGTTACCCCGAAAAGTCCAAATGGACGTAAATAAGCGAAATCCGATAATTTCTAGTAACTCACACGCGGTACAATAAAATGTTTTTTTTTCCGACTTGATATTAATACAGCAAACTTAATTATCGCGTAGTAAATTTGATATCTTAAAATTAAAAATTTATGCATGAAGAATTTGACAGGAAGGCCGTCTACTTTTAACCGGCTTCAAAAAAAGGAGGAGGTTCTCAATTCGACTGTATTTTTTTCCCTTTTATGTATGTTACCTCAGAACGTGAACCGATTTTGATGATTCTTCTTTTATTTGAAAGCTGGCACTTCTCACGTGGTCCGATTTAAATTTGATCAAGATCTGACCAGTAGTTTTTGAATTATCCTTAATAATGCGTATTTAATTGACTTTGACTACATTGATGATGTTCTCATTTTTTTCTTTTCCGTTTTGTTATGCTCCCCGGATGGAAATAACTCAAATGAATGTTTTCAGTTGAAAAAAGATCTGGAAAGTCTGCAGAAAAATCTGAAAAATCGCATTCCAGTTAAATCAAAATAAAATTACACCTGTTTTTACCGACTTCCAAAAAGAAGGAAGTTATATACCTTTGTCGCGATTATTTTTTTTTTTTTAATGTTTGTTCGCGCATAATTAATTTACTGATCCTTTGTTCATTAGAAAGAGTATCATTCATCTTAGGTACCATGCGAATACTAATGAAAATCGGTGAACATTAACTAAGTATTCGTCAAAAAACGTGAAAAAATGTGGCCTCTTTGGATAATTTTTGTTTTCCTCATATTTTTCATTAGTATAACAAAGGCGATTGACTTATAAAAGTACTATCAATTTGCCAAATTACTATGGAAATGTAGCTTTTGATTTTTTTTACCGTGGAAATGCAGTTCATAATAAAGAAATCGATTTTTTTTTAAAGTATAAAGTATGGAGAATAATGTTAAAAAAATTGATTTTTAACAAGAAAAAAATTCAAGTACGACACTAAAAATTGTAAAATAAAATGTTTTTTTACGAAAAATAAATACCGACTTCAAGATTTATTATAAAAATTTAATAAAAACGCACTAAAAAGTAAAAAATAATTACTTCCGATAAGAAAATATATATCAGCGTGACATAACTTGTAATTCTTATACAACATTAATACCTTAATTAAAGTCGGCATCAAATTCATATTACAATATCTAGGAACAATTTAATGAACATTTAATGCAGTTTTTAATTATTATTTTAATATGAATATTTGATGCCAATTCTAATTAAGGTATTAATGTTGTATAAGAATTACGATATCACCTTAAGTTATATCATCACTCTGATATATATTTTCTAATCGGGAGTGATTATTTTTTACTTTTTAGTTCATTTTTATTCAATTATTTTTTACTTTCTAGTGCATTTTTATTAAATTTTTATAATAAACCTCGAAGTCGGTATTTATTTTTTGTAAAAAAACATTTTATATTAAATTAAATTATAATTTAAATATGTCACAAAATAAAAAAAAAAACTCAATTTAAAATGCGATATTATATTTCGAATTGAAGCGCAATTAATTCATAAGTTCACAGAAAGGGTGCAGGCGGCGAAGCATGCCAAATCTGCCCCCCCCCAACGTGATTTTCTATCGACACTTGGCAGATCATTTTGGTACCAAATGAATAATAAAAAAAAAAAAATAACTTTTATCTCTTACTCTTACCGAGTTATTTTTAAAAAACAGCTTTTTTTAAATTTTTCTCTTTTTAATAGTAAAAATGAAAATTAGCAAATGGTAATTTTTTCCGAATATTGGGAAAAACATGAAAATAAAACACTTTTACGATTCTCAAATATAAACCCAATTTTTTTGAAACGAATAAAGCAATATTTTTTTTTTTTTAACTGCGTTCCTTCAAATATGCAATCATCAAATTTAAAAAGCAAACGTCTTTTATGTTCTTATATAGTAGGAACCACCTTTATTTTTAAATTTTTCGTTTTGGGACAGCATTGTGAAAGAAATTAAAAATTGCTTTTTTTGGAAAACTTTTAGACAAACGATTATTGTTTTGTTGCTAAAAATTTATACATTTAATAAATTTTTTAACAATAACTGTGTGTTATATACCACGAAGATATCAAAATAAAATTAAAATAATGGTGACCATTCAAATATAATTTTTAAATTCCCGGTTTTCCTGGTCCAAATACTACCAATTTTCCCGGTGGTCCAAATCCTTCCGATTTCCTGATTACTAGAACTGTACAAAAAGAAGAATGGAATTTTTTTGTTACTATTGATATTTGACCGTCGCAGCATACTTATTATATGAATAAAACAGAACTTCGTAATGTATACATTAAAAAACCCCTAAGGTTTTTTTCTTATTAAAAATATCATGTTTGGCTATTTTTACTTTTTTCTCCGGTTTTATGACAAAATTCTAGGCTTATGCCGGGCTGAGTGGCTACCCTGAAGTAAATATATAAAACAAATTAAATAGAATTAGTCTTCGTCACTATTCCCATTAATTACAGCTTCCGCTATTATTAAAAATGCGATTCAAAATTTTTATCGATTTTACAATTTTTAAACACTAATATCTAGCACTGTACTTATTTATAATGGGAATAGTTGTGTAAAATTCGAACTAAGGAAATTGCTAACGTAAATTAATAATAAAAGGAAATTCTGTGCTCATCAAAAATTAACTGGTTAGTGTGGAAGTTTCGGTATACGCTTATTAGAAACGGTAAATAAAGTACAAATAAAATATAAAAAAAAAAAAAGCAGAAGGAATTGATAAAATAAAAAAAAATGGTGGAACCGAAAAGAAGGGAAAAAAATTTATTGCTTTATTCGCATGAATTCGTCGCGACGAAAATACTGCACAACTCAGCTGATGGAGGGCATTTCTCAGATCGCCAATGGATAATTTAAAATTGATCTCAAGTATTAATTATTCAAATTCATACGAATATTTTCTTATAAAAAAATAAAAAGTGAACCCAAGTAGGTTTTTACTTTTATCTACAATGTTGCACCCTGAATCGAAAAATTTGAAAAAATCTCTGAGGTTTACCGTTAAAATTTGATAATTGAACGTATCTGAAGGAATACAACAATAAAATATTTCAGTTTTATTTTACAAAGAATTAGATTTATATTTGAGAATCGTAAAAGTAATTTATTTTCGCGTTTTTTAATTCCTAGTTTTTGGATCAACGACCGATTATTTTCATTTTTACTATAAAAAAACCTGAAATATAAAAATAAGGTTTTTTTCAATAACTCGAAAAATATTTGAGATTAAGAACTGGAACTCGGTGCGATTTTTTTTTTTTTACTTGATATCAAAATGATCTGCCAAGTGTCGGCAGAAAACACCGTGGGACCACATTCAGCATGCTTATCCGCCTATACTAGTTAAAGTAAAAAGGAAGAAGTTAATAACTCTTTAACTATAATACGTGCTGTTACGTAATCTAAATTCTAAAAACAAATATAATATACGATAACAACAAAATAACGTAAAAAACGAATATTTATCTTTAAAATGACTAGCGTGATTTTCCGTACGCAAATGCGTAACGCGTTATCATACGCATACGCCTAACATGATTTTAAAATAGATGGAAGACGTTCATCAAAAGACCTGATATGTTGATTAAAAGTTAACATTCGTTCAATGACGGGTTGTCCGTTACCTACTAAAATACGATAATCTATTTTACATTAAAATTTACATTAACGTAAAGTCTACTCATTTCATCTACTAGACCCTTCGGCAGTTTAAAAAAATTATACATTTACTTTTTTTAAAAAAGTTGTTCACTTTAAATGACAATGTGTCTCAATTGTTTCTTTAATGGTAATCCACTGTTCGTCGTAGATTACTATCGAAAAAAAAAAAAAAAAAAAAACTGAATAAATAAAAGAAATAAATGAATAACTCCGCGCCAGCATTAACCGAATGATCTCAAATTTTTAAACTGAGGTACTACTTTGTACATCATTATATACGACGGTGGTTGTAAAGTTTGTTCTTCGTTGCGAGAACTTTATCGACCTTTCCAATTCGTCTTCTTCACGTTGTCTGTCACGTTTTAAACAACTGCAGATTTTAAACGTTAAACAACGACGGCCAAGTACATTTCCGCTATTTAAAAGAACAAAAAACAAATAAATCGATGAATGCATTTCGCTTATTTTACCAAAAAATTCCGGCAAATTCTTACACTAGCCCGAGCAGTCCGATGAAGCATTTTATATGAATTCAAATATTTCAACTAGTTCATTATAATTTATTAATATGCAGCTGAATCGATTATTTCAGTTTTTAAAAAAATTATAATTTTTTACTTTCTTAGAATATTTTTATTTACATCATCGGTATTTTGTCTTTTACATGTGCGCCGACTAAAATATATTGTGCTTCACTACAGCTTACTACTTCAGCGGAAAACTTTGTTTATAATAATTTTACTAGCCGATTTATTTATAGCACAACGTCATTCTCAACTGTTGAATTACTATTATTTATAATTTACCTCAATTTATACAAAACGGCGATAACGATTTAATATTACAGTCATAAAAGTTTACGCGCTTATATATAAAAAAAAAAAACTACTTTTAACATAACGGGTAAACTTAGAAATATTATTATAATTATTAACCATTTATTTTACATATATATGCAACTTACTAATCGCGCTAAAACTACCTAACCAGATTAAGTCGCGATGAAACATTTTCAGGATTTGAAACTAAAATAACGTACTTAAAATCATAGCTAATTTGCGGAGTTTTGTAGGAACCCCTTTTTCAGTAAAAATCGTTAGTATTTACGAGGAGTAGGTCTCGGAAATTTTCTTATTAGAATATAAAATTTTGAGAGTACTAAATTAATTTCTACATGTTATAAAATTAAATAAAAAATAAATAAAAAAATGCGCAGTATGATAATAAGAGAAAAATCTCATAATTTTCTGCGCGTTATATATTATCAGCAAAAAGTTCTGTAAATATTGTAAAACATTTATAAACAATGAATCTTTGAGATTTCACAAAAAAAAAAGAAAAATAGAACAGTGTTTCTTTTTTTTTTTTTTGTAAATTATAAAAAAAAAACTGCGATTTTGGTAAACCGCAGAAATGCTCGCATATGTTGGTTGAGATTGAAATGTTAAATTATGTCCAATTATAAGTAAGTCGGTATAAGATTTGCTGTTGATTACCAATGAAAAGAAATAAAACAAAATAAAAAATAATGAGCAAATAGAACCGCCTTAAATTTATTTAAAAAATTTTCCGTATATTCTTCTAAAAGCAAAAATCTTACAAGGCAAAACATGGATAAAGATAGTGAGTAAAATAATTTTTAAATATACTGCTGAATATGACGAATAAAATGAATGATGAAAGAAGCGCATTGAATCTAATTCTTTAATTCCCTTTTTTTTGATTTTTTATCGTTTTCAATTGTTCTGGACTAATTCTTTTAATAGACGAACCGGTAAGCTGTTTCATTATTGCCCCCAGTTCATTTTTAGTCGTAATTTTAGTTTGCTCATTTTCGCTGTTATTCTTAGTGTGTAAACTAACACAATGAGGGGCTGTCAGCTTTTAGCTTTTGGATTTTTAGCCATCTATTGTTCTGAGTAAATTTGAAATATTTTAAAAACAATAAATTTGATTTTTTTTTAAAAAATTAATATTTTTATTTAATTTGTAATAATATATGAAATAAATTGATACGAACTAAAAGGTAGCGACGACGAACGTATCACCGTGAACTGTAAAAAGGCAGAATGAACTGGGGGGCGATAATGTAAAAATTTACCGACGAACCCATTAAAAAAAAAAAAAAAAATTAAATAAAGCAAGTAACTAATCTGCATTCATAAATACTAGAGAGAATTTAAAAAAAAAATAAAATAATCAAGTAATAAATCTTAATCAACTGCAGTCGACAAATCGAAGGATGTAAATAATTTAAATAGTTATAATTCGATAAATTGATATATCTTTGGTAATGTTATTGAAGAAATAGAAAACACAAATGAAGTACCAAACTTTGTCTTTCTCTAATATGTTTTATAAAATAGCATATTTTTGCAATTCTATAATTTATATAAAAATTCTTCGGAATAAGAAGGTTGATGACCGTTCAAATATTCTCTTAACTACGGCAGCAACTCTATGGTTTTTTAACCAAAATAGGGGTAGGTAAGAGCAGTTTCCTATCTCTAGGCATCACACTTACTAGAAACCTCTCGTTTTCGATAGATTACAATTACCATCATCAGAATATTTCACGATGATAGTTAGTGCAAGCTATCCGAACCGTCAATAAAGTAACTATATTAAAATGGCGTTCACTGTAAATAATTTGAGTTCTTATATTAGCCACCGTGGAAGTTTTAAATATTTAATAAATTGTTATTAGTTTAATCGTGAAGTAAGTACATAATAGTGCATCTTTAATTTTTTATTCGTGAGTATTGCTATCAATGCGATAAAGTATCGATTAATAAATAACCAAAAATTCAATTAATAATGTTTAAGATGAAATATTATCGTTATTTGAGTTCGTGATAAGTAGTTTCTTCGCGTTATTGTTAACTCGTAGCTTCGATTGTTACCTTATCAGTTTATTCGATCATCCCGTAGTGCCTTTCACCGTCCAAAACCTTGGCCATCTGCATTCTTTGGTCCTACTAGACTAATAGCTAATCGGATCTGTTCCCTCTTTCAGAGGTCATCATGTCTCAATCGAATTTTCATCTGCTATTTCCGCTAACTTTTTTCTTGCACATCCTAATTTTTTCACGCAACACAATATCAAAGTGTGCATTCTTCATAGCGTATTATTTAGAATGAGCGTTATACAGCTGTCATGTTATGTATACCTTACTGTTATATTTGTTTGCGGAACTCATTAAGATACTGACTGATTTGCAAGTTCAGAATAGATTCAAGTAAACTCAATCGCTAGGTATATTATTAAAAAGCAATTAGTGTGCGTGTGTGTGTGTGTTATAAAATGAGATAACCTCGACAGAGCATCGGAGCTTATTAAACAATTGGTACTCGAAAACAATTCTGACGATTTTGGGTGAAACTAGCAAATTAGGGGGTTTTGAGACCCAGAAACCGATTAGTTAGGGCCTTATCTTCTAGAAAATTCAATTAAACAAGCCCTTACGACCAATTACGCTAATTAAAATACACTAATGTCGTTATAGAATTATACGGAAGAAATACTAATAATATTTTTGGTTTATGATCTTGAATCCGGTTTTATTCATGTAATGCTACAATTTAGAAAATTAGCGTTCTGTAAGCGAATTTTCATATTAATTGCGTATTATTGCAATATTTTTAAATGTTTACAGAACCTATTCCAATACTTTGATTCATTTGAAAATTCAAAACAAATCCGAGAAAAGCTCAATCACCAGGTACTCATTTAACTGCCAAAAAGTAATAAATTTAAGTTGTAATTTCAACGTATTACACCTCAGTGTCCCGATGGCAAAATACCGTAAACATTAATGTTCTTAACCAGCAGTAAATAAAAACAATAATTAAAAAACGATCACAAACTTTTTTCAAATTATTATCTATCACAAGCTAGGTGTACACTCACATCACAGCATACTGCAACCATATTATTCGTATTATATGGTTATAGTCGGTTTTACACGATTATAATAATTCATTATTTGTGTGCGATCAACACATTAAAAACTATACGGCAACGAAAGAAAAACAATGTTGAAAATTAGATTTCATCCGATGCAGTACCATATTTAGATGTATATCTAAAAATTAGTATTTTTTGGAAAAATATCCATAGGTTAACGCAAAATCCATACCCTTTAAACATATAGTTCCTTCATAAACCGGCCAAAGGATATTGAAATTATATCGCCAATCGGAAAGAATGCAAAAACTTCAAACGCCACAGTCGTAAAAAAGAAGTTAAATCTACAAGCAAAATGAAGTAGACCCTCAACATTTGCAAACGAAAAAAAGTGACCCCGCTTTTAATACTCACAAAACGTAAAATTCTGAATATGTCTACAAGCTTGGTTCAGTAAAATCTATATTGTGTAGTTCAGTGTCTTTTATTTATCAATTGCGAAAAAAAAAAAAAAAAACACACTAAACAAATAATTACTTTAAAAGTTCTTAGTGTTGTACTCGTTCTATAATAAAATATTTAATCGACATATTTTTGTAAGAGCGGCTCTAAGAAATTACACTCTGCAGCGTTTCTCGAAAACGGTGAAAACGATAATTTCAAATTTATTTTTATACATACTTTTAGTTGACTTGTGTTCATTCCTATTACAAGAAAGCCCAATGTGTAATTTAATATCCTCGATAACATTCACATTTATAAACAATAATATATATATATATTATTTAACCAATATGTTTAAAAAGAAGAACTAAATGCGGCGTTCAAAATTAAAAATAATCATGAAATAAAATATATACTTTAAATACAAAAATAGTATTTATAAAAAAAAAATTGTATATAATCAGAATAAACTGCACAGATTGTGAAAAATCATGTATTGGTTAAACAGGTAGAAAAATCAAATACAGATACAAAGGACAGCCAAATCATTCAATAATAATGAAATTGAAAAACCTACATATGCTGAACATCTAATAAAAAATAAACATAAACTTAATTTACTGGAAAATACAATGGTAGTCTTAGCTTCCTATAATGAAGGAAACTCAATGAATATAGCTGAAAATTATTATAGAAATAAATATAAACATAAATGCTCTTAAACGATCAAATACCGAATAATAATAACCCTCTTTTTAACAATAACAATTTAACTTCTTTCAATTTTTGTTCCGTTTATATTCTTAACATTTGTTTTGAAAATTTTATCAAAATTTTGTCCGCTAAATTCGTTATTATTTTGTAAACAAAAACTACCTTTGGTTTTTTAGTTTTTTATGTACATATTTTACCACCTTTGATTTGTAGGTAAACCGCCATTCGATTATTATTTATCTGCATACATACCCATTATTTCTCGGCAGTGTTTTTAGTATTAATTGAGTGTAATAAAACTTTTGTAAAATAGGGTATTTATTTTAATTTGTTAAAGTTTAATTTATATTTATTTATTGATTTTTGTTAAAGAAGTTGTTCCAAATCTAGTTCCACATCATTATATTTCAAAGTTTCTAATAGATTGGTCCGAATATTTTGGCCACGCCCTTAGGATCGCGCAGAAAAATGAGTAAGCGAAAACTAAATTACATATGCCTGTAACGTGGGATGGTTTACATTAATTCTGAAAATTTCAGCTTCATAGCTTCAAATGGACGCCCATACAGGCCATCCGCACAGTCATATCGAAATTTGCCTACGGAATAAAAGTGGGCTGGAAAATTCACGGCAACTCGCTCGGTAACACTGCTGCAGATAAACGAGCAATGTGATTGAAACGTAGACACTGAGCTGATGGAGACAAAAAAAAATGTATCGTTTAAACGATTTCTGCGTGTGGTGCGCATGTACTGTGTTAACAAAGTGATTTTCGTGCGAGATTATTGATGTCGCGATGTATTTTCGTGAGAGTGGGTACCACAACAATACCAAGCCGTATACGTCGAAACCTACCACCGAATTATTACTGAAAACACAATATTGAGGTGTTGAAAAATCCTTTTTATATAGCGTCGCACCTTGTGATTTTTGGCTTTTTCCAATATTCAAGCTGGACCTACGTGACGTGCAGTTCGAGACGGATCGGGAAGAAGCCCGCGCTTGTGAAGACTTTCTTAACGCGTTCCTCAGGCTGAGTTTGAGAAAACTTTCAAAGTGAAATGGGTAGAAAACAAATGTATAAAACATAAAAGACAGTATTTTTAGACGACTTAAATGTACATTAAAATTTGATAAGAAAATTGCATTATTTTTAAACATGAAATTCCGTAGACGGAATTTGATACGACTTTGCATGGCCAGTACGGGCATCCGTTTCAAGTAATCAAGCTAAAATTTCCAGAACTATCATAAAACATAGCACGCTACAAGTGTGTGTAATTTAGTTTTCGCTGACTTGTCTTCCCGCGGAAACGGAGAGTGTGGCCAAAGTGTTTTTACACCAGCTTATGTTGATTTTTAAAAATTTCAGTGTGTATAATATTTCTAAGAATAAAGAGCTCCCAAATAATAAAAACTTATAGTTTAGTTTCTATTCTTAAGTACTGCTTCGCACGCTATAATAAATATGAAAATTTGAAATCAAAGATTACCAATCTACAAGCTTACTTTTTTCCTTAATCTAATCTAAAAATATTATATTTATTTAAATAGTAAGTAAAACAACAAGTTCTACACACCCTTGACAGAACGTGTCGGGGATTGTGAAATTAAGCTTTTCATAGTATACTAAGCGTAATGGATCTGATAAGAATAATGGGGTCAGTTCCTTTCTACGTGGGATCCCCCTTTACTTTCGCCCAGATAATTCTCTGGTACCAAATTATTTCAGGCTGAATAAACCTGGGAGCAGCGATTTGGATTTGGAACGAGACAAGTCTCGATAACCTATAACACCTCTGGTTTAGTAGTCAAACACCTTAACCACTAGGCTACCGCGCTCCCAAATTTATTTAGACACAATGCTACAATCAGAATTTTTTTTAAATGAATGCACAGACGCACAGTTTTGTTCTATTATTTTCGTAAATTTACGTATTCTAACGTGCAGAGAAGTTTTCTTTATACATATAATAATTATAAACATGGACGATAATTTTCTATTTTATTTTTATTTCTTAATGTATTAGCCGCGTACTGTTATAATAGTGTTGGCTTTATTTTTAAATCAGTCAGTATTATTTACACTACTTTGTATTCTGTATTTAAAAAGTACGGTTCCGTGGGTCAGTTACTAATCTGAATTCCTTGATGATTTTTACCTTTTTTAAATATTCGGCAAAGTTGCCACGGAGAACTGTAGAATTAGAAAACACAATTACGTGTCTTTTTCAACGTAAAAAGATATGAAAACGAGGTTCACTTTAGAAGTTTATTACATCACTGTTACGGCATTATGATACTGTTATACCTTGTGTTACTATAGTCTTTTATACTTACTCAGCATTTTCTAGAGTAAAAATTACAACTACTGGTCTCCGTTGCATACCACGATAGCATGAAGTCTTGCAAACGAATTTGTACGATAATGCGACATACTCGAAACAAGGAGTTGGATCGAACACCGGTGTAATACAACTTTTTCTCTTGCTTATTTCATCAGTTTCGTACACCGTATTCGAATTATCGCACCTCAGCACATGGTTCACCCATGGGAATCCTATTATTGTTACATAAAATTAAAGTTAAAATATTATATACATATCATATATATATGAAATAATTTTTTTTTTTTTTTCTAAATAATTGTTCGTAATAGAAAATTATAAAATTAGTGATACAGTAAGGGAACATTCAGAATTTTTCATTGAAATTTAAGATTTTTTTAATAATTTTACAAGAAATCCAGGTTACCATCGTAAGTTTCACTAGTTTTATATAAACAGCTGTTTTCAAATTAATAACATGTTAATTTTAATTTTTTCGGTTAACTATTGCATTATTCCAAATGAATAACTGAATATTGATGAATAAAAAAAGTCAGCCGTATTTAACAAATAAACTCCGACTAATTTCAGATAATAAACATATAAGTAAAGTGTCGAAAATGTAAATACATTAATAACGCATTAATGGCATAACTTCGATTAATAGAAACCGGTCAACGACTAATATATTAAATAATTTTTTTTTCTTTTTGCTTATTAACTCGTCTAATAAAACGAATCGAACATTTTTTAAAATTATATGAAACTTAGAAATCATATTTTTTTTTCCTTCCGCTTTGTAATCTAAATTGATTTTTCGGTAATATATATATATACATATATATATACACACACTGCTTGTCGCGCCGAAATAAATTTCATTAATACTAAATTTTTTCATGCTTCGGTGCTACTTTTTAAATCATTAAAAAACTTTTTATTTTTATTCAGAAAAAAAAAAAAAAAAGACTAAAATAATATGATAACTTTAAATTTTAATGACTCTTAGCATTAACCACTTGTCTGTTTTCGCTAAAAACTGCGTCAGAATTATTAACAGTTACGTTTGAAATAGCATCACTCCAATCTTCATCAGAGCAAAAAACACGCTAAAACTAAATGGGAAAAACCCAGACTGTAAACTAGCCGAAACATAACAGATTATCATTCCTGATCTGATTAGTTATTCAGTACACCTTTCATTTTTAAGCAGTTAATTAGGAAACTGCAACTCAAATCAATTTTTTGACCGCTTTCTCTTTCAAAAATGATGTACTTTTTAATTTCAATTGCTTCTCTTATTAAACATTTGTTTAAAGACGATCATTACCGGCGATGAGTCTTGGTGCTTCAAGTACGATTCCAGCACAAAACGAAGTACCACACAAAAAACAAAATTTAATCGCGGCTTTTTGTTCCGCTGTCGCAAACGTGACACAGTACACAGAGGTTCATTCGCAACAGGCAGTCTCCTAAATAAACTAATGCAGGTAGTGGAAACTTTCGCCATCTCTTCTCACAATATTGAAGTATAAGTACCGTGAATTTCAGACAAATCGCGCCACTAATACGGATTTTATAACAGTAGTCCTGGAACTTTTTGTATGGACCGTATAATATTCATGAAGCATTTCCTATATCATTCTAATGTATACTAAAATCCTTTCTTGTCATTTTTAATTTGAGAAAATAACTAGCAAAATTCTCCAAGTATTTCTCACCCCCTCCCCCTTTTTTACAAAAAAGGTTAATAATAAATTATTATCAAAAATAATTGATCTCTTGATACTTGTAATATGGTAAAAATAATACTTACAAAATAAACATACAATACAAACAAGCTCATAATGAAAAGAAACGCACGTATCATGTACAGCATTTCCTGCACTGCAACGAAGTAATGCTCAAGACGCACGCACGTATCGGACGCTCAATCTTGAAATCATTATTTTTTCATTTCACAATTTCTAGTGTAAATATTTTTTCAGCGATAACGCGTATAGATCAGTTGCTTCATTTTGTACTGTATAAAACTGAATAAGATTGGTTCAAGAGTAATGCTGAAATTCTATCACTAATGAGCTTGTAAATCGAGCCTTGGAGGGGAGAAAATTCATTATTTTTATTCAATCTTCATGTCAATATGATAAATAACTTTGAGAATACTGTAACTCACTCGCGTTTACCGCCCCTTTAACGTTACAATTTTGGTTATTCACATGTTCCCTATATTCTAATGAAAATTTTTTGGCTAATTTTTGTCTGTCTATATTATACGAAAGAAAAAATATCTTGAAGAAAAGCCCCATTTTTTAACGTTTCTTTTAATGGAGTTACTCAGTCAGTACTCACCGAAACTCATATGAGACCGCTAATATAACCGATAATGTCTAGTAAACAAAGGGTATCATTACAATCAGTCCAGATGACAAAAATTATATTCAGTAATGTAAATACGTAATATTTCCGTCAGTAATTAGCTTGTAAACGGCGCTGTGAGAGTTTCAAATTCTTTTGATTTATTTAAATCTATATCTTCATAGTATTATCACATTTGTTATATAACTAAAAATGTCCCTATACAACACCCTTTTTTTTTTACGTCATTTGATAACTACTCAGTTTAGATTCACCGATATTTATCAGTAATCAAATGGTACTACTCCTAGCCGTGGTATACTTTCGAATGAATAAAATCATTAAAATCGGTCCATACAGGCAAACGTTATTGCAAAAAAAAAAAAAAACATTTAAAAACAAAGTAAAAAAGTAATAACTTGTTAAAATATGTATAACAGAAACTTGACACGTAAAAATAAAAAAAGAGGAATATTATCTATCTGGCAAGATAAATTATAAATTCGGGCACAATATAGTGAAATTCAACAAGCAGTCAAATCAAATATGGAATTTCCGTTTTCATAACGTAAGACATCTAATTCGGGTTCGCCTTAACCGCTGTTGAAAGAACTGAATCAAGTAAAAAACATGCACGATCCACTGACGAAAAAAGGAAAATGCCATTCGTGTTTTAGTATTATGATTTGATATGTAATTTTCTTAGAAACGATTTTAAAAACGATTTCCATTGTCGCTGGAAGTATAACGCGAAACGTTGACGGAAAAATGGCTTACACAAGTTATATTTCAACGCATTGTCTAAATGCATTTTATGAACTATTCATTAATTTCGGTACTTAAATACATATCAGGAATATGAAAAGAACGTATAGGTAACTGAGTTTCGAATCCACTTCAAGCCCGCAACAACAGCTCAACATGTGCAGTATTGATAAGATTTTTTTTTTTAATTCTCCCCGATTCCAACAAGTGGATGGGGTAAGTATATTTTATATTATAATGTATATAAAGGGGCGGGGTGCTAGGATAGTTCCTTGCCAAGTATGCTTAAGTTAAGGGGTGAAAGAGGGGATGAAAAACATAGTCTCCCCTCAGTCAGCAAGTGAGTATGCCAAGTATATATATATGAACAAAAACAAAAAACAATTCAATGATACTTTAAGAGAAAAAAAAGAAAAAAAAACAAATTTACACGGAAATATCTAAGTATATAGAAAATAATATACAGCCTGCCGATAATCTAATCTAACTAGAAAGTACACGGGAAACAATGAACACACTCCTTGATTAGAGTTAACGTTTAAATTCAGAGTGAATGGAATGAAAATTTTAAGATTATGTACAACACTTAAACTTCCTGATCATAGCAGACTCCAGATACAACAAAATATTATGTGAATTAGCTTTAGTGATAGTAAGGGACTGATTGGGTTTTATATCATGTTTTAAACGTAAATCTATGTACTACGTTGTCAAACTTAATGCTGCAGCGTCATGTTAACTATGACGCTTAAAGTAGATCCAGGGATGGATAGTGAAAATTTCGTACAACTTCAAAACATATAATACACACATTTCCAAATAACTCGTATTTGAACTTTTTTTTTTTTTTTTGACTTATAATGTATAAACGTAAGACGATTCAATTATTTAACAACACGTTGAGCACTGTGGCATTAAAATGAACCTCTATTAAATCGCAATGTGACAGATTCAGTCACTCTACACATTACGGAAAAACTCAAAAAAAGCAATTTACGCAATTTACTTATAACCAAGACGAAGAAAAGTTTCAGTTTAGCGACCGTACTTATTTTGAAAAATATTAAAAATAAATTCGGCACAATAGCATTAGAATGAAATAAAATTATATTGAATGCGGTCAGTTTGTTTGGCACATTTAATAGAAATTATAAATTTTAAAAGATTACTGTAGGTTAAATATGCTGACTGAAAAATTTCCCATTTCAAATAATGAGTGACAACATTAATAATTAATGAATAAATAAACATTAACATAACAAATACCGTACGTGCAATGAACACAAATCAATAAAAGAAAAATAAGATTTACTCACCCTCACCTGAAAAAATCTGCGTGCATTTAAAAATAATTCGTAAACATTTAAAGTTTTAAATAAAATATCATCGAGATTACAGACCGTTAGTGTTAATAAGATGTGATTAGTGTGACCAAAAAAAAAAAAAAAAAAAAACAATAAAAGAAGTAATCTGTTAGGCTGTTAGGTGCTATAGTGCAAAAGCTGAAATAACGGTGGTAATGCATTACATGCATACAGAATCACTTACTAAACATCTCTATTATTTATACCTTGTCCCCCAAACTGATTCACTGATGACCGCAAACGTAGACACAAATAAAATCATAGAACAATAACAGCGGAATGTAATAAAATACTTAAAATTTCAGATGATTTCTTTTAAAAACCGCACATTTTATCTGCAAATCTAGGCTAAAAAAAATTACATCGATCGGTTGAATAAAATGAATTTTTCATTTACCAATTTCGTTTATAATAAAATTTTAACTGTAATCATTAACATTTATTACGCTAAAAATGTACCAGAGAAAATAGAAAGAAAATTTATAGGAATTTATATAACTTCCGAAATAAAAAACGCCGAAAATACTAAAGCTTAAAATAAACTGCGTATACTGAAAAGTATTAATTTATTTTAAAAAATAAATAGAAAACAGTAGTACATCAGCAGAATATAAATATACTATTTTAAAAAACCAATGTACATTACAATTTATTCGATTTATTTTTATACAGAATAACTTAAAAATACGACTTTAAAAAATTATCAAAAAAAAAAAAAAACAACTAAAAAGAAACTTCATAAAAAAAATAAAAAAAAATACGCAACCACAGTTTTAAATTTGTCCAAATTTTCGTTCATAATCACAAGATAAATATTCTTGCACATTTTCACATAGCATACATTTCGATAAAATTTATTTAAACTAAATCGGTTTTTACAACCGTCACCGTTTTTCTTTTTGTTATTTCAGCTATGTTTAGCTGATGTAAAAAAAATCTAGTTTTTTATTAATTTAAATTTTTTACAGAGTTTTTATAATGTAAAACACGAAAATGCATATATTTCACGTACTGAACTGGAAAGCGTGAATTTAGTGGGGAAAAAAATGAATAAATAAAAGTACCCTAAAAGATATAATAAATAAACACGCTCGAAAAAAAAATAGTATCGAACGAAAATAAGAAATTAAAAATACCAAAAACTTTTTTCATTCTCACCTGAATTCAAAATATCCTCAGGAGATATGTGAACCGGACATCGTTCGACCGGTATGGCCGACCAATCATCTTCCGTATAAACTGGTAGCGCTCGAATAAAAAACTCATCAAACATGCTTTGCGAAAAATCCCACTTAAAACCGATCACTATCTGCTTGTTTATGTCGATGAATACTTTCTTTAGTACATTAGAATACTAAAAATAAAAATAAATTATATATGTATTTTTGAAATCAAAATGAAACCATCACCTCTATGTAGGTTCTAATTTTTTTTATTAGGTATTATTATTTTTAGTTTAATGACAAATCATTCGGATATCGGCTAAATTCTACGAGGGGCGTTTCAAAAGTCTCCGACACACATTCAGATCTCAGCTTTTGGTAACACTGGTGAGATAAACAATACAACATTATATTCGAGACGGTTGTGCGAGTAAATGGTAAAAATTTCAAGATCCTAATTAGCACGCCGTCAGTGTTCGTTTAACCGTGGAGCTACCACTGCATTGCACGTCCAACTTTTGTGAACAACGTGCAGTTATTCGTTAGCTCGTTACGAAAAAATTTTTGGGTAAAAAAATACACAACGAGTTGAAAAATAAGTATGCTGATAATGCAATGTCGAACTGACCCGTTCGTGAATAGATTCAGCACTTTAAACCACGAAAATTTATACCGTGGTGTGGAAACGGGTAAATTCTTCGTGGCCGAAAAAGTGCAAGCCAGAGAAGTCTGCGAAGAAGCTTATGGCCACGGTTTTTTCGGACTGCTACGGACCTCTTTTGATCGAATTTATGCCTCGAGGTACCACCATAAACTTCGACAGTTACTGCCAAACGTTGAATAATTCGAAAAAAGCCATAAAAAACAAGCGACCGAGCCTTTTAACGAAAAAACCAATCTTGATCTCTTGCGCGACGCTCTAGCACATCGAAAAATGGAAATGGTTGGTCTTCGAACACCCAGCATACTACCCGGACCTTGCGTCGTCTGATCTTCATATTTTCCTCTTGTTGAAATGGTTTTTGGGTACACAACGATTCAACAATGATGACGAACTCAGAAACAACGTGACAACCTGGATACAAAAGTTGGACGCGCACTGTAATGGTAGATCCACGGTTAAACGAACACTGACGGCGTGCTAATTAGGATCTTGAAATTTTTACCAGTTACTCGCACAACCGTCTCGAACATAATGTTGCATTGTTTATCTCGCCAGTGTTACCACAAACTGAGATCTGAAAGCGTGGCAGAGACTTTTGAAACGCCCCTCGTAGTTACTCATATGCGACCAATTACCATATTACATATTCTTATAAGAACAAATGTAAGATGAATCCAAAGTAAATTCCACGTTACTCGCAGAAGTATCAGTACATATATATGTCTTTGAGATTTAATATATTCAAAAAAATAGCTACCGTGTAGAATTGTTTTTGTAAGTAAAAAATAATAAATCTCAAAACGTACCGTTAATTTTTAAATTTTATTTTTATTTTGTATTATCTATCATCATTTACAACATTCGAATTAACAGAATTGCAAGTTATAGATTATAATGGACGATGGCTGCTGCAGTATGCTATACATTCACGTGTTTCGAGATGATCGATTATAGAATCAATTATTTTTTTGCTTCGTGAAGTAGATATGGCGAGATCGTTGTTTAGTTGTAATCCTAACTCGGTGTGCATAAATCCAATAAATTCCGGTCTGTGCGGTCCTCTTAAATCCAAATTAAAGTCTCCACTAACGAGCATCGGTATATCGTGATAATTATGTTTCTCAGGTACCTTTAATTTAGGACTGTACACATAAGATTTAAGACGATGAATTGCTGAATTTTCTCAAACGATGTATTCGGTGAGATATAAACTGATGCGAGTATAGTTTTTTTAGCATTGATTGTTGTCTTGACCGAGCAAAAGTCGCCTACACCGTCATGACATGTCGCGAGTTGATCCACGCTCATATTATTTTGATCAAACTTCCGCAAATCGTTTTTGATATTGTTAGACTGCAATTTATTCGGAAACAGTTATATTTTTGCAAATGGCGACACCACCAGAACGAATCGCATTCCTTTTAAATTGAGTGCGAAATCCTAGTATTTCAATAGAACAATCGTTTTCAATCCACGTTTCAGACAAGGCAAGAAATTTACGTCGCGGATTAATCGCTAGTTAAATCGAGAAAGTGTGCGTTTAGCGATTGAGTGTTGAATGTACACAACGAGAACGACGTGGAATCCGTCTGCGTAGAACGATTTAGAAAATTCCGGCACTGATCACCTACCGTTTGTAAATGAAGCCGTTCGAGACGAGTAAACTCTTCCCTTTAAGGATATCGATTCAGCTCTCCGCGATGGTGATAAAATGTGTGATCACACCATCGTGTTAGGAATAGTCCAGTAAAGAGACGCGAGAAAGGGCTACACAAACGAGCTGCTGTCCAGGACACTTACCTTACTTGTAAATGATCGAGTGTAGCGCCTTGTGATTTGT